>CM073577.1:5012500-6262500 GCA_037074715.1 Magnolia kwangsiensis | reverse complement strand
TTAGGGATGTTCCTATTTATAGGTGAGAGATGACGGTTGCATAGGGGATGATCTCTCCATTTAGTAGGAGCGTATTGTAGAAGGATTCGGATCCTAGGCGTATTGGAATGATCTTTCGAAATCTTCGGCAAAGATCTCAAATAGACCCGTGTTGCGGTTATTTCTCAAGATCCTCAGCTGAAATCTTGGATGAGTAAATTTGGTAATATTTAGACATTAGTACCATGTCGGAACTAGTAGAAGCACGTGAGAAAAGGTTGAGCTTGCGAGTTCAGTGTAGCCTATAAGATCAATCCAAATGATGTCTTACCGATCTTGATCTTTTAATGAGTCGTGGTTGAGTTTTTCCTTGACATCGAGCATATCACTGACTTGTCGACCTGCCCTTGGGAGTTTGCATTAGAGGGTCATGACCGAGCTCCTTTCCTTAGTATAATATGGACAGATGACCGTCCTCTTCATTTTGTAGTATGGTGTGGGATCGTACTTCGAGGTCCTTTTTCAGGAGATGTTCCGAGCATCAGCTCGGAAATGTATGGGTCCATGGAAGGGGCTCAGCGTCTGACGGAAACAAAGAGATTCCATCTCTTAAAGGCCAAACTCGGGGTCGTTCAAAGTATAACAGAGTGTTCTTCCCTGGCAGTTAAGGAGCTCCTTGGTCATGACTAGTGTTGGCTGACCTCCTCGCATTTTGCATATATGTCTGAGTTAGTTTTTTTTCTTAGTGGCTAGTCCATTTTTACCCATAAAAGGAACCAGTGAGTTGATCATCCACTCAAACTCTGATACGGTGTTTTAAAACACAAATTAGGCATTACTATAAATGTAGAAGTTACTGAGACAGATGCATTGGATCTGAGGAGTAGTACGCAATCCCCACTCGAATTTGGGGGAGCAGATTATGTGAGACCTAAGATCCATCGAGGTGAGTGGAACCCCTAACTATGGAGCCCACTATGATATATGTGAATACATCTACACTGTCCATCTGTATTGAAAGCTCATTTTTGGGCATGATCCAAAAAAAATGAAGGTAGCTCCAAATCCCAAATGGACCATAGTACATGAATTAGTGGTGATTGGTGATTAAAAACTTCTTACGAGCCACAAAAGCTTTGGATCAAGATGATATTTGTGTGGTCTCTTCAACTAGGTGTTTGTGACCTTATTAATAGGTTGGATGGTAAATAAACATTTCGGTGGAATCCATGAAGTTTTTAATGGTGAGGATTAAATCACGACTGCTTACTATGGTGTGGTCTGCCTTAAAATTGTGTTAGCTTCATTTTTGGGATAATGCCCTAAAATGAACTTTCAAAATGGTTGGATGGTCAAAGCCCCACCCGCGTTGGTGGATCTAGGGGACCGTGGTGCCCACCTTGATGTATGCATTCTAAATCCAATTTTTCCATCTATATGTCCAAATCATTTTAGGGCATTATACAAAAAATGAAGCAAATCCAATTATTAAGTGGGCCATACCATAAGAAACAATGGTGATTGGCCATTAATGGGCCATGAAAGTTTTGGGCCATATGAGATTTGGATCATCCTCATTTTTGGGATGATTTCCTAAAATGATTTCGAAAAATGAATGGATGGCATGGATAAAAACACAAATTATGATGGGGGCACACAACATTGTCTAATAATTAAGGGCTACAGACATCGTCAATACGCAATGTGGATCCACTAAGGTGGGTGGGACCCCTGACTGTGGAGCCCATTGTGATGTATGTGACTACATCCATGCTATCCATCCGTATTGAAAGCTCATTCTTGGGCATGATCTAAAAAATTAAGTGGATCCAAATCTTAGATAGACCATAGTACATGGAAACAATGGTAAATGACCATTAAAAATTTCTTGTTGGCTATAAAAGCTTTGGATAAAGATGTTATTTGTGTGGTCTCTTCATCTAGGTCTTTTTTTAATCTTATCAATAGGTTGGATGGCAAATAAACATTCCGGTGAAATCCCCGAAGTTTTTAATGGTAGGGATTCAATCACCACTGTTTCGTGGGGGCAAATGTATCAAATTAATATATTTTGAACATTTCAAACGTTAGTTAACAAACATGTTGTATGTTATAGATTCAATACTAGCTTTCTGACTTTTGATTCAGATTTCAAATTCAGACTTAGGACTTTAAAATTAACAAACATGCCCTTAATCTGACTAACGATGTAAAAATTTAGTAGAATGTAATGAAATGCAAGAGGAATTTTTACTGCAGAATTCTTTAGAAATTTACATTTTGCCAAAAACTATCCCTACAAAACGAAATACAATGGAGATGCTTTTTAGATGAGGAAGTACTACAATGTCTTCGTGTGGTTTTCTTTTTATTTAATTTTTTTTTACTACAAAATTCCTCCAAATTTTGCAGTTTTCCAAATAATGCCTGGGCAATTGAAAGTTCCTGGGAGATGCTTTTGAGTGGAGGAATTATCAAAATATCCTCATCTATTTTTTTATTTTTTTTCTTTAAAAGTAGTGAAATCAAGAATCATGGGGCTCATTGTGGTATATGTATAACATCCAACCCGTCCAATATATTCAACCCACCATGGTTATCACAATAACAAAAAAAATGGCCAATCAAATAGTTAGATGAGCCACACTTGAATTTGGATGTTTATAAGGGGCTTACATTATTTTTTTTATGGTTTTTCCTAACTTATGAATGGACTTGCCATATATTTTTGCTCATTTAAATGTCAAACACATACCATGTATCAATTCTTGATTCTCCACTTTTCGAAGAAAATTTGTACAATTTCTTCTCTTAAAAAGCACAATCTATGAGTTTTAGTTCTTAAAGGCATTATTTGGCATAATTCAAAGGGTTGAGGGATTTTGCTGTAAAAAATCCTTTATTTAAAAAAAATCAATAAAGTCAAGTATTGTGAGGCCCACGGGTATGGTAACACTCATTTTATCTAACATATGAACTTTGACATGGTTCACGCCGATTAAAAAAAATCTCACCAATGGCACTAGATGGGCTACATGTGAATTTGGATGTTTTTGAGTAGGGTATGTTCGCCTATGTTATCATTGAATTTACCAGCTTTTTGGTCCATCCGATAATCATTTTGTGTTTGGTGATGGGACATACACCTCATGGGCGCCCAGAAATATCAATGCACCACTTTCTAAAAGAAAAACTCAAACAAGGATACTTAGATAATCATACTCTTCAAAAAGCGCTCTCCAGTAATTTCAGTTCATAGAGGCATTATTTAGTAAAATTTAAAATTTTAGGGAATGATATTTTCAATAAAAGATACCTAAAATAATGAAGTATTTTAATTTAAAATATAGTTAAAAAAGATATCAAACTATATAAACTTTATAATAGTGACCTAACTTTTTTTATACATAAAACTTTTAAATAAAGATTACGCATAGTCCCGGAAAGGAAAGCATGTCTTCACAACCAACGTGGATAAATAACAATGAGGGTCTAGTCCCAAGGCTTAGTGGTAAGTAGACTCTGTTTCAACACTGAGAAAAGGGAACCCCGTGTGGGTGGGTGTGTGAGTGTGTGGGATGCGAGTGTGTTTGTAAAATAAAAGAATTGTAACAAAGATAGCTTTTCTCCAATTCAATGTATGTGTCTCATGTGCCAATTGTATTGAATGGATACTCATTTAACTTCAAGCACTCACATGTGCATTTATAAAATGTTCAAGTAGTTGATATATGTCACATGTGAATCTGTGATTGTCTAGACACATTAAATGCTTAATGCATCCATGCAAGGGCTCTGTGGGGCCCATTGTGATGTATGGGCTTTATCAACACTGCATGCCCATCCATTTTTTCAGATAATTTTAGGACATGAGTTTAAAAATTAAGCACCTCCAATGCTCAAGTGGACCACACCACATGAAGCAACAATGATAATGAAAATCAGCGTTAAAACTTTCTTGGAGTTTATTTTCCATCTAACCTGTTCATAGAGGTCACATAGACTTGGATGAAGGTAAAACACAAATATCATATTGATCTAAAACTTCTGCCATTTCACAAGAAGTTTTTAATGCTGGGAGTTCAATCCCCACTGCGTGGTCCACTTAAGCCTTGGATGTGCCTCATTTTTTTAGTTGATATTCAATTCGCCCATACATCATGGTGGGCCCCATTGAGCCCTGCCTAGATGGATTATCGTCCGTCGATTCACTTCCATAAAAGTATGGATGTGCCATTTACGGGTGGAAATAAAGTAACCCAAATTCACAGCTCATGCAGGCAACATCCCAGGAAAGGAAGAAACAGGGATGGGATGGGATGGGATGGTAATGATAAGTTTGTGTTTGTGGGGCTTCATGTCTCTTCTTTCTACAGACAAACGCATTGTGATTCACTTGGATGATGAAGTGACGATTTAAAAAAGAAAAAAAAAAAACTTAGGTGGGCCATGACACATGAATTAAGGGACGCAAGTTGCATATTGAATGATCCATGGCCACATGGATAGTTATTGATGCTCTGTAGGCCCCATTATAATGTATGTGTTTTATCCACCCTATTCGTTCTATGATTAACGGGTCCACCAGAGTTATCCGCTTAGATCAATTAGCTAAGATTTTAATTAGATAGTAGGAAATCACTAGGGCATGATATAGTGGTATTTTTATAAGGATTTTATCCATGGAGGTAGGATTATTTTAGGGCATGAGCCTAAAAATTATGCAGATTGGAATTTAAGGTGGACCATGTCATAGGAAATAACGATGATTGAACACCTTTTATTGAAGAATTTCTAAGGCTCACTATAAAATTTATTTGCTATCTAACCTTCTGATTAGATTTCACAGACCTGATGAAGAAAATAAATAAATGTTAGCTTGATCCAAAACTTTTGTGGCCCGGATAAGGTTTTAATAGTGAGCGTTCAATCACCACAATTTCTTGTGGTGTGGTCCACCTGAGATTTAGATTTGCTTCTTTTATAGATTTATTTCCTAAAATGATCTAGTAAAATAGATGGATGGCGTCAATAGGGCGCATACATCATGGTGGCTCCACAGAGCACCGATCAATGGCAATGTGGCTACTGACTGGCTAAAGGCTTGGGTAGTTTCAGTGCACGGCCTTATTTTGTAGCCATATGTACAATCGGGTCTCTAGCTATGTGGGGAGTGGATTTGCTATTACTCTGATAACACCTTAGTGGGTACCTTAATCATGTGAGGCCCACTTGATGTATTTTTTTGTATATCCATGTTGTATATTTAGTTTTTCATCTCATTTTAGCCATCTCAGGTGGACCATACAGTAAAAATAGTAATGAATAACTATTAGGGCCTATTTGGGAGCATGGATTTGGAACCCAATGGATTTAAAACCCCCAGGATTGGAACCCCCTTGGATTGGCAATCCTCTCGGCGTGTTTGGCACCCCAGGGTGTGAATCAACTTTAATTCAAAAATGCTTATGCATGGTATATTTACAGGAGTTTGAATTTAATCACTAAATCAACTTTAATATTCCTAATTAGTGAGATATATAAAATTTGACACTATGGTTGTAATAAGCCCACTGAAATATATGTTTCGCCTGAAAACGATGAAATTCCAAGTCTCGGATGGATCGCAAGCATAAGATCATGTTTGAGTGATTAACCAATGATTTTTAATTGTTGATTAATATGGACAGTGTTTGGACAGTGCTGATCATCATTAGTGGGTCATGTGCCCAATAGAATAATACTGTACAGTAATACACATCTTACACCTACAACTATTGAAATGATTTTACGTGTAATCCTATCTCTCACTGTGGATTGCAAACCCCTTCAAAGATGGGATTAAAAACCCCCTATATTTGAAATCCCAGTTACTTTGCTACCAAACAACTAAGGGGATTTGAAACCCCCTCCAATCCACTGTGCCAAACCCAAACAACCCCTCAGGGGCCCTTTGCATGCATGGATTTGGAAACTTTTGAATTTCAAACCCTTTGAATTTGTGTTTGGCAACATAGGTTGAATGAAATTTAATCCACAAGTAATTATGCATAGTATACTTACAAGACTTTGAATTTAATTATTAAATTAACTTTAATATTTTGAATTTAATTACTAAATAAACTTTAATATCTTTAATTAGTAAACAGGTAGATCAGATTTTTGCATCAATAATATGTAGTATTTGACACACGTTGTAATAAGTCTTTTAAAATATATACTTTACCTGAAAATGATAAAATTCCAAGTCTCATATGGGTCACAAGCACAAGATCATGTCCAAGTGACTAACCAACATTGTCTAATGTTGATTATCATGATAAAGTAATTACGGTGATGTAATTGATAATCTAATTATTTTAAGATATTATTAGTTGGAGATGTGTCCAATAAATTGATAGTGCAGTGACACACAACACATGTTACACCTGCAACACTGGTAAAAAATTTAGATGTAATACAAGCTTTCACTCATTTAAAATCCTCATTTACCAGGATATTTAGAGAAAATGATCACTGTAGACAAAACCTTTTACCCAGCGGTTTTTATCGCAGAATACAAACTTAAGTTACCAACTTAGACTAGCACGTGCGGACAGCGACTTTGAGGACGAAACTACCCCTCCTTTTTACTGCCGTTGCTTTTCCTCTCCCTCACTTCTCTCGCTCCATTTTTTAAAAAAACAAGGACGAAAACTCCACCGCTACATCTGTTGCTTGGATCGCACCACGCTCTAGCTGGATCCCACCCTCTCTATTCATCAACACTAGGGGTGTACACGAACCGAGCTAGGTCGGTTAGCTCGCTCGACGCGAGTTGAAAAAGCTTGATTCAACTCGGTTCAAAGCTAAGTTCAAGCTGAGTTGAGCTGATTTTTTGAGCTCGAAAATGAGTTCGAGCAAGCCTCAGCTAGACTCAACTTTGACAGAATCCAGCTCGAATCGGACCAGTTCAATGAATCGGTTACTCTGCCATTGATGTTGCTCACCAACTGTCTGATAAAATGACTCAACGAAATGTGGCCGGTGGCAAGGAAAGTATGTACATGAAACAAATACCCTTTTTCTCTTTGTTTTTCTTGGTTTTTATGTTGCTTAGAAGGTATTTAATAAAATACCTATAAAACAATTGCATTTGTTTGTAAAATAGTGGGATTTTGAAGTTGCAACTCAGGTGTTTGTGAAAATGCCTCAATGGCGAACTCGGCTCGAGCTGCTGACTAAACCAAGCTAAGATGGCCAATCAGGCTCAAGGACCAAGCCTAGCCGAGTTCGAACTGAGGTCAGTCAGTGGCCGAGCCAAGTCAACATGAGGCCAGCTTTACTCGGTTTGACTCGATGTATACCCCTAATCAACATTATCTCGTTTTTCCTGAAAATGTTCCCTCCACAGAAGACAATACGCATGACAGGTATGATATACATTTACCTAAACGGCGTAAATTTTTTGTGGGCCATTGAAATGCCGAATGAAGCTCCCATCTTGGTTTTCGGTTCATCCATGCGAATATCATCCTATGAACATGATGGATTACAAGTAAAACATCATTGTAGGGGCATAACAAGGTTTCCACGGTGGAAACAATGTTTCCTGTGGTGTGATCCACTTGATATTTCAATATGCCACCATCTTGGGCTGAAACCCTTGCTTTAGATGGAAAAATGGATGAACGTCATGGATAGTCCACATACATTCAAGGTGGGCCCAACTCAATATTTTTAATTTTTTTAATATTTTACTATTAATTTTTTAAAAAAAGTTTTTTTAGGTTAGCTTGTTAGTACACACCCATGTCAATACACACACTCCATGTTAGCCACTCCATGTTAGCCACCCCTGCTAGGAATCGATACCAGGACCTCAAGTGTTGACATGAGGTATCTCTACTCAGTCTGCCAATTGACCTATGGATCTGGGTGTGCCAAACTTAGTTAACTCAGCACTATAAGTGCGTACTGAAAATTTTATGAACCGCTCGGTCAATTTCATTAATTGCTCGATCAAATTCACCGAAGAGAATTTCATGTAAATCTCGGTTAATTTCATTAACTGATCAGTCAAATTCAACAAAGCAAATTGTTAGGCTAGGTCAATTATATTTAAAGTTCATTCCAATTCATATTAGCCTCACCTAATTTTAAGCTTGCCTCGCTCAAATTGATGTTTTCCTTGCTCAATTTCTCGGTTGCGTCGTCGAATTTTTTCATTGCCTTGATCCACTCTTAGGTTGCCTCGCTCAATTTCTAGGTTCCCTTGCTTAATCCTCGCTCCAATTTCTACATTGCCTCGCTCACCTCGCTCAATTTCTAGCTTCCCTCGCTCCAATTTTGATGTTTCCTCGCTCAAATCCTAGGTTGTCTCGCTCAATTTCTAGCTTCTTCGCTCAATTCATAGGTTGCCTCTCTCAATTTCTAGGTTCCCTCGCACAATTTGTAGCTTCCCTCGCCTCGCTCAAATCCTAGGTTGCCTTTTACAGTGTAGTCCACTTGATAGTTAGATCTATCTTATTTTTCGTCCCAAGCCTTAATATGAGCTCGTAAAATATATGGACAGTTTGGATATAACACATACATCATGATGGGACCCACAAAAGTAGCATAGCAAAAAAAAAAAAAAAAAAAATTCAGTTTGCTCCGTTCAATTTCTAGTTTGCCCTGCTCAATTTTCAGTTTTCCCGTTCAATTTCAATTTCCAGTTTACCCCGCTCAATTTTCAGTTTGCCCCGCTCAATTAAGCGTTTACCCCACTCAATTTCCAGTTTGCCCCGCTCAATTTTCAGTTTGCCCCACTCAATTTCCAGTTTACCCCGCTCAATTTTCAGTTTGCCTCGCTCAATTTCCAGTTTACCCCGCTCAATTGAGCGTTTACCCTGCTCAATTTTCAGTTTGCCCCGCTGAATTTCCAGATTGCCCCACTCAATTTTCAGTTTGCCCCGTTCAATTTGCCCCGCTCAATTTTCAGTTTGCCCCGCTCAATTTTCAGTTTACCACGCTTAATTTCCAGTTTGCTCCGCTCAATTTTCAGTTTGCCCCGTTCAATTTACATTTACCCCGCTCAATTTCTAGTTTATCCCGCTTAATTTTTAGTTTGTCCCACTCAATTTTCAGTTTACCCCGTTCAATTTTCAGTTTGCCCCGCTCAATTTCCAGTTTACCCCGCTCAAACTGAAATTTTTTTTTCTTTTGTGGGTCCCATCATGATGTATGTGTTATATCCAAACCATTCATATATGAGTGGGACAAACTGGAAATTGAGCAGGGCAAACTGAAAATTAAGTGGGGCAAACTGAAAATTGAGCGGGGCAAACTGAAAATTTGGTTATATGTTTTGGTTTAGGTTTAAGTTAAGGTTTAGGTTATAAGTTCTAGGTTATAGGTTAAAGCTTTAGGGAATTGAGAATAGGTTAAGGTTTAGGTTTAGGGAATTGAGTTCAGGTTTGAGATCGGGTATAGGTTGGGTTTTCAAGTTTAGGTTTAGGTTAAGGAGTTGAGATTAGGATTAGGTGTAGGTTTAGGTTTAAGGATTTGAATACATTTAGGTTTTAGGTTTAGGTTAAGGTTATAGGTTTAGGTTAGGTTTAGGTGTAGGTTATAGGTAATAGCTTTAGGGAATTGAGAATAGGTTAAAGTTTAGGTTTAGGAAATCAGGTTCGGGTTCGGGATAATCCTTAAAAAATAAAAAATAAAAAATAAAAAATAAAAAAATAAAAAAGTGCATTACATTGACCCGGTCGACCCCAACTCGCTGGCTTCTTTTTTATTTTATTTTTTTCTTTTTCCCTGTTGTAATCCCCGCTGGGATTTGAGTTTAGGTTATAGGTTTAGATTTAGGTTATAGGTTATAGATTTAGGATAAGGTTTAGGTTATAGGTTTTGGTTTTGGTTTAGGTTATAGGTTATAGGTTTGGGATAAGGTTTAGGTTTAGGTTTAGGTTATAGGTTTTGGGATTTGAGAATGGGTTCGGGTTTATGTTATAGGTTTGGGTTTCGGTTTAAGTTATAGGTTTTGGGATTTGAGAATGGGTTTGGGTTTAGGTTATAGGTTTTGGTCTAGGTTATAGGTTATAGGTTTAGGATAAGGTTTAGGTTTAGGTTTAGGTTATAGGTTTTGGGATTTGAGAATGGGTTCGGGTTAGGTTATAGGTTTTGGTTTTGGTTTAGGTTATAGGTTTTGAAATTTGGGAATAGTTTTAGGTTATATGTATAGGTTTAGGTTAGGTTATAGGTTTTGGGATTTGAGAATGGGTTTGGGTTTAGGTTATAGGTTTTGGTTTAGGTTATAGGTTCTGGGATTTGAGAATGGATTTGGGTTTAAGTTATAGGTTTAGGTTTTGGTTTAGGTTTAGGTTTGGGTTTGAGTTTTGGAATTTGAGAATGGGTTCGGGTTTAGGTTACAGGTTTTGAAATTTAAGAATGGGTTGGATTTAGGTTATAGGTTTTAGTTTTGGTTTAGGTTATAAGTTTTGGGATTTGAGAATGGGTTTGGGTTTATGTTATAGGTTTGGTTTTGGTTTAGGTTATAGGTTTTGGGATTTAAGAATGGGTTCGGGTTTAGGTTTTAGGTTTTGGTTTAGGTTATAGGTTCTGGGATTTAAGAATGGATTTGGGTTTAGGTTATAGGTTTTGGTTTAGGTTTAGGTTATAGGTTTAGGTTTAGGTTTGGGTTTGAGTTTTGGGATTTGAGAATGGGTTCGGGTTTAGGTTACAGGTTTTGGAATTTAAGAATGGGTTTGGGTTTAGGTTATAGGTTTTAGTTTTGATTTAGGTTATAAGTTTTGGGATTTGAGAATGGGTTCGGGTTTATGTTATAGGTTTGGTTTTGGTTTAGGTTATAGGTTTTCGGATTTGAGAATGGGTTCAGGTTTAGGTTATAAGTTTTGGTTTAGGTTATAGGTTCTGGGATTTGAAAATGGATTTGGGTTTAGGTTATAGGTTTTGGTTTTAGTTTTGGTTTTGGTTTAGGTTATAGGTTTAGGTTTAGGTTTGGGTTTGAGTTTTGGGATTTGAGAATGGGTTCAGGTTTAGGTTACAGGTTTTAGAATTTAAGAATGGGTTCGGGTTTAGGTTATAGGTTTTAGTTTTGGTTTAGGTCATAAGTTTTGGGATTTGAGAATGGGTTCGGGTTTATGTTATAGGTTTGGTTTTGGTTTAGGTTATAGGTTTTGGGATCTGAGAATGGGTTCGGGTTTATGTTATAAGTTTAGGTTTCGGTTTAGGTTATAGGTTTGGGGATTTGAGAATGGGCTTAGGTTTAGGTTATAGGTTTTGGTCTAGGTTATAGGTTATAGGTTTAGGATAAGGTTTAGGTTTAGGTTTAGGTTATAGGTTATAGGTTTAGGATAAGGTTTAGGTTTAGGTTATAGATTTTGGGATTTGAGAATGGGTTCGGGTCAGGTTATAGGTTTTGGTTTTGGTTTAGGTTATTGGTTTTGGAATTTGAGAATGGGTTCTTGGGCTTCATGCACTCATTTATAGCCTGATTCATCAACTCATTTGTGTAACTGATTGACTTTTCCTTATTGTAACAGATCGTAGACTTTTGTAACTAATGCACATGCTTGTGAAGTGATGCAGATCGATGGATGGTTGTGAAGTGATTCATTGACTTGTTCTGTGATTGCAGTGATGGATTGTAGGTTTTTGTGAAGTGATGCACATTAATGGTTTTTTTTCCAAATCAATGGTTACTTTTCTTTCTTACACTCATTTGTAAACTGATTCATGCACTCATGTGAACTGGATTGTATCATGTGATTGCAGCAGATCCTAATCTAATTTGTCAACTGATTCATAAACTAAACTCCAGACAAATCTGTGAACTGGAACTCATTTGTGAACTGAACTTGAACTGGAATGCGGACTATAGCTTGAACTGAACATTTTGTTGAAGTTCATACCATTGGAATTTCAAGTGGATGTTGCATGTGGGAGGATTGGAGCTGCATATTTCAGATTCAAGCATCTGGTACGTCTCTTGTCAAGAATGCACATGTATAGTTATCATTGTGGTTATAGTTATTCATTATGTGACAGGTTTTCAAGTGAGATGAACGAGTTTCAAAAGAAAACAGTCTGAGGTTTTGAGAAGCGATTCCCAATGCCATTTTATGTTTAAATGCATATTTCAGATTTAAGCATCTGGTATGTCTCTTGACTCAAGAATGCACATGATTGGAATGGTCTGGCCATTTGGACAGACCGTGTTTATTATTTATTCGAAATTGATGGAGCAGACCCGGATGTGCGTCGGAGCTATCCGGAAGAGAGGGGGTCCCTGGAAGGTGGGAACCGCTGTTATGCCCATGATGAAGCTGTCTATTTTCTATGGACAACATTGGAAGGGCCTGGCCATTTGGACATGCCGTGTTTATGTATTTGCTCGAAATTAATGGAGCAGACCCGGATATGCGTCAGAGCTATCCGGAAGAGCGGGGGTCCCTCGAAGGTGGGAACCACTATTATGACCATGATGAAGATGTCCATTTACTATGGACGACATTGGAAGGGCCTGGCCATTTGGACAGGCCATGTTTATATTTGTATTTGCAGGTACCATATCCTTAACCTAAACTTGAACCGATTCTCAAACCCAAAAACCTATAACCAATACCAAAACCTATAACCTAAACCCAAACCCATTCTCAAATCCCAAAACCTATAAACCAAAACCAAAACCAAAACCTATGACCTAAATCCGAACCCATTCTCAAATCCCAAAACCTATCACCTAAATTAAAACCATAACCAAAACCTATAACCTAAACCCGAACCCATTCTCAAATCCTAAAACCTAAAACCTAAACCTAAACCTAAACCTTATCCTAAACCTATAACCTATAACCTAAACTAAAACCATAACCAAAACCTATAACGTAAACCCGAACCCATTCTCAAATCCTAACACCTATAACCTAAACCAAAACCATAACCTAAACCAAAACCATAACCTAAACCTATAACCTAAACCCGAACCCATTCTCAAATCCAAAAACCTATAACATAAACCTAAACCTTATCCTAAACCTATAACCTATAACCTAAACCAAAACCTATAACCTAAACCAAAACCAAAACTAAAACCAAAACCTAAGACCTAAACCCGAACCCATTCTCCAATCCTAAAACCTATAACCTAAACCGAAACCAAAACCTATGACCTAAACCTGAATCCATTCTCAAATCCCAAAACCTATGACCTAAGCCCGAACCCATTCTCAAATTCAAAACCTATAACCTAAACCAAAACTAAAACCAAAAACAAAACCTATAACCTAAACCCGAACCGATTCTCAAGTCCTAAAACCTATAACCTAAACTAAAACCAAAACTAAAACCAAAACCAAAACCAAAACTTAAGACCTAAACCCGAACCCATTCTCCAATCCCAAAACCTATAACCTAAACCGAAACCAAAACCTATGACCTAAACCCGAACCCATTTTCAAATCCAAAACCTATAACCTAAACCAAAACCAAAACCTATAACTTAAACCCGAACCGATTCTCAAGTCCTAAAACCTATAACCTAAACCAAAACCAAAACCAAAACCAAAACCAAAACCTAAGACCTAAACCCGAACCCATTCTCCAATCCCAAAACCTATAACCTAAACCGAAACCAAAACCTATGACCTAAACCCGAACCCATTCTCAAATCCTAAAACCTATCACCTAAACCTGAACCCATTATCAAATCTAAAACCTATAACCTAAACCAAAACTAAAACCAAAACCAAAACCTATAACCTAAACCCGAACCGATTCTCAAGTCCTAAAACCTATAACCAAAACCAAAACCAAAACCAAAACCAAAATCAAAACCTAAGACCTAAACCCGAACCCATTCTCCAATCCCAAAACCTATAACCTAAACCAAAACCTTATCCTAAACCTATAACCTATAACCTAAACCAAAATCTATAACCTAAACCTAAACCAAAACCTATGACCTAAACCCGAACCCATTCTCAAATCCCAAAACCCAAACCCAAACCTAAACATAAACCTAAAACCTAAACCAAAACCTATAACCAAAACCAAAACTAAAACCTATAACCTAAACCCGAACCCATTCTCAAATCCCAAAACCTATAACCTAAACCAAAACTAAAACCTATAACCTAAACCTGAACCCATTCTCAAATTCCAAAACCTGTAACCTAAACCCGGACCCATTCTCAAATCCCAAAACCTAAACCCAAACCTAAACCTAAACCTAAAACCTAAACCTAAACCTATAACCTAAACTCAAATCCCTAAACCAAAACCTATAACCTAAACCCGAATCCATTCTCAAATCCCAGAACCTATAACCTAAACCAAAGCCCATAACCTAAACCCGAACCCATTCTCAAATCCCAAAACCTATAACCTAACCTAAACCTATACTAATAACGTAAAACTATTCCCAAATCCTAAAACCTATAACTTTAACCTAAACCTAAACCTATAACCTATAACCTTAACCAAAACCTATAACCTAAACCAATACCAAAACCTATAACCTAAACCCAAACCCATTCTCAAATCCCAAAACCTATAACCTAAACCTAAACCTAAACTTTATCCTAAACCTATAACCTATAACCTAAACCAAAACCAAAACCTATAACCTAAACCCGAACCCATTATCAAATCCCAAAACCTATAACCTAAACCTATAACCTAAACCTAACCTTAACCTAAACCTAAACCTATAACCTAAACCTAACCTTAACCTAAACCTAAACCTATAACCTATAACCTTAATCAAAACCTATACCCTAAACCCTAACCCATTCTCAAATCCCAAAACCTATAACCTATAACTTAAACCAAAACCAAAACTTATAACCTAAACCCGAACCCATTATCAAATTCCAAAACCTATAACCTAAACCTAACCTTAACCTAAACTTAAACTTATAACCTATAACCTTAACCAAAACCTATAACCTAAACTAATACCAAAACCTATAACCTAAACCCGAACCCATTCTCAAATCTCAAAACCAATACCAAAACTAAAACCTATAACCTTAACCCAAACCCATTCTCAAATCCCAAAACCTTAACCTATAACCTAACCTAAACCCATAGTTATAACTTAAAACTATTCCCAAATCCCAAAACCTATAACCTAAGCCTAAACTTAAACATAAACCCGAACCCATTATTAAATCTCAAAACCTATAACCTAAACCAAAACCAAAACCTATAATCTAAACCCAAACCCATTCTCAAATCCAAAAACCTATAACATAAACTTAAACCTTAACATAAACCTATAACCTATAACTTATAACCAAAACCAAAACCTATAACCTAAACCAAAACCCATTATCTAATCCCAAAACCTATAACCTAAACCAAAACCTATAACCTAAACCCGAACCCATTCTCAAATCCAAAAACCTATAACCTAAACCTAAACCTTAACATAAACCTATAACCTAAACCAAAACCTATAACCTAAACCTAAATCAAAACCTATAGCCTATACCAAAACCAAAACCTATAACCTAAATCGGAACCTATTATCAAATCCCAAAACCTATAACCTAAACTGAAACCAAAACCTATAACCTAAACCCCGAACCCATTCTCAAATCCCAAAACCTAAACCTATAACCTAAACTCAAATCCCTAAACCTAATCCTATAACCTAAACTCAAATCTCTAAACCTTAACTTATAACCTAACCTAAACTTATACTTATAACCTAAAACTATTCACAAATTCCAAAACCTATAACCTAAACCTAAACCTAAACTTGAAAACTCAAACCTAAACTCGATCCCGAACCCGAACCTAATTTCCTAAACCTAAACTTTAACCTATTCTCAATTCCCTAAAGCTATTACCTATAACCTACACCTAAACCTAACCTAAACCTATAACCTTAACCTAAACCTAAAACCTAAACCTAAACCTAAACCTAAACCTAAAACCTAAATGTATTCTCAAATCCTTAAACTTAAACCTACACCTAATCCTAATCTCAACTCCTTAACCTAAACCTAAACTTGAAAATCCAAACTAAATCCGATCTCAAACCTGAACCCGATTCCCTAAACCTAAACCTTAACCTATTCTTAATTTTCTAAAGCTTTAACTTATAACCTAGAACCTATAACCTAAACCTAAACCAAAACATATAACCAAATTTTAAGTTTGCCCCGCTCAATTTTGAGTTTGTCCCGCTCAATTTTCAGTTTGCCCCGCTTAATACGACCTCGTAAAATTTATGGACGGTTTGGATATAACACATACATCATGATGGGACCCACAAAAGAAAAAAAAAAATTTCAATTTGCCCCGCTCAATTTCTAATTGAGCGGGGCAAACTGGAAATTGAGTGGGGCAAACTAGAAATTGAGCGGGGCAAACTGAAATTTTTTTTTTTTTTTTTACTATGTTACTTTTGTGGGTCCCATCATGATGTATGTGCTATATTCAAACTGTCCATATATTTTACGAGCTCGTATTAAGGCTTGAGACGAAAAATAAGATAGATCTAACTATCAAGTGGACCACAATGTAAAAGGCAATGGGAAATTGAACGTCTACCATTAAAATCCTTTTAGGGGTTACAGAAGTTTTGGATCATTATGAAATTTTTTTCCCTCTTCATCCAGGTCTTTTTGACCCTATGAATGAACTTAGACGAGGAAGATTTCTCATAAACATCACAGTGGGCCCCCTAAAGGTTTCTAATGGTTGACGCTCATTCAACACTATTTCCTGTAATATGGTACACTTGAGAACTGGATATATCTCATTTTTGGTCTCATACCATAAAATGATCTAGAAAAATATATGAATTGAGCGAGATAGCCTAGGAATTGTGCGAGGGAAGCTAGAAATCCAGTGAGGCAATATATAAATTGAGCGAAGGAACCTAGGAATTGAGCGAAACAACCTAGCAATTGAGTGATGCAATGTAGAAATTCAGCGAGGCAACTTAGGATTTGAGCGAGGTTCCCTCGCTCAATTTCAACGTAGCCTAAACCTCGCACAATTTCTAGGTTCCCTCGCTCAATTTCTAGCTTTCCTCGCTCAAATCCTAAGTTGTCTCGCTCAATTTCTAGATTCCCTCGCTGAACTCCTATGTTACCTCGCTCAATTTCTAGCTTCCCTTACTCAATTCATACCTTGTCCTGCTCAATTTTCAATTTACTCACTCGATTTCATATTTGCCTCGTTCAATTTTTAGTTTGACCATGAAGTGATCGAAATTGATCGTGAAGTGAATGAAATGTATTTTCAACCATTGACCTGATGGAATCTTAAAAAATAACTAAGTTGGTTGGCTAAAATAGCTTCTCCTACTCCAAAATCATATGTGGTATGTCAAGTAACTAATTTTAGTTCAGAAGATATTCTTGTTAAATGAATAAAGAAAGAAATGAAAAAAAAAAAGAGAGAAAAATTTATACACACACACACATTTATAAAAACATGTATTAAAGAAAAATGTAGGTACAATAAAGTTCTCCATGTAAAAAATAAAAATAAAAAAGAAAAAAGAAAAAAGAAAAAAAAGTGCATAGAGTTGTAGTTATGGCTACGGATTATGGCTACGGTTATAATCCGTAGCCATAGGCCGTATCCATAGCCATGGCTACGGTTATTAAAAAAAAACTTGCTGTTTTCTTTTTCAATTTTTTCTTTTTTTCCCTTTCCCTATTGTAATTTCCATTGATTTTTTTGGGTCCCATTATAGATAGATGTTATATCCAAACCGTCTATCTATTCGGTGAATTCGTATTAAGGCTTGAGATGAAAAATAAGACAGATCTAGTTATCAAGTGGACCATACAGTAAAAGGTAATGGAGAATTGAATATCTACCATTGAAACCCTTTTAGGGGTTGCAGAAGTTTTAGATCATAATGAAATTTGTTTTTCCTCTTCATCCAGGCCTTTGTCACCTTATGAATAGATTGGAAGGAAAATAAATGTTACGATGTGCCTTACAAAATTTTTTAACGGTGAAAATCAATTTCCCCGCTGCTCTTTGTGGTGTGGTCCATTGATTTATGGATATGATTTTATTTTTTTTTGGATAATGCTCCGAAATGATTTTGAAATATGGATGAACGCTGTGGATATGATAAATACATAGCCGTGGGGCCATGTAACTTTGATCTCTCCTAAGCCGTTCGTACAACTCTCAGTTGGAGGAGCGTCAGCTCTCGTCTTCGCAGTAAAAAGGAGGGGTAGTTTCGTCCTCAAAGTCGCTGTCCGCACGTGATAGTCTAAGTTGGTAACTTAAGTTTGTATTCCGCGATAAAAACCGCTGGGTAAAAGGTTTTGTCCACGGTGGTCATTTTCTCGGATATTTAATACCCCCTCAAATCATTTCAAATCCCCCGAATCCTGTGCCAAACGACCCTTAAAAACTTTCGGTGGACTACAGAAATTTTCGGTCAATCTGATCTTTTTATTTTTCTTTCATCCAGATAATCTTGACGGCGTCGATTTTGCGAAAAGCCTATGATAGACACTTTGGAATTTTTAATGGCGAGGGACTCAATTACCACTGTTTCCTGTTGTGTGGTCCACCAGAGATTTGGATCTGAATAAAGTTTGGTAGATCGTCCTAAAATGGGATGGAGAAACTTATGGACGGCGTGGATATACAAGACATCATCAATGTGGGCCCCACGGTAGGGGTGTAACACTTAAAACGGTGCCGGCTGGGTGACACTCTCGTGCAATCAAACCTTCCTCCAGCGTACATGCGGCAATCAGAACCCTCCATCCAGTCAGCTCTCGTGTGAAGCTACGAATCACCGCCGTTCACAGCTTTTATGCTTAGATGGTTAACCTCAAAAGTCAACAAGATAAAAAGTGCCAGATGTGACGTGGAGGATTTTCTAATTAGTACGAACTTTGCATTGTCCCCCCATTATTGTACGGTCCACTAAGTGGACAGTCATGATCCACCTTCCGTTTCCACGTGTACAGTTGCGATAATGTATCATCGGTTCGGTTTGCCTCTGTCGCGATGCAGGATAAAGCATCTGTTGCCATCCACTGAGGCCCACATGTTGAGATAATCCTATGATCTGAACCGTCTATATTCTCTTTACTACCGTTTTAATTGCTATTCTTACTTTTATTTTTTTAGATTTGGGATAAAACCATTGGATCTTTTAATCGTTCTAGATTGATCATTACAGAAATTTATGATAAATAAATCATCCATTCAGTGGAAATTTCTCACGATAATCCATAATACAGTATCCAAAATATGGACGGTTCTGATCGTTGGATCACTCGGGGTGTGGGCCCAAATATGCGGCAACAGACGCTTGATGCTATGTCGCAGCAGAGAAAAACGAACTTATGAATGATGACTTGTCAGCTTTCTCCAGCCGGTGGAGTCGGCTCGAAGTCGTCCATCCGAGCTGATCAGTGGTGAGAGGAAGAGAGGGGACAAAGATCTTGTCCAGGATGCGCGGGGCCCACCAGTCCACATCTGCTCGTATCCGTTCAGATAAGCCTCGCTCGCCCAAGAACCTCCGCCCTATGCCACGTCACCACCTCAAAATCCACCCATCCACGCGTCGACATCATACTCCCCATCACCCAAAAGCAACGCCACGTGGCAGCATATCAAACCCAAACAAAAAAAATCCCAGGCACGCTCGAATACATGTCGAAGTATTAACATACGGTACATCGTGACTTTATACTTTGAATATGGGCATCTTACAATGATCGAAACCGTTCATGCGACGAGTCTCAGTTTTTTGTGGTGGAAATTCAACAAAATCAAAGCTTTAGTTGGACCATTTTAACATTTAATAATTTGGATCTTTTACTTTGAATATGATCGGTCACCATAACCTTTGTATGATCAAAGGTTTGAAATATTCAATCCGGGAGTTTTTCTGGGCATCCCCTATCCAAAGAGAGCCTTATCGAGTGGCGGTTTGGGCCACTGAGATGAATCCAAGTCCAACGGCCAGAGTTTCGACGTATCTTTCATCGGGGATGGATTCGAGCAAACCTAGCTACTTGAAACGGCACCATCTGCGGGCAGTCTGGTCAGTCCGTTTCGGTCAGGCTCCCAGTGAAGAAGATATAAGGAAGACTTTGATACTCTGGCAGAGCGTGAAGGATGATACGCAGACACTTGGAAACCGCGTACGAGGCATACAATTAATTCAAGTGAAACCGTCCAAATTACAGATGCAATCTGAACCATAACTTGTGCTTATTTGATTATCAGATGATTATAAGATTGATGGACATTTATTGGACGGATCAAAATAAAATATCCAACGGCCTTATTTCAGCAAACAAGTGTCTAGTAATCATGGTTAGAATCGTTTCCAAAAAAAATCTGATTTTTGGATTGTAACTCAGTGACAGTAATTTCCACAATTTAGTCGGTCTATTTTAAGTCTGTATTTGACGTTTTATACCATTTCCAAGTGCCTGTGTATCAAACTTCATGGTCAGCCAGAGTATCAAATATGTCCACTTCGGATTTTTACAAGATAGAGAGTGCCGTCTGGATGCCACCGCGGTACAGTAGTCCGTGGACGGGATTTAATATACGTAAGGAGAATTTCCCAAAGATCTGCACCGTCCATTTCCGGTCTCTACATGAAGGGACATTAATTCAAACACGGCTTCTATTGGTTTTATCAACAAAGATGTCAATGGATTTGATATGTTATGGGCTTTTCATTGGGCGGTCGGGATCCTCTAACCGGTAATTTCTTAGAATGGATCACTCTTTGGTGGGCCCTGCGAATTTGTGAGTTTAGAAGGTGGGTCCCATCTCGATTAATGATGGTCTCTTGCGACAGACGCGGTCTTGCATGTGACCCAGCCAGCTAGATTAGACGGTGTTAGTATGCTTTTTCATCCCTGCCGTCTATTCATTTTTTATCTCTCACTATAGGGAATGAACTGAAAAACGAGGAAGATCAAAAGCTAAAGTGGACCGCACCACAGAAAACAGCGAGGATTGAATGTTTACGGTTGAAAACTTCTTAAGGCCTCGGATGTCTGATATTTTTGTTTTCCATGTGTAACCTTATGAGCTGGTTGGATGGCAAATGAACTTTACGGCGTACCTTGGAAAGTTTCAACTGCGGTTTTTAGTCTCTCTATTGTTTCCTATGGTGTGGTAGATTTGAAATTTGGATCTCGCTAATTTTTTGTATCATGCATTAAAATGTTATGAAAAATGGATGGACGGAATGGATAAAACAAATAAGTCAGGTAAGAGCCACAAGGCTATGACATCAGCAAGCTGTATGTTGTTGGGGTCACAGCCAAACCGCATCCCAGCTCCGACCAAGCTGCAAATATACGAAGCTGCGCATTGAAACCTTCACGTGAGATGGATCGGGGCTTCGCGGAACACGTGTAAATAACACGCTCTTATGAGAGATCTGGACCATTCATCAGGTAGGACTGACTTCGAGCTTTCCGTTACTAACAATAGATGGTTTAATTTACCACATAGGCCACACAAGTTGAATGTGAACCGTTGGCAATTCTTCCGTATCCGTCCGTTTTCTCACACGAGTATGTCCATTCTGATCAGCGGATGAGATTTTTGGCTCATGAAATTCTCACGGCGTGACCCACCTAATGATGGCACGGATCTTTCACACGTAGTTAACTCCAGCACGTGTGGTAACAATTGTGTACGCCACTCTCCAGTTCTGGCAAGTGGGGATACTGTTCGCTAATCCAGACCATTGGTCTGTTGCGTCCTATCCTGAATAGACTTTGTTGAAAAAATACCCTCGAAAAAACAATCTTAACCTTTCAATCTGTGGCCAATCTTAACTGAAGGATAGAAAGTTACGTAGAGAAATATAACAGCGGTCCATTTTCAAATTGAAAAACAACTATGATCGGTAAAGGGGATCTTACAGAATGAGAGTTTCTTGGTCCATGGTGTATCTGTGGCCGGATGCAACAGATCAACGGTCCCTATTTCTCTATTGATGGCCCCCACTCAACAGATAGGAAACCCGTGTAAACTGTCCCATGACTCGGCCGTGTATCATGTAATTAATTCCCCCTATCGGATAAGCCTCCGTTGAAACTTCTCCCTCATTTATTCAACACACTCTCTCTCCCCATCTCTCTCCTTATCTCTCTCTCTCAGCCATGGCGGATTTAGTCACGTGACTGTCACGTGCTTACGGGAACAAAACCCTAACCCTAACTCTAGAATCTCATACGAAAGTTCGTCCGTGTTCCTCCTTTTCTGAAAATTCTCTGCAATTTGAAGATGTCGATCGCTTTGGAGAGCAGCAGCGCCAGGATCGGGCGGTCGGGATTTATCCGCGGGATATCTCCCTGCATCTCGATCTTCGATCCGCCGGAGCCTAGCCGGAACATGCCGCAGGGAGATCGCCTGTTCGAGGCGGCCGATCCGACGCCGAAGGTGGCGGAGGAAGAGGAGGAAACTTCTTGCAGTTCATCGATCGGGAGGAACAGCGATTGCTTGGGCGGGCCGTCGTCGGGTTCGGACGGTGAGGATTCGGGGGAGGTGCAAAGCTCGTACAAGGGGCCGTTGGATATGATGGATGCGTTGGAGGAGTCTTTGCCGATCAGGTATAGATGCGCGGGCCACCTGTAATCTCCGGAGTGCGAGTCACTGTATTCTCTACCTTTTTTTTAAGCGTTTCTGTGTTGAAATTCTGATTCTCTTATATTAATGTCTTTTAGGAGGTTTTAATTGCTGAATCAAAATATTCGATTCCGAGTTTTTCTAATTTTGGAGAGTTTTGGGAAATTTGGATTTTTTTTGTTTTTTGGAAAAAACCTTTGATTGTTATGTTCGAGGATTGGTCAGTATGTGGAACTGTAAATTGAAAGATAATTTCTTTTTTTTTTTCTTTTTTTTTTTTTAGTAAAAAAGATTTCTTCTTTTTTCTTTTATTTAAATTTGGGTAGTTTTCATTTAGGCCATGTTTGGTTGCAGCAAATATCTAGAATTTTTATGATCTGTCTAATTTGGTGCAAAATATCATGAAATTTCATGATATTGGCTGCAACCAAACGCAGCCTCAGTATTTTCTGTTCTTGGTGGTGCATAAAGAGGGGATTTGTATTGACAATTGGGAAACTTTTACTTATTTTATTTATGTTTTTGTACTTGTTTTATTTGGTGAGGATTTCCGTCAGAAATTGATATATATATATATATATATATATATATATATATATACAGTCATGCTCCCCTGCGCACCTACGCACGTGCGCACCTTTGCACACGTGCCATGGGTGTCTGATCGGAACGGTTCATGTGATGCGGAATTCCATGAAACCCCATGTGACAAATTTTCACCCCAATCTAAAATTCTGGTGGGCCAGAGCAGAGAGAAACGCAAATCAAGGGAGGAAACTGTTTTCATTTTTCATGGCCCATCAAGTTTTAGATCAAAGTAAAACTTTGGCCTGGGGGTTTCACGAGGTGCTGTTTCACATGAACGGTTCAGATTTTGGATCCAAATCAAGTATGATGGGTTTTCAAAAAAGTTCGTACGTAGTACGTACGAACCGGTTCGCAGGTGAGCGTTCCGCTATATATATATATAGAGAGAGAGAGAGAGAGAGAGAGAGATTTCTCTTCAATATATAAAGATGAATTTCTTGACTTGGGTTTTTCCTTTGGGAGCGCCTAATTACACTGATCTGCTCCCCCCATTTTTCATTTGCAGAATTGTTGTAGCACAGAATTGTACTTATTCTATTCAACAAATGGGGAAAAATGGGTACAAGCAAATGAATCATGTTGGGTGTAGATATTACTTCTCTTTCCTTTTGGGGAAATTCATGCATCTGGAATTTGGGTTTCTTTTCCAACCTTCATCAGATTATGCTGCTTGTTATTAGGTCGTGCTTTCATCTATGGGATAAACTGTGATTTGGGTTTTTTAATTGCTGTCTAGGATTTTGTGATTTGGACTTTTTAATTGCTATCTATGATTTTGTGATTTGGGTTTTCTAATTGTTGTCTTTTTTCTTGAAATTGCAAAATCCTGTTTTCTACACAAAACAATTGGGATTTTTACTACTGCCTTCGCTGCCCGCCTTAAGAGGCTTTTAAATGCCATTGATTTAGAAGGGAGAACCTGCATACACATCTTCCCAGAATCCACAACGTATTTCGAAATTGGACATTTAAATTCCAATTTTAGGACTTTTTTTGGACTCCTACTCATCGAATATGGGCAGTGGCAGATATGTGTGCACCTGACCCTCAGTTTGCACAGTCTGCACTTGACCCACACGTTTGGCCATCCGGAAACCTCGATTTTAATTTTTTTAATTTTTTTTATTCTCCTTTTACTTTCATTCTGCAGTTCTGATTCCTTTGCTCATGGAAAACAACTTGTGCAATTGAGTACTAAAAAAAAAAATTTCTTTGATCACAACTGTTCAACCTGAGACCCCGCCACTGAACTCACCATCCAGTTTTCTTTTGGAATGGTTGAAATAGATTGGGAGTTGGGACCCATCTTTTATGATTGAATTCTTTCTTTGATGGGAGTGGGGGAAAAGAAAATCTTGTATTTGTAATAGGGAATTGGCTTCTTTTGAAGAAGTAGAACTTGTAATCAGAACCATATTCTATGAATTTGGGTTTTCTGTGATTCTTCATTTTACCGATAACCACTTGTTGCACAAAGGAAGTCATAGTCCCACTCCCACATGTAATAGGGTTTATAGGATCCTTCAGCCAAGGGTATGCACAGCATATCTGGGTTTTTAGTTGGGACAAGTGGAGTTCAGGGTTCAGTGGTCCAGATTGTTGATCTGTTCAGTCCCACTGTGGATGGACCATGCCCCAAAGAACTCCAAGATTGGAAATCCTAGCTGCTATTCATGGAGAAGATATGGTAATGATGGAACTAGTAACTACTTAAGATTCTATTGAAAACGAATCCTAATGATTCATTGGGTGGGATTGGCAGTGTTGGAAATAATTCAAAACTATATTGATGGAATAAATTTAAAACAAACAACAAAGAAAATGGAATCAAACAATTAATTAAAGATGAACATATATAATACATATATTCAATTAAAACAATCTAGAATAGGACAAAAGTTTGATACTAGAAGAGCTAAGGCACGTTACTGAAAATATTGGTGCTCCTCGAGTTACTGCGTTTGTATGGCTAGTGGGTAAGGGGCGAATCTCACCAGGTGCGTTTTCCTTATCATGGATGACTGTTTGTTGGTGCTCCTCGAGTTATTGCATTTGTATGGTTAGTGGGTAAGAGGTGAATCTTAACAGTGGACAATTTGCAAAGGCGGGGTCTCCTTCTGCCAAACGTATGTTTGATGTGCATGGGGGATGCAGAATTAACTAATCATTTATTCATCCATTGTCATTATGCAAGACAAGTAGGGGATCGTTTTCTTCTCATTCTTGGTGTAGAGTCGGTGATGTCGAATTCGGTTTTTGATCTCTTGTGGGCTTGGTATGGCGGAGTAGGAAAATCTACAAAGGTTTTGTGGTGATTGATTATTACTGCTATCTTTTGGATTCTCTAATGACTGTCTCTTTAATAGCAGGGATGTATCAGTGTTGGACTATATTCGTAAGATTAAATTTTATCCCTTGCCTTGAATCGAATAAGGAGAATGGTGAAAAGCCCTAATATTAGATTATTGGCATTTAGGTTTGTGAAGAAAACCATAAAGCGGGGACTATGGATGGAGCTTGGGTTACACTTATTACCACAGGTGCATGCACTGGGCTGTGGACATGGCGTGTGCGTGTGGATATGGGATGTCCTGTCGCTCATATTTTTTTTGTTTGAATTTCATTTTCAAATTATAAATTTGAATTTGAATTTCTATTTTCTCTATATCCCGTGCATGCGTTGAGCCACGCCAAGCCAGGACATGGCATGTGCGTGTGGGTATGGGGTGTCCTCCTGCGTCCCATACATTTCGTCGAGACAGTTTTCCTTTTTATTTTCTTGTAAATTTTGTGCAAAACAATGTAAGTCAGATTCGTGGGGTTCAGATCCAGGGTGCACTTGATCTGAACCATTGGTCAAGTGGAGAGTTGCTGTATCCTAGAGGCAGAAAGCTGCGATCCAGTGAAACAACTGATCGTTCCAGATCTAATCGGGGATTATCTGTCTTTAAGACAACATTTTTCAGTAACATGCCTTGGCCCTTCTAGTTTCAGATTTTTGTTTCATTCTTGATTGTTTTAATTGAATATAGGTATTAGCTGTTCATCTTCAATTAATTTTTTCATTCTAGTTTTTGGGTTATTTCTTTTAAATTTATTTCATCAATTTAGTTTCGAATGATTTCCAAAACTTAAGCGGTCAGGGTGGCTGATGGACCTTGACCGAAAAAGCTCCAATACTGGGAAACCCAGCCACCATTTGCTGGCTTTATCTCAGTTATATATGAACCATTCCTGTATTTCTCTTCTTAACAGTCTATATCTGCTAGCCACAAAGTGAAGGGTAAGTATTTTCCTATCAAGGTGGTCTTGCAGAAATGCCCCTTCCACAGTTAAGGCCCAATAAACCAGTGGGCTGAAATCTGGATCACAGAACCACATGTAACAGCAGTAAACTGTTATTAGAATCCACTGTCAAAATTGATGTCTTGGCTTACATGCTATCTTTGTTAGGATCAGGTTCCCTTACCAATGTGTTTACTGTGCTTGCAGGCGGGGTATCTCTAAGTTTTACTGTGGCAAATCAAAATCCTTCACAAGCCTGGCAGACACTTCTTCTTCCGCTAAAGATCTAGCAAAACCAGACAATGCCTACAATAGGAAACGCAAGAATTTGCTGGCCTTCACTCACTATTTGGACAGGAACCGCAATTCTCCTCTGAGAAGCACCGCAGGCAGTATATCCAAGAGACCGGTCAATTCCAGCCGAACCACATTGGCTCTCGGTGTTGCCATGAGCAGCTCTGAGAGCTGCACGAGCGAGGAGCATGAGCCCCGTCTTCCACCTCTCCACCCTCAAGGGAAATCTCCAATCTGCCGGTCGCCGTCTCAATGGTCTTTCTCATCGAGATCCTTCTCCTTGTCGGATTTGCAAGTTGCTAGTAGTAACTCACCAATCTGCCTCAGAGATAAGCACAAGAAGTTCTGCTAGTTTTTCCGCTTGCCATTCCTGCCCTCCTTTCTTCTCCTTTGGCAGATTCTAAGGTAAGAAAGTGAGCTGTCATTTTCACATATGGAAGCGGTTACGATCTGAATTTGCCTCACTGTTCTTCTTTTTCATGTAAATGATGCATTTCTCTTGTCTGTTACATGTTATTTCAAAAAACCATGTTGTGGCTTCTCGGGAGTACATCAAAGGAATACTGTTTTTACATTCTCTGTCTGTACATGCATGCGTATTTATGTTGCAGTAGGTTTCTTACTAGATGTGCCTTCTGTTGTTTTTATCATGTGCCCCTGCCCCCATTTGTTGATCATGTGATTTTCGAGTATGGGCCATCCATGAAGTGGTCTTCTGGTTTGATCCAAATTAATGGGCTGTGTATAAATAACTTAATTTCATGAGTGTGGTCAACCCATCAGTCCTCCAACTTCAGTGCTATATTCGTCAAGTGTATAGCAGTTCTGGATTTAAGTGCTACATCATCGTGTAGCGGTTTTGGATTTAGCAGTAGAATGGATGGTGGCCATGGAGGGTGGATCTCAAAAAGCAAGCAGATGGGTGCAAGCTCTCTAATTCTGGATTAGAGGACAACTGGTGTTTCAAAACCGGACCACATTTGGATCTGAACATCTGCCAAACTCGAATGTTGAAACCATGACATCTACTCATAAACCTGTAGCCCAGACCACTATGTTAGGAGTAAGCTGTGTGCTAAATCCTTATATTGTAATGATTTTAGATCCCGGAGATTTCCAGGCAGGAATGGGTCAGCACAGGTCTGATAGCTTGGACTGAACCACCCACAAAAACGAGTCATGTTCTGGTTCTGGTTCTAAAACATTGGAATCAGCCCTTTTTTGGTCTTTTGACATATCAACCACCTTTTGGGCTATTGCCTAAATACTCTGTTGCCTTTTAAGTGTTCCTAAATATAACCCTACATTTCCAGCCATTAGAAAGAAAACCCTACCATCAATGAGTCATACTTGCAGATAGTGTGATTTCACAGGATGGTTTAGATTAGTCTAGACCATTGGCTAATGGTTTGGATCAATCGTCATGGATCCCAGGTGCAACCTAGTACCTAGTGACCGGGAATGTTGCATCTACGTCCCACCAATTGGTGGGGGAGTTCCACCAAACGGTTGCTTATTTTTCCTAATAGCTGGTCTTTGTGCTTTCCTTCACACTAACATTTGTCAAGAACAAAAAGCCAACTGAGGGAAGTATTTGACAGTAGTTTAAAAGGCAGGGATGTATTTGGGTATAGGTCAGAATCCAGGGGTGTATATGTGAAAAACATTTTGTTTTTCTTTGTATCTGGATCATGATTTTCTTTTCATGCTAATCCATGTATAAAGCAATTGAAGTTAGGAACTTTCTTCTGGCTTTTGTAACTCGTTTTGACTCGAGATAAGATAAATCCATCCTTACATAAGAGTTTGGGTTACACAGCGGCTCCGAAGGCTGGGATACTCAGCCTAACCTTGGCCGCTAGCCTGTGGTATTTGGATTTTACATTCTGGACTCAACACTTAAAATCTAGGCCTTCTCCAAGGGTATGCATGGAATGCTTGCGTTTCTGTTTTGTATCACTGTGGCCCATGGCCCATTTATCCAAACCAGTGGTGGTCTGGGCGAAACCGGCATGCATGGACCATGCTCTAACCTACTTGATAAGATCGAAGCCACCATTCGTTTGTTCTTCAGTTGAATGTGGGACACTGCTATATTCTACTCTTCTGCATCTATTTGTCTGCTGTAGATTGAAAGGTTAGGACTTTTTTTCCTATTCAGAGAACTCTATGTTGGAGCATGGCTCATGCATGCCGGTTTAAAATAGTCTGGAATACTGAACTGCAGGCCTCAATTCTACAAAATGAAAACCGTGAATCATCCATGGTCGTGGCGAGCATGGTTTTTTTACTCAGTGGACTTGGACAGACTCATTCAATCCTGATTTAAATTGCGACTCAGCCGAGTTGAGGTGAATCATGCGAGTACTCGTGCTCCATTCTCACTATTGACACATGGTGACCGAGTCCAAGTTGACTTGGACGAGTCGCATCCTGACTCAGACTCGGCTGAGCTGTCAATCCAACGGAGTTCGGAGATCTGAAGATTTCCCCTATACCTACCTGGTGGAATGATTATAACACATGGGGAGTGAAAGATGGCGGGGAATACAATTTTGGGTTGCATCAAGCAACTGGTTATTGGTGATGAGATCTCATTTCTGCTCAGCACAAAACATACGGTAGTTTTCTAGCTTCTCCATGCCATTTTCAGCTTGCAAGTGATCTTGGAGGCTATGTTTGGAAGCACAATTGAATTGAATTGAATTGAATTGGATTGGATTGGGGATGGCCGGTTTATGAAGAGGAACCGGCAAAAGCTACTGCTTCTAACTGAGAGAATAGAGGCAACAGTTGAGGAAGTCACGATCTGATTATTTCCCATTTTTACTAGTCTAGTAAATTGCAATCCAATTCGATGGTGCATCCAAACATCCACAGGGTGTGGAGGATTGCCAGAAAAAAAGGGGGTTATTTTCATGAGGTTTCCTACAATCATCGGGATTACAGCTGTTGGATCTGGAGCCATGTTTGAATGATCCAAACAGTTTCTATGATGGGTTTGTGGGGGATAGGCATACCCAGATAGAAACAATCAGATTGGAATATTTTGACCGTTTGACTGCTTAATTTTTGTATTGACATGTTTGGACATCATAACATTTGGATGTATTTTTTTTGCTGTAGTTTAAGACAGCTCTTTCAGCCTTCCGATTTTGCTTGAAAACCCGTCTCGTGTCTATTTATATTGCGTGCATGGTTATGGCTAAAAGAAAGACTGGGTCGACTCGGTCTAACTCGTTAGGTCCTAAATCCTCGTCCGGTCACCCATGAGTCGGTTTGAATTGTCTAGGTATGGCGTGGTCACCCATGAGTCGGTTTCAATTGTCTAGGTATGGCGTCTAACCGGATCCGATACCACAGAGTCTTGAGTTGACTCAGATGAGTTGCCGGTAGTACTCATCTGCTCTACCCTAACTCAACCCAAGGTTCCTATACCTCAACCCTAACCCAACTCAACACAATCTCGGGTTTGGAATTCTCAACCCAAGCCCAACCCGAGAGGACTCGGTCGGGTTGGTCGGATATATACGTATTAATATTTTTGTTATTACATTTGCTTATTATATTTTAATGTAAGATATTTATTTTTTGTATCTATGATTTTATAAATTATATATGTGATTATTCATCATAGAAAATTTCTTTTTTTCTTAAAAAAAACAAACTAAAATATAGGACAACTACTCCTTTAAAAGTCATGTAGCATAGCACGCAATCTATTTGGGAGAGAAAAATCCGGCATATCTTGTTAGCTTAAGTCCTTGAAAATGATGTGGACAAATGAGACTTGACATCACTAGTGTGCCTCCGACACAAACGATTCACACACAGTTATAATTTATAAGTAATTTATATATATTGATTAGGTTCAGGTTGGGTCGGGCAACCTGAGACCTCAACCCGAGCACAACCCAATTTTTATCAGGTTGGTGTCTGTATAGCCCAAGCTTGAGATCGGACCTGATATATTCTGCCGAATCCCAACCCAATGTCGGGTCCGTCACGGGTTGGTTGGGTTGGACCCACCAAACTTTCAGCCCTAGTATAGGGTCCATTTGGGTAGGAGATTTTGTGATTAAATCTAATCCTGATTTTGGTGGACCCCACACCCTTGGCATAGAATCGAAGGATGAAGTTTAGTACTGATCGGTCAGGGGGCCCCTCGGCATAGAATCGAAGGATGGCGTTTATCGCTGATCCGGCCGAAACGCGTACACTGGTTTTACTGTCTGTAACATCTATAAGAGTATTTCAATAGAACTTAAAACCGCAAATTACAAATGTATATTCATTTTGTACTAATAAGTTTCTCCTGTTTGTTAGTGCCAAGGTGATTATCAGTCCTTGCCCTCATCAATCGATCATATCCATTGAAAAGTCTTTATCATCTGGGCCGCATGATGGCTCACCAATCAGCACAAGTTGCATGGTTCCAGCACTAACTGCACATGCATAGCACACCTAGCTATATGACAATCAATCTCAAACATGGTGTTGAGCAAGCTTTGCGAGGACGCCGATGGCGATGGAGTTGATGTAGGTGGTCGGCTCGAGCTTGGACGAGTCCCAGCGCTGGTCTGCGAAGTTGTCGTAGCGGTCGGGCCCACCGACGAAGGCACCGGTCAGCTCATTGGGGTTGGGTGCGTTTTTGTTGTACCAGTCGACGAAGCTCATGGCGCAGTTCACTATCTCATTCGACGATAGCACAGGGACCGACGAGCCGCGGTGGTGGGGCTGCTTTGGTGACTTGCTACCAAATCCGACCATGTACGACTGGCCCAATGGATTCTTGCCGAGCAAATAGTCCATCTGCACATAATAAAAAAAATCCACATCAGCGAATATTAGAATGTCGGCATGAACGTCGAAACTAGGCCAGGACAGCCTGCCCCACTTCGGAGTGCCACCGACGTTATGCCTGCGAGTAGGCCCAGGAAAGTACTTGTTCATGGAGCTAATATCCAATAGGCTAGAAGGACACTGATCGATCTGTGGACCTAGGCCTATATACGGTCAACAATGATTATATACTGTGGGCCTTTCCTAAAGGAAAGGTGTATCTGAATATCTGGGTCCAGTTTCATGTATTCCATGGCCCACCTTAGCCCAAACTGGCCCAACTTGTTTAAACATTGATGGGCCAGTTCTTGGGCATGGGCCCAGGCTTTTGAACTTGTGGGTACGTAGACTGTCATGTGTTCTAGCACCGGCAGCGTACCTGTTGTTTAGCAAAGGCCATGAGGCGGTTTGAATCGAACTGCTGATCGCCGCACGAGACGGTTTGCTTATGTTTGGCAAGCATGTCGCTGTAGACGCTGAGCAGAAACGCGGTGCTCGTGACGTACTGTGTGTTAGCGCCATCCCGTAGGTGAATCAGACCGCCTGTCATGTTGTATAGGATCTGAATGGGTGAGCATGCAATCTATGTATATATGCCATTCTCATAGTGCTGGGATGGGCCAGCCAGGAAGGAGCAAAACAGAAAAATTGAATGGGCTAGTTAAATGGGCTTGGCCCATGTCTACTTGTACAGGCCCATGTAACTCCAAGCCCGGGCTGTTTTGGCTCCTGTGTTAGTTTTGCACCAATAAGAAAATGGTAGTGACCCTTCAAACGTACAAATTGCATTGTTGCATGGTAATCCAAACCGTTAAAATCTCGGACTTAGCTGTGGACGCAGCATAAGAAAAAAAGTATATTGATAAAATAATATTAATAGTCTGATTTTTCCCTTGGAACATGGACCACTCTCTATTTTACTTTTAACCATCCATTTGATAGCTGTTAAATGGATGGTTAGGATTGTTTGATCATTCTGTTATTGTGGTATAAACGGCCCAAATGGGACCAACAATTTGGACTGTCTACATAGCTTTATATCGGTACCACGTGGGGGGAGAATAAAGTCACCACCATTTTTAAATGGTCCAAAACCAACATAACAGTCTAGTACCTGCCCCGCTACAATGTACCAAACTGCAGTTATAAATAATACACGTGCATGTCAATCCATACCGTTAAAATCTTGAGCACTGTTTTGGATGGAGCATATCCCCATACAATATAATTGGACAATCGCTGATTGCTGGCCATCAATTGAAGATCTGGCAGGGAATATTCAGTGGTCCAAATTCAACAGTTGAAAGTGAATCTTTAAGATCCAATGGTCAATTTGATTTTTGGGGCATGTTTTATACAATGTCATAATTTTGACGGCTTGGATTCGTTAAAAAAAAAATAAAAAAAATCATGGTTTGGGCTACTTTATTATTATATTTTTTAATATATTGCATTTGGAAGAAATAGAAAAAAATAAGTTGTGGTGGTGATGTTGCCACGTCAGTCGTACCTCTTAAAAAAAAATCTGGAAAATTTGAAAATATAGAGAGAAAAAAGTACCTGGAGTAACGTAGACTTGGTGGTACTGACTCTCTGGCAGTACTGCGCAAACGAAATTATCTGCTTGCGTCTTGTAATTATGCAGATTTTCATCTCCCGAGAAATGCAGCTGCACCATAGAAATGTAGGTGTGCGTGTATCAATTTATATACAATTCATGATGGACAATACATTATTGTAGATGCCATGTTTTTTACATCAGTACCATGAAAACGGTGGGCCCTACTATTAGGATCACGTGGCACAAAACAATAGGCTGGTCCACTCATCAGATTGGCCACACAGTTGAATCAATGGTCCTAATTAAAGTAAAGTTGTGGGCCACTTGGTTAGTGGATAGGGCTGATTGTTTTGGAGAGTGACCTTAATGGTGGGGTCTACTGTTTTCATGGTACGGATGTCCTACCCAAGTGGCTTGTTTGAGGTAAAGATGGCAAGAGGTGATCAAGGGTAACCTGCCAACATGCCACTTGTGGAGGAAAATCAGCACCGTACAAACGGTAGACCCCACTAGGAAGGTCACCTTTAATGAAATTTAGGTTGATCCTCTCGATAGTTGGGCCACAATTGTATGGATGTCCATTGAATCCAACGGTCTGATCCACTTGATGAGTGGAGCCGCCTGTTATTTTGTCCCAAGTTATCTTCATGGTAGGGCCTACAGTTTCAATGGTACCGATGTCCTCACTAGTGGGCAGTGGCCCCTGTCTGGTCACATCACTATAAATTATGGTGCTCCTAGTTGATAGATCTGGTCCGTCCATTAATTTCAGAATCCATTCAATGGCTTACCACATGAAAATAACACTGATCGGATGATCAAATCCATTTTTGATTAGGCCTCAGTTTTTACAGCCATCCATTTTCAAACCCAAGTATCAAACACTTAGGATCACTTAACAGCATTGACTCTTTAGATTCATAAGAAATCCAGAATGGGATCCAACAAATGGATGGATCAAATTGTCAACTGGACCTATTTTTATAGAAAATATCTGGACCATCCATTTTAGTGGCTGTTGATCGGATGGTTAAGAAGTTCCTTAAGATGAAATCCGAGAAAGGGAGAGAGAGTATCGTACGCCGGAGAGTAGGATCTGGACACCAGCGTATTTGAGATCCCAGCTGAACTCAGCAACACTGGCACTGATGGCTTCCTCTGTTATGTATTTGTAATACGTTGGTCTGTTTGTTGCGATGTATAGCCATGTAGCTGCCCACAGCAGCTCATCCTGCATGCATGTGTGCCCAGTCACATACACCTCTTTTCTTTTTTTCTTTTTTGTTATTTATTCATTTATTTATTTTTCTTTTGATCTTTGCATGCTTTGTGTATATACATGAAGACATTTTAAAAAAATAAAATAAAAACCCATATAAATAGGGCCCACCTTGCTGATCACATACTTTCGGATGCATGGTAATTACCAGTCGTTCGAGCTGTGTGGGACCCACCTTGATGTTTGAGTTCCATCCAACCCATCCATTATATGTTCGCCCTGATGTTAGATCCATGTACCAGAATCTAGGTTGATCCATAACTTGCGTGGGCCACAACAACTGAATATATATAGGTTTTAGGGGTCATTGTACATGAGAAGTTCAACCAGATGCACGGTCTGGATTCCACATACACATCACGGGTGGGCCCACAAAACTCAAATGTATGATAGCTGCTACACGTTCTCAAACGCATGTGATCATACGTTGGATCGCAGTGAATTACCATATGTTGGAGCTGTGTGGAACCCACCCTCGTTGATGACCCCCATAGGCGCACATATTTTACTTCAACGGCTAGATTCCTTTGATGGGTCATCACCATTCTAAAAATGACACGACTCATCAATTGTACACACAGCATAGTTGGGTGGCAATCCAGACCGTTCAAATCGTGGACCCAACTGTGGATAGGTTTTAACCCAAATATTACACGGTGAGGATGATAGTAACCATCTGATTGGTCTTTGAAATTTTTTGACCACTGGCTACTTCACTTTTGACCATCCATTTGATATATATCAATTGGGTGGTCATGATTGCTTTATCAATTTTGTAGGGATATGCTCCATGCATGATGTGCCTCACAATTTGGACGGCCTGGATAGCACTGCATGACTTCTGAGGAGATGAATCCCCTCCATTTTCAAGATGGTGGAGAATGGTCACTGGAGTAGGATCTCAATCCCTACTCCACGCAAGATATATAGTCCGTTCATCAGGTGGACCCATCTTTTGAAAACTAGAAAAAACTCAGCTGAGTCAACTCAACTAGATTTCACCAAGACAACGAGAAAAACTCCAATAAACAATGGGTGGACCACATCTGTTTGACTATATGGGCCTTTCTCCAGTTCATCTTAACCGTCCATTTTTTTCCAGATGTGGCCCACATGATTATGTGTGAGAGAGAGAAATCTTACATTGTAGCCAGAGAAAGAACAGTAGAAGGGGCATTCTCCATCAAAGGTTCCTTTATGGTTCTTTGCAAACTGAAAAAGCTGTAGCAAACGCACAGACAAGAAGACGAAAATCAGGGCCCAGCCCAACTGGGGTGTATACGCATCACCAACCATCCACATACACCGGGCGGGAATCCAGACCTTATTCCAAAAATCACATTTTGAATACAAATCAAGATTCCCGCCAACCAGTGGTCCAGTACTCCACTGGAGCACTGTAAGTTATAGTGCTCCTAGTTGCATTGGAACACTTAATCCAATCCATTGATCTGACCGTTCATTAGGTCCAGCACACGTTTCATGGGTTGTAATGCAAACATCTAACCATTCTAACAAATATAACCGTTTAATCAACAGCCTTTAAGGATGGTCAAGATCGCTCACACAAAAATAAAGGTATGGAATGCTCATGATTCTAAATAATCACTTTTGTTGGGCAACTGTGTCCATCTAATCCATGGCTTGAAAAATGGATGGATTGGATAATCTGATTGGAGCACTTTTTCCATCATAGCCCAATGGGCAACTCGGATCCACCGATCGGATTGTCCAATTGAAATGAAAATAGCTATAGAAATAAGGCCAAATAATGGATGGATTGATTTTTGCATCATAGCCCAATGTGCAGCTCAGATCTATACATTGGATTGCCCAAGTGAACTAACACCAATGACTATATAAATAAGGCCAAATAAGGGATAGATTGGATCACTTGGTCGGTGCCATTTTAGCATTATAGCTCAATGGACAGCTCAAATCAATTTATTGAGCTGATCAAGCGATATAATGCAAATGGTTATAGAAATATGGCCAAATAATAAATAAATTGGATAATCTGATTGGTGAGATTTTTGCTTCATAGCCCAATGGACAACTCGGATTGACCAATTAGATTGTCCAAGTAAACTAATGCAGATGGCCATAGAAATAAGGCTAAATAATGGATAGATTGGATCATCTAATGGGTGTGATTTTAGAATCATAGCCTAATGGGCAACTTAGATCAATAGATTAAACTGTCCAAGTGAACTAATACAAATGGTTATATAAATGAGGCCAAATAATGAATAGATTTAATCATTTGATTGGAGCGAATTTTGCATCATAGTCCAATGGACAACTCAAATTGATCGATTGGATTGTCCAAGTGAACTAATGCAAATGGCCATAGAAGTAATGCCAAATAATAGATAAATTGGATCATCTAATGGATGCGATTGTAGCATCATAGCCTAATGGGCAGCTCAAATCGATCAATTGGACTGTCCACTGAGCTAATACAAATGATTACCGGAACATGGCTAAATAATAGATAGATTGGATCATTTGATTAGTGTAATTTTTGCATATAGTCCAATGGACAACTCAGATTGATCGATTGGATTGTCCAGGTGAATTAATGCAAATGGCCATAGAAGTAATGCCAAATAATAGATAAATTGGATCATCTAATGGATGCGATTTTAGCATTATAGCCTAATGATCCATCGATTAAACTGTCCAAGTGAGCTAATACAAATGATTATAGAAACATGGCCTAATAATGGATAGATTGAATCATTTGATTGGTGCCATTTTCGCATCGTAGCCCAATGGATGACATAGATTGATCAATTGGATTGTCCCAGTGAACTAATGCAAATGGCCATAGAAATCCAAATAATGGATAGATTGGATCATCTAATGGGCGTGATTTTAGCATCATAGCCTAATGGGCAGCTCAGATCGATGGATTGAACTGTCCAAGTGAACTAATGCAAATGATTATACAGATAAGGACAAATAATGGATAGATTGGATCTCATCTGATCAGCACGATTTTTTGCATCATAGTTCAATGAGCGGCTCAGATTGATCGATTGGACTGTCCAAGTGAACTAATGCCACTAAGAGTACCATAACTTATAGTACTAACATTTCTCTCCCATTAATCATTAAATAGATTAGAAGATTAGTTCACTCACTAATTTCGCTTTGTTGAGCAGGCTTCGGGAGTACTTGTGATCGACGTTCCTAAACACAATCGAGGAGGCGGCCATTGCAGCGGACGTCTCAGCTGCTATCTCAGTGCCAGGCATGCTCTGATTGATCTGCAGAAGCGTTCTTGGTGTAGGCATGTTCTCCGGCCGAATCCAACATTCGTGATCGGCATTCGGGTCTCCCACCTTGACGATGACGATGAATACAACAACAACAACAACAAAAAAAAACCATATTAGTGAATTATTAACAAATGATTAGATCTTAATCGTTTCAATGGAATATATATATATATATATATATATATATATATATATATATATATGGAAATGGTTCTACGTAGTTTACCTCACGGGAACTTCCCATGAAGTTTAGCTGTGTGGACCCCACCATGATGTGTGTCGAACATCAACACCATGCATTTGATGGGTCCCCTTTAAATGATAGGATATTCCAAAAATCAGCTGTATAAGGAACTCATGTGGGCCATATCATCTAAAATCATGTGAAGACATGTCTAAAACATGTAAAAGCACTTGGTGGGGCTCACTTGAAATTTTGATGCATCTGAAACTTGGTCTAACCCCTCATCCAAGTGGGACACACATAATTAATGGGCTGGATTTATGAACCACATCTCGGTGGGCCTAACAAATGGTTATGAATGTTTTAATGGGAGGGTAACCCCTCTCAACTTTTGTACGTGGTGTGGCCCATAAAATTATGGATTTACTTGATTTTTAAGCTAGAGGCTCATCATGGAATGATGCATCTGATTGATGGGGTAGATGTTTGACATGCATCATGGTGGGGCCCACACAGATCGATATCATGGGAAGTTCCTGTGAGGTCGACCACGTAGAACATAGAGAGAGAGAGAGAGAGAGAGAGAGAGAGAGAGAGAGAGAGAGAGAGAGAGAGAGAGAGAGAGAGAGAGAGAGAGAGAGAGAGAGAGAGAGAGAGAGAGAGAGAGAGAGAGAGAGAGAGAGAGAGAGAGAGAGAGAGAGAGTGTGTGTGTGTTTGGCTTGTGTGAGTGTGTGTGTGTGTGTTTGGCTTGTGGGGCCCTTGGTTATGTGATCCAAACCGTTGATTTGTTGTTTCTCATTGTGGATGGGCTATATGTTAGAATATACTTGATAGGATTATCTAAACCTTTTGATCTTTGTCCTACAGATGGAAGGTTAAGAAAAGAAATATGACAATGGTACACATTGAGCTGAAATCATTCCGATTATTAGTGGCCAGGATCTTCCAATCCGTGAGATTTTGTGATGGATCACCGAACCATGGACCCCACTTGTCAGAATTCAAAACCTCGTGAGTAATATGCCAAGATCCGGGCCATCATTTCCATCTTCCTGTTACATAACAAGACACCCACCTATATATATGGGCCCACTTACCCATCCTCCTTGATGGTGCAGGTGGGCCCCTACCAATTCCTACCAGATGGCCCATCGAGATTACAGACGGGCCTATTTAATCGATGAGCCAGATAGGGCCAGTTTCACAAAATCAAAGCCATCCCTGGCCTTCTGTTCTCTCCGACGGTGTATGATTACGATGGATTGGAACTGGGCCATCAATTTCAGGCCCAACTAATGAACAGACCAGATTCACGCCTGTTTCGTAACAGGTGGGCCCAAACTGGGCCATCGCTATGCAAAAAAGAAAAAGAAAAGAAAAAAAAAATACTATAAAAATTTAGCCCATATTTTTGTGATGAGATCTAAGAATAGATGGCCCACCTGGACCCACAAGATATTTCGTCTAGCAGCAGCTTTGAGGAAAAAATCCGTCCCCCACCGGATCGCAGAGTATACATTTTCGAGCTCTCCAGCCGCCTTCAGCTCGGCCCGGTAGGAGAGTGCACCCCAAGAGAGAGTTGTGATGGTGAATGCCATGGGAAATCCATACTTCACATTGTCACCTGCATCATAGTATCCACCAACAAGGTCCACCTGGATGGCCGATGGATCGATCGTCCACATTAGCTCGATTCATAATAGCCCTTAATAAAAATTTGGTGGGCAACATGATCTCTACATCGTGTCAATCCATGCATATTAAAAAATATGAGTAGAGGGTGTTTCGACAAGAAACGGATGTATTATCAAGGAAAGATGAGAGAACCTTCATCATCATTAATTTTATTAATTATGAATTTCGATTACATCTTCATATTTCTCTTGATTTTAAAAATAAGTGTATTAAACATTTAAATGTTTAATAGGTACTGATATAATATAATGTTTAGATGTTGCGGCCACTCCAAATAAAAAGTAGTTTTTTTGTGCCCAAATGGACACTTCTTTCATCAAACTAAGCTGTTCACGCAAGAAAACGGCACCCCCACGGCTTGGTGGACCACCTCAGTGATCAATCAAAGCGTGTACCTTTTTCCTTTATTAGAAAATTCCCAAAACATGCTTGTAGAATGAAATGATATTTTATTTTTATTGTTATGTAGTAGGTTGAGTCGAACATTGTAAGGCCCATATGGATTACCCATACGACATGTAACGCGTCCAACAGGAGCGCCGATCATATGATCGCACGAACAAAAAAATCAGGTTGATAAAATCATCAGATCAGCCACAAGCAAACTTAAAAGATTTTGGGTGGTCTATGTTGTTTCCTATGATATGGCCTACCTGGTGATTATATTGGTTTGATGTTTTTATTTCTGTAATCATCATGGTGGGGTGCACCTGTTCGATGGTTTAGATGTCACACACATACCACATGGATATTAATAAAATTTCAAAGCTTAAGAAGCTAAAACTATATTAAAATCAAACCAACTAACAATAATAGTAAAACAAATCACAATTTTTAAAATTTTTTTTTATTTTTTTAAAGAAAAAAGCTGAAAAAAAGAAGAAGTGTAAAACACCCACATTCTCAAGGTTACCGTCTCGGAGACCAGAGTCACCCCGCCATGGGATCCGCGAGTTCTTGAGTTTCCCGGAGCGTTGCGCCTCGAGGAACAAAATCGATTTCGTGAGCGCCTCTTTGTAATTAAAATCTCCATTAACGGCCGTGATCGATCCGCCCACGACCGCGAGCCATACCACCATAACGAATTTCACCGCTGTGGTCGTGGACCCCATCCGGCCGATGATCGGAATCGGATTAAAGAAATCGACGAAATGAAAATGGAATATCAAAATTTCAATTTAGGGAGTTGTAATTTGGTGGATATTAAGCGAATAATCAGGTTTTAAGTATAAACGAGTTTGTGGCCGTTATCACTTTCCGTTATTTCAGGTGCCAAACTAGAGGTGGGTGGCGTTTAGGTTGTGGCGGGAAACTGACGGCGTTAGTTTTGACCGTTGGGATGGAGTCCTACGTGGCTTGCTGGGATTGGTTGGAGCTGAGAGCGGGTATTTTTGTCGGGTTTCGGGCAAGATGGAACGTACGGTCTAGGGCGTTTTGACGGAGTATGGGCTGTGTAACCGTATAAAATACGTATTTTTTACTTAGTTTGGACTGATGTGGGTTTTCTTTGCTATATTTAGGGGTTGGATACGTAGCGGCAGAAAAATATACGTATTGGGTATTTTGAGGGTGGTCTGGAAGTACGGTTGTTTGGATGGTTGAGATCAAAAGGAATTAGAAATGGGGCCCACAATAAGAGAAGAAAAATGGATGCCCGCGTTCGTAATCTGGAGCGCTCGTTTGGTGGGGCCCATGATGTATGTACTGGAAATCACATGATCCTGAGATCTGGACCTTCTGATCGTTGACCTGAAAATAGATTAGTAAAATAATCAGTGGACCATTGGATCAAGATCCAACGGTGCTGAGAAGTGGGGCTACGATAGATCTTACCACCATCTCAAGAAAAATGGAGGCAAGTGGGGCCCACTTTAAATTGGCATCAGATCTTGAGATGAAGGTGATAACGCACATCGTTTGGCCAATCTTTCCAAAGATTGAGCGACTTTCATTGGACGGTGATAAACCAGTATTGCAGTGGCAGTTGCTGGGCTGGTGCGAAAGGACGGTTGGGATTATATTTCTAAATAATAGAAAAACGACCTCACTGCTACGTCAGTTACATCGAGTAGCATATGGATATGACAGTCCGACCAATGGATCTGGACCGTTCATTTGGTCAAGACCACCCTTGATGGATCATTCATAAGAATTACAACATTGTACCGTTCATTTGGTCAAGACCAGAGGATCCTAGTAGCCGTTCATTTTCCAACGAACTGTTGGCCATCTCTTTAATAACTATTCCTTTCCCATACCCCAAATGGAGATCATTACCACCATTTGATCGAGATCCAGCAATCCTAATCAGATGATAGGATCCTTCAATCAGTGCAGTCCATGAAGACCAAATGGACGGCCCAGATCAATCGATCGGTCCACCCGAGTTCCCAAATGCAACTCAATGCACTGTAAATAATAGTGCAATAAACATACACAAACCAACGTTTTAAAACTCAGCCCGGACCAGTCCAACATCTGATGCCCATAAATTAACAAAACAAAAGAATTACGATTTGATCAGAAGATCCATACCGTTGGTCAAGGTGGACCATACAAGTCCTCAGAAACAGATGGACCAGATCACCAGACGCTTTGAACGGTTTCTTTCCCGGAATGAGTTTTCAGTGACATAACCCATTTTGGTGGCCAGGTCACTCCCACCATCCACTCCACTCAAACAGCTGACTGATCAACGTGGACGGTTAACGGTTTCTTTCCCGAAATGGGTTTTTAGTGGACCAACGGTCCTGATTTTGACTCATATAAATAAAAAAAAGAAAAGAAAAGGAAAAAAAAAAACAAACCATTTACTTACCTCTAAAGAAAGGAGTGAGAGTAGCAACAGCTCTTTGGAGGGTTGAGATGTGCTGACTGATGAATTCTCCTGATCTAATATTGTATTTGGGTCTGACCATATGAAGGTTTGAAATAGGTAATGAGAGAGAAGTCTAGATGGTATCAGCCATGCAAATCTTCCTTTTGCTCAACTGCAAGAAAGGAACATTTTATTAGAATAATCAGCTGTCAAGGAAACTGCCCAGAAGAAATGGGCCCCACTATTGTGATTGGTGTTAGTCTACCTCATTTTGTCACCAATGATCGATCCGGATCGTTGGTATCATGGGTCCCATTTTGATTGGAGCATTGTCCATCCATTTAAAGGATGATATTGACCGTTTGATTTTCTTATATCGACTGCCTGATACAGTTTATTTTGGACTGTTTATCTTGGGTGCTCTGATTGGATGGTTAGATTGCCCGATCCACTTGTCGTTTGGGCTAACATCGGTCCAGATTGTCCGTTCACTGATCGGACAATACTAACCATTGATCTCTCGTTCTTTTTGACCGTCTATTTTAGGAACACATAAAGATGGTTTAAGTCGTACAAATATACTCCATCCAAGTGGGGCCCATGGTTTGGACGGTCTGGATTGGGAAATGAATGCCACGTGCATGCTGGATGGCAAGCATGAGTACGCTTACTTTTATCTTTCCAAAGAAAAATTCCTGTCCGTCTCAACACTCCTCAGAAAAGATGATCACCGTGCATGGAGAGGAATTACAAGATACCCACCCGAGGATATACGCAGTATACTCTATTTTCACTTTGTACAAGTGAGACCCCTATTTCAGCGATCCTCACCATTGATCTTCTGGATCATGCTGTGGATGGACCACGACCCAAAGATCTTGTTGATAGGACGATTGTAACCCTCTATCTTGTTGGCTGGAAATAGACGGTTGAGAAGAGAAGCACAGGAAAAGTCCACATGCATCTGAAAAGTGGCTGAAGATTCATCTAAATAATGGGACAGCCTCTTGTGTTTCTCACTTTATACACTTCAATTTATATCCGACTTGGTTCCAGTACACGTAGCACACGTGTACAAGATCCGAACCGTTCATCAGACAGCCTCTATGCTCGATGGGCCGTGAGCCGAAAATCACATGCATCAGACAATCCTAACCATTTGATCGGATGGCTTTTGCAGAAAGAAATGAACAGTCAATTAAAAAAGTCGATTGGTGTTCCTTTGACAATCCCCTAAAAGCATTCTCCAATCTAAGGTTTAGGATTGCCTGATAAGTGTGAGTCTTTTGGGTGTGGCAAATCCAAGGTGGGCCTACCTGATGATCGGATCAGATCCCATGCATGGAAAGAAATAACACCAAGAGCACACTTTGGATTTTGGGTATTACATGCAAGGCTTGTTAGCTCCCACACGCAGCACAAGTGTTCACCTGTCATACGTGCGGGGACATCTGAGCCGTGCATGACGTGGACCGCACCATGCAGAAGATCTGGATGAAGAATCCAGATCTATCTGCTCATCAGCCGGTTAATCCGTACGAAAATAATGGACAGCTTTAAAAAATAAAAAATACATTTACCGTCCACATTTATGGGCCACCTTGTGAATGGACTGCCCTGATTTATAATGCTGAGCAAGATAAAGATGCTTTTTTCTTGTTCTGGATGGACGTGGATTTCCTGCTACCCTGGAAGCTAGGTCGGGCCCACCTCGATGTTTGTGAGAAATCCACCCCGTTTATCTGTTTTTCCAGCTCATGTTAGGACGTATGTTAAAAAAATGAGACAGATCCAAAGCTAAAGTGGATCACACGACAAGAAAAGGTGGAAGGGAAATGACTGCCGTTGAAACCTTCCGGGGGTCCACACCGTGATGTTTATATGCCATCCAAACCGTTCATAGGATCATTTCCACTGGGATGAAATATTAACTTGATCCGAAAAATACTGAGGCCCAGTTCTGTGTCCACAAAAAATTTTGAACGGTGGGCGTTCATTCTACACTTTTCCCTGACGTGTGGCCCGCTTGTTTTTTGGATCTGCCTCATTTTTTGGGACAAATCCTAACATGAGCTGGAAAAACGGATGGACGGGGTAGATTTCTCACAAAAATCAGGATGGCCCCACCTAGCTTCCTACGGCAAAAACCTCCGTCCTGGACATCGACTCTACATTTGGAGCTCACCTATTGGTGATCTAGACCGTTCATCTGGAAGATCCTACTATGGATGGACTATAAGGTGAAAATTCTCTACTTCAAAAGGCATCAACCTTCTAATTCACGGCCTACGGATATTTTAACCATCAGAACAGAACCGAGCGCTATTAGATATTGATGAAAAAGCCCTCTGAATAAACGGTATGGATCTTTTGAAGGTGGGCCCCAATTGAACTTTTGCTGGCGGAAATGAAAGATACTCTTTCGCTCGAGCAGCCATTAAGATACTGCGCCGATAGAAAGGCAAAATTCATTTTGCCTCTGTCGCGACTAAGGATTCAGCATAGGCGGCAACTGAGCGGGGTCCACATGCAGAGCACTTTAATAATCGGAACCGTTCATGTTCTGGACAGTAAGCCATATGGGCTATCAGTAAAAGACTTACACTGGATGTATGATTGTGACTATCCCTCTCTACAGATGAATTTAGAGCAATGAAAGGTGATTATGAGATAAAAGCTTATTGATGATAACATCTAGAATATTGACAGTCCAAATCATTGGACCATGACAGCATGTGGGTCCTAGAAGGTGACGACACACGCTGTATCCTCAGTCCCGACAGACGCAAAACGAACTCATGAACACCAAGAAAACATGGATTTACGTGGTTCGTCGTCGCACGTGAATATATCCACGGGCTGGTAGAGTTCTACCCCTACCCATCGACACGCACGTGCTAAACGTGACGCGTGTATAAGAGATTCCGTCCTTACATCGGTTGAGACCATACCGTTTAGATCATCTATCCTAAAAATCGAATCGTTTCACTCCATAGGTGGCCACATTGTACGCTTCAGATGTGTGGGAGAAGAAAATAAGATTCAGCCCTCCATTGGTTCTGTACATAATAGCAAACAACGGCCTGATTTTTGGGCCAGAAGATCTAATCAGTGTGGTCCACCCCATGGGAAGTTCAAATCTCACAGACGTGCTCGCGTTTAGATGGGCAGGGCTCCAAGCGTGTGGGCTTGGCAAGCACGCGTGCTTGAAATCAGGAAATTTACAATTTTAGCTCTCGCATGATCCGCTAGCCAAACAAATTTGCTCATGTGGGGCCCAACTTGGTGGGCCCCACAGTTGGCGGGAGATCCCTTAAATTTATTTTATGGGCCACTATGCAAAAAAATCAAAATGATAGACGATCGGATCCATCCCTGATTTTTCTTATTTTTGTAGCCCTCCTTTACTCGAACCATGATGAGATGGTTAGGGTAGACTTATATCATACTATATGTATTGAGAGTGATAACCATACAATACAAGTAAACGACAATGAGAAGTAATTTTCGGAATTATGAGAGCATAGAAATAGAAGGAACCGTAAACTCAAATGAGGTCCGAGATAATAAAAACTTTCATAGGATTCTAATATCTTAAGCGAAAGAAACTTTGAGAAAGATGAGAACAAGGTATTCGAACCAAATGGTTTACCAATGGAGGTTTGGAAGTATACCGGAGATACCGAGTTATTTCAGTTGACAAGGTTTTTCAATGAGATATAATTTTTTAAAAAAAATAAATACAGTTAAGCAAGAAGAGGAAAATGATCACAATACTTATTTATAAGAATAAAAGAGATACAAAGCAACACCAAGTATCATGGGATTAAACTTATGTGCCATAATATAAACTTTGGGAGAAAGTAACTGAGCAAAACTAAGGCAGGAGACTATCAGATCATTAGTTTGTTTTCATACTTGAGCAGTCTACCACTGAAGCTATCATCCTGCTTAGACAATTGATGGAGAAATACTGGGATATGTACGAGGAAGCGGTAATGAATGTGCCTATTAAGAGTGAAGAGATAGGCGGGTTCACAATTACTGTGGGCTTGCACCAAGTATTGGCATTGAGCCTATACCTTTTTGTATTAGTTATAGACAAGTTAACGAAACACTTGAAGGACAAGATCTCATTGCATATGCTATTTGCAGATGGCATAGTTTTAATTGACAAGACGAGGGAACGCATAAACACAAAGCTAGATTCATGGAGGAATGCTTCAAAATCTAAAGGATTTAAAATTAGTTGGACTAAAACAGAGTATATAGAATATAATTTTAGTAAAAATAAGAGAGAGAGAGAGAGAGAGAGAGAGAGAGAGTGAAGATATTTTACGAAGAAGTTTCCCAAAATAATTACTTTCGATACCTTTGGTCAATAATTCACGAGTGGAGAGATTGAGAAAGATGTTGCATATAGAATTCAAGCTAGGTGGAAGAAACGGTTAGTGCCAGCCATGCTTTATGGGAAAGAATGTTGGATAGTTAAGGAACAACATGTTTATAGGATAAGTGTAGTTGAGATGGATATGTGGCAGACGACAAAGGGTAGACTTGGAAATGAGTGCATACGGAGGAACTTATGAGTAACACCAATTGATAATAAGATGAGAGAAAGTAAACTTAGATGGTTTGGTCATGTTTAACGGAGACCAAGAACTGCACTGCTTGGGAGTGAGTTGGTACAAGTTGAAGGGTCCAAAAGGACACAGGAAAGGTCCAAAAGGACATGAACGAATGCAGTAAGAAAAGACTTGATGACTTATGGTCTAACTGAAGGTCTAGCCCTTGGTAGAGTGCGGTGGTAGAATAACATTTACCTAGTCAACCCCAATTAATTAGGATAAAGGGTTAGATGATGATGATGATGATATTAAATTATTTTCTTCATCCACCAGCCAAGCCACCAAGTCCAGGGTCGACCAGACTGAGTGGCTAACAGTCCCTAGCATGAGTTCAAACCATGGGCCCCACATGTACAGAATCTTGCACCTCAGAAAAATTGGAATACAAAACAAGTGTAATGATGCAAGGCAAACTCAATCTGTTTCACACAGCAGAACTCATCACATGTTTTCATTCGAAATAAAGACCAGGCAATCCAGAGATCCCAATTGGAATCTCTATCCGTCTGACCCAAGCAGACGCACAAAATTCCATCATCGATTCAACCAAGAGTCCATGGCAAAAAACGAACGGGCATGATCGCGGAATAGCACAAAAAAGCAGCTTGACCTTAGACGCCCTTTTCCCAGTATAAAACAGCAGCACAAGAAAGGCCACAGACTTCTCTTTCAGTGTAAGTTGAGTGAGCGGCAAATGAGTTGGGTATTTATCTTGTGATCAGAGAGAGACTCTTCCTTTCTTTTGGGAATTGAAAAATCTGGTCATGTGCTTTAGAGGTGGATTTGGGTTTCAAAAGTGTGGCGTCCCGGCTACAACAAACCGGCTTCAATGAGATTTCTCCTCCGCAAGGACTCATCCACCAGCTTGAACGTCTTTTTCACGAGCTTCTGGTCTAAGGCTGTCGTTCGGTATATCTTGAAGACCCGGTCCACACGGTCAGGGGCAGTACTTTGGAAATATAGTTCCTCAAATTTCTTCTTCACAAACCTGTTCCATTGCTTGGATCAAGATGTACTATACTGATGGATGAAAGAGAGTAGAGAGAGATAGATGTCTATGTGGAAATTCTGTCCATTCCGGATAGAACGCATTGGTGGAGCACAATGAAGAACACCCCAGTAAGGCAAAAGCATAAGAGGTTTCCTTGAATACATCCCCATGTATTGCAATAAGATGCACCGGGACTAGCCCGTTGTATTTGGGTTCTTTTGTTCTTTTCTTTTTTTCAGACCCAAACCATTTATTTTATGGGGCTCCCCTTGGGTGGGGGATTTCCAGAAAAACTCTCAGATTAAATACCTCAACCCTTCGATTATGTTAAAGTTATGTTGACAGTTCATGTTCAAAATCAAAGCAAAAGAGACAAATTATCGAAGGGTTGAATTAATCCAATTGGGATCTTTTATTTTCTGATTTGCTAATTTTTCCACCACAGAAAAGTGAGACTCATCACGTAAGCGGTTTGGATTAATGGAAGATAATACAGATTCAAAGGCTAAGGTCCTGAAGTTGAATTATTGAATTGCAGTACATTGGGATGTATTGAGAAAACCTCATGCAAATACAAGTGCATTTTGTTTTTTGTTTTGTTTTGTTTTGTTTTTTAAAGAGAAAGTCACTGAATTCCTTAAGGTTCTTTTCCGATGATCCAGCAGACTTGATCCTAGTGGTCAATTGGGTCAGATCCGGGTAGAACCTGATCCAACCCACTTACCTCCCCACCCTCAATTGTCCGTGAATAAATGATTGTCACGAAAGACAGTGATTGTGTTTTGTTGATTTTGTATTTGAAAAGGTCTTTGAGTTCCTTAAGGTCACTTACTCGTATGCGTGCTCGATCTCTTGCTTTCCTGATGTGGAAGGCTGGTAATCTTTAAACCACTCACATACACTTAATGGGACCTGCAAAAGACAGAAGGTTAGAGATATCCCCCAATGCAACTTCTGGTAGATGCACAACATCAAGGAAACTCACTTTTAGAACCTTCTTCTCGAATATATCAAACTTGTTTAGGAACAGCATGAAGGATGTTTTCTACACAAAAGGAAACAAATTTGGGTAAGAAAAAAAAACTGCAGCAAGCTATATCCCTCAAGAGAATTGCTATTATCTGGGCACACCACCGACATCCTATCATAGTCATAGGACTCAAGACGATTCTGACACAACTAGTCCGAGTCGACTTGGAATTGGTTGGACCCAATCTGGTTTGATATCCCGAGTCATGCCTGTATCAGGCTGATTTGACACCAATGCAGTCAAGTTCTGACTCGACTCAAGACCGAACGAGTCAGTCCGAGCCATGGAGTCTTTTAACCATGCATCTGATGCAGTTCCTTCGACATGTGTCGAAAATGTGTGGTGATTGGGATTGTTGATCTGGTGGGCCAGCTCAACATGGGTTGGTTCTAGGCCAGAGAGTCATAACAATAGGGAAACTCTGACCCTCAAATTATTGGACGATATCTCTGCTTTCAAGCTGACTGCCCCGTTTCCTGGCCACTAATTGGATGGCAACCACGGCCCTTCCACTGGATTTTTTTTTTTTTTTTGGGACTATGGAAAATCCACATGGCGCTCACCAAATCAACATTCCTGATCTTGGGACCCAAGCACCACATGTACGATAGAGATGTCCCAATAAGCACATTGTGGAACTCTATTATGCATGTGGGTCATAGCAGCATTCCTCTTTCCCTGAATGTAGAACACAAAGGTTCTATGCATAGGCATCATTGAGTAAAAACCTCAAAGCATGGTTGCTTTAAGACCCAGTCAAAAAGCTCCTTAGTCTCCATCATTCGGTTCTTGGTTTCATCCTCAAAGAGCATCTGATCATACCTGGACCATCATCGTTATGTTAAGCATGGTTTAGTTTGAGAAAAAACATGTAAGGAAAAGAAAAAAAAGAAAAAAAAGGAAGAAGATGGACGACCGGTGTGCAGCAGGTATGAATTGGTCCCAGTAGTATACATGTTATTCGTGTCTCCCAATGGATCTTGCACCTAAAGATATCACACTCTGATTCCAGCTGGAACTCATGAAAGGGCCCATCTTGCTCAAGTCCCAACCCATGCCATCCAACATGCATCACCAGATGGGCCCCAATGGCTGCTTGTTCAGATGGCTTGAATGTTACATCTGCTAGGCACCATCATGGACAGGCCAGACTCCAAGATCGAAGTTCACTAGATGTTGTCCATTTGAAGCCAACAAATGGACAGTCAGGATCAACAATCAGCATTGTTTTTTGAACCATAGGTCATCTGAAGTCAGGATCAACAATCAGCATTGTTTTTTGAACCATAGGTCATCTGAAGTAACAGCACTAGATGGATAGTTCATATCATCCAAAACAAGCACACCTATGCTTATTTCTGGTCTTCAAAACCATCATAAGCTCAAAATTTTTATGAGGCTTGCAAATCCCACGTGTGTATAAGGCAGTGTCTACACACACCATCATGTGTGAAGCATGTCACATGGGAGCAAGGTGTCCAAGATGCCTATCAGGTTGGCTCACCATGAATCAAGTCTATCAACTGATCTGGTGGTCCTAAGGGTGGCAATGGTCTAGGTAACCCGTCCAACCTAGCTTTGGAGGGGCTTGGGCCTCACATGTGTGGCCTGATCACTTCTTGGGTTGGCCTTGGGCTCAAGTCATTTTAGCCTGGCACGAAGCAACCTGATTTTATATGCACATGTTGTACTCGCATCCTCTGGATATGTCATTCATCCTCGGTTGGTAACCCATCCATATTGAATGTAAGACTGTTGGTTTCATTCCTCTTAAATGTCTATTTCTTTGTGCATGTGTAGCCCACTCAATGGCTCATGGTGTGCCGTAAAGGTAACAGTGGCAACTGCTATAAGTTACGGTGGATCACTTGATCAATGGATCTTGGTGTGTCGTAAAAGCCATTACAGGACCGTAGAGGCCATTATGTAAAGGTAACAATGGCAACCGCTATATGTTATGGGGTCGTAACATTCGTAACAGCCGTTATCAAAAAAATAACTTGTAACCACTGTTAACGGCCTGCTAGACCCCCTATAAAGGCCGTAACAACCCCATAATGGTCTATTACGAGGCAAATACAAGTTTTTCAGATTTCTTTTTCAACATTATAGGGCAAATATAGTTTTTTTTTTTCAATAAAAAAAAAAAAGAGACCGTAATGGCAATTATGGGAGCCGTAACAACCGTTATGACCCATATCGTAAAGGTAACGATGGTGGCTGTTATGGCCACGGTTACCATTACGGAATACCTTGCTATCGATAGATTAGAAACATTCAAGCTAACAACAGGGGTTTTTATCAATTTTTGGCTCTGGCCAGCTTGGGTTGGGCCAAGGCCTAACGGAGCTTTCCGGGCTCAGGCTGGGCTGGGAACTTGAGCCTTAAGCCCGGCCCAACCCAAACCCTCAGTCAGTTGCCAGCCCTAATTGGGCCATAGTTTATGAAACAATGGACAGATGGAAGACCTTGTCTTGTTTCTCTAAGCCATCCATTTATTTCCAACATTGTGGCACACCTAATAAGTGGACCAGCCAAGTCCTAACGAAGTTTTCCGGGCTTGGGCTCGGTCTGGGCTGGGGGCTGCATCTCGCACCTAGGTTTGCCAATTGAAACATGAAGTGGTGCATAGATTGGCTTGCCCTACACACAAGCCTGAGACAATCAAACCAACAAACTATATAACCTTGCAGAAGCTTTTTAATTTATTTCATTTTGGATGAACAACATTGGAGTTTGTGGAAGAGCTTCTCACTTGAGCAACTTCCATCAAAACAAAGTAGCACTGTTATTTGGGGCGTTCTCCAGTGGTTCTGGTACCAAAATGAACTTGCGGTGGTACAGGGCGGATGAGGAGCCCAAGTGATGTCTGAATGACATCCACTGTCCATCAGAGGCATCACCTCCACTTACCTCCAGGGGCCCAAAATCAGGCCATAGAACAGGAAAAAAGTTTGCGGGGGACACTACCCTTGATTTTCACTGAGGCCAGATGAAAGGTATGAATGGCATGGATTTCATATATACAACAGAGCGGATCCCCCGCACAAAGCAACAGTGGCCATTCCCTCTCAAATCAATCACTGTGCTGTGGCCCACCTTAGGGCTCTAGCAGTAAAATGAGTTGGCATCTGATGGATTGTTTGGATGTCATGCACACATCACATGGACCCCACCACAGGCCAGGACCACTGTGCTTATAGTGGTAACAGTATCTCAGGAGTGCACCCCCTGTCATTTTGGTCAAGTATGATTGATGTGTTACCAACAAAACACGCAAATCCTTCGTTGATATTTGTAGGAATATTAAACGAATGGGAGGCTTACTCGCTTATGGCGGCACAGAATATTACAGCTGTAACACCTTCAAACAGATGAATCCACTTCCTTCTCTCATTTCTCTGGCCTCCCACATCGAAAAGTCTATAAACTTCACCGCTTTTTTTATTCTCTCCCACGGGGCTGCAGAAACCATTCTCAATTGTGTATACTTATCTGAACATTTACATCAAACATGTATGCCTCATAGAAATGGATGAGAGTGCTACTCAATAAACATCACCGAAACATGCTGCTGTGGGTGAAACCATAAGTGCATAAAATGGCATAACAATAGATTGATGCAGACTTTATTCATTAAGTTGGAGAAACCTGAAAAAAATGACGAACGTATTCCAAATATAATGCGTTAAAGGAGACCGAACTCTGGGCTTCATCCCTACAATAACTTTGACAAATCATGCATGATTTATAGAGGAGGTTTGATGATTTCCGGTGCATGTATAGACCATATGCAAACCAAGGTGTTCCATATCTGTTACGATACGCTCGTAAAGGCCGACACGTATAGGTAACGGATATAACTGTTACGCAATACGGGGGTGAAATGGGGCGGTTAGTTTTTTGGGACCATATTGGCCATTACGGGGCATAATGACCGTTACCCCCGTAACAGTATAAAAAAAATAATTTAAAAAAAAATAAAAAAGAAAAAAGAAAAAAAGAAAAAGAAAAAGAAAAAACGGCCACTTTTTTTTAATACTTTTTTCATTTCAAAAACTATCTTGGATCCTAGATCATTTTACAATAGATTTCGACCACTCTTACTATAGTTTTTAATATTAAAATCGTAGATTGAAGTGATTTGAGCAAATAGAAGCTCTGATGGCCTCCTTTTTTTCAAAAATTGAAAAAGTAGTATTTATGCAATTTTTCTTATTTCTAGTTTTAATGCTTAATTGTGATGTGTAAACATTAGATACATATAATCATATTCACATATTCACTAGACAGCCCGATACAACACTCTCACAAAAGAGTGGACCGTTGCACTATCATAAACATGTTCAAAACAAAAAATGAATATATATTTGTAATATTTACATTATTATTGATTTTCTAAATATTTTTTCAGAATTTTTCAGGCAAAAGAAAATTTTCAACCATTACAATGGTCGTAATAGTCGTTATGCCCCCGTATCGGCCGTTACAACCAATACCCGTATCGGTAATAGTGGTGACCATTATGGCCACCGTTACCGATACGGAATACCTTGATGCAAACCTACCTAGATGGCAGCACATGCGCCAAAAAGGCATGTGGGTGCCAATCCAGGCTGTCCATCAGGTGGATCCTCTGCATACGTGCCTTGTTGCAAAACATATTGAGAGTCCAGTCACCAACCAGACTGCGACATTAGAAATAAATGGATGGCTTAGAAAAACATGGGCAAGTTTTTCTTATCTGATCATTTGTTTCATAAACTATGGCCCACCTGATCAGTGCAATTGACCAGAATTTTTGGGACAGGGCATCTACATGGTACATCCCATGAATTCCACGCCCATATGCTACATAGGTGTATGTGGTGGTGTGTAGACAGGCTGCCTTAGATTAGCAAACCTCTTCTTAAGGATATAGGAAAAATACCAGAACTGTGTGTTCCTCTAGCAAATAAATTATTACAAAGCAAAGGAGCAGGCCATTATAAAAGCACTCTTTTGTTCAGAACAAAAGCTTACCTAAACTGGATTTCCACGACACCAGTTGTTCGAACTCTTGCATAAAGAACGTCTTCCTGCAAAATCCGACAATGGCATTTACGAAGCTCATTCACAGAGGTATAACTCTAAAAGCCAAAATATAAGCATTACTTAGTGGAGAGAGAATAAATAAAACTATTCCCAAATACTGCAGATATATTCCCAAATACATATAATGAAATGCCAAAAAAAAAAAGATCTTATCGTTTTAGCTTTTGAAACCTTTGTTGGAACGTAATTCACATCTGACAATCGTTGCAAATTCTCCATGAAGTAGTGGGCACAATCTGGAACTTGGAGTTCGTTCCCACGAGAATAAGTTTCCTGCATTCCACAAGAATAAGAACCTAACTATTATGAAAATATCCATTTAATGCTAATGGAGAAGGTGGAAATAGCTAAAAGAATTACAAATTTAGGACCAAGTAACCAGTTGAAGCAGACAACTTCTTCTTTTTTGAAGAAGAAAACGGTGAGGGGTGTATATCAACCTTCTGGGCTGATCTTCATGAAGTAGAAGTTACCTGAATGGCAGGGTCCCTCCACAAAGTTTCTATCTCCTCCGCAAGCTCTTTAGTTAAACGTGGATAATCCAACCTGCCTCCAATTTCAGACAATCTTTCTCCAGTCTCCTAATACCATAAAGAAAGAAAAAACCAATATTTACCAAATACAATCATCCTCCAACAAAGCATTGGGAGACAAGACAGGGATGCAGATAGAGATGGCAATGCAGATAAAAACATCATTGCACGCATGTGTAGGGAAAAGGTACTATGAGGTCAACCTCATGGGAGCTTCCCATAAGGTCAACTTACGTGGGCCCCACTGTGATGTGTGTCAGACATCCACCCCCTCCATCATATGTGCCCCACCCATTATGGGCCATGGGCCCAAAAATCAGGCCAGACCACAAGGATTAGCTAGGAGTGGAAGCCCACCCATCAAAACCTTCATGATTGTATGTGGGACCCACCAAGATTTAGATGCCTCACCTGTCCATTGTCTTCAACCTGGATGAGGAATCACACCAAATTTCACGCCATTCAAAAATTCAGGTGGGCCCCACCAAGTGATTTTACATGTTTTAGGCATGATTTTGCATGATTCCAAATGACGTGACCAGTGTTCGAAATATCGATACTATCGGCCGATATATCGGCCGATATTATCGTTATCGCACACTTGCGAAACGAAACCCTTGCGATAACCCCCGGAAGATATCAAAAAATCCAAAATCCAGATATCGCACGATATATCGTCGATATCGCACGATATATCGTCGATATTGCCACAACCGACCATTAAAAGCTGCATATATGTGAAGAATCAGAAAAAAAAAAAAAAAAATCAGAAAAAAAATAAGAGAAATCGAAGAGTACCTGTAGGCCGCAGCAAAGATCGGTGATCAGAGGTGGGAATTTTTCCGAGATTCCGGCGAGAAATCCGGCCGGATTGAGGAAACCTCGCCGCGAACGTTGCTCCAGAACGCATGCTTTCGTGCGTGAAGGAGAAGGAATGCGAAGAAGAGGGGCGTGGATGGGCGAAAATGGAGCGCGTAGATAGGTTAAAATGAAATGGTGACGCGTACTGAGTTACTCGGTACACTCTCATCGTACTGAGTAAACTCTGTTGAGCCCACTGTGAATTCTTGTGGTTTATCCACACTGTCCATACGTTTTTCCAGATCATTTTAAGGGTTGAGCCCAAAACTGAAGTATATCAAAAGCTCAAGTAGACCATACCAAAGGAAACAGTGGAAGTAATGATTTCCACCATTGAAGCATTTCTAAGGCCCCCGGTGATGTTTATTTGTCATCCAAATTGTTCATGAGATCACGTAGGCATGGATGAATGGAAAACACAAATATCATCTTGATCTAAAACTTCTATGGGCCCCGACAAGTTTTCAACGGTAGACTTCAATTCACACTATTTCAGGTGGTGTGGTCCACTTAAAATTTGGATATATTTAAATTTTGGTTTAAAGCCATAAAATTATGTGATAAAGCTGATTTACGGAGTTGATACAATGCATGAATGACGGTGGGACCCACATAACTTGGTGACACAATGCGCCCCGTCAGTGACAGCCGTGGGATTGCGTACTGAGCGTAGCACGCTCTTATCTTACTGAGTAAACTCTGTTGGGCCCACCGTGATTGTATGTGGTTTATCCACTCCGTCCATCTATTTTTACTGATCATTTTAAGTGTTGAGCCCAAAATTAAACCATATCCACCACTCAAGTGGACTACATTACAGGAAACAGTGTTGAATGAGCATTGACCATTAAAAACGTTTTGGGAGCCATAAAAGCCTTGGATCAACCTGATATTTATTTCTTCCCTTCATCTAGATCTTTAGGACCCAATCAATAGATGATGTCAAATAAACAGTACAGTGGGCCTTAGGAGGATTTTAATGGTGGATATCCAATCATTATTGTTTTCTTGTGGTGTGGTCCACCTATGATTTACATCCCTATAATTTTTTGTATCAATCCTAAAATGATCCGTAAAAATGGATGAACGGAATGGATGAAACAAATACATTTGGTGGGGCCAACAAGAGCAGCAACCAACATTTAATGCTTTGTGCATTTTAATGCAACCATGCTTATTATTTGGTGTGGTCCACTTGAGCGTTGGATCTGCCTCATTTTTGTGCTCATGCCTTAAGATAATCTGAGAAAAGAGATTGACGGCATGGATGTACAGATACATCACAGTGGGCCCGCCCACAGAACTGCCCGTTCGGAGCTAGGGATGGGCGGGGCTAGTCGCAATCCGCGTCCGGACGCGGAAGATAGGTTGCGTGGCCAGACTGGCTACTGAAGTGACGCACCAAGTTCTGTGGGGCACACCATGATGTATGTGTTGTATCTACACCGTCTATACATTTGCCTATATCATTTTAAGGCATGAGACAAAGAATGAGTCAGATCCAAATCTGGAGTGGACCACACCATAGAAAATAGTGGGGGGAGGGACGCCCACTGTTGAAACCTTCCTAAGGTCCACTATGATGTTTATCTGAGATCCAACCTGTTTATAAGTTAAGACAGACATGAAAGAAGGGAAAAAACAAATTTCAGCTTGATTGAAAACTTCTGTGGCCCTTAGAAATTTTTAATGGTGGGCGTCCCTTCTCCACTGTTTTTTGTGGTGGGGTCTACTCGAGCTTTGGATCTCACTCATTCTTTTTCTCATGGCCTAAAATGAAATCTCCAAATGGATGGACGGTGTGGATACACCACACCATGGTGGGCCCTATAGAACTTGGTGACGCCACTTCAGGTGTCCACCATGTCATTTATTTTCCATCTGATATGCTGCAAATGTAAAATCCACCGTTCATCCGATGATCCGTACATACGAAAGCTGCCTAATTAAAAACCTATGGTATGCCACACCAATGGGAGGAATGTAAAACTGCTTCCAAATTGAGATGGAGATGATGATTACGAGCCACCACACAACTTTATGTGGGTCTAGACCACAACTAGTCCCCATTATTAATATGTATATTTCTCAAAATTTACTTCTTTAGTTCTTCTTTTGCTTTTCAATGAATTGGTTGTGTTTTCATACATGACTATGATATATTTATAAATATCATGCATCCAATTTAAATATAATTGCATTAGTTCAGTTAAACATCGCATAACTTAGGACCCTATACAAAGAAAACTTATTATGTGCATATTTTTTTTGAGATGTTATAATTTAAAAGTGTGTATTAAGGGCTTTTTTAACAATCCCCAGAGTTTCATTAAAAATTTCAACCATTTCCTCAATGTTTTCCCATGTTTCCCAAAAAGTAAGATAAATTATGCGATACAAACGATATATCCCGTGCGATAACCGATACGTATCTGTATCCCAAGGGTGCGATGCATAGTGCGATACCGATATTTCGAACACTGGACGTGACCCACTGAGGGAGGGAGGGAGGGAGCGCGAGAGAGAGACGTAAATGAGTACCAGATCTTCATATAAAGCATTTGTCATTTACAACTACCTACTAGATTTCTTGGGAAATTCCCTCCATCTTTCCCTACCACTGGCTACTAAACCTCCCTCATCCATCCCAATTACAAGAGAGGAGAGAGATGATCTCCCTCAGGCTGATCCGCCTGCAAATGAACTCACCTCTGTATGGAAATTGGCAAACGAAATGTTTATCCTCGAGGAGTTCAATTTCTTCTCCAAACCCAGTCATGGAGATAACATCAATTTCATTCTCTTTGCTACTAATCCTATATGATTTCAGAACTGGCAAGACAATGACATCGAGGTTGACTATCACTTTGTTCACAAGAAGTTTCCTAATGGGATTATTGTTTACCACTCAGTCTTTTAATCAGATAGTATTGATGTTAAGTAAGCTGTTAATCAAATCCTGACGGAACCATTTGCTGGACAAGCTGTCAAAACTCCCTGGCTTGAGGTGGTGTTGAGCAAACATCTTTTCATATCTGTATTTTTCTGTATATGTTTGTATGAAATGGTATCCTTGTCCTTCCTAAACTTTTCTCATTAAGGATATTTGCTCAGATTTACATGTATTTATATTCATTAAATCATTTGAAGCCATCAGATACATCTCCTCCCAGATTTTGGGTCCTTTATTAATAGGAGTCCCTATTAGGACTGCTGAACTTAAGGGATTCTCAAGCCTCCTATACGACTAGAACAACATTGCCTGTGAACAAAATACAAACTGCTTCCGTGATTCAATTGTGCATAAACACTTTAGTCACTACCATTCTATATGGTCCATCGTAGACTACGAACCATGAAGATAAGTCCGCAATTTTGACACAGAAAGGAATGGTTAAGTCATAGAACCGATACAAACACATGCATAGTTTTCGGCATATGATGAGTGGGTACACACACATAGTTCTTAACTGGTAAACAAACACTTCCATGATCGGAACCAAAACACCCTACCAACATGTTAATTAAATGGAACCAGAACCATATGCACCAAGCATTTCCCCTGTGCATGCATTGGAAACAAGTTTGTGGAAAAGTAAAATGTTCATGGGATCAAAGGAAAATAGCATATGCATAAAAACTTGAATCCAGACATGTATCATGCATACAGAAGTCAAGTTGTTTTATTCAATCAGATATCTAATATAATGCAGAAGTAAATCTTAAGTAGATGGAAATGAGATATCTATGTTAATGTGTGGCAAGAAACCACAATTCTGCTGGTGAATGGCCATGAAGCAAGAGCACATATAAAAGAAATAGAACTGCATGGAGATGCAATTGCAGGAATAGGAAAGGCATATTCAAACCTTATTCTCAGGGGATATAACGTACTTCGAGAAATCCGATTCATTTTGAGCAAATTCCTTTGACCCATCATACAATATCTGTAAGAAAACATCAGCATAGGCTTGAGAAAAAAAAAAGTATTATAATTCACATCATTGCAAAATTTACATATATCCTGTGAGCAGTTGACACTGTATGTTACTGCAAAAGGGAAATAACCAACACACCCTTTCCAGTATTGCGTACTTTAATTGTCTGATACACGTTGGCATGAATAACTGATATGTAGCTCCGAAGTTCTGCTTCGTCAAAGCCAGTTTGAAAGAGTAGTTTTATCTGTGCAATAAAGGAAACATTATGGTTGATTTCAGATTGAAATAAAGGAAAAGTAGAGTTCATGTTTCAGAATAAAAGGAAGAACTTAATCTGTCTGACCTGTTTAAAAATTGTGGACTTCCCAGACTCTCCCGCCCCTATGCACAAAAGGGGGTCATCCAAGATCAACAGAATCATGCAGAAAGATCTCAGTAAAACACAAAATAGTATACAGAAAGAACTTAAAAATAATCAGAAAAAAGGGTGATTTCAGAATTATACATCCAAAGAAGACAAGCAAGGTAAACAAATGAACTGGGTAAACCAAATATTACAATAGCAAGATGTCATGGGTGTGGGGGTTGACTCCTGATTTAGACATTTTTGGCTCTACTTGTTCATATGAGAGGCTTGTAAATAATCTGTGGAGACCATGGTGTGCTGTAAAGGTCATTACGTAAAGGCAAAGGTGGCAACTGTTACACGTTAAAGGGTCATAACGACCATAACAGCCGTTATCGAAAAAAATGACATGCAGCCACTGTTAATGGCTTGTTACGTCCCCTGGCAAGGTCGTAACAACCCCATAATGGTCTATTACAGGCCAGATATAGGTTTTTCAGATTTTTTTCAAAGTTACGGGACAAATACATGTTTTTTTTTTTTTTTGTTTCATTTTTTTTCCCAATAAAAATAGAGACCATGACAGCCGTTTCAGGGGTTGTAACAGCTGTTACGACCTGTATCATAAAGGTAACGGTGGTGACCATTATAGCTACCTTGGTTACGACCTGTATCATAAAGGTAACGGTGGTGACCGTTATAGCTACGATTACCGTTACAGAATACCTTGGTGGAGACTTCTAGAGTAGGCCACGGTCATGTGGAGAATATAGAGAATTCTAGAGATATCTAGAACATGGTAGAGTTGTGTAGAGATCTCTGGAGGGTTCTGGAGTTCTCTAGTTAAGTTTTGGTAGCCATGATGTGAGGAAGAGTCTTGAAGTTTTCCAGAGCATTCTTGACCATTGGATGAAAGCCGCTTAGCATAATCCTAACAATTGATTTAAAAAGTCTAGCGAATTCCTGAATCTATATAAAAAATTTCCCTCTTTTTTTTCTTTTTTTTTTTTTTTTTTTTTTTGCGGGGGGGGGGGGGTGGTCACTCTCTTGCATTCTCACTAAGCCCTCGGAGTGTAGAACTTGGTGGTGTAAGTTGGGGTTAAGTTGATTCGAATAGTGTTGGGGCATTGTGCAGCTACCTCATGCATGGTAATTCTAAGGAGTTTGCAAGTCTGTGACAAAGAGGTGTAGGGCCTGTTTGATTTTTCAAATTCATTGTAAATGCCCTGTAAATACCTACTTATTACAATTTCACCATGTTTGGAAATAGGCAGGTACTTCTGCTTGGGAAAACGGTCCAAAGGGATTAACTTAAATTTGTGGGCCCCACCATGATGTATATTATCTGTGTTGTCCATCTACTTTACCCTGACATTTTGAGGCATGAACCAAAAAATGAGGCAGATCCAACATTGAAGTGGCCCACACCAAAGTAAACAGTGGCCTCAAGAAGTTTTTAACGGTGGGTGTTCGATTCCCTTTTTTCTGTGATGTGGTCCACTTGAACTTTAAATCTGACTCATTTTTTGGCTCGTATCCTAAATTCAGTTGGCAAAACGGATGGACGGTGTAGATAACCCACGTACATCATGGTGGGCCCCACACATGATGTACGTGGCATCCTCAATTTTAGCATTGAGAAAAGTAAGAGTCAAATCAATTCTCAAAAACGATGCAGTAATTACACATGGAAATAATGATTACTTATTTACAATGCAATTACGTTTACTTTAGAAAACCAAACAGGCCCGTAACTTCAGAAATATGTATGTTGATGTTTCTCCATCAATAGAATGACAACATATGGCACACTGGTGCTCTAGCTAAGATCAGTTTAATGCCACGTGGTAGGTTTCTGCATGTGTATGTTGATGAAAAATATGTTGTAGCTTTCTAAAGCGTTGACCAATGGCTGCTTAATGCAAGTCTATAAGCAATGAAATAATAAACATAAGCTATATTTGCAACACATAATAAACATAACAATGATGCATACCTAGTAATAATAACTTTTGGATGTGCTTCTCTGCCTTTGTTTCTTGAGCAATCCGCCTCTCTATCTCCACAGCCTGAAATGGCACAAATGACAAGCATGTTGAAGGATACAAACAAATTATCAACACATAAAAGATTTCCCAATAGCATTGTTAAATATCAAATGAGAAATTTCACTGAGATATTTAACTGAACTAGGTAAATAATCAATAAAAAGCATGAATCTAACAATGCAGAATCCTGACCTGTGCACTTTCTTCAGCATCAGTTTCAGTGACATGCTGTTGTCTGCTGCAGAGTAAGCCCATGCTGTCTATTATTGCAATGGACAGCATGGAACTCACACTGGTAAAGCTGTGTCAAATGTCCTTACGATCTTCCAGTATTGGACAACTTCCCCTTTGAGAACGGCGAAATAACACATTCGATGCTACCTACGACAAGCTGCAAAATATTGGGTGCATTCAAGAGTTGTTACAATCCCTTCATAGTAAAATAAAGAAAAACTGTATGCACAAAAAAAATGAATGAATGAAGTAAAACCAACCTACTGTTTCAAACTAGTGCCTTGGACAGGACATAGCAACCTGGTTCTCAGTTAGGTATGGGGTTCCCCACATATTTGTCAAAATTCAAAATAAAGACAAGAGTAGCCTAAATCATAGTTCACAAACCCAAACTTGAAGTAGCAACGAGACTAGGCCAGTCACTGGGTGAGGCAGACCTGGAACTCTGTGGGTTAAACAGCTAGATCCAGATTAGCTTTATATTGTAGTAGCAATAATAATTCTAGTCCATTGCCCTTTTGCTAGGGGGGGGGGGGGGGGGGGTGTGTGTAGGATAAATTTTTGTTGTTGTTTGGAATGGTGTGGTGATGCCAAAGTCGGTCTTGGATCTTTTTTCGGCTTAGCATGGCAGAGGGGTACGGAAAGTTTGGAGGCTTTGCTTGCAGGCTCGTGGACAATTCGGCAGGAAAGGAATAACCGTTGTTTCAACAATTTGTTGGGGAGCATCTTGGGGGTCTTTAGCAATGTCGAAAGTTTTGTGATTGAGTGGGCGTTGGTATATCCTGCAATGAGAGGGTGCTTATTCTCTTGTCCTGTTTGGGATGCATTGTAAATTGCTGTACATTGCTGACCTTTTGGCCTTTCTATTAATAAAATTGTCATCTTTCAAAATAAAATAAAATTTATACTGCCATTCAAAAGAGAAAAAATAGTAAAAATAATAGCAGTACTACCATAAAATTGTCCACGAGCATGAACCAACCATCGTGTGAGATCAAGTAATAAAATTACAATGCTTGTTCCGGGTTTCTGTGTGTGAGTGTGTGTATTTTGAAAGTGATATTGTTGTAGGACCGATGCATGAACCAACTATCGTGTGAGATCAAGTAATAAAATTAAGATAATTACCAAAAAAACACAAACATTGCCATAATCATCACAGATACCATGAAAATCAAAAAAACATTATGCATAATCCTAACCTAAGTTACAAACATCGTCACATAATATCATTAAATAAAAGGAAACTAGGATATAATGAATGTAGAGACATCAATTAGCATAGGGATAGTCTATCTCAAAGTAGAAGACCTAATACAACCTAAGGTAAATTTAGGGTTAGGAAAATTAGGAAAAACTAGGAATTAAGGTTTTTGGAATCAAATTGGGTGAAGATATTAAACGGTTTATAGGTTAGGATGTGGGAATTAGGGTTTCAGATAGAAAGGGTGTAAGGATTTTGGGTGAATTGAATAATGGGTAAAAGCTAGGGTTTGGTAATTTGAGAAAGTAGGAAAGTTAGGGATTTTAGGTTTAGGATTAGGGTTAGGGTTTTGGAAAAGAGAAAAGGGGGTTTTAATTTTAAGGGTAATGGGAAAGTTAGGTTTAAGAGAAGAAGAAGATTTATGATGGAAGAGTTGAAGAACTTGAAGAAAATACCTTGATGGAGGGAAGAGAGATGATGATGTGGGGGTAGATGGAGACCTCGCACCTCCGTTGATGAAGATTAGCCTCGCACCAATCTCCCTTCCAAATCACATGAAAGTTTCTTCAAATCTCATGAAGATGAAAGAAGAAGAAGAAATGAGCAAAGCTTCTTTGTTTTTTTTTTTTTTCCACAAAATCCAATGAGGTAGAGGGTCACATGCCCACCCTCTTTTATAGATCCAAGAAAATTCAAAACTTACAATAAGCACTCTGTTTTGTAGATTTTAACAAAAATAACCCTAGTATAAATAAAATCATCTAAAAACGCTCATAATGGTGTCCAAACATAACATAAACAAAATTAAATCCTATAAGCTGATAAAGTCTAAGAAAAACTAGTGTGAACAACGCATGATCAATGGCCCGATTATGTGATCCAACGGCCCGATCGTCACATCCCTCCAATCCAACAGTCTGGATCACTCCATAAAAAGACTCATGTGCATCTTCCCAATGTGGGATCTTCCAGATGCTCGCACATGCACATAGGGTCTTCAGCACGATCACGAGTACTCGCCTAGCCACAGGGAAATCGGTGTAGCCCGCCTCCTCCTCTAATACGTACGCAAAGGTGTACGTGAAGTGATGTCCTCATCAAATATGCAATTGTTTCCTGATATGTAGCTTTTGTGGGCATTGCTTAAGGCGTATTTTGATGGTAGTTGAACTAAACTGAAACAATCCAATTCGATGATGAAGACCAAAACCCTCATTGCAATTCCATTCGACTAAAGCCTGGACCTGAAATTATCATCATTTCAATTTGGGGGCTAGTCCGTCATTATTACTAGAGCAGGCCTCACTTTTTCATATCCACTTTTGCAGCTCCAACTCAATCAACATCCAAACAAGTTGGACAGACTTTGAGTTCATCCCTTAAGAGATTCATAGCAATGGAGGATCTTGATGTAGGCCCACAACTCACAATAGGGCCCAGCATGTGACTGATTTTGGACTTTCTTTATAGACTTAGGGCATAAATATTAAGATTTGCAAATTACTATTTGTGCAAGATATGGGAGCTTATTTAGAGATATGATTAAAGATTTTGAGGATAATTTCCTAGATTTGCTTTTACAATTATTAGGTTGTAGCCATCATAGGTAAATAAGATTGATTTTTGTCTTTAAGGTCTAAAAAAGAGGAGGTGGTGTAGGAGGTAGGCATTTCAAATTTTTTAAGTAATGAATTTTTTTTAAGTATTGTAAGAGAAGAACATCGATATCAATAAAGTCATTTCTCCCTCTCTACTCAAATATTCTTGTGGGTGTACTCTAGTCCATTTCTTTATGATTCAAATGTCAAGATCTCATTGATTCAATAATTGGGTTATACCATTTTAGTATCAAAGCAAGTCATCTTTGGGATTTTTGACTCTACATCATCTTCTAATGGCTTCGAATGGGATGACACGGGAAGAGTCTGTGCAAGTAACCCAAGTGATCCGAGCACTCACAAAGAGAGTAGTTCAATTCACACATATGGTAGGCAATCTCATTAATCAAATGAAAGAGCTCCGACATAGAGGGAATTCAGTACAGAGATAGTAGTTCAATTCACACATACAGTAGACAATCTCATTAATCAAATGAAAGAGCTCTGACATAGAGGGAATTTGGAGTGAAGTTAGAGCAAGTGGACACATATGGGAAGGTTCCTACCAAGGTCCTAGCCAACAATGGGCAACCTTAGCTTGTGAAAACACCAGTGATCAAATCCTTCGATTGTTGGAACATGACAAAGAGCCCGAAATAAAGGTACAGATTCTAAAATTTCATTGTCTTTTGCATGTTGATGACTTCGTCAGTTGGCTAAGCAAAGTGAAAAAAGCAGTTGAGTACAAGGAAATCATGGAGAATCGGAATGTTAAGTAGGTAGCCATAAAGTAGTTTTTTTTTTTTGGTCACACATTAATATGCTTGGACGATCTCCATACTGAACAAATCCGTTAAAGGAGAAAGTAAATTCTTGAAAAAATATGAAAAAGAAGTTAAAAAGAGAAGTTCTTACCCGCAACCTATGCCTTAACCTCTATCAAAGATATCACGATTTATGTCAAGGGAACAAATCAGTGAATGAATACACCGAAGAGTTCTGTATGTTGACATCACGGGCAGGGTTTGATGAGTATGAGGAACAAAATATTTCAAGATATAGTCTTAATGTGAGCATAAAAGTGAATTGGCTTTCAAAGATGTATTTAAGATGTCAATGCATAAACATTTGCACTAAAAGCCAATGAGATAATCAATTGAGGAGCTGGGAGATGCTTTGATGTCCTATAAGAACTACCATCAACGATGAGGCAACATACTAACTTCCCATGTAAAGCAACCATACGGCCTCCCATAGGTTGAGGGACGATAGACCAACATATAACAATGAAACCAAACTTAACCAGAAGGTGGTTATAGATGAGGCACCGGTGCACTAAGACGGGGGCAAAATAACACTCTTTCACATACTTTTAAGTGTGGACAACCAAGACACCATTCTTTTCAATGTCCTGACACATCAGTCCACAATTAAAAGTAAATTTAGCAAAGGAGAATATGTTGAAGACACTCTTGGTTGCATGCAAATGAAAGCTAAAGATAACATGATGAGTTGGTTGTTGACCGAGCCGAGCCGAGCCGAGCCGAGCTACGCCAAGCGCAACTCGTGTACACACACAAACTTGAAGGAAAGAAGCTGCTTATACACCGTCAGCATTATAGGGGCCCCATGCATCAAGATGTACAGACTACCCTACCATACTTGTGGAGCCCATGTTTTGTTAATCCAGAACGTTAATCTGAGGGGACCCCACATGGACAAGGGACACCCCAAAAATCTTAGACGATGGATGATCCTATCAATCTGCCCTACACCCTTTGCCCGGACCAATTACCATTGTCCACTGACCAAAGTATGAGGACCTTCCAATCTAGGAGAATTTAAAGGCATCACCAATCAACACCAACACCCATCCAATCAACAATCCAGATCACTGAACCACTCACATCCGAACGCATTCGAACCCTAAAATCCATCCATGCATGCACATCATACCCACTTGGCGAGCAAACTGGGACCCCAATTATGGTAATGTACACAGTGGGGCCCACCTAATGAACTGCTCAGATTGCATAATCGTGTGCCTATATATAGTATTCCAATCCTACTCATGCAAGTAATATCTACATTTCTCTTTCACAGAATGGTGCTGGAGATCAACAGCATCCATCCACCACATCCATACATACATATATCTGTATAGAATTCATTTTTTTATGAATCAGATGTGGAAAATTACTGCAAGAGATGCCGCCAACGGCTTCAATTCAGATTAATCGCGATTTGTATTTATCGCGATCGGAACAAGAAATTACAAGAAATCGAACTCCGAAAACAGAATCCAAACCCAAAAAAAATGCAGCAAAAATCATTTTGAAAATCAATTCATGCATGTTACCGAAAATAAATAAATAAAAGATTCCATATACCGCATCTGACATTACAGCAAGAATCCGAATCCAAAAGCAGTCATGGAAATATGAGAAAATTACATAAATTGCCACTGCTAAAAGAAAGGAAATTAGGTCGAAGTGATCCCAAAAGCGTCATTTTCACAGTAATATATATAAATAAATAAATAACAGTATATAGAATTTTTATTTAACAAAAAAAAAAAAACTAAGGTAGAGATCGGTACCACCGAGAATGGAAGACCCGCACGCGCGAGAGAGCGAGAGAGATAGAGAAAGGAGAGAGAGATCTCAGCTGTCTGTGGAAGAGTGGAGTTTGGAAGGGGGGGCTTTTGCTGCTAAATCTGGAGGGAGAGTGGTGGGGCCCACCGAAAGCTGCTGCCAGGCTTTTTCCTCTTTTTTTTTCTTTTTTTTTTCCTTTTTTTCTTTTTTTTTTCCTTTTTTTCTTTTTTTCTGGTGGTCGTCGGTCAAAGAAGAATACAATAGTCTTCCTGTTGGGAATACTGTCCGTCTTCTGATGGAGTTCGTCTCGCCTCTGTCGCGACATTCAAATCCAGCGTGTCTCTCCTACCGCTAGGGCCCACATAATGATATGATCCGGTGAATCGAAATGTCTATATTCCATTTAATACAATAGGTAAGATATTTGATATAATTATCTTCATTACTTTTCTAAACCGTTGATTTTAAAATTGTACATCTAGCAGTTGAAAAATTTTCATTATTTTAAATTCATTTAGCTATATTTATCCATTATCATCAATTATATATCGTATATAAATATAATTAACGGTTCAGATCATTATATCACAGATAATGTGGGGCCCAGTTGAATGCGACGCTTGATGGTTTCTGAGTCGCGACGGAGGAAAACTACTTGTCCGGATATGGAGTTGTACTGGTGATGTTAGTTTTGAACCATTTAGAAAATGGTTGTGACTAATCCTCCTCACATGCGGCACTGATGAAGAGGTATCCACACCGTCAAAATTGTGGGCCCCGTTGTTGTTAGAATATATACATAAAATCACACTGATAAATAAGTCCTAGCCATCAATTTAGTGGTATCAAAAGCAGTGTTAAAGTAAATAGTGAGTGGTCCAAATTAACCAGAAAATTCAGGTGGTCAGTATTATTTTATAATATTGATTTTTAATCATATATTCTCAGTTGTTTCATAAATTTGGACGGCCTGGATTTCTGTGTAACCTTGCCATGTTTACGCTAAAAACGTTAATATCATTTTTTTAAAATGATGCAGGACTAGCATAGGGGTCTGCGCAGTTAGAAAAAGAGAAGTGCACACGCTCGAGTGCGTTTTGTAAGTATACTCTCTCACACGTGGAAATAGAAACATATGTGTAGTATCTTATCCGATCATCAATATCTCACCACTTTCCATATCGAAAAATCTGTATAGTAGATGATAGTGTGGGACACACGCGTTCATGTTAAATGAACGGTTAGTGAAAATTGATTTTCCAGCACAGTACAATGTAAATGTGTGGCCATATGATTACTATATCTGCATGATTTTTGGGTATTTACATCTTTCCATTTGATGATTTTCCTGATGAGTGGCTCTGATGTACCGTTTGCATGTGTCATTTTCACGTGTGAGGCGAGTACACTTATTACGAACCGCACTCGAGCGAGTACCCTTCCGATATCTCTTGTTGTCTTGTGACGCGGATTAGGTGGTGTTGCCCACACCACCCCCCGCGTGGTGTGGTGATGATATGTTGGACGCTGTGGGAAGCACATTGATATATATATATTTATTAAATCCAATCCGTCCATCAGTTTTCAAAACTCATTTTATTCTATAAAAAAAAATTATTAAAGTAAAAAAATTTCTGTGGGCCACACCAAAGGAAAGAGTGTTGATTGTACACCATTAAAAAAAATTTGAGGGCTACGAAAGTTTTGGATCAAGCTGATATTTGTTTTTTCCCTTCATCCGGATCTTTGTGACCTTATCAACATTATGGATGGAAAATAAAAATTAGGGTGGGCCATAGGAAGGTTGCAACGGTGGGAGTCGTTATCCCCAGTGTTTCCTGTGGTATGGTCCACTTAAACAATGTATCCGCTTAATTTTTTTTTTAACCTAAAATGAACTATAGAAAAACGGATGGACGGCGTGGATCATATATATATATATATATATATATATATATATATATATATATATATATATATATATATATATATATATATATATATATACATTTCAAAGTGGGCCCCGCAGCACTCAACACATCAGTCAACCGCTGGGGGTGGTGTGGGCAACAACAAGTAATCAGCCTCTGTTGTCTTGATGCACTCCCTTGTGGTTTTGCTACAGCTTAGGAACCGAGTAACGACAACTGATACAGGGTACTCGTGCGAGTGGGATGGACATAAACATGGCAGGGATGTGTGACTTCCTGGCCATTCATCAGGTGGGTCCACCATGTACATTCCCTGGCCCAGAGTCAGGCTGGTCCGCTCCTCGTGTGGGCCACACGTGTGAGAAAAATAACCACTATAAAGAATGACCAACATTCCATAATCAGCACACGTGTGGCTCGCCTGCTGATAGACGGTTCGATCAGCTCAGATCCTCCGATCCAGGAGATTTTTATGGTGTCCCAGTACATCAACGGTCCAGATCACCAAACCACAATATTGGTTTTCATGAACGACGAATTAATCGTTAGGAATCCTAGTCCTCAAATCACATTTTGGATAAAACGGGCTGAAAATTGCATGGATACAACAATCCTGATCGTCCATTTGATGGCCACCAAGTGGACGGTTAGAAACAAAACCGATGGCGATCCAAATTCAATGGGAAAACTGGATGATTAAGATCATCCAATCAATGTGATTTCAGAGATATACACTCTCCAAAATGGGCCCCGATTCGGATGGTCTTGATTGACTTTCACGTATGCCCCACTGAACAGGGTGCAGATACCACAACATACTAAACTGTGATAAACGCACATCGTAGTCTCGATCATGACAGAGTCTGATCTTTCTACATCAAGTGCGAGGGAGAAATCGCCGAGTAGACTACAGTGTGGATTATTTCAGTGAAGAAGTTATACAATACTCTGGCGTTGTTTGTAAGATCGTATGCATACACCTACCCAACGTACTGGTACCATGTATATCTATTAATCTTGACCGTTCATTCCTGGAATTCCCCGGGCTATTCAAATTCTAATGACTAGAGTATGCTATCCATTCTATTTTACCGTTGTATTTGGACCCTTACCCATTTTCATTTTATCCATCCATTAGATGGATGCTGATGGGATGAACGGTATTATAAGAATACTGTAGTTAACAGCCATAACCTTCCAAAGTGGGGTCCATTAATTGAACGGTCAATTGAGGGTAGGCGTGTGTAGTGTCTATAGTTTGTCACAGTATGCTAGAGTACCGGAAGATTCATTTTTTATTTTATTTGAATATTTCAGTCTCTTAAAAAATTAAAAATGAAATTAGTCTGATAATCGTGATTGACCGTTCATCTGGAGTGACAAATCATGATAGACCCGTGATGTGGACCGTTCATCCTTTTGACCCGCGATGTATTAGACTTTTTATTATTGAAATGTGAACCTTAGATCTTTCTTCCTTAATAAGAATGCTCATATACACCCGGCTACTCAGCTGAAGGATAAGTTACCATCCAGCCAATGGATTAGTTCCAATTTGTCATGTTTGAGAAAATCAAATCCGTCCATTGGGTTGGTCTTTCCATGAGGCTCACCTTTTGCAAAATGAGCCTGATCCATTCATCAGGTGGGTCACCATTGAAAACAATGATAGCAGCTAATGTATGAGAAATATTGTTGTGGCCACCCGATGTATTATAGATTGGGCTGATTTAATGAGGGGTCATCATCATGGTAGGACCAACATTTTGAACGGGCTTGATGTCGCACACACATATCAGAATGCAAGTTATTCATTGGGCGGATAATTAATATTAGTCCAACCCACTTGACATGATCATCTCTCCTTTTTTATGTCATCAATGTGTGGACCAAAGTGGTAAAAGGTCATGATTGTCAAACATGACAAATGCTAATAGACTATCAATCAGGTTTTGAAATATGTTTAGCATGTTGCACATTCAATCAAATTAGGCCACACGTGTCAATGAGGGCTTAGATTAATTGTTTTGGTACGTGCCACCTTATACTCAACTAGAGATTTTGATTGAATTGTTGGTGTCCACCGTGCTAAGATTGGAAATTACATTGGGATCTAGATATCCTTTCAATGACTATTGATTTACGCTCCATTCATTTGATTTGTGAAAGGGTAAGGGTTGGCCCTTCCTAATAAGTTATTTTTACTCTGCTACAGTCAAGTTTATAGCTCGATTGTCACTTTCACTCACCTTTAAGTTTGCATACTTCTCAAATGAACAAAAATGTATAAAGAAGCATAACAAGGCTAACTAAATGTCGACTTTATTAATATTGAAATATGTAATCTATTACAATTGACAAGATAATGATTAACTAGATAAGTCGTAAATGAAAGCAAAATTAATCTAAGATAAAAAAAAATGATTCACTTATCGAAGCAAACGACGAGAGTGTGCGGTCAGCAGGATATGACGGAATTGATGTATAAACAATAGAATTGAAACTCAATTAAACATGATCCTACGACTTAAGATTAAAGATATTTACTCATACTATTATAGTAGGAGTCACTATAAAGTAGCTATTTATGCAACTAATGAAGGATAAATGAAAGGTAAATGAATGTGTTTTCTATGGTGCCTCAGTTCTTCTTCATGTGCTCCTTTTTAGCTTGTTGAGGGGATGAAACCCCTCACTATGCTTCCTTTGTTGTTTTTGGATCCTTTGTTTGGATATGGAAATTCCTTTTATTATTTCAGAATTGTTGACTTGGATTGGAAAAAATGACTCTAGCGAGATTTGAACTCACTAGCTTCTGGTAGTTGATCTACCGTGAAGATGTTCGTAGCCCACTAAAAACCAAGTTTGGAGCCACCAAAGTTTCTTTGATGAAAATAACTAGACCAAGATCCACGAACCTCGAGGACTAGATCTAGGCCAATCATAGCCAGTCAATATCTATGTTGATAGCCCACCTTAACAACATTAAGATATTGAATAGTACAAATCAAACCACCTCCTTTATTTAACCATCCAATAGGTAATGGTCTGGTGTGAGGTGGAGTTTGGCACCCGATAGCGATCTATTATTGGGCTAGGTTGGATTTAATTCTCTCATTCTCGTAATTTCGATTAATGTGCAAAATGGGGAACTTAACCGATCCGATGTGTCTATCTCTCTTGACTTAAGACCGAACCACAATCTAATTGACTTGGACGTAGGCCCAATCTCCCGATATTTAGAACTTTCTCGATCATTGTTGCTTCTCGAAACGTCTTTGAAAATATATCTCATTTTGGAAAGACTGTGATAGATAGTCTTACCGAAAATATCATTACCATATTCGTGATTAGATCTGTTCTCTTAGTGGGTCTTTTATAGACATGCTTGGTATGTTGCCTCATAAATGGGCACATTGATTTTGGCCACGTGGCATACAATAATTCATTCACTAAAGGTATGCGTAAGGGTCTATGTCATCTTTCAACAAAAATCGAAGGAAAATTGAAGGAAAATCAACAAAGACCTCTTTAGGTGTGAGTACATTTTTCATGTGTACCAAATATATAAGTTGAACCACGCCAGGGTGTCAAAAATGGGCGTAAACACACCTCATGACTAAGGGTGTAAGTGAGCCAGGTTTGAGCTAAGTATGAGTAGGGGTGTACATCGAGTTGAACCGAGTTGAGCTGGCCTTAGCTTGACTTGGCTCGACCGCTAGCTGACCTCAACTCAAACTCGGCTCGGCTCAGTCCTCAAGCCTGACTGGCCAACTCAGCCTAGTTTGATCAGCAGCTCGGGATGAGTTTGAGCCAAGTTCGCCATTGAGGCATTTTCACAAATATCTAGACTGCACCTTCAAAATCTCCTTGTATTTGAGATGGCAGCAATGGTTTTACAAGCATTTTATCAAACACCTTCTAAGCAACATAAAAATAAAAAAAGGGTGTTGGTTTCATATACATACCTTCCTTGCCACCAGCCATACTTCTTTGAGTCATTTCATCAAACACTTGGTGAGCAACACCAATATCAAAGCAACCGAGTCACCAAACTGGTTTGATTCGAGCTGGGTTCAATCTGAGTTAAGTCGAGCTGGGGCCAACTCGAACTCATTTTCGAGCTCAAAAAATCAGCTCGACTCGACTTGAACTCACCTTCGAACCGAGTTGAATCGAGCTTTTTCAAGTCGAGTCAAGCGAGCTCGGTTCGTGTACACCCCTAAGTGTGAGTACCCATGTCATGTCGAAAATGCGTCCATGCACCCATCTCATGTGCAATAGGCGCACCCACCACACATTGGATGTCCATTTATGATTTTACACACACACTATGGATTTGTGCTCTTTAAGTCCACTATTGATATGCAATAGACATCCATCCAATTAATCAAATGCACCCGTTCATGGTGAGCTATGGGCTTAAAAATCAAGCTAATTTATGACTTAGGTGGCCACACTAATGACAAAGTTGAGAATGAATGCTTGTCCATTGAAACTTTTCTAATTGTATATAAGGCCTAGCGAGATGTGGTTTAGACATCCAGCCCATCCCTTATCATATCCCACTTGAACGAGAGGTCACATCAAATTTTATGCCATTCCAAAACTCAAGCAAGCCCCACTAAGTGCTTTTAGATGTTCTAGGCATGATTTCTCATGATTTCAAAAGATGCGACCCGCCTAAGTTCCGAATACGTTTGATTTTTGGCACATCCCATAACCTAGAGAGGACCTACCAAATGCACAACATGGATGCCCATCATACATCACGGTGGGGTGTCATGAGAATAAAAAGTAAAGCTTGTTTGATTACCCTCATTAGATTTTTTGACATTATTTAAGCAATTCTTAGATAGCCACATTTCAATAAACAAGCATCTATAAATCAATGGTTTGGATTGTTAATATGACTTTCGTACCGTTATGTAATGACAATGATTTTTACATAGTTAAAAATATTATTTGTCGCCTACACAATTTCTAAGTTCTTGCCTATCAATTGTCATAAATAGCTTGAATATCAAGCAAATCTACCAGCACTTGTACCACAAGCTATTTTACATCTCTGATGGGCCACATGTCTACATCAAAATAAATAATTGATAGTTTTGATCCAAACGTTCTACTTCTTTAATTAATGGTTGCGTGTGTATGTAACTTACCTGTTTTTAATCAAATTGGAGAATTTCATGTATGAGTTGAGTTGGGGGGGACCAGAAGCAAATAAGGTGTAGCACTGGCCTCACCCAAGATGATGTGGCCTTTATTGTGAGACCCATCTTGATGTATGTATTTTATAGCATGTCACTCATCCGTTTTGCTAAATCATTTTAAAGCATAAGTCGAAAAATAAAGCAGATCCAAATCTCTGGTGTACCATACTATATAAAACAGTGATGATTGAATGTCCTGCTGTTAAAGACTTCCTAGGGCCCACTATAATGTTTTCTTAGTGTTTATTTACCATCCAACCTGTTGATATAGTCATAAAAACCTAAATGAAGGGAAAAAATAATATCAGCTTAATCCAAATTTTTTGTGGCTCATAAGAAGTTTTTAATCATCAAAAACCACTCTTTCCTATATATGGTCCATCTAAAATATACGCCTCTACTTCGGTTTGATAGCTTGTTAAGGATCCAGCACCCCTTAGCCTGATAGGGGGGAGAAAGCAGTACTAATTGTGGGAACATCAGTTTATGCCGGAACAGGGGTGAAGAAAGCAGCATCTCCGTTGTCGGAACTGAACAAGATTTGGCGAACGAATACAAAGGTCAAAGGGTTTATTATTGAAAAAGTCAAAGGAGGTTATTCAATAGTAATCGTAGGTTTCATTACTTCTCTATCATTCCATCCTCTCATAACTTAAAGGATAGCGAATGATCGATTCACCATTGAGAGCATTGACCCCAAAAGGAAGAATATTGTGGTGTTCTAACAGCGGTAGATCAAACAAGAACTTGATGAGCGAAATCCGCTTACGAAAAGAGAGAGAGAGAGAGAGAGAGAGAGAGAGAGAGAGAGATTTTCAGGTGGGCCCTATAGTAAGGGCCGTTGTATTAGGGGTGTACCCACACCCGGCCATTGACACACCTACCAATGGCAGCTACCATGTGGGGCCTACTTCTCATGGATAAATAGCACAAATCTGAGCCATTCATCAAATAGTGTACACAATGACCATGCCTTGTACTAAAAATAAATAGAAATTAATACATTGGTTCGCTTGTCAGGCAACTTACATTGGTGCTGGAAAATGGGCAGTTATATTATAGGGATTTTCACCCCAATATTCTTCAAGAATTATGAATTTACCAAATAATATCTTTTTTACTTGAGTTCACGGGTTCTAATCTCACACTCCTCATTCACCTTTTATTTTAAAAAAAAAACATTCAAGGGGCATTTGGATCTTAAGTTGCTTAAGATAAGTTACTCGTGCCAATCTTAGTTTTTTGCTTATTAAGAAGATAAGTATATTTGGTAAACATCGTACTTATCAGCTTCTCCTCTCTTTAGTCTTTCATATGCCTTTCTCCAATAACTTGCTAAAAGTAGAAAATTTATTATAAAAAATAAATTAAAATAGCAGAAGTAATAAAGTACTTTTAGGCAAAAAAAAAAGTTACGTATAACTAATCATAAACCAAACTTATTTGAAATAAGTTATTTATCTACTGACACCCAGGTCCATGGCTCAAGTGGTAGACTGGGTGAAAGATACCTCGTTTCAACACCAAGGTCTTGGCATCGATTCCCTAATGGGGGTGACTAATAGTGAAGTGTGATCTAACAGTGGGTATACTAACAAGCTAACCAAAAAAAAGTTATTTATCTACTGCTATAAGTAGAAAAAGTAACTTATTTGGTGTTATCCAAAGGGGCCTAAGTGACTCATCTTGAGTCATATAAAGTCGTGTCAAGCTAACTTAGTGAGTTTATGAGTCAGAACCAAGTCAAGCTTGGCTGCAAGTTTCCTACTGACTCACCTCAATTCCCCACTGAGTTGAGTTGACTCAGCTGAGTTTCAAGTCTAGTCACCAAATTTTAGAACTGTTGCACCAAGCATGATGAAGAGTTGTGGTTGATTTGGGTTTAGGAGTGGGGAAGCATTTGTTTCTAGATAGTGTAAGTTGGGAAGCAGAAATGGCACTTGGTTAGAAAGATTATGCAACTAAGTTCCATGTTGAATCCCCTTGACAAATTCAAAATCAGCAAGCTGAATTAATAAACTTCTTCATGTAGTATGTATTCTCAACACTTGGGTTCCAGTTCTTGCCCGAGTGGTAGACTCCGAGGAGTTTCAACACGAGGTCTTGGGTTTGAAACCCATACATCGTGAAATCCCACTATGGCATGCGTGGGTGTGTGTGTTGAAAAAAAAAATGTATTCTTAACACTTAAGAGTTAATATATTTTGTAATAGCAATTGTTGGCGTAATGGTCACTACCCTTAACTTTACTATAAGGATTGTAACGATTGTTATGGCTCCCTGTTCACTCCCCAAGTGCAGGGTTGTGATGTAGTAATAACTCGGTAAGACCGAGGTCGAATCCCAAGGGACTGAAACTGTACGTTATCTAAAACTAACTAGAACTAGAACTAGAATGAGATGAAATCTAAATCAAATAAAATTTAATAAAGAATTGTGAGATTATTATCTAAAACTTAAGAAAAATCAGGAATAGGAAACTAGGGATTCAGAGGATCCACTTGTAGAGATCAGGGAGAACTTATGCTTGCATCAAAAATCATGAAAATTACTGAACTGCCGTTGATCTAGTTTTCAAAGAGATGAAAGGTGTATGAATTAGAATGGATTTCATCACCAAACCATGCCCAGGGAACTATGGCAAACAACAAAATTAAACTAATTACCAACTCATCACATGTATGACGGTTAGGAAGGGTACCGTCATCCGACCATGCCTAGGAGACTATGGCGAACAACAGGGCTTCCTGACATCATAAACATAAAGGAGAACGGAAATATTCAAAGTCATTGCAGACCCATTGTAATTTCAGTCACAACAGACCATTAAAGACAAAAAATAATTCCATTAAAATCAGACTAAAACTGTCATGCCCCAAATTCAAAAATCGGATTCACATGAATTCCGATTGCCGAATCCGGTGCCGACAGCCTCCATAGTGCCCCATTCTCAGCTCCGGTAATCAAATGCCAGATTCCGATCCTGGGATCCTACAAGGAGAATTTTCAGAATGAATTTTTTTTTGTAATGGAGCATAACCATAAGCATAACCAAGTCACAAAACAACATCACCATATATCCACTATATCAAAAATTTTAAGTACAATGCGGAAAGAAAAATACAAGGTGATCAAAAATCTCCAAAAGGTCTTGATACGCGCTCCTGTCTCAGCGCTGCTGCTGTCCAACGCTACCTGCATGCAACTATCGTGCATAAGCTTACAAAAGCTTAGAGGATGGTGTAAGTGTGTGCATAAGGCAAACGCCAAGTGTACAGTATCAGAACAATGCAGAAGTATCTGGTAAGTCCATAGAATCAACCATGCCAAAGCTATGCGATGAGATATGAATGTCATCGGCCACACCGATTAATGCAAGGCCTATATAGTCGAATGTCATATGCGAAATGCAATCCAAGCAAGTCGGTACTCCTCAAGTACGTATATCAGTACAGTTCCTCTCTGGATATCATCGGGGTCTAATACACTTCGCAGTGACTGCCACCTCCCTAGCTGCACAGTCAAGTAAGCGGAAAAGACCTCGCTATCCGCCTGACCAGTAGTATGCCAATACCTACCCGGCTCATCGATAGCGGATTCATTTACGAGCTGGTCAAACTCAGCCTAGCTTATAGCCCCCCTCACTCAGGCGGATAAAGTCACACCCCTTTCCAACCGACCACGACACAGTGGGAGACGCGGCCTACTGGTATTCGGCACTCGGGCGCTCGTGTATCCACTCAGTCTAGACGTTAGAGCATCTCCTGGTACCAAAAAGGTTCTGAGACTTTCACCCAAGGACATCCTAAGTGCCCACAGTGCTAGAACTAAGTATTTTCGGTATCCGATACGGCATCCACGATGTACCTGTGGAGCCATGGCCCTGATGTCGCTAGGGCGTGCAGTGAATCAAGTCACACATATGCGAGATGCATGAATCACACTGTCAAATCATGCAGCAATCCAGCGCGTACTGCGCGATCATGTGGGGCACTCCGTCTCATAAGGAGTCCTGTAAGTGTCTCAGCCCAACGGCTTATGCTATGAGGAAACATACCTCATATCAAGCATACATATGATGCGTATGAGCATGAATCATGGGATTATACTAAGTATGTTATAAAGCGATGAATATTAACAAGTATGGGCCAATCAATGAGTCCTAAGGAGAGTTATAATGCGGACATTTAACCAACATTATACATACAATGTGGACGTCAAACCAACATTGTTCCTTAGGCACGACCCGCCATAAATGTCATTACATGAACCATGAGAGATTACTCATTGCAATGGACCCTAAGGTCATCTCGTTGGGCTTCGACCCATGGGCCTTAGATACATCAAATGGGCCGTACCACATGGGCCTTACATTTATCAAATGGGCTACATTAATGGGCCTCACCAATGAGCCTTATGTACATTGCAATGATCCACGATCCATGGGCCTTGAAATACATCAAATGGGCCTACACACAGGAGCTTTAAATATATCAAATGGGCCACTCCATTTGCGCCCCATGCACATCAAATGGGCTTGAATCCCGTGGGCCCTATATAGAATAAATGGGCTGGATCCCATGGGCATTGCATATGTCAAATGGGCCTTATATATGCCAAATGGGTTTAATCTCATAGGCCTTATATGTGTCAAATGGGCCTAATCATTTGGGCCTTAGATATATACTAAGGTAGGCCTCAATGAATGGCCAAAGTTATATCAATAAAGGGCCCTATACGCATGCCATGGTGGGGCCATTTGAACCAAAGATCTGGCTCATTTTTAGCTCAAGCCATAAAAATAAATTTACAAAAATAAATGGACGGTTTAGATGCAACACATGCATCATGGTGGGGGTCCGCTTTGAACCATGGATCTCACTTATTTTTAGTCTCAAGCCTTAAGACGAACTTTCAAAATGGTTGAACGGCTTGGATGCCACACATGCATCATGGTGGCCCCACCATCCAAATGATGGACAGCCTAGATTAAACATATACATCATTGTGGGGCCAGCCAATCCGTTCCCACTGCCCTGCTGACGTTAGTACAGCAGCTATGGAACTGTTGTACGATGCAGCATCAGCTGCTTCAAACGGTAAAGGTGGGTCCCACGTGGGGCCCACCATAACATTTATTTGTCATCCAACGGTTGATAAGGTCACTCAGACCTGAATGAATAGGAAAAATAAATAAATTTCAGCGTGATCCAAAACTTGTGTGGACCCCAAAAGGGTTTCAATGGTAGAATTCAATTCACACTATTTCTTGTGGTGTGGGCCACCTGAGCGTTAGATCACGCTAATTTTTGGAGGGGCGCCACGTCAGTGGGTGGGCCACCTGATGAACGGTGTGGATACAAAATATACGTCATGGTGGGGCCCGCCCGTGGAGCCGTGGGCTGCCTGGCGTCCGCCCGTCAGCAGGCCGCAGGCGCTGCCTGCACCGTCTGCAGCAGCAGACACTGCTCTCCTTCTTTCCTTTCTTGTTTTTTTTTTTTAAACTCGATTTTCTGAGGATTTTCAGGTGTGCGGCCCACCCCAAGTAAATCCACTCCGTCCATCGCATTCCCAAGACTAAGACAGATCTATCAAGACCAATAACGGACATTTTTCAGCGCGTAACAAAAATCTGAGTAGATTTTAACGGTACCGATATTGTTTTCAACACTATGGCCCACTAGATACCCCGATCAACCTCATTTTTCGGCTCAACGCCTAAAATGGGATGGGGAAAAAGATAGACGGCTTGGATTGAATACATACCTCAAGGTGGGGCCTGTACAAGTGGGCCACCTTCATTGCCTTAACCAAGACAATTCCTCTTATACGTCCAGAGACGTCCCTAGACTCTATGGACTTTTTTTTTTTTGTGTTGTGTTAAGGTGGGCCCTTCATAGGTGAGCCACCACATGGTGCGGTGGTGTGGTTTCAATACATATGTAAAGTGGACCCCACCTTTAGATGGTTTGGATCCAATACATGCCCCATTGTGGGGTCCATCCAAGTGAGCCATAGGGTCATATCATCACACAAAATTTAACAAAAGGAGAAGGGAGAGAGATAGAGAGTAAAAGAGTGGGACACGCATGATGGAGGGACCCCGACACTATGGGCCCTCCATTCCAATCATCCAATCATACATCAAAGGGTCCCATTGCATATGGGTCATTCAAACAATAGATCAACGGTGGAGATCCCTCCCCATCCAAAATGAACGGTCTAGATGACCTCTTAATGCATGAAAAGTAAACATCATGATGGGGCTCATGGAGAATGGCCCCATCATGGAATGATTTGATGATCAAGATGGGCCATCAGCCACATCTTATGGTCCCAAGTGAGATCCACACCATTGATCGGTGGGCCTCACTTGGCCCATCATAAAAATAAGTAAACTACCCTATAGAAGCACCCACCACTTGATCTTCTTGGTCCGTTGAGATGGCGGTCTCCTTACGCTTCCCTTTGATGGTGGAGATGGGAGATGGATGGCTAGGATGGGAGATTTGGGATGGGAAGTGGGCCACCAAAATCACACTTTCTCTTGGAAAAAACTTAGACGTGGGATGCTCTCTCTTGCTTGGAAATAGTGTTGGGAAATGAGAGAGAGAGAGAGGGTTGTAGGGAGATGTGAGAGTGATGGAGTGATGTAAAGTGAGTGATGGGTGAGGTGAGTGATGGGTGAGGTGAGTGATTGGTTGACTTTGGGGTTACTTGGCTTGTGGAGAAAGAAAGTATGGTTGCTTGTACTTGACATGAGAGGTGATTGATGGGATTGATTGATGTGATTGATTTGACACTTTGTAAAGATTCTCTTGGGAATGTAAACGCGCGACGTTTTCTCGAAATAGACGCCAACCCACATCTCTTAGTCAGGGTATCGGATCGGACAGTGAGTCGCGACGTTGGAACCGCGGCGACGGTGCGGTCGTAATGATACAAGTCTCGGATTAAGCCGGCTCAAATGAATAGGATACGACTTACGGTCGTGCGCAACGTCAACTATAGGTCGCGAATTGCCTAAATTTGACGAGAAGGATCGCGGGAAGCGACGGAACAGTACGGATTATGATACGGGTCTTACAAAAACCAACATCACTTCATGAATTAAAATTAAATTAAAAACATGAAATAATATCTCTCATCTTACTACAAGCTTCACCTCTTAGCCATAGCTAAGGGGTTTAGCTAGACATGATCTAGCTCAAGATCTCTACACAAATCAAAGGAAAAGAAGAAAGAAAACAAAGAAAAAGAAAAAAACAAAAACTACTCTCCTCTTTCTCTCTCTCTCTCTCCTGCTTGTTCAAGCCAAGATGAAGATGATTCTTCCTCCCCCCCCCCCCCCCCCCAGTCGTCTCTCTCTCCCTTTTTTTTATAGCATGAGAAGGCCGTGGACGGCTGCGTAAGGAGAGACGGTGGCTTGGAGTCGGTTTCACAGCAGCAACTGCGTATCTCCTTTACGCCACTAACTTCGGAGTATTCAAACTCCCGTTTTCCTTGGATGTTATCTGAAAAATTAACGCTCCCTGGGAATTCTTTCGATGGCATACATGATAGACGGCTTGGATCAGCCATCTGATCAATGATAGTGGGCCACAATTGCTTGAAATTTCTGGATTTCCCTGACACAACCTGCTGCGAAAATCAGTGTGCGCTGATGCTGGGTGGAAACCACGATTGCTGTCAGACAAGAAATCCACTCTGTTCACCGATCGCACCTCAAAATTCCGATCGGGAATGGCATGATTCCATTCTCATTCGGTATGGCCCACCTAATCAATTTAGCAGTAAAGATTCGTCATCCATCAACTTTAAAACCTCTGTCCGGCCTGCTCTAGACCAAGATCACCCAGATCCTGGTTAGGATGCTCTCCCGGTTCAAACGGACGTCTCGGATTAAGCTTGTAGACCTTGATGATGGCCCACTGAAGTCTGCCCGTGGGTCCCTGTTCGTGCGTTCGCAAAACAGAGAATGCATGCACATGCGCTGTGATAATTGGCGAGCCTATGATTGATGTAATTTGCGAAATCCAATCCGTTCATTGGATTTCTGACGGAAAATCGGTCGGGTATGGTCGATTTGGATCGGATTCGGTGTGGCTCATGGAAGATCACTTATACCGTCCATTAGATGTTATTGACGATATTTCCATCTGTACACGTGCATGGTCCGGAAGAAAAGCTTGGAAAGGGGCTTGGCCCTCTTCTAAATCACATGGACGGTTGGGATCATCCATTTGGATGATGGGTGGGGTCCACAGCTGAAAAAACGGACGGACAGTGAAGGACGCTGTCCGTTTTTGCGTAAAGAGACGGGTCAGCGCTGCTGACCCGACTTCTCCTGGTTCGGTGCATTGCAAGTGCACATGCACTGTTTGCACGCCCAACCCCATGTGGGGTCCACTATGATGTGTGTGAGAAATCTGCTCCGTCTATTCATCTTTTCGTCTAATTTGAGACGTTGAAATATGAATTAAAGCATATCCAGGTATCAGGTGGGCCCCAAACTAATGATTTATGGGCTGATCTGACCATTTGGGCACTTCAACAGGGATTGAACGGATAAAATTCGATATGTACGGTTAATTTACGATCCTCAGGCCATGTCTGATATTTCGTGATGAACGGATAGTAGAAACCTTGTGATCCTGCATTTTGGACCAATTTCGGGCCTCTTTAACTTCAATTTTCTGATTTTCTCGAATTTTTTTCATGTAGATTTCGTCGATCTTAGTCCCTTGGAGTCTGGCCCTTGCCTTGGTGCATCTTGAGCGCTGAAACCATGAACCATGTTTTTAACATCCATTTTCAGTTCAAGCTCATAATGACACCCTGCATCACAAACACGATTAAATCGGGCTATTAGACAGTACAATGTTCGTAAATCCAGGTAATAACTAGGGTCTAGTATGTAATATTTGACCCTCAACACTCACATAATAGCTATTATAGTCACTTTTTTTGTTAAAAGAAAAATAATTTAAAAAACCCATATTTGTCATGTAATATTGAAAAAAATCTGAAAAACCTTTGATTGTCTTTTTTTTTTTTTTTTTGGGTTAGCTTGTTAGTACACACCCATGTCAGTACACACACTCCATGTTAGCCACCCCCGCTAGGGATCGATACCAAGACCTCAAGTGTTGAAACGAGGTATCTCCACTCAGTCTGCCAGTTGAGCTATGGATCAACAGGCCATTACAAGGTTGTTATGACCTTTGCAAGGGGTGTAATAGGTTGTTAACATGTCTTTTTTTCTACAATAGGTATTACGACCCTGTAACGTATAACAGTTGCTATCGTTACCCTTATGTAACAACATTTAAAGCCTCATAATACTTGTACGACACACCATGCCTAGAGTATACTTTTCAGCAATTATGTTTCAATAAATCACAACATACCAAAAAAAACCTTTTAATGAATATCTTGATGGAAATTTGCTTATCAGGCTTGTTTAAATTGTTTGAAATATAAATTGAGGAAACAGATGTCCATGAAAATGGCATTTTTGTTGTTCGTTTTTATAATTTTTTTGAAAACGTCACTTTCATTTTTATTTCATTATATATATATATATATAACACTCTCATTTTGGCTTTCTTAGCTCAAACTTTAAAAATATTATTTTTAGAAAATTGAAATGTGAGGATATGATCTCTTTTTATAAAGTGCCCCCACATGATAGATACATGTGCCACCACTTATATTCTAAATACCCCACATGTATTAATGTACCACATATGTAGCATGTGTCACCATCCATCTTAAAGCATCATACATGCATTATTGTTTTTTTTTTTGGTTAGCTTGTTAGTACACACCCATGTCAGTACACACTCCATGTTAGCCACCCCTGTTAGGGATCTATGCCAAGACCTCAAGTGTTGGAACGAGGTATCTCCACTCAGTCTGCCAGTTGAGCTATGGATCTAGGTGTCATGCATGCACTATTGTATCACATGGGTAATCCGTGTTATCACCCATTTTATAAGAATCCATGTTTCAATGTGCCACACACCCTAATGTACTATATGTAACATGTGTCACTCCATCTTCAAACGTCATGTGTGCGCCACGTGTCAAATGAATATTATTCATCTTGAAGTGTTTCATATGCGTGATATGTACTAATAAATAATATATGCAACATGTCACATGTGCCATTGATCACCTTTAAATGCTCCACATATGCCCTAATTCATCTTTTAGTGCATCAACATACTGCATGTTCTAATGTGTCATATGTGCAACATGTGTTACCATCATCTTCAAATACCCAATATGTGCAAATTCGCCTAATGTATTATAATGCAACATGTGCTATCAACAATATTTAATTACACCACATATGCCGCACGTGTCAACATGTCACATGTACCAATGTATTATGTATGACAGTGTGATACATGTGTCATATTCATCCTTAGCAGACACTTGTCACTTTTCATCTTTATGTAAAAAATTTATTAATATTTTTTACAAACAAAATAAATTAAGAAATTAATATTTTTTTAAAAAAATAAAAAGATATGAATTTTGATTTCTCACTATTTTTAAAAAATGGCATTTCCTAAAAAAACACAATTTTCTTTGAGATTTTTTTTCCCGATCTGTAACATCCTGGATTTTCACTGTTTTGAATTTCCAAAAATTCTCAAAATTTTTTTTATTAATTAATCTATAATATCACTTAATGACCATCAGCACTCAATGTTAGTATATACATGAGTGAAACCAGTTAAAAATCGGTAACGTCCCGTCCAACCAGCACGGTGTCCTCGGGCATCCATGTAGGATTTGCCGCAAGACTATTCGATTAGACTACTCGTGGTGAGGTACCACAAGTTAATTAACCTAGGATTATCCCATTAGAGTAGACTAGACAAGTCATGATAGGACCTAGTGCGAGCCGCCAAGCTATATGGTTGGTTGCACTTAGTATCAGTCTGTGCGGGCTATACCGCGACGCAGAAAGGTCGAAAAATTATAAAAATTTAGGGAACTATAAATCTCTCTGGGCTTGTGCTCCATCGCGGACCACGGACTCAGTGGACACCCGAAAATAAACTATTCAAACCGTCCCAACGGCACTTACCAAATGCAACCCACCAATGCTAGAATTGAAATCTGGCACTGGTAAATAAAACTGAGACTCCGGGCTTTTCATCCGTCGGATTTCTTCAAAATTTATGGTGAAAGTCTAATGTAGTATCCTACGCCCGTCCATAAAATATGGGACCCGATCGTGGCACGACGATCGTTGATCGCAAATCGGACCCGTACGACCAAATCTCATATCCGATTGTTCCCAAATTTTGCATGGCCCTTCATCAAGCCATGGACCTCCTACCCTATAAGTTTCATGACCAGTGGACCACCAGAACTTCCCTAACAACCGGAACGGTCCCCACAGGGCCATTTGAAGATCAGAACCGTATGATCAAACCCCACCTTCGTTGATCCATAGGTGCAGACTATTGTTCTTAGGTAGCCTAACACCAATTCTATCATGAGTTTAATGATTTTGCTTGCTTGAATGCTATATTTGGAAAATTTAGAGAAACCCTACGAGTGGAATATTTTTTGAAATTGTATGGATTGTATGCTTAGCTCTCAAATTGTTGTTGATCTTACTCTTACATGATAATATGTATGGATGATAGCTTGCTTATGGTTGCTTGATTCTCTTTCCTCATATGTGGTACTTCATTGTGTGTATGATTTTATTACCTTTATGCTTATGATTTCTTAAGATGGAGGAAGTTCTTAGCTTCCTCACCCACCCACACACTCACACGCACCTTGTCTTTTGATAATGCTCGCTTGCTTGGTAGGAGTATGTGTAACGTCCTGAAATTTGGAGGTCGAGCATAACTCAGCTCTCGAGTTCCAAAACATCACTTATGCAACATAATGAATGATAATTGTATGTTGTCTATGTTAGTGCATAAAACATGAGATAGATCAAGCCAGATCAGCAGACATAATTCAGGAATATTGAGGTAAAGCAAGCGGAAGACTTAAATACATAAATAATTTAAAAATAATCCTCAAATGATGCATGCTCTGCCCAGGGCAACATATACAACTGTCTCAAATACATATATCAATTGTGCAAAATAATTCCATACATATCCCAAAAATTTCTGCTGGTCAGGACGAGGCTCACATGAACCCGCCTGAGAACTGCATATATGAGAACGCCTCCTCGTCCTCATCAATGTCTAGCTCCGCCTCTCCAGCATCGTCGTCACCTGTAACTAAATCAGGGTCTGGTTGGTGTTTAAGCACCGTCCCAGAACGTGGGAGTGAGTGATCAACTCAGTGGTACTATACAACAAAGGTTAACATGTCATCAATCCAATCAAGCAGTAATGATAAGGCAGTAAAATCAAACATGTCCTAGATACTCTTGTTAATGCACGAATGTTATGAAGAATGATGTATGCGCTCACCACAATTCCCTCTGCGACATCATTTAACAATCGCGGCATGATTCACTTCCTCAATGCTCTATCACCAACCCCGTTAGCACATGCAATGCGATGATATGAGCATGCTTACCAAGTTCTTATTAGTCCTTTTCATACAACAAGATTAGGAAGCTAAGACACCTCCCATGTATCAATTTCCAACATTGATCCATTCTAGGGTCGTCAATCCTAGGAAATCTCATACGATATTACGGTTCTAGGTCACTGCAAGGGCTGTCAGGGCTGTTGTGCGCAATCGTTACACCACTCTCTCATCACCAAATCAATACAGGCCTAATTATATCATCATTACTACAACAAGACTCGTCGCCCTTATGCAGTGTCAGGATATACTCAAGGTCACTACAGAGGACTCGTCACTAATCAATGTAAGCCGACAGCAAGAATATAGTGTCTCATACCACCATAATTTGCTCACGAGAATAAAGTGCTCATTGGTCACTACGGGGAGGTTTGTGGCCCCAGCGTAGGCCGACAACTCATCCACGGTGTCCCATACCACTATATCTGGCTCATGAGTCTTAGAGGATCACGGTACCACGGTTAACGGGAGTTTCACTGGTAAGCTCAGTGCCTTAGATTCAAACAGTGGCGACCAAACATGGTGAACAAACATTGGTCAATCGGGTTAGTTGATAAGTTCAACTAGGCCAAGCACACATTGAGTTGAATGCCATGAAATGCATAAGCACTCCGTGTGGCCTAACCACTATCGAACATCCCAAGCACGACTCAAATTCGTTAAACCCATCCTATGTGGCGAAAACGACCTCAACCACCATTTGGAGTACGATTACCGATTACCTGGACTGTAGCACAGCCCCATTCACGTACAAAATCAATATCAGGCATATGAGATATATCCTACAGTCATATGGACAATCATGAAATATAACTTGAATGTAAATACAGTACGTGGAGGAAATCGTACACATCTTTAACATATTACATCTAAGTTAATCAATCCATGAAGGAAATCATACACACATTTAACATGGATAATTTGCGTTACATGATTCATGGAGGAAGTCATACACTCAAATATTATGATCGAAATTCATATCTCAACCATCTTAGCAATCACTAACTACTAACTCATTTAGGCATTTAACCAAACACTTAGATTACACTATTCAACATACATCACGTATGCCGATTCCAATGCATATTAAGACAAGTCCTTTCGTCAAGGAGTTGCGCATACATATCAGGCATATAACAACGATAAATAATCATGGCAAACAAAACAACAGATTCCATATGTATACAGGTATTCTAACATATTCATGAAATACGGAATTTACAATATAAAGAATACATATACGGAAATCAAAACGGATAGCGCATTTGGAATGTATAACGGCAATCACAACATGAATAAATCATTATCTAACATTGAAAGTCTTGAAAACCATAACCAAAACGTATATAGTCCGCACCTTAAACCATAAAACGCGTATAAGAGGTGATTCAGACGATATGTCTTCGTCAACAGCGGATACGCTACCTATGGCATGAAACAGGTTAGCTAGAATTTCACTACAACTAGTCTAAGCTCCAAAACAAGGTTAGGGTTATCTTAACTTACCCAAGAACGGAATCAGAATCACCGGAAGAACGATTTAGATACGCAGGTTCGATGTCTAGATGATCTGGAAAGAATCCTACGGAGAATCAACAGGTTCTCTCACACTCTCTCTCTCTTTTCTCTCTCTTAGAAAGTTAGGGTTTAGGAAATTCGTGTAGGATTTGAAACTAAGGGTTTAAGGCCTATTTATAAGCCTAAAGTCGACGAAAACGGACTTAAGACCAAGGTATACTTATGTTATAACCAAATCGGGCTCTTCTGATCCAACAGAGCACTTCTGGAGGTCCTCTTATCAAATGCGGTCGGACTTAAGCTCACTAGTATCGGATCTTTAGTAAGTTAAGTTTTCAGTCCGATCGAATTTTCAGATCATCCGTGGTGGACCAGCTTCAATTCAACGGTTATCGACATTCGATCAGGGCTACAATTACTTTGACATGAAAGGGCCAACTATCCTAATTCGATGGTGAATTTGGATCGAAATCTAACGGTCAGAACGCTTAAAACTAACGTGCAAGCGAAACGTTCTACATGACTTAAAAAGATATTTAATTTTCTAAAAATCTACCGTTTCTCACTCTCTTCACTCCGGACTCAATAAAATGGTCTCAGGACATCGTTTGGGCTTGATTTTTGAAATGATTGTCAAGACCAACTAAGCGATTATAATGGTCTAAGATCATGGATATCAGACTTTCGACGTGCGGTCTAGATCCAATACGAAGTTACAAGGCATTCCTGGGAGCAAATGGGTTTAAAGTTGGATTCTAAATTTTCGGGTACTATAGCGTCAATGATTCTATAGGTTTTGGGTCATACAGAACATATTGAAAGTTATCGGTGCTAATTTCACATGCAATCTAGTTTAACGCTAGCTAAAACACAGTAAAGTTCTAAAGGATTAAGGTTAAAATGATTTCTACTGAAGGTGGTACTCGAGTCTAAGCACGAATTTTCTAAGTCGTTACAGTATCCGTTTTGTATGGTTGAGATGCATGAGAACATGATATTGTTATGTTAAGTTGACAACATGAATAGTTGACATGTTATGGATCACCCTCACCCTCTTGGGTTGGTCAGGAACATGAGGAGAGACAATAGTCTCATCGGTAGGACTATGCTAGGGCTAGACTCGTGGGTTTGGGCAGGTGTGTTTGGGTGGCTGTAGTTCGACTACATAGGTCTCTTGTAGCAGATGTCACTCGTCTCACGCTCACCTGATTCATGCGGCCTAGCCCACTATCTGACCAACCTTGATTGTTAATCCCATTTATTCACATATGTATGAAACCTTAAACACCCTGCAACTGTAGTGGCCCACCAATAACTGATTGCAACTGGTCCATAGCCTCGTGAGCCGGACATGATGGAATAGGACACTGTGTCTGAGCTGTCGGCCTACATTGGGGTGTCACGGCTCCCCATAGTGACCGCGAGCAATCTCTTTCCCTCGTCACTCCTCATGTGCTTGAAGTTGAGGATGAAGAACCCGACGGGATCACGGACCGCTGGGTCTCGGCCTCACACGTTGGGGGGGCCTTGGCCTCGCAACCAGTTTAGGGCATTGATGTGTGAGGTGTATCAGATTTTCTAACCTGCTGGATGAATGGACTTAACTATAAACTTAGTTAACATGATCGCATTGCATCGTAGTAGTTAGGGTGACGACTCGGAAGTCGAGGTCGCTCTGAAGGAGTGCTGACATACGCGATCGTTAGATGGAGTCGCTCGAGGGAGCGTTGTGGCGAGGGCATGCATCATATCATTCCGCATGCATGTATTTTAATAAGAGTTGGTAGGTGTTGATGATTGGCTATGTTTCATTAAATTCATATTATAATTGATGTCTGTTATAACTTAAGATTAATAGCACCCACTGAGTTGATCACTCACTCCCACTCTGGGACGATGTTTTAAAACATTAACCAGACCCGTTCATAGATGCAGGTGATTCAAGGCATGAAGAGCTTGGTGAGGCGAGCTACGAGGAGGAGGACGAGCTGTCCTATTTCCAGTTGATGGACGGCTCGCTCTAGTTTTGCCGACAGACTTGGATTGCTAAGTAGGGGATTTAGTGAATCATTTTTTTGGACATACTTTGTTTGTACTCTTGTTGGGCAACGCCTTGTGCGACCCATAGTTATAAATTTCCTTTTGGACTTGTAAACATTTAATCTTTTCCATTACAGTAGATTGGTTGTGAATTACGATTCATGTTCCAAATAATTTCAAGTTGTGCATTTAAACCTGAATAATCCTAAAACCATAAAAATTGATTATAAGTGATACTCGGAAACTTGGGAGTCGAGTGTATGTGCGACCCCCAATTTCCAGGGCGTTACACGATCCAAACAGGCCCTAGGAGGAAATATGCAAATCTGGCACTTAATTACCCCAATAAAACATTACTAGTGTTTTTGCAATTTGAATTGCTTATATGGTGGGCCCTGATGGATGAAAGGTTGTGTCCAAAAATCTCACATTGGACCATTGTAATCATCCAACTGGGTCCCCTTCAATTGTAGACCATCGAAATTGATTGGACAACTAAACAATAGCACGTCCCATGGCAGTGCCCTCGAAATCAACAGCCTATATCACCCTAAGGGAGTCATTTGATGAAATCGGATTGCTAATGAGTTACTCAATGAGCTCTTATCATACTGAGTAAACTCAGCTAGGCCCACCTTGAATGTATGTAGCCTATCCACACCGTCCATCCGTTTTTCATTCTAGTTTAAGAGGTTGAGCCTAAGATTGAAGCATATCCAAAGATCAAGTGGATCATACCACATGAAAAAGTGGGGATAATAATTTCCACTGTTGAAACCTTACTAAGTCCCACAATGATGTTTATTTTTCATCCAACCTATTTATAAGATCATACAGTCATGGATGAAGGTAAAACACAAATATAAGCTTGATCCAAAACTTCTGCTGCCCCCAAGAATTTTTCATCGATAGACGTTGAGTTTAATTGTTTCCTGTGGTGTGGTCTATTTGAACATTGTATATGATTCATCTTTTGTCTTGGCCCTGAAATTATGTTTTAAAATGTATGTACGGAGCGGATGGAATACATAAATCCCGATGGATCTCACAGAGTTTACTCGGTACGCTAAGCGTACTGAGTAACTCACTACGCAATCCGCTTCATCATTTGATACTCTGGCAGCCGTATGTTTCTCGATATGCAGCGCAGACGCATAGAAATTACACAGGTGGCATGTATTGTACCAAATAAAAACCATTTCAATCCTGGAACACACTGTAATAAGTTATAATTATAAAATCAGACTGCCTAAACACCCCTAACTTCTAAATTGCAGAGATTATTTACCGAAAGAGTCTATTTTTTCAAACAAAAAAAAAAAATCCTTGCTAATATGGAAATCACATTCAGGTACTGTTTGATAAAGTTTTCAAAAAACTACTTTTTTTTTAAATTATTTTCTTACATGCGCGCACACACCTTAGTGGGCTTTCGCCCCAGTGGATACTTGAACCCTTGACCGGGTGTTGAAACTCCCGAAAGTCTACCACCTAAGCAAGAGCAAGGATCCTCAAAGAAAAAAATAAATAAATAATAATAATAATACTCAAAAGTCTATTTCATTAATCAGCATAATTATCATTCTACTGCCTTTTGTAAGATGCTACGAGAACAAATGGGTGGGTGGCTTAGGTGGGCCCCACTGTGATGTTCATATATAATCCCACTGATCAGTATGTCCGTCAACTCATATTAGGCCAAGCGTCCAAAAATCAGTTCCATCAGTAATTCAGGTGGACCACATGATTGTAAGCAATGTACAATACAATAAGACAATACTCACCTCCAAATTGTTTCCTTTTGCGAATGATGTTTTGGACTCATGCCTAAATGATTGTGTAGAAAGGAATCCAACTATTGGAGTGGATTTCATATAATCTTCATGGTATTCCCCTAAAAGTCAAGGGTAGTCATCTGTCTCCCAACTGTTTCTTTTAGTGTGGCCCTCCAAAATCATAAATCAGCCTGAATTTTTTAACCTATGGAGCTTGTATCGAACTAATTATCTAATGATCGGAGTGAATCTTACATAAACATAATGGTGGGCCCCATCAAAATCAAGAGTAGAGTCCCATGCAAGTTGGTTTTTTCTTATAATACTCTGTACCGGATACATGGCACTTTAATTTTTGCTGGGGCTCACCAAGATGTTTGTGTAACATCTACTTTGATCATTAGATGTGTAATCTTAGTTCAAGTGCAGATAAAGAAATTGAGATGACTTGTGATTTATGTGTGCCAAAAAAAAAAAAAAAAAATTTATTAGGAGAAATGTTCACCCTTGAATTTTACAAGGCCCACAGTGATGATTATATGAAATCTACTCCGGGTTTTGGAGCCTAAAATCCAGGCCCATCAATAATTCAAGTGGGCCGTACCAAGGGAAACATTTTACAGGGTGATCATTACCCCTATACACTGTTTTCAATCATGTGATTCACATGAATATGTGAATCACTGATTGGGATGATTTTTAGGCCCTTGTCCTAATATGAGGTGATGCAGCTGGTGGTCAGGATGGACTTTACATAAACATCACAGGGGGGCTCACCCAAGCAACCGACCCATTGGCTAGCCAACTGGCCAAAAAAAAAAAAAAACTGAAGGCAGTGGGATGATAATAATGCTGATTAATGAGAAAGCTATTTGAAAACCTTTTTGAAAATGGCAACAGGATTTAAATTCCATATTAATTAGGTAATTCCTTGTAAAATTCCCTTACCAAAATAGGACCATTGAATATTTTTTAACGCAACCAACCGTTAAATACCTACCAATCTAATGACCATGTAATCAAATGTATTTTTAGTTATAAACCATCCAAATTAGAACCCATAATTCACCTAGTTAAATTTGAATTGAATATTTATGCTCTAATTTCCCTTGACACACCATTTCTTTATTTATGTAATTGTAGTTAATATACGTTTATTAGGATATGAGAGTGGATATAATTTTCTAAACAACCCTTTCTCGTAAACTTTTCTTTTCTTCTACCAACTCTTTTGGTTCCCACTCAAGGTGGCCTATAAGAGGAACTCAATTGCATTGCCCAAGTCCATCACGGGACCAACCCATTCCCCCTTAAACATGACAAATTAATCAGCCTCAATCACCAACTCGCAATCCTAGAGAAGCAATCTGTCAAGCAAGAGGGTGAAAAATTGGATCAGATTCATTAAAATTTCATGTATTGATTCTCCAAGAGCAAATGATAAACCAACCTCCTTCAAGGTAGTCCTCTTAATTTCGATTCTCCAAGAGCAAATGATAAACCAACCTCCTCCAAGGTAGTCCTCTTAATTGACAAGAGCAAAGCGGCCGAGGTGAAGATTTCATCTCTCTTTGATAGATTATGGTGAAACTCTCACAAACACTTGAAAGAGCGTATTTAAATGGTATGTGGTGATGAGATGTTAGACTGGCTCACATGTCTTGTATATCTTGTATAGCTAGTATACTTTGTATAGTTCATTTTCATGGGTAGAGAATTCTGATTTTATTATTTTCATTATATAGATGGTTATAATTTCTATATATTCAACCCTTTGGGTTGTCTCAAATACAAAAAACTTTCAGCTCATTCCAGTTTTCATGGTATCAGAGCTTCACTGATCCAAAACCAGCACTATCTGTCAGATCCGACCATCCCTACTACGTCCGGCCACCATCCCTGCTCGTCCAACCGCCCACGCGTTGTCCGGCCACCATCTCTGCTCGTCCGACCACCCCACAGCGTCATCCGGCCACTCCTGCTACGTCATTCGACTGCCCTTGCGTTGTCCGGCCACCCCACAGCGTCATCCGGCCACCCCTGCTGCGTCGTCCATCACTACATCGCCTCTGCTCGTCCGACCACCCCTCTGCTCGTCCAACACTCCTGCGTCGTCCGACAACCCCTCTAGTACGCCCTTGTTGTTATTCCAGATCTTGCTTTTCCTAATCTAGATTTTCAAGATCTATATTTTCATCATGTAATCTCTATATATTCAACTCCAAGGTTGTCTCAAATATAGAAAAGCTTTCAGCGCCTCCCGGTTTTCATGAGAATGGGAGCCCATGGGATTTGAAATTGATGGGTTTTGCTTATGCAATTGAAGAACTAAAAGATGTTCCATTATTCCATCAAAATGTGCTTTTTTTCCAAGAAAAGTTCCCAAGGATGATGATAATAAATGAGAAGATTGTTTACTCACATTCATACATTCCAGGAGAAGTGGCATGTGTAGTGTAGGGCTGTCAATAGGCTGGGCTTAGGCTAGGCAAAATCAAAATTTTAATTAGGGTTGACACTGGTTTAAAATTTGGGCCAAAGCTAACCTCAGGCTCAAACCCTTGACAGCCTTAGGCACAAGAAACACATGAACAAAGAGGATGAGAAGAATAGAGATGGAAATTTGAAAAGAAATATTGTACAAAAGGTGAGAGGTACATCCAGAGAGTGAGAGAGAGAGAGAGAGAGAGAGAGAGAGAGAGGGGTGTGCTCATGGTTTCAACGGTGGGTAAGTGAGTAACTGATCTTCATATTTTCCTGTGTCATGGCCTACTTGAGCTTTAGATATTTTCCTGTGTCATGGCCTACTTGAGCTTTAGATCTACCTTTTTTTTTTTTTTTTTTTTTCCTACGTTCCAACATGAGCTAGAGCAATAAATGTACAGTTTGAATTTCACACAATCATCACAGCAGGCCTACAAAACCTTTGTTGCAGTCTCCCTACTACACTTGGATTTCACACAATCAACAAATATTTGTTGCGAGGTAAAATGTAAGCTATTTGACAGATTTTTACAAGTGAAAACATAACCATACCTCAAACAAAAATCATATGTTTTACTTCCCCTAATACTCCTAACTTCATTTTAAACTCTCACATGTCCTTTGATTAAACTCCTAACTGCATTTCAAACTCTCCCATGTCCTTCGATTAAACTCCCAACTTCATTTAAAACCGTCTCCCATGTCCTTTAAATATTCAAAGTTTACTACCCTAGCGTTCTCATTTTGTACCATTGAGGCCCATGGTTCATCCAAGCTGTTGATACTATAAGAATTCACATAGTATAATCCATGCACCAAAAGTTATCCCAGATGGGAATTTCCTACCTAACCCTCATGACAATACAGCAAGATCCTAGGTACAAACTGAAAAGGGCCTACATGTTCTGTTATTCAGCCATCATACTTAGGGTTAATGCAACCAGGGCACAAGAATTAGATTTCAGTGCATGGAAAATGAGAATCTTGATTATGTATAGCAATGACAAGTATAGAACTATAATGCAATGTGAATCAGCTGTATGTTCCGTTGCCTCAGGCTGTCAAAATAAACCCCCTTGCCTATGCAGAAACATCAACCAACCAGATTAAATATCATTTAAACACACTATGCATCCCCTTTCAAGCTGAGGGAAGCTCATTATCAAGATACCTGGATTCCACTTTGCGAAAGGGCAGAAAATAAGGCTCATCTTCCTCCCAACGCTATCAGGGAAGCAAAAGCTAAGCCAAACACAAATTTGTCTAAATTGATGACGATTTTTATACGAACACATGCGCCAAATCAGCCCATTATTCTTTTAGTACATGTCCCACCAACCCAATCACCCAAATATGGGGCCCACCAGAAACCTATACATCTGCCGGGTTTGAATAAAAAAGTAATTAAAAAAAAGTCATCAATAAAGACAACTATATTAAGAACTTGCAAACACCCATTACATTACAACAATGAAGTAGATTTTTTTTTTTAAAAAAAAAAAAAAGTACAACAATAAAGTAGATATTATCTTAATAAATCCCTATAATTGAAAACTCCAGATTATCAGCAAACTGTAACAGAAGATGCAGATGCGCTCTCATAATAGCCACTTCTGCTATTTCCACATTTTTGGAACTGATAACAGAAGCCTCCCTTTGGACCCCGTCTTTTTTTTTTCTTTTTTCTTTTTTTAATTTCTGTTAGTCTTCTTCGGCTTTTGCTTCCACAATCCCACATTCTTCTGTACAAAACATTCATTATATACAATGAAACAATGGAGTAGAGCTACCGGTTATGCATCCATGGTATAGATGGATGGATGGATGGATTGGTTGGGTCAGCTTCTCCGGAGAGGCCGGCTTGAGACGGTCAGGCCCCGGTCATACATGCGTTGGATCTCTTCCCTGTATTCTGTCAATGACTTGTCGGGTATGGCTGGGGTCAGCTCCACAACATCTCCCATCTTCAGTTTCTGGGCAGGGTCACTCACAGGCTCATGGTTCAGCCTTGGCCTCAGCTCTTCCTTGACCGGGAACCTGTAAGGAGACCACCTCGAACTCCCACGCCCCACTCTCTCCAGCAGGTCCATCATCGTCGAGTTCTCCGGGAACTCCTGCACCGACATCTGTAACAACATCACAGTTCATCAGACACCTACGCACCACACCACAACAATTCAACATTTTATAAAAATTAAATCGTCAAAAGGAATCAGATGCTAAAATCGGGATGGTGAAAAGTACGGAAAAAAGGAGAAATACATGCAAGTAAAAAAGAAAAAGAAGGCATGGAGAATCAATTGGGCCCCAGCAACCACACCAGCCAGACATGTAAAGATGTAACATCACTTGTGTCCCAGAAATGGCACAGTTAGGAATTAAGATCGGTATTTCAGTGAACCCATATTTTGGTCAAACCTAATCCACTAAACTGTTGGGTTACGTCATACGATGGGCCACACGATAATTTCTCACCTATCAGATAATCCCTAATAGTACAATGGCAATGCAAATGACACATTTAAATTGTTCCAGGTCAGGATGGTTATGATCATCTCATGGGAGAGACTTTTGAGGAATCTACCATCAACCACGGGGCCCGATATATGAATTATTTGGATCAGCAGCAGGTGGGACCCACATGAATAGTTTGTCGGACCACACAAAAGCTTGATCGAGCATATGATCATATCTTGTAGAATGCCAAGAAAGAGATGGAAGCAAAGGAGGACCATAAAAGTGAGTTCACCCACCTTCTCATTTTCTATCATGATGACAAAAACAGGTCCATCGTGGTCACAGTTAGGTACATAAGAATATGGGCAGTCTTCTGAGTGCAAGGGAAATGGGCAGGGCGGCCTGATCGAATCAGCACTTCCAACGGACGAGGCCCGGTCCCTGTTCATCGTCTCACACTGCCAAGTCACAACCCACCTGGCCCACTCAACCATCTGAAGCACATAAGACGAGTGCTTGCAGTCACCTTCCTTGTATCTCCAGTGTGCGGCGAATCCGAATTCAGCCTGCAAATGCATCTCCTTGGTTCGGATCTGAACTTCCAACGGGACCATGTCTTCACCCACCACAACAGTGTGCAGAGATCGGTACCTGTAAAACACAATGAAGGTCAGAGGAAAAAAGTAGAGAAGAGAATTACATCATATCCACATTATCAAGTGCATACCCATTGAACTTGGGATGGGTTATGTAGTCCTTGAGCTTTCCAGGGACTTTGGGCCATAGCCGATGAACAACGTCCAGTGCCATATAACAGTCTTCCTCATTCTCAACTATCAAACGCAGGCCATGAATATCATGAATTTCATCCATACATAGCTTCTTCCTGCAAATAATTTACATCATCATCATCACCACCACCATCACCAAACCCTAACGTTACATCACACTGCATTGAGGTTTGTCGTTTCTATGTGCAACCATGTGTGCCGATTTGGCACATCTACCACATCCTGGGTGGACCACTGGGTAGATGCCCTGGCCCATAAAACAGACCGGTCCAATAATCAAGTAGGTCACCTGTACTGAAGAATGGACTGTTAAGAAAACATTCAAAACATCCAAATTTTCACTTATGTGGACCCCACCTGATTATTAGGTCAGTCTGATTTTGAGCAGGGCATCTACACTGTTGGGCCACCTAAATGCACAGTTTGGATGTGGCAAATGTGAAACATTGACATGTGTCCCCACATCTGGGTGGGCATGTAGAATGCAGAACTAGAAGACACTCTTAGCATTGCCCGGAGCGTGAACGTGTGTGTGCGCGCGCGTGTGTGTGTGGAGGGGGGGACTCGATTTGAACAATTCATTCATACTATTGGCGGCAAGCTACAGTGTAAAAGTCAGTGTGTCAGATTATCCGAACCATAAGATCAAGAGTATGAAAAAATGAATAGTCAAGATCAAGTGGAGAAACAAAATGGGTCCAACCAATCATCACCTTGAAACATCTATTTAATAGATTTGACATTGTATTGATTATGATTCCAAAGAAGCACTTCGATTTGATGATGCTAACCATCCAATCTATGGCTCACACCAAAAAAAAGGATGGTGGTAAACTATGGCCCACATTAAGAGGGTTAGGCTTCATCCAAGCAGAATGATTTTTTCACCATGGCTTGCCACTTGTCAATGAAAAAGCATTGGGGGATGTTTCCAACGACGCCATGAAGGTGGGGACATCAGCATTTCCCCATACATGCAGATGCACACACACAGACACAGAGGGGGGGAGGAGGCCCACATTGAGAGGGTTAGGCTTCATCCAAGCAGCATGATTTTTTCACCATGGCACGCCACTGTCAATTAAAAGCATTGACAAGTGTGTGTGTGTGTTTGGGGGGAGGGGGAGAGAGAGAGAGAGAGAGAGAGAGAGAGAGAGAGAGAGAGAGAGAGAGAGAGAGAGAGAGAGAGAGAGAGCATACTTCAACATTTTGGAGTAAATGCTGTACAAGCTTTTGTGCCTCCCTGATAGAACATGATAAGAAACTGCTCCCTCTTTGAGAGCTTGCTTTAGTTTCTCTATGGCTGAAGTAATCATTGCCTCATTAAAGGTCTTAATGAGTTTGGAGGAGAGTTCTTCATGCTGCTCTGGGTTGAGATGCTTGAAGCACAGGTTCTCTAGATGCTCCTTCCAAGTTGAGATCCCCAGACGATTAGCCAAGGGAACAAAGATCTCCAATGTTTCCTTTGCAAACCTCTGTTGTTTGGGTATGGGCAAAGCCCCCAATGTCATCATGTTATGCAGCCTGTCTGCCAGTTTTATGAGGACTGCTCGAGCATCAGCCATCGCAAGGAACATGGTGTGCAAGCGGTCTGCCTCAACAGTTCTGCTTGCAGTGTTGTTTTCACGGGCAAGCTTGCTCAACTGGCTTAACTTAGAGACCTGCAAAATACGAAACAGCAAACGAAGCTTAACTTCAATCTCTACTCTCTAGTCAAAATTATGCATAACAAAAGAAAACTGAATTTGTTGCATAGAAGCTTTTCATCTTTATGATCTGGAGACCTTTCCCCGTAAAGATGCAGTCTAACAAAACAGTAAGAAAAGCCCAAATTTTTCTGATGCATACACCCCCTTTTCTACTTCTGGTAGTATAATTGTAATACTTCATAGTGCTATCCTACTAATTAGAGTATTAAAGGGGGTGTATGCGTAAAAAAATGAGGCATGTTCATTTCCCAAAAACAAATACACAAGAATGGTAACAAATACACAAAACCATCACGTTATTCATATATAAGACCACAAGCGCGTGCGTGCACACACACAAATATCAACCCATGTAAAAGTAATGAAACATGAAACTTACAGGACACATTTAATGCAAATGGTATAAATTGTATCAACTACAGGTCCAATGGCTATGCTGCTACAATTGACATGAGGGCATCTATTAGTTCCTCAATCCACTGCTTCCAAAGAAGAAGAAACTTGTAACATTGTATGTGTTAAGGGAAATTCTAAAAACCAACATCTCCTCGATAAACAAAGGCCAGAGTGACACGGACACGGAATACTGAACTTCATTAATATTGCAATACTGTGAATGATTTTGAATGGCCAAAAAGGTTTTCAGTTATCTGTTGGTACATGTGGTTAATGACTCCTAACATTCATGAAATAAATGGCAGTGTACTGCACAATATGCAGGAACTTAAAAAATTACTTGGAAAGTGCACAAGTGGCAGATGAATGATACAAGTAGTCAAATTAAAACATCCAAATTATGAAACCCAGTGTAGATGTATCATGAACCAAAAATTATGCTTATTTGATATCTTACTATCAGATTGGTGGACATTTATTGGACAGTTAAAAATGAAACATATCCAATGGTCCTATCTCCACAAACAAGTATCCAAGAATCAGAGGTCAGAAGTGTTCAACCAATATGGTCTTGGGATTTTGACTTGGATACAGTGGACTGCACAATCTAGTCGGTTTTATTTGAGTTAATATATGCCACATCTACAATTTCTGAGTGCCTGCATATCAAGTGTCATGCACAGCCTGAGTATCATATAACTCCTATAAACTAAAAGGAATAAACCTTTGGTTTAACAGCTTTCTTAAATAAATGCAGATAAGATCTCCTACAATCATTAGTCAGTACCAAACTAAATTACTTGCAATCCAAGGGTCTCAATCTGAGATGAATGTGTTAAGTTTTCTAACTAAATCATATACAATCCAGGGTCTCAATCTGAAACAGACATGTTTAGTTTGAACAAGCAAACAAAAGAATCCCATGAACTGGACAAGTGAGAAATACAAGATGATACTGTTTGGATGATCAAAACCCTAAGCATGGCCAATGGAGTTACAGCACTCAACTCTTGCAATAGCATACATGGACCCTGCCGAAACATAACTCCACCAAAAAACCTTTCTGAACTGAAACTTTACCACAAATCATGTGTTTGACCGCACAAATTCTGTCAAGCAGCCAAACTGTCTCAAAAAAAAACAAAGGGCTAAGAAGCCACACATTCCCAGAAAACAAGGAAAAAATGGAGGTTTCCATTCAATTGTTTCCTGCAGCATAAGAGAAAAGGGATGATATAAGTTTTGTGTCAAGTATGTAACTAAGCATCTCTCTCAGACTGATGAAGAAACTGCAGACAATATCAGGGATGAGGGAACAGATAACTTGAAAATTGCAGTAAATTGGTGGCAAGTCCAGCAAATCCCCTTTAACAGCAACACGGCATATCTTAAATTACATTGCAAAACAATAGTGTCAAAGCCAACTTTGCTCAGCTCTCAAGAGATTTAAAGTCACTATAGAAAGAGGATAAAATAAAATCCAGGCAACTGTAAACAGCAGTTCAAGCCAAGCAAGTCCAGCAGAACTTGGCCACCAAGCTGCTTAGGTATGCCTTCTGAGTAAAACAGATTCTACTACCAGCCATGTAGCCAGCTACTGTAGCACCCAACATCTAGTAGAACTTTTTGAAAGGTGCAATTTTATTAGGCCAGAGCTGAAAAAACAAGAAGAAAGAGAAAAAAACAGAAGAAAAGAAATCTACGCTAAAAAGAGAAAAAGGAGAATTACAACAGCAGCAGCCCCTGGGCCACACAAAGGCCCGGAGGAGGCCAAAAGAAACCCATAATTCAAGGAGCCCAATCCCGGAATAATAAAACTGCTTTGGCAATCTAGTTGAACTTCATGTGCAGCATTCCTAAAATGGCATCTCTCAAAAAAAGGTGTTTCTAAAATGGCAATCTATTCACACCATGATTCACGATTCTGGCTAAGATGCTGACCTGTGAACAAGCAACTTTGGAAAGAGTAACAAGAGTGACATAAAAAAACAAAATAAATAAATAAATATGGGTGCACAGGTGTGGGTTGAAGAAGAAAACGGCACATGGATATTGAAAGAAAGGGTGAAAATTTTCCTATCAACCATGGTTTAAGAGATTTCTCATCTTTTCAGAAACAGTCTGCCTATTATGAAGTTGACTGCTGAGGAATGACTAAACAAGCACTAGTCCATCAAATGGAAATTGATGCAGCGCTTCCAACCTCACACAGTTATAATTAAGGAGCTAGAGGCACAGAAAAAGGAGCCAAACCCAAGAATTAAGTATGAAGACCAAGCGGCCGTTAAAAACAGCATCATATTTAATAGTTCCCCGCTTGCTGTTATGACAACAACTCCAACACCCAGATTGCTTTAACAACATCAACAGAAATTTAATTAAGTTCTTCTTTGCCAACTGGATACAACGACAGATAACATCATGGGCATGACCATAGTTAGCAGAACAGCATACAACAACAAAAAAAAAAAAAAAGGTACAGGAAATATCCGTGTTTAATTCAGCTTCGACCGTTAAAAATACAGTCAGAATTGGTCAAAAAACAGCAATGCCAAAAATTCAGATAATGAAAAGTTGGGGTTTAATACAGTTTGGATTAACAAAAACACTGAGAGAAAAACGGCTAGCATCATATGTAATAGTTCCCGCTTGCCGTTATGATAACAACTCCAACACCCAGACTGCTTTAACAGCATCAACAGAAATTTAATTCAGTTCTTCTTTGCCAACTGGATACAACGACAGATAACATCATGGGCATGACCATATTTCGCAGAACAGCATACGACAAAAAAAGGTACAGGAACTGTCCATATTTAATTCAGTTTCAACCATTAAAAATACAGCCAGATTTGGTCAAAAAATGGAAATGCCAAAGATTCAGAGAATGAAAAGTTCGGGTTAATACACTTTGGATTAACAAAAACACTGCAAGAAAAATGGCAATACATTTGCATATATGCGTCTTTATATTATATATAAACAAGGCTAAAATAACTTTAATTAAAATAATTAGAATTATGCATTAATAATAATACATATGGATAGCCAAATGGTGTTCTTTGCATCTCTCAAATCCTTCTCAAGTAGTCACGTGCAAATTACTCCATCTCTACTTAAAATTTTTACCTTCTACTTAATTTTATCAATGGGCGGCAACTACCAATCTCTATTTTTTAAATTGCCCCCAAAGTTTTTTAAATTTATTAAAATAAACAAAAAAAAAAAAAGAAAAAAAGAAAAAGAACAAACATGTTTTATTGAAATGAAACATGTTTAATTCAGTTTGGCTGAAAAAATAAAAAATGCGTCCATCTTTTGAATTATAGAAAGTTTTAAGCATTTAAATATACGGGTTTTTCTTTTCAAAAATACGGAGTCTTGCTAACAGAGGGCACGGCACTAGCACTACATGTAAATAATACATACCTGCATCTCCATTATGAGGGATCCCACAAATTCAAGATTTTGCTCTCATATTCAACATACACCATCCACAAAGAGTCAAACAAGGTAGCCATGTGAGTTCTGAAAAGGCTAAACAGTCAAGCTCCATAGATCCTATTGGGAATGCTAACCATCCTGAAGTTGTATCATTGTCTTCACAAATGAATGGGGAAGCAAGAAACCATAAAATCCACAGAACTTTGCCAATGTTGGAAATCAAGAACTTGATCTAGAAGCATGGCATTTATAGAAACACGACCAAAGTTTATCTTGCGATCTGAAACAAAGTTTCTTTTTTTCTTTTTTCTTTTTTTATGAGTAAATCAAAGTATGATTACAACCTAGCAGTTACACAAAACCAGATTGCGGTTGGAGAACCCAACAAATTTGATGTACTGAACATATATGTCCACATGCAGTTTCCATTCAAAAACATCTCTTTCAGAATTCAAACTAACAGAAATAACCATTCCCTGATAGATCAGTAAGACAGAAACTCATGAAAAGGCATACATACCCCTTCAACCAAATCAGCAACTCCAGCTCCAAATGTCCGGAAAATATAATCATAGCTCATGAAAGAATCATCGAGTGTATCATGTAGAAGCCCTGCTGCGACAACCGTTGCATTGGCGCCAATCATCGCAAGCAAAACTGCTGTCTCCACACAATGCTGCAAGTATGGATCCCCACTTGCTCGCATCTAAAAACAAATAACACAAAACCCATCTCAGATGTCACGCAACCCAAATCTTCCAGACCCAAGAATTCTGTAAAAGGTAGCAATTCAAATAACCCAAATTCCACAAATAATGTAATTCAAATAACCGTCCATTCCATAGAAATTAGTAGTTCAAATAACCTAAATTGATATCTCCAAAACAAAAACGAAAAAAAATGTAAAATCACAATTCAAATAACTTGAAATTCCTACAAAATCTAAAACACAATTTCAAAAAATAAAAAATAAAAATGGTGACAATTCATTAATAAAAAAAAATGGTGACCCAAATAAACTGAATCTTCTAAGCCAGAATTTCCTACAAAATTGCAGTTGAAATAGACCAAAAATCTATGCAGAATGCATTTTTCAAATAGCCAAAAATTCCATACAAAATAGCAACTTGAACCATCCAAATCTCCCAACATAAAATCCACATAAAATGAAACAGAAATGACCTGAATCTCCATAGCCAATAATTCATACAAACTTCGGAATTCAAACATCCTACACTAACTCCTTATAAGATAAGGATTCAAATAATCCAAATTCCACAACAAATCGCAATTTCAACACTCCCAAAATTTCACACACAATCACAAATCAAACACCCAAAATTCCATAACAAGACCGCAATCCACATAACCTAAAATTTCACTCACCACCCCCCCCCCCCCCCCCCCCCCCCCCCAAAAAAAAAAAAAAAAAAAAAGATTTTACCTGTCCTCGATGTGCTTTCTCTGCCTCATAGAACGCCTTCACCACAAGTTCCTCGTGGAATATCTTATGCCTCGATTGAGCACCCAACAACAACTCCTTCGCATACGATTCACACCCCATCTCTTCGAAGCTATCCTCCATGCCGAACGAAAACTCTTCGACAATCCCCACCGACGAATCCCGGCTATCACGCTCCACGCTGCCGCCTGGCATCGGGAAGCTCGGGGAGTCATAATCGATACAAGATCCCAGCGCATGCCGTACAAACCTGTTGAAAAGCCCATCCCGGCCCGCCCGGAAGGACGGCACCGGCAGATGCATCATCGGCGACGGGCTTCTAGAAGAGGACGCCCCACCGACGCTACTGCACGAGACAGGCCCGTGGAAGACAGACACCGGGCTGGGGTCCCGGCATTTGAGCGACGAGTAGCAGCCGAATTCATCGGCCCGATCATGGCGTAGCTGGCAGTGATGATCATCAACGCTGCCTGTCGCGAAGCTCGACGAAGACGACGAGTGGCGGACGGACGGCGACGAGAAGAGGCAGGAAAGGCCACCAACGACGATCGGCTTCTGCGCGACAGCTGCCGATGAAGACGACGACGACGATGGAGGGCGGGGATTCAATTCGTAGTCGGACGACGAGCAGGGGAACGGCGTTGAGCAGACGCTGCTCGGCGGGATGGCGTGAAGGGCGATCGTCGGGACTGCCATGTAAACAACCTGATCGGGAGGGGTAATTTAGGGATTCCGGCCTTTCGTCTGCAGATCCAGAGTCGAAAATGCTTCGAGAAGTTTTATATACAAGATACAGAAAGGGGATCTTTCACACCCTAGGCGACTCGGAACGAAATAGGAGTCAAAGACGATGCTATTACAGAATTGCCATTGGAGATTTGACAAAGAAGGCGCTGAAAACCCTCAGAGAGAGTGAGAGAGAGGGATTTTGATTTCTTTGATTCTTTTGAGAAGAAAATGAAACGAACCTTCTCTTCTGTTCTTCTCTTTTCCTTTATTTTCTTTATATTTTCTGTCGTTGCTTCGCGGCCAGGGAAAGTAATTGGATGAAATTACTGTAATGCCCTTGGCGTTCTCGTGGAATAACGAAAATGCCTCCTTTGGTTCTCTGCTCCTACACGTAATCGGTTGTTTTCTACCTCGTGCGCTATTCTTGACTCTATTTTATAGAATATGTTTTTGTCAATCGCGACTTTGTGTTGCACATGTCACCACCCACTTTTCCTTTGCTTGGTAGTGCAAACTCATGCCAGTACATACACTCCATGTTAGCCACTCCCACTGAGGATAGATGCCATGACCTCAACTGTTGAAACGAGGTATATCCACTCAGTCTATCAGTTGAGCTATGAATTTGGGTGTACACGTGGCTCTACATTTAACCTAGAGGTATACACAAGCTGTATTGAGTCAAAGCTCGGCCATTTGCTGATCAATATCGTACTCAGCTCAGGTCAATGCTTGAGTTTGACTGGCCAGCTTAGCCCATTTCAATTAGCAACTCATATCAATTTAAATTAAGATTGAACCAAGTATGCATATATAACATTTTCATGAATATATAAATTGTATCTTCAAGATCTCACTTTATGTAAATTAATAATAATAATTTTATAAATATTTAAATGAAATATCTTCAAAGCAACATAAATACCAAGAAAAGAATGATATTTCTTTTATATTAATACCTTCTTTGCCACCCGCTACACTTTCTAGAGTTATTTTATCAAATGCTAGGAGAGTAACAACAATAACAAAGTAACTAAGTTGACTAACTACTTCAATACGAGTTTTATTAGAGTTGGATTCAATCCAAGTTGAGCGAGCTTTGGCAAGCTCTAATTATGTTCGGAAAATTTCCAAGCTAAAAAAAAAAGCTTAAGCCGGCTCAAACGCAAATTTGAATCGAGCTTTTTCAAGTGGAGTCGAGCGAGATAAATGAACTAACTCATTTCGCATACAGCCCTACCCACAAATTGTGCTTTTCCAATGATTCTAACCGTCCATATTCTCTTTTTTTCCACGGGTACTATAGTAACGTAATTTAGCTTATTGAGGATCCTACCTTCTGTATTTTAGAGTTGAATTCATGCCATTGAAACTCATATTCGTTATTTAAATTTATCTTCCTAAAATGATGATAAAGTTCATCTTTACTAAAATCGAATTTATTGTATGAAGTACAAAATATGGACGGTTACGATCATTGGAACACTGGGAATGTGGACCTCAGTGTGGGGCGACGGATGCTTGAATCTGAGTCGCGGCGGAGGCAAAAATGTACTCGTCTTTTTATGGCCGCGGATTAGGTGTTACCCGGGTGACACTGGATGTTACCTTTACCGTGGGACCCACCTTAATGATTTATCGTATATCCACGCCGTCCATCCGTTTTTAAATCCAATTTTAGATGTGTTTAAAAAAATTAAAGAGATCAAAATCTTAATTGGACCGTACTACAGGAAAGAGTGGTGATTGAAAGCCCACCATTAAAAACTTGTTAGGCCCACAGTAATGTCCACCGTAATGTTTCGTCTCCATTCAAAACGTTGATAATGTCAACCAGACTTGGATGAAGGTGAAATATATATATATATATATATATATATATGATCTTAATCCAAAACTTTTGTGGCTCATAAAATATTTTAATGGTCATTCACCACTTATTTAATGATGTGGTCTGCATGAGTTTTTTATTTACTTAATTTTTTATATCAAGTCATAAAATGAGCTCTAAAAATGAATTAATGGCTTGGATAAACAAAAATCTTTCCAAGATAGTCCCCACATGATAAGTGTAATACCTACTGAAGTTTTCCCGGGTAACACCTAATCCGCTCTCTCTCTTCTTTTTTTTTTTAGTTAAAAGTTAAAACACATTGCCATTGGTACCTCACGGCTTATCGGGGCTATTTTCACTAACGTAGGAGAAAGGAATTAAGGTTTCTAAAACTCCACGCCGTCCATCACGTACACGACGCTTTATTGGATCTTCATCTCAAAAATCAACATGATTCGACTTTCAGGGGGGCCACCTCAAATATTTTATACGTAAAATATATAAGTTCACATCGTATGGCCCAGATGAGTTCTAAAATACTGTAATTTTATGGTAGTCTTTCTTCCGTACGATACTGGTCAGATGAATGGATTGGATGGAATATAAACACGGTGTTGGGTCCTAATGAAAACTAATGGTGAGCGTTCCATCTCAAATATTTCTTGTGGAGTGGCCCACATTAAAGCTGTAAATGACAACGATCTGTTGATAAAATGGTGAAAATGAAGCAGCCTAGCTGATGGACGGTATGGATCTTGATCTGCGAAAGTAACCCCGTTTGGTAATGAGCGCGAGTTACCCAACCGCGGGTCCTTATATAGGAAGAGATTTTGGGGAACGGACTACTCCCCCTGACACCATCCCCTTGGCTGATGGTCCGTGATCTGTGGGCTCCACAATGATGTATCTATTTCATCCATTCCGTTCATCCATTTTTAAACATCATTTTAAGGCTTTATCCCAAAAATGAGATGGACATAAATCTCAGGTGGACTACACCACAAGAAAACAATAGTGATTGGATATCCATCATTTAAATCCTACTAAGGCCCAATGTTTATTAGGCCATAGAGACCCAGATGAAGGGAAAAAACAAAGATCAGCTTGGTCCAATACTTTCATGGGGCCCAAAAATTTTTAATGGTTGACGGTCATTCAACACTATTTCCTATAATGTGGTCCACTTGAGATTTGGATATATATCATTTTTTGTTGAATACCATAAAATGATCTAGAAAAATATATGGACGGCATTGATGAAACACATACATCATGGTGGGGTCCACAGAGCACTGACCATCAGCCATTGGCAGGGGGGTAGCCAATCCGAGCTTTGCTTTTGCACTCGAGCTTTGCTTGGCCACGCGGGGATATTACTATATTAATTATAATTAGGGATACCATCCACACACGCCACCACATGTGTTATAGTGTCAGATAGGTGCAAATATCAAACCGTCCATCAGGTGGGTCAGGCCGTTTATACTCCACTTCACAGATCAACGATCGGGATCATAATTCTGGATTGCCCATTTATCTACTAGAATAATGCCAATGATATGGACCGATCGGATCATCCAACCATTTTAACAGTAGCAATGTTGCGGTGCAAATGCATATCTGCAATCCTATCTGGACCGTGAGTTCCATTATCCATGGTACACGCTACCGAGCAAGAAGGTCTCAAGTCCAATCGGTTGGACGAAAAGTTACAGTCCACAGCAAATAACTTCTAAGAGTTTTTGTATTAGAGAAATCCAATCCGTTCAATAAGTTTCTCTAATATACGGATCACTTTATGAAAAAGGAAACCACATCCGGTCATTGAGTAGAGGGCATATGTATTTTTCTATTTATCAATGGTTATATATTATTTTCTACGCTGTGGTCCACCTGATAATTAGATAGGGATGATTTTTGCATTAAATGATTATTTTCGTGGGACTAACAAATTCAATGGGCTGAATTCGTACAAACTTCATATATTTGGATTTATCGGTTAGATGTCCCGTGACTTCTAATCCAACCGGTTGGACTTGAGACCATGCAGAGTAACTGGGTAACTGATGCTTTGCGTAGTTTGAGATGACTATTAATTCTGAATTTTTAGGGCCCATGAATCAGTGATCCTGACCACTGATCTTCTGTGACGTATTATAGATGGGCCATGCTCGAAAAAACACCTTTTTAGGAAAATAGAAACTTTTCTATTTGTGGGCTAAATATAGACGGTTAGATATAAATACAACTATGCTCCACAGTCATCGGAAATTTACCCAGAGAATTTTGGGGTGTTACCTTTTTACTATAAACCTGACATTTCATTTACTTTTTTTAATTCAACCCAAGCAGAATCTACTTTATTAATTTAGACCTCCATTGATACTAACAAATCAAAAAAGACAAAATTATCTCTATTTCCCCGGTCGCTTTACCTTAAAACTAGGCTATTTTTATTCAAACTTTCTTTTCGTACCTTAAAATTCTACTTTAGTGATATAAATTTCTGTCTCAAAAAAAAAAAATGCCAGAAAAGGGGCCGTTTACCGTGCTAATTTTTTCATGGCCCGTCACAAGCGGAGGTAAACAGAGCTATGGCCTGTATCTTTGCACGATATACACTCTCTTTCAACTCAACAAGTGGGACCCATTGCCGGATAATCCAGACCATTAGTCTGTTTGCGTCCCACCTTGGATGGATTAGACCTTAAACGCATCGTTGAATAGCTATTCTAATCTTTTAACTCATTGCTTTAAAATAGACGGTTAACAAGAGAAATGCAACAACGGTCCACATTTATCTGAAAAGGTCATTGTATTGGTCTCTGGGAACTCCTATTGCGAGAATTCTGGGCCATTCACCATCCACAGTTACGCTCAAAATATAGATGGTCTGGATTACCGGATCACGGCCCACTCCTGGTCAGAAATGAAAACCTGCGCACGCTGAGCAGAAATTGGACCACGTGTCAAGCAATTGCTTGCTGAAATCCAGTCGGACCGACTTGGCTACGACACGGGAACCAGCGATGTAGACCGTCCATCCGCTTTTCCAGCTTTATCTAGAGCATGACCCCAAAAACTGTAGCAGACAAACATATCAGGTGGACCACACCACAGGAAAAACTGTTCGGCAACCATTAAAATCTTTTTTGTGCTCTGTTTGATACTTTTGTAGAGTATGATAATGCATAGGCATGCATGAAGCCGCTGAACCGGTGGGGTACAAATACCATAATCCAAACCATCAAAATGATGGGATCTGTTATAGATTGGATACTCCCAAAATCGGATTGATTGGACGTTCTCTCTTATTGGTGGTTATTTATTCGAAGAACTTTAACTTGTCATTTTAACCGTCCATTGATGGGCACTAGTCAGACGGTTAGGATTTATTTACAGAATGACCACGATGAGTTTTACTGTTTGGATGAAGGTATCATCGTGCCATTTATACCATCCTGGCCATCCCTTTAGTTGCATTTGAAGAACAACTTACATGTAAATGAAGGACCAGATTTTATCTGTAACTAGGTTAGGAGGAATCTTCCCCCACCAAAAAGATAAAATAAATTAATTAAATAATAAAAAAATCCATTCTGACAGTCCCTGTTTTAGGAGAAAGATCTGATGTAATTTTGATGAGTTATTACATATACATATATCTCAAATCGGATTGGTGGGCCACATTAAGCATGTGATATATCTTGAAAGTGCGTTGATTGATGATCTCATCCATCCAATCAGTGCTTATCGATTAGATGGCTCTGGAATATATATATATATATATATATATATATATATATATATATATATATATATATATATATATATATATATATATGTATATGAGTCATGCTCCCCTGTGCACCTACGCACATGCGTACCTTTGCACACGTGCCATGGGTGTCTAATCTGAACGGTTCATGTGATGCGGAATCCCATGAAACCCCATGTGACAAATTTTCACCCCGATCTAAAATTCTGGTGGGCCATAGCAAAGAGAAATGCAAATCAAGGGAGGAAACTGTTTTCATTTTCATGGCCCATCAAAGTAAAACTTGGGCCTGAGGGGTTTCACGAGGCGCTGCTTCACATGAACGGTTCAGATGTTGGGTCCACATCACGTATGTTGGGTTCTCAAAAAAGTGCGTACGTAGTACGTACGAATTGGTTCGCAAGTGAGCATTTCCGATGTATATATATATAATGAACATTTCATTTTCAAAAGTAAAATCAAACCGTTCAAATTATCCTTTTGGTGTAAATTTTGGGCCATAAGCCATTCCAAAAATGGTGGACACTTTTTGGACGGCATGGATTGATATACATCCCACTCCTACATGTATGATAGAATATGCAGGCATATCGTTCACCATATTGTAAGAACTCTATCTAGTAGGCCTTACTTATCAACAGTCTAGATTGTCATTCAGTTGGACTGGATGATTAAGTAGACCAGTGGGCCCCATGAACGCTATGCAATTCTGATTGCGCAGCAATGCGTATTAAGGCTAGAATGTTATAGCTGTTTACGCAAACAATAATTTGAGTCGAACTAGGACACAACAATGTGGAGCATGGGAGAGGAGTTTTGATAGGTTTCAAACTCTCTCTCCACATTCTCTATAAAAGAGAACTGCGTCCCCGATCCTATACCACGACAGAATTCAAGTCTCATCTTTTGAGTTGCAAAAAGGGTGTAAAGGAAAGGAAGATCCTAAACTCTATAGGAATTCTGGTATTCTGGTATTCTTATCCGACTTTCATGGCGGCGTCTCATATAGGTACACTATCTGAATCCCTGATCACCATGTCTCATGAATAGAAAGTTCTGTAGGCTTATTCTGCATATAGATTAAGTCTCACAGTTGGTATCAAAGCTATCTGTGCATAGGTATAGATAATCACATCCAGCTATATCAGATCAATTCAGGGATTTCAAATTCCTGAAACAGTTGTAGTTAGGGATTATTTTAATCCTAAATATTAATTAGGAATTTGAATTCGACAGACCCTAAATACAGTCATACCGATTAGGGATTTCGGATTCGGAATCCCCAAATCGCCTATTAAGGATTTCATATCTTAAACCCTAGATCAATTTGGGATTTTGTTGTATTTGAATCCCATATCAGCTCCAATTAGGGATTTTCAAATTCCCGAATCTAGATTAGGGATTTCAGATTTGAATCCCCAAATCAGAAAATCTGGAATTTCAATTTGGAATCCCCAAATCTGTTAATTAAGGATTTTCGAATCCCATACAGGTTAATTAGGGATTTCGAATACCAAATCCAGATTAGGGATTTCTGTTCCAATACCTCAAATCCAGAATATATAGGGGATTTCAATTCCAAATCGGCCGGATTTAGGTTTCGCAGATTGGAAATTTCGGATTGGACTCCCAAGATCCTTCTCGTTAGGGCTTTCCATACCTTCACATGTGCAATCTATGGAGGTAGCCATGGATACCCGATCTCCCACCAGTGGAGTCTGTTATCCCTGATTCCAGCAGATCCAGTGATTTCGCCCTTCATTCACGGCTGATTGGATTTCTGTCCAACTCCCATTGATGTCGAACTAACTGCCAGCTGCGACAACCATTGTCGTGCTTGGTGTCACGCCTAGAAAAGACTCTGCTCGATCTGAGAAGGATGGAGGTCGCCCGGACCTTAGGAAGACATTCGAGGTTTCCAGATGGAGGTCGTCTGGACCTTTCAGAGGCTAGCACAAGCAGGCCCCTTTTGTTTCAGTTATCGGGTCCTTATTTAGGATCCGATCCTCGCCTGTTTAAAAGTGAGCCCTGGTTTGTCTGTTTGATAGTGGGCCCTGGACTATTTTATGACCCCATGATTATTTTTTTTAAAACCGTGGGATTTGTTTCCACAGTTGAGCGTTGATCTGGTCAGGCTATTTGTTCTATTGTGAGCATTCATGCTAACTCATTTTCTAGGTAGATGAAAGTGACCCTTCACCAAATGGAAAATTAAAGATTTGAGGTAATCTATCCTATATTATGGACATCCATGTATGGATGTTCCCATCTCATGGTTCCACTCAATTTGCCTATTATGAGAATATCAGGAGCTTGATTTAGTTATGCATATTTTTCAAGAACAAATCAAATAAGAGTCCTAATTCGGCTTTATTATTAGCCCATCACCCATCTTTAAGTGGTGATATGGATCGTTCAAATATAAGGTGTGAAACCTATTTATATGTTTCATTTTAAGGATTTTCAAAAGATCAATATCAACTAACTTATGGACCGCATCGGACTAATTAAGTTATAATCCACTAAGAGGCAGGATTGTAATTGCGATCTTAAGTTTATATTTGTAGTATAAGATTCGGTTGTGTTAGCCACCATAGTGACCTCAATCGATAAAAATTCTACAAGTACAGACTTGTAACATTGGAATAAGAAGGATTGCATATATTTGCGTTCATATTTTCCTGCATACGGTAATAAAAACACAAGCGTGAATGGGCGAAGTTAATGGTACTGGTAATGTAAGGCTGAAAGACTCATCTCACCCATAGGTGTTGAGTGTCTCAGATTTACATGATTGACATCACTTAACTTCATGTTCAGGAGGATCACTGGCATGTCATTATTACCACCCACAAGAGGAATGATGATGATATAATAGATCCTTACCAGGATGTGATGGTTGGGTCCATTTTCATCCTAGATAATTCAGTTGATGCCTCCCTTAGCAACTGAATTGATTAATTTTTCCTGATATTTGTTTACATTCACGGAATTATTTTGTAAAATTACGAACTAATGTAAGTATATGTGTATCTCTTTTATTTCGGTATCAATTCCAACTAATCAGAATCAAGTCCTACCCTAAATGGATCTAATTACACTCAATGGAAAAATGCCATTAAAGTTGTACTAGGCTTTCTTCAATTAGATCTGGCCTTAATAACACCAGAACCATCTAATAATGCTACTGAAGCTAAATATAATCGATAAGTTGCATGGTTTAGATCAAATGATACATGCTTGAAAGTCATAAAGTTATTCGATTTCTCAATCTATAAAGGGAGTCATGCCTGAAACAAATAAGGCCAAAGTTTTCCTAACTGAAATGGAAAAGCGATTTAAGAAATCTAATAAATCTAAAGTGGGCATTCTTTTAAATAAATTGACTCGCTCATCCTACAACAAAAAAGGCAATATCTATGAATATATTGTAAAGCAGATCAAAGTTGTATCTAAGATCCGTTATTTAGGGCTTATACTCACTAATGATTAACTGGTTCATTTGATCATGAATAACCTACCTCTACAATTTGGCACGTTCCTAGTAAACTATAATACTCTAAAGGACATGTGGACATTGGATGAACTTATCACCCAGTACGTCCAAGAAGAAGACAAGATCAGACAGACGGTTAAAGTTCAAAATGTTAATATGGTGACCTCCAGTCGCGGGCATGGGAAATGGAACAATGGTAAAAGGAAAAGAAAACAATGTTCTAATAATGGATTCTCTGGTCCTCCATTTGGAAACCATGAGAATCAATTTATAAATGGATCTAAACGTAAATGGATTAAAGGTAAACCGTGCTTCTTTTGCAAAAAGGTGAGACATCTAAAGAAAGACTGCGAATGATTTAAGAATTGGCTCATAAAGAAAGGTAACCATTTTGTTCTTGTTTGTTTTGAATTTAATCTAACCGATGTGTCACCGAATTCCTGGTGGATAGATTCAGGAACTACTATTCACATATGCACTTCCATGCAGGAATTACTACAGGTCAGGTTACCAACTGATGCAGAGCGCTCAGTATATGTAGGCAATGGTGTCAAGGTAGACGTGGACGCAATAAGAGTCTATAGGCTTAAGTTGAAGTCTAATCATTTTTTTGGATTTAGTAGATACATTCTGTGTGCCTTCTATAAGGCGCAATTTAGTTTCAATTTCCTGTTTGGATAAGTTGGAATATTCATTCCACTTTGGAAATAAAAGTTTTAGTATTTACTTTAATTCGATTAAAGTGAACCGGCTCTATAGTAAACAACTTATACCAGTTAGACTTAATTGTCTCTCATGTCTGTAATATTAATACCTTTTATGGAAATAAAGTGAGATCCAAGCTAAGACTAGACTATAAGAATTCCTCCATGTTGTGGCATAGGCGACTATACCATATATCTTGTGAGAGATTAGACAGGCTTGTGCGAAAAGAAATTTTACATTCTCTAGACTTTTTTTACTATAAAGTGTGCATTGACTGTATAAAAGGGAAACAAACTAGAACGATAAAGAAAAGTGCAAGCAGGAGTGTAGGTGTATTAAAGGTTATACATACAAATATCTGTGGACTACTCCTTATAGCCTTATGGAGTGACCAAAAATATTTTATTACCTTTATAGATGACTACTCTCGCTTCAGATACTTATATCTTATCAGTGAGAAATTAGATTCCCTAGATGCTTTTAAAATATATAAGGCTGAGGCTGAAAACCAACTCAATAAGAGAATTAAAGTTGTCAGATCTAACCGTGGCGGTGAATATTATAGCAGATATGACGAATCAGGACGCAATCTAGGGTCATTCGCTAAATACTTGCAGGATTGTGGCATTGTCGCTTAGTACACTATGCCTGGTATTCAAGAGCAAAATGGAATGGCTGAGAGACGCAATCGCACCCTTATGGATATGATGCGAAGCATGGTCAACAATTCGACATTGTCAGAATCTCTGTGGGGTGATGCGATCAAAACTGCAGTTCATATACTAAGCAGGGTTCCCAATAAAGCAGTAAACAAAACTTCCTTTGAGTTGTGGAATGGGAGAAACCCAAGTCTCCGTTATCTACATGTTTGGGGTTGTCCTGTTGAAATCAGAATTTATAACCCGCATGAAAAGAAGCTTGATCCTCGAACCGTAAGTTATTTCTTCATTAGATATCTAGAAAGATCAAAAGGCTATCGATTCTACTGTCTTTCTCTCTCTATCAGGATTGTTGAGACTGAGAATGCTAGATTCATTAAGGACACTGAAAACAGTAGGAGCACGAACACCATAAATTTTGTATTTAAGGAACAAAGGACTTTGATCCTAGTCATAGCCATTTCAGATCACATGGATATTCATGATGCAGTTGATCCTGTAGTCACTGCAGAATACCACGTAGAACCTCACATATAAACCACTGATGAGGAAAATCAAGATCACACCCAACAAACTGAACCATTGAGAAGATCTGAAAGAGAGAAGGCCTGTAAATCGAGATGATTATATCATATACTTACAGGAGCACGACTTTGACATAGGGGTAGAAAATGATCTTGAATCCTTTACACAAGTCAAACAAAGTGCTAATCCTTCTCGTTGGTTTGATGCCATGAAAAATGAGTTAAAATCAATGAGAGACAATAAAGTATGAGATCTTGTAGAGTTACCTACTAGAATAAGGGTGATTGGTTCTAAATGGATATTTAAAACCAAAAGGGACTCCAAGGGTAATGTCGAAAGGTATAAAGCTCGACTTATTACCAAGGGTTTAACCAACGTGAGGGCATTGACTTTAAGGAGACTTTCTCACCAATATCCAAGAAAGACTCATTTAAGATCATAACGGCTTTTGTAGCTTATATAGTTTTAGAGTTACATCAGATGGATGTAAAGATTGCATTTCTCAATGGGGATTTGAATGAGAATGTGTACATGTTGTAGCCTGAAAGTTTTGTAGCTACTGACTTAGAACATTTGGTTTGCAAACTTAAGAAATTCATCTATGGGTTGAAATAGGCATCGCAATAGCGGTACCGTAAGTTTCATGAAGTAATTTTCTCATATAGCTCTGTAGAAAACACTGCAGATGAATGCATCTACATTAAAACCAGTGGGAGAAAGTTCGTTATGATGATTTTGTATGTTGATAACATTCTATTGGCTAGCAGTGATACTAGGATGTTGAGCGACACAAAGAAATTCTTATCTCAAAGATTTGAAATGAAAGACCTTGGTGAAGCTTCTTATGTCATAAACATTGAGATTCTCCGTGATAGAACACTTGGACTGCTCAGCCTGTCAGAGAGGGCCTATATTACTAGGGTACTAAAAAAGTATGACATGCAAAGTTATACTTCAGGAAAGTCGCCCATTGTGAAGGGCGACAAATTTGGTCTATTTCAATGTCCAAAGAATAATTTAGAAAATAATCGAATGAAAGAATTTTCGTACGCATCAGTAGTAGGGAGCATCATGTATGCTCAAGTCTGTACGCGACCGAACATTGCCTTTGTCACTGGAATGTTGGAAAAATATCTATCTAATCTAGGAATTCGACATTGGATAGCTGCAAAGAAAGTGTTACGGTATCTTTAGAGAACGAAAGACTTCGAACTCACATATAGAATATCTGATTAATTGGAGTTGATTGGATATTCAGATGCAGGCTTCCCAAGCTGCATTGATATTAAGAAGCCTACTTCAGGATACATCTTCATAATGGTGGGAGGAGCTGTATCGTGAAAAAGTGTAAAACAATTTAGCACAGCCTCATCCAATATGGAAGCTGAATTTATTGTCTGTTATGAGACATCTAATCAGACACTATAGTTACAAAGTTTCTTCTTAGGTTTGCGAGTACTAGAGCATATATAAAAACCATTGAGAATATTTTGTGATAATTCTGCTGTTATTTCCTTCTTTAGTAACAAGTATTCGTCAAGGTCAACACATATCGGCATCAAGTATCTTGTTGTAAAAGAAAGAGTTCAGAATCATCAAGTGTTCGTAGAATTCATCGGCACTAAGCATATGATTGCAGATCCGCTCACTAAAGGGCTCCCTATCACACTATTTCAGGAGCATATAACATTTATGAGAGTCATTGATCCCACAGATGTTTTCAGTTAGTGGGAGTTGAATGTACTTTGATTTTCACAGACACTCAGAGATATTATCTTATATAGTTTGTTTGGATGATTTTGATATAAAACTTTGTTTCCACTTCTCTATATATATGCACAAATTTTTGAATAAGTAGAACTCCAGCCGTGTCTCATTGAAGACAGGTAAAAACTTCATGACTTCTTAAGGATAGACACATATTATCACAATAAAATGTGTAATTCTTATACCATATTGTCTAGTTCCTGATGTATGTCGTTAAGATTGAAAGTATCTATGATCGCGCTTCGACTCACTTCGCCTAAATTAGATGTTATGATGACTTCCGCGTTTCGAAACTGACTGTCTTGATGGACTAGATTGAATAACATTACTCATACTGTCCAACTATTTCATTGGTTAACCATTTGGATATTTTCTTTAAAAGATCAAAACTTGTTTTTCAAAATTATTCTATATGACTATCATTGACGTTGCTCAATAAGGCCCAAGTGGGAGAATGTAAGAACTCTATCTAGTAGGCCTTACTGATCAACGGTTTAGATTGTCATTCAGTTGGACTGAATGATTGAGTAGACCAGTGGGCCCCACTTTTTGTGATTCATTGCACAATTTTAATTGCGCAACGGTGCGTATTAGGGCTGGAATGCTATAGTTGTTTACGCAGACAACAATTTGAGTCGAACTAGGACACAACAATGTGGAGCGTGAGAGAAGAGTTTTGATGGATTTCAAACTCTCTCTCCACATTATTTTCTATAAAAGAGAGTTAAGTCTCTGATCCTACACCACGGTAGAATTCGAGTCTCATCTTTTGAATTGCAGAAATGGTGTGAAGGAAAGGAAGATCCTAAGCTCTACAGGAATTTTGGTATTCCTTTCCGGCTTCCATGGCGGCGTCTCATCTAGGTACGCTATCTGAATCCTTGATCGCCATGTCCTATGCACAAACAGATCCGTGGGCAGCTGTAAGACCCGTATCTTAGTCCGTACTATTCCATAGACTTACGCGGTCTTACCGGTCGAATTCCGGCAACCTTCGACCCTTAACCGATATTGACGCGCGACCCTGATTCATATGTCGTCAACTTGTATCGACTCAACCCAAGACCAATACCATAGCGACCGCGCCGTCGCTGCGGTGCCGATGTCGCGACTTGCGCGCCGAGGCGATACCCTGGTCAAGAGTTATAGGCCGACGTTCGGCGAGAAAAATGCCGCGTGTTGTGAAACCCAAGAGAATCTCTACGATGTGTCACATCAATCCCATCAATCCATCAATCAATCAACCCATCACATGTCAAGTACACATCACCTTTCACCCATTCCCAAGCAACCATAAAAGTCAAGAATTTCTTACAAGACTCATACCTCTCTTACACAAAAAGCCTCTAAAGTCAAAAAGTTCTTACACCTCCCATGCCTTTCTTACACAAAAGGCCACCAAAGTCAAGATTTTCTTACACACCCATCATTCACCACATCCATCCATCACCCATCTCTCTCTACAACACTCTCTCTCTTTCTCATTTCTCATCTCATTCTCCCAAGCAAAGCTTCATACGTATGAGAGCTCTCCAAACACCCCCAAAATTCTAAGTGTGGCCCACCTTTCCTACCCCATCATCTCCCATCTCAACCATCCATTCCCCATCTCCTCCATTGGAATCAAAGCTAAGGTGCTAAGGAACCCCTTGGAGCAAGAAGATCGAACGGTGGGTACGTGATAATAGTAGCTTTCTTTATTTTTAAGATGGGCCAAATGAGCCAACCGATCAATGGTTTGGATTTCATTTGGGACCCTAAGAGGTGGCCGATGGCCCACTTTGATCATCATGATCATCCATGAAGGGGCCACTCTCCATGGACCCCATCATGAGTTTATTTCATTACATTTGAAGGTCATCTAGACCGTTCAAATTGGTGGAGAAAGGATCTCCACCGTTGGATTTGATTTTGTTAGATCCATGTGTAAAGGGACCCGTTTTATTGTTTGATCTCTTCAAGGAAGGGCTCATAGTGGCGGAGCCCTCCATCACAAATGTGTCCCACCCTCTATCTCTCTCTCTCTACTTCATTTTTTTTATCATATTGTGTTTGTGTGGCTCACTTGAATGGACCCCACCTTGAAGTATTTATTTTGTCCAAGCGTTCTTCGAGTGGGGCCCACCTTATATGTTGTACCCACATCATCCATCAGTGGTGGCCCACTTCAACAGGGCCCACCACAATGTATTTTTTTAGATCGAACCGTCTAGCGTCTGGGACGCTGGACGTCCCTGTACAAAGAAAGAAAAAAAAAAGAAGAAGAGCTCTTGGGGTGAGCCACTTGCATACGACCCACCTTGATGTTTGTATCCAATCCATACCGTCCATCCTATTCCTTGGACTGTTTTAGGCGTTAAGCCAAGAGTTGGGGTCGATTGGAAGATCTGGTGGGCCATAGCGTTGGAGATTACGTCACCACCATTCAAAAACTATTTTCCTATTTTATTTGATTTTCTAAACACAAAAAAAAATCCTATATTAGACTCATTGGGACGGTCTTGAGCCGAGGAAGCCAATGGACGGGGTGGATCCAGTTGATGCGGGCCTCAGATGTGAAAAACCCCGAAAAAATGAATTTTCTACTTTAAAAAAAAAATGATGGCAAAGGCAGAGCCTCTGCCCTCTGACGTAGAAGCAGCGCTGCACGCTGCTGCGTGAAGCGCGTGGGCGGGCGGACACCAAGGGCCACGACCCCCATGTGGGCCCCACCATGATGTGTATTTTCCCATCCAATCCATTCACATGATGGGTCTCTTGCCGAAGGGAGCCCCCTCAAATTTTTAGCTGCATCCATACCTCAAGTGGCCCCCACTGCAAGGAACAGTGGGATTGAACCTCTACCTTTGGAACTTTTTTTGTGCCACATAAGTTTTTGGATCGAGATGAAACTTGTGTTTTTCCCTTCACTAGGGTCCGTGTGATCTTGACCACAGGTTGGACGGTGAATAACATTCGGTGGAATCATGTGGGGCCACATTTGAAGTGTGCGCGATCCAGGCCGTCCGGGGCCTGGACGACCTTGTAATATTATATATATATATTATACTATACTATATTATATTATATATGTTATATATATTGTACCATCCTCCAGGCCGTCCGGGCCTGGACATGGTTATAGTATATATATATATATATATATATATATATATATATATATATATATATATATATATATATATATATATATATATATATTATTCATTATATAATATAGAATTCATGTGGGCTCCCACCTTTGATGCAGGTCTTGCATCCAATCTGTCCATCCATTCTAAAACTAATTTATGAAATGAGTCAAAGAATGGGTTAGATCCATAGTCCGAGTGGACCCCACCTTAACATACTATAAGGCCCGTAAGATTGGACCCATTCGATGTATTCCAAGGACCATGGGATAAGGCCCAATTGATGTATTTTAAGGTCCAAGAGATTGGACCCAATTGATGTGTTATAAGGCCTATGGATTCAGGCTCATTCGATATATAAGGCCTATGGATTTAGGCCCATTTAATTTATATAAGGCTTAGGGGTTTAGGCCCATTTGATTTATATAAGGCCTATAGGATTAGGCCCATTTGATATGTATAAGGTTCATGAGAGTAGGCTCATTCGATGCAATTTAAGGCCCACGGGTTATGACCCATTGCAATGCACATAAGGCCCATTGGTTCGGTCCATTTATGTGACCCATTTGATGAATAAAAGGCCCATATTATATGGACCATTTGATGTTTTTAAAGCCCAATGAGATGCACCTAAGGTCCATTGCAATGTGTAATCCCAACTCGGATTATGTAACGATGTTTACGACGATCGTGCCTTGGGAGCAATGTCAGTTTGACGTCCACATTGCAAGTGTAATGTTGGTTAGATGTCCACATTATGACTCTCCCTAGGGCCCCTTTGATAGGCAGTACTTGTTGTGTATAGGCTGTCCAGGCCCATCTGCATTGTAAGGATAGTCCATCTCATTATAATATGTTTAGTATAGTTCCATGACTCATGATCATACGCATCATATGTATGCTTGACATGAGAATTGACTGATCATAGCATATGCCTTCGGGCAGGTTGTTTATGGGCTCCGGTTAGGCGGTGTTGCCCTACATGAGCATACGATATGCGCAGGATTTGTTGCAGATAGTGCGATTCATGCATTTCACATTTGTGTGACATGGTTATTGTACGCCCTAGTGACATCGGGGCCGTAGCCTCCACAGGCATATCGTGGTTGACAGGATTGGATACAAAATCTTGTTCTACATGGGGTGCTATAGATATCCCTGGGTGAAAGTTCTTAAACCCTTATGGTACCAAGAGGTTGCTCCAACGTCTAGACCGAGTGAGTAGATGAGCGTTGAGTGCCGATTACCAGACGGTTGCGCTCTCCACTGTGTCGTGGTCGGTTAGAAGGGGGTGTGGCCTTACCCGCCCGAGTGTAGGGGGCAATGCTAGGCTGAGTTTGACCAGCTCGAGGAATGGGTCCGCTATCGACGAGTCGAGCCCGATATTGGCAGACGGATAGTGAGGTCTCTTCCACTTACCTTATTGTGCGCGATGTGGCGGCGATCTGGTTTAGAGTGTACTAGACCCCGATGATATCCCAGAGATGAGCTGTATTGATGTGTGAACTTAGATATGGATTGTACGCTTGACTTGCATCTTGCATCGCATAGCCTTGGTACGACTCATGATATCTATGGATCCATTTGCATATTCCGCATTACTCTGATATTGCATGTTCATACTACTACCTCGCGCATACACCTTCACCAACCTCTAAACTTTCTATAAGCTTATACACGACCGTTGCGTGCAGGGACGTTCGGGTACAGCAGCGCTGAGGCAGGAGCACGTTGCAGATTATTTTGGAGTTTTTATTCTTTATTAATTGTATTTCCCTTTATGTTCATTATACTTGTAAAGTTTTTTATCATAATGGAAATGTAATGGAGTTCTTGGTTGTTGTTTATGAATTATGCCTTTGGTTATGCTTATTACGAATCAAACTGCCGTTGAAAATCCTCGTCGTAGCATCCCAGGATTGGAACCTGGCGAATGGACGCTAGGAGCCGAGAATGGAATTTTACGAAGGCTGTTGGCGCCAGATTCGACAATCGAAAATTTTATGAGACCGATTTCCGAGTTTAGAGCGTGATATTATTCCGCATATAGATTAAGTTTCACACATATAACTCGTGAAACTATCCCAATCTAGAGATTCTTGAGATTATAAACCATGCATTTGGACCAGATTGTTGCAGATATGAATCTTTTCATCCGATGCACAGGTTGAGTGATTGTACCATACATTCAGCTTTTAATCCGTCCAAGTGGTGCCATGGATCACCATACAAAACCTCGACGTGGTGGGACCTACCGTGGATGGCCCACAAACCGAAATTTTTTTTTTTAAAATCCTTAAATCTGACCATCCTATCTAAAAAATACCAGCCCTTTGATTGTTTTGATTGGATACCACTGGCTAATTTTCATCCTTAACCATTCACAGCGGAACCCATAACATCAAAGGTTTGGATTAGCCAGAAATGGTCCCCACGTGTCCAAATCAACGTGCAGATTGAGCCATCCATCCCATAGTAGGGCCCACCAAGGAGTCGCCTCCTTATTCTGGAATGCGGACACCAACCTTTTGGGATGAACGGATTAGGTGCGGCCGTGGCAATGGACCCCACCTTGATTTACGTATGGTATATTTATCTTATCCATCCCTTTTGCCGGCTCATTTTAGGAGATACCAACTAAGTGAAATAGATACAAATCCAAAGTAGACCTTGCTATTTTCTGTTAAACAGTTTTAGATAAAGCTAATATTAATTTTTTGTCCCCTTGTATACACGTCTTTATGACCTTATCAACGGGTTAGACGGCAAATAAATGTTATGGTGGGCCATTGCATTAAGAAGTTTTTAATGGTGGACATTCAATCATCACTGTTTTATATGGCATGGTGTATGTGAGATTTGGATCTGATTAATTTTTTTTTATACCTCGTATCCTAAAATGAATGGACGGCATAGATATAGATACATATATACGAGATGACCCAACGGTCAGGGCGGCACCACGTCGGGCGAGGCCAGGCCGCACTCCCTTGGGGTATCCAACCTAGATGCAGGAGCTAGCTATCGTGCTGTGGTCCACGCACGCGTAGAATCGCAGATCTGCTGTCCTTGACGGACGCAAGCGGGTCCAAACGCCATCCACCAACGAGTACAGATCTACGGTCCAGAACCGACACACTAAGGTGGCCTACCCAGATGTCTACAATATATGTGGCATGTTAACCACTCATCATTCGGCCTGATTTCAGACAGGCCTCGATGGGAAACCATAAGTATTCAACAACCTGTCATCATCGTGGGCCCACTTGACGAATGGTTCCAAACACCGTAGGTGTACCATAACCATCTACTGTAGAAGGTGGACGAGACCACGAATTCACGTGGTAGGGCAAAAACCTTTCCCGGGCATAAAAAATTAAATTTTTAAAAAAAAATGGAAAAAAAGAAAAGAAAAGAAAAGAAGGCCCTGTTTAAACGGATGAAAAGCAGGCTGCTACGCGAGTAGGAATTAAACCCTACACACAGGCACCCTTGCCCGGCCCATCCGTACGGAGGTTCTCTAAAATACATCGTGAGGAATTAGAATATTTTCCATCGGGACGTTATCCATTGGATCGAGCTTCTTTATAATGATCTGAACCGTTTATATGATGGAAACCATTTTCATGGGTGAATTATAAAAAATTTAAATTATATTAAAATGTTTTAGAACTTTAATTTTTGAATGAAATTCCAACGTCCATAGTCAAATTTTGAAAATGAGCTATTAAAATTTTAAACGTCAACAATTTAAGTTAAAAAAAATCATATAAACGGTTTGGATCGTTGATATACTACACTCAATCCAATGGCTAAAGTTCGAATGCATCCTTCCACAGCTCATCGGGATGTATTCTAGCAAAGTTCTGGAAGGAGTTTGACACACTGAAACAGTTTGAACTCATGGATGTATGTTGTCGTTTGCATACATTTGCCGCAATCGGAACCTTGCACATACTAGGCCACTTAGATGGGACGTCACCCAGATATAACCTGATGAGAAGATCCTAACGGTCCGATAGGCAGATACTAAAACGAACTTAATTCAACAAACAAACATTCATTGATCAGATCTTAGGATGGTCCAATGAACCTGATTCTGGAGATCAGGTCAGTCAAAATCTTGGCCAGCAATTTGGACGGTTTGGACTTCAGTATATATACATCAAGTGCAGGAAAACTCTATGCATGTGTACAAATTCTTATGCTTTCACATGTATCGTTTTTATTCTGCATGTAAAGTCGCGTTACGCATGTGCATGCCATCTCGGGAGCGGATTAGGTGCGGCCCCGGACTCACCCAAGACGGTGCAGCCCTTGCCGTGGGGCCCACTTTATGTGTATATATATTCTATATCCACTCTGTCCATATGTTTTTACATATCATTTTAGTGCATGTTCCAAAAAATGAAGCAGGTTCATTTCTCAGGTGGACCGTACCATTCGAAAGAGTGGTGTTCGACCATTAATAGCCAAAAAAGGTTTTGATCAAGCCGATATTTGTTTTTTCCATTCAACTAGGTTTATGTGTCTTTATAGACAGTTTTGATGGAAAATAAACGTTACCTAAAACTTACAGTAAGCCCTAGGAAGTTTTTAATGGAAGCGCATTCGGTACACCCGCGATTTGTATCTTCTTCGTTTCGTTCATGGGATCATACCGTAAAATGGTCTCCAAAAAAACAGATGGACGGAGTGGATACAGAACAAATTCATGAAGGTGGGCCCCACAGTAAGGGCCGCGCCGTCTTGAGTGTGTCGGGGCCCGCATCTAATCCGCTCCATGCGACTTATTTGAAGGCATGCGGCCGACAATAGGGAAATTGATTGGCTACTCGCCCTCCACTGACAAATGGCTAGTACTCGGTGCTCTGTGGACCCCAGAATGATGTATGTGTCTCATCCATGCCGTCCATCCATTTTTACAGATAAATTTATTTCATGAATCCAAAACTGAGATGAATAAAAATCTCAAGTGGGCCACACAGTGTTGATTGAATTCTCACCAGTAAAAACTTCCTGGGGCTACAAAAGTTTCGGATCAAGCTTATATTTGTTTTTTACCTTCATCCAGGTCTGCATGAACTAATCTACAGGCTTGATGTCAAATAAAAATTACAGTGGGACCTGGGAGGTTTTTAATGGTAGGCATTCAATCACTACTGTTTTCTCTTGGTGTGGTCAACATGAGATTTTTATCTGCCTCATTTACTGGTTTAAGCATTAAAATTATGTGCAAAAATTTATGGACGGTGTGGATAAAACACATAGATCATGGTGGGGCCCACAGAGCACCAACCACTAGCCACCTGGCTAGTGTCAGCGTCACTAGCCAAACCGCGTCCCAGTTTCAGTGCTACACCAAGCACGTAAGAAGTGGCGACCACCTGATGGACGGCCAAGATCTAGGGTCGCACTGACGTGAACCATGCTGGCGCGTGTGCGCTCGAGTAGGAACTTGGTCCTTCTCGCATCAGCAGGATTTTTCTCGGGAACACTTGCTCAACGATAATGAAAGGAAGGTTTTGTTTCTGCAATGACACGCAGTTATATCCACGCGCGACACACGAAAGAGCCCTGGATACATGACACATGGCGTGATACTGGACGTTCATCAGGTGGGACATCAAGTGACTTCTCTATCATAAAATAATCTTCCCATCATCTCAAATTAGCCACACGTACGTTCAATTCAGACCACCAGTTATATTTAGACTTATCAAGGTCATTCTTCACATGCGGTCCGAATCTCAGGTGGGCCACGTCCGTTTTGAGTCACAAGTGATGGACGGTCTGATCTATATGAATATACCATATGGATGCGTGTGCAGTGCTTGTGTTGGCTCGTGCAGATGCGCATGCAGTTCGTGAATGTGGAGCACGTGCCGAGTAGCGCAGAGAGATTACAGGCACGTGGTCAGCGTTTGGTTCTGACACGTTTCAAGGTTGTCTCCATACAGAAACGGCAGCTGAGAGATTGCTGAATGTCCGAAACGGCAAACTCACAGTCAGATGCATTCTCAAACACGCGTCTTTCATGAAGAAAGTTCAACGGATCTGCAATCAAACTCATCATGCATCCTGACCATTCAGTTTTGCATTGGAACATGAATTGTTGGCTTTTTTCTTCTTTTCAGCCGTCCATTTGATTGCATCCAATCAAAGGCCTCATTCATCAGACTCTTGTAACTTCTGAAGCCTGTCCCAGCAATGATCATGGCAACGACTTGGACAGTCCTGATTGACATAGATGCAAATAAACATTCCGGCGGCCCCAAAAAGTTTTTAATGGCGGGTATTCAATCATCACTGTTTCCTATTGTGTGGTCCACCTGATATTTGGATCTGGTTCATTTTTTGGGATCATGCCCTAAAATAAGCTATCAAAATGTATGGACGGCGTGGATGTAAGGTACATACATCAAGGTGGGCCCCACTGTCAGAGATCCACCGACCTTCGGATCCCGGAGGATGCGCTGATCAGGTGGGCCCCACATGCATTGACGTGCCGCTTGAGTGTACCGGCCTGGCTGCGAGATTGGGTAATGTTCACATTGGGGAGCACCTTGCGAGTGGCCCATACATAACACACGTGCGCCAAGTTACACACGTTGGACGGTCAACGTTTTGCCCACCCATAGCTTTGGCATTTCTCGTGTTCCAAGGACATAGGGACGGTCCAGATGCAGAACTTCTTGCCAAAACCGCCAATTGTTAGGGACCACCGAACTGGCGGTCCTGGAGACGTCCACGTGGCCTCGTGACTCAGGGTAGGTGGTGCATGGCCGACCATCACGTCTTACTTGAATAGTAAGCGTCCACATTATGTATCGAGGAGTTAAATGATAATCAGGCTGAGTATAATGCTTGATGCACAGGCACATAGAAAGTGTACTGTGACATATGTTTTTAAATCAAAATGAAAACACATATACTATGCCTCTTCAGTCAAAATCCAAGCATCCGATTGATTGAGTTGTTCTCGTTTTGGTAGACATTTGTGGTGGAAATAAGATCACCAGATATTTTTAATTTTTAACCATCCAAAGTTGTATGGAAAAATTAGTAATGTAGGCTTTTCCTTTTCGTGTTTTTATTTTTTGCAATGTTACTAAAGTGAATTTTTAAGATACGAAAATAAAATTTTATACAAAAATATTTTTAATTTTAAAATAAAGTAGCTAAAAATAGTAAAAATATTTTAATTTTTATGGGTTCACGGATACGGATAGAAGTATACTTTAGTAAGATACATTTTGTTTTGGTCAAAAAATTAAAAAGTGAGTGATACATCAGATATATAGTAAAAAGTTTTCCAATTTATACCATAATTCAATGGAAAGATAATTGTTTAGCTATGTTCTAACAATTCCAAATCAAATTACTAGAAAGCAAACATATGGCAACAACATCACATAGAAGATTATAACAAGATCCTTGAAAATTATAACTCAAATGAACAATAGAAAGAAGATCATACAAAGTGAAGATGTATATTGCCGGGGACAAGCCACATGATAAGGTGAATTAGGATAAGCAGTTGTCATATGGGAAATATAAAATACCATAGTTTATATAATGACATGCAAACGTTAATTTTTCATATTAGATATGACAAAATATAATTAATTATGCCTACTTGATAACGGGTTGATTGCGCAAAAATCGTGGGTGGTCCTCATAATATAATGTAATTTTGACTATGTCCACCAAATCTTCGATTGATTGGATAAAAAACTAAGAGAATCGATTCTTAAGTTTATACGCCTGCATCATCTCACATATGATATATCTATAAATAAGGTTTTCCCTATGCCAACCTAGTATAATTTTATAGTGTAATGTTGCTTATTTTTATATTCTCATGAATGTTCGTAGTTTAAATTTATTGTTATCACTCATCCATTGCCTGCAACGCAATTTTATAGAAAGCATGATATGATTAGATCACTTCTATTTTACATGTATAATTATACAACTGCATTGTTATGAAGATTGTCCAATTTCAAACAAACAATCGTGAAACTATTCTTGTCATGTGTTAGGTGATTTCATTGAATATCTTATCATAAAGTCTTATTTTTCTCAACCGTAGCAACAAACAAACAAACAATTGAACCATGCGTTAGGTGATTTTATTGGCCATCTTATCATGAAGCCTTATTTTTCTCTACCGTAGCAAAAAACAAACAATTGAACCATTAACTAAGTACTTTGTTGGTGCCAACTCTTCAAACAATATGTCAACCCTACTAACTTCTCATTACAAGTTTGGTCCCACAACCATGTCCTCGAACAAACCATCGAAAATATGCTATCAACAAGCCATCTTGTCACAAAGTTTAGTTTCCTACTAAGTAACAAACAAATAACCATCTTGCATCTAACAACTCTCTTGCTAGGAAGCTTAATTTTTTGTTGGGTGATGAACCTTTTTGTTTTTAGCTCTTTAGTACACCCCATTGTCACTACACACATCAATGTTAGCTACCTCATTGGTGAATAAATACCAAGACCTCAGTGTTGAAACCAAGTTGTTGAGTAACGAACTTACAACAATCTCTCTCCATTCATGATCATCTCAATATGTACATAACTTTGAGTCCTTATTGTGTGACGAACGTATAGTTATATCCATTAAAGTTAGTTGTATGCATTTATTATTAATATTAATAAAATATTTTTATCTTTTTATTTTTTATTTTTTACTTATGTTTTTATCATGTAACTGTACCTACTAACATGAGTCCTTATCATTGCCTCAATGGTAGACTCACAGGAATTTCAACCTGACTTGTGGTTTTAAATACCTTTATGGTGAAGTTTCTCTAACGTGTGGGCGTGTCGATATATATAGAACTCAGTCTCTTAGTCCACTATTTGGGCGCTTGGGCAATAGGCAATTGGTTGGATTCGCGCACCATTTGCTAAAAAGTCTCAAGTGGGTTATGAAATTCGTACAGTTTATTTTGACTACTCGGGTGATTCATACCAAACTCGGTCCCAATGTATCATCCATCACACACTGCCAGGGTATCAATGTTTTTTTCTTTGAATCTTCTTTCGTCCTCATGCTTCTTGTGTATTTGAGTACAGCCGCTCAATCTTACTTTGTAAAGGCCTTGGGTGAGAGTCGATCACTATTCGTAAGATGGTGGGGATTCATCTACCATACATGATGACATATATGTATAATGATCTGAACCTTCCAAATCATGGATCCACACTGATCAGATAATCACAACCACACGATTTTGTAGGTTGGGTTTGAGCCTCTGATGATTTTTCTTTTAAACATCCATCAGATTGCCAGGGTTAGATGGTTAGGATTTTCCAGTCGGTGTGATTGCAAGCCCGGTATTTGAATGGTCTAGATTGACGCCTATCCACTCGATGACACATGCTATGAGTCACTACCATTTTAGAAGTCCTAGTGAAATATGATTTTAGTCTGGCCGTTTCTAGCCGTCCGTTTCACCAACCTATTCACATAGCTGAAGTCCTCGGAAGGGCGTTTGAAACGTACCAGTAGGAGAGTTGGCTGTCGTATTTTAGCTGTAGTGGGCCCACCGTGAACTAGTCATACCTTAATTTCCAAATTGACCGTAATGAGACGACACACCGATCGGCCACACCAATCAGATGGCTGGAATCTGTCCGTCCGTCAATTTCGCCACGACCGATCTTGAGTGGGCCCTACCAGATGAATAGACTAGAACATGTCAGCCTTTGCATTTACTAATGGGATCCCACGTGCTTGCCAAAGCTAGCCCATCTCACACGTGTTCGTTCCACACGCAGTAGTGAGATCTGATCCGTCCATCAGGTGGGTCCTGGCCAAGTAGATGCGCCTAGCCCAAAAAAGGGGCCTGTCCACTCGTCATTGGACAAGATATCAGAAACAACTAAACGGTTTAGAAAAGCTGCAATCTGTTTGTAGCCATGATCAATGGATCGTTCTGTTTTTGGGGTACGGCATCTAAACAGTGGGGCCCACCTGATTGACGGCTAAAACTTCGGACCAGTGTCTGACGTTGGTTCATGGATTGGCGTGTGGAGGGGAGCTTTAGGTAGTGTTTGGAGCATGGGATTAGACGGGTTTAAGTGAGATGGAATTACAAAAATCTAATAATTACGCTGTGTTGGGGGTTGTCCTCTAGTCCCATGGCTCGGAGGCATCACATTTCATATGTTTGGGAAATGGATTAGCTGCTCATCTTCCTACTATCAGTTGGTGCTCTGTGTACCCCACTACGATGTATGTGTTTCATTCATGCCGCTAATTCATTTTTTTTATGTCATTTTATGAGATCGTATGTGTTTCATTCACGCCGCTCATCCATTTTTTTAATGTCATTTTATGATATGATCTCAAAAATGAGTTAGATCAAATCTCATGTGGTCTATACAGTTGGAACTAGGAGGTTTTTAACGGTGTAATTCAATCACTATTATTTTCCCTTGGTATGGTCCAACTGAGATTTATATCTATCTCATTTTTGAAACCAAGCCCTCAAATTATATTTCAAATGGATAATTTCAAAATAAATGAACGGCATGGATAAAACATATAGATTATTATAGGTCCGCGTAGCACCGATCCTTGGTCATACGAAACGCAAACTAGGATTGCATAAGCCCTTGCCCAGCACTAATTCGAGGAGAGGCTTCATCCCATACCTTATGTGTGTCATACGAAACGCAGACTATGATTGCAAAACCCACTCCTACCTAATCCTAGTTAAACCCATGCGCCGAACGCCCTACGACTACCAAACCTATGGGAAAGATATCATATCATCCGTGATCAAGAAACGTGGATCGAGCGGGCCCCACTATGGATTCTAACATCCCAAAGTTACCGTAAATGAATGATCTTAACCTTCAAATCGACGGCCTACAAATATGCAGTGGAAGTTCATTGGATTGCATGATTAGGATCTTGCATGGTTGATCTCAACGCCAGGTGGGCCATCCATACGCTTATTCTTGAAGATGATCCATTAGAGGCTGTATGCGCCACGTGACAATCAAAAGACAGAAGATACGAGAACTTGCCACGCGGGACCCTAGGACCGTCTGGACTCATTGCTACAGTGGCAGCATCATGTGTTGGTGTTTTCATTTCACGTGATCATTCTAGACGAATGGCCTACTCGAAAGTTACATTTGAAGTACAGACCTCCCTAAGGTTCTGCGATTCGTCCACCGTCCATATGGCATGTGCCAAATGAAGCTGGACCATCCGCTGTCGATTGGGCAGATCGGATGATCTTAGCCCTCAAATTGCCGACCATCAAGTAGAGAGTAAAGGAAAGGAAATGATCAGCTATCCAGATCAAAGGGGTGAAATCGATTGGTTATGATTTTTTCCTATCGTGTGCTTTTCAAGCCATGCTCCATCTACGGTGGGATCCATAACTTGGATGGCCAGATATGCGACATATTGCACGTGTACGGTGGATGAGTTGCTGCATGGCTGCAATGGACAGCATCCGCACCAGTCATATGGACGCGGATTGCGTCCTGCCCCGGCCGTCTCCAGCTGGGAACGGGAAGGAGCTTTGAGTGGCCACCGTAATGCATGTGTCTTATCCATACCGTACATCCATTTTTTCATATCATTTTAGAATATAATACCTAAAATGAGTCAGATTCAAGGCTCAAGTGGACTACACAATGGGGATTAATCTCTTACCGTTGAAAACTTCTAGGGGGCCACAGAGATTTTAGATGGAGCTGATATTTCTGTTTTATCTTCATCCAGGTCTATTTAACTTTATGAATAGGTTGGATGGCAAATAAACATCACGGTGGGACCTAAAAAAGTTTCAACGGTGATGATCATTATCAATGCTGCTTCTTATGGTGTGGTCCACTTGAGATTTTTATATGCTTCATTTTCTGGATTATAGCCTAAAATGATACGAAAAAATGGATGGACGGTGTGGATAAGACACATTCATCACAGTGGCCAGTCAAAGCTCCTGCCTGTTCCCAGCTGGAGACGGGCGGTGGTAGGTACCAACACTCTGATTATCTCACTGATTGCTGATAAAAGAAATTGATTTGATTTGGACTATCCTCACCGTCAAATAAATAAGCCCTCTTCTGACTAAAGAAAGGCACCTTTTCCCGCTGAATCTGATCCATTGCCGACTTGGGTCCATTTATACTACGCCGATAAAGGGGTTCGATTTTCCAAACAACCTGATTTTCCTGCAGTGGACTGTTCATTAGCTCGCCTATCAAATGAACGGTTCGGATGATTCGATCTAGCTCATACATACACTCCATGCAGGAATAGTCATGGTGCCGGACACATCACACCCTCAGATGTCCCGCACGCAAACCAACTTGACACGTATGCTTCGTGTATAGATGCGTGTGGGGACCATCAAACCTTGCTTGCAAGTTTCATTGACAGTGAAATCTAATAGAAATTAAGAAGCTAGATTCCATGAAAACAACGCACTAGAAATCTCACAGAAGTTTCACGTGAATATAAGAAGACGCGTAGCAATCAGAATCCTCATATGCTCTCCAGATCAGGTGGGCCCCACTTTTTCATTGATGGCGCCATGGGCTCAAACAACTTCAAATAGGCAGTTGAACTTGTTTTGGACCATGAGTTAGGCCCACCTGAGCCAATGGGCTGGATCAGATTCAGTCTGGACCTGGACCATTTCAACATGGGGGGCATTGAGTCGCGTTGGACCGTGTTAGGGCTGACTCGACTCGATCCGGTTTTGAAATAGGCCTGACCCAAACTTGATCTGACTCGATACCAAGTCTAGCATGCCTGACTTGATCCGAGTCTGGTCTAGCCTGAACTGGACTGATCCAGATCGAGTCCGATCCGGTTAAAAGAACTGAGTTGAGTCGAGTTGGCATCGAGTCGGATTGAGAGATGAGGGAGGGAAAGATCAAGAGAGTAAAGAGGAGAGAGAGGAGGACGAGGGTGATGGTGGTGGTTGCCGGGCTTGAAAGATAAAGAGGATGAGGAAGGAAGAGAGAGATTTTGAAATTAGGTTGGGATAGGGTACGACGGGAAGGGTCAGAGAGTCGGGTTTCAAATCGAATGGGTCTAACCGGATCGAGCTTCGGTTTGAGTCAGGTCAAGTTACTAGGTAACTCGAACTCGATTCGATTTGAGTTTGGATTGGGCAAAACTTACTCGGTTTATACCGACTCACCCATTTGGTTCGGACCAACTTACCCATTCAGTTTGAGGCGAATCGGATCTAAACGAGTCGGACGAGTCAACTCGATCGAGTAGTTCGATGCCCACCTTTACTTGCAAGTAGGGGTTTTTCTAAACATCGTCTTATTGTTTTGGAATTTACATTCCAGTGCCTTTTTAAAATTCTTTTCATCATGATACCTCTTTAATTCAAGTATTTTTATTTTGGATATTCCATTAGATTTTCTATACTAGCAGTTAAATTAAAAGGATTTTTACGGCAAAATTCCCTGAAAATTTGCATTTAGCAATCAATGCTTTTCGTACCAAAATGCTCTCATTTAATTTTTTTATTTAAATTAAAGGATTTTTACAGCAAAAATTCAGTCCTTGCGAAAATCATGGTATGATGCATCCATTGGATGGGTTGGATGTCAGGCACAACTCATGGGCCCCACGATTCTTGATTCACCACTTTTTAAAGAAAACTAAAATGATGATATTCAGGTAATTTATCTTGTCACCAAGCATTTTTAGGTAAAGTCAATTGGGACCATTTGATAAAATCTAACTCTAGAAGGCCTTTTGCCTAAAATTTCCTAAATTAAATAGTTTCCTTTTGATTAGAAAATAACCAAGTGCCTTGAAATTCTCAGGGATCTCTGCTTCAAAATTCCTCACAAATTAGGATGAACCAAAATGCAAGAAAGTACTTTTTGAGGGGTGAAATTACCATAATATATATCTATTCTATACTTTTCTCTGTAAAAAGTAAAAAAGTGGATAATTGTGGAGCCCACATGGTATTTATTTGATATCTATCCTATCCAAGACATGTAATCCACCGTATTGCTCAAAAGAATAAAAATAAGGTGACCCACACCATAAAAATTAATATACATTGCTAAGAAAACATAAGATTGAATGTACAATCCATCCGATGATGCTATTAGAAAGATTTTTTATTTGTGTCATTATCGTGGTTGGGTGCATATATTTGAAAAGTTAGATGTCATACGCATCCTATAAAAGTCTCAACATTTTCTTACTTTATTACTTTTTAAAGAAAAATAATTTACGAGGTACTTTTATTCCTTTCCTCCTTAAAAAAGTATTAATCTGATCCAAGTGGATTGCGTCCCCCTTCCCCCACTTCCGACTAGATGATAATCCGGACGGGCAGGGCTCTGTGAGGCCCATTGTAAGGTATGGGTTTTATCTACGTCATCCGTCTATTTTTATTTTTATTTTTAAATCATTTTACTACGATAAGAACTAAAAAAAAGGTAGATCTAAGGCTCAAGTGGACCACGTAATTAGGATTGAACTCCCACCATCAAAACTTTTTGTGAGCAGCAAAAGTTTTTGGATCAATTTGATATATGAGTTTTCCCATCATCTAAGTTTATATGACCTTATGAATATGTTGGATGGAAAATGGCAAATAAACATTATGGTGGGCCTTGAGAAAGTTTCAATAGCAAATTTCATTGTTGCTGCTGCTTCTTGTGGTGCGCATGGTCTACCTGAGCATTAGACTTGTATAATTTTTAGACTCATACCCTAAAACAATATGAAAAAATGGATGGACGGTGTGGATAAAACTCATACACAATGGTGGGCACCACGGGCCCAAGTTAATCGGTTTCCAAGTCAAGCAGGAAGAGTTCTTTTGTAAATTTGGGAATTAGGAGGAATTTTTTCGTAAAAATATTGTATTCTTGTTACATGCTTCCACATATGGTATGTTATGGATGAGAATTTTTTATAATTAGGGCAACATGGAGCCCATGTAACCCTAACTATATGGGACCCACAGTGATGTCTATTTGACATCCACTTTATTCATCAATTTCTCCAACTCATGCTAGCACATGAGAAAAAGCATAGGCAGATGCAAAACTCAAACAAGGCACACCACAATAAACGGTGGAGATTGAACCTTCTTGGAGCTAAAGGAGTGTTCGATTTCTTTTCATCTCAACGAGTATCACAATATTAATGGTTTGGATGGCATGAAAAAATCACAGTGGGCCAGGCTTTCAATAATAGGTGTTTTCATCTCACCTTTTCATATGGTGTGGCCCACTTGAAATCTAGATATGCCTTATTTTTAGGCTCTTATTTTAAGATGAGTTGGCAAAATTGATGAGCAAAGTAGATGTAATAAAGATTATAAGGAAATCAGATTACGCAGTTAGTACACTAAGCATATTGAGTAAACTCTGTGAAGTCCATCATGATTTATTTTTCTAATCTGGTCCATCCATACATTTTAACAGATAATTTTAGAGACTTAGCCCAAAAATGAAGCATATAGAATGTTCAAATGAACCACACTATAGAAAACAATTGAATTGAATGTCTACCATTAAAAAATTCTTGGGGGCCACATAAGTTTTGGATCAAGCTTATGTAACGCCCTGGAAATCGAGGGTCGTGCGTACACTCGACTCTCGAGTTTTCGAGTGTCACTTATAAGCGATTTTCATTAATATGCATTTAATCAGGTTTAAATGCGCAGCTTGAAATTTCCTACAGCATGAAGCACAACCATATAAGTCTACTGAGATGAAAAAGATCTAGTATATATACTGGTCTAAAAATATAAATAGGTCGCACAAGGCGTTGCCCAACAAAAACCATAAAAAGAATAATATGTCCATAAAGAATAGACTTGAGCCCACTGCTTAGCGATCCAAATCCTACCGATCAAGCCAATGGAGAGTCATCCATTAGCTGGAAGTAAGATAGCTCATCCTCCTAGTCAAAACTCTCGCCGTCAGGCTTCTCGTACTCTGCGTCACCTGAATGTATGGAAGAGTCTAGTTGGTGTTTTAAAACACCGTCCCAAAGTGGGAGTGAGTGATCAACTCAGTGAGTGTTATTAGTCTTAAGTTCTAACAAGCATCAATTATATTATGAATTTAATGAAAAACAATCATTCATAAACACTTAACTAATCTTATTAATGCGTATGTATGACGGATGATATGATACATACCCTTGCCACAACACTCCTTCGAGCGACTCCATCTCACGATCGTGTATGACCAACACTCCCTCAGAGTGACCTCGACTGTCGAGTCGCCACCTTAACTAGTGTGATGCAATGTGATCGTGTTAGCCGAGTTCTTATTTAAGTCCATTCATCCAGCAGGTTTGAGAATCTGATACACCTCATGTATCAATGCCCTGAACTGGTTGCGAGGCCAAGGCCCTCCAACATGTGAGGCCGAGACCCCGCAATCCTTGATTCTGTTGGGTTCCCCATCCCCGACTTCAAGCACATGGGGAGTGCTGAGTAATAGGGATCGCTGGCGGTCACTATGGGAAGGCGCGTCACCCCAACATAAGCCGACAGCTCGGACACAGTGTCACATTCCACCATGCCCGGCTCACGAGACGGTGGATCGGTTTCAATTTGGTTAACAATGGGCTACAACGGTTATAGAGTGTTCCAGGTTCCATATATATGTGAGTAAACAAGGTTAACAAATAAGGTTGGTCAGCCCATAGACTAGACCGTACGAGTCCGGGTAAGTACATGACAGACGACATCGGGTACGAGCGACCCATGTAGTCTAACTATTGTCGCTTACACGCACCCACCTGAATCCATGGGTTTAGCCTCAGGATAGTCTTACCCACGGGACCACCTTCACTCTTCTCATATTCCTGACTAACCCAAGGGTCTTGATGGTGATTCATAACATATCAACTATTAATGTATCGACTAGCATAACCCATATCATGTTTTCATACTTCTCAACATATGATTCAAATCCTTTAACAAGAAAAGCTAACATTATCATAACAAAGGTGTAAGTGTGCTGTGTGGGTTAGTGAGGAAGTTAAGTACTTCCTACATCTCATAAAACCAAAATATACAAGAATCAATAAGTCATACATGTTATAAGGCAACATCATATGAGAAATCAAGTAAGACATAAACATGTAATCATGCATTTGTATCAAACCATGTGAGAGGCAAGAACAACATCGTATGAGAACATCCAACAAGACATACAATTCCATGCAATTCCAAACAAATCACAATTCCTAGGTTTTCTCTAGATTCTCCCAATGCATCATCCAAGCAATCAAAATCATTAGACTCATACTACAATCGGTGCTAAGCCACCTAAGGATAATAGTCCGCACCTTCGGATCGTTAAAGGCTTGGTAGACGACCTAGGAATGTGAATTTTTAGGGTCGAACGGTCGGAATTCCTAAAGTAACCATTTGCATATTAGAATCTCAAGCAAATCCCTTCTCAACATAAGAGTTTCAAGAAAAGGTATGAGGGATCTTACTTAGACGATCAACGGAATGATTATTGTGGTTGTGGTGTAGGGTTTTCTTTTGAAAAAGGGATAGGGAGTTGCAAAATTGGGTTTCCTTGGCCCCACCTCAATCTAAGGTCCACCTTGTTCTTCTTCACTCTCTCTTTCTTCTCTCTTTACTCTCTTGCTCTAAATTTACTCCTTGGTGGTTGTGGTAAAAGCGGGAGTTATGAGAGAGCTAGGATTTATTTCTTAGACTTGGGCACTTTGGCCTTAAGTTTCAACAACTTTTCAAAATATCCCTCTAGGACTCCCTATTGGTGTTGGGGCGGCCCTAACATTCCCTCGGCCACCAAATTTAGTATGTAGATGTCTTATGTCCCGATGAGGGGCCCTGCAAAATTTAGGAACAAACAGATGAACGGATATGGGGTTTGATCATACGATTCCGACCTTCAAATGGCCCCGTGGGGTCCATTCCAGTTGTTGGGGCAGTTCTGGTGTCCCCTAGCCATGAAACTTATAGGATAAGTGCTTCATGGCTCGATGAAGGGCCATGCAAAATTTGAAAATGATTGGATATGGGGTTTGGTCGTCCAGGTCCGATTTGGGATCAACAGTCACCATTCCACGATTGGGTCCCAGATTCTATGGACGGGCGTAGAACAATACATCAGACATTCACTGTAAATGTAGAAGAGATCCGACGGCTGAAAAGCCTGGAATCTTAGTTTTATTTACAAGTGTCAGATTCCAATTCTGGCCTTAGGTGGGTTGTATTTGGTAAGTGCCGCTGGAACGACACGGATAATTAATTTCTGGACGTCCACTGAATCCGTGGTCCGTGATGGACCACAGACCTAGTGAGATCTACGGTTCCTTAAATTTTTAGATTTTTCTAACCTTCGTTGGTTGTTGTATGGCCCGCACAGGCTATTGCTAAGTGTAAACGGTCATTTGGCTTGGCAACCCGCATTAGGTCATATTATGACCCGTTAGATCTACTCAGTTGGGCTAATCCTATATTAATTTAATTGCGTTACCCCATCATGAGTAGTTTAAACGAGTGATCCTGCGGCAAATCTTACGTAAATGCCCCAGGACACTACGTTGGTTGGACGGGACATTACAACTTATATTTGTGTTTTCCCTTCTTCTATGTCTGTATGATCTTATGAACAAGTTAGATGACAAATAAACATCACTGTGGGGCCTAGAAAGGTTTCAACGGTGGAAATCATTATTCCCACTGTTTCCTATGGTATGATCCACTTGATCTTTGGATATGCTTCAATTTTCGGCTCAACCCCTTTAGATGGAAAAACGAATAGACGGTGTAGATAGTCCACATTCATTCAAGGTAGGCTTTACTTAGTACGATAAGAGCGTTACTTAGTAACTCAGTACGCAATCCGATTTCAAATTATAATAGCCTCCGTAAATATTAGGATTAATGGGCTCTTTATAAAAAATCAGCTTCTACTTGTTTTTTACAATAGGATACATTCAAAGTAGGCCCACCTTCATCTCATGGATGATAAGGGCTGTTAATAGAACCTCTCGTAAATAGAAAATTCTTAGGGCCCACTAGGATGTTCATGAGAAAATCATGGCATGATGTAGAGAGAAGCTACTTAGGGTCCACCTCAATGCTCATGAGAAAACCATAGCATGCATCATGACCAATAAATGAGCAGATCCAAAGTGGGCCTAACGGCAGGAAAGAGCGAGGACTCAACACCACCATTGAAATTCTTTTAGGGCCAGTGGGAATGACTTTATGAACGGTTTGGATGGAACATAAACATAATAGTGCGACCAGGGAAGGTTTCAATGGTGCTGTATTTCCATCCCTACTGTCTCATGTAGTGTGGTCCACTTGAGTTTTGGATCTGCCTGATTTTTAGGTTCATGTACTAACATGATATGAAGAAACTTATGGACGGTGTGGATTTCTTACAAACATTGCTATGGCCCGTGTAGTTCCTGTCCGCAGGGGGCACAGGCAACTAGCGTCCCCACGAGCAATCATCACTAGTTTTAGTCAGTTGTTACCTATCCACCGTACAATTGGCATGTGTACTCGAATCAAGTGGGGCCAGTACTCTAATCAAGTGGGCCATTGGGTTAGAAGCATTGAACAAATTCAAAAGAGAGCTTGATGTTTGGCCTGGTAATCTACATGGTGGAACCCACCTGATGAACGGCTGGAATCTCTCACTGTGTTCTACCCGATCAACGGCCTGGATCAATGCAGGATAGGTGAACTACCGTGACAGAAATGAAACCAAAGGTGCCTGAATGGAAAATGTGTAAATTAATAAGGCATGTCGATGAGAAGATAGTTAGAAAATGTACCGAAATGTAAATTACAAGAAGACAAGGTAGTCTTTTGTAAAAATCTCTTTATTTATTTATTGGGCCTAAAATTTTGGCCCATGACATTCTACAAGGGTCTTAAATGGGTTTCTTCAAGGGCCTTAATGGGCTTTGACAGATCTACGGCATGCATCATATCCACTCTGCAGGCCTACTTCCCACCGTTGGATTGTACCCATTCGATCAATCTGGCCCATATAGACCACCCATCTAATGGGCCATACATGCCCTTAGGATAATGGCTTAAAAACTCGAATTCATCTCAACTCAATCTCTAGCTGGGCTTGGTTGGATTCGAAAACTTAGATAAATATTTACTTGACTCAATGTCTAGTTGGGATGGGTTAGGTTGACTCGATGAGTTGGGTCAGGTTGACTCAAAGACTCGTAAAGCTTTACTCCACTCAATATTTAATCATTAAATTATATTATTTATAAATATTTTAATAATAATTCTCTAGTCCAAACAGTTGGACTATAAGTTACGGTGCACCTAATGGATAAATTCCTCTATTTCATGTGTATGCAAAATGCAACCATCCAATAGGTTGGCCCTAACATAAAGATCACCCTGTACAAAAATCAGCTATATCTACTCATCAAGTGGACCACACATGTATTTTTTTTTTATTATTTGTCAATGGATAGATGTTGTTTTTTTTTTTCATGATGTGACCCACTTGATGAATAGGTAGACCTGATATTTGGATTAGGTGATCCTCAGGAATTCACTTACCAAGTTGGAAGTAATCTGATGTGTGGACCATATGATGTGGTCCAACCGATTATAACGGAGATCTTATATTAGATATATTATCTGAAATTGGGTCCAAAGTTCATGATTCATTTCAACTTATGCCTAGTATAGTTTCAAATTAAGTTACTGAGAGAGTTTATTTAAGGCTACTGATTTATTTTAATTTTTTAATTTAATAGCTGTTATAATTCCATGGCCAAAATTTAGGTAGGTCCATGCAGCATGTGGCCTATGTAATGAAAGGACAGGATTTTTACATCTGCTACATGTAGATTAGATGTCTTAAAAACAAAATTTGGACTTTGGCAGGAGTTTTGTGGTACTAACCAAACAGAAATGAGTTTTTTAAAAGCTGTTTTACCTTGATGTATTTTGATGGAATGTGTGGCCTTGGCAGTTTATGCTTTCCATGATGTGTTTTGATGGGACATGTAAACCGGCAGAGATCTCAGGCATTTATTAGCAAGTGTGCACAGGAGCATTTCATGTACCAAAAGGTTGGGTAGCCATTTATCCAGTGAGCCACCACATGTATGTTGAAATTAAACTTTTTTGGCATTTCTGTTTTCTTACTAAATGTCCAAGTTCTAACAAATTTCTGGTGTTTGACATGTTCATGACACTCCCTACAGATGAATGGCCAGAATTTTTTATGCGTGTGCCATTTAATGGTAGGAACAAGGCAATGAATGTGGATAGAGGTGTACATGAGTTGAGCCGATCCGAGCTTTGCTCAGCTCGTGCTCGACTTGGACAGCTCGAGTCTCGACTCGTACTCGGCTCGGCTCGGCCTTCGAGCTTGGAACAACAGCTCGTGCTCAGCTCAGTCAGTAGATCGGTCGAGTTCGAGCTAAGTTTTCAGATGTATTTTACTACTTGGACGGATGCTACTCATCGGAAAAATGGAGAGAGTGGAGGAGAAAACTCACTTTGGAAGAGGAGATTGTCCAGACAAATGCTGGAAGAAAGAATGTAGCCAGGCGGTGGAGAATGGCGAAAGGGAGGAAGAAATGGGTTAGGGTCGAGCGATTTAGACGAAAGGGAGGGAAAAATAAATTAGGGTTGTTGGGTTAGGCGAGTAAGGTCGGGCGAATAAGGTTTTTTTATTAAAAAAACCCCTATATATTCACTTAAAAACTCGAGCCTAGTTGAGCTAGGTCCAGCTCAGACTTGACTCGAAATATTCCGAGTTCTAAAAAACAGGCTCGACTCGATTCGAATAGAGTTTCAATCCGAGTCGAGTCGAGCTTTTTCGAACTGAGTCAAGGGAGTTACCGAGCTAACTCTGCTCTTGTACAGCTCTAAATATAGATGGTTCAAGATTGAAAGATCCTAAACAAGTCATAAATGGCCCATGCAATAATGATTAGGGAGATGCTCCATATTCAAAAGAGAGGAGTTTAATAAAATTTCATTACGTGAATTATTTTATTTGGGCAGTGTTTAAATCATTTAAACATGACCCAACCCCAATACATGTAACAAATGTAGGCACATTGCAACATGCCTTTTAAAATCCTCCCCTCTTGCACTACTTGCAAACAACTTTATCCTACCAAATTTACTTAAGGCCTGTTTGGATTCAAGAAAAGCATGGGATAAAAAAAAAAAAAGTATTTATCATTAAACTCACTTTCCTTTGTTTATTAAGCCTTTTTTTGTGCAAAATTATGAAAAGTATTATTTTCTACCTTCTTTATTAGAAAATAAATAAATTTATTTTCCCACATTCACTCTTAAAAAACACATTTTCCTACATTGGAAGGAAAATGAATTTCTCAAGTGTTACAGGCACCCAAATACGCCACCATCCTTGGCACCCAAATGCACCACTATTCATGTTCAATCACCTCACATATGCCACATGTGCCAATGTGCCAAATGAGACATTATCCATCTTTGATCATGTTGCACCATGCCATTATGCTACATGTGCCATCATCCATCTTCTCTTGTGCTCCACATGTGTAAAGAGCCTCATATGTGCTAATGTGTCACTTGTGTCACCATCCAACTTCTCTTGCAGCCTAAATGTACAATTCTTCCACAAGTACCATCATTCATTTTATTTGTGCCCCACTTATGCAAAGCACTACACATGCACCAATGTGCCATTGGAGGTGTACATGAACCGAGCTAGCTCGGTTAGCTTGCTCAACTTGACTTGAAAAAGCTCGATTCGACTCGGTTTGAAGCTGAGTTCGAGCCGAATCAAGTTGATTTTTTGAGCTCGAAAATGAGTTCGAGCCGAGTTTCGGATATAACCCAACTCAAATCGAACTTGGATCAAACCAGTTCAATAACTTGGTTACTTTGATATTGATGTTGCTCACCAAGTGTTTGATGAAATGACTCAAAGAAGGGTGGCTGGTGGCAAGAAGGTGTTTGATAAAATACCTATAAAATCATTGCTGCTGTCTCAAATACAGTGAGATTTTGAAGGTGCAATCCAAGTGTTTGTGAAAATGCTGCAATGGAGAACTCAACTCGATGTTGGCTTAACTTGGCCCAAGCTGCTGACCGAACCGAGCTGAGTTGGCCAATCAAGCCTGAGGACCAAGTCGAGCCGAGTTCGAGTTGAGGTCCGCTAGTGGCCGAGCCGAGTCAAGCTGAGGCCAACTCGACTCGGTTCGACTCGATGTACACCCCTATGTGCCACACATGGCATTGTCCATCACATATGTCATGTGCAAATGGTACCAGTATGCGCAAATATTGTCATTTAACTTTAGTGCCCGCATATGAAATGTGCCAAGGCATGTCTTATGCCACAATACAACTTCATGTACCACATGTGCCACAATTCAGCTTCAAGTGATCACATATGCCTTTGTATGCCACATGTGTCACTATTCATATTTAAGCATCCAACATGTGTTACATGTGCTAACCTAACACATGCTAGTGACTACCTAAAATATTTTTTTAAAGAAAATATTTTTATTGTGCCAAACAACAAAGTTGATAATAATTCTTAAAATTATATGAAAAGCAAATAAGAAAAACAATGTTTCCTTTCCCAACATTATTTCCTTTCTCATGCTTTTCATGAAGCTAAACACACCTGAGAAAAAAGAAAAGAGATAAAAAATAATAAGATTTTTCCATCCAAAATGCCAATTGTGTCACAATCAAGTTGTTGTTCCAACTCATGGTTCAATGGTAGATAGATTGCATTTCAACACTAAGGTTTAAAAAAATAAAATAAAATATAGGCTTCTAATGGGCCGCACCATTTAATTCAATGGACAACCAATGATCTAACTTATCATACAAGTGTAGCCAACTGGTTAGTGAGTCAACCTAATTTTCGAGAATTATGAAGGGTGGCAATGGGCTAGGCTAGGCTGGGTAGGTAAGGAAAATATTTAAATGATCGAAGGGTTTCACACACACACACACACGCACACGCACGCACATAGTGGGATTTCACCACCTATGGGTTTCGAACCCAAGACCTCATGTCCAAACTCTTTGGAGTCTACCACTTGGGCAAGGACTAGAACTAGAACCCGAGTCATCAAAGGGTTTAAAATGGAAAAAGGCACTATAAGGTCAACCTTGTGAGGTTGAGCTCCGTGAGCCCTACCTTGATGGGCGCCGGACATCCAACGCTTGATAGGTCTCCTCTCTGTCATGGGGATGTGTCAAAAAATTACTCGTATCTGAAATTCGAGTGGGCCAAACTATCTGAAATCATGAAAAATCATGCCTAAAACATCGAAAAACACTTGGTGAGCCCAACCCGAGTTTTGAAATGGCCTAAACTTTGATATGATCCAAACACATACAATGGATGGGCAGGTTGTTCATCCATCGGTGAATGGGAATTGCTCACCAGCGTCCATTGCTCCATTCTTATTATAAAATGGTGGCCCATTTGAATATTGGACCATCTGGACCATAATCATTGCCCAGGCCTAGATTATTATTATTTTTTTCACCAAACCCTAACCCTACAAGGCGGGGACGCCCATCCCATTGCCACAACTAATGGTACAATGTCCTGCACAAGGTGCATGTTAGTGGGAAAAGATGGTAGATGTTGCATCACATGCTACATACAAAACAACAAAAGCTCCTTTCAACAACCTTTAATTACAATAACATCAAGCACTTACTATGTTTCCTGAAAATTATCTGTGTTTTTTTCATTCCTTGCCATTTTTTCTACGCAAATGGGAAATCAACTACGGTAAGTATTTCTTTTATAGATAAACCCAAATCAACCACAGCGAGAATCCACAGTCCCTCACTTAGGCAGCTACGGCAGGGTAGGATGCACATGTAGCAACACCTGCAAAAAATGTAGACCATGTTAGCTTTTGTTGAGAAGAGTCTTTTTTGAACCATAGTTCAAGAACTCGGTGTCTTGACTCAACTCGAGACTGGGCTGAGTCAACTCAACTCGACATTCAAGCTGACTCACTAAAAACCTCGATTATCATTTATCAGTGTAACTTAATAAACTAGATTTGATTTGTGGTGACTCAGGACATGGTCAAAAGACTCGGTGACTCGGACTGACTCGTCAAGGCAGAATCAGCCTAACTTGCCTGAGTCTGAGTCAACTCGGACAAATCACACTAGTGTCATCCGACTCATAAATACGTTTTACGAGGCATGTTTTGAAAGTTTTACTTTCATGATAATTTATGTTGTTTGGATAGCAAAGAAAATAAAGATATACAAAAACATGAAAATTGGATGGTTAGGATCAGGCGGAGAAATGGAATAGGCGCGATCATAATCTTAAATCATCTATTATATAGATCCGACCGTGGATTTCTTATGATTCAAATAAGAACACTTTGGTGGGGTGATGCTAACTATCCAATACATGTCTTTAAAAAAAAAATGAATGGTTGTAATAAAATCACCCACATTGAAAGGGGTAAGACTCCTAGTTGTAGTTGCATGATTGAATGGACCGTCCAGATTGATAACTAACTGTGCTACATGTGATTTCATGGCTAGGATTGAGTATTGTGATTTCAACCCGTGTGATGATGACAAAGATGTGTTGTGATTTGTGCCAAACATGCCAAACAGCAATCAAGCGGCTAGGATCATCCGGTTAATGTTGTTTCGTGATTGTTGGTCCAGCTGGGGCTTTCCAGATGGACGGTTTGGATTAGCCGCTTGCTTGTAATGCCTTGTGAATGGTGATCTACGGTGATTGGCAATTTGAGAGTGGACCCACAGACTATCATGTTGGCAAATGGGCTGGACGTGGATTGGTAAAAGCCCAGTGTTTGACCTTATAAGGCTGGGCCTGTCAGATCTTGCCAAACACGAGAACCGCGTTAGCCCACCATAAACCCAATGATCAAAATTTGATGGGGGCCCAATCAGACGGTTAGGATGAGCTGACATGGGAAATTTTCAGCTCATCTCCCATCCATGATGAGGCCCAGCATAATAATGGTTTCAGTCTCCAAAATGTGGGCCCTACAACGTGTCGTTGGGCCTAAAAAAAATCTGGCTCTCCATAAGGTGGGCCATGGGCCACCGCGCGTATTATCAAAGCAAGGTATAATTTTTGGAAAGAGACGCACCACACATGTTCTTTCCCAACTCGATCTTGAAGTAGCCATGGTTGCCCCAATCGCCGCCCCATGAGTTCTTGACGAGCCAGTACGGGACGCCATTCTCCACCCCATAACCAACGGCCAGGACGGCATGGTTCACATCCTACAGCAAAGGGTCAAAGCGTAACGGTTAGATTCAGAGAAATGCACCTCAAAAACTTCCGAAAAATGCATCGCACAACCCAAATTAGGCCAGGATTGAAATGGGCCCACCTTCATCTGCCCCAGCCAGTTTATTAGTGGGCCATAAATTCAAATTGGGCCCATCCATGGCCCAGGCCCAAGAATGACTCAATCAGAACCGTAGACAATGGACACTCACCATCGGATCGCTGCCGCAGGTATTGCTGGTGTAAACTCCTTTCTTGTACAATCGGAAACCGCTCACCACCTGGAACGCAATGCTCACCGGACGGACGGTTCCCACCGCATGCTTCAGCTCATCTTCAGCGCCCTGTCAGCAGACGGACAGAAATCAGGGACCATAACTAAACGGGCTGGTCCAAGTCCAGAATATATGGGCCTGGTACTGAATTTTTGAAAAGGTATTCTTGCCTCAGGCCCAATAGGAGCCCAGCCCACATCATATCAAAGCATTTTTAAATAGTGGTGACTCTTCAACCATACATGTGGCTCAGTTATCCAACAATCTGGACCATCCAACTCTATGTCCCACTTATCGATGGATCATTACCCAAAAATCATACTGAGCAGATGATCTTAGCCACCCATTTGATGGCACTGATTAGATGATTACCACCGCTTGATCAACGTGATTTTAAGCATATGCTGTGTCCAAAACGTACCCCACAATCTGGATGGTCTGGATGGCCTTAAATAAGTGTCACATGTGAGGAGGATGAGTCACCAGTGTTTTCAAAATGGTGGTGAATATCATAATAGACTTGCTAGGATGTAAGGGACAACCTGCCATGGTTTTTACTTTTGAGACTCGGACGAGTCCGAGTCAACTCTGACTCGATCAGATCAGACCTGGTTCAATACAAAGAGTCTCCCTGACTCAGCCGAGTTGGCCGCCTCAGGTGAGTTGTGACTCAGCTCAAGCCCTATCGAGTCAGTGCAACTCGCCGAGTCTTGTAACCATGCGACTTCCATGGGACTGTGTCTAGGCTCCTGACTCGTGGGGCCGGTTCCACTCCTAATGCTGGCTGAGATAAGGGGCTCACCAGAGTAATGTTAACTGAGTCCACGACTTTGACACCGATATTCTCCGGCTTGAACTTGCATAGCCCGTTGACGCCAGCATAAGGGTACGATTCTTCAGTGTTGAGGCCGCCGTTGTACTTGATGTATTCGAACGCTTGCGAAGGTAGCCCGCCGTTGCAGCCGAAGTTGTTGAATGCTGTGGCACAGTCCACCAGCTGCTGCTCCGATAGGGATATGGACTTCCCTGTCGCCTGAGTGTAGGCCGCCTCCAACGCCCCAGTAGAGCTGCCGGTTTTGAGTGTGAGTGCAGGATAACAGGCACACACCTTGGCTCAAGTTAGCAAGTTGGCATTTATTCAACACAGAACTAATGTAGCAGCTGGGATGGGGTCGGCTGGTCTGGACCCATGCCCACAAGCTAAGTAACATGGCTGGGCATGGACCCACTAGAAAAGACTTCATGACTCGGGCTGAATCGTTTGGTCCTGAGTCAAGCTGGTTGACTCAGTCAGTTAACTTATACGAGTTACATCAGACTCAACAGAATCTTAAAACCACGCATACGGATTGGGTCCATCCGGGCCGATCAAACTGGCCTGGTCCGTTAATCATAAGGCCCTGGCCCAACCTGCAGACATATAATGGGCCCACAAGGGCAATTTGGTAATTTTTGTTGGGTTGGGGTTGCTTACCTAAATGTCCAGCAAGATCCACAATGGCCTTGGTTTTTAACAGGGCTGACAATGCCATCCTCTCTCCAATCTTTCTGCAAATAACAAAAAACATAAATTGAGAAAGGGGGGACTGAGGATCAGTGGACACAACATCCCACCATCCAATATTTACTTGGCGGGAATCTTAACACATATGGAATGCGGTTTTTGGAAATTCTCATTTCTGAATGCTAACCATACTCCCCCCAACTAGCTCTCTGTGCCTTCATGCTTGGGTCATGTGGTGTGAGACCCACAAATCATGGAAGGTTCCCCTTGATTGAGGGACATGCCAAATATTTTGATAATTGAAAACTTGGGAACAACCTTGGTATTAAGAAGCCATCTCCTGTTTTTTGACTTTTGTTGCTACCAAACAGGCGTGTTTTGCAGAAGGTCCGAAAGCATGGTATTTCTAGTCACATCCTAGAATATATTAGAATAGGATTTTGACACAAATTCCATGTGACTATTAATTTTTAAGGAAGGTTTTCAAAAACTACCTCATTAATTGAAATACTTATCATTTCACTGCCGTCGTGCCACCGAGAACAAATGAATCAATAACTCATTTGGGTGCCCAGGTGGAGGCAGTGTGATTTCTACTGCAAAATAATATGGTCGTCTTGTATTAAATTGTAAATTCAGTCTTGTTGTACCAATTACTAAGATTTTAGGATATTTAAAAATATAAATGAAATTCATTTCTATTTTAATTTAGAAGTCTACATATGATAATATCTAAAATATCTATTATTTTGAATAAAATAATTAAAATAACTGGTATTATCGGAACTATAATTGGTATTACGAAAATTAAAATAACTATTAAGAAGAAAATCATCTTTTAAAACAAAAATAAATTTCATAAGCTATAATAGAAATATGGAAAGGAAAATGCATAACAGAATATAAAGAGGCATTGCAGAAATATAGTTATACTAATATAGAACGCTAAAAGATTACAGAATGAAACTTGAAAGATTACAGAATAAAATACTTACAAAACTAAACTGATTTGGAAGAAATTACAAGCTTGTATGAAAAGGGACTATAGGATTGGTACATATTGTAAACTGGTATTACATGATTTTTATGGGTTAGGAGAGGTTAAATGTTAGTACTTAAAGTACTCTTGAAGGGGTTTAGACTAAAGATTTCTTTAGAGAAAAAGTTCTTCAAATGAGTTCTTGGATCTGCCTCTCTTGTTACTGAAAGTGTCTATTTATAAGCTACGGACTTAAGTCTTATTGGAATCTGAAAGCTTCGAGGAAATTGCCGAACTTGAAACCTTTTGGAATCCAGAAGCTGCTGCGAAAGTAACTATTTTTGTCTTTATGTTACAGTAAACCCATGCTGCTACAGTATTCTTGTCTTAATCTACATACAGTGATTGCTACAGTTGATTTTTTACAGTGATTCTTGTTGGATACAGTGATTCTTGTCTGCTACAGTGTTGGATCCGGAAGATTCTACGAAGGTCACTATTCTTGTTTTGATGCTACAGTAATTTAATGATGTTATAATATCTGCTACGGTGTAGAAGACTATGCTATGTCTACACCCAAACAAGACTATGCAATGCCTACACCTCTTCATACAAGACCTCCATCTCCAATAACACCTTCACAATTTCGTATAAGATTAAATAGTCCTCTTGCAAGACCATTAGGAGCTACTTCAGGAACAAGACTACGCCCCGGTATTCCATTTTACCCGAATCCCTTTAGTCCATTAGCCTCTTCTTCTTCTTCTCTTCAAACTTTTGCCAGTAAATTAGTTAATACCAATCCCAATCTAGAAGTACAAGAGCTTCCTTCTTTTCAATTAATCCCACAATCACCACCATCTACAAATGTTTTCAATCTTAAACCACAACACATCTACAAATCAGAAATTTATCCCATTCTTCCAATAGAATTAGAATTCAAAGACAAACCCATTTCTTTCATTATCCAACATTTGTTTCCTTAACATTGGCACTGGCCCGCAACAATAGGCAGTAAGATACAAAAATATTATAAGTTTATTTTAACAAATTATGATTCATGTATTTTTACTCATATTAAAGATAAATAAGATTCTACAAAAGTAGCTTATTCAAAATGCCAAATTGTCAAAATCCTTACATTTACAGACTAGGGACCAGATCCTAATTCAACCAATACATTTTCCCACGAATTTAATCCACGTTGTTTTACATATTATGACTACCAAAAGGCATGGTTATATACGTTTTTCTACCAAAACCAACAATTATCTCATTCATGGTTTTTCTATTTTCATCCAAAAATTAAATTAAATTTTCCTTATAGTTTCATCAATTTTAGAATTATTTTGGACTCGACCTACAAATTTTCCCTCCTCCAGTACAAGAAGGTTTTTCATATTTTATAGATACTTATAAGTTTTCAAATCAACAAGACCAATCTTTTAAATTACTTATTTTCTTTTCATTATTTTCAATAGCATGGATTAACACCTGGGAATACCATATCCAGATAGTGTCTTCTTCCCCCACTCCATATTTAGTCCGACGTTTTAAACATAAATGGTGGAAACAACTTAAATTAGATAAATTATTAACATCTTTTCTTCAAACATATTTTCAACAAAATCCTCTTCTTTCGAAAATTCCTATAGTATCATCATAAGACCAACAATTTTTATTATCAAAAAGCTCCATCCAAGCAAGACTAGCAGCAGCCAAGACCAGTGCAAAATATATGACCATATTAAATGAAGTAGCCTCAGTTCTAGGAGCAGATGAAGACTCTGAAGTCTCCAATATATATTATCTACAGCAAAATGAAGACGACTGTTATGGCATAGATTTCATTCCTCAATTGTAATCATAATAGTAGTTGTTTTCCATTCACAAGACGTAATAGCAATATATGTAATAGTTCTTCAACACTACCAGCAGTAGCAAGACTAATCTAGAAGCTCCAGCATCGACAGCAACAAGTCAATATCACAAGACTAGTCAAGATAGAATTTCAGCAGGACAAGACTATTCAAGATAGAGATTGATTTTCAGTAGCAGTACTTTTTCAGCCTTACAAGACTAAAAACAGCAGTACTGGCTACTGTAGCATCACCGGACTATTGTAGCATCAAAACAAGAATAGTGACCGTAGTAGCATCTTCCGGATCCATCACGGTAGCAGACAAAAATCACTGTAACCGATAAAAATCACTGTAGCAAATCAATTTTAGCAATCATTGTATGCAGATCAAAATAAAAATACTGTAGCGGCACGGGTCTACTGTAGCATAAAGACAAGTAGCTTCCGGATTCCAAAAGGTTTTAAATCCGGCAATTTCCTCGAAGCTTCCGGATTCCAACAAGACTTAAGTCCCTAGCTTATAAATAGACACCTTCAGCAACAAGAGAGACGGATCCAAGAACTCCTTTGAAGAACCTTTCCTCTGAAGAAATCTTTAGTCTAAACCCTTTTAAGAGCACTTTAAGTACTAACCCTTAACCTCTCCTAACCCACAAAAATCCTGTAATACCAGTCTACAATATGTATCAATCCTGTAGTCCCTTTCCATACAAGCTTGTAATTTCTTCAAAACCAATTTAGTTTTGTAAGTATTTTATTCTGTAATCTTTCAGCGTTTTGTAGTAGTAGAACTGCATTTCCGCAATGCATCTTTATATTTCGTTATACATGTTCTTTTCCATTTTTCTATTTATAGCTTATGGAATTTATTTTTGTTTTAAAAAATGATATTTTTCTTAATAATTATTTTAGTTTTTGTAATCCTAATTATAGTTCCAATAGTACCAGTTATTTTAATTATTTTATTCAAAGTAATAGATATTTTAAATATTATTATATTTAGACTTCTAAATTAAAATTGAAATGAATTTCATTTATATTTTTAAACATCCTAAAATCCTAGTAATTAGTACAACAAGATTGAATTTACAATTTAATACAAGACGACCATATTTAATTTGGGAGTAGAAATCACACTACCTCCACCGGGGCACCCAAATGGTATCAAAGTCATTAGAGCTCGTAGAGTATTTTTAGGAATAACATCACCAGTACTTAGTTCAGACCAGATACTTATGATTAATAGAAATGGTAGGACAGATGTATCTTTCTATTTCCCATAAATATTACAATCGAGTACTTGCATGGAAGATCACACCTCATTCATGTTCTATTGACTACCCACCTCAATTGTATTATACATATAGGTGATCACATGTATTTATTTTCTATTTCATTCTTGTTGTATCAGACTGAAATAACTTGTAAGGTATCCTAAATTTCAGTCTTGTTGTACTAATTATTTAAACTAAAACCTTTTTATCATAGCGATAATCAAGGTATACATACAAAAAAAAAAAAAAAAATCTAAAATTTATATTAATTAGGCAGTTTTTATAAAATTCCCTTAATTTGATCAAACAATGTCTATACCGCTTTCAAAGTAGAGTGCTTTTTTGGCAGCAAAATAACTAAAATGCACCAATTATTGTTTTAGTTAAAAGTATGTCAGCCCATGTGTTGTGGGCCCACATGGTGTATATGACATCCAACCCATCCAACTGGTGCATCCCATGATTATGATCATACAAGCAAAAAAATGACACAATCCGACTATCAGGTGGGAAACACCATAGAGAATAAAATATACCACCCGATACCCTTTAAAATCTACGTGTGACGTACTTAGTGTCTAGATCAGACTGATTATGATACGCACATCACGGTGAAATGAATCTGTTGGACGGATTGGATGCTATTAACACAGCTTCAATTTCGTAGTGATGGACCCTAGGACTTTTTAACTTTAGAAAAATAATAATAAGGGCATTTTAGTCATTTCACTTGCCTAAGTTTTGTTCAAACCAACATATCCTGGACAGTCCTAGATCACCTGTCCTATACACTGTTTGTCAAACACCACAAATGAAATTAAGAAATACAAAATGGACAGTCGCACAAATACATATGGCATATGCGACATGAGAAGGGCTTGAAGTTGAAAACTGCCACAGGTATCAAACATAGCTCATGTGAGGTGCTGGCTGATCAAGTTATCATGTTGGCATATGTGGTGCATGTATATCAAATGTTAGGAGACACTGTCTAGTATGATAGACTGTCCAAGACAGAACTTTGCTTGCAGCAAAACAAACCCTAACAGTTACCGCTAGCCAAACAGCATAAAAAGAAGAAAATTAAGCTGAAGATTGTAAAACATTACAGTTTCCGGGAGCACGACACTGGTGAGCTTATGTGTTCCCTTGGTGGCAGAGCAGTTCTGTGATGCGCCCAGACGGTGTGACCGGAATTCCTCCCAGCTCATATCGGCAAATTCTGAAATAAGATTGCATGTACGAAACTAGTTAATTGTAGTTGTGTTTGGATGTGCTATTGGATTGGATTGCAATAGCTAGTTTAATGAAGTGGAGCTGATCAATTGGTAAATTGAATAAGCCCCCAAATTACAGTTAAGGGAGTCGAAAGGATCATGATTCCCAATTTGTGATTTTAAGGTGCGTTTGGTTGCACCAAGTATCCTGAAATTCCAAACCACCCTTGACTAATTATAATTATCTCAAATCAGTAAATCATCCAAACACAAGCTTTATCCAAACTTGCAGTATTTCAAAACTAAGGTGGGACATGCCAAGAGAATTTAGAGTTTTTAAGTATAATTTTGTGGGGTGGCCCACCAAAGTATGATTTTTGGGATCAAGGCCAAACAAGAGATGGGCATAAAACATTGTGTTTGGTCATTTCTTGTAAATCAAATGCTTCTAGGGGTGGGAACTGACTAGGATGGTCAGTTAGGTTTCTGGTCCAGGTCCACCACGATTGTTTTTATGCATGTAATCAAGGCCCTTCTTGGCTGCAGACTTGGATGCCCTTCTTAACAAATGGGTCGAGCCTAGGCCTAGTGTGGGAATAGCCACCTATAAGATGTAAATGGAGAGGATTGGAGCTGAACCTGGAAGGCCTATTAATAAATGGAGGGGGGCCGAGCCTGACCTTTTTTGGCTCAATTGATTCAGGTTAGGCTTTGGGCTGACCCTCACCTGGGCCAGACCTGGTCCATTTCCACCCCTATGGGCAACCATCTAGCCCTTACATGACCCAGTGAATTTCAGTCCTTGGGTAATTGATTAAGAGTGTAGCCCATCTGGTAAGATCAATTTTGGACGGTGATCATTCAACGCGGCAACTGAGACCCACAGCAGATGATTGAAAACCCAAAATATTTAAAAAAACATAAGCCATGATTATCTAAAAGCCAATCTGTTTAGCCGAAAGGGATGGCTAATTTAAATATCATTAATATAACAATCGTTGCCTGTTTCTCTTGGCCTGTCATCATTTAAAAAGAGCAATTGCCAGTAAGATTCCCACACCATCCAAGGCACATGTGTGCCATGATTAGAATCATCTGATTTGGTGGGTCATCATGTGAGTGGGCCATGGCTCAAAAACCAATCGGGCACATTCAAAGCACAAAGGTTAACAAATAATAATAATAAATCAGATTTTGGGCCATGGCCCATTGCCATGATAAACTCCATGCCTACCAGCTAACCCAATCCACGCGATCCACACCATGATCATGCGTTCAGTCAAGTTGAATTGGCCCAATTCAACTGGACTCGAGCAAGTCCCGACGACCTGAGTCGCCGAGTCTTTTAACTCTGGCCATGATGTTTTGTCTCACAACGGGCTGAGTCAGACCATCAAGTTCCACAACCCAGTCCAACATGTACTGAACCCGGGCCTATAACATGAGCCCATTTGGGCATGAAATGAAGACCCACTTACTAAAAGGGTCTGATCTTTTAGACCCCCATTAGAAATGGGCCCACCCCAAACCTCTTCTCCTCCACCCCTGCGCACGTTAGAATCAGGCAAGAGTGAGAAAGTACTTACTATTAACACCTAGCTTGTAAGACAGGCCTTTCCTGTTAGTGGAATGGATGAGTTCCAAACTCTCTACAAATATGCCGAATCTGTGCTTTATCTCCTCCACCGAGCTGTACCGTTTCCCATACCTATCATTCAAATTTCCAAATTAAAACTAGTATTTTATATATATATATATATATATATATATATATATATATATATATATATATATATATGATCAATCAATGAGGTAGTCTATCAACTGGACGGTTCAGATTCAATATGAATTCATTCTGTCAGGAAAGAAAGCACACAGAAAAAGTAGATGATGTGCGCCCTCGCTACACCACAATCGTACATGTATCTATAGATCCAAACCGTTCGATCTGCATCCAACAGCCATCAATATGATAATCCCAACGATGAAATAAGTTGAAGATTTTTATGGACCGTTAATAACGCCCAAAAATAGATGAATTACTGGGCGGCTGGGATCATCCGATCATTCAGATTTTAGGATTATAGCTTATCCGATGGGTATAGCATCTACTGAATGGTCTAGATTAGCGAATCGAGCTTTCGATCGGCAATTTTTCTCATATTAGATTATACTTGTGGGGTTATCCGTATCGCTACTGATACTCAGAACACTGGATGGGACAATCCTATCCATCCGATAGGTGGATGAATCCGTTGCTAGTTTTCTTTTATGATCCATCCGCACATCACCCATCGGATGGTTGAGATCATCCGGCTAGGTGAGGTTTGGGCCCATACCATAAATGAACGGTCTGGATCACCTGTCCAAAGTATCAACTTTCACAAGTGGCATGCGCCAGCTGCACAAGTTATCTTTTCAATTGATGAAATGACGATCATGCCCCTGCAGAGATTCCTCTACTCGAAAGTCGTGAAGTCATAAAATCAGGACGAGGGCGTTTTCGTCATTTAAGCACTATATATTCCCTCCCCGTTGAATTGAGATTCCGATCATCTGACCGGAAAAAGTGTAAGAAAACGTACGAACAATTTCCAACAAGAAGGGAGAATTGAAAAGAGATTGGACGGTTGAGATCGCACCTGGCAGCAAAGCGTGCGAACTTGAGGGCATGACGCGTGTTGCCGAGGACTTGGATGAGAGGCGATTGAAGATCTGTTACCAGTCGGAGGGGATTCTCTTCATCGTAGGTGAATTCGGCACGTGCGACGATGGCCAGGCAGAGGAGGGAGAGGATGGAGACACGTGCGAGGCAAGCCATCTTCTGCCCTTTGCTCCAGGATGAGGGGAAAGCCAGAGATACCGAGTATTTATTGAGTAGGGATGCTCAGATCTAACCGATTGTACGACAAGTTTCCGTCCATCCAGAGAATAACTTTCTATTCACTATATGAATGAAAATCCACGCCGTCCAATAAGTTTATTTTACCATTATAATTATATTTTGAAAAAATCATCCATATCCACCCATAATATGAGCCACAGAATTTCAAATAATTTGTAGCCTTTAGAAACTAAATATATATCTATGGATGTATTGATATTAAAAGGAGATTATTATCATGGTCTCTAAGCTATTGGACGGTTTTGATTTCACAAAAACCTAATAAATTAAAAATTCGTATGGAGTTGGACAGTAACTTATCGTCCAACGATTGGATGTGAGCGTTTGTATTTAGCGAGCGAGGTTTGGGGATCGAGCCTACTTTGGATACTCGCGAGAGTAGCCAACCGAATCCTCGTCTCCCCAGTCCGTGCGGTTACCAAATTAGCAGGTGTGTCTGAGATCCGATCCGCTCATCAGGTGGATCGTAGAGTTATACACGTTCAAAATCATGGTCGTTCATCAATAGGTTTGAGTCATGCTTACGAGAAAAATGACCGTTTGCGATGTACCCAGCGGCTCATATTCAACGATCATTTGTGGCCAAGCTGATGAGATGATCATGGCAAGCCCCACCAATTAAAGGATCGAGCTTTTACATTCAGCTGACAAATACAAGACCTCGTCGGGCGTGGATTGGTGTTACCAGGTTAGTCGTTGTTTCAATGATCTATGGGCTACCTTGATGTATGTTCTGTATATCCATGCCGTTCATTAGTTTTTATGGTTCATTTTACGAGATTATGTAAAAAATGAAATACATCTAAATATCAAGTAGACCACACTAAGTAAATCTTCCTAGGGCCTACCGTTGTGCTTATTTAACATCCAACCTATTGATAAGGTCATACATACTTGGATTAAAGGAAAACAGAAATATTAGCTTGATCCCAAAATACTGTGGCTACTAAGAATTTTTAATGGTGTGCATTCAATCCCTACTGTGTGGTGCACTTGAGATTTGAATTTTCATAATTTTTGTGAAAATTCCCTAAAATGATCCAGAAAAGCTGATGGACGGCGTGGATATATAATACATACATCGAGGTGGGACCCAAGGTCAGGGAAACACCCACTTCGGTGTTAGCCGGGCAACGCCTAATCCGCATCAACCTGAAAAGCGCGAGTAGCGATTGAAGCGGTGAGTTGAAAGAAATACTGAAAAGGTTTCTTACAATACATCCGGATGTACTGATACAGGATACGTTGGGAATTTATACTTTGGACCTCTGCTTATATTCAATAATCCAAACTGTTTATTTGATGGGCCATACATTATTTAAAGGATTTAATATAAAATAAAATCTTTTATATTGCATATTGATCATTTCGCTCTCTTCCTTTGAATATGGACGGAAACCCTATAAATGCATCAATGCGTTGAAATGTTTCCATCTCTTTTTGATGGGTACCCAACTTCAATGGTATGGCTCATCATATAAACGGTTTGGGTCACTGAAAAGAACTTTGCTTAAGTACCCTTGTGTATCCTATTAGAGTACATATGAGAGTACTTCTTACTAACTTCACGGTGATAAGAAATTGCCTGAAATGCATCCAAAATGTAACAAATCCATATCTAAAGTTGACCACTCGTATGAAATCTTTGGACATTGAATGCCCGTCGTTATAAAATTCTTAGGGCTCACCATCGTATTTATTTACCATCGAACATGTAGATAACGTAACTTTATAATATAAAAATATGTTGATTATACAAATAAGTATATTTTACTTTCGATTTACGAGTCATAATTATATTTAAATAAATATTTAAAAATGGTAATGATGACTCATTTACTTTGTATTTCATTAAAAATTGAAAAAACAAACAAGCCCTATATTATAATATGTCTGCTTGAAATTTGAATATGCTTTATTTTTTTACCATGGTTTAAAATAAGCTTTTAAAAAAATAATATATTGGATAGAGGTGTACACGAATTGACTTAGCTTGATTAGCCTGCTTGACTCAACTCGAAAAAGCTCGATTCAACTCAATTCAAAGTTGAGCTGAAGCCAAGTCCAGCTAAGTTTTTGAGCTCAAGAATGAGTTCGAGTCTAGTTCAAGCTGGCCTCAACTCGACTCAACTCAGATCGAACCCGACTCAAAATGAACTCAGATTGAACCGGTTCGATGACTCAATTACTTTAATATTGATGTTGCTCACCAAAGATTTAATGAAATGACTCAAAGAAATGTGGCCGGTGGTAAGAAAGGTTTGTATATGAAACCCACACATTTTTTTTCTTGATTTTTATGTTACTTAGAAAGTGTTTAATAAAATCCCTGTAAAATTATTACTGTTGTCTCAAATACTGAAAGATTTTAAAGGTGCAATACAATTATTTGTAAAAATGTTGCAATGGTGAACTCGGCTCAATCTTGACTCGAACTGGCCCGAGCTGCTGATTGAACCAAGCTGAGTTAGCCAATAAAGCCTGATGATCGAGTTAAGCCAAGTCCAAGCTGAGGTCAGCTAGTGGCCAAGCCAAGTTAGGCTGAGGCTAGCCCAACTTGCTTCGACTCAATGTACACCCCTAATACTAATTATGTCTATAAAACACATACATCAACTCAACCACTAAGTTGTTACTGCATACTCATGTAATTGGCACCCTATAGTTGAAGTTAAAGTCATGTTTCAAGTATCTAAGGTATTTATATTATGGGAACAATTGTGAATTTACCGTGGACAAAAAATAATCAGATTAAATATCCTTCAGTGGCTCACAGGACATCAGCTTAGGGAAACTGTCTATATTGAAAATTAAAGTTTAATAAGATAAAATATTTGAAACTCAGTTTTTTTTATAGGTATCTTCATTTCTCCAACGAGAATCATCACCGAAACGGTTTGGATCACTGACATGGTTGCGATCCTAACGGCTAGAATACTGACGTATAAAAAAAAACAAATACATCCGGATGTACTGTAGCAAATCTCGCATGGTAAATGAACCAGCACGAGCGAACGTACGAAGTGAACGGGGCTCACACGTGGAGGGTAGTAGCATGCGTGGGAGATTATATCCGTTCACCAACCAATCCCATCGCAGATCCATTGAATTAAAAATCGGGCATTTAGGATCATCGCGTGTGGTGCACGTATAAAATAATGGAAACGTAAATCACCGATTTTCGTGACAATGCATACACGCAGCGGGGGTGGCTAGATAAGCCATTCTGACCTCTCACGTGCCTCTCAGCCACACGTGGGGGTGAGTTCACTTGCAAAACGCACTCGTGCGAATAACGCTCCCCACTGGACGCGGATTAGATACTGACATTGTCAGTAGCGATGCAGCGAATCTCGCTGGAAACGGATTGGCTACTCCCCCAGCCACTAGCCCGATGGCTGATGATAGGTTCTCTGTGGGCCCACCATGATGTATGTGTTTCATCCATGCCGTTCGTCCATTTTTACTGATCAACTTAGGTTTTTATCCCAAAAATGAGAGGGATACAAATATAAGATGCACCACACCACAGGAAAACAATAGTGATTGGATATCCACCATTAAAATCCTCCTAAGGCCCACTGTACTGTTTATTTGACATCCTATCTGTTGATCAGGTCTTACAGACCTAGATGAAGGAAAAAAAAGATCATCTTGGTCCAAAACTTTTATGCCCCCAAAAAATTTTTAATGGCCAATGTTCAATCAAAACTGTTTCCTGTAATGTGGTCCAGTTGAGATTAGGATATAGCTCAAATTTTGTCTCATGCCATAAAATGATCTGAAAAAATACATAAATGGCATGGATGAAACACATATATCATGGTGGCCCCACATAGCACCGACCGGTGGCAGGATGAGTAGCCAATCCGTTTCCAATCTGGCCACTGAAATGATGTCACCAGGTCCGGTAAGTCCCACCATTTGGAGAGATCATTAAAGGATATGACCCGACAAAACGAGTCAGGTCCCTCCATCCATTCATACGGAGAGATCATTTTAAGGCAGGAGCTGAAGAATGAGTAAGACTCAAAGCTTAAGTGGACCCCACTTGGTTTTTTTTGTCCACCTGAGCTTTTGATATGCTCATTCGTTAGCTCATGCCTTGAAAATCTCTCCAAATGGATGGACGGCATGGATACAACACATGCATAATAGTAGGGCACACGGAACTCGGTGACGTCAGTTTGAAACCGGTTACTCAACCCGTTTTACCGTAGCCATCCTTTTCCACCACTGCAGCACGCAGAAATATTGGATGACGTACCTGCTGACGTGTAAAGGCTGGGATGCTGTTTCATGATTCGTGCATTCCGTAGGATTTTGTTGGGTAGCCGGCACCATGTGTCATCATGATGTTTGGTGATGTGTTGATTGACGGGTGATGGTCCAGATATTCTTCCCTTACCGTGGGCCTACCTTAATGATGTGTCGTATATCCACACCATCCATTTATTTTAAAGTCTCTTTCAGGTTATGTTCAAAAAATGGAGTATGTCAAAATCTCACATGAACCAAACCACATAACAGTGGTAATTGGACGCTGAACATTAAAAACTTCTTAAAGCCCACGATAATATTTTTTTTTCCCATCCAATCCGTTGATAAGATCAAACAGACCTGTATAAAGGGAAAATATAAATATCAGTATGATAAAAAACTTTTGTGGTCTACAAAAATCTTCGAATGGTTCTTCACCACTGTTTCCAGTGGTGTGGTTCAATTGAGACATAGATCTACTTTTTTATTTGTACCAAGTCATAAAATTATATATGAAAATGTATGGACGGCGTGGATACAGATATAGGCCCCACACGGTAAAGGTTAACACCCAACGAGGTACCTACCTAATTCGATCTCATATGGTTGGGCATTTTAGTCCACGTCAAGCTTTCGAGAGAAAAACTATGATACTCCGGTGTTATGTGACGGATGATACGCAGGCACTTAAAAGTTACATACTTGTTGCACAGTTATTTCAAATTCAACTGTCCTATGTGTTCTATGTTTAGACGCATCATGGAGCAATAACTACATTTATTCGATGATCCGATTATCCGATTTGTTGAAGTTTTCTCAACGGTTGAAAAGTAAAAATACCCGATGATCATATTTCAACAAGTGTCCACAAATCAAAAGGTTAGGATTGCTCAAGAAAATGTAAGTGTTTATACTCTTACTTTGCCATCTATAATTTTAGCACATCTATAATTTTATAGTGCATGTGTATCAAGCGTCTTACTTTGCCTGTGTATCAAATAACCCAACCATCTTTGAAATGAATACGGATCATCTGTTTGCGTCATGCTGCGGTGTTGCAGTATAATTGGACCGCGGGATGTTGGAATGCATTGATTTTGCATTGCTGACTTAAACAGACCAATGAATATACAGCAAAGGAGGAACAAAGCAGGAAAGTCGTGGTTTGAAAGTCAAGACCTGATGCGTGGGACTGGTTAGGTCAGAACCGGTGGCTCACTGAGCATGGCATCTAGGGGAAACCTTTTTTTTTTTTTTGGACGGCATGGAGGGCGTTTAAGTTTTAAATTATTGGACCATTCTTCATTAGGTTTGACAGCAGTGTCTGGATGTATACTCTTTTAGTCTCATGAATTAGAAGTTCATTTGTTTAGCCAATTATCTCAGTAATAAAAATTAAAAAATATGTGTCATTATTAAAATTTCACTATAGATAAACTAAATAGAAAATGATTAGAATGCAAATGTGCTCAGGAGACCGAAAAAGAAGTTTGTAATTGTTGGGTATTTTTTTAATATTATTGTGAAAATCTCCAATATAAAGAGTGATATTAGTATATTTTTGTGATATTTGACAAAATGTAAAAATATTGCATGTCTTTCTGTTTTTACCTTTGATAAACTAGATATAGGAATCGACGTACAAATTTAAAAATTACCAAAAGATAAGCCATTTGTGATCATTGTGTTTACATTCATTTTTTGCACCCCAACATCGATCAACAAGAAATCAACATGTAACGACACCATAAGTTCAATGCCAACAGAGTTATACTCACATCCTAGGATACATTTCACTGCATTTTCTTCGTCAATATGTCTTTCATAATTAATGCGATGGCACAAAAACATACACATACCTTTTAGAGACTGAAATGCAAAATGACATGTGACCATGATTCGTGTGGTATTTAAATTAGACGACATCCCCTGCATGTATATAAAATTTTATTATTGTGGGATAAAATTTTATCTATGAGTGCAATGCTTTAAAAAGATCACATGTTGTACAGGTGCTCAACTCAAAAAGAATCATCTTTGTAGTATGTGCACTTTGCGCTAACAAAGTCAAAAAAATAAAAAAATAAGAATAGTTCAAGAGTTATTTTGTTCATTTATTTAACTTTATTATTGTAAATTCAATTGTTATTATGAAAATGTTAATGCACTCCTATATTTGAAATTGTAGATGCATAAAATATAGTATTATAAGTGTTGGTATTCATGTGTCATAGTCCTCAATAGGAATATGTGTTATATTTTGTTTTAAAATATTATTAAAATTTAAAATTTTAAATTTTAGGTGTTTTTCCTCCACATTAAATTTTGGTATTTTTGAGATGTTGGTTTTATCAAAAGAAATTCTCTTGTTTATATGATAGACTTTTTGCCTAGAGCTTGAGCCCCTTTCAGGGGGCATCTGAATTTGGTCCTGTGAGAGGTTATGCCAATAGCTCTAATCTATGTCATTGACCACACGCGCACGCGCGCTGAGCCGAGCCGAGCTGCGTGCGCGACGGGCTGGGCTGGGTGCGGGTGCGGGTGCTGGTGTAAGTGTACTCGCGTGGGTGTGTGTGTATGGGTACTTGCAGGACTTTACGTGCGAGAGTGTACTCGCACTTGCGCCTTTTCGTTTTAAATCAGAGAGATACTTCCCTTCCGGTTTTAACATTCTTACTGAGTTCATCGTTGAGTCAACTCAGCACTTTCGAATTAAACTGCAAGTGGTTCGAGCCCGTGTACAGTGAATACACCGCTGGGATCGAGTTATAGTCGTTGTATCCTGAAGTCAGTTGATCTGGAAACCTATTGCACTTAGGACGCTGTCCAAGGGAAGCAAATTCGATTTCAAGCCGAGTGACTCAATCGCGCCTCGACTCAATTCAATAAGTTTTTCTTTTTTTAAATTTATTTTTCTTTTTTGATTCTCAATTTTTATAGTATATTTAATTCAACATATTATCCAACAATATGCTTATTAGGGATTAAGAGTCTATCATCCTAAAATTACTTAGTACATTTGATATATGACGGACGTGAATTGTAACCTTTGCTACGAGATGCTTACTAGCTCGTTATACTATACACTACGAATTAACTTTTCATTATGTATTATTTTTAACATATTAATATAGAATTTTTAATTTTAAAAATAATGTACCATTATAAGCAATCTTGCTCACACTCACTTAGATTGTTTTACGTGTGTAGAAATAGAGTAGCACGCTTAATGTAACTAAGATTTCTAGATCTACTAGGCTACATGAGCATGCCACTCATAGGTGGACCCAGCCATCAAGATCACCTTGGAAAAAGATGTATCCAGCTCATTCTCTGTGGGGGGCAATTCCATCAAAATCAATGGCTGACCTAATGTAAAATGTGTGGCCCACGTGAAGTCAGTTTTGCCATTTCTACGAGGCCGAGGATATTTCTATCCCAAAGAAAATAGGTGAATTGTTTGATACTCAGGCTTCCATGACGTTTGATACTCAGTCACCTAGAAATTATACGCTTGCTATGCATTAGCTCAAATTAACCAGGCTAAATTGTAGAACCCACTCCAAAATAATATTGGTTGAACAATCCCATTTGATTCATGGACACTTATTTTTTTGAAATAAGATTATTAGATATTTTCATTTTTAACCGTCCAATAAACATCCCCTGATAAATAACTAAATAAGTTCAATTTTTAGTTTAGGATATATCTACCAATGGAAACCCACAATTTGGACGGTTTGATTTGAATTAGTCGTAGGCCACTTAAGAAATTTTTAAGTAGCTGAGTATCATCTGCCACACTCTGATAGAGTATCGAAGCTTTTCTCCCAAAAAGATCTGGAGAAACAAAAAACTCACACGCAAGAATAAATCTTGTTTTGAAAGGTGTATGCGGAAAGATAAAGGACAGTCGCCGTCCAACGACAATCCACTTAAAATGCTTTCTTCTCTGCCACCTTATCACTTATGTAGAATATCCGAACCGTATAAGATGTGGGACACATCGTAAAATTCAGAATGGTAAACTTGAAAACCCGGTTACGCTATCAAAATTGATGTCAGCCAGTATCCCAACTTAATGTACGGTCTTGGCCTGTTGAATGAGGAAATTACTCTCTTTTTAGCCTTGCTAATAACTATAGCGTGGCTCACCATTTCAACGGATCAGATTTTCTAAGAAAATGGTATGCCGGAGGAAAGAAGGTGTTGTATGTGAAAGCTAACCTACATGCCTGTACGGAAAACATCACTGTCTCGTTTTCATGCTTTTCTAAGCCAGTTTTGTCTCAGCATACATGATTCGCTTTATTTATTTAGAATAGAATGCAGAGTGGTTGTGGAAGATAGCAGCAGAAGTGGGTCCCACCGACCGATCAGAGAAAATAATTAGAGAAAAAATCATAGCAGGCATTTAGGAATGCGACGTGGCATTCAATTCATTCAAATGAGAGGTGCCAGCTTCGATGGATGCCTGAATGTGGGGCGCACCCTGATGTCTGTGTCTAACATGGACGCCATCCATCCGTTTTTACATATCATTTCAGGGCATGACTCAAAAAATGAAGGAGATTGAAATGTCAGGTGGACCACACCATGAGAAAAGTGGTGATTGACCATTAAAACTTCTTCTGGATCACACAAGTTTTAGATCAAGCTGATATTTGTGTGGTCCCTTTATCGGGGTCTTTGTGACGCTGGATGGCAAATAAACATTCAGGTGACCCGAGAAGTTTTTAATGGTGGGTATTCACTGACCACTGTTTCCTGTGGTGTGGTCCACCTGACATTTGAATCTCCTTCATTTCATAGATAGTACATGAAATGATCCGTCAAAATGAATGGACGGCGTGGATGTAAGTAGCATACATTAGGATGGGCCCCACATCCAGGGATCCACCCACCTTGATGGATCCGGGGGGATCCACGGAAGCCGCGCCCAAAATGAAACTGTTCAATATATTATTGGTCCAGTTTAAGTGTATCATGAACCGAAAATAAGCCTGATTTGATTTATTGCCTATCAGATTGGTGGACATCTTATTGGACGGCTGAAAATGAAAAATACCCAATGGTCTTATTTCAACAAACAAGTGTCCACCATAGGAAACGTGGTGATTGACCATTAAAATTTTGGTTAGCGACTGTGGGTTACACGGATTAGTGTTTTATTTGGAGACAGTGTATGCCACGTATGCAATTGCCAAGTGCGTGAGTATCATTCATCATACTCTGCCAGAGTATCACCGGACAAATCGACGGTGGTAAGTCACTTCGTTTTTTAAGTTGTGGTCTCTTGTCCATATTGCAAGTGACATACCTACTGTGTACAGATCTTATCATTAAAATAGCAGCGATTGATCAATCCTACCCATCCAATTTGTGGAGTATCGAGTGGATGGTTCAAAATAAAATGATCAACGGTCTATCTTCAGCAAGAAAAATGCAATGGTTTATATACTCTAACATTGTAAATTTCAGTCCATACTTGGCCGCCGATGAGGCCCACTATTCTCGATTCTATACTTGTTTGCCATGTAGAGGATGGATAAGGCCAGGGGCGTACGTGAATCGAGCTAGCTCGGTTAGCTCACTCAACTTGGCTTGAAAAGGCTTGATTCGACACGGTTTGTAGCTGAGTTCAAGCCGAGTTTGAGCAGGCCCTAGCTCGACTCAACTCGGATCGAATCCAGCTCAAATCGAACTTGGATCGAATTAGTTCGGTTACTTGGTTACTTTGTCATTGATGTTGTTCACCAACTGTTTTGATCTAGAAGGATGGTTTTGATTTTTGAGCAGTTGGATAGATCGTTGGGGATTCCTCCTTGTAGCTAAATGATACACCATCCAATAACAATCCGACAAGTTGTTCACCAAATGAAAATTTCAGAAGAGCTTGCTGGTCTCAAGTGGAATTTCACCATAGAAGTTGTTGCCCAATGCCGGTGACCCTTTCAAGATGCCAATGACCGCTAGGGGTATACATGAACCAAGCTAACTCGGTTAGTTCGCTTGACTTGACTTGAAAAAGCTTGATTCGACTCGGTTCGAAGACGAGTTCGAGCCGAGTCAAGCTGATTTTTTAGCTGGAAAATGAGTTCGAGCCGAGTTCAAGCAGGCCCCAACTCTACTCGACTTGGATCAAATCCAGCTCGAATCGAACTCGGATCGAACCAGTTCGGTGACTCAATTACTTTACCATTGATGTTGCTCATCAACTATTAGATAAAATGACTAAACAGGCAAGAAGGAGAAGCCTATCTACTATCCCAGTAACTTTCTCTGAAAGCCTCGCATGAAATCCACGTCCATCTTGAAGTAGGTAGGCATTCAACAGACCCAAAGTTCCAGCATTCAAGGCGTTGAGGTTTGCTAGCCCCACTTGTTACTTTACATGGGGGACACATGCCAAGCTGGCATACATGGGACATCCAAGCCATTCATAAGTCATCGCAGATGACATGGCACAAAGTCTATCCAACCTACCTAATACTCATTAGGTGGGTCACCCCTTACCCTTTTTTTCTTTTAATGGTTCTTAAAAGGTGTTTGATAAAATACCTGTAAAATCATTACCTCTGTTTGTAAAACAATAGGATTTTGAAGTTGCAGTTCATGTGTTTGTGGAAATGCCTTAATGGCAAACTCGCCTCAATCTTGGCTCCAACTTAGCCCGAGTTGCTGAGCGAACCAAGCTGAGCTGGCTAGTCAGGCTCAAGGACCGAGCCAAGCTGAGTTCGAGCTGTAAGACCCGCATCTTAGTCCGTATCGTTCCGTAAACTTCCGCGGTCTTACCGGTCGAATTCTGGCAACCTTCGACCCTTAACCGATATCGACGCGCGACCCTGATTCATATGCCGACAACCCGAGTCAACTCAACTCAAGAACAATACCATAGCAACCGCGCCGTCGCTGCGGTTCCAATGTCGCGACTCGCGCGCCGAAGCGATACCCTGCTCAAGAGTTGTAGGCCAACGTTTGGTGCTAGGAAAACACCGCGCGTTGCGAAACCGAAGAGAATGTCTACGATGTGTCACATCAATCCCATCAATCAATCATCCATCAATCCATCACATGTCAAGTACATGTCAAGTACACATCACTCTCACCCCTTTTCCCAAGCAACTATAAAAGTCAAGCTTTTCTTACAAAGCCCATACCTCTCTTACACAAAAAGCCACAAAAGTCAAACTTTTTTTACAAAGCCCATACCTCTCTTACACAAAAAGCCACAAAAGTCAAGCTTCTCTTACAAAGCCCATACCTCTCTTATACAAGAGGCCTCAAAAGTCAAGGATTTCTTACACAAACATCACTCACCACATCCATCCATCACTCTCTCTCTCCCTTTACAACTCCTCTCTTTCTCATTTGCAAAAATCTTCAAGCAAAAGAGATCCTACGTATGAGCCTCTCCCTCTCTTCCTAAACTCCAAGTGTGGTCCACCTCTTCATCCCAAGATCTCTCATCTCAACCCTCCATTCCTCATCTCATCCATTGAAGTTGAAGCTAAGGAGCTAAAGGACCCATAGGAGTAAGAAGATCGGACGGTGGGTGCCTCTATAGGGTAGTTTTTCTTATTTTTATGATAGGTCAAGTGAGGCCCACCGATCCATGGTGTGGATCTCACTTGGAACCCTAAGATATGGCCGATGGCCCGCTAGGATCATCATGATCATTCCATGATGGGGCCATTCTCCATGGACCCCATCATGATGTTTATTTCATAGAAAAGGTCATCTAGACCGTCCATATTGGTGGGGAAAGGATCTCCACCGTTGATTCTAAATTTTGATGGTCCCATGTGTTAAAGGACCCACTTGATTGTACGATTCATTGCAAGGGAGGGCCCATAGTATCAGGGTCCCTCCATCACAAGCGTGTCCCACCCTCCATCTCTATCTCTCTCTCTCTCTCTCTCTTTTTTATTTCTTTTTATTTTATTTTATTTTATTTGTAATAGGGTTGTGTGGTCCACTTGAATGGACCCCACCTTGAAGCATTTATTTGGCCCAAGTTTTCTTCAAGTGGGGCCCACTTTAAATGTTGTACTACACCATCCATCAGTGGTGGCCCACCTAACCAGGGCCCACCACAAAAAATTTTTTAAATGCCAAACCGTCCAGCGTATGGGACGCTGGACGTCCCTGTGTAAAAAAAAAAAAAGAAAAAAAGAAAAGAAGAGAACTTTGGGGTGAGCCACCTGCATAGGCCCCACCTTGATGTATATATTCAATCCACGCCATCCACCACATTCCTTGGGACATTTTAACCGTTGAGCCAAAGAATGAGGATGACGTGATCATCCAGTGGGCCATAATATCAGAAACTTGGGTGGTTACCCTTAAAGACATTTCCTGATGAATCTATGCATCCAAAAATCCCGAACCTTGGACTCATTGGGCTTGTTTTGAGCCCCTGAATGGACGGGGTGGATCATCTTGACGCGGGCGTTAGATGTGAAAAACCCCAGAAAATGGGTTTTTTCCAAAACTTTGCAAGAGGCAGTGGCTCTGCCTCTGCCGTTTGACAAGCAGCAGCAGCGACTACACGCTGCTGCGTGCAGCGTCTGGGATGGGCGCCGTGCAGCCACCCACGGCTGCTGCCGTGGGCCCCACCATGATGCATATGTCTCATCTGTGCCGTTCATTTGATGGGCCCCCTCCCAATTTTGGTCTCAACTGCTAATCAGGTGGCCCACGCCGTAGGAAACAGTGTGAATGAACATCTACCATTGAAACAAATTCTGGGGTCCACAGAAGTTTTGGATCAAGATGAAATTTATGTTTTCCCTTCATCCAGGTCCGAGTGACCTTATGAACGGCTCGGATGGCATTTAAGCGTTGTGGTGGGCCACATTTGTGGGACCCACAGTAATGTATGTATTTTATTCACACCGTCCACAATCCGTGGACGGTGACACTCACCATGATATATTTGTTTCATCCACCGTCCAGCGAACGGTGGGGCCCGATGTGATGCATGTGTTCCGTCCGCATCGTCCACCCCTGGACGGTGGGACCCACCATGCGTATGTGTCATATCTGCACCGTCCACCCTGGACGGTGAGACCGACCCCACCCCCCTTTTTGCCCACCTAAATTCATAAAAGGGTTGGATGGAAAATAAACATTACAGTGGGCTCTTTGCTTTTTTTTCTGATGGCAAACAAATATTTCAGTGGGCCTCTAGGCCATGGGATTGGGCCCACTTGATATGTTCCAAGGCCATGAGACTAGGCCCATTTGATTTATATATAAGGCCTATGGGTTTAGGCCCATTTGGTTTATATAAGGCCTATGAGTTAGGCCCATTTGACTTATGTAAGGCCTAGGGGTTTAGGCCCATTTGAATCATATAAGGCCCACAGGATTAGGCCCATTTGATATGTATAAGGCTCTTGAGATTGGGCCCATTTGATGAAATCTAAGACCCACAGGTTTTGACCAATTGCAATGCACATAAGGCCATTGGTGCGGCCCATTTATGTGGCCCATTTGATGAATAAAAGGCCCACATGATATGGCCCATCTGATATATATGTAAAGCCCAATGGGATGAACCTAAGGTCCATTGCAATGTGTAAACCCAACTTGGAGTATGTGATGATGTTTACGACGATCGTGCCTTAGAAGAAATGTTGGTTTGACGTCCACATTTCAAGTGTAATGCTGGTTGGATGTCCACATTATGACTCTCCTTAGGGTCCATTATTAGGCTCGTATTTATTGTGTATAGGTAGCCTAGGTCCATCTGCATTGTAAGGATAGTTCATCTCATTATAACATGTTTACTATAGCTCCATAACTTATGATCATACGCATCATATGTATGCTTGACATGAGAATTGACTGATCATAGCATATGCCTTCGGGCAGGTTGTTTATGGGCTCCCGGTTAGGCGGTGTTGCCCTACATGAGCGCACGATATGCGCAGAATTTGTTGTATGACTGGATAGCGTGATTCATGCATTTCGCATTTGTGTGACATGGGTATTGTACGCCCTAGCGACATGAGGGTCGTAGTCTCCACAGACGCATCGTGGTTGGCAGGATTGGATACCGAAAATTTTATTCTACATGGGGTGCTATAGATATCCCTGGGTGAAAGTTCCTAAACCCTTATGGTACCAAGAGGTTGCTCTAACGTCTAGATCGAGTAGGTAGATGAGCGTTGAGTGCCGATTACCAGACGGTTGCGCTCTCCACTGTGTCATGGTCAGTTGGAAGGGGGTGCGGCCTTATCCGTCCGAGTGTAGGGGGCAATACTAGGCTGAGTCTGACTAGCTCGAGGAATGGGTCCACTATCGATGAGTCGCACCCGATATTGGCAGACGGATAGTGAGGTCTCTTCCACTTACCTTATTGCACGCGATGTGGCGGCAATCTTGTTTAGAGTGTACTAGACCCCGGTGATATCCCATATTTGAGCTGTATTGATGTGTGGACATAGATGAGGATCTGTATGCTTGAGTTGTATTGCACATCGCATGGCCTTGGGATGGCCGATACCATTCATGTCTTGCATCGCATAGCCTTGGTATGGCTCATGATATTATGGATCCATCTGCATATTCCGCATTATTCTAACATTGCATGTTCATATTACTACCTTGAGCATACACTTTCACCACCCTCTAAGCTTTCTATAAGCTTATGCACGACTGTTGCGTGCAGGTGACGTTGGTTCGCAGCATCGCTGAGGCAGGAGCACGTTGCAGATCGTTTTGGAGTTTTTTGTTCTTTACCATTGTATTTTCTTTTATGCTCATTGTACTTGTAAAGTTTTTTATCATAGTGGAAATGTAATGGAGTTCTTGGTTGTTGTTAGTGGGTTATGCCATTGGTTATGCTTACTACGAATCAAACTGACGTTGAAAATCCTCCTCGTAGCATCCCAGGATCGGAACTTGGCGAATAGGAGCTAGGAGCCGAGAATGGGGTTTTACGGAGGCTGTCGGCGCCGGATTCGGCGATCGGAAATTTTGTGAGCCCGGTTCCCGAGTTTGGGGCGTGACACGAGCTGAGGTCGGCCAATGTTAGAGCCGAGTTGAGCTGAGGCCAGCTTGACTCGGTTCGACTCGATGTACACCCCTAGTGACCCCATGCGACTCCTTTCCAATTATAGAAATGGCGAACTCAGCTCGATCTCAAAGGTGCAGTCCAGGTGTTTGAGGAAATGCCTCAATGGCGAAGTCGACTCCATCTTGGCTCGAACTCAGCCTGAGCTAGCCCTGGCTACTGACCGAATCGAGTCAAGCTGGCCAGTCAGGCTCGAGGACCGAGCTGAGCCGAGTTTGAACTGAGGTCAGACAATGGCCAAGCCGAGTCGAGCTGAGGCCAGCTCGACTCCATTTAACTCGATGTATACATAGCTCGACTTGATGTACACCCCTATATAAGACACTATCGCATGAGAACTTGTAGTGAACTATCACTATAGCCTTTAGTATTTTTGTGGTCGTCGTATGTGAGCCTGCGAGTAGAAATTTGGGATTGTTTTAGTGGAGTTATTTGTAACATCCCGTCTAACCAGCACCGCGTCATGGGGCGTCCACGTAGGACTGGCCGCAGGACCGTTCGATCAAAGCCACTTGTGGTGGGTTGCCACACCTAAAATGATATAGGATTAATCCTACAAAGTAGTCTAGGTAGGTCATGATAGGACCTAACACGAGAAACCAAGGCAGATGACCGTCTGTACTTAGCAACAGCCCGTGCGGGCCATACCGCGATGCAGGTATGTCAGAAAATTATAAAACTTTAGGGAACACGAGATCTCACTGGGCTTGAGGTCCATCGCGGACCTCAGACCCTATAGACACCCAGAACTGGGATCTGGCACAGGCCGTATGCACCTCGCCAATGCCAGAATTTAAATCTGGCACTTGCAAATGAAATTGAGACTCCGAGCTTTCCAGCCGTCGGATTTCTTCTAAATTTTCGGTGAAGGCCTAATGTGCGGGCCTACGCCCATCAACAAAACCTGGGCCCCGATCGTTGTACGATAACCATCGATCGCACGTCGGACCCGTACGATCAAACCAAATATTCGATCGACCCCAAAATTTGTATGATCCTTCATTTAACCATGGACCACCTAGCCTATAAATTTCATGGCCAGGGACCACCAGAACTACCCCCAACGACCGAAACGGACCCTGCAGGGGCATTTTCAAATTGGGATCACCTACTCAGATATCATATCCGTTCATCCGAATGCTTCCAAATTTTATATGGCCCCTCATTGGGCCATGAGGCACGTGCACACAAAATTTGGTGGTCACAGGAGTCTTGGGGCCACCACAACACCAAAAGTAGCTGTAAGAGTCTATTTTAGAAAATTATAGAAACATAAGGCCAAGGGGCCCGACTCTAGGGAAATAAACCTAGCTATCTCTCATAACTCCTCCATTCTTCCAACCACAACCCTCTCTCCCTCATAACCCTCTTCAATTCTCAATAAACCCCCTCTCCTTCATAATTTCCTTCAATCTTCCAAAATCAATCTCTTTCCTCATAACTTCCGCTACCATCCTACAACAACTTTCTCTTCGTAGCTTCCACCTCTCTCCAATGACCAAGGATAGCTAAAGGTGGAGGTGAAGGTGGAGAAGTGCATGTGTGGACCCTAAATCAAGGTGGGGCTAAATGCATTAACCCCTTCAACTCTCAATTTCTCCTCCAAGGAGGAATTCTCCGCCTCAATCCTCTAAACCCGTCCGTTGAGCATCTAGGTAAGCACCTCTTCCCATTTCTTCTTGAGATTCAAGCATTAAGAAGGGTTTGACATGGGATTTTCTTACATGCAAGGTTGTGGTTTTAGGAATTTCGGCCGGTCAACCCTTTAACCCCATTTCTAGGTCGCTTCCGAGCTTCCATCGAATTCAAGGTGCGGACTATTAATCCTAGGTGGCCTGTGTTGAGGGTCAAATACTGCATATTAGACCCCATTTATTACCTGGATTTACGTACATAATGCCGTTTAATGGCCCGTTTTGCTGTGTTTGTGATACTGGGTGTAGTTGAAAGCATGAACTGCAAAAAGTTACTAAAAGTATGAATTTAACACTCTGTTGACGCCACAGGTAAGGGACACACTCCAGGGGACCAAGATTGACAAATATACACGGTCAGAAATCCGAGAAAAGTAAGAAATTGAAGCTCAAGTAGCCTGAAGGACATCCAGAACGCAAGATCACGGGGTTCCCAACATCCGTTCGGCTCGAAACTTCATACGTCGCCTGAGGACCATAAATTAACCGTACACGTCAGATTTCAGCCGTTAGATATCTTTAGAAGTTGCCAACAGTCAAATCAGCCCATAAATTCTCAATTTTGGGGCCCACCTGCTATTCGGATATGCTTTAAAAAGGGTCTGGACGACTTAAATGAGATGGGAAAAGAGATGGACGGAGCAGATTTCTCATATACATCACTGTTGGACCCACCTGTGTATTGCACGTGTACAGCGAGGGTACTCTAACGTGCATGGCAAGTGTCAGAGACGGCTTGACCGTCTCTGACCGAAAGAAAGAAAAAAAAAAAAAAAATTTTGCAGCGGACGCGCGGCCGCTGGCCGTTTTCACGGACATTATTGGGCCTCACACAAGCTCCGTATGTCTGATCCAAGCCGTCCACCGTGTAGAGGGCTTCGAGAACTACAAAACCATGCTGACCTTTTGCACCCATGCGTGCACACGTGTGAGATACAAAGGTCACAAAAGGGCTGCCCGGTAGCGTTCAAATCTGATTTTTTTGTGGTTTCTTCTCTGGGCCACGTCAATGGACGTTCAAAACCACCCATTCTTGACTAAAATTTCGTTCTGAATCCAATGGACGGGGTGGATTTTCCAGAAAATGCTTCTGTGGGGCCCACCGACCACAACAGCGAAATGGTGCGAAAGGTTTCGCACATCCGCGAAAACTGACTTTTTCGGACAGTTTTGGCCCACCATCTTTGATCATATGGCAGATCTGAACCGTCTATCATGTAGAGGACCCAAGAAAGTACTAAGAGACGGTGTTTCTTTGGAATTTGAGCGAGGAAAGTGGCGTGTTTCATGGTACCGAACTTGGATGCGAAAATTGCACTCCGTGTCCTGCTACAACTCTGTCACTGACTCCAGCCTTCCAGCAGCTATAAAAAGAGGTTTTTGGACGTGGGGAGCATTCATTCAAGGTCTTAGGAGGAAGAACAGAGGGCTCGAGCTTGGGTTTCAACGTGGGCAGAGGAGAGAGAGAGGAGCTTGGTTTTTCTTTCCCTTTTCTTTTCCTTTTCTTTTTCTCTTTATTTATTTGGATTGAGCCCATCCATGGCAGGCTAAATCCTCCTAGCTAGGGCTAGGAGGTGAAGCTTGTAGTGAGATGAGAGATTATATGCTTTTTATTTAATTTTAATTTTTGAATTGAAGTTGGTTTTAGTTTGATTTTAATGGAAATATTTTTGGTCTTTAATGGTCTATTGTGACTGAAATTACAATGGGTCTGCAATGCTTTAAATATTTTCTTATCCCTTTTATGTTTATGACGTCAGGACGTCCCGTTGTTCACCATAGTCTCCTGGGCATGGTCGGATGTCGGTACCCTTCCTAACCTTCATACATGTGATGGGTTGGTAATTAGTTTAATTCTGTTGTTTGCCATAGTCTTTGGGCATGGTTTGGTGATGGAATCCATTCTAATTCATACACCTTTCATCTCTTTGAAAACTAGATCAACGGCAGTTCAGTAATTTTCATAATTTTTAATGCAAGCATAAGTTCTCCGTGATTTCTACAAGTGGATCCTCTGAATCCCTAGTTTCCTTTTCTCTGATTTCTCCTAAAATTTAGATAAATATTCCATCATTCTTTCTTAAAATTCTGTTTGATTTAGAGTGCATCTTAGTCTAGTTCTAGTTCTATTTAATTTTAGATAACGTACAAGTTTCAGTCCCTTGGGATTCGACCTCGGTCTTACCGAGTTATTACTACATCACAACCCTGCATTTGGGGAGTGAACAAGTTTTTGGCGCCGTTGCCGGGGACTGTCGGCTACGTTTTTCTGAAATTAATTAGTTTTAGGATTAGTTTAAGATTAGGATTTTTACTAACTTCAGTTTTAGGTTTAGATTTTTCTGATTTTTTTTTAACTAACTTGTCTTTCCTGTTTTGTAGGATTCTGAGATAGAAACTTCTAATTTGGTGATATCTTTTCTAATTTCTTTATTTTTTCTCTATTAGGGTTTTTAGAAATTTTATAATCTTAGACTAACTGTTTTAGAAACTAACTTGTTTTTTTTTTTTTTTTCTACAGGATCTTAACATAGAAACTTTTTATTTGGTAACACCCTTCTAACTTCTTCTCTTTCTTTCCATATTTCTATAGGACTTTTCTTTTGTTCTAGGATTAGACTCAGAGTCAGGGTTCTACCATGGAATCGTGGGTACATGCATACGCTGAGATGGATAGGAGATATTGGGGAATGCCCGAGGGTTGTGGAATTCAACGTATACCTCAAGATTTTTCTCCATCACAAACAGACATTGAGAACCGAGTAGAACGTTATCTTCCATCGGTTAATAGGGCTGTATACAATCGTAATTATGGGAATGAGGATTATTATCAGCCATCATATTCTCCCATGTATGATCAGTATGACTATAACCAGTGGAAACATCAAAATTGGAAAAATGAACCAACTACATGTTATAATGATTATTCTCTTGGATCCCCTACCTTTGAGATCCATCCAGAAACGATCCAAGAGGATTCATATCAGCGTAATCTTTCAGCCTGTCTTATGGAAATGAGAAAAGTAATGGAAACAATGAAAGGACTCGATGCGCGTCTTGATAGGATAGAGGAGGCTCGGTCATTCCAACCACGACCTAATCTAGAAATACAATGCGAAGAAAGTGATCCGCACTCACTTTTAAAAGAATCTGGAATTTGGGATGAGGAGTTGGATTCTGTTAATGAGCATGTGGTTCAATTTCCTGATGAGTTGATCTCGATGACTGTTCGAAAGAATGGTGAAGATACATGGGTGTCTTTTAAATATAATGATGATGACACACTTCAATCACATGACACACTAGATTCTAATGATGAAGAAGATGTTAGTTTATGCGAACCTCAACCCATTCTAGGTGAAGAATATGAGGAAAGTAATTTCATCCCAAGTGTGCACTGCACTGAACCAAAATATGATGAGTACTGGGATGACGATCCTGAATGTGTAACCACAATTTCGCTGGAATTAATCTCAAGTTTGGTCCAAGTCAATGATCAAGAAGTACGCGAAGAGAACGGTCATAATGAGATACTTCACTCATCCGACATGTCTGATCTAAAAGTGGGAGAGCTCCTTATAACCGACCCTTCTATATCTTGTGAGATATGTTTGGACCACTCCCCTGAATTAAATGATGATATGATTCGGGAGATGGATGAGTTGCGCGCTACGACTCTGGAATCGTACCGAGTGCTCTCGCTATATGGTCGAGTTCTTATATCAGATAGGCCAGGGAGCAAATGTGTGCCTTCCCAGTATAGTGCTGCACCAGATCGTGAGGGCCGCAAGGGCAACACGGAAGGATATATGTCTCCCTTTTGGTCGCCTAGTTTGTCGCTTGGCCCAACTAAATGGTGTGGGCGGATCGGATGAAAATTTTATACCAACACAATTATTGGGCGACAGTATGCTGAACAATATGGGAATAGGCCCCAAACAGCGACAGGCCCACATCGACCAATATGGGGAACCTTTTGAAGAAGAAGAGGAGAGCGATGGAAGTGATGAGGGTGAGGATGAAGAGCGGACGAGATCGAAGAAGCTAACAGGGAGTCACTTACTATTCCAGATATAAGTGAGCGCTTAGACGCACTCAAGGTCGAGGTAGCAGAGGTCAAGGAGAGCCAAGCCAGGCACCAAGCGAAGCAGGAAAAGTGGAACAAGAAGATGTACCGGGCCATTAAGGCCCTGATCTGCTGCAGCAAAGGGGAGGAAGCACCTCCGCTTTTGCCTGACTCGGACGAGTAGCACCACGAGTCTTCTATCGATCAGTAGTTTTCTTTGTGTTACTTAGGTTTAAATTCCATGTATTGATGTAGTTAAGGCATTCGCTTACGTAGTTGCATTCCCTTTTGATTTTCATATCTAGTAGCGTTTGTAATCCATGTTGTAGCATGTAACTGGCCATGTTTGTGGTATTTTGAAATCAATGATAATATATGGATCGGCTTTAAATCTCCCTTGTTTGAACGGTGCCTTATCTGCGTTATGATTATGGTAATGAATTACAGACTATAGATCTAACTTGCCTAGTGTGTGGCAAATGCTCTAAATGACTAATACTCTAAGAATTTTTTAGGAAATGCCTCCACGACCGGACGGTCGATATGTCTGTCTACCCTATGGCGGCTTAGTTGATGGGAACCATGTTCCCGATAACGATCAAGGCCCCCAAGAAGCGGCCCCAAATGCACCGTCGCCTCAAGCCGCGGCCACAGCACCACCCCCGGCACCGGCCATGGAACAAATGGGTCAAATGTTGCACTTTATGCAACAACAGCAACAAATGATGGCTGCTACCATGCAACAACAACAACAAATGATGGCAACCATAATGGGGGCCATGGCTCAAAACTTCGATTTTCAACAACCGGACTCTCCCAACGTGGCCCCGAACTTCCATTTCCCGCAAACGGAACCTCCTGCCTTGGCCAAACAAGCGGCCAACACGAGTAACATGTTCGAGCGGTTTCAGAGGCATAAACCGCCTACCTTTACTAGCACTCACCGCCCAAAAGAAGCGGAATACTGGCTCAACAGGGTCAGTAAGTTACTCCGGCCACTCCACTGTTCTGAGGAAGAAAGCGTTGAGCTCGTCTCCTACCTCTTTGAGAAGGAGGCATATCTATGGTGGGAGAGTGTCCTCCGATATATTCCTGTGGGCCACGTTTGGATGTGGGAGGCGTTTGAGGCCCGCTTCAAGGAAAAATATATCCCTCAGTCATATCAGCACGAGCGGGAGAATGAATTCCTACGCCTCCAACAAGGGGGAATGAGTGTGGCACAATATGAGAATCAGTTTACAGAATTGTCACGCTACGCTTCCGAGATGATCGCCAATGAGGCGATAAAGATGAGGAGGTTCACGGCCGGACTGAGGAGCGGCATCCGCTCTAAGATGTGCTGTGCGAATATCAGGACGTATGCCGAGCTCGTAGAGATGTCGACACAGGAGGAGCAGGATGAGGAGCGTGTTTCACGGGCCCGTTCTCAGCTGGGGACACGCAACAGGATGGAGGAGTCATCCTCTTCTCTTGCCGGCAAATGGCCGCGCCCGAACTCTCCGTCTAGGCTTGCGGTTGCACCACCTCCCTCCACTCGACCTACACAGATTTACAGCTATTGCAAGAAGCTTGGACACTCCGAGCCCTACTGTTTTTCAAGAATGAGGGATCTTGGCTTCACGCCACCCCAGCGCAACTACAGGCCCCCACAGCAGGCATTGCAAATTCCGCCTCTACGGACGATGGGGCCTAGCCAGCAGTTCCGTCGTCCCCCTTGTAAGACCCGTATCTTGGTCCGTACCTTTCCGTACACTTCCGCGGTCGTACCGGTCGAATTCCGGCAACTTTCGACCCTTAACCGATATCGACGCGCGACCTAGATTCATGTGCCGACAACCCGAGTCGACTCAACCCGAAACCAATACCTTAGCGACCGCACCGTCGCCGCGGTTCCGATACCGCGACTCGCGCGCCAAGGCGATACCCTGATCAAGAGATATGGGCCAACGTTCGGTGCGAGAAAACGCCGCGCGTTGCGAAAACCAAGGGAATCTCAACGATGTGTCACATCAATCACATCAATCCCATCAATCAATCACCCATCAACCCATCACATGTCAAGTACACATCACTCTCACCCATTTTCCCAAGCAACCACAAAAGTCTTCACAACCCATACCTCTCTTACACCAAAGCCTCAAAAGTCAAGCTTTTCTTACACAACCATCACTCACCCATCCATCCATCACTCTCTCTCTCTCCCTTTACATCACTCTCTCTCTTTCTCTCTTTCTCATTTCAAAAAAAAATCCAAGCAACTAAAATTTGCAAGGGGCTCCCACGTATGGAATTCCCCAAGTCCCTCTAAGCTTCAAGTGGCCCACCTTCCTACCCCAAAATCCCCCATCTCAACCCTCCATTCTTCATCCTAACCGTTGAAGTTGAAGCCAAGGTGCCAAGGAACCCCTAGGAGCCGAGAATGGGGTTCTACGGAGGCTGTCGGCGCCGGATTCGGCGATCGGGAATTTTGTGAGCCCGGTTTCCGAGTTTGGGGCGTGACAGAAGTTGGTATCAGAGCATAACTTGGGAATAACCGAGAACAACATTACATGTTTGCTATGAGTGAAGAATGGCTAAGTTCTGAAGTTCGGATAACTTTACGACCTTCCGAATCAGACCATTAACATGCGTACATTCGAGAGTTCTGGAAGTTGATAGGCGCTTTCGCTCTTTCCTGTAGGGTATGGCGCCTGTTACTCGATCGACTCCCGCACCACCACCTGAGGATTCTACCTCACCATCGGAGACTCCAGCTCTACCACCTGCGTCTCCCATCCCACCCTCAGAGATCCCTGATTCCTCCCATGAGGATGACATTCCTCCACCCGAGACTGATGAGGAGCCGACTGTGACTGTGAGTGCCTCTCAGTTACAGCAGATGTTGCAGGCTGTGACAGCTGCACTACAGGGACAGGGTAGACGCCCAGCTGTTTCACCAGCTCAGGCGGAGCAGGAGCGCGCGAGCGCCGTACTTCGTGAGTTTAGACGGCATGATCCCCCTCGTTTCCAGGGCGAGCCGGATCCGACTGCAGCCGAGAGATGGCGCTCCGATGTGGAGAAGATATTCGATACCATGTTGTGCACGACCGAGCAGCGCGTCCGGTTAGCAGTATTTCTCTTCCACGGTGAGGCCGAGCATTGGTGGACCTCTGTCGCCCGTGTCGCCGGGCCTGACCATGTCTGGACATGGGAGGACTTTGTGGAGCGATTCGAGGAGCAGTACTTCCCTGACCACATCCGTCGTCAGCGAGCCTTAGAGTTCGAGACTCTGGTACAGGGAGACATGACCGTGGCACAGTACGCGGCCCGTTTCATGGCACTATCGAGATTCGCCCCCTACATGGTTGATGATGAGGGGCGGAAGGCCCGCCGTTTCGAGCACGGTTTACGTTACGGCCTTCGAGGTCGTGTCATTGGGCATGAGCTTCCTACCTTCCAGGCAGTAGTGCGGAAGGCTCAGATATACGAGACTGAGTGGGCCGGTTCTCAGTCTGATCGTGGTCAGAGGGGAGACCGGAAGAGGCAGGCTCCTTCCAGTCATTCCCAGCAGGGTCGACCACAGCAGCAGAGGCGCACTGGTCGCCCAGCTTTCCGTGCACCATCAGCACCATCAGCACCTCCACCACCACCTCAGAGACAGTTCACCGGCACTTGCTTCAGGTGCGGTGCGACGGGACACCGTTCATGGGAGTGTCCCAGTCCCCAGCAGCAGCAGAGAGGTCCACAGCAGCAGAGACCTCCACCGCAGCAGCAGAGACCCCCACAGCAGCAGCGACAGCAGCAGCGACAGCAGCCTCTACCACCGAGGCCACCTCAGCAGCAGCATCAGCATCAGCACCAGCCTCAGAGGCCACAGCAGCAGAGGCAGCAGTTTCGACCACCTCAGCGACCCCAGCAGCAGCAGCAGCACGTTCAGAGAGGACAGGCACCTCCCCAGCCAGCTCAGGCTAGGTTTTATGCGGCTCAGCAGGATCCGCAGTCATCTGGGGGAGTCGTTGAGGGTATACTGCCAGTTTCTGCATGCATTGCACGTGTATTGTTTGATTCTGGTGCATCACATTCTTTTGTGGCCGAGAGCTTTTGTCGATCGGCTGGCTTACCGTTAGAGTCTGCTGGTGAGAGTCTATCAGTGTCGACTCCCTTGGGGAGGACTGCAGCGTTGGGACGATTCTGTTTGTCTTGTCCCGTTCTAGTTGGGGATACCTTCCTTCCCGCTGATTTGTTTGTTTTGCCGATGTCCGAGTTCGACGTTATCTTGGGCATGGATTGGCTCGCTGAGTATTATGCCATTTTAGACTGCGCCGCGAGGACCGTCACATTTTGTATACCCGGCGTGCCTCAGTTCCAGTTCGTTGCAGAGGCCAGAGGAGAGCAGTTGTCTTGTTTGATGTCGTGCGCCATAGAGGAGCATGTCGCCGTTTGCATCGACCATTTACCGATAGTTTGCGATTTTCCCGATGTGTTCCAGGAGATTCCGGGATTACCACCTCGTCGACTCACCGAGTTTCAGATAGATCTTGTGCCCGGTACCGCGCCTATTTCGAAGGCTCCGTATCGTATGGCACCGTTGGAGTTACGGGAATTGCAGAAGCAGTTGGACGAGTTGCGTGAGTTGGGCTTTATCCGTCCGAGCAGTTCTCCGTGGGGAGCACCGGTACTCTTCGTGAAGAAGAAGGATGGTTCGTTGAGGCTCTGCGTTGACTATCGCGAGCTCAACAAAGTCACGATCAAGAACAAGTACCCGCTCCCTAGGATTGATGATTTGTTCGACCAGCTGCAGGGTGCACAGTTCTTTTCGAAGATTGACCTGCGTTCTGGTTATCATCAGATTCGGGTCCGAGATGAGGACATTCCGAAGACAGCATTCAGGACGCGTTACGGTCATTTTGAGTTTCAGGTCATGTCCTTCGGACTGACCAATGCACCCGCGGTCTTCATGCAGTTGATGAACGAGGTTTTCCGCCCATATCTAGATCAGTTTGTTGTAGTCTTCATCGACGACATTCTGATCTACTCGAGGACCCGTGAGGAGCATGAGCAGCACTTGGAGATCACTTTACAGACCCTCCGTGCACACCAGCTGTATGCGAAGCTGGAGAAGTGCGAGTTCTGGCAGGAGGAGGTGAAGTTCCTCGGTCACGTGGTGACGAGGGAGGGTGTCGCAGTGGACCCCTCGAAGGTCGAGGCAGTGCGTCAGTGGGGCCAGCCCACGACTGCGACAGAGATCCGTAGTTTCCTTGGTTTGGCGGGCTACTACCGGCGTTTCATCGAGGGTTTTTCTCGTATTGCAGCCCCGCTGACCAGGTTGACTCGGAAGGGAGCAGAGTTTATTTGGAGTGACGCCTGCGAGCGAGCATTTACGGAGTTGAAGGACCGTCTGACGTCCGCTCCTGTCCTCACTCTTCCCTCTGGGAGTGATGGCTTTATTGTATTCACCGATGCCTCGCATATCGGTTTGGGTGCTGTCCTGATGCAGCACGGGAGACCAGTGGCCTTTGCGTCTCGTCAGCTCAAAGTCCATGAGCTGAACTATCCTACACATGATCTGGAGTTGGCTGCCGTTGTCTTCGCACTGAAGGTGTGGAGGCACTACCTTTACGGGATTAGGTTCGAGCTCTTCTCTGATCACAAGAGCTTGAAGTACCTCTTCTCGCGGTCTGAGTTGAATATGAGACAGAGGCGCTGGATGGAGCTCCTGAAGGACTATGATTTCGACCTTCAGTACCACCCGGGCAAGGCGAACGTGGTGGCAGATGCCCTCAGCCGTCAGCCACGAGGCCTAGTGGCGCACATGATGATTCAGGAGTGGCGGATGCTTGAGGATATTGCTGCGTATGACTTTGAGTTCGGCCTGCAGTCTTCTATAGTACAGTTATCGAGCTTGTCGATTCAACCCTCTCTTGTTGCTAGGGTGATCGAGGCTCAGCAGGCTGATGAGTCGTTGCAGAGTTATATGGCTGAGGCGGCATCTGAGGGTCAGGTTGATTGGCAGATCGGTACAGACGGTGGACTTCGCTTCAGAGGCCGATTATGTGTCCCGGATATCCCAGAGTTACGCAGAGATCTTATGACCGAGGCACATCGATCACGATTTTCTATCCACCCGGGCTCGACGAAGATGTATCGTGACATGAGGCGACAGTATTTTTGGGCGGGGATGAAGCGCCAGATCGCCAGTTTTGTGGCCGAGTGTGACACGTGCCAGCGTGTCAAGGCCGATCATCAGAGACCTCCTGGTCTTTTGCAGCCGTTGAGCGTCCCGATGTGGAAGTGGGAGCACGTGTCGACTGATTTCATTATGGGTTTGCCGAGGACTCAGCGCGGTCATGACTCCATTTGGGTTGTTGTGGATCGTCTGACGAAGTCGGCACATTTCCTTGCGATGCGTGCGACTTGGTCTATGGACCGGCTTGCGAGACTGTTTATTGAGGAGATTGTGAGACTGCATGGTGTTCCAGTCTCGATCGTTTCTGACCGAGACTCGAGGTTCACGTCTCAGTTTTGGGGAAGCTTCCAGCGTGCGATGGGGACTGATTTGCAGCTCAGCACCGCGTACCATCCGCAGACCGATGGCCAGACCGAGAGGGTCAATCAGATACTTGAGGATATGCTTCGGGCCTGCGCGATTGACTTCGGGGGTAGCTGGGATGAGCATCTGCGATTGGCTGAGTTCGCGTACAATAACAGCTATCAGGCGACCATCGGCATGGCTCCTTTTGAGGCACTGTATGGCAGACCATGCAGATCACCGAGTTGTTGGACCGAGGTTGGAGAGCGTCGTCTCCTAGGTCCCGAGCTTGTGCAGGAGACTTCAGAGGCTATTGACATCATCAGGCAGAGGATGCGCACAGCTCAGAGCCGACAGAAGAGTTCTGCTGATCGTCGGCGTCGTCCCTTGGAGTTTGAGGTAGGGGACCATGTGTATCTCAAGGTCTCGCCTATGAAGGGCGTAGTTCGATTTGGAGCGAAGGGCAAGCTTGCCCCGAGATTTATAGGACCTTTTGAGATCACTGGGCGCGTTGGCGCCGTGGCCTATCGGCTTGCCTTACCATCACAGTTGTCTGGCGTCCACAACGTGTTTCACGTCTCCATGTTGAGGAAGTGTGGGTCAGACATAGTTCCCGTTATTGATTGGCAGCCGTTGGAGGTTCGTGAGGACGCTTCGTACATTGAGCAGCCAGTTCGTATCCTTGATCGGAAGGAGCAGGTCCTCAGAACCAAGGTCATTCCGTTGGTGAAGGTGCAGTGGGGTCACCATTCTGTAGAGGAGGCTTCTTGGGAGCGTGAGGCTGAGATTCGAGAGCGATATCCTCATCTCTTTGAGGGTTGATGATCATGTATTGTATTTTGTACGCTGTCCCTGATTCTATATGATGACGTTATGTTTCTCATTCCTCGCGAGTTATGCTTAGTTGCGACGCTTGTGTAAATTTCGAGGACAAAATTTTTATAAGGAGGGGAGAGCTGTAAGACCCGTATCTTGGTCCGTACCTTTCCGTACACTTCCGCGGTCGTACCGGTCGAATTCCGGCAACTTTCGACCCTTAACCGATATCGACGCGCGACCTAGATTCATGTGCCGACAACCCGAGTCGACTCAACCCGAAACCAATACCTTAGCGACCGCACCGTCGCCGCGGTTCCGATACCGCGACTCGCGCGCCAAGGCGATACCCTGATCAAGAGATATGGGCCAACGTTCGGTGCGAGAAAACGCCGCGCGTTGCGAAAACCAAGGGAATCTCAACGATGTGTCACATCAATCACATCAATCCCATCAATCAATCACCCATCAACCCATCACATGTCAAGTACACATCACTCTCACCCATTTTCCCAAGCAACCACAAAAGTCTTCACATCCCATACCTCTCTTACACAAAAAGCCTCAAAAGTCTTCACAACCCATACCTCTCTTACACCAAAGCCTCAAAAGTCAAGCTTTTCTTACACAACCATCACTCACCCATCCATCCATCACTCTCTCTCTCTCCCTTTACATCACTCTCTCTCTTTCTCTCTTTCTCATTTCAAAAAAAAATCCAAGCAACTAAAATTTGCAAGGGGCTCCCACGTATGGAATTCCCCAAGTCCCTCTAAGCTTCAAGTGGCCCACCTTCCTACCCCAAAATCCCCCATCTCAACCCTCCATTCTTCATCCTAACCGTTGAAGTTGAAGCCAAGGTGCCAAGGAACCCCTAGGAGCCGAGAATGGGGTTCTACGGAGGCTGTCGGCGCCGGATTCGGCGATCGGGAATTTTGTGAGCCCGGTTTCCGAGTTTGGGGCGTGACACCCCTCCACCACAGGTTAGACCCCCACAACGGCCTATGCAGTGGCCAAACTTTTCACAGAAGGCCCGAGTACATGCTTTGGCGGTAGAGGGCCAGGATGCTACCATTCCCACTCCTACAGCTTTCGAGGTGACGACCCACATAGAAGGTACTCCTATCTATTTGTTGATAGACACGGGATCCACCACTTCTCTCATAACTCATGTTAAGCGCCTAGGACTGCATGCTACTCCCTTCGATGGGGTGAAGATTATCGCCGCCGCCGGTACTGTATCAGAAGCTACAAAGATATGTCGCGATTGTCCCATTGATTTGGGATGCAAGGTGGCATTGGTGGACTTGATAGTGACAAAGATTTTTCACTATGATGTCATCCTGGGCATGGACTGGTTGTGCATGATGAAAGCGGAGCTTGACTGTGACACTTTGACAGTGAAGATATTCGAGGGCGACGGCACATCCCTCACATTTCCAGTCCAGGTTAGCTTTGACCGCAGGATCATGTGTTCTGCTTCATTGGAGGATGGCTATGATGGGCCTTCCCACACATGCATTCCCGTAGTTCGAGAGTTCGATGATGTGTTTAGAGCCATCCCTGGACTACCTCCATGGCGTGAAATAGACTTCACTATCGATCTAACTCCGGGTGCTAAGCCCATCTCCTTACCTACTTACCGCATGCCCCCATGTTAGATGGAGGAACTTCGGTCACAGATTGATAGCTTGTTGAAGAAAGGCTTCATCCGACCTAGCGTCTCGCCTTGGGGAGCTCCAGTCCTATTTGTGAAAAAGAAGGACGGCTCACTGCGTCTATGCGTAGATTACAGAAGATTGAACCAAGTGACTGTTAGAAATAAATATCCGTTGCCTAGAATTGATGAATTATTCTACCAGCTAAGGGGTGCTAAATACTTTTCAAAGATCGATCTACAATCAGGGTACCATCAACTGCGGGTCAGGGACGAGGACATACAGAAAACGGCCTTTAGAACCTGTTTCGGCCATTATGAGTTCTTAGTCATGTCGTTCGAACTCACCAATGCCCCAGTGGTATTCATGGATCTCATGAACCGAATCTTCAGGCCATTCATATACAGATTCGCCGTCATGTTCATCGATGATATACTGATTTATTCAAAGAGCCGTGAGGAGCATGAAGAGCATCTAAGGGCGGTTCTTGGGACCCTTGAGAAAAATTGGTTATATGCACAGTTTAAGAAGTGCGCCTTTTGAAAGGAAGAGGTTAAATTTTTGGGATATGTTGTGTCCAAGGAGGGTATATCTGTCGACCTTGCTAAGGTCGCGGCCGTGCAAGACTGGAAGCAACTAAAGTCGGTTATGGAAGTGAGGAGTTTTCTCGGGTTAGCAGGTTATTATTGAAGATTTATTAAGGATTTCTCAAAGATAGCTCGGCCCCTATCCCAGCTTACATGAAAGGACCTTAAGTTTGCCTGGAATGAGAAGGCGGAGGCGGCCTTCCAAGAGTTAAAGGACAAACTGACGTCGGCACCCGTACTCGCGCTACCTGAGCAGGGGGTTAAGTATACAGTATATACTGATGCTTCTCATGTGGGTCTGGGTTGTGTGCTTATGCAGAAGGACAAGGCAATTACCTACGCGTCTCGGCAACTAAGTAAGCATGAAGAGAACTATTCGACGCATGACCTCGAGCTTGCGGCGGTGGTTTTCGCACTGAAGATATGGAGACATTACCTTTGTGGCGAGGAGTTTGAGCTCTTTTCTGATCATAAGAGCCTCAAATACATCTTCACCCAAAAGGACTTAAACATGAGACAGCGCCGTTGAATGAAAACGTTGAAGGACTTCAAGTTCGATGTCTCATACCACCCTGGCAAGGCCAATTTGGTGGCAGACGCTTTGAGTCGCAAGAAGACAATTGAATTTGCGGCGCCGCTAATGGTAAGAGAATGGGATATGGTGGAATTTGTACGGGATTTCAACATGAAGCTAACCGTGGAGGAACCGTACGAGTTCATAGCCCACGTACAGGCCCAGCCACTCATTGATAGTAAAATTATTGAAGCCCAAGAGGGCGATGAGCTATTAAAGAAAATGAGGAAAAGAGCAAGGAATGATGGGAAGTCCGAGTGGAGAGTCAGCACCGGCGGAGGATTGCGGTACCGAGGTCGCCTTTGTGTCCATCAAGGATTACGAGAAGAAGTCTTGAAGGCTGCCCACCACTCCAAGCTGGCAATGCACCCTGGTAGTACCAAGATTTACCAGGATTTGAAGCGAACTTATTGGTGGGACAACATGAAGAAAGAGATAGTAGAGTTTGTATCCCGATGCCTCACCTGTCAGCAAGTCAAGGCTGAACACCGACGTCCGCCGGGCCTTTTACAACCAATGCCCATAGCAGAATGGAAGTGGGACTTCATATCCATGGACTTCATCTCTGGCTTGCCTAAGACCAGAAAAGGGCATGACTCGATATGGGTGATCGTGGATAGGCTAACCAAAATAGCCCATTTTCTACCAATCAAAACTACTAGCTCCGCCGATGATTTGGCCAAGCTGTATATCAAGGAAATCGTGCGGCTCCATGGCGTCCCGTTGGAGATTGTGTCGGACCGGGATACTCGATTCACTTCGATCTTCTGAACTCGTATTCAAGAGGCCAAAGGAGTGAAGTTGAAGTTTAGCACCGCCTTCCACTCGCAGACAGATGGGCAAACCGAGCGGGTGAACCAAATATTGGAGGATATGTTGAAGGCCTGTGTCCTAGACTTTCAGGAGAGTTGGGATGATTGTCTCCCATATGCCGAGTTCGCCTACAACAATAGCTTTCAGGCTAGCATCGGTATGACGCCTTACGAGGCTCTATATGGGCGTCCATGCCGAGCCCCGCATTGTTGGGAAGAAATTGGTGAGAAGAGCTTGCAAGGGCCGGATTTGATGCGGATCACTATCAAAAAAATTAGAATTATTCGGTGCCGCCTCTTGATGGCTCAAAGCAGACAAAAGAGTTATGCCGATACAAGACGGCGAGACTTGGAATTTGAAGCCGGGGATCATGTATTTCTCAAGATCTCCCCAATGAAGGGCGTTTTACGCTTCGGCAAGAAAAGAAAGCTCACACCACGATTCATTGGGCCCTTCCAGATATTGGACCGGGTAGGTGTGGTTGCCTATCGCTTGGCCCTACCTACGCCGCTTGCTGGAGTGCATAATGTCTTCCATGTATCTATGTTGAAGAAGTACATCCCCGATCCTTCGCATATCATCAAGTGGGAAAATGTGAAACTCAAGGAAAATGTCACATACGTTCTCCGACCCACTCGAATATTGGACAGGAAAGAGCAGGTTCTACGCAATAAGGCCATCCCATTGGTCAAGGTTATATGGACTCACCACGATGAAGAAGAGGCCACTTGGGAGACGGAAGCTGAAGTCCGCAAGCATTACCCAACCCTGCTTCAGCAATACGAGCAGGTACAAATTTTGAGGACGAAATTTATTTGTAAGGGGGTAGATTGTAACATCTCGTCTAACCAGCACCGCGTCCTGGGGCGTCCACGTAGGACTGGCCGCAGGTCCATTCGATCAAAGCCACTTGTGGTGGGTTACCACATCTAAAATGATATAGGATTAATCCTACAAAGTAGTTTAGGTAGGTCATGATAGGACCTAACGCGGAAAATCAAGGCAGATGACCGTCTGTACTTAGTAATAGCCCGTGCGGGCCATACCGCGACGCAGGTATGTTAGAAAATTATAAAACTTTAGGGAACACGAGATCTCACTGGGCTTGAGGTCCATCGCGGACCTCAGACCCTATAAACACCCAGAACTGGGATCTGGCACAGGCCATATGCACCCCACCAATGCCAGAATTTAAATCTGGCACTTACAAATGAAATTGAGACTCCGAGCTTTCCAACCATCGGATTTCTTCTAAATTTTCGATGAATGCCTAATGTGCGGGCCTACGCCCATCAACAAAACCTAGGCCCCGATCGTGACACGATAACCGTCGATCGCACGTCGGACCCATACGATCAAACCAAATATCTGATCGACCCCAAAATTTGTATGATCCTTCATCTAACCATGGACCACCTACCTTATAAATTTCATGGCCAGGGGACCACCAGAACTACCCCCAACGACCGAAACGGACCCTGCAGGGCCATTTTCAAATCGGGATCACCTACTCAGATCTCATATCCGTTCATCCGAATGCTTTCAAATTTTATATGGCCCCTCATTGGGCCATGAGGCACGTGCACACCAAATTTGGTGATCACAGGAGTCTTGGGGCCACCACAACACCAAAAGTAGCTCTAAGAGTCTATTTTGAAAAATTATAGAAACATAAGGCCAAGGAGCCCAACTCTAGGGAAATAAACCTAGCTCTCTCTCATAACTCCTTCATTCTTCCAACCACAACCCTCTCTCCCTCATAACCCTCTTCAATTCTCAACAAAACCCCTCTCTCCTTCATAACTTCCTTCAATCTTCCAAAATCAATCTCTTTCCTCATAACTTCCGCCACCATCCTACAACAACCTTCTCTTCATAGCTTCCACCTCTCTCCAACGACCAAGGATAGCTAAAGGTGGAGGTGAAGGTGGAGAAGTGCATGTGTGGACCCTAAATCAAGGTGGGGCCAAATGCATTAACCCCTCCAACTCTCAATTTCTCCTCCAAGAAGGAATTCTCCGCCTCAATCCTCCAAACCCATCCGTTGAGCATCTAGGTAAGCACCTCTCCCTATTTCTTCTTGAGATTCAAGCATTAAGAAGGGTTTAGCATGGGATTTTCTTACATGCAAGGTTGTGGTTTTAGGAATTCCGGCCGGTCAACCCTCTAACCCCATTTATAGGTCGCTTCCGAGCTTCCATCGAATTCAAGGTGCGGACTATTAATCCTAGGTGGCCTAGCACCAATCATAACATGAGTTTGATGATTTTGCTTGTTGGGATGAAATATGTGTGGAATCTAGAGAGACCCTAGGATTTGAGAGATTGATGAAAATGTTTGGAATTGCATGTTTGTTAGTTTTTCTTCCTCATGATCGTATTTATGCTTCTCACATGTTTGACGATATAACCGATGCTCATATGCTCATATGTTGTGTGATTCCTTCTTATGATGATGCCTATGATATATATGATGATTGTCTTTACATATTTTAATTCCTAGGTACGTAGGAAATGCTTCATTTCCCCGCCTATTCACACTTCTCACATGCACTTTAATTATGGTATTATAATATGCTTTCTTAGAATGTGGATATGTATGGTAGGATGAATGGAATATGATACTGTGTGTAGTCAATGACCTTGATGTTGGAACGCTATGAATCATCGTTAAACCCATGGATTAGTCAGAGATATGAGGATAGACGGTAGTCTCATTGGTTGGGCTACCTTGTGACTAAACCCGTGAATTTGGGCGGGTGCGTATGGGCGGCAGTAGTTCGACTACATAGGTCTATCGTACCCGATGTCGTTCGTCCCTTACTCGCTTGACTTGTGCGGTTTAGCTTGCACACTGGTAAATCCTGATTGTTAACCATGTTTGCTCACCCATATATGGAGCCTAGAACACCCTACTACCATTGTAGCCCACCGATAATTGATTGACTTTGATCCACTGTCTCGTGAGCCGGGCATGGTAGAATGGGACACTGTGTCCGGGCTGTCGGCCTACGCTGGGGTGACGCGCCTCCCCGTAGTGATCGCGAGCGATCCCAGTTCTCAGCACTCCCCATGTGCTTGAAGTCGGGGATGGGGAACCCGACGGGATCAAGGATCACGGGGACTTGGCCTCACACGTTGGGGGGTCTTGGCCTCGCAACTAGTTTAGGGTAATTGATTTGTGGGGTGTATCAGATTCCCAAATCTGCTGGATGAATGGACCTAATTAATAACTCGGCTAACACGATCGCACTACATCCATTAGCTAGGGTGGCGACTCGAAAGTCGAGGTCGCAATGAGGGAGTGTTGACATATGCGATCGTTAGACGGAGTCGCTCGAGGGAGCGTTGTGGCGAGGGCATGCATCATATCATCTCGCATTCATGCATTTAATTAAGAGTTTTTAAGAATTGATGAATATCTGTATTTTATTAAATTCATATTATAATTGTTGCTTGTTGTAACTTAAGACTAATAGCACCCATTGAGTTGATCACTCACTCCCACTCTGGGACGGTGTTTTAAAACACCAACCAGACTCTCTCGTAGATGCAGGGGATGCAGAGCAGGGGGAGCATGGCGATGCTACTCTCGACGAGGAGGAGGAGCTGTCATACTTCCAGTTGATGGATGATTCTTCGCCAGCTTGATTGGCGGGTTTGGACTACTGAGAGTGGACTCAGCCTCATATTCTTTTGGACCTATGTATTTTTGTGATTTTGTTTGGGTGATGCCATGTGCGATCCCCTTATTCTTTTGGACATGTATATATACGTATGTTGATCTCTTCATTTCAATGGACTTGTGGTTGTGTTTCATGATTTCAGAAAATTCCACGTTTCGCTATTAAACCGGATTAAATGCTTAATAATGAAAACGGTTGTAAGTAACTCTCGGGAATTTGGGTGTTGAGCGTATGCGCGACCCCCGATTTCCAGGGCGTTACATTATTACCAGGTGTCGTTTTACTAGTTTTGTCGAGAGGGTACATTTGATTACTGGTAAATAATTATTTGGTAATTAACTAATTATTATTTATTTAAAAAAATCATGCTAGTTGGCCTAATGATTTTGACTGCTATGGCATTTGAAAAGCACACGGATTAGCTACTCACATGTTGAATAGCGAGACTCACTGCTGAAGTGACATCACCAAGTTTTGTGGCCCCATTATGATGTATGTATTGTATCCACACTGTCCATCCATTTGGAGAAATCATTTTAGGGCATGAGATAAAGAATGAGTAAGATCCAAAGCTTTAGTAGACCCCACCACAGAAAATAGTAGGCCGAGTGATTCCCACCTGTTGAAACATTCCTAAGGCCCATCGTGATGTTTATTTGAAATCTAAATTGTTCACAAGTTAACACAGACATAAAATAAGGGAAAACACAAGTATCAGCTTAATTTAAAACTTATACAGGCCTTAAAAGTTTTAATGGTAGGCGTCACTCTCCTCACTGTTTTCTGTGATGTGGTTCATTGGAGACTTGGATCTGATTCATTATTTGACTCATGCCCTAAAATGATATCTCCAAATGGATAGACAGTGTAGATACAACACATACATCATAGTGGAGCCCACAGAACTTGGTAATGTCACTTCATTAGCAAGTCTCGCTGCTCAACCTGCACAAACCATCCATAGAGCCGGGCAATCTTAACCTGATCCGGTGGATCCGACCAGATCTGACCCATTCCAAACTGATCTGATGGCTTGGATCAGTGCGGATCGAGTAGGACAAGGTAGATCCGATAGATTTTTGGGTCGAGTTTGGATCCATGCATACCCAAACCAATCTGATCCGGAATCTAATCTAGCCCGACCCGACCCGACCTAATCCGCAGTGAATAAATTACGTGCATTTGCTAGCACTGTTTGTGGGACGTAGCTTCAGCGTGGGAAAAGGAGAGAAGCATTCGCTGAACACGATGACTATCGCATTACCGCTAGTGTGGAAGTGGCTTCACAACCAGATATGGATTAGCTTCGCTCACTTTCAAATGCCAGGAAGCAAGCACAGGATACTGCAATGGAGTTTTCAAGAGGGAGAGCAACTAGACAGCTACTCCCCTGCCACAGACTCCGTAGCTGGTGGTTGGTGCTCTGTGGGACCCACCATGATGTATATGTTTCATCCATTCCGTTCATCCATTTTTAAAGATCGTGTTATTGTTTAATACCAAATTTGAGAGGAATATAAATCTCAGGTGGACCACACCACATGAAAATGATAACAGTTGGATATCCACCAATAAAATCCTCTTAAAGCCTTCTATATTGTTTGTTTGACATCCAATCTGTTGATTAGGTCACATTGTCCCAAATGAAGAGAAAAAACAAAGATCAGCTTGATCCAAAACTTTTACGGCCCTCAAAATGTTTTTAATGGTTGACTCTCATTCAACATCGTTTCCTTTAATGTGGTCCACTTGGGATTTGGATATACCTCATTTTTGGACTCATACTGTAAAAATGATTTGTTAAAATAAATGGACATCACAGATGAAACACATACGTCATGGTGGGGCCCACATAGCACCAACCATGTAGGTGGAGTAGCCAATCCCGTTTCCCTCTCTATGAGCCACCATGAATATGATGGCTACTTGACACAGCCACCTGCTCTGTAGTTACATGTCGTGAGAAGACGAGCACTGACACTCCTCGAGCTCCACGTTGTATGAACGGTTCAAAGGATATCAAAGTTACATGGCCCCATGGTGATGTATTTATTATATATATACCGTTCATATATTTTAAGATATTGTTATAAAGCATTATCTAAAAAATGAATAATATCCAAAGATCATCTGAACCACACCACAAATAGCAATATAGTATGATTTTCACCGTTAAACAATTCGTGTGGTCTGCACAATAGTTAGATCTGTCTTATTTTTCGTCTCAAGCCTTAAAACGAGCTCGCAAAATGGATGGACAGTTTGGATATCGCACATACCCCATGTGAAGACCCACATAACTTGTTAACGTCAATGCGTGAAAATGACGTCGCTCGGCACTTACGTGCAGTGCACGTCAACCCGGTATTAGTCTGGTGAAAGGGTGTGTACAGCTCTTTCGTATCCATGTGGGGCCCACCTTGATGTATATGTTTTATCTAAGTTGTTCATCCATTTTGACATATAATATTAGGACTTGAACATAAAATTGTGGTATATTGAAGACTAAAGTGGATCACACAACATGAAACAGTTAGATTAGATTCAAATGATCCGAATCATATCCAATCTGATCTGACTTGATTTTCTTGACCGAGTCAGACTCGGTTCGGGTCAGGCCAACCATCCATCGGGTCGGTCCAAGTCAGATGACCCAGACTCGATCCCGAATCGGATCGGATTCGGGTCTGGGTATGGAGAATTCGGATCGGGTCAAGTTATACCCAATCCAATCCGATCCGGACTAATGCCCAACTCTACCCATCCGTTTTACGAACTCATTTTAAAGCATGAGCCATAAAAATTGGTAAATCCAAAATGCAAGTGGACCAAGCCGCATAAAAAAAATGGGAATTGAATGCCTGCTTTTGAAAACTTATTAGGGTCACGAAGATTTAGATGCTTTCGCCCATGTCTGTGTGACCTCATGAAAGGTTAGATGACAAGTTCGATTAGGGCTCTAAGAAGGCTTTCTAGTTTAACCGTGAATGTTATTATCCTTCTTTTTCCCCATGGTGTAATCCACTTGAGCTTATAATTTGTCTTATTTTTTTAGCTCACGCTTTAAAATGAGCTAGTAAAATAGATGAATGGTGTGGATCGGACGCATACATCATGGTTGGACTTATAGATTTTACTCGCACAATCTTGTTTGATTTTGATACTTGCAATTTCGGTTCTTGACTCGTAATTATTCGGATATTTTCCTTTCTTCCGAGCTGCCATGAAAAGTCGTCAATATTAATTTATATAATTTACTTTTGAAAAGTGGAAAAAAAAAAATTGCTTTTCATGAAATAAAATGATGGAATTATCCTTATGAGAGGTTAGATGTCAAGTTCCATTGTGGGTAGGGAGAAGGGACGGAGATTCCTAAATTTAGTAGAAGGAAATTTCACCCCATGTTGTGGTTACAGTTCATTTTGCATGGCTCTAAGCTGGCTCTCAAAATGCTCGCAGAGTTGGTCTATTTTAGAAGTTTGCCGAGGTATCAGTCATGCTCCTTGTTGGACTTGATTCACATCCTCTTCGTAGTGATCCACATTTGTGCCTTGTCCTGGTGTTGGTGTAAGTTGTGTTCGTTGATAAGTGGTTAGGTGAGGAGGTAGAATGAGGTTCCAACCGCAGGTTGATGTAGTATGTTGGTAGGCAGTAGTTGATTTTGACTGGGGTACAAGGGTGGCTAATGGAATTGGCCTGATTATGACTGGTTGGATTGGGCTTACTAAGGTGCAGGTAGATTTTCATCGGGATGTTTTGGGATGAACGTCGAAGGGTGCTGGAAGTGGACCCATTTTCCTTCCGTGAATGCGACAGGAAACTGGTCGATGGTAGGATTGGAGTGTCCTGAGTGTGTGTTGGGTGGCTGTGCGCTATGAATTGTGAAGGTCGTACCAGCCTGAAGGAGGCACATGATCATGTCCTTGATCCTACTCATGTCTTGTGCTAAGTTGGCCAGTGAAGTCATGACCGCGAGTGGTGTTGCCCGCCACCTAGGTGATTTTGGAGGAGATGCTTGAACTTCTTCGTATGTTGACATGGTTGTATGGGAGTGAGTGCAAATGATGCTTTGGTATGGTAATATTGACTTCCGAGTGTGGCGGGCTCGTAAGCTGCATTTGGGCACAATGATGACTAATTATCTTACCTTTTTCCTTTGTTGATTTTTATCATTTTCTCCTATTTTGTTTATCAACATAGATATAATGTGGCATGTAGGGGTTAGCAAACAAGGGGTTGATGCACACTATAATATATAATTTGAAAAGGTGAAGGACCAGTATGGAACTCGAAAGCAAAATGCTTACGAGAAGGTAAATGGAGTAGTATAAAACTGAAATGTAGAATGTTTGCAAGAAAATAAATAGATCGGTGTGCGATTTGAATGTTAACAAGTTAGTTTAGTTAATACTGGACCAATATACACTGGATGTTAGCGAGTTAGTCAGTTAGTGCTGGACTAGTATACATTAAATGTTAGTATTGCATATATTATGATTTCCCTTAAGATTGTACATCCCTTGTTTTGAGTTGAACCTTAAAATCATAAGCATTACCAAGTCCCTAGTGAAGTCTCCATTCTGTGGACACCCTCCCTTCAACGTGCATGCATAGGCTGAATGTACGGTGCGGTGGAAGATTGTCCTTTGATGGATGGTGTTTGAGTGGTAATGTGCAATTAATTATTTTTTGGGTTACAACAGCCTGATGTATATGATTTGTTTAGCTAGTCTCAGCTTCCTTGATCGTGTAATACATTTCCCAATGTCAACCTTTGAATGTTGCATTTAAAAGACTAGAGTCGCCACTAGCCGATTAAGTTGTGATGTGCCCCCGGTCGGCTAGAATTCGTGAGCTTGCATTAGGCTGGAGAATCATAAAATCCCCTGACCTAAATGACTCCTAATATGTGGCCTACGACCTGGGTAAGAGTCTCGGTTGTAAGAGAAAAAGGGGTTAAGCATCTTCTCTCGTCTTCACTTACGTGCAATCTCTACTTTAAGGGAATGTGTGATTTTCAGAAAAACTGTATATCCGCAAGAAATATTAGTCATATGGTTATGCTTCACATAACCCCACGAGAGTGTTGGGCAGTAAAAAAAGGTAAACAGATCCTAGTCTTAGTTTATAAAGTCAAAAGATAATGGATAGACAAACATAATAAAATAAATATGTGTAGAAATAATAAAAGATCCTAGCCTTGCTTCACAAAGCCAGGGCCTTGAGCAGGCGAACAGATTAAGAAATAAATAAACAAATGTAGTTAAAGAAAAGAAATAATAATTGCATAAAATGGAATGTACGGAACGGACTATGTTCTGAGCTTGATTGAAATGTGAGAAAGAGAAAATAAAAGTCAAACGTCATTTTCTTGAATCATAAAAAGAATAATAAGATGTCCCAAATCCTAACTCTACTATTGACATGACATAGTTGGCTTTGTTGAGTTAGATTATTGTAGCTGGACGAGGTAGAATACAAGCATAAGTATAATTTTTATAAGGGAGTATAGTTGGTAGAACCTCCTCATTGTTAGGGAATAAAAGTGAAGAAAAAAACCTTCTATAGTATTCATTTTGTCATTTCCAACTCTTCCTACCCGGGGTGTAAATGTTGTTTATATGGGCTTGGAAACTGTTGGTTGATGGGCGGCCGATGGACACTTAGAAAAAAAATTTACATGCAAGATCTATTAGAAACTTGCTAAAAATCCCAAGCCAATATTTGCGGTACCTGGTGGTCGTCAATTGATAAACAGCTGACAATCCGCTTCACCTTAGGTTGGGGTGTCTAAATATGCATAATTTCAATTTAGACCTAGAGTTAAAAAATCAGGCTAACTTGTGGTTAAGGTGGGCCACACTAAGAAAATATATGGGAGAGAGACATCCACCCTTGATTTTTATTGGGTTCACTCCAATTACATGTCATTCTAAAATTTAAGCCTGATAGCTAAAAATAAGGTCCATTTATGATTTAAGTAGACCATACCAAGGGAAAGATTTGGAGTGTAATCATTACCTTGTAAACTATTTTGAATAGGGGTGTGCATCGAGCCAAGCCGAGTTGAGGTGGGCCAAGCTCGGCTTGGCTTGTCCATGTTGTACTCGAGTTCAAGCTCGAGCTCGGCCTCGAACTCAACGTTGAAACTTGGCTTGTTTGCCAAAGTTGTCGAGTCGAGTTCGAGTCGAGTCGAGTTTACCTCGAGTCAAGCTCGAGCTTTTTCAGATGTTAACTTATTAAATTTTTGGCGAAAAAATACAAATTAAATGTCTCATATCATATGCCACCATTACTAAGACAATAACATTTAGATTTCGATAGAGATGATTCGCCCCATGAAGAATCTCACCTATTGAACGGTTCAGATTCTACATACACATCATGAATGGGGTCCATAGCTCAAACGCATGCATGTGATCTTTTCACCTTTTTTAAACTATCTGCAGCCAATAATGATATGATTCTCCCAAGGAGATTATTATATTGTGGCCCATCCACCACCAGACCAGATAAAAACAATCTGGATCGTCAAACCATGGGCTCCACTTTTAAAAACCAACTATCCAAGCATATAATTCCTCAAGTCTAACTTTCAATGAAAACCCAATTTCATTTTTTCTCAAAATCCTTATTGCATTTCTATCTCCTTGTTACGGGGACCTGGTATTGTAACAAGAGCAACTGTTCATCCTCCTAATTCATCTCTAATTGTTCAACCGTGTCCAAATCCGAATCATTGTTGCATTAGATGATTTGGAAAAAAAGGCAAAAAAGAGTATGATTTGAAAACTATGAGATGGGAAAACCAAACAAAACAATATATATATATATATATATATATATATATATATATATATATATATATATAAAGCGAAGAATAATTTCTTAAAATAAAAGCATGGATGTGCCAAGAGATAGGTAAGTGCTAACCGAGTTGGGATTGGGTGCGCGATCGTGAGATCTTCTTCGCTCGGCGAGATCGAGAGATAGGCAGCGGGCTGGTCGTGTGCCGGTGGTGGTGGTCTGGTGGATTTCTGCTAGTCGGGTGTCAGCGAGTAGAGAAAGAGAAGAAATGAAAAGGGACTACTTACTAGGGTTGGGTGGGGTCAGGTATTTGAGTACTTATATATATATATATAATAAATTAATATGCTTATTAAACGAGTCGAGTTGAGTTGAGTTTGAGTTGAGATGCCCCTTAGTCGAATTCGGCTCAAACTCAACTCGAGCTACAAAAAATCATCTTAACTCGGCCTGAGTTGGCCATTCAAGCCAAGTCAATCCAAGCTGACTCCAGCGAGTTAGTCGAGCTAGCTCAACTAGTGGATAACCCTAGTTTCAAATCATATAATTCATCATCCCTGAGGGTTGATTTTTGGGCCTTGTCTAACATGATTTAGAACACCTAGTGGGTAGATTTTACATAAACATCATGGTGGTGCTACCCGGATAGCCGACTCATTTGCACGCCCATGCGCCCAAGAGGAGTTAAAAGAAATGTAAGAGACGTACCAAAATGAGAATACATGGGATAAAGATGTAGCTTTTTGAAAACCTTTCCAAAAAAGTATATAATATATATTTAGAAGTTTTTTGTTTATTTTTGTAAATTATCCTTTCCAATAAAATCCATTGGAATAGTGTATTGTGGGCCAGCGTGGTTTGTGTGTGGCATACAACCTGTTCAGCACGTATGCCTGACCAACATTGATGAGGTAAAACTAAAAATCATACGGATTGATCATCAGGTGAACCGCACGTGAATTTTTATTTTTTTGGATGGTATAGTTCTTTTTAATGGTTGTGATCCACCAATATAGGATCACCTTATTATTTTTTATATATTTTTATCATCATGATGGGGTATGCCTATTGGAAGGGTCGGATGCCATACCATCAACATCTGAACCCGACAATCTCTACTACTATCTGATAGAAAAAGGTAGACGAGGACATTTTGATCGCTACAACCACCAAAATCTGGTAATATCAAAATGTCTAGTGACATTTTGTCTAAAACAAGATTTCCAGGAATTCCGCCGTAAAAATCCCGTCGCTGTCCATCGTGTCTTTATTAGTTATTTGCAAGTGCTTCAATCATCCGTGCACGTGACATACGAGATTTCCAATCCAGACCGTCTATGTTGTGGGCCACAACGTAGATGGGAAAATCATTAACCATGCATCTAAGCCTGCTAATTGACTGGTTAGGATCGTCGTATCAGTGTCATCTAAAACTATGTTCTATCAATAATGGCCCCAACGACATCGACTGTCTGGATTGATTTACATGATTGCCAAAACAGTGGGTGAAGTCCCTTTATATTCAACTCTAGCTATTTCTTATGGGAATATATATATAAAGTACAAAATTAATATGGAGTTTGCCTTATTTAAAAAAGCTTCCAAAAGGCTACCTCGTTAGTGGGTGTAGTTTTCGTTCCACTGCCTTCCAACCATCACTGGGTCAGTGGTTCGGGTGGGCCCCACCGTAACATTTACGGTAAATTCCACGCTGGCCATTAGGTGTGTCAACCCCACGTTAGGTGCGAATTCCACCATAGCATTAGGTCTGTCACCCATGTTTGGACGGACGCTTAAAAATTAAATCTTGAAAAAATTACCACTGTGGATCCTACCTTTTTTCCAGCATCTTTTACTAAAAATTCAAAACTTACGTTCCCAACTTAGACCTTACATGTACGGACAGGGCCATTGAAGCTGAAAATACCCCCTGCTTCTGCTACCTATGGCTACAGTTATAACCGTCGCTATAAGCCTACATAAGCGAAAAATTACTTTGTAAAGTAGGGGTATTTTCGTCCTCAAATGCTCTGTCCGAACATGCAGGACCTAAGCTGGGAAGGTAAGTTTTGGATCATCCGATAAAGAAGCTGGATAAAAAGTGGGATCTACAATGGTAATTTCTCTCAAGTCTTTCTGTAATTTATATAGTGTACAAGGTAGTGCTCACATTCTAGATTATTTCCTTTGACATGGACCCTGTGAATTATGGGTATAATTTTTGAGCCATAAGATTTAACTTTTTATTATAAAATTTAATAATGGATTTCTTATAATTACTTATAACGGTGGACTCCGTAAACAATCAAAGCATGGATATCTCTTCTCAATTATTTACTTTGGAACTAAATATGCAATGCTCAGGGTGGAGTGAATCATATGTAAATGTTATGGTAAACACTATCAAAATTAATAGAAGACTCTTATACAATTTTATTATTTTTTTTTAAATAATCTCTTGTGAAGTTGGAAGTAACAGCCATTATTTATTTTGCTGGGGACTACCATAATGTGTATGAGAAACTATTTTGACCATTAAATATGTAATCTCAATTTAGCCCTAGAACAAAAATAAATAAATAAGTCATGCTGCCTTATGATTCATGTGGACCATACCTAAGAACATAGAAGAGTTGTACTCTTGATTTTTATAGGGCCCGCTGTGATGATTATATGAAATCCATTCCAACCATTAGATGGCCCACCAAAATTTAGGCATGTGCCTAAAATTCATTGCCATCATTCATTAAGTGAGGCCATAGCAAGGGAAACAATTTAAAGGGTGATTGTTGTACATTGTTTCCGATTACAAGGTCCACCTAAATCACACATGAGGGTAACTTTTTTTTACCCATTTGCTTAACATGAGGTGGTGGTTGGGGTGAATGTTATATAAATATCACACGGAAATAAATATCACATGGACACCCCACCCCACCCAAGACGTTGACCCATTTGCTGGCAAGTCCGATGTAAATTTTATATGAAGTAAGTTTTTTTTTATCACTTTCTTTTTTATTACACTCCGTATTCTCATGATATGCCTTATGGTTTAAGGTGCATGGATGTTAAAATCATTGATTTGAAAAGTTCATTAGGTTTTCTTTACTTTTTGTATGTCATACCATTGAAATTTTCATGCTAATTAGGAGATTTTCGGCATCCAATTGTCGCCATTTGTTTACACCTCTCTTGGCGAGTCCACAACCGGCCAATGATACATGGCCATGTGTAATCACTACATAGTACTAGTGATGATGAAATTCTAGTTGGGCCTTGAGGATATCTTTTTTATCACATACTTCTATGATACATCACATGTTAAAAACAAAACAGCTCAAAGTCATATACACTCCTACAGATGAAATAATGTAACAAATGGCACTTAGTCCTCACAGAATATTTGACATGTGTGGTTAAAGCAGTGTGCTATACAAGCTTATATTACAATGCAAATATATTCGACAATGACATCTCATGCAATTCTACCTAAATGAAAAGCTTCTCTAAAGATGATAGGTGTTTTCACGAAAACTATAAAAGTTAGAAAAACCTACTCCTCATAAAATAGAATGAAATAATTAAAAAAATAAAAAATAAAAATTGATGAGGAATCCAAGTCCATCAAAGATACTCCCTAATCCCTTAATCTTTAAGGATTTATGTGGCCAAACTGACAAGAAAATCTAAAATGGTTTCATCCCATAACATTCAAGAATCCTAAACCAGTAAGCAAACCCAACAAAGATAACTACCTCTTGAGCCATATAAGAAGCACACAATAAAGAGGACAGGCTTACACCAAACACAATCTCTCTTCAAATCGCAACACTGCTTATTTTAGTTTTAGATTTAGTTACTCTGTTTCTTTCCAGCACCCAATGTTATTGAGTTCCTAATCAGTTGAGTACTTGCTTGGAAGATCACACCTCATTTATGTTCCACTGACAACCCACCTCAATTGTATTATATATATATAGGTGGTTACATGTATTTATTTTTTATTTCTTTGCTTAATTTATTTTTATCACTGATTGTAATAAGATTCAATTATAAATCAATAAAATTGGTGTTTAAATTTTTAGCTTTTAATTATTTTCATCAATTACTATATTATTGGGAATTGAAAACCTAAAGCTCATGATTACCGGTGAAAGAAAAGTCTTTGACTCAAACATTTAAAAAGACTAACCCTTCTCTTCTAAATTACCTTAAGAGCAGTATTGGTAGTTGGACCGTTAAATTAACTTTTAATGTCTTATCTTATTATTAATTTTTGCGCTTGCAGTGCAAGCGATGAATTTAACTCAATTGAGTATGAGTACGACTATAACATGCCACCGCTATCTTAATGGAACACATATGACTAAACATGGGTTGTTAAGACGTCTAGCCTTGTGTTAAAAACTCATATCATGCATCTTAAACCTTGCGAGGCCTCTCAAGTGGGCAAAATGGATGGACGACCCGTATTGATTGCCGATCATTGATGAACGAAACCATCCTACTTGCAGTGATGCAAATGATCAGAACCGTCCTCTTTCAATCCAGTCATTCATTCTAACAAATCAATGATCAAGATGATCTTTCCAGTATGATTATTGGATCGTTTTCAATCTATAATAGTGCCTCATAGATGAATAGTTCAGATCATCCATCGATCCACCAATACATATGGGCCCCATGGGGCGACGTGTTCAAGCAGCAACCTAATGCAAATAGAATGACCGTAAGCATGATCACAAACGTCTGAACTCTGAATATATCACATATGATTTGGATGTTTTCCTGTCCCACATGCACCACAAATGCCAACCCATGAAGTGTTTCTAGCACCTCATTGGAGTACAAGGTGCCCCCCACCATGTCTGCATAAAAATTGGGTTGGTCCACCCAACCAATAGACCACAAATATACAAAAGCAACCGACGGTTTAGACAAAGTTGCCAACGGTCCACATTCAACTTAATTTTTGTGGCCCGCCTAACGTGTGGACTGCTCTTAACCTCATACATGGTAATAATCACGGTGGTTATCACAACATGCATGGCTTAGATGCATTACACGTGTCACAGTGGCATACATCAATGGGGCACGCCTAATGAACAGCTGGGATCTTGGATAAAAATGGATGGCTGGGCTCGGGCTCGGGCCTGCTTGTGTTGAACCCGGTCAGGCCTGGCTCTGGGGCTAGGATTTTATATGCAGGGCTAGGCCTACCCATTAAAAGTATCATTCCTATTAGAGCTGGGCATGTCTGACCCGATCCGGTGGATCCGACTCAATCTAATCCGATCCGACTCATTCCAAATTGAACCGACGGCTTGGATCGGACCTGATCGAGTTTGTTCATCCAGATCTGATTATTTTTCGCGTCGAGTTTGGATAGTAGTCTATCTGAACAGATTCGAACCGAAAAGATTCGGACTGATCCGACCTAACCTGATTTGTAGCAGATAGTCGGATAGTATAAATATTACTTTTACCCCGTACCATAACCCACCCAAATCTTGTTTACTTTTACCGTTTACTACCTCTTTCAGCGGCTGCTGAGGCTGATGACGACATTGCTAGCACCTAGCCCCAGGTCGCCACCAAGGTATCCGGATCAGTACGGGAAGCAAGCAACGTTACATGTATTGAACTGCAAGATTGGATTCTTGGAGGTGAGTCCATCTCTAATCCCTATTATAGTAACTAGCCGTGTGATTATTCAAACTGGGCCTTCGGCCATATGGTTGGGTTTGATTGAGGCCCACTATCAAAATTGAAATTATGAGGGCTGATGCGTCCGATAGTGAATCCCTTACATACAAGTAGACCCCATGGTTAAGTGATCCAGATCGTTGATTCAATGTCTCCACGTCGATCTGGCTTCACCTCCAGAAATAATTAGTTTGGATGATCCTGTCCGTCCGATCTACAATAGATATTTCACAACACGTGCTTTTCCAGTAACAGTTGAATTGTAAGCCACTGAGAAATCTGTGAGAAATCCCCCGTCCATCAGTTCCACCAACTCATTTTAGGACATGGTCCTAACAATAAGACAAATTCAAAATTTAAGTACACCCGTTCCATAAAATTGTTTCGTATATTATGGTTTGCCTGAGATTTGGATCGACTTTAGTTTTAACTCATGCTTTAAAATGAACTGCAATAATGGATGGACAGCTTTTTATTTCTTTTTTATATTTTACACACGTACACACACGCCTATGCACTCACGCTAATGGAATTTCAACACCGATGTACTTGAAACCTTAATTGAGTGTTGAAACTTCAGAAAGTCTATCACCCGAGCAAGAGTAAGGAACCCCATGGGATACAAAGTGATGGAGAACTGCCAACATGGATGGACAACTTCTTCTTCTTTTTTAACACATGCACGCACACCCTAACACACTCATGTTAGTGGCATTTCATCACGTATGGATGCTCGAACCCTTAACCAAGTGTCGTAACTCCCGAGAGTCTACCACCCAAGCAAGAGTAAATATTCAAATGGATGAACGACTTTTTTTTTTCTTTTTTTTTTCTGTTATTACACACGCACACACACTCCACACACTCATGCTGATGGAATTTCACCACCTATGGGTACACGAACCCTTGATTAGGAGTTAAAACTCCTGGGAGTCTACCACCCAGGCAAGGGCAAGGACCCAATGGATGGACAACTTGAATATTCATTGGATTCATCAAGATGAGACCCTTGTGGGGCACAACATGATATATGTGCAATAAATCTACAATGTCCAACTGTTTTGAAAAGCTAATTTTAAAGCATAATCCAAAAAATGAAGTAGAACCAAATCTTACGTGAACCATACCACATAAACAGTATTGATTGAATCCCCACCATTAAAAACTCCTTGAGGTCTACCCGAATTTTTATTTGCCTTAGCAGAACCTCATTCGCATAATAGTTCCGAGGACCGGTCATGTATCACGGTTGATATTCTGTAAATGTTATCGGGGATACGTTAATCCGAACCGTCCAAACTGGGGTCTACCATAACCGGGGATTAGGTGAGACCCCTGACTGTGGGACCCACATTATTGTGTATCCTAAATCCACACCGTCCAACCATTTTGAAAGTTCATTTTAGAAAATTGTTCCAAAAATGAAGTGGACATAAATTTTATACGGACCACACCATAGGAAACAGTTGTGATTTAATCCTCAATATTAAATACTTGATGGATTCCACCGAAATATTTATTTTCCATCCAACCCGTTGATAAGGTCACAAACATGAAACACCCAGTTGAAGAGATCACACAACTTGATCCAAAAGCTGTTGTGGCCACAAGGAGTTTTCAATGTCAATCACCATTGTTTCTTATACTATAGTCCATCTGGGATTTGGAGATGTTTCATTCTTGGGATCATTTTTTCAATGGATGGACGGTGTGGATGTAGTCGCATACATCATAGTGGGCCCCACAGTCAGGGATGCCACCCATTCGGTGGATCCGGGGTTTCACCTAATCCGCTCCCTTCCATCAGATGGATGTGTATGAATCACGAACCGTTCAGCGCCACGTGTAAGTTTTTCTGTCTCATCCATTGTACATGGGATTCAAGTTCAGCAATCTGAACGGTCCAAATCGTTGACCCCATCAAGGATGGAGCATTAGCCCAAATCAACAATAATCTGACAATTTTAATCATCTGCGTTCCCTCATTGGATTTTAACCACATGTCATCTTATTTTCAACCGTCCATTTAAGCCCCACCACTTAGATGGTCAGGATTATCCTTCAGTGTGATTTTCATGTTATGGACGTTCCAGATTGATGTAGTAGTATGCCCATGCATGGTATGGATCATGATACCGTGACATTATTGCAGTGGGTCCCACCATTGAGGATGTGTATCCATTTGTCTGCGGATATCTTGGATAAGGTGTAAAGATACTTCGCGTTCAAAAGAGTGCGTACGCCACAGGGAAGTGTGCTGTCTGGCAAAGGAATTAGAGAGCCTTGTCGGTTTACCTACAAAGGTTGCAGACTAAAGGTTGTTATACAACTAAGTGTGTGAGGCCCACCATGATGCATTCATGATATCCACACCGTCCATCATGTGTGACCCTTTATATTCTCATCTTTGACCCAAAACAATAAGCTGACTCACAACTCAGATGGGATCCACCATGTAAATCAATCCTAAATCTAATAAAATCATGTGTTGTGGCCCACTTTTTTTCCGGAATGTCCTTATTTCTTTATTTATTCATTCATCCTTATATTCCTCATCTTATGAATGTAATGGATGCTGTATAAAAGACGGGGGACCCACGAAAAATCTAAAAGGTTTTAACCGTAGACGTCTGTCCCAACTTTTCACCGTGATGTGGTCCCAAGTGTATCTGAATCTCTCTGATCTTTTTCATGTGAGGTGGAATTGATGGGTCACACCTTATGGACGGAGTGGATGAAGTCTCTACGTCGCCACAGCCCCCACACACGTAGTTGTAGAGTAAGCTATCTCTACTACAGAGTGAAATATTTCACCGCTATTTTCAAAAGAGGGCAGCCAATCTACCGTATATGGTCCGATAATCGCACTAGCTTTATGATCGTAACCATTCAATTAATAGGATCAAAAGGGCTTTCTCGAAATAAAAGGGACAGCGGCCCAAATGGGGATGGTGATATCGGATGGTTACGATTGTCTGATCTGATTGGATACTGATTACTAGATGGCGGCTCACCGCTCACGTGTGAACCTACACCAGGATACAAACCTTGGAATTATGTCACGTGCCCCGATGGGCTTTGAGAACTTAGACTGGGTCGGGCACGTGGCCCAAGCCCGGGTTTCTTCAGCCCGTTGATGACTACTGGCAGGCATTGTGCGAAATGGGCATGTTTGTGTGAGATCCAGGCCATTCAGCAGGTGGATCCTGATGTGTAAACGTTTTGACTTTAATGCCGGGATGGTCTCGCCATTGGATGGACAACACGTGGACGTCGAGTGTGGACCGAAGGTTGGTCCTCCTCAACCTTCACACTCTCATGCACGTGTGGCCCACCCAATCACCAGCCTTGCGTGATGTTTGGGCAATGGAACGGACAAGATGGGAATCACCTAATGAACGGACTGGATATTGCATGCACATCCCACGGTGGCATGTTGTGGTCTGTTGATGAGATTTTGAAGAGACAATTCGCAGCACACGTGCCAAAGTCGATTACGTTCTGGATCCGAGCCACTCATCATGTGGGATCCACCGTCAATATTCCTGGATCCAAAGTTCAAGAGCGTTCTTTCATCATGTGTGCCAGGAACATAGACTGTTAAAGCTGTATCCAACCGTCCACTTTTCTCATACGTGTGTGGCCCAGATGGTAACATGTATGGCTAGGGCCAACTTCGGCCCGTGCTTGGAAATGGGTCGGACGGCCAGGAGAGATCTGTGGATTGGTCGAGCACTACAATGGGCTTTCAAGGTCCTCCTGTTTGATTCGGCTCCATAACATATGCCCGTACGATGGACGGCTTAGACCCACGCACGTATGCCACGCTGCAGTGCTTACAATAAAAAGATTGCAGCACTGTCTATATTACAATATGATAAGTGAAGTCTCTAGTAACTGAATTTGAAATTTTTATTTGAAGGAATGCGACATTCACCCCTTCGATTATTCCAATATTGTGGTGGCCGTTGTTATCCATTGCCTTAATATTATAATAGGGCTTCAATCTCATGCACACGTGCCATATTGGAGTTGGCGCAACGAAAAGCTCTAAAGCACCTGGTGCGGTGTCTATATTACGGTAAGGGCGTGTTTGGCTTTTTAAGTTCTTATGAAGTATAATGTAAATGAGCTATTATTATTAACTTGAGGTGTTTGTTTAAACAAAAATTATGGCTTTTAAATCAAAAATCTAATGTACTTTTTTTAAAAAAAGTAGGTAACCTAAATTGTAATTATTATATTTTCATATTATAAAGTTATAAATTTTACGGTAGCCAAATGTAAGTAATATCACCACCAAGTATAAGAGTAAATAATTGAAAAACCAAATAAGATGAAAGCTCTGGAGGTTGAATTTGAGACTATTATTTTTACATTGATGCAAGTAATTTATGTTACATAGCTTCCTTTGAATAAAAGATTCCAATATTCATCCATTGATATTCAAAATTTATAGTAATTGTTCTTATTTATGATCCTTATGATATATGGGTTGGATCCTTGACATGGTGTTTATATTACAACAAGATATGTAGATGCTCTAGCCTTTGAATTTGAGATTTTTCATTGATACAAACTATTTATTTGTTAGGCAACCTTTAGATAAAGGATCCCAATATTTGTTATATGTGATGCATAAGATAGACAACTTGAACTCCACGCACGTGCCACGTTAGCTTTGCAATACTCTGACATGGTGTTTATGTTATACAATAACATACTTAGAGGCTGTAGTAGTTGAATTTAGGATTTTCTTTTTTTTTCAATGACATGAACAGCTAGTTTGACAAACTTCCTTTAGATAAAGGATTTCAATATTTTCCACATTGATTATTCAATTTTTGTGGTGATTGATTTTATCTATGGTGCATATGATTGATGCCTTGGACCTTATGCACATGTGCCATGCTGGAGTGTGTGTAATAAAAAACTCTGCAACACTTGACGTGGTGTATATATTACAATAAGACACGTGGAGGCTCTATGTAAGTAAAAGCTATGTAAGGCATGTTACAATGTGCATGAGAAATTTATTTCATTCATCAATTTTACAAGCTAACAATAGAATATGATTTTATTTTTTTTTTAAAAGGCATGTCATATGTTTGTTCTTTGGCTTATTTTTTGTCACATGTTATATGCGCGGGAGTGGCAGAATCAAACTTGCGGCTCATTTAAACCGAACAACTTTGACCCTAGGTGTCAAGATAAACAGATACGTCAAATGTAATCATATATGACCGATAGTCAAGAAGATCAGTCACCTATTTAGCCACTTTGGCAAGATTGTTATAAGACAATCTGGCGACTATCAGCGGGTGAGGTTTTTCCTCTAAAGATGCATTGCACTTTGCCTTTCATATGAAAGGACATTTAGTATAACAGGCACTCGGAAGCAAGCACACAATAAAATGAATACTCACAATCAACTGCATGGTGGGATTGCAATGAGCCTTTTTTAAATGAACAAATGTTCGTATTGAAATGGAACTAGTCTAACACGAGAGCGTAGGCTCAGATTATAGATAAGGATTACTACTGCTCATAAGATAGAGTTAAAGCTATAATAAGGAAAGATAAATTGATTTAGTTTGTTTGATTGATACGAGAATATTTGCTTTATTGAACTTCTTGCTATTTATAAATCTCTGTTACAGCTTCTCTTTGAGTATTTGTATTATTTATCTTCAACAGTTTATGACAGTTGAATTGTTGCCACGTTGGTCTTCCAAATCCTTCCATCTCTTCTTGTTCCTTTAACCGTTCTTTTCTGCTCAAACGCTTTCTACCTCTCAAATTTATTGGTCGCGTCTCACATAAGATGACATATTTCATCCAACTTAGCACTAGCTGTACTTCCATAAAAAGTTATCTAAATATCTCTAAATATCTTCCGCATGCTATTTATTTCCCTACAACAACACATGTCATTCCATGATTGACTATTTGTAACATCATGGATTTTCACTGTTTTATATTTTCAAAAATTCATAATTTTTTTATTAATTAGTTCATATTATCACTTATTGACCATTAACACTCAATGTTAGCTTATACACAAGTGGACCAATCTGGTCATGATTGGACCGAGTGCGAGCCGTTAAGCCGATAGCCCGTTTACACTTAGCAATAGCCAGTGCGGGCCATACCACAATGCGGGAAGGTCAAAAAATTATAAAACTCTAGGAAACCATAAATCTCACTGAGCTTGTGGTCCATCGCAGAACACGAACTTATTGGACGCTCCCGAAGTTAATTATTTGGGCCGTTCCATCAGCACATATCAACTCACCTAAGGCTAGAGTTGAAATCTGACACTAGCTAAAACAACTGAGACTCTGGGTTTTTCAGCCGTCAGATTTTTTCTAAATTTTTGGTGAAGGTCTAATGTATTATCCTTCGCCCGTCCACAAAATCTGGGACCTGATCGTGGCACGGTAACCGTTGATCACAAATCGGACCCGTACGACTAAACCCCATATCCGATCGTTTTCAAATTTTTCATAGCCCTTCATCGGGTCATGGACCACCTACCCTATAAGTTTTATGTCCAGGGCGCCACCAGAACTACCTCAACAACTAGAATGGACCCCACAGGGCTATTTAAAGATTTGAAACTCTATGATCAAACCCCATATCCGTTCATCCGTTTGATCTCAAATTTTGCATGGCCTCTCATCGGGCCACGAGGCACCTAGCCACCAAATTTGGTGGCCTATGGGGTGGTAGGGCCACCTCTAAGCCAATATGGAGTCCTAAAGGGCCATTGTGGGAATTTGAGGAAACTTAAGGCCAAAGGGCCCAAATCTGGCAAAAAAAGCTCTAGCTTTCTCATAACTCCCCCTTTGCTACACCCACCAAAGAGAGAGAAGGGAGAGCTAGAAAGCAAGGAGAGAAGAAAGAAAGAAGGATAGGAAGGAAGAGAGTGAAGGTGGGCCCAAGAGAAGTCGATCGTTGCATCTTCTTCCCTCTTCCTCAAGAGATCCCACACCCACCACTCTAAGCTCGAATTTCAACCGATTAAAGAGGTAAGCACCCATCCCTTTTTTAATCTTTTATTTTTAGATAGGATTTGTATGAAATCCTAACATGTAAATGCTTTACCTTAGGGATTCCAGCCAATCGACCCCAAATTCGAGTTCTCTTAGGCCGTTTCTCAAGAACTCAACAATCCATAGGTGCGGACCATTGCTCTTAGGTGGCCTAGCACCAATTTTAGTATTAGATTAATGATTTTGATTGCTTGGATGCCATGTTTGGAGAATCTAGAGAATCCATAGGAATTGCATGTTTGTTGAAATTATATGGAATTGTATGTTTGGCTCTCATGATATTTTTCTTACTTCTCATATGATTTTGTGTATGGATGATTATATGCTCATGCCTTATTGATTTTTTTCATGTATTATTGCTTCATAGTATATATGATTTCAATACTCTTATGCATATGATTTCTTAAGATGGAGGAAGTGCTTAACTTCCTTACACACACACACACACACCCTCACACTCACATGCACTTGTTTTGATATGGTTATCCTTGCGTGCTATGAGAATCTGAATTGAATGTGGTGAAGTATGAGAACATGATGTTGTTTATTCTAGTGATACATTGGTAGATGACATGCTATGAACCACTATTCGTACCCTTGGGTTGGTCAGGAACATGAGGAGAGCGAAGGCAATTCCGTTGGTAAGACCGCCTCGAGGCTAAACCCATGGATTTGGGCAAGTGCGGGTGGGCGACAGTAGTTAGACTACATGGGTTGCTTGCACCTGATGTCGTTCTGTCACGTATTTGCCTAGACTCATGCGGTCTAGTCTACAGGCTGACTAACCCTGTTTGTTAACCATGTTTGCTCACATATGTATGAAACCTGAACCACCCTACAACCGTTATCGCCCACTAATAACCTACTTGAAACTAGTCCACAGCCTCGTGAGCCGGGCATGCTGGAATGGGACACTGTGTCTGAGCTATCGGCCTACGCTAGGGTGTCGCGCCTCCCCGTAGTGACCGCGAACGATCCCTTTATCTCGGCACTCCTCATGTACTTGAAGTCAATGATGAGGAACCCGACGAGATCACGGACCGCGGGGTCTTGGCCTCACCCGTTGGGGGGCCTTGGCCTCACAACCAGCTTAGGGCATTGATACGTGGTGTCACGCCCCAAACTCGGAAACCGGGCTCACAGAATTCCCGATCGCCGAATCTGGCGCCGACAGCCTCCGTAGAACCCCATTCTCGGCTCCTAGCTCCCATTCGCCAGGTTCCAATCCTGGGATGCTACGAGGAGGATTTTCGATGTCAGTTTGATTCGTAATAAGCATAACCAAAGGCATAACCCACAAACAACAACCAAGAACTCCATTACATTTCCACTATGATCAAAAACTTTGAGTACAAGATGTATAAAGGGAAATACAAGATAGTGCTAATAACAAAACTCCAAAGGCTCGACTGCACGCTCCTGCTGCTACTACGCTACGGCTGCGTCCTGACGTCACCTGCACGCATCAATCGTGCATAAGCTTATAGAAAGCTTAGAGGGCGGTGTAAGTGTGTGCGCAATACGAGCGTGCTCAGAATACAAGGTTAGAGTAATGCGGAATTATGCTGATGAATACGTGAATGCAATCAGCCGTACCAAGGCTATACAGTACAAGATATGAATGCGATCGGCCATATCCAGACCATGTGATGCGAGATGCAACTCAAGCATGCCAATCCTCATCATATATCAGTACAGTTCTCATTCTGGATAATCACCGGGGTCTAGTACACTCTACGCCAGTTTGTCGTCCCTATCCGAACGCACAACTGGGAGAGCAGAAGAGACCTCACTATCCGCCTGCCAATATCGGGCCCGGCTCGTCGATAGCGGACCGATTCCTCAAGCTGGTCAAACTCAACCTAGGAGTTGCCCCCTCACTCAGGCGGGTAAGGTCACACCCCTTTCCAACCGACCACGACACAGTGGGAGACGCAACCTACTGGTATACGGCCCTCGTGCGCTCATGTATCCACTCGGTCTCGACGTTAGAGTCATCCTTTGGTACCATCGGGTTTAGGAATTTTCACCCAGGGACATCTATGGCGCCCGTATGCTAGAACCAAACATTTCCGGTATTCAATCCAGCCACCCACGATGCATCTGTGGAGGCTATGGCCCTGATGTCGCTAGGGCATATAATAATCACAATCATACAAATGCAAGTGCATGAGTCACACTACCAGTCATGCAACAATCCTACGTGTACCATGCACTATGGCAACTCCACCTACCAGGGAGCCCATAAACAGTTCGCCCGAAGGCATATGCTATGATCAGTCACTTCTCATATCAGTCATACATATGATGCGTATGATAATGAATCATGGATTTATACTAAACATGTATATAGAGATGAGCTCTGTGTATAACTGAGATGGGCCTAGACGGCCTACTTACTACAAGTATGGGCCTATTAGTGGACCTTAGGGAGTGTTACAATGCGGACATTTAACCAACATTGTACCTACAATGTGGACGTTTAACCATCATTGTTCCTGAGGCATTACTTACTATAAATATCGTTATTTGCCATGGAGGGATCACGCATTGCAATGGACCTAGTTGCACTCAATTTGGGCCTTAAGTACATCAATTGAGCCGTATCATATGGGCCTTACATTCATCAAATGGATCACCTTAATGAGCCTCACCAATGGGCCTTAGGTCCTTTGCAATGGGTTATAACCCATGGGCCTTAGAATTCATTAAAATGAGCCCAATCATATGAGCTTTATGTACATCAAATGGGCCTAATCACATAGGCCTTATATATACCAAGGTGGGCCTCAACGATGGGCCACAAATACATCAATTAGGCCTACACACATGGGCCCATAAATAACAAAGTGGGCCTTAGTGGGCGGGCCACAAATACATTAAGATGGGCCTCAACAATGGCCTTAAAATGATCTCAAAATGGTTGGACAGTTTGGATGAAACTCATGCATCATGGTAGACTCCCATGTGGGCCCACTATAACATTTATTTCCAGCCAATCCTGGGCCCACTGAAATGCTTATTTGCCACCCAACCTGTTGTTAAGGCCGTGTGGCAAGGGGCCCGCCAAAATGTTTATTTTACATTCCACCTGTTGATAAGGCCATGTAGCAAGGGGCCCACCAAAATGTTTATTTTCCATTCAAACCTGTTGATAAGGTCATATAGACCCAGGGCCCACCGAAATGTATATTTTCTACCCAACCTGGGTCCACTGTACTATTTATTTGCATCCAAACTGTTCATTGAATCACATGGCCTAGGGCCCACTGTAATGTTTATTGCCATCCAAACCTGTTCATAACGTCACGTGGCCAGGGGCCCACAAGATGGACGGCGTGGACACAATACATACATCTGAGTGGGGGCCACCGTCCACTGGCGTGGACGGACGGCGTGAGTAAAACACTTGCATCACAGTGGGTGTCACCACCCACTGTTGTGTACGGTGTGGTAAGCCACACATACCACAGTGGGTCCCATATAGGGCCTACCAAAGTGTTTATTTGTAATCCAACTCGTCCATTACGTGTGTCCCACCTGTTTGAGGGTTCACACCAAGTTTTAGCTACATTCAAAATTCAGGTAGGCCCCACCAAGTGTTTTTATATGATTTAGGCATGTCTTCACATGATTTGGATGGTATGGCCCACCTGAGTTCAGTTTGTGGATGATTTTTGGAGTCAACGCACCATTCAAGGGGACCTATTAAATGAACGGTATAGATGCAAAATATACATCATGGTGGAGTCTACAAGTGGGCCAATACGGCCACCCTTTTTAACGTGGAAGTCTCTGGACTCATGGCACAAAGTCATGCCAAAAAAGAAAATTATTTTTTTATCCTAGGTGCGACCCACATTAACCAGATCTACCCCATCCATTGCATGTGTTCCACAAAATTAGGCGTCCAAACCAAGTTTCAGCCACGTCCAAATTTCAGGTAGGCCCCACCAAATGTTTTTGTATGTTTCAGGCATGTCTCCTTATGATTTTAGATGGTATGGCTCACCTGAGTTCCGGATTGGTCCCAAATTTTGGTTCAACGCCTAAATTAATCTGAGGAAGATGGTGAAAAGCTTGGATTAAATCCATGTATTAAGTTGGGGCTTACACGAGTGGCCCACCATTTCCCTTCTTTTCCTTTCTTTCTTTTTATTTTTTTGGTTGGACGTCCAGACACCTCTGGACGTCAAGTAGCAAACGCATGAATGGATTTCCTTTAATTTTGTTTTCCTAGGTGGGACCCACATTAAACAAATTTATCCCGTCCATTGCATGTTTCCCACAAAAATAGGAGTCCAAAACAAGTTTCAGGTAGGTCCAAGCTTCTGGTGGACCCCAGAAATCATTTTTTTAAGTTTTAAAAGAAGATATTAGTATTCTTAATGCCACGGCCCGCCAGATAATTGGATCGATCTCATTTTTCGGCTCAACGCCTAAAACGATCCCGAGAATAAAATGGATGGCTTGGATTAAAAATATACATCAAGGTGGGGCCATGTTAGAGCAGCCCACCATTTTCCTTTTCTTTTTCTTTCTTCCTTTATTCCCTTTCTGTTGAAACGTCCAGCGTCCCAGACGCTGGACGGTCTTTTGTGAAATTTTTTTTTTTTTGAGTCTGGGCCTTGAGGGAGTGGGCCACCACTGATGGGTGTCATGGGCTCAATGTCCAAGGTGGGCCCCACTTGAATAAAAATTACATCAAGGTGGGATCCATTCAAGTGGGCCACACCCTCCTATTGCAATAAAATGAAATAAAATAAAATAAAATAAAATAAAATAAAAGAGAGAGAGAGAGAGACATGGAGAGTGGGACACGGCTTGTGATGGAGGGACCCCGTCATTATGGGCCCTCCCTAACAACAAATCATGTAACAAGTGGGCCTTAAAACATGTGGGACCTCCGAAATTTAAAATCAACGGTGGGGATCCTTTCCCCACCGACATGGACGGTCTAGATGACCTTTGAAGAGAAAATAAACATCATGATGGGGTCCATGGAGAATGGCCCCATCATGGAATGATCATGATGATCCATGTGGTCCATCGGCCACAAATAAGGGTCTCAAGTGAGATCCACACCATGGATCGGTGGGCCTCACTTGGTCCACCATAAAAACAATAAAAACTACCCTATAGAGGCACCCACCGTCCGATCTTCTCGCTCCTAGGGGTTTCTTGGCACCTTAGCTTCAACTTCAATGGTTAGGATGAAGAATGGAGGTTTGAGATGAGAGATTTTGGGGTAGGAAGGTGGGCCACTTGGAGCTTAGAAGGGTTTGAGAAATTCCATACGTGGGACTCTTGGAATTCTCTTGTTGCTTGGAAATTTTGAAATGAGAAAGAGAGAAAGAGAGAGAGTGATGTAAAGGGAGAGAGAGAGAGAGTGATGGATGGATGGGTGAGTGATGTTTGTGTAAGAAATCTTGGACTTTTGTGGCTTTTGTGTAAGAGAGGTATGGGATGTGAAGACTTTTGTGGTCTTTTGTGTAAGAGAGGTATGGGATGTGAAGACTTTTGTGGTCTTTTGTGTAAGAAAGGTATGGGTTAGGAAGACTTTTGTGGTTGCTTGGGAAAATGGGTGAGAGTGATGTGTACTTGACATGTGATGGGTTGATGGGTGATTGATTGATGGGATTGATGTGATTGATGTGACACATCATAGAGATTCCCTTGGTTTTCGCAACGCGCGGCATTTTCTCGCACCGAACGTTGGCCCATAACTCTTGATCAGGGTATCGCCTTGGCGCGCGAGTCGCGGTATCAGAACCGCAACGACGGCGCGGTCGCTATGGTATTGGTCTCGGGTTGAGTCGACTCGGGTTGTCGGCACGTGAATCAGGGTCGTGCGTCGATATTGTTTAAGGGTCGAAAGTTGCCAGAATTCGACCGGTACGACCGCGGAAGTGTACGGAAAGGTACGGACCAAGATACGGGTCTTACACGTGGGGTGTATCAGATTTTTCAATCTGCTGAATGACTGAATTTAACTAATGACTCGGCTAACACGATCGCATTGCATCGCACTAGTTAGGGTGACGACTCGGAAGTCGAGATCGCTCTGAAGGAGTGCTAATATACGCGATCGTTAGATGGAGTAGCTCGAGGGAGCGTTGTGGCGAGGGTATGCATCATATCATTATGCATGCATGTATTTTAATAAGAGTTGCTAGGTGTTGATGATTGACTGCATTTTATTAAATTCATATTATAATTGATGTCTGTTATAACTTAAGATTAATAGCACCCACTGAGTTGATCACTCACTCCTACTCTGGGACGGTGTTTTAAAACACCAACTAGACTCTTTAGTAGATGCGAGTGAGGCAGAGCTCAACGAGCCGAGCAAGGTGAGCAAGGATAGGGAAGAGGAGCTTTCCTACTTCCAGACTTTCGACGGATCATTTTAGTTGAGTTCAGGCCACCACGGGGTATGGATCAGGGCCCTAGTTGTCTAGAGTCATGTATGGGTGGGACTAGTTCCCTATTTAGATGATTTTAAATTCGTCATTTAGATATTTTTAATTTAGTAGTAATTGATACTACATTATGATGTATTTATACTTTATGCCCTGTTAAATTCTTCATTGTTTATGAGATCATCCAAATATAATCCAAATATGAAGCCCATCAGGGCACCCATGACACCTGGGAATTCGGGAGCCGAGTTCTTACACGACTCCTGAAAACCCGGGGTGTTACACTATTATATAGACGATAAAAAATAGGGTGCATCATCCTAAATTTAAGTAAGCTACATGATAAGAAACAATGAGGAAAAAAACTCCTAACGTTTAATTATTTTTAAAGCCAACTATGATGTTTACATATCATTGAAATCATTCATAAGGTCATTCCATTATGATGAATTAAAACACAATCTCCGTTACAGTTTCTCTTTGAATATTTCTCTTCTTTATTTTCAATGGTTTATGACAATTGAATTGTTGCCACGTTGGTCTTCAAAATCCTTCTGTTTCTTCATGTCCCTTTAACCGTTCTTTTCTACTCAATCGCTTTCTACCTCTTGAATTTATCGGTCGCGCCTCACATAAGATGAAATGTATTATCCAACTTAGCACTAGTTGTACTTGCATAAAAAGTGATCTAAAAATCTATAAATATCTTCCACATGGTATTTCTTTCCCCATAACAACATGTGTCATTCCATAATTGGCTATTATATGGATGATAAAAAATAGGGTACATCCTAAATTAAAGTAAGCTATGTGATAAGAAACAATGAGAAAAAAATAAAAAATAAAAATTTTAAAAACGCCTAACATTCGATTATTCTTAAAGTCAATTATGATGTTTACATGTCATCGAAATTGTTCATAAGGCCATTCCACTACGATGAATTAAAAACACAAATATTAACTTACCAAAAACAGTATATGCCCACACAGTGCTTTTTATCACAATGCTTATATGGACAACATGGTGAACCCCACATAGTTTATACTTATACGTTTTTACTTTGATGAGTTAGAAGTAAATTTGCATTATTGATTTATAGGTATGGATGAGACTTTATTTGTGATTATTTTTAACTTTACGCTCGCACACACCATAATAGATACTCGAACCTATAACCTCTAGTTTGAAACTCTTGTGAATCTACCACTGAATCATGATTATGGATAGAGGTGGGTAGGATCTGACCCAATCGAACAGGTCAGATCCGATTTGACCCGAACCGAAAGCCAGGGTTGGGTCGGATCGAGTAGACCCACTCAGATCCGACCGCAAAACGAGTCAAGTTTAGGTCAGTAATATAACACCCCGAACTATTCTGGCCTTACATCCTTATCCTGACACAAACTTAACCGTTGGTAGTTATCTCCATTCAATAGATTCAACCATCTAACAGTTGATTTCAAGACAAGACTATCCATCACGTGATTTGACGTAAATATCTTCACATGAATCACATGACGAATAATTCCCTATTCGTAATGATTTAAATATATATTCTTTTATAAGAACTTCTTACAAACATGCCTATAACCATGTAGAGCAATTGAATTTTTCAACACTCACACATCAGCAATAATTATGAAAATGCCATTAACCTAGACCCTTGAATTCTATATCACATAGTTCCCGTGATCCGTTTCATGTAAAATTTTATACCAGGCCTAATTATCATAAATTAACCATGCACGTCAAATTTCAGCCCTTGGATCATAGTAAATCAGCTACTTGACCTCTACATCGGTTCATACACTTATCAAGATTCCGATCTGTCCATCTTTTTCACACTATATGAATATGCTTAACCCACCATTAGAATCAGAATCTGAGAAACTTTTACACGTAAGAAAGTCACTCAAATCTAACGTTATGTAAGCCCTACCCTTAATCACTCCAGAAACCTATTTTATGTTCATTGGTTTACGAAAATAACCGTACATCAACCCACATACATGGTCGGAGTACATTCCAGCAAGTTTTCATATCTTTAACAAGTCATCTGACTACCCATCCTGATTAGATCCGCCAAGTGGGCCATCTGAATATCAGGGTGAATTGGTCATTATGAAGATCTTCGGGTTTAAGTCCGAACTACCCGAGAACTTGTCAATCAGAGGTGTATAAATGTTATTTTGAATTACGGAGTGTATAAGCCACTGAAAGAGCATCTTGGACATCCTAGAGAGATTAGGGCCTAAATTTGACTGATGAAAGAGCATGAAAAATGGGGAATACCCGCCAAATTTCAGAGCATTTGGACAGTTCACTCTGATACAATGGACATTGGAAGATTATTAGAAAATGGATGGTAAATTTGTAATTATACGATGTAAAGTGACTACGTGAAGATGGTTTTAACGTGAATACCATTTAACGCGTTAGTAGATCGTGCGGCGCACCTGAAGTTCGGATTTACTTCAAATTTAGGACCATGGGTTAGTACGACGTGCCAAAGACGGTGAATGGAGTGGATCTTCCGAAAGGTCATCACAGGTGGAACCCCAAATATTTTGAACAAACTTGTTTGCATGCTGTAACAGCGAACGTAAAATCGAAAGTGACGAAATTACCACCACACGTTGACTAGTGGTGTGGCTCATCCAAAACTCGGATTTACCCCATATTTTGGCCCCTAGCCTAACATCACCTTACAAAGCTGATGGAAGGAATGGATTTTCTGGAAACTATAATAGTGGACCCCACCTGATGTCATAGACGATACACATTTATGTTACCTGTTTAAACAGAGACTAATGAGTATTTATAGGTTGATCTGATCAAATGTATTATTGCCCACTCGGAACTTAGAATTTTCTTATAGTTAGGCCCCTAGGACTCTTTTTTATCCATTAACGTTCAATCTTGGGATGATCTGACCACTAGATTAATGGAAAGCCACCATTAGAGCTAGGAATTTATCCGTATGGCCCACCTGGACCTTGGATCTGGTCCACCTTTGGTCTAGGTTCCTAACTGGACTTTTGAAACCAAATGAGCGGCGTGGATTTCTCTCAAACATCATGGTGGACCCCACCCAGTGGAGTGTATGTGCACTGCTATGGCACACCCGCTGGGCACTGTGCAACCTGGAGTGGTTAGAGCTCCCTTGACGCGTGCCTTCCCGAAATAAGGAGGTCTCTCTCTCTCTCTGTTTTCGACAGCAGCGGGCGAGCGCCCGTTTACAACGTGCATGGCCCACCATATGGCCCCAAACTTGATGATCCAACCCGTCCATTTGATAGAGGACGCGTGTTAGACCAAAATCCCCAAGTTTCATGCTATTTCACGTGTGTACATGCACACGAACCTTGCCGCAAGTGAGCCCAAAAACACAAAAATTTCAAAAACAGAAACTATCTCCACTGCAAGCTGGCACAATCCGTGTGAGAAGAAGTCCTCCAATCCCAGCCCTTTTATCCAGTGTATCTCGACCGTTCGTCTGGGAAAATCTCAGCCATCCATTTGCTTAGGGCGTTCCTTGCAAAACCAGAGACGATTTCTGCTCCTTGCCACAGTTTTGTAAAAACCGGACTGCAGGATGTAATCCTGACCATCCACCATCCATCCAACGGTGGTGTGAAGCTTAGGGCTTCAAGAAAAAGGATATATATACAATGAACAGTTCTCTGCTCCGTTTATTACAGCCACCTAAGAAAAACTATCCGCCTCCTTTGTTCTAGCGAATCCACCAACTTAAACCCCTTGAAGCTTCATGAAAGCTTATCCAAAAGTTTCGTAGGGTTCATATGGACCATTTGAAGGAAGTAGATTGAAGGATTTGATGGTGTTTTCAAATCCACCATTAATGGTGGACATCTCCTTCGTTTGGAGTCGAACCGGGCTCGGTCCGGTCCAGGCCTGCAACCTTATTGTCGCATGGGCTTTGTCCACCCCAAATCTCATGAAAAGCCAGGAAGAAAAGAGAAAAGAAAGGAAAGAGAGGAGAGAAAGAAAGAAGAGGTGGGAAGAAGGTAGAGAGAGTCTCGGTTCAAGGTGCGGCCGTTGCACCACTTGGCTCAACTCACTGTTGAGCTTGAGGTCGATCGCCTGGAGGTGCCGCTGGACTTCCAGCACATGGAAAGAGGGAAAGTGAGAGAAGAGAAAGAGAAAGGAAGAAGGGAAGGAAGAATCAGGGCAGTGAGAGAGAGATGGTGGGTTCGGGTAGCAACCCGACTCGCTGTTAAGTCGAGTTGGCTCGGATCTAGTTCGTGCCTGGGGGGTTTGTTGGACATCCCAGTAGGTAGAAGAAAAGGAGAGAAAGAAATGAAAGGAAGGAGAAATGAGAAAGAGAGAGAGGAATGGCTAGTGCGTCGCTGCACTAGCTTAATCTGAGGCGAGTTAACTCGCTGCTGAGTTGCAGACCTGAGTCAGGCACGATTCTGTTGAGTCTATTACTAGACACCTTCCAGCAAATATGAAAAATAATAATAACAATAGGAGAGAGGAGAAGGAAGAAAAAGAAAGAAGGAGGAGAAGGTGAGATTGAGAGAGTTGAGCCGAGTCATCTCAGATCCAAAGTTGTGTTGATTCAAGTTGAATCATAGGTGCGCTTTCTCTCAAACATTTGCATTGAAATTTTAATTAGAACATTAGTAGATTATGTGTGCTATAACTAGCTATTGCAAACAAGATTGTATTTACCAAACAATAGTAGTCTTAAGGATTATCATTAATAGTAGATCTTAGTATTTAGTTATCATCATTAGTATTTGCAATTATACAACTTGATTAACTATTAAAAGCTTATCCATGCTTAGGCTAGTATTATAAATAAATAAATACGATTTATAATTATTGGATATTAAAATTCTATTCATTATGCCCAAACATTATCATTGATAGTAGATTGTACATATGGATATCATTATAATGGTTATTATTGTTATGATAGCTAGCATTAATCGTTACAAGGATGCTAATAAATATTTTATAACTATTGAGTTAACATTATAATTAATTACGCACCACTAGTATTCAAACCCTAAAAATCTATCCTGGCCTAAACCTTAGGTCAAAACTTTGAACATAGATGGTGTGTTGAGTATGGATTTAGGTGTAGAATCTAATATTGGTATATTTAAATGTGAACTTATAAACCATCATTATTAATATATTAACTAATATGAGTTATAATACTAATGCTAATGGCATTTTTATAATTATTAAAATGTAATTTTAACCAATACACCAAGTAGAGTCCGAATCCTAGAATCTAAGTTTAAGACTAAACCCTATGATAAAAACCCTTATTCTACATTAAAATCCTAAAAGATAACCCTAGGCGATGATCTTAAACCCTAGGTAGTGATTAGAACTTGGACCTAATTATACAAGTTCATGATTTGTGGTAGGATACAATTCTAACGGCGCAAGCACTTAGCGACACTAGAAGATGATTTTGTTCATCAGGTGATGATTCTTCCCCTTGAGCTTTTCATCGTTCCATTAGCTTAAGTTATAGTTTTTATTTAAATTTATAATTGATATCTCTCTCTTATAATCACATGTGTTAGCTGGTGGAAATTGAATTGTTATATTGCCTGCTAAATGTTTATCCTACACATTTATTTATGCTTGTGAATTATTTGTGGTTTACTTATGAAACTTAAACTAGTACACTAGTGGGAAACCCCCACCTATATGCATACACCTATACTTGGGATGTAACCGACTGATTATGATAGTAATGAACCTTTGGCTTAGTGGTTATTGAATGATGATTTAAATTAACCATTGATGTGGGCCTACCATCTAGGGTTGTTCTGTCCAACGGTTTTCAAGGATGGTCTTTTATCACATGGTTTTGATACTCGCCCTATGTGGCTCATTTTGGTGTTTGTCGTATGTGGCTTATTTTGATATCGCCCTATGAGGTTTTGTTATGGTATTTTTTCTATATGGGTTAGATGTTTTATATCGTGCAACCATGTAATGGTAAGCCCCATGTACTGTGATATGATTGGCCACTAGTCGACATGTTTCCATTAAACATCCTAAGATGGTAGTCTCATGGGTCGAGGATGGTGGTAATGAGACACTATGCCTGAGCCGTCGGCCTACGCTGGTGATGAGCCCCTGTAGTGACCTTGAGCTTAACTAAATTAGCTGATTGTAACTGGACTAATAACGGTTTGGCTAATCATGCATCCATAGCATGTTGGCGATAACGGGTAGCTAATTCTGTACGTTGTAGCACGTGCCCTTAGGATCTTCGGGGTATTGTTTCGCTAGCTCCCAGACCACCGACTATCGACCCCTGTCCGACTGGATGATTTTTTCAGGTCGATGATTGCATGAGCAACGAGCCCAAGTCCGGCTGGATGTGCATCCCCAAGCCGATGTGCATTCGTGCATCCATGTATTTAAAAAAACTGCATCATGTATTGTTTTGATTGCTTTGTCATTTTATAACTATTTTACCTAATGCGACGGTGTGTAATCTTGAGGAAAATTCATACTGAGCTGGCCACTCATCCATCAAATATATAACCATACAGGTAGAACAGGTGGCCTAGATGATGTATATGATCAGACTTGACGAGGAGCTATGCAGGTGTCATGGATGCACGACTGTATTACTAAGAGAAACTGCGTGGTCATGCGGCTTACATTTATATGCTTTCTGTATGCAAATCTTGTAATCGTTAATGTTGGGACATTGGTTTGTATAAGTCATTATGCGCAATCACTTATATATTCTAAATGAAATGAAAATTTTCCTTTACGTTGATTTGTCCATTCTACACTCATATGTTTACTCTGATTAAAAAAAATACTTGAATTTGACCATCCTTTAAGGTTAACACTCGAGTTTTTAGGAAACGAGTCATATACTCGGGTCCTGAAAACACAGGGCATTACAAGTAACCAGTCTAATCCGGAATCTGATCTGGTCCAGTTGAGTAGTATATAGTATTTTTTTTTTATTATTTTTTTTACTTTTACCCATCTTTTCTACCCAAACGACGAACCCTAACTCGTCCCTACCCGAGTAGTACCGCACCCATCTCGATCCGAATCCAGGCCACTCAACAGCCCGACAACCCATCTTCACCATTCATCCTCCTCCATTCATCAGGTAGGTTCCATTTATTTTTATTTTTTAATTTCTTTGTGTATTTTTCCCTGGCTCGCTGGTGGTCCGGCCGAGGTTGGGACCTCATTGGCTCAATTGTAGCGTCCAGCCCTGGCTCTCCTCCTTTCTCTCCCTCTTTCTCTCTTGATTTCCCTCCTCTCATTATTTCTCTCCCAATTTCTCTCCTCTCATTCTTTCTATCCTCCTTTGTCTCCTGATTTCCCTCATATTTCCTTCATGGCACGAGGGTCTCCAGCTCAGCTTGACTCAGCCCAGTCTGAATCGACCGGACATACTCAACTCGATCCGACTCAATTTCCCTGACCGAGTTGGACTCGGTTCAAGTCAGACTAGCAAGGATTCAAATCGGATCGAGTCAGCCCTACTGGACTCGATCCCGGATGGGATTGAGTTTGGATCAGGTTCTTAAAAAAATCGGATCGAGTCGAGCAAGACCCGAATCAGTCCAACTCAATTCAATGCCCACCTTTAATTATGGACCCGACATAATTTATGATTTAAAGAAATAAAAGGAAACATGATGTTTAATTTGAATAATAGTTAGCTTTGCCTCAACCAAAACACCTATTCATACAAGTGGGGACCATCATCTAACAATCTTAACGATTGAAGAGATAGGCCCTACTATGGATGACCCATTTAATGAATGAATGAAATATTATTCTTAACTATCATACCAACCAGTTATAACCTACGCCACACGTTTCTTTAAGTTGAATTTGGTCCAAAGCCTTAAGGGCCACGAAAGTTTTGGGTATGCTTATATTTGTGTTTTCCCTTCATCTATATTTGTTTGACCTTATTAACAGTTTGGATGGCAAGTAAAACATTATACGGGCTTAAAGTTTAGGTTTAATCTCCACTGATTTTTGTGGTGTCTTCCACTTGATCTTTAGATTTACATCATTTTTACACATGTGACCTAAAATGAGTTGGCTAAATAGAGAAACGGAGTGGATAAAACACATATCATGGTGGGCCCACATAATTAGGGCCACGTCCTGTTATATCCCCACGACATATACTATAAGCGGACATAGATTGCCGGCCCCCAGACAGGAAGTTCCTATAGTTGAAAGCTATGTGGGGGCCATAAAGATGACCGTGATAAATCCACTTCGTTCATCAGTTTCTCAAGACCACAATAGGACATGATTATAAAATTTAGGTAGATCCAAAACTAACACAGGCCACACCAAATGAGGCAATTGGAATGGAAACGACCATCTTTTAAACATTTTTAGAGCCGACTATCATGTTTATATAACATCTAAACCATTTATAGAGTTCTCATCACACAAATAAGTTGTATGAATAAATACCATCCCGATAGAAAACTTTTGTGGCCCTACAAAGTTTCCAAATGTTGGTGTTCAATTAAAGGTGAGTATTGAATCGAGTCGGATCAGATTAGGTCCAACTTGACTTGATCTAATTTTTTCAATAACCTAATCTAAACTCTATCCGATCCGGGACTGAGTCCAGCGAGGCTGACTCGATCAGATCCGAATCCTTGCTAGCTTGACCCGAACCGAGTCTGACTCGGTCAGGGAAACCGAGTTGGATCAAGTGGAGTTTGTCTGGTCGATTCGGGCTGGGCTAAGTCAAGCCAAGCTGGAGATTCTCGTGTTATGAAGAAAATAAGAGGAAAATCAAGAGAGAGGGAGGGAGGGAAAGAAGGAGAGAGAATGAGAGGAGGGAAATTGGGAGAGAAAGAGGGAGATAAATGAGGAGAGCCAAGGCTGAACGTTGTAGTCGAACCACCGAGGTCTCGACTTCGACCGAACCATTAGCGAGCTAGGGTAAAATACGCATAGAATTTTTTATAAAAATAAAATAGATGGAACATACCTGATGAATGGAGGAGGATGAACGGTGAAGATGGGTTGCTGGGCTACTGAGTGCCCTGGATTCGAATCGAGATGGGTGCGATGTCGCTCGGGTAGGGACGGGTTAGGGTTCATCATTCGGATAGAAAAGATGGATAAAAGTTGAAAAAAAATTAAAAAGATACTTTATACTACTCGGCCGGATTGGATTTGATCGGATTTGGTTCCAAATGGGATGGGATCGGATTGGATCAGCTACTGACCCGAACTCGACTTGTTTTACAATCAGATCTAAGTGGGTCTACTCAATTCGACCCAACCTTAGCTTTCGGTTCAGGTTGGATCGGATCCGACTAGTTCAATCGAGTTGGATCTTATGAGTCGGGTCGGATCCTTCCTACCTCTATGTTAAATCCCCATTATTCCATGTGTTATTCCTCACATGAGTTTTGGACATGCAAATTTTTATATTCATGTCTTATAGTGGCCTTGCAAAACTGATGGATAGAGTCAATTTGTCACAGTCATCTCTATGGCCCCCACATAGCTTCCAGTTACAGGATCTTCTTATGCCGTGACCACGGGCAATCCACTCGAACCACTTCCTAGAGAGCCAGTCTTGTGTAACTGAAGTAAGTGGATTGATTGTGACCCTGGGCATGGAGATATACCCGTGCTTGGGGTTGCGTGGGACCCACATATGTCCATGAAAAATTCACTCCATCCATTTGTTTTGGAAGCCCAAAATATGATAAGATTTTAAAAATCAGGCATATCAAAACTCATGTGGGCCACACCAACAAAATAGTGGGAATAAAAATGTCCACCATTGAAACCCTTTTACAGCTAACCATGATGTTTCGAGGCGTGTTTGGATGGATGTAATGCAATGTAAAGTGTGTTAAACACACACTTATCAAAGCATTTACATTGATTGGATATACAAGCCCTCGCTGTATTTCCTCCTTGGTAACACAACTGTAATGAGAGCCTGTAATCCACTGCCATTCCTCCTAAATCAGCCTGTTTTCATCTTCCTTGATCGAATCTTGTTGCAGAGATGTAATGGAGGAAAGGTGGTCTACGGAACCCCTACCGTGTTGATTTTTTCTGTTTGCAATATAAGAAGAAATCTTCTCCTAACTAGGCTTATCTTCCATCTTGCCAAAATATCATTTCCAAATATGAAAGTGTAATATCCAGGCCAAAATGACACTGGGCCCTAAAGCGTCCACCAGCGAGTTACTTCAGGACTATATCAGACAGTCCTTATGGAGCACACGTGCGTAGCTTTGGGAAGTGAGAGTGAATAAAGTCAAACGACCACATTAAAAAATTCTAAGAGGGTAACGTCACAGACACAACTAGTCCTAGGTATGACTGGAACCCGGAGTGGACCGCGACGGCTGGCCCTCACAAAATCCATTCCAACATACTAAAATGAGCGTGAGCCACCCGTCGAAGTTCTGCTAAGTCTAAAATTATAGGAAATAGCCAGCTTCACAAGTCTCAAGGTCCATCGCGGGTGGCAAACCTAGATGGCACTCTAAATTGCATAACTTGGGACGGGAAGGAAGTGCTTGAAACGCACAACTCTCCTAAACTTGAATATGAAACTAAAGTGAAGTAGGCCCTGCCACTCATTTGTGAAAATTACGACTTCCTGACTGTTAGATTTTAACCAAACTTAAGGTACGAGTCAAGGATAATTCTTCACCCGGATCCATATAGCCACATCCTTAATCGATCATAGACGACTACCCATCGCAAATGAGGTTCTCGCGGTTGATTGAGGCATCCGATCTCCACCCAATTTGAACTAATCGCTCATCCATGATGGGACACCTGTCCCATGGGGCATATGAGCCAGCGGGACCCTGAAGGAGCCCCGTGGGCCAAATTTCAGCCTACTCATGGCATGCATGTTAGAAAAAGGGCTCCCAAGGCCATTTGTACACAAGTTTATGACTATAAAAGACCCAGAAACTCATTTCCCCACTCCTGTACAAATTTTAAGCTGCAATAGAGAAAGAGAGTGTGAAGAGAAGGAGAAAGGAACCTTGGGGAAGCTAGTTTGGGCAATTTTCCTGCCTCCACTGGCCGCAACAAAGCCCGCAACTGTGACGCGTCGTAGGAAAACAGCTCCATGGTGAAAACAATGTAATTATCGGACCCTCCTCGTGGATTTAAGCCTCATAGGCTGATTTGCATGTGCCCTTACAAGCAATTTCATCGGCGCAGAGCACCGACATGATAACCTGTGGATCCCAACCTTAGAAGTGGCACCACAAATTGACAAATCACCTCTAGGTGTGGACCATTACCTTTAAGTTGCCAGTTATCGAACATATGTTGTAAATAATGATTGTGTAGTAAAATTTTAAATTGCATGCTAAACAACGAGTAATTCTTATATATATTGTCCACCATGAATCGTAATTTTTGCTTAGAATAGTTGATCATTCATTGTATGTTATAATAGGTTGGATTTACTGAAATGTCTGCACATGCTTTCTATTATCCCCTTACGCATGCACTTAATTGTTTTATTCTTGGTAAATGCCGCGATGATTTAGGGTCATGCACCCGCATGGTTGATAGAATACTCAAGTTCAATAGAATATCATGTTTTTAATGTCATGCATGCTTACATACTCTTGAAATAAGAAATGTATATGACGTGCTATTAAATTTTAACTGACTGGCCCTTTGGGTTGGCTAGCAAATCGCGAAACTCACAAGGGCAACCCTATTGGATCGATTGTCCTAGGCCAATCTGATCGGTACAAGTCGGACACGGACAACCGATAGTATTCGGATTACAGAGGATGCTTGCACCCAGTGCCGACTGCGCTGTAGTTCTCCTGAGTCAACCGAATTAGTTCACTAGCTGGCCAGCCATGTGTGTTCACCATGCATGTTCATTCTTGTCTGAACCCGAGACACCCCACGCTACTAGAGTGCCCACTTGTAACTGCTAATGATACGATCCACATAAGTCTCGAGAGCAGGGCATGGTGGTATGAGACACCGTGTTCAAGCTGTTGGTCTACGCTGGGTGACGAGCCTCCCTATAATGAGTGTGAGCAATTTAGTCTATAAACCCGCCTTTCATATGAGTTTAGTTGGGAATGACAAACCTAGACGAATCGAGGGTTGCAGGCATAGGACCATTACGACCACCTTAGGCCTCGTGATCAGGTTAGGGCCTTTGATTTCATGTGAGTGCCTCAGTTTTCTCAATCTTGTTAGATGAACAGACTTAACTAAACCCTCGACTAACATGACCATTGTCGCATTGCATTAGCTAGGAGTGATGACTCAGCGGTTGAGGTCGCATGATAAAGGAGTGTTGGTCATTTGCGAATGTGAAGATGGAGTCGCTATAAGGGAGCATTGGATGGCGAGGGTATGCATCAATATCATAATAACATGCATATGCATTAAGAAAAGTATCTAAGGATTGTATGCTTAGATTACTTTTCATTTAATTGTGCATGTGGATTTAATACATGTGGATTTGATAACTATGCTTAGATTACTTTTCATTTAATTGTGCATGTGGATTTGATAACTTTCGTAACTTGATCTTAATGGAACCATTGAGTTGGTCACTCGCTCCCACTCTGGGATGGTGTTTTAAAACACCAGCTAGACCCTATCTTAGATGTAGATATCATAAAGTCCAACGCGCTGGACAAGGTGTCCATAAACTTAGAGGAGGAGCTCTCGTACTTCGAACTCTTAGGTGGGTCACTATAGTTTGCCTTAAGGCCATAGATGAGGCTGTAGGGCAGGGACATCTTGTGCACTTTTTTGGACTGTATGTATTTTTGGGATACGGTCCCGTGCACTAAGTGTATACACATCATCTTGCTAGTCACGTTTTAAATTAGTTGTGTTGATTTTTTGTATACGCTGCATGATCCATTTAATTTCTCAAATGCTCACACACTAAGTAGATGAAACCCAAATCAATTATTTTCTGCGAAACATAAGTGACGCGTAGTTGAGGTCGCATGATAAAGGAGTGTTGGTCATTTACGAATGTGAAGATGGAATCGCTATGATGGAGTGTTGGATGGCGAGGGTATGCATCATATCATAATAGTATGCATGTGCATTAAGAAAAGTATCTAAGGATTGTATGCTTAGATTACTTTTCATTAATTGTGTATGTGGATTTGATAACTTTAGTAACTTGATGTTAATGGAACCACTGAGTTGATAACTCGCTCTCACTCTGGGACAGTGTTTTAAAATATCAACTAGACCCTATCTTAGATGTAGATATCATAAAGACCGACGCGCTGGACGAGGTGTCCATAAACTCAGAGGAGGAGCTCTCGTACTTCGAACTCTTGGGTGGGTCACTATAGTTTGCCTTAAGGCCATAAATGGGGCTGTAGGGCAGGGACATCTTGTGCACTTTTTTGGATTGTATGTATTTTTGGGACACGGTCCCGTACACTAAGTGTATACACATCATCTTGCCAGTCATGTTCTAAATTAGTTGTGTTGATTTCAGTATACGCCGCATGATCCATTTAATTTCTCGAATGTTCACACACTAAGTAGATGAAACCCAAATCAATTATTTTCTGCGAAGCATAAGTGAAACCCAGGAATTCGGGAGTCGAGCATTACTTAACCCCATAAATTCAGGGCGTTATAAGTTGATATCAGAGCTTTAGTTTGGAAATAAACTGGGTCGTGGGCCGTGAACTCATCATAACGCATTCGTTGACGTAGATGAGAGCGCTGAAACTCAGCAACATTGATCCCTAAGGCCGAACCCTTAGTTGTCTCAAGTATCTAGGTTTTAGTTAAGAAAATTTTAAAATTGGAAGGGATTTGAGGGAGAGAGAGTATCTAAGATGATAGTAGAGGCTGGGTCTTGGAATACTAAAATGTGTTTCGGCCCGTAAATAGGCACGAACTCGCAAATTCAGTGTGTGCAGCCTGGTGTAGTGGGGTTGGGTGACTAAAGTAGCTCGCCCTACCCAAAATCATATATGGTACATACAGAGACTCATACCGATTTGGAAGATATGCCTATTTAAAAATTTCCAATTTGGGGCTTGCATCGTATATCAGGTTTAAGATAACATATACTTATCATTCCATATTTTATTATACTAATTCATATGATTTGCTATGTGTATATCAGGGTGGTTAAATACTATGTGGTTTTCCACGGGTGTGTTCCAGGTATCTATTGAATATGGGATCAGTGTCATTAGCAAGTCAATCATTATAATGGCAACACATTTGAAGCCTTCAGTTCTTGAAAGGATGTAGAGAAAGAATGGAAGGATGTAACTTGTGCTTCAAAGTTCCGAGTACACACTCTCGGGGACAACTCTTCAAGTAGCCTATGTTCGAACATGGATGGCATAAACTCATCTATTTCACAAGCTCAATCTTTCATCCCTTGTTCAAGTGAAGTTAAATGCCGCAATAGCTTGTTCCAAAAGTAAGATGAATCATTGAAGTTAATACACTATAATGACTTTGGACTGTTTGGGAAGTAGGACTAGCCTATGTTGTAGGTGACATAGAAAAAACAAATATTATATTGATCCAAAACTTATGCGACTTGAAAAGTAGGGGTGTACACGAGCTGAGCTAGTTCGGTTAGCCCGCTCGACTTGACTCGAAAAAGCTCGATTCGACTTGGTTTGAAGTTGAGTTCGAGCCGAGTCGAGCTGATTTTTTGAACTAAAAAAATGAGTTCGAACTGGCCCCAGCTTGACTTGACTCAGATCGAACCCAACTCAAATCGAACTTGGATCGAACCAATTCGGTGACTCAGTTACTTTGATATTGATGTTGCTCACCAAGTGTCCGATGAAATAACTTAACGAAGTGTGGCGGGTGGCAATGAAGATATGTATATGAAATGAATAACTTTTTTTTTTCTTGAATTTCATGTTACTTAGAAAGTGTTTGATAAAATACCAGGAAAAGCAATGTAATTGTTTTACATACAATGAAATTTTGAAGGTGTAGTTCATGTATACGTGAAGATATTGTACTGGTGAACTCGGTTTGAACTTAGCTTGACTCAGCTCAAACTGGCCTGAGTTGTTGAAGGTATTGAGCCAAGCTGTCCAGTTCGGCTCGTTGTACACCCCTATCCAAAAGGGTTTGGATGGTAGGCGTTCAATCCCTCCCCACTGCCTTTCGTAGTGTGGTTCACTTGATCTTTGCATCTCTCCTAATTTTCAGCTCAACCCTTAAAACGAGCTTGCCAAATGGATGAACGGTTTGGATATAACACATCCCTCATGGTAGTACTCACAGAACTTGGTGATGTCAACACACTGGCCATGTCGGTGGTGTGTGGTACACCAGCGAATCCGCTTCCCATAGCATTTGACTACATTCTCTGGATAGGTATGATATAAATGCGCATCAGTGTTACATCCGAGGTTAACCGATTTCGGTAGGGCTCGACAGTGAGGCCCACCTGGATGTATCTGTCATATATCCACTCCGTCCATCCGTTTTCACGGCTTATTTTAGGAGGATACCTTAGATTCGGATCTGTTTGAAATTTTCCTTTTATGCCATAAAACGAGCTGGAAAAAACTGATGAACGGTGTGGATACACAGCACATACATCAAGGTGGGTCCACCGTCGCCGCCTCGCAAACGCCGGACGTGGATTTCCGGCCGAAGCCTTTCGCAGGAAGTTCCTGCGCAAGTATGTAGGGCGGGGCCCACCGTGATGTTTCTGTGAAATCTACCCGTCATCCGGATTTCGAGCTTATTTTAGAACATGAGAAGAAAAATGACGTGGATCGATAACTCAAGTGGGTCACACGAGAGGAAAAATTGGAAAAAGAAATTCCTACCGTTAAAGCCTTCTTATATCCCATCCAAACCGTTTATAAGGTCAATACCACTGGGATGAAGTGAGAACACTAAAGAAAATGCCCGATACAAAACCTTTATGGCCATAAGATCATTCAACGGTGCTCACTGAATCCCCACTGTTTCCTTTCGTGTGGCCCACTTGAGTTTTTGATACACTCATTTTTGGCCGTAAATAGTAAAATGAGTTCGACAAACGGATTGACGGGTGGATTTATGACAAACATCTCAGTGGGCCCCACCCCACATCTTTGCGCAGCGATTTCAAATCCGCGTCCCGCAGACGTCGGTTTTCCCGACCTCACGGAATCCAAACTCGAATTACAATACCAGAGAACTGGTCACCTACAGTCAACTGTACCACAACTTGTGGAACCGTTTCACCATTCCCATCAAAATGCCACCATTTTTAGAAATCAAGACCATCACACCGATAGCCCCACCATGAAAATATTATTCTTCTCCAAAATCAATCTGATCCGTTCACTAGGTGGGCCAAGCCCGATGCTGATTCGAACCGCCGGTTGTTCGTAGATTCCAACAGTGGCGCCCTTGATGAGAGGATTGGCCTTGATTTTTCTGTCCGGTGATCTTCACGGAAGGATCATAACCCTTCGATTGATCAGTAACAAATACTAATCAAGGAAAAGACCAAACTGGTGCAAATACGTTAAGGTCACGTTATCAGCGGTTTGGATAATCCAATCCGGGATTTTCTAGCTTATAGTCCATCCACCATGAGGCCCATCATCTCAACGGTTTGGATAGAAAAACGGTCCACATTTTGACAGCTACAGACTCAAACCTGCAATGGTACTTAATAGGGGCCATTCTCGAGCGATGATCCAATCCGTTCAGATTATGCCGAGGCCCACAGTATCAACGTTCTAGATCACATAACCATGGGTCCATTCGTACAAGACGAACCGTACAATCTTTTGGCACGGACGAGCTGCAAGGGAGTCCGTGCGACAGAAATCCTTGTGGGGTCCACCGAGATGTCTGGGCGACATCCACTCCGTCTCTCATCTGCCGTTACTCATGTTAGGACCTGAGCCCAAAAACGCCGTGGATCGAAAACTCAAGTAGGGCACACCATAGGGAAGAGTGGGAATGACTGCCTACAGCTGAAAAGTCCCTAGGTCCCAGAAAAGCTTTGGATTGGGCTGATACTTGGTTTTCCTCTTCATTCCAGTGTTACTCACCTAATGAACGGTTTGGATGGCGTATAAACATCAGAGTGGGCCGCAGGAGCGTTTCAAGCTTTCTATTGTGGGGTTTCCATTCCAACAGTTCCTTATGTTGTGGCCCAATTGACCGTTGGATCGTCCTGATATCTTGGATTACATCATAACATGACCTGGCACGTGTGATGAATGGATTGGATGTCACACTCGTATCACAGTGGGCCACGGTGCTTTTTGTTGCATTGGCTTTCTCCGACCCCTTTTCCAGTGAGAAGGTAGGTGGAATCAGCGTGACCAAAAAATGAGGCAGATCTAAGCACAAGTGCGCCTCACGACGGGAAATCGTTAGGATTAACCTCCACCGTTGAAACATCCGTGGGGGCCACGAAAGTTTTGAATGAGGCTAACATTTTCGTTTTTCAGCTCGTCCCTGTAGGAATGAACTTATGAATGGCATGGATGGCGTATAAAATTAGGGTGGACCAACAGAGGTTTCAACCGTAGGCATTTCTGCATTTCCTATGATCTGGCAAAACGGATGGACGAGATGGATTTCTCACAAACATCATCACGGTGGGACCCACCTGGCTTCTCGTCGCAGGCAATCCGCGTCCCGTATAAAATCCCTACTCCCTGTCCTCTTCCACCTCTCCTAGCAAAATCCTCCAAACGCCTCTCGCTCTCCATCTCTCTCTCGAAAAGCTGAAAAACTAGCAATTAAAAAAAAAAAAACTGAAACCCTAATAATAAAAGAGAAGATCAATCAAACGGCGCTCCTATCTCGTTGATCTCGTCCCTCCATTACTCATCCAACGATCCTTCTTTTCCACCATTTTTTCACCTTTTGTCTCGATTTTTTTTTTTCCCGTTTTTCCTTTCTTCAATCCATTAATTTCGATATCCAAACAAGGCCAATTCCTCCACTCTGCAACAAAAAAGGAGTGGTTATTTTTCGTTTCTTCTACGGTAGGGTTTTATGCCCTTTTTCTTTTGCTGTTTCTAGGGTTTTAGTATCTTTCTAGGGTTTTAGACTCATATCTAGGGTTTTAGGGTTCTTCCGATGGATGACATGGAGAAGGCGATTCTCTTCAGCTTCGATGAATCGGGGACTATCGATCCTGCCCTCAAATCGCAGGCGGCCTCGTACTGCCACCAGCTCAAGCAAGCCCCATCCATTTGCCTCATCTGCATCGATCGCCTCTCCTTCACCAAGTTTGCCCAGGTCCAGTTCTGGTGTCTCCAGACGCTACACGAATCCCTGCGCCTGCGCTACTCCTCCTTGTCCCCTGACGAGAAAACCCACATCCGCAAATCCCTAGTCTCCATTGCTGCTCCACCACCTGACTCTCAGCGCGCAACGTCTGTCAGACTCTCCGATTCCCCTGCCTTTATCAAGAACAAGTTTGCACAGGTCTACGTGACCCTAATCTATTTTGAGTACCCATCGATATGGTCTTCAGCGTTTCATGATCTGCTGTCAAGGCTTGTGGATGGCCCGCCACTGATTGACATGTTCTGTCGAGTTTTGAATTCGCTGGACGATGAGCTGATCAGCTTGGACTACCCACGGACTACGGACGAGATTGCTGCTGCGGCCCGCGTCAAGGATTCGATGCGGCAGCAGTGCGTCCCACAGATTGTACATGCATGGTACGACATTGTCTTTTCTTACAAGAATTCAGACCCTGATTTGGCTGCGGCCGTCTTAGATACGATGCGGAGATATATAACATGGATTGAGATTGGATTGATTGCGAATAATGCTTTTGTGCCCCTGCTTTTTGAGCTTATTCTGGTTGACGGGCAGTTGGAGCAGCTACGGGCTGCTGCTGCAGGGTGCGTTCTGGCAATCGTCTTGAAGCGGATGGACCCCCAACCCAAGCTCTCGCTCCTGCAGAGCCTTCAGATCAGTAGGGTCTTTAATCTTGTTGCCGGGGATTCTGATTCTGAGCTGGTCTCAAAGCTTGCGGCTCTAGTTACTGGATATGCAGCTGAAGTTCTAGACTGTTCTAAGCGTTCGGAATCTGGGGAGGCTAAGGGCATTTCCATGGAACTTCTCGATGAAGTCTTGCCCACTGTCTTTTATGTAATGCAGAGTTGTGAATTGGATTCGGCATTCAATATTGTCCAATTCTTGTCGAGTTATGTTGCCACAATGAAGACCTTGTTGCCTTTGAGAGAGAAGCAGTTCGTTCATGTGGGCCAGATATTGGAGGTGATCAGGGCACGAATATGCTATGATCCAGCATGCAGAGATAGTCTAAATCTGCCTGATAAGATCGGTCGAGAAGAGGAGGAGAGGATGATGGAATATCGCAAGGATTTGTTCGTATTGCTTCGTACGGTAAGCCGTGCTGCTCCAGATGTCACCCAGTTATTTATTAGGAATACATTAACTAGGGTGATCGGTTCTTCTGAGAGGGGTGTTGAGGAGGTTGAAGCTGCTCTTTCTCTTTTCTATGCGCTCGGAGAGTCAATAGGTGAAGAGGGTATGCGGACGGGCAGTGGGCTGTTGGGAGAACTAGTCCCGATGCTCTTGTCAGCGCGCTTTTCGTGCCATTCGCATCGTGTGGTGGCACTCGTGTATTTAGAGACAGTAACCAGATATGTGAAGTTCGTACAGGAGAATACACAGTATATACCTCTTGTATTGGCTGCCTTTCTTGATGAAAGGGGTATACACCATCCGAATCCCAATGTCGGCCGGCGGGCGAGTTATCTCTTCATGAGAGTTGTGAAATTGCTTAAAGCGAAGCTCGTGCCTTTCATAGAGAAAATATTGCAGGTATTTCAACTCTTAACCATTTATCCTTTTTTTTTCCCCATTCTTTTGCTCCTCTTTTAGCTGCTCTGTTTTATAACCCTTTCCTTTCTGTTTTCTTTGTTTTTGGTTTGTTGCGTTCAGAGTCTTCAGGATACAGTGGCTCGATTTACAGGTTTAGACTGGATATCGAAAGAGATAAAGTGCTCATCATCTGAAGATGGTAGTCACATATTTGAGGTATCACTTGATATCATCAATTTCAGTGAACTAATTTTTTTCCTCTATATTTCTAGTATAGAAGTAATTCTAAGATTCACACAGCTCATGGATTCTATGGAGGACAAATGGAGATATCTACTGTACATGTGGCACAAGATATTTTCTTCATTTCTGCTGATTTCATAGACTATCATCTTGATGGGCCAAATGTAAAAAGCGGATTGGGTTGTGGTAGCCATCTGATCAGTGCCATGCAAATGGATGCTTAGGACAAGGTTAAGTGAAAAATTAGCAATTATGCACAGCAGAAAATTCTCAATGATTGGTTGGTTAGGATTGTCTAATCAGTGTGATTAATTGGCTATTGCCATCGATATAGTGGCGGCTTGATCAATGATCCTGGTTACCATTAGTCGCCACTATTTGTAGAACTTCTGTGGAGGGTGCATTGTATCAGCTATTCAGCATTTATCTATCTTGCATGACAATTCTTTGTTAGTGGTTAAGCCGCTCCATGTTTTTGAGCTACTTGATTTACATGTCTTCTTTTACCCTTTCAATTAGGCAATTGGTTTGTTGATTGGAATGGAAGATGTATCACCTGAAAAGCAGTCAGAGTACCTTTCAGCATTGCTCATTCCTCTTTGTCGACAGGTTAAGTTGGAATTATTTGCTTCAATAGAATACCAGAATATGTTCTATTACTCAGAGGAACTTCATTTTGTTCTGAGAGCATCCTTTTGCTTATTTATTATAATGATCTTGAAGATATTGGTATCATGCTCAATGCCAAATGATGATTGATATGTGTAGTCTGAAATTTCATTACATCAAACCAGGTTGAGTCGCTGCTCATGGATGCCAAAGTACAGAGTCTGGAAGAATCTTCTGCAAAAGTTGCCAGTGTCCAACAAGGAATCATGGCAATCAATGCACTGAGCAAGGTTCTTCTTCATCTTTAATCTCTGCATTATATATTTGCTATTTGTTACTGAGGCCATGGAGAAAAGCGAGTTGGGAGTTCTTTCAGTAGATTCTACAATCCACCCAGTAATCAAAAAGAAAAAAAAAGAAAAAAGAAAAAGAAAAAGAAAGAGCCACACAATATAACGGCTGAAAGAGAGTGTAAATTTTTTATTGTTTTTGTTTTTTGAAAGATCACAAAATTTTATTAAAACAAAAGCAAAACAACAACACCAAAAGCAAAAGCTATAACAAAGGGGGGGTGAGCAAGTGACCCAACTACAACCCAAGAAAGACCAAATCACATCTCTTTAACTTAGGAGCACAAGAAGCCCATTCTATGACGAGCGCTCTGGCCCTTTGAGAGGTGCCTTCGACTGATTTCAAAACATTTTTGAGACACCTTGCATTTCTTGTCTTTCAAAAAAAAATCTAAAAAAAACTTGCATTTCTTTCTTCCCAAATGGTCCACAAAATTGTGAGCGAAGCCATTCTCAAAAGCAATTTCTTCTCTTTCCCAAGGCCCACCCCATGCCAAGCAATCAAAAGGAGATCCACCAATTCAGGAACAGACCACGCCACCTGAAAGTGACCCAGAAAATTTGCCCAAATCTGTCCCACAAAAGGGCAAAGTGTAAAAATGTGATCCACTGTGATCTACTGTTCTCGTCGTGCTTGCACAGAATGCATGTATTAGGGATCACCATCGCTCTTTTTCGAAGGTTGTCAATAGCAAGGACTTTCTTCCTACCAACCCAAAGAACTATCTTTGAAGGAAACATTATAGCACCAAACAAACTTGGTGCACCCCATCGCCCCTAGACGAGCACCACCTCACCTAAGAGAATAGAAATATTTAATCGAGAACAATCCCGATTTGTCAACCCTCCACATCATCTTATTTGGATCAGAGGTGGGTAGGGTAATGGGATGAATACGATCTAATAGAGCCACAAATTCATCAAAGGGTGTTTAGAGGTTATCAATAGATCTCATGTTTTTCTGAGCAGGACTCTTGGGGCCTGTTTGGATTGTACTGTAGGAAGAGAAAAGAAAAGAAAAGAAAAGAAAAAGAAAAGGGTTTCCATTTTTTGGACCCTTTGCATTGTTTGCACAACAAAGGAAATAGTGAGATTGGAAATAGCAATCATTAGCCTTTTCCATAGTCAACTTCATAAACACAGCTAGCTATCCAAACAAGACCCCCCAAAAATGCAATCTTTGGGAATCCATGTTTCGTAGAGCTCATGGAATTCACATGATTCTTTTCTTTTCTTTTCCCACAATCCAAACAAGTCCTTGACTTGAAACTTCATTGAATTGACTTTTGATTCCAACTTGCCCACAAAGAAAACCTACCCTAACTTGACTTGGAGATAAAGAAACCCCCAAAAACCTATTCAAACTGCACTTCTTGATTTACTTAAAAAGAAACCAACATTTCTAACAAGCTCTAGAAAGCTAACTTAGGAAATAAGTTTCCAAAACGTAGATGGTCAGGAAATCATATCTAAGGCGACTAATTTGTAACTGAATCAGCTCCCAACTTTAATCAAACCATTGTGTTATACACAGCTGATGTGTAACTAGGGTCCGAGTACTCTAGCCTCCCACTTGTGGGGCCCACTGCAGGCTGTGGACTTTATTTGCCATTGCATGATCCCCATCTCCCCTTGGGTCGTATATAGGATGCCATGTCAGGCCTCTTGGTTACTTCTTGGTGAGTTGATTTTCGGGTGCTTCACTTTTGAAGTGCTACAATAATTCATGTCTTGGTTGTGATTTTTCATGTGGGATTAATAATATTGTAATTATGAATTCCATGAGAAGGGATTCTGACTTAAATCTTCTTCGATTCAGCTTAGCTGACTTGACTATCATGTTCCTAGTTTTCAGCTTTTGTATTGGTTTGAATTTTATTTAATTGGAATTTAATTTAGCTGAGACTGAGTAGTTCTTTCAGCCTCTACGACATTTCTAGTTTGCTCTTTTGAATATTGCGGGCATGGTCTCGTATCAGATGCAATTCATTGATTATCATGTGTTTGTTTGTGATTTAGGGCTTTAGTGAGCGGCTTGTTACAGCTAGTCGTCCTGCGATCGGCGCCATGTTTAAGCAGGTATGAGGAGACCATGCCTTTGTTTTTGTTTCTTATGGTTTATGATTGTATGAACTTCTGGAAGCATCCAATGCATGTATAGGCTTCAGGCCTGTTTGGTTGACAGTCCTGAAATGAATTTCTATAAAAATCTTATATGTGGAACTGAAAGGGACATTTATATTATAGCTATAAGACCAGCCATGCTTTGTAGGGCAGAATGGTAGGCAGTTAAGGGCAAGATGGTCATAGGATGAGTTTAGCACTGTAGCTGAAATGAGGATGTTGAGATGGATGAGTGGCAAGATGAGGAAGAACGAAATTAGAAATGAATCTGCTCGAGGGAACTTAGGAGTTACACCAACAGGTAATAAGATGAGGGAAGTAGACTAGGATGGTTTGGTCATGTGCAATGGAGACCAAGAACTGTGCTGGTTGGGAGTGAGTTGGTGCAAGTTGAAGGCTTTAAAAAGGCAAGGGGGATGCCCAAAAGGATGTGGCTGGAGGCAGTCTGACAAATATCACCGAGATTTAGAAAATCTCATGATAATATCTCGAGAAATACACTAAATGATATTATCACAATATTATCACGAGAATTCAAAATTCCGTCATATTTTAAAATATCATGCTTTCATTGCTAACTAGAAAAATGGTAAAAATTTAAGGACTTCGTTTTGCAAAATATATTTTTAAAATTTAAAATATTTTTATTTTTGCGAGATTTTCCTGATTATACATCGAGAAAATCCTTAAAAGTTTGAAAATCTTCAGAGAAATTGCTGAGAATGTGATTTGTCACTGTGGGTATAGTAAGGAAAGACTTGATGACCTATAGTCTAACTGAAATTATGGCCCTTCATAAAGTTGAATAGCGAAGTGGAATTTGTGTAGGGGACCCAATTTTATATTGAATGGGCTTTCCTTAGTTTTTTCCCACTGAATGTTGTCTGTTAACCATTTTTTACTTTTATCAATCACACGGCTAGAAACATTTCATCAGTGTGGTCTTTGAATCATGGGCTATCTACGATACAAGACTATTAGATGAATGGTCTTGATTTTCCATCATTTTGATGTGTCCAGCCATATGTGCCATTGAAGGTACTGTCACAGGAAGCTAAGGGATATATGGTGATAGAGCAAGAATTTGGAGTGTGAGATAGCAAACAGTTTCTTTTCTAAAGAAAAAAAAAAGTTCATGCTATTTTATCTCCGTACAAGAATGGCCCTCTAATTTATTTCCAAGAATAATTTTTTTTTCTAAGATGTCAGCCAAACATCTTTTTAACATATTAATGCAGGGGCATTTTCACACCAAGCTCGAGTGGGGTTGCCTGTGGGACGTAGGGGCACACTTGGGGGGGTGGCCCATGTGAGGCGGGTGGCTCGTGTGAGGCGGTACCCATGTGGTTTGGGGCCCACCAAGGGGGTTTGGCCAAGGTCCTAATCCATGATATGTGGGGCTTGGGCTATGAGATAAATGGATTGATTTGCCATGCTCTAACTGTTCGAGCTTTTAGAGCAAGTGGTTAATTGTCCCGCATCACACATCTTAAAAAAAAAACCTTTTTAACACTTGCTTTGTGTAAAAGAAGTGTGGAGATGGAAATTAATCATTTTAAAGCGTCAACCAAACAGCCCCTTTTGGTTTCAGAAGCGGCTTCTGAATAATCCCCCTCCCTTTTTTGGTCATTGTTTCAATTGCCATCTTTCATAAACTTCACCTAAATACATAATTTAGTTTCTATATGGATTTGCCCACCATTTACCTAAAAAAATCTTACGGGTTTGTCTGAATTCCAGACACTGGATGTCCTCCTGCAGATTCTTGTGGTGTTTCCTAAGGTCGAGCCTTTACGGAATAAGGTAACAAGTGGATGGCCTTTTCCCTTGTTTACAAATTTGCCTTTAACGAGAGCATTAACTGATGCAAGCTTTTAAAAATGCAGGTCACATCGTTTCTCCACCGCATGGTTGACACTTTAGGTGCATCTGTATTTCCTTACCTTCCTAAGGCCCTGGAGCAATTGCTTTCTGAAAGCGAGGTACAACAACGACTCTCTTATTATTGGGCTTCTTACTTGATCTTTATCCTAAAACCGAAGGATGAGAAAGAATAAATTGTACGCCCGTGTCTTCTTTCTAGAATTTCAAATATCCAGACCAATTTCCTTTTCTATGTCTAATTGTCTATTTTCTTTATGTTTTTCTCTCGTTTTGGAAACGATTGTGGTGAAGCACATAATAAGTGGTGGTGACTTGAAAATTCTTAGATGCTTTTGTTCTTTTCATGCTGGAAGTTTTGCCAATAGTCTTTTTTATTTTTAGAGGTTTCTGCTTTTGTGAACTTTGACAGTATCAATGTTCCCTTTCAATTGTCCATTTGACAATGCATGTCCAGTCTGGCAGTCCCATATCTCTCTTTTGCCTGCTTTAATAGGTGTTCAGAATGATGATACTAAATTTTTATGCCCTTGTTCTTTGGTTTTGAATCGATAATTTGGTAATGCAAATTTTAGATGAGTTTTAGATCAAGTCTACCTCAGACCTACTTATTTCATGCTGTCCGTTTCTTGTGAATGTGAATATTGAACTCACAATATTGTTTCTCATCATTATGGCCTTGATTTTTTTGCACATGCTTTGATGTATAAGAAGGTTGGACAAACCAAGAAGTCACATTCCCGGTAAGAGAGTTGAGCAGATTAGCACTTGGATTAAGTGGTCAGATTCATAGTTGGAAAAATTTAGCAAGGAACCTGAGTCCAGTGATGATTTAGCTAAGTCATAATTGGTCTAAATACTATTATTTATTGTGTTTGGAGATGTGTTGGTGAGTTGGCTTGAGTAATCTGTGAATTGAATGGGCTATGGCATGAAGTTTACGAGATCAGTGAATTGTAAATAACCCACGTGCTTGTCTACCATTCGATCTGGTTGTATCTAATAAACCATAGTTCAGTTTAACCTGAAAATTGGTCAGTCAGGACATCTCGACGTGCTCTATGAGATGGTTCGGTTAGATTTGACTGTGGATTTCCAGAGCTGAATCATATGTTAATCTCGTTTTCAATGCATCATATTCGTTTGGGATCAGATTGGGTTGAAACTTTAACCCTAGCCATTTGGAATGCGTCGAAGACATCTAGTGGCTGAGATTGATCGATTGAAAGCCTTATCTAGGAGATTTGATCAAAACAGTCCATAGTTGTCGCACAGTGAGATTCAAGCTGCATAAGGTTTCTAAATTTGTTTTTGGACATCGTATGCGTCCTTTGATTACCTGATGTGTGCGACATGTTTAGCCTGTTGTATGAATGTGATCTTAGTCACTTTGATCAATACGATAATTGCTACATGGGCCTCATGCATGATGTAGGACATCTCAAGCACCGTGGTCCTAGTATCATCAAATCATTCAAATAATTGTTGAAATCATGATCCATTGCATTATGAGGGACACACAACTCCCTTTATGGTTTGGATGATAGATTGTGCAAACCAATCAATAAAAGGGACAAGTCAGTTCCTCATGACTTGGAGCGTACTTTATTTTAAAGGGCCGCGATGGTTGACATGTGATGTTATTGGGAGGCATGTATGGTGAGCATGGCATTCCTCATGGGTGCTTAGTTGTGATATTGCCAAAATGTGATTAATAATAGGATATTTCCTTCGTCGTGTGGTTACAGGCTTGGTCACACCACAATATGTGATCTAAGGCTAAGTTTGGGGTATCCCCGTAGGTGTGTAAATGGGAACACAATCTCAGGCACGTTCATCGAGATAGGTGCAGGATTGGCTTCCACATTACCTGGTGAGTCACACACTGTGGGTATGTCATAAATGGCCCTTCTTGGTGAACGACACTATTGAGTAATCAAAGTATGAATAATCCATGCATATGACGTGAATTGTCCTCAAAGGCTTACAAACCCGGAGGGTGCATTGGTCATACACATGCTTGTGTGCCCTAATACAAGAGATGTGACGATAAAGTTCCTTGAATGTCTTTCGGCATGCATTAGATTATAGTTTAGTGCATTGAGACTATGGATGGATGAGGCATATGGTTATGATAAGATGAGTTGTGCAGGAGTATTGACACTACAACTTGGTCCTCCCACATGACTATCTGGTTCAATGTTTTAAATAGCTACGCTACGTAGCGCGTAGCTTACATTACGTTGCGTAGCATGGCCTTAATGCTACGTAGCTCATGAAAATAGCTTAAGCCATATGTAGCCTACACTACATGATAATTTGCATATGCTACATGTTACGTAACTATGCTTCATGCCATGTAGCTCACAGGATTTTTCAGTGATTTGTTACATTTTTCCATTTCCAATAAAAATTAGTTAAACGTTTTAATGCTTTTAGTAAAATAATATAAAAAGCAATATTAAATCAGGTTCATCGCTCTTCGTTTACCTTTATACTTAATCATTGCCCTTTCCTATTACTTTAGGTTCCATTTTGTTGTACCAAAAATCATGAAATTTTGTTGAATTTCATTATTAATCAGTCTAATTTGGTACATAATATCATGACATTGGTGCAACCAAGCACCTTGATAAAAAATCTAGTAGACTTGCTTGTAGCTTACGCCTCATGCTTCAAAGGAGTGAATGCTATGCTACACGCGATTCACTATTTAAAACATTGGTCTGGTTACCTTGGACTGCTTTGTGCAGTGAGAGTAGTTGAGTTGTGTAGGGGCACGACATGACAGCCTCGGTGTCTGTGTGCCTAAAATGTACTCCTTGACATAATACAATAGGGACACTCACATAGATTAACCTAAGGCGTTAATTTAATTTTGTAGTAAATAGTGTCGAAGTTGCCTTCGAAAAAAACAAAAAAACAAAAAATCAAAGCTAAATGCCGTATATGAAATAATCACATTTGAGAAGCTCGTGGGCAAAAACTTCATAAAATGGTCAGAAAAGTTCGAATTTGCATTGACCTTGGAGTGGCAACTTTACGCCATTCATAAGCTTCCCCTCTCTATGCTCTTGATAACGATGACGTTTTTTTTTTTTTTTTTTAAAACTAATTACTAGAGCTGTACATGAACCGAGCTAGCTCGGTTAGCTTGCTCGAATCGACTTGAAAATGCCCTATTCGACTTGGTTAGAAACTGAGTTCTAGCCGAGCCGAGCTGATTTTTTGAGCTCGAAAAAATTTTGAACCGAGTTCAAGCTTGCCCAAGCTTGACTCAACTCGGATCGAACCCCAACGTGAATCGAACTCGGATCGAACCAGTTCTGTGACTTGGTTACTTTGATATTGATGTTGCTCACCAAGTGTTTGATGAAATGACACAACGAAGTGTCTGTTGGTGGGAAAGAAGGCATGTATATGAAACAAATACCATTTTTTTTCTTGATTTTGATGTTGCCTACAAGGTGTTTGGTGAAATATATTTAAACAGCTGTTGTTGTTTTACATACAGTGAGAAATTGAAAGTGCACTCCATGTGTCCATGTGTTTATGAAAATGCCGCACAGGCTCGATCTTGGCTCAAACCGGTCCGAGCTGCTAACTGAATTGAGCCGAGCTGGCTAGTCAGGCTCAAGGACTGAGTCGAGTATACACACCGGCCTTGATTATCAATGTGCTTTGCAATCAGTTGTAGAACACGATGAATGCAAGGAACATTTACCTTCGTCCGAAGGGGATGTTTGATTAACAAGTCGTGTTGCCCATGTATAAGCCCCTCGAGAGGAAATTGTACAACACAAAACTCAAGGATGACACTTTAGTTAGCTAACATGTTATGAAGATGTTTGAAATTGCCAATGAGCTCAAGCCGATCGGGGATGCCAAAGAGGAAGCCAAAGCGGTGAATGTGATTCTCATGCTAGACGCCTATGAACACCAAGTTCATAGATAACTACAATATGAATGAGCAAAAATACTTAAGATACAACTCCATACACAATGGTGCTTTATGAAGCCAACGATAGAGGCACGGGATGTCGCATGCTACACACTTAATTAAGGGACCCTTTGACAGCAAGCCCAATCCTAAGAAGCGCTGGGAGGGGCGATGAACAAGGGAAAATGGGAAACAACCCTAAGGAAGTAGGTGATCCTGTAGGTAGAGCTGGGCATCGAGTCGAGTCGGACCGAGTTAGGGCTGACTCGACTCGATCCTGTTTTGAAATAGGCCTGACCCGAACTCGACTCGACTCGTTACCGAGTCCAGCATGCTTGAACTGATCCGAGTCCGGATCTGGCATGGACTAATCTGGACCGAGTTTGACCCGGTCAAAACTACCGAAATCGGTTTGAGTTGGCACCGATTCAGAGAGAGAGAGAGAGAGAGAGAGAGAGAGAGAGAGCGGTGATGGTGGTGGGTGGCTGCCGGGTTTGGAAGAGGTGGGAGGGAGGAGTGGAGAGGCGAGAGAGGGAGGAGGAGGGTGGTGATGGTGGTGGGTGGTTGCTGGGCTTAGAAGAGGAGGATGAGGGAGGGAGAGAGATTGGGATCAAGTTAGGGTGGGTTCAGAGTTGGCATATGGTGTTAGAAATACTTAGAAATTAGGGTTTATGTATATATATACACACCCAAATCCGAGTCGAGTCGGTTTCGGATCGAGTCGGGTCTAACCGGTTCAAGTTTTGTGTCGAGTTACTTAGTAACTCGATCTCGACTCGGTTTGAGTTCGAATTAGGCGAAGCCTACTTGGTTTGTACCGACTGAGCCATTCGGTTTGGGTCGAGTCGGTTTTGAACGAGTCGGACGAGTCAAGTCGTCTGGTGCCCAGCTCCACCTGTAGGTAAATAGCGCAAAGGAAAGTGGAAGGGGAAGGGCCTTTGTGTGAATCGTGCAAAGGAAAGTGGAAGGGAAGGACAACAACAAGAAATGATGGTGATACTGTAGAAACCCGATGCACTTTAAGAATGAGTGCACTACATATAAGAAGCACCTCACTTGAGAGGCAACTGTAGGTATGAGTCTCTCGTTTCACTTATCTAAGGGTCTATTTGGTCCGTGGGATTAAATGGTATGGAATTGTATGCGATGAGATTAACACTATTATTGCACAATGATTGTATGCTTGGAAATACCATGGTATTTTGGCCATCCAATTTCCATGTTTGGGATAACATTCTTGCTATGGGAAAAACACTGGATTAAGTAAAATCCCATTTAGTGGACCATGTAATTGTAATTAACGAACCAAATTCACAATGGATGTCGGTCACTTGTACATGTATATAACTATAATGTCACGTGTAAAGGGCGTATACGGGTGGACAACATGGATAAAACATGTGTATCAATGTGAGGCCCACGTGTAGTGGATTTCAAAATCCATGGAAATCCCGCATGAGACCAAATGTAATTCCATCCCACCTAATCCCAACCCTTGCCATCCTTCCCAAACACTGGATAGAATTTGCACGGTCCCAAATGCAATTCCATTGCACCTAATCCCATCTAATACCATGCACCAAATGCCTCTTAAGATCCCATGGATTGATGCTTCATGTTATATGATGAATTGTTAAAAATTAAAATTTGATCATGCCAATGTAGAGGGTCAAAGGGACATGATGGAAAGTATACTGAGGAAGAGCGTGCATAGTCTAGGAGCAAAGGAGTAGCTTGAGGACTAGGAGTAGCGTGCGGAGTAATTCGAGGACTAGGAGTAGCGCGCGGAGTAACTTGAGGACTAGGAGTAGCGCGCAGAGTAACTTGAGGACTAGGAGTATTGGCGTTGGAGTAAAGCACATGGAGGACTTGGTTCAGGGTCTATGACCCTAGTTACATACAATAGTTTGGTTTAAAACTATTTTGGTTACAATTTGTTTGAGAAATGGTGGTTTGATCATGTGATTCTATCATAAGACGCCCAAGTATAAAAGATCTTGGTGAAAGATCGGTGTAGATGCCTCATGGGGATGCCTAGGATGATGGAATTAGGAGAGCTTGGTACGTTAAAGTGAATCCAATCACTGTACACGTCGTGATCCTTGTGAGAGGATATTCGTCACCACCCATGTGCTAGGTGATAGGGGTGTAGAGTTGAAGCTTTGGATGTATCACAAGGTGATACTTTATGAATCACAAAAGAGACTATTTCCACAAGACACAATAGCTTGTAGTATAAATGATGATATATTGATCTCACCTTGATCATTAGCACTAGGAATGAAGATGTATGATTATATTATTGGTATGTTCATTTTCTTACCATGGTATCGGTTGGTTTTAGGGTGTTACTTAGATGATACTAACCTACTAGTATCACTCAAGGATGGATGCTAATTGGCATGGATGGTCCGTTCACACTGGATCCCATAGTTGTTCCTTGCTATTGAGAATGGATGGTCTGCCCACACTGGATCCCATGGTGAGTTGTTCCTTGCCTCTCGGTTGATGGGAATATGGTATACTTCGTGTATCGGATGTGACTTGAGATGGGAAGTCTGAGCCAGTGGGGGGAAAATGGACATTGTAATCATCTTGTTAGAACAACCTCAGTTGATGTATACCACTAGGTCCACTTGGGTGGATGTGTGGCTTCTCATGGTGATGTGCCAGATACTAGATTGCTTATGTCACTCTTATCCTATATTAACACTGTCGAATTTGGCGTGAGATATGTTGGTTAGTTCCATGATGATTTGAGTGTGGAGGATACACTAGTTAGTCTCTTAGTGGATCATGGAGTTCATAAGCGAACTGGAGTTGTTAGATGGTTGGGTTATGATCGGGGTTAAATCTAGAGTTGTACACGAGCTGAACCAAGTCGAGCTTGGCACCCCTCGATTCGGCTTGGTTACCAGATGACCTCGGCTCGAACTCGGCTCAGCTCGGTCCTTGAGCCTGATTGGCCAGCTTGGCTCGGTTCGGTTAGCATCTCGTGCCAGTTCGAGCCCAGATCAAGCTTGTGCGGCATTTTGTCAAACACATGGAGTGCACCTTCAATTTCTCATGGTATGTAGAACAACAACAACAATTTACAAGTATTTCATCAAACACTCAGTGGGCAACATCAAAATCAAGATACAAGGGTATTTGTTTCATATCCATACCTTCCTCGCCACCAGCCGACACTTCATTGAGTAATTTCATCAAACACTTGGTGAGCAACATCAATATCAAAATAATCGAGTTACCGAACTGGTTCGATCTGAGTTCGATTCGAGTTGGGGTTCGATTTGAGTCGAGTTGAGCTCAGGCACGCTCGAATTTCGAGCTAAAAAAATCAGCTCAACTTGGCTCGAACTCAGTTTCGAACTAAGTTGAATTGAGCCTTTTTAAGTCGAGCGAGCTAATCGAGCTAACTCGGTTCTTGTACAACTCTAGTTAAATCCATGCTATAGATGTGACAACTGTAGGGCTAATATTGTGTACAACTATTTTTGGTTTGTGATTAGTTGTGGATGTTAGACAATGAAAGTTATCATTAGAAAGACTGTGGACTTTAAGAGGACCAATATGGCTCCTTATTTCTCTTGGCTCAAAAGTCCTATTCGACATATTTGCTTAATGGATTTGAGCACGAATTGGTTTTAAGGTAAGTGGGAGATTGTTGGAGTCCTGCCTAAGAAAACCAATGCGGGCATAATCCACTAGTTATGTGGATGTGATAACGATGATCTCAGCCATAGATCATGATGACCAAGTGTCTTAGATGGACATATTTCTATGCCTTTGTTAATATTGGAGGTACCTTAAACATACATGTTACATGGGTTAAGGAGTTATTCCTTTGGTTGTCCTTAGGAACTTGAGATTGGATATAACAGTCACTGGCCAATGGAGAGTTGTGGTTATGGATTTTACTACCTTGCCATATTTGGTTTGTTATCATCGCATGATGATGGATATGGTAACCTTGTGTGAGGGGACGTGCATGAGTCAAGATCGAGAGTCTGCACCATCGGGCATGCCTTCGAGCCAATATTCCTTGGCCCTCCCCCACATGGGAGTGTGAGTGTACCATGGATATAGGATCTAGTTATGGACCTATTGGACACTTGCATTAGTGGATCGAGGTCAAGTCACTAGCTTCGGGGCCCATTTGCCTAGGCTATGATTGACTTAAGGTTGTATTGGAATCTAATTAATTCTAATACTTGAGGATGTGTGAGGGTCAAGGTCTTAATTGTACGAGGGGAAGAAAATGGCACTTGTTGGTGCCAACCTCCCTAATTTATATGTGCTTTGGCTCGCTTTGCAAGGTCATCGTGTGGCTAGTAAAAGTGGGTTGGTTGGGCGCATCTATTAGGGTTTGTTGATTCTTGCATGGGCCAATAAGGGATCCGCTGGTTTCCTACGAACTTGTTTATGGTATTGATTGGAGAGATAGATGTTCTTCAAGTGGTTTTTCCGCTGGGCGCAATACTTTAAAAAGGTTTTAAAAGACTTTACAGATGGTTTTAATCTTTAAACTTTTGTTTTGACCTTTAAAAAGTTTTGATCGCACTTGATGATGATCTAATGGTCCACCACATTTGAATCGGCATGGGCAATGGGTCTTTGGTGGATGGCCATGGCAGAGGAGGGAATGGATAAAATATATATTTACAGATAACATAGGATTCCGGGATTCCAAGGTTCTATTCATGTAGGGATTATGAAAAACTGTAGGGTGGCAGAGTACTGTAAGTGGTACACTCCTGAAAAACTTATCCCTTACAAATAGATCGTTTCCTAGAAGGGAGAGGTGAGTGAGATCACATCTCATCCCTCCATCTCTCCTTCATGCGTATGTACATGTGTGGTCAACTTGGGTGTGTGGACGTGCATTTCCCTTGACCCTACATTGTAGGTTGACGTGGAGCTCTATACTCTCCTTCAATTAGTATAGATTGAGGAGGGACTTCCTAGTTTGGAAGATCTGCATTGACGGATTTAGTTTCTACATCGTACGCACTCGATTAAGTTAGAATCTAAACTGCTCATCCCTGGTTTTCATTTTTAGAAATATGTGATTATCAATGACGGGGATCCTTAGGGCAAATTATTAAATCTGAATTTTTGAAAAAAATCTTAAATTCTGATGTGTTTCATAAAATCCAACATCTGACCCATCTAAATAAATGTTTTCATGTCTAATTACGAGCATACTTTGTAAAACATAAACAAATCTTTGGCAATGCATGAATAAGGTTTGGTTTGCATTTCGTGGACAATTGCCGGGACCTTAGGTGATGCGTAGCTAACGGGGTGATTTCCTAGGCCATATGGCCTGAAATCTTGGTGGTTGCCTGGGCCTATAAAAGTCTAGGTGGGAGGCGTAGGCCCAGTAATCTAGGTGAATACTTCGATTGCTAATTTGCTATGGTCCAGGCTTGTAGCATTCTGGGGCCGAGCATGTTATTATTTCTCCTTTCGATTTTTTCTAGGTGTACTAGCATACTCCATTGTACATCTTTTTTGTATGTTTGTGGGACACTGTACCTTGATGCATTTTAGTGAAGATCTTATAATTTCTTTCAATCTCACGCACATACGCTATTCCCTTTCTTCTACACAGTTCTATTCAGTTTGAATAAAGTTGTAGTGGATATTTTTGTGAAGAGCAGTAGCCACTATGAGTAATTCTGTTGCCAAATAGTACTTGGTACTTTGGATGAACATGTTCACAACGTACTTGCTTCTTTATTTCCCCAACTGATGGTTTCTTTCTCTCTTGACTCCGTGTATTACCTTTTAATGCTGAACTGTCACTGATTGCAGCCAAAACAAATGGCTGGTTTTCTCGTATTAATCAATCAGCTTATATGCAAGTTTAATAGTTCACTACGTGATATTCTGGAGGAGATTTTCCCTGCTATTGCTAGTAGAGTATTTCACGTTCTCCCAACGGATGCATTTCCATCAGGACCTGGCAGCAATACTGAGGTAATGGGATCTGTTAACTTGGTAAGATGTCAATGCACATGAGTCATTTAATCCTGCATGCTTATTTATTCTAAATTTCCAACATGCACTACATATGTTTGAAAACTGTTAAATTTCCAATGCATTTCTCGGCTTTCACCATTCATCTTTTAGTAAGCTAAAATTTAAAGGGTAATGTTGTTCACTATTTTAGCATGCATACTTTTGGCAAGTTAGTAGATAACATTATCGGAATTTCTAACCACGTTCTTGCCTATTGATATTGGCCAAGGGTTTGCCCTTTGAAAAGTTTAAGATTTTCAAATGGAAGTGTTTAGGAACTCAGTTTTCTTTATTGTTTTGAAGACTTAAGCTATCATGTCATGTACAGTTATATCATATACTGCTATCATGTGTAGCCCGTGCCTTTGGCATGTGGAGTTGTTGGATCCTTGGTTGCACAATCCTTCTAACTAGGTGCCGCTCCCACTTCAAATTGTGCTTCGGATTTGTGCTCTCGCTTCTGCTTCCTTACTGTTTATACTTGTAACATTTTGAAACTGATGCTTCCCTGCTCCCACTCTTGAATCTGTTGCTGCTTGACTTGTGCAAATTTAGGTTGATCATCTCTTCATACTACGCGAATTCTTGTCAATTATACAGTGGAGGTTTTTAGATATATTTAAGATATTGTAGGTGATGCCTTGGTGAATGGAGGACTTCCTTTGGGGGTGGATGGGGGTTGTAAGGGTCCAAAAAACAACATCCTTTCGAGGCTTACCATGCTGGTGTGCTATGCTCTATCTGGGCTGAACATAAGAACAGAACATTTCATGAACAATTTCTTTGCTGGAAGGGGTTCTGGGAAGTAAGTGAAAGGTGGTAGCTTGGGCCAAGTGCCCTTAGGGTATTTGCCAATCATCCTTTGGGTTAGAAGGAAGTTGGAGTGTAGGAGTCTTTTCTGATCTGGACTGATAATGCCTCATTGTTTCCTCCTTTGTTATTCCTCAAGTGTATCCCTTTCATTTTTCTTTAACAAAATTAACTCACTCTATGAAAAAAAGAAAAGAAAAAGAAAACCATCCGGTTGGATAGCATTTTGATACTTCGTTGTTGAAATAACAAACAGGCATTGTTTGAAGTATGAGTATTGCACTATATATTCACCCTTTGGATAAGGAGATATTGTGGGGAACATCAGAAAATATCGCATCTATCATGTAATGTGTCGCAGTCTGAGGAAAACATTGATTACACACTTGGGAGAATGGTGGAAATTTTCAGTGAAACTTTAGGAATGCTGTAAGACGCATGAATACACATTTTGTCCAGAGGACAAAGCAATGTGCGACTGACAAAACTATGATCTCAAATCCCTGTCCAATCTTGATTTCTCCACCGAATTTGTGTTTTTATGAGAAACCACTCGAGTGAAGTTGTTAAAACACAACTACAAAGATGATCCTCAAAATAGTTTGGGCAAAAATAGTTTTTTTTTTTTCTTCGAATTTTTGCCGGTTTCAGTTGAATTGTGCCAAATGTTGACAACATATCTGCAAAATATTGGGAATATTGCACAACACACACACCCACCCACGCACCGGCATTTATTAATGATACATGGGAATATTTGTATTCCTGGATGGTTTTGTATCATTGATCTGACAAAAAATATGGCCTAATGCATTTGATACATTGAATTCTGGACATAGGTATGTTCGGGTTAATTTAAGTATGAAATCTATGTTATCCAATAATAAAATCTGATAGTTCATACCTAATGAGGTTTGGGCGAATGGTCTTCACCATCGGTTTGCTCCCTATAGGTGAGGATTCGATTCCCCTCCTTGGCTTTACCCGATACATGTGGTTGTGGGTGATTGCGTGTATTTGTAGGGATTAGTCTCACTTCAAAAAAGAGGGAGGTGGGGACATCCCTGTGTCTTCAAAAAAATAAATCTGATAGCTCATAAAAAAAATAATTCTACTTCATCTGTTGATACTAAGGTCTGATTGACTTGCTTTTGGTGGCACCATATGACCAAAAAAATCTGTTCTTTTCATACATCCACTTGTTTCAAAGAAACATTAGCTTATCGATAGACCCTTTTCCCCAAGATAATTATAAGAAAGGACTGGTGTTTGCAGCTGTGTCACCTATGAAAACTGAAACACTGGCAGAAACTAATCTATAAGGGCGTTAACCAGAATGCTGAAATCCAATGCCCCAATGTCACAATCTGAACTTTTCTTAGGTGAATTATTATTATTTTTGTTTTTAATCACTCCTTCATTGGCCTTGTATTATGGATTTTATAGGAAATTCGAGAGCTACAAGAGCTTCAGCGGACACTGTATACGTTTCTTCATGTTATGACCACACACAATCTGTCTTCAGTTTTCCTTGCCCCTAATAGCAGGGGGTATTTGGATCCAATAATGCAGTTGCTTTTTCGTACTTCTTGCAGTCATAGGGATATACTTGTAAGGAAGGTGCGTATAATAATTCATATCTAATCCGCCCCCCCTCCTCCTCTAAAATGGTACTTAAATTAGCATGTTTGATCTCCTATGTGTCTCTGTTGCAGGTGTGTGTACAGATATTCATTAGATTGATTAAAGACTGGTGCACCCAATCCAATGGTGAAGAAAGGGTAATTTGCTTTCAGTTCTTTCCTTTGGTTAAGTAGCAGAGATGGGAACTTAATGTCTTACCAGTGATTATTTTGTACTAAGTTTTTCCTATAAAATTCTCAGGTACCTGGTTTCCAGACCTTTATCATTGAGACTTTTGCAACCAACTGTTGTTTGTACAGTGTCCTCGACAAGTCTTTTGAGTTCCGTGATGCAAACACTGTAAGCTCACATTGCTTATTATGCTTAAGTTCATTATTCTTCTTTCTCCATTTGTTGCCATATCTCATGTTATTGAAGTTCAATATACCTCTATTTTTGGGAATTAAGTTCAATATTCTTTCATCCTTTAAATCTCGTTGTAATCTAGGTTCAATCCTGTAGCTCTAGTAGATGGCACTCCAGGCTGCAACCTTGATTTTTGTTCCAATCCCTGCTGCCTTAGCATAATTTGTTCAGTTCTCTTACTTTTATGTGATGCTCTTGAACAGTTGAACCCTTAAACTTCATGCCAGCTGAAGTGGTTTGTTATACTTAGAGGCATTATACAAGCGGGGCATGTTTCAGTTATCCAAACCATTGGTGCCATAGGGACCACTGACTGTGCCATGCAAATATTTTCCAGATTGAAGATCCTAGCTGTCGAATTGCTTTCTTTTGTTGATTATTAACTGTTTCTGTATTTATATCCTAACTGTATTTGCTAGCCAGCAATTAATTGGATGGGTTTTTTCCCCCCCTGGGAATTGTGGTGCATGTGGCCATCACATGAAGCCTATTGTATCAATGGCTTGGTTCAATGAACCATGGTTCCCAATTGCACAAACTGAAAACCAAAGTGAAGGTTAGACATGTTGGGTCAAGTCCTGCATTGTATATTACCTTGTAAGTCATAACTGTGATGGTCCAATTTTTGTACTCGAATTCTGGTAGAAAAATCCTGCAAACTGAAAATATGAAAGCAGAACTGATAAAATCTAAGATAAGGTAGCGTTCAGGTGTACCCAAAAATTTTGGTTGGCAGGTTCCCTGCTTGCTGTGCTTAATGTTTGGGGGTGGAAAACGGAACCCACATTTATTAGGCCAGTATTTTGCCACTTTAACAGCTCCGTATCATGAGTGATATGAGTACGTAAAGGTCCAGTGACTAGTATATCATGTCGGTCATGGGAACAACAAGCCCCTGTAGGTATTCCCTTGAAACCGATGCTGGGAGCCTACATGTTCCGTGTGCATTTAACCCAATCAAAACCAAAATAAGTACTGATCTTGAAACTCTTTTAGTGTGCTTTCCATGTTCACATGTTCCAGGTATTTTTGATGTTGCCTCCAAATCCATTAAATAGTCAATGTTTGCGGTTCAAATGGCTGAATCACTCCATTCTACACTGGATGGTATTGAGAGGATCAGGGACTCAAAAACAGATTTGGCAGGCACCGCACACACATACAACTCACACAATCAAGGATGCTGCAATGCAGCCACATTGTTGATCTGGAAAATCACAGATTGCTGCATGTTGCATGAGTTTGTTTTCCTTTTATTTTAATGAATTAGAGTTATGTTTGGTATGTACAGATGGACATTCTATGGTTATTCCTTCATAGAACTCTTGGATATGGTTATCGGCAGTAGTCTCAAGATTGATTTTACTCTTTTTGCCAGCTTGTTCTCTTTGGAGAAATTGTGACAGCTCAGAAAGTAATGTACGAAAAGTTTGGGGATGTTTTTCTCATACATTTTGTGTCGAAAGGTTTCTCAGCTGCACACTGCCCGCGAGATTTAGCCGAGCAATACTGTCAAAAGTTGAAGGTAACAAAGATAAAGCCCTTATCCCCTAGTTGCACTACACTTCTTCTTTCTGCTTGGTTCCAGTAATGAATTTCAAAATTCTGCATCCCTGTAAATCTGTTAGCATAAAGAGAATTGCAGAGGTGATTGGCATGAGGAGACACGAGAGGTGTTTTGCAGCACATGTGCCAGTGTGGTGCATATATGTGAGATCAGTTCTCTTTATTATGGGACAAATACTTTCTACCATTAATAACTAAACTGATTTGATTGATCAATTAAATTGTATTTTTGCCATGGCACGAAACAATTCAGACATTTGAAGGAGTTCGTGTTGGTTCTTGACATATAAGTACACGCCATGACAATTGTGGTAATTGATTAACAAAGCTTTGTACCTATACATGGAATACGAAATAAATGGGGGAGGCCTACACTCATAAGAATGAATAAACATCAAATGACATTCTGCTATGACCGTGCTCATGAGATGAAAAGACACTATGAATGTGCTTAGGCAATTCACAAGTCTCACACTTGAAGACAGTAGATCCCCAATAAAGGAAAAATCTCATGAATAGTTGAAACAAAAGAATGTCGCAAATGGACATATGCCAGAGGGCAAGTCCATCTTGATCTGGCTAAGGAACTAATGCTAGAGAAGAGTCGGCCTCCTTATTTGGAAGACATAATCCCTGTGTCGCTTGACCTCCAATCATGTTCGTAGCCTTCAAATCCTGGAAGATAGTGGAAAAAAATGTAATAATGTAACTTAGGCTGGTAGGAGCACTGCAGACAACATGTTTGTAGGAAATAGGGATTAATAAAACAGATGATGAGGACGTGTAGTGGTATCATAGTACCGTCCATGGAACTGACCAGGGTTTGATTCCCTGGATGTGCAGTTCTATTTGAACTTGTTGATTGTAATCAACCTATGTGATGGTCTATTACATAGTGCCTGTGGGAGTTTTGTGCGCTTATTGCCAGTAGGTCCCAAGCCCAGATAAGGGGGAGGTTTGCGTCAAATTGGCGGTTGGGTTCAAACTTTTGCCATAACTTTCATCATGAATCCAGACGTGATAGAATGGAATGGCAGAAGATGATTCACGTAGCCGATCCCAATTTGTTGGGATAAGGCTTAAATGATGATGATGATGATGATGATGATGAGAAGGATGTGGAATCAATACTGATGTATCCTTGCTGGAGGCGGATGACAATGATCCTTCCGCAAGCTGGATAAAGAGGAAGACCCAGAGGAATTAACTCACATATGATTTTTTCCTCCATCATCTATAATCTAGTAATAAGATGGATTATAAGAACCAACAAAGGCAATAGTGAGTTGTTTTATTTCTAGAGAAATTTACATTCATTGCATCACCAGATGGTGTTTTTCTTCTGATGAGATTGTTGTATTCTTCATTTTGAACTTAAATCGTCCCCAAATAAGCCTCAATGACTGTTTCATGGGAAACATTGGTAGCTGCACTCTCAATAGCATGAGCTGCCTGACCATTTGTTTTGACTTTGAAGGTTGCCCATGAAGACACCAATACCTGTCCTTTTTGTGTGGTTAGATCCACCATTTGTTTGACCATGAATTCCGTAACAAATTCTCCCGTGTGATTCATCCTGCTGTATCGGGTATACTTTCTCTACACTGTTTTGTTCTTTGACTAATAATTGGCTGGGTAAATTTTGGGTCTTTAATCACCATGGTTGCCCTTTCAGATAAATATACTTACCGATCCTTCCATGGCCCTCTTCGGATTGTTCTAATAACCATGCCTATGAGCCATTGAAAGTTTCTTTTTAGTCATCTACATTAGTCTACAAGCTCAGGTGACAGTTAAGCGCCCATAATGTGGACAGTTTGGATTGCTAGACCATCTCAGCATGTGGGCCCCAATGGAACAACACAGGTTGGTGATCCTGAGTCACAGTGGTGGTTAAATGATGAGTTGGTTTCACTTCAGTTGCAACTCAGGATCATCCACATGGTTCACCTTGGTTACAATTTTAGGGACTGGAATTTGGGCTTGTTTGGGTCTTCCCAGTTCCCTAGGTGTATGGAATGCACTCTACTATCAATGAGTGGGATATGATTGGCAAGAGAAGGTATTCTTCTCCTGTTTTTGTCTCACTTGTGGTCTTGGGTGCAAAAGCAGGATTGCGTTTCCATTTTTTGTGCTGCCTCAAATGCATGTTGTTTTCAGCAGGACAGTGAAACCAGTTGTGGTTCGAGGGAACATACAAATAGGCCCTTGATCCACTCATGGCAGTGTTTGGTTTGGTAGTTGATGCCACAATCCTGCTTTCAATCTTGATTTCCTCCCCCACTTCAGTTCTGTGCTGACAATGCTTGAAATTTCAACTATTTGTCTGCAGGGAAGTGACATCACTGCCCTGAAATTGTTCTACCAATCCCTGATTGAGAATTTGAGACGCCAACAGAATGGAAGCCTTGTTTTCAGATAACATCTTGCCAGAAGGCTCTATGGAAACAAATACCACTGACGAACACTCCTCGTTTTCTGGAGTCTTCGGCGGTGAACACCATTTTGAATCAATAGAGGTGCGTCAATACATTCTCGAGTAATTAAATAAGCTTGCCCAATAATAGTTTTTGTACTATTTGGACTTGAGCTCTTATAAGCTTGCCCCGTAGTTGGGTGATCCAAAATGTTTTTTGATGGGCCCCGCTGGATACACCATGCCTGAAATTTCCTGGATTAAGATCCTAGCCATTCAATCTTTGGCATTTTTTGTGGTTAATTTAGACCATGAAATTTTTTTGGACTGTCTATTCGTAGGCCATCTTTCAAAGGTTGAGAATTATCTAGTTGAGTATGATTTGGGACATTGTCCATCCACTGCATGTCCCATCAGATCAATGACTAGATTACTGAGAGATGCACAAAAGATAGGCCTTGGGTCATGCATATCATTTTTATTTTTGAAACTTACTCGAGTGTCTTGGTTCCTTTTTCTGCTTTTCTTTGCTGTACATCCTAGGGCCCGACTAATGTTCTCGATGATTACAGGATGCTTCTTTTTCTGTATATAACATTTGTGTGGCTCTTCGAGATAATGCAAGGTACAACCTGGTTATTTATGGCAAGTTTGTGAAAAAAGTTCTGCTTAGCAAGTGCATGCATCCATCCATATGCACATCCATACATGCATACTTTGAAAGTCTGTGTGGGACTTCCTGTGTCCTGTGGGCCACACCATGTAGATGATATTGGCCTGAAAACTACCTACATTCATCAGTAGGCTTGGCCACATCAGCTCCACATGCACCTCTACACGTATAATATGGATAGCTTGCAAATCTTTTACAACCATCCCATATTTGCATGCATGTGGCATGCCTGATGAGTTGATTGGCTGAACTTGTTGGGTTGCATCACTTGCATTATGATCTACACCTGATGAAGGTTTGGTTGGATGCCTCACATTTGAGTTGAGATGATCGGGGATGTGGCCAACATCCTGACTGTTGCTTCTTGCAGCACCTCTCAAACTTCATTGTATTTTTTCCAATTGCAGGTGTAAATTACCGGCAACGGTTTCATTTGAGTTTGCTGAAGTGTAGGCGTTTGTTGACGGCTGAAGGTGAGTGTAAATTCGAGGGTGTGCCAACAAGAGGTTCTTTGTATATTCTTTTTAAAACTCTTGTTTTATTGAGTTTCCACCCAATAATGTTTTTTTCTTTTCCCTTCTTTTTTTCCCTCGTTATTGTTTTTCGTTTTATATACGGTGTGTTGACATGGTCACCACATGTCTACGGCGATCGATCCCATTATCTGGAAGAGGAGACCAAGCAAACAGAGACAAATTCGTTGTGTTGTGTCCTGTGTGCATGCTTTACACAAGGATGCCTCCGTCTGAATTAGTAAAATGACAGTTTTTTCAATGGTTCATTGCTTCCAGCTGGATCAATCATTGTGATTTGGTCAGTTTGTTGGGCGCCAATGCGGACTGAATCCGTTGAATTACGGGTTAGCTGATGGACATGATGGTGTACACGTCAACCCATGTTTTGTTGGTGTGGGTTGGCAGATCCCAACCCTTTGATATGGTGGGCTCATGTTTTCTCACTTTCCTGGCGTGTGGTCCACTTGAGATTTGGATCTCCCTCATGTTTGGGATCATGTCCTATATCGATCTGTCAAAACATATGGTTGGTGTAGAACAAACACATATCATGGTAGGCTCTGCAGCCCAGGGTTGGAGGAATATTCTAGGAGCCACACCAAAGGTTATCTGCGCCCCTCCACGTTGCCAGTTTTGTCAATGTGCCACACATGAATGGCACACGTATGCCATCCACCATAACAGATGGATCTCACCATTTGGATGTGTTTTTAAAGAATCTGATAGGAGGGGTGTGCATCGACACGCCGTCACATGACTCAAAAAGTCATTCGTAAGGTCCCAGTGTAGATATTTTGATAGGGCATGGAGTTGCTTTGGATGACGGGAAGCCCAGTACAGCACTATGGCTGAAGAGGTGGCACGATTTCAATGGTGCACCATACGCTGAGAGGGCTTATCAACTTTCAAGAGGTTGGGTCGGGTGTGTTTGGCAGGTCAAAGAAATGGTGTCACATCAGTCTCATGGAACTCAGATATTATCCAACCTGATCAATTCAACTCCCTATTTATTTCAAAAGATCCTGATTTACGATTGGATACTATGACTGACGTCATGAAGTGATTGCACGTGGATTGCGTCACGGCCCTAAAACTGCGTAGCTCGTGTTGCACGATGACACCATCACTCGACACCATGACCCCAGTAGCTCGTGTTGCACGATGACCCCGACACTCAGCGACAGGACCCCAACGCAGCCCCTTTTGCACGACGACCCCAACACGCAACACCATGGCCCCAACGTGGCGTAGCTTGGTTTGATTGGGCTGTGTCATAAACAGGGATGGCTGCACAGAATGTTTGGAAGAGATGCAGATTTTGGTGCATTTGATGTGGCAGGATTTGATTGGGCCACATAGTGTCAAAGATGGGGCGCATAAAGTGTGTATGAAAGTTATTTGGTCCAATATTTTATCCCTAATAGACCCCATCTCTAATAATGGCATGTAGCTCAATCAAATCATTCCACTTCAGGGAAGATGTGAATTGTTGCCTAACATGATGTTTATGAGAAATTCACTGGTCCATCCAATTTGCCAGCTCATGTTGAGACATGAGCCCACATCCAATTTGCCAGCTCATGTTGAGACATGAGCCCAAAAATGAGGCAGCTCCAAAACTCAAGTGATTTGCCAGCTCATGTCTCAACATGAGCCCAAAAATGAGGCAGCTCCAAAACTCAAGTGAGCCCGTACGACAGGAAAAAAATGTGGAGGGAAATGGCTATCACGATGTTTAATATGCCATCCAAACCCTTCACAAGGTCATTCCCATGGGAGCCGATTCTGTTAGTTCAGAGTAACACCCACTCAGGTAAGGCAGTGACCATGGGGCCACATTATTGTATGTGTTGGGTGGACATTGTTTATTTGAGGTCACACAAACCTTGATGAAGGGCAAACACAAATATTAGCTTTATCCAAAACTTTTGTGGCCTACAAAATTTTTTAAATGGTCGATGGCCAATGTATCCTGTTGTGTTTTTCACTGGGGATTTGGATCTGCTTCATTTTTGAGGGACATGCCTTAAAACGAGCTGACGAATCAGATAGTCAACATGGACATACAACATATACATCAAGGTGGGTTCCGTAACTAATCTACTTCATATCCTCGCTGCTGGGATGAACCGAAGACACAAATATTAGCCTGATCCATAACTTTTGTAACTTCACAAATGTTTCAATAAAGGACATTTAATCTCCACTGTTTCCTATAGTATGGCTCACCAATTTTCGTCTCATGTCCTAACATGAGCAGATTGGACGGTGTAGATTTCTCACAGACATCATGGTGGGCGCGACTTAGGCTCCAACCATAGGAAGTCTTATACAAGTCGAAAGTGACGTATATTCTTATCTCATACGTTCAAGCTGTGTGACCTCACCTGTCATGTTTTAGTACCATCCAATCTGCCTATTAGCTGAGCTACCCATGTTCGGCTTGGATTCCAGCATAAAACTTGATCCATTTTTAAGTGGGCCACACTGAAAGGAAGAATGTGGGACATGGGGGAGGGGCCACACTGTAGAATTTTCGGTTAGACCCTTTAGGATGAAGGTAGCTTTCCCCCAATGAAGTTACCCACCAAAAACTTAGGTTGCCAGAAGTGAATATATAGTAAGGCAACAGGCCGAATAGACTCATCAGGCACCTGAAACTCAACCCATAGCATAACTAAATGAATAAATGCGGGTGTGGGTTTGAGTATTAATTTAGACCCGACTAATAACTCGCATGTGGAGCCTACTACGGTGTTTGTATGACACCTCGCCCATCCAGAGAAAAAGAGGATTAGACATTGGACGCAAACGGTTACTCTTTAGCCAACAACCTGTAGTGGCCTGAGAGTCTCATTTTGAATGGTCCTAACTGATTGAGGTCCGAGCGGGGTACGAGCCATATGATTGGATACTGTGACCCCTCATGAAATGACCAGACGTCCATTGTTTGGTGACCCCAACACTGTGTAGTTCGCTGGTGTTGGTATGCACAAAGCATGTTTGGAAGGAAATCGGATTGCGTACTGAGTTACTCAGTACGATCTCAGTACGATAAGATCGCACTGGCTAAACTCAGTTGGGCCGACCTTGAATGTATGTGGTCTATCCACGCCGTCGATGCATTTTTTAATCTAATTTAAGGGGTTGAGCCCAACCTGGATCATACCACTGGAAACAGATGGGATAATGATTTCCACTGTTGAAACCTTTTTAGGCTTTAAAGTGATGTTTATTTGTCATCCAACCTGTTCATGAGATCATATAGGAATGGATGAAGGGAAAACAAAAATATAAGCTTGATCCAAAACTTCTGTGGCCCTCGATAAATTTTCAACGGTATACATTTAATTCAACTGTTTGATGTAGTGTGGTCCATTTGAACATTAGATATGCTTCATTTTTGGACACAAGCCCTAAAATTATCTGTTAAAATGGATGGACGGAGCGGATAAAATACATAAATCATGGTGGAAATCATAGAGTTTACTCAGTACACTAAGCATACTGAGTTACTACACAATCCCCTTCCGTTTGGAAGGACCATGGATTCAGTGCATGAGGTAATTGAAATTAAATAATTTGATTGGGGCACATTCTACTTTCAGAGATGGGACTATACAAAGCATATTTGGAAGTTGTTTTGTTAAGTATTATGTGGAGCTACTACACGGTAGGTGGACGGAAGTAATATTAAAATGAATCAAACATGTAATAGGGAAAACAAAAATTTAACTAAACACAGAGAACATAACAATTTTACATGAAAAAGTTCTCATAGGAAAAAAATTATACAATCATGTGATAAACAATCTATTGTGAAAAGAAAATTACAAGAGATGGATCACTTAATGTACTCAAAACTTTCATCTCCAGAGATTAATTTTTCATCTCAAAGCCTTAGGAATGTGTTTGGCTCTTTCGGACATTCATTTCTATGCTCTAATCCCACATTACAACCACGTACAAAATTAAAAACAAAACTATGCACTTAGAAGTTAACGTAAACTAAATTATTGATTGACCCGTTGATCGAATCGACTCCAATCGAGGGCCATCGATCAAATTGATTAGATTTTCGATCGGATTGAAAGTGCCCAAAAGCATTCATAGAGCAAACTCGTATTTTTTATTTTTCTCGATTTAATTGACACTGCTGCCGATCGAATCAAAACTGTAAAAAATTATCTAGTGAGCAATCTAAGAAATTTTCTCAATTGAATTGACGCAGCTGTCGATCCAACTGAGATCCCCTGTATTGAACCATATTGAAGCCACCAATTTCAACAAGTACTTATTCAACCATGAGCCCCGTTTCTGATAGCACCATGTTGCCCGATCAAATCCCACCACTTCAGGAACCGCCAATCCCTTGAAGGAAATCCACATCTATTTGGAAAGATGTGGATTGTGGCCCAACTCGATGTTTCTAAGAAATTCACTTTGTCTATCCATTTTGCCAGAGCTGAAAAATGAGGCATATCTAACACTCAAGTGTGGAAGAAGATGATTACGAGACCTTCCTGGGTCCACCATGTTGGTTGCATGCCATCCAAACCATTCATAAAGTCATCCCATGGGAGTATACTGGTTAGGTTTGTATACCCATGCTGTCCCATTTATTTTCCCTCATATTATGGTATGACCCTAAAATTAACTAGATCCAAACCTCAAGTAGACCACACCACAAGAAATAGTGGTGATTGAACGCCCACAATTAAAAACTTCCTATGGCCCATAACAATGTTTATTTGAGGTCTAACGGGCTTGAATGAAGGGAAAATACAAATATTAGCTGGATCCGAATCTTTTGTGGCTAATAAGAATATGGTCAAACACCACTATTTGATCTAATACAAATATTAGCTCACAAATATTAGGTACATGCCCTACAAAGAGCTTGCAAAAAGGATGGAGAACATGGATATACAACACAGATATCAAGGTGGAGTCCATGACCTGATTGAATCTGTTTTCCATTCCCACTGTGGTGAACTAAAAACACAAAAATATTACCCTCATCCAAAACTTCTGTGGCCTTCCAAATATTTCAGTGCTAGGCATTCAATCCCCATTATTTCTAATGGTGTAGCTTGACTTTTAGATCTGCCTTATATTTGATCTCATGTCCTAACATAAGCCGACAAAAATGGATGGATAGGCAGATTTCTCATAGACGTCATGGTGGGCATCACCTAGGTTCCAACTGCTGGAAGTTGCAGGCAATCCACCCCCAAACTTGTTAGGGACCCACCTCTCCACATCGGGCATGTAGCCAATAAAAACTGACCACGTCCCAACACCACCGAGATATATGGTGTCAGGGTCACCACCCAATCCAAGTCCAAAGTGACCACTGGAGTCACCATGCAGTCGAGTCCGAAATGAGCATGTAAAATTTCCACCTGAAAAAAATGCTTAAATGTTCGCCTACAGGCAAGTGCACCACAACCTCCACTGCTATCCCAATTTTCCTGCTAACATGCCACTTGTGTAGGACATTCATACCATGATAACAGTAGGATCTGCTAAAAAATCAGCTTGATCCATTCATTAAGTGATGTAGAGTGGGTTGGTCGCGGACAGTTTCATGGCCAAGATGGATTAGAAAAGGCCCAGTCGATGACATAAGTGATCCAGACCGTCGGATTTTAAATCGGGTGTATCTCACAATTTAGAATGAATTATCGAACGTAAAATATATTATTTTGAGGTAGGACGAGCTACTTTAGCCACCCAACCTCACACGTCAGATTTGCTAAATACCTCCAAATTGACGATCGTTTTCTTATTTTAATTCCGTTTTTACTATAAATGCCAGTTTTAGCTTAATTATATCTCTTTATCCATTAGGCTAAATAGTAACTTTGCTATTTATAGTAAGTTGTGAATTCTAAGAGTTTTAGTTGTAGTTTGATTATGAAATTTCTTCCATTACTTACTATCCCTATTTAAAGGGCTGTGAACTTGTTTATTGCATTCATCAATCAATTTCGAATTTTATAAAACTTATTTTCTATTTTCTTGTTCTTTTCCTCGTGAATTCGAGAAGTCTCTGTGAGTGATGTAAAGAGGGTTGCGGACAATTACATGGTCAAGATGGATCAGAAAAGGCCTGGTCAATGATAAAAGTGATCCGGACCGTTGGACCTTAAATCAGGCGTATCTCACAATTCAGAATGACTTATCAGACGTAAAATATATGATTTTGGAGTAGAATGAGCTACTTTAGCCAACCAACCTGGCTATGCTGGGTTAACCAAGCCGGATTTGCCAAATACCACTAGATTGATGGTCGTTTCCCTATTTTAATTCCGTTTTTACTATAAATTGTAAGTTTTAGTTTGATTATAATTCTTCATCCGTTGGGCTTTAGGATTTGTGTCCAACGTGAAAAAAGCTTAGAAAAATTAGGAGAACAGCTTGGTAAAGCCAAATATGACACTTATTATTTTTTGGCCGAAAACCTTGCGCACTAATAGACATAATGACCGTCTATAAATTATAAGTAAGTTTACTATTTATAGTAAGTCGCGAATTCTAAGAGTTTTAGTTGGAGTTTGATTCAGATTTCTTTCCCATTGCTTGGTACCCCTATTTAAAGGGTTGTTAAATCATTTTCATTCGTTCATCAATCAATTTCAAATTTATTTCTATTTTCTTGCTTTCTTTCCTCATGGATTCGAGAAGTCTCGGTGAGGAGTCCAGAGAAGTTCCGTGGATTCGGAATAGTTATCCTCTTGAGGAAGATGGTGCTCAACCTCACGTCTCTCCTTGCGTCAATGAGGAGTCCAGAGAAGTTCTATGGATTTGAAATAGTTAACCCCTTGAGGAAGACAGTGCTCGACCTCATGTCCTTCCCCGCGTCATTAGGTGGGTCACCTGTTTGTTGAGTTAATTAGATCGCAGTTGTCCATGAATTCCAGCAATATAGGCCATCTCAGGATGCACCCCACCTGATTTTGTGCCAGGTTTTCTTCATACCATTTTCATGGGACTGATGTCTTACACAAGCGGCACATTAGCTGAAAATATTACATTAGAACGAGACTAATATAACATGCGCATAAAATGAGATATTACTCTTACCACTCAACAAATACAAATAGATTCTGATAACAAAGTGGACGACTTAACATATTCTCATCTATGATCTAAAAATAAACACAATTCAAGCTTAAACTAAGACATTTATCAGCATTCATAAACCGTACACATGAGCTAGAAGGCGAGGCTCAGCCATGACTACAAGTGGGTCCTTCTTAGGCGTCGATAGGCCGAAAATCTCATCCATATTCAATTCCTCTGGCATCATGTTCCCGGGCAGCTTCCATTGAAACCCATGCAAGAGATTAGCCAAAGTAAGCTGGATTACCTTAAGCCCAAGACTATAGCCTGGACACATCCTCCTTCCTGACCCCAATGGCAACAACTCAAAATCCTGACCCTTCACGTCAATAGCCCGCCCAATGAACCGCTCTGGTTGGAACTCGTTTGGGCTGTCCCAGATGGTGGGGTCCCTCCCAATAGTCCATACATTGACTAGAACTCGAGTTCCTGCAGGGATATCGTAGCCGTTGAGGGTGCAATCCTCTCTACAGAGGCGGGGGACTAGCATCGGTGCCACCGGGTGCATAGGCATCGTCTATTTCATGATTGCTTTGATGTAAGGTAGGTTTGGGATGTCTTTCTCTTCCACCCATCGATCTTTTCCTATCACACGATCTAGTTCCCAGTTGCTTTTCCAAAATATTGGGGTCTTTTCAATAGCTCTGATATTGCCCACTCGACTGTCACTGCTGAGCTCTCGGTCCCACCTGCTATCAAATCCTGGATAAATAATCAAAAACATTAGGGCCCGCTGATAATATAAAGAAATATATAATGATTACAAATTACTTTACTCTTTTAATATTTGTATCTGATGATTAATTTTCGGACATGGATTTACTACGCCGGGAACCTAAGTAAGGCTAACTGTGATGTTTGTGAGAAATACACTTCTCTATGTAAGCTAATATTAGGGCATGAGATAAAAAATAAGCCAGATCAAATACCCAAGTAAGCTAGAAATGTGACTATTGAACTTTCTTAATTTAAATACTCATGGGCCAACAAAAGTTGTTAATCAGGCTAATATTTTTGTTTTCGGTTAGCAGGAATGACGTATGAACAGTATAGATGACATGTAAACATAATTGTCTAACCCCACGTAGGTTTCAACAGTTTTGCCAAGCTGAGACTTGGATTCTGGTCACTTTTGATTTATGTCCAAAGATAATTCCACGGAACGGATGGAGGATTTCTCACAAACAACGTGGTGGGTCTCACCTGAATTTCTGCATTCCTAATTTTTATGTTGGGTTTATGGAAAACTTATATTAATGATATATTTATATTATTTAATATTATTTAATATCAATTATCACAAAAATGTATTGTATTAGTGTATGGATCTGATAAGTTTATAAAAATGCCGTGAAAAAGTATAATGATTGACTATTGGTAGTTGGAATCTGGTCACTTTTAATTTATGTCCAAAGATAATTCCACGGAACGGATGGAGGATTTCTCACAAAGAACGTGGTGGGTCTCACCTGAATTTCTGCATTCCTAATTTTTATGTTGGGTTTATGAAAAACTTATATTAATGATATATTTATATTATTTAATATTATTTAATATCAATTATCACAAAAATGTATTGTATTAGTGTATGGATCTGATAAGTTTATAATAATGCCGTCAAAAAGTATAATGGTTGACTATTGATAGTTGGAAATTCCTCTTAACAATTCGTTTCTTTCATACATACTAGGCCCAACTGAGATCATATCAACCTGATGGCTGGGAGATCTGGGTGATGAACGGCTCTTATTTTGTACACGCGTTCTTGGGTACCACGTGTAGGGTGAGTGTGCATAAACATCTATTCATCCGAGTGCACTTAAGAAGTTAGCACTATCTCCAAGAATACGTAGATTGGGCGGTGGACCTCGACCACCTCGTGGTCTCATCCATTTATTATTCGTGGAAAGGAAGATACTCCACGGAGTACCAAATGTTGAACACTCGAGGTTTAAAAAGCGTGTCTCTCTCTCACGCATGCGCTTGGAAGTTGTATACGTAGCTGTATGTAACTCAAAACCATTGAAACATGGGACCTGCAGAAGATAGTTTATGTGTGGGGCCTACTATTTTGACGGTTATTTGAATTATATCTATGCCACGTGGAAAACTTCTAAGTGGAAGCATATGAACGATCATACACTGCAAGAGCATGACAGCAAAGTACACTTCATTTTAGTGGTCATCCGGAATACCAAATAAGAGCTTTTTCGCACCCATGATTTCTGGCTTCGAATTCACCGCCAAAAGTCAAGATTGCAGGAAAAAAATTGGACTGGAATCGCGCACCACACCTGTATGAGACCGTGCGTACAACACCCAAGATATGTGGGACTAAAATGTTTATATAAAAAATCCAATCCGATCATCAGGTGAAAGATATTAAAATAACTCTAAATAAAAAATATCATATGGATTAAAATCAATATAATCCATGAGTAGGGAAAATAGTAAAATCTGTGCTCAAAACCTTCTATTTCCACAAATGTAGCTTGTACGAGTTTTTTTTTACCAGGCTGATTTTTATATATTCCCTTCATCATTGTTAGATACACCTTCTTTAGAGGCTTGATGAAAGATAATCCACCATGTTGATAAACTAATTATTACCCATGGCCCACACAAACCTAGGGTTGACGTTCCATCCTCATTTTCCCCTATAGTCCAGCCCACAAGAGTTATATATCTGTCATGTTTTGGCCCATGGCCTATCATTGGGAATTGTATCGATGGACAGAGTGGATTTGACACAGAGCACATGGTGGGCCCACAGACCTTGGGTGTTTTACGCATCGTGTAGAGCACGGGTTGTTGAAGATTCCAGTCCTTCTTAATCGTAAACAACAGTGATACGTCTACGTCGCATATATGTATAAAAATCCCAGCTGTCAAACGGGTTAAGACCAGCAAGACGATCTCAACCGTCTGATTTTTTTCCGGACAAATTTTGTCCATTAAAAATTTCATTATTACCCATCTATTTCACGGCTATCAGTTACGGAAGCGGATTGGCTGGTGTACCACTATATAGCGGGTGTATTGCCGTCACCAAGACTAATGGGTCTCATCATGAGGTGTGTGTTATATCCAAACCGCCCATCCATTTGGCAAGCCTATATTAAGCATTGAGAAGAAAAATAAGATAGAAAAATAAGCAGCGGGGATTGAACGTCTGCTGCCACTGAAACCCTTTTAGGGTTACAGAAGTTTTGGGATATGAAATTTGTTTTTCTTTCTCATTCATCCACGTCCACGTGAACTTATAAATAGATTCCATAGACAATAAACGCTATGATGACCCTACTAATTTGGTGGCTTTAGACTCTGCCTTTTACCCAGCGTGATTAAGCGACGTCCCAAAACCTCACGTTTGGGAAGTTGAACTTTAGGATGAAATTGCCCCTTTTTGTTTGTTTTGCAAAAGTGAGTCTTTGTTTGCAAAAGTTTAAAGTTAGTACAAAGCTGTTGAAGCTAGGGTTTTTTTAGCATTTCTAAATTAACCGGTGGAGATGAGGTCTACTTTTTGTGCTTAAGATTTTTTTTAGAGAAATTTATGACTGTGGACTCACCTTTTATCCATTGGATATTCTTGAAGTAATACAAACTTAACATACTCACTTAGACCTCCTCGTATGGACGACAAATTCTAAAACGAAAATATCCCTCCTTTTCACATAAACAGATTTGCTACTCTGCCTGCCACTCGCCAATGGATCTTCGGTGGTCTGAGGGCCCCACCATGATGTATGCTTTTCATCCATGCCGTCCATATATTTTTCCAGATCATTTTATTGTATGAGACAAAAAATAAGTATATCCAAATCTTAAGTGTACCACATTATAGAAACAGTATTGAATGAGCATCAACCATTAGAAATCATCCCTCGTCTAAGTAGGGGCCCACTGTGATGTTTGTGAGAAATTCTCCCCATCTAAGTTCATTCATAGCGGTCACAAAGACCTGGATGAAGAGGAAAAACAAATTTCATAATAATCCAAAACTTCTGTAACCCTTAAAAGGGTTTTAATGGTAAACGTTCAATTCCCCACTGCCTTTTACAATGTGGTCTCATCATGAGGTCTGTGTTATATCCAAACCGTCCATCTATTTGGCGAGCTCATATTAAGGCTTGAGATGAAAAATAAGATAGATCTAACTATCAAGTGGACCACACTATAAAAGGCAGTGGAGAATTGAACGTCTACCATTGAAACCCTTTTAAGGGTTACAGAAGTTTTAGAGCATTATGAAATTTATTTTTCCTCTTCATCCAGGTCCTTGTGACCCTATAAATGAACTTAAACGGGGAGGATTTCTCACAAACATCACAGTGGGCCCCACTTGAATTTCCATTGACGGACCGTCCGTTAGCGCTTGTCTCTGCACTTAAGCTAGAGGAAATATGAAAAACAGCGAGGGAAACATGTAAAACAGTGGGAAAAACTAGAAAAATAGCTGGGGAAACATAAAACACAGTGGAAAAAATATAAAGAATAGCGGGACAAACTAGAAAAACAGCGGAAAAAATATAAAAAGCAGCGGAAAAAACTAGAAAAACAACGGGAGAAACTAGAAAAACAGCGGGAGAAATTAGAAAAACAGCGGGGCAAATTAGAAAAATTGTAGGACAAACTATAAAAACAGCGGAAAAAACATGAAAAATAACGAAAAAAACACACTGTAAAAGCAAGGATTGAATGCCTACTTTTGAAAGCTTTCTAGAGTACACATGAAAAACAAAGATTGAATGCCTACCTTTGAAAGTTTCTGGAGTACACAGTAGTTTTAGGTCAAACTGATGTTTTTATTTTCCATTCATCAAGGACCGTGTGACCTTAGGAACAAGTTTAATAAAAAATAAGCATTTCAATGGTTTTTAGAAAAGTTAAATTTTAATGAAAAATAAGCATCTCAATGGTCTTTAAAATTTAATTTTTTGAGAACTTAATTAGCAATAAAGTAGGTAGTTGTGGTCCTAGGTTTTAGGAGAAGAATTTATTGAGAATGATATTATTATTTTGAAAAGAGACAATAGAGTTACACTGTTATTATTGATAGTGCTAGTTTCTAGGATTTGTTTTTACTAGGAGTTGGAAATATGAACTCCGCTGTTTTTCATGTTTCTTCCGCTATTTTTCATGTTTTTCCCCTATTTTTCTAGTTTACCTCGCTGTTTTTCATGTTTTCTCCGCTGTTTGTCTAGTTTCTCCAACTATTTTTTATGTTTTTTCCGCTGTTTTTCTTGTTTGCCCCGCTGTTTTTCATTTTTTTCCCGTTGTTTTTCATGTTTCCCTCGATGTTTTTTATATTTCCTCTGGCTGAAGTGCAGAGACGAGCGCTGACAGGTAGTCCGTCAATGAGAATTCAAGTGGGGCCCACTGTGAAGTTTGTGAGAAATCCTCCCCGTCTAAGTTCATTCATAGGGTCACAAGGGCCTGGATGAAGAGGAAAAATAAATTTCATAATGCTCCAAAACTTCTGTAACCCTTAAAAGGGTTTCAATGGTAGACGTTCAATTCCCCACTGCCTTTTACAGTGTGGTCCACTCAATTTCATGTACGACTAAAAGTTGGACTGGTTCAACCTGACCGACCCGTGACCGACCCGACATTGGGTTGGGCTCGGGCAGGATATATTAGGTCCGATCTTAAGCTTGGGCTATACAAACACCAACCCGATAAAACTTAAGTTGGGCTTGGGTTGAGGTCTCAGGTTGCCTGACCCAACCCGAACCCGATCAATATATTAGTTACTTATAAATTATAATTGAGTGTGGATTGTTTATGTATAAGGTACACTAGTGATGTTGGGTCTCATTTGTCCACGTCATTTCCAAGGACTCAAGCTAACAAGATATGCCGGATTTCTCTCTCCCAAATAGATTGCGTGCTATGCTACATGACTTTTTAAAGGAGTAGTCCTATATTTTAGCTTGGTTTTTTAAAGAAAAAATGAAGTTCTTTATGATGAATAGTCACGTATGGAACTTTCTGATTTCTAGCCCAGATGATTTTCCCGTTGAAATGTACCAAATGAACAGTCTCGATCTTACACAACATAGGTACCAGATATATTGTAATCGTATAAATTTCAAACTTTCATTTGCTACCGAATACAGTGCAATGAATACGAAGTATTGACGACAATAGAACCCACTGAAAATACTCTACCGTCGGTTCGAAAATTTGGTTGGAGTTTGTATTTTCACGCATGGGATTCAACTCCTATTCACTCCAATCCAAACACGGTAAACATCAAATCATAATTTCTAATATGATACAATACATCCCAAAATGGGTATCCAAACAGGCCAGGAGTTTCAACACTCGGTTAAGCGTTCGAGTATCCATAGGTGGTGAAATTTCACTAGTGTGAGTGTGTATGCGTGTGTAAAAAAGAAAAAAAAATCATTCTAATTTAGGAGATACGCTTGTTAAATACATAGACAGAAATGAATTAAAAGATAGAAAAATATTTTTATATACTTATATATACATATTTACATAATTATGTATTAGAGAAAAATGTAAGGGACAAAAAGTTCTCCTTGTTAAAAAAAAAAAAACCAAACTGCCGTGGCACTGTTATTTTTTTTTAAATTTTATTTTTACTGTATTGCTTTTGTGGGTCCCATCATGAGGTCTGTATTATATCCAAACCGTCCATCTATTTGGTGAGCTCATATTAAGGCTTGAGATGAAAAATAGGATAGATCTAACTATCAAGGGGACCACACTGTAAAAGGTAGTGGGGAATTGAACGTTATCCATTAAAACCCTTTTAGGGGTTACAGAAATTTTGGATCATTATGAAATTTGTTTTTCCTCTTCATCCAGGTCTTTGTGACCCTATGAATGAACTTAGATGGGGAGGATTTCTCACAAACATCACAGTGGGCCCCAACTTAGACGGTGGAAGATTTCTAATGGTTGACGCTTATTCAACACTGTTTCCTGTAATGTAGTACACTTAAGATTTGGATATACCTCATTTTTTTGTCTCATACCATAAAATGATCTAAAAAAATATATGGACGGCATGGATGAAAATCATACATCACAGTAGGCCCCACCCGAATTCTCATCACCGGACCGTCCGTTAGTACTTGTCTCTGGACGCCGGCTAGAGGAAGGTAGGAGTATTTTTGTCCTAAAATTCTGGCTCGTACGATGACGTCCAAGTGCATATTCAAAGTTTGCATTGCTTAAAAAATAAGCTGGATAAATGGTGGGGTCCGCCGTCGTAAATTTTCCTTTTTTTATGCGTCCAATACAAAAAAAAGTGGGTAGTACGTTGGTTTTATACGCACCTGGAATCGCATACCACACCTGTATCAGACAGTTCCTACAACACCCAAGATATGTGGGAATAAAATATTGTATATATAAAATCCAATCCGTTCATCAGGTGAAAGATATTAAAATAACCGTAAATAAAAAATATCATATGGATTAAAACCAATATAATTCATAGGTAGGCAAAATAGTAAAATCTGTGCTCAAAACCTTTTATTTCACAAATGTAGCTTGTATGAGTCTTTCTTATCAGGCTGATTTTTCCATATTCCCTTCATCCTTGTTAGATACACCTTCATTAGAGGCTTGATGAAAGATAATCACCATGTTGATACCAAACACAAACCTATAGTTGACGTTCCATCCTCAATTTCCCCTGTAGTCTGGCCCACAAGAGTTATATATCCGGCTTAAGTGTATCTGATGGACGGATTGGATGTGACACAGAGTACATGGTGGGCCCACAAAGCTTGGGTGTTTTACGTCTCGCGTAAAGCACAGGTTGGTGACGATTTCGGTCCTTCGTAATCGTAAACTACGGTGATTCGTCTACGTGGCACATGTGTACAAAAATCCCGGCTGTCAAACTGGTTAAGACCACCAACATGATCTCAACCGTCTGATTTTTTCCAGATGAATTTTGTCCATTAACAAGTTCATTATTAGCCGTCTATTTCATGGCTATAAGTTACGAGGTTAGATACTTCAATCATTCTAAATTTAAGTCTATACCTGACGGTCTGGATTGATGTACACGTGTACATCTTACACTACAATGATAACGGAAACGGATTGGCTACTCCCCATGCCACCAGCCCGGTGGCTGATGGTGCTCTGTGGGACCTATCATGACGTATGTTTTTCATCCATTCCGTTCATCCATTTTTACATAACCTTTTAGGGGATCATACCAAACACGAGAGGGATGTACATGTCATGTAGACCACACCACAGGAAAAAAAATAATAGTGATTGGATACCCACCATTAAAATCCTCCTAAGGCCCACTGTACTGTTTATTTGACATCAAATCCGTTGATTAGGTTATACAGACCCAGATGAAGGGAAAAAACAAATATCAGCTTAATCCAATACTTTTATGGCCCTCAAAAAGTTTTTAATGGTCGTGGTTCATTCAACACAATTTCCTGTAATGTGGTCCACTGAGATTTGGATATATATCATTTTTGTTCTCATGCAATAAAATGATCTAGAAATCTCATGCAATAAAATGATCTAGAAAAATAAATGGACGGCATGGATGATATACATACGTAGGGCCCACAGAACAACGACCACGAGCCATTGGCTAGTGGCAGGGGAGTAGCCAATCCGTTTCCAATGATAACCGTAAGATCCCACCACAGGGAATCATTGGTGTATATACTGAAAATTCAGTGTATCCACTCTCCCCCAAACCCATTTCAGAGCATGCAACAAAATTCATACCAGTGTAAAGGCCTTAACACCGTTCCGATCGAGCTTAACTTCAAGATCCGGATCATCAGCAAGCTGCAGAAGCACATCAACCGTATCTTTTGCCACGTAATCCTTCGCACCGTCCCTCCTCTCATAATGTTAGTTGATCACATGCTACGGAAACGAGAAACTTACGACTATACGACCCGTTTATGGCCCATTTACGAGACGAAGCCCACCTCATTTAACCTTGCAAGAATAAGCCAAGTTGTACGGACACCTTCCCAAAGATCAAAAATGCCCCCTGCTTTTTCCTTCAAGTGGATCAGCCGCTGCTCGGAAGCGCTGACGCTCCTCGAACTCCGAGTTATACGAACGGTTCGAAAGAAACCAACGTTACATGGGCTCCACCGTTATATATTTATTATATCCACAGCGTTTATCCATATTTCGAGATTATTTCGGAGCATTATTAAAAAAAAAAATAAACTTATACCCAAAGATCAACTGGACGACACCACAAGGAGCAGCAGGAAATTGATTTTCACCTATGAAACTTTTGTAGGGCCCACCGTAACATTTATTTTCCATCCAATCTATTCATAAGGTCGCGGAGACATGGATGAAGAGGAAAAATAAATTTCATAATGATGCAAAACTTCCATAACCCCTGAAAGGGTTTCAATGGTAGACGTTCAAATCAGAATAGTAAAATTATTTGCTACGGTTGGATCTATAGCTATGGATTATAACCGCAGCCATAGATACCTAATACGTAATAATATGTTCCATCCAGGGTCTGCGCGCCGAACTAGCGGCCCCACGTGCCACTTGCTGGCCTGTGCGGCGATCGGTGTGGCCACGCCCAAATAGTTGCCCTTATGACTACGGATAATAACCGAAGCTAAAATCCGTAGCTATACAGATTTTTTTTATTTTATTTTTTTATTTTATTATTATTATTATTTTTTTACATGGAGAACTTTATTCTACTTATAATATATAAGCATATAAAAATTTATTCTCTCTATTTTCATTTCTTTATTTATTTATTTAATAAGAATATTTTCTAAATTAAAATTAGTTACTTGATGTACCCTATATGATTTCAAGGTAGGAGAAGCTACTTTAACCAACCAATCTGGTTATTTTTCAAGATTCCATCAGGTCGATGATCGAAAATCCATTTCATTCACTTAGTGGTCAATTTCATTCATTTCATTTACTTCGTGATCAATTCCATGCATTTCATGGTCAATCCTGACGATTCTGTTTTGATTCATGGTTATTTCCATGCATTTCACGGTCAATTCCCTTCACTTCATGGTCATTTCCACGCATTTCACGGTCAATTCGCTTCACTTCACGGTCATTTCCATGCATTTCACGGTCATTCCCAGCGATTCCGTGTTGATTTACGGTCATTTTCGTGCATTTCACAGTCCAATCGTCTCACTTCATGGTCATTTCCATACATATCACGGTCATTTCCGCCTATTTCGTGTTAATTCACAGTCATTTCGACGTATTTCACGGTCATGCCCCTTCACTTCACGGTCATTTCCGCGCATTTCACGGTCCAATCGCTACACTTCACTGTGAAATGTGTCTAAATGACTGTGAATCAACACGGAATAGGCGGGAATGATTGTGAAATGCATGGAAATGAACATGAAGTGAAGCGAATTAATTGTGAAATGTGCGGAAATGACTGTGAAGTGAAGGGGCATGACCGTGAAATGCATCGAAATGACCGTGAATCAACACGGAATAGGCGGAAATGACCGTGAAATGCATGGAAATGACCATGAAGTGAAGCGAATTGATCGTGAAATGCGTGGAAATGACCGTGAAGTAAAGGGGCATGACCGTGAAATGTGTCGAAATGACCGGAATCAACACGGAATAGGTGAGAATGACCGTGATATGCATGGAAATCACGGTCATTCCCACCTATTCCGTGTTGATTCACGGTCATTTCGGTGCATTTCAAGGTCAATTCCCTTCACTTTACAGTCATTTCCATGCATTTCACGGTCAATTTGCTTCACTTCATGGTCATTTTCATGCATACCACGGTTATTCCTGCCTATTCCGTGTTGATTCACGGTCATTTCGATGCATTTCACGGTCATGCCCCTTCACTTCACGGTCATTTCTGCACATTTCGTAGTTAATTCGCTTCACTTCATGGTCATTTCAATGCATTTCACGGTCATTCTCGCCTATTCTGAGTTGATTCACAGTCATTTCGATGCATTTCACGGTGAAGTATAACGATTGGATCGTGAAATGCACGGAAATGACTGTGAAGTGAAGGGGCATGACAGTGAAATGCATCGAAATGACCGTTCATCAACATGGAATAGGCGGGAATGACCGTGAAATGCATGGAAATGAGCGTGAAATCCATGGAAATGACCATGAAGTGAAGGGAATTGACCGTGAAATTCGCCGAAATGACCGTGAATCAACACGAAATAGATGGGATTGATCGTGATTTCCATGCATATCATGGTCATTCCCGCCTATTCTGTGTTGATTCACGGTCATTTCAACGCATTTCATAGTCATGCCCCTTCACTTCACGGTCATTTTCGCGCATTTCACGGTCAATTCGCTTCACTTCACCGTCATTTCCGCATATTCCGTGTTGATTCATGGTCATTTCGGCGCATTTCAGGGTCATGCCCCTTCACTTCACGGTCATTTCCATGCATTTTATGGTCCAATCGCTGCACTTCACCGTGAAATGCATCGAAATGACCGTGAATCAACACGGAATAAGCATGAATGACCATGAAATGCATGGAAATGATCCTGAAGTGAAGCAAATTGACTGTGAAATGCACGGAAACCGTGAAGTGAAGGGGCATGACCGTGAAATGTGTCGAAATGACTGTGAATTAACATAATAGGCGGGAATGACCGTGATATGCATAGAAATCGTGGTCATTACCATTTATTCCGTGTTGATTCACGGTCATTTCGGCACATTTCAAGGTCAATTCTCTTCACTTCATGGTCATTTCCATGTATTTCACGGTCAATTCGCTTCACTTCACGGTCATTTCCATGCATTTTACGGTCATTCCTGCCTATTCAGTGTTGATTCACGGTCATTTCAGTGCATTTCACGGTCATGCCCCTTCACTTCACGGTCATTTCCGCGCATTTCACGGTCCAATCACCTCACTTCATGGTCATTTCCATGCATATCACGGTCATTTTCGCCTATTTCGTGTTGATTCACGGTCATTTTGATGCATTTCACGGTCATGCCCCTTCACTTCACGGTCATTTTTGTGCATTTCACAGTCAATTCGCTTCACTTCACGGTCATTTCCATGCATTTCACAGTCATTTCTGCCTATTTCGTGTTGATTCAGGGTCATTTCGACGTATTTCACGGTAAAGTGTAGCGATTGAACCGTGAAATACACGGAAATGACCATGAACTGAAGGGGCATGACCGTGAAATGTATGTAAATGACTGTGAATCAACATAGAATCGTTGAGAATGATCGTGATATGCATGGAAATGACCGTAAAGTGAAGCGATTGGACCGTGAAATGCGCAGAAATGACCGTGAAATGAAGGGGCATAACCATGAAATGCGCTGAAATGACCGTGAATCAACACGGAATAGGCTGGAATGACCATGATATGCATGGAAATGACCGTGAAGTGAGGCGATTGGACCGTGAAATGCGCGAAAATGACAGTGAAGTGAAGAGGCATGACCGTGAAATGCGTCGAAATAATCGTGAATCAACATGAAATAGGTATGAATGACCGTGATATATGTGGAAATGACCATGAAGTGTAGATTCACAGTCCATTCGCCTCACTTCACGGTCAGTTCCATGCATATCACGGTCATTCCTGCCTATTCCGTGTTGATTCATGATTATTTCATCGCATTTCATGGTCATGTCCTTTCACTTCACGTCATTTCTGCACATTTCGTGGTCCAATCACTTCACTTCACGGTCATTTCCAAGCATACTACGGTCATTCTCGCCAATTTCGTGTTGATTCACGGTCATTTCGACGCATTTCATGGTCATGCCCCATCACTTCACGGTCATTTCCGCGCATTTCATGGTCCAATCGCTGCACTTCACAGTCATTTCTATGTATATTACAGTCATTCCCGCCTATTCAGTGTTGATTCATGGTCATTTCGGCGCATTTTATGGTCATGCCCCTTCACTTCACAGTCATTTCTGTGCATTTTGCGGTCCAATCACATCACTTCACGGTCATTTCCATGCATACCACGGTCATTTCCGCCTATTCCATGTTTATTCATGGTCATTTCTGCACATTTCACGGCGATGCCCCTTCACTTCACGGTCATTTATGAGCATTTCAAGGTCCAATCGCCTCACTTCACGGTCATTTTCATGCATATCACGGTCATTCCTTCCTATTCCGTGTTGATTCACGATCATTTTGACGCATTTCACGGTCATGCCCCTTCACTTTCCGGTCATTTCTGCGCATTTCATGGTCCAATTGCTACATTTCACGGTCATTTCTGCGCATTTTATGGTCCAATCGCTACACTTCACGGTCATTTCCATGTATATCACAGTCATTCTCGCCTATTCTGTGTTGATTTACGGTCATTTTGACGCATTTCACGGTCATGCCCTTTCACTTCACGGTCATTTCCGCGCATTCATGGTCCAATTGATGCACTTCTCGGTCATTTCCATACATATCACAGTCATTCCCGCCTATTGCGTGTTGATTCACGGTCATTTCGGCGTATTTCAAGGTTATTCCCCTTCACTTTATGATCATTTCCGTACATTTCACGGTCCAATCGCCTCACTTCACGGTCATTTTCATGCATATCACGGTCATTCCCGCCTATTCTGTGTTGATTCACGGTCATTTCGGTGCATTTCATGGTTATGCCCCTTCACTTCACGGTCATTTTCGCTCATTTCACGGTCCAATCGCCTCACTTCATCGTCATTTCCATGCATATCACGGTCATTCCCGCCTATTTCGTGTTGATTCACGGTCATTTTGACACATTTCACGGTCATGCCCCTTCACTTTATGGTCATTTCCGCTCATTTCACGGTCCAATCGCCTCACTTCATGGTCATTTCCATGCATATCATAGTCATTTCCGCCTATTCCGTGTTGATTCACAGTCATTTCAACACATTTCACGTCATGCCTCTTCACTTCACGGTCATTTCTGTGCATTTCACGGTCCATTCGCCTCACTTCACGGTCATTTCCGTACATATTAAGGTCATTCCCGCTTATTCCGTGTTGATTCACGGTCATGCCCCTTCACTTCATGATCATTTTCGCACATTTCATGGTCCATTCGCCAAGATTCAGGGTCATTTCACGGTTGATTCACTTCACGGTCATTTCCACGCATTTCACGGTCAATTCCATGTTGATTCACGGTCATTTCCATGCATTTCATGGTGATTCCGTGTTAATTCATGGTCATTTCCACGCATTTCACGGTCAATTCGCTTCACTTCACGGTTATTTCCATGCATTTCACGGTCATTCCCGGCGATTCCGTGTTGCTTCATAGTCATTTCCACATATTTCACGGTCAATTGGCTTCACTTCACGGTCATTCCATGCATTTCACGATCATTCTCGGTGATTTCGTGTTGATTCACGGTCATTTCCATGCATTTCATGGTCAATTCCCTTCACTTCACGGTCATTTCCACGCATTTCACGGTCAATTTGCTTTACTTCACGATCATTTTCATGCATTTCATGGTCATTCTCGGCGATTCCATGTCGATTCACGGTTATTTCCATGTATTTCACCGTCATTTCCATGCACTTCACGATCATTTTTATGCATTTCATGGTCATCGATTTGATAGAATCTTGGTAAATAACCAGGTTGGTTGGCTAAAGTAGCTTCTCCTACCCCAAAATCATATAGGGTTCATCAAGTAACTAATTTGGCTTAAAAGATAAGCTTTTTAAATGCATAAAGAAATAAATGAAAAAAAGAGAGAATTTTTTTTATATGCTTATATACATATTTATATAAATACGTGTATGAGAAAATTGTAAGTAGAATAAAGTTATTTATGTAAAAAATAAAATAAATTTAAAAAGATTTCACTGTCGTCTATGGCTACGGTTTTAAACCATAGCCATAAGGGCACTAGATGCACGTGGCCCTGCCAGATTGGCTTGGCCTCACTGGATAAGTCAGCAACTGGCGCAGGGGCCGCCAGTTTGGCGCACCTCAGCCAGGCCAGGCCAGGCCACTATAGCTACGAATTTGTACCTATAACTATGGTTATAATTCGTTGCTAAAGCTCCTTGTATATAAAAAAATAAAAGTCTGTCTTTTTTTTTTTCTTCTTTTTTTTAACGTTGAATCTTTATTCCTTTTGTGGTCCCATCATGAGGTCTATGTTATATCCAAACTGTTCATCTATTTGGCGAGCTCATATTAAGGCTTCAGGTGAAAAATAAGACAGATCTAACTATCAAGTTGACCACACTTTTAAAGGCAGTGGGGAATTGAACATCTATCATTGAAACCCTTTTAAGGGTTATAGATATTTTGGATCATTATAAAATTTGTTTTTCCTCTTCATCCATGTCTTTGTAACCTTATAAGTAGATTGGATGGAGAATATATGTTATGGTGGGCCCTATAAAATTTTTAACGGTGTGCTCGTTATGGTATGGCCCAGTTGATCTTTGGGTATAAAATTTTTTTTTTGATAATGCTCCGAAATGGTTTCGAAATATGGGTGAACGTTGTGGATATAATAAATACATAACTGTAGGGCCATGTAACTTTGGTATCTTTTGAACCGTTCGTACAACTCGGAGTACGAGGAGCGTCAGCGGCGATACACTTGCGGAAGGAAAAGCAGCGGCATTTTCGACCTTTGGGAAGGCGTCCGTACATCCAGGGCTTATTTTTGCACGGTAAAATAAGGTAGGCTTGGTCTCGTAAATAGGCCATAAATGGATCGTACAGTCGTAAATTTCTCTCCAGAAACCGGTCCAGCTTCTTGCTAAGAGCCTTCATCCTCTTCACATACCCCTGTAAATCCAAGAACCCAAGCCACGGTATTGAATCGCCGATATTCAGCACCCCACTGAGCAAGAAAAGCTCATCAAGCATCTTCTTGAATTCCTCGGGCGTCACGATCGGAGTCTCATACGCTGATTCTTCAGTATATTTCTTCCCCAGCACCATTCGACTTATGACATTGAGACTGACTGTGGATAGATAGTTTTTCAATATAATAGCCTTCCCGGATGCAGTGAAAAGGTTGTGGAGGAGTGCACGTGTCTCCTCCACACGTATGTACTCATACGAGTCGAGCCGTCTGGCGCTGAAAAGCTCCATTATACACATCTTACGAGCCTGGCGTCAGTAAGCCCCATATGGGACCATGTGATGTCTGAGTAGTTGTATGTAGTGTACTTGCCAGCTGCGAACTTGGGTCGGCCTACGAAATTGAGATCTTGGGTTTTCAAGATCTTTTTTGCCATCTTGACTGATGATCCGACGATGACCGGGAATGATCCGAATTGGAGTTCCATAAGGGTCCGTCAATTTTTATAAAACTTGAGTAGTCCACAACATTAGAAAAAAAAGTGGAGATTGATCGCCCATCATTTTATTTTTTATATTTAACCATTCTCAATGCCTCTCTCTCTCCATGTGACGCAAACTTGCCCGGAGCGGCGTCTTTTTCCTTCTTTACTTTCTTTACTTTCCTGTACACTCTCCACGGGTTTTGCTCATGCCATGCACCCATCCTCCTTAGTTCATCTCATTTTAGTTAATATAACTTATGTATAGACATCATATATGAATAGTTGGTTATCATGATTAGTTTTATCTAGTCACTTTTAAAATTTGACTGCTAAAACATTTTTTTTTTTTTTTTAAAAACTGAAATTTCATTGATTTAAACAACCAGGATACAAAAGGAGTAGATCTTAGGGCGCATCCATGCTGACAAAAAGGAAACCAGATTTAAGATTTCCTAAGCACACATATGCCCACTTTATTAAGAAAACAAAGGCCTCTAATCAGCCTAGGGAGCACGGCCTTTGTAATTGCCCAAAACGGAACCGGGTTTGCCGCGCCTAAACGGTTGAGACCATCTCACTACAAGAAATGTCACTTTTACCAACGCAAATTTTTGTAGGCAAAACGTTTTACCAGCGAAAATTTTCGTTGGCAATTTCCTCGCTAAACGACTGACGGAAACACCTTTTACCCACAAAAAAAAACTTTCGTTGGGAAAGGTAAGACTTTTGCCGACGAACATTTTCGTAGGCAAAATATTTTACCAGCGCTAATTTTCGTTGGTAAAAGTATTGACAGAAGTTTTTACCTACGAATACTTTTGCAGGTAAAAATATATACATAACACTTTACCTACCAACCATTTCGTAGCTAAAAAATTTCGTAGCTAAAAATATTTAGGAGACTTGTTACCTATGAACACTTTCGTAGCCAAAAATATTTAAAATACTTTTTACCTACCAATAATTTTGTAGCTAAAAATATTTAGGAGACTTTTTACCTACGAACACTTTCGCAGACAAAAATATTAAACACTTTTTAACTACCAACAATATCGTAGCTAAAAATATTAACATGACTTTTTACCTACCAATAATTTCGTAGCTAAAAGGTTCAAGATTTTTGCCCACATATATATTCGTATATAAAAATACTTAGAAAACGTTCCCCTACAATCAATTTTGTAGCTAAAAAGTCCTTTACCTACCCATATTTTCGTAGGTAAAAATATTTACAAAACTGTTTAACTACGAATAATATCGTAGGTAAAAATACTTACAAAACGTTTAGCTACGAATATTTTCGTAGGTAAAAACATTTGTGAGACTTTTAACTACGAAAATTGTTGTAGGTAAAAACTTGGGGGAGACTTTTACCTACGAAAGTTTTCATAGGTAAAGGTTTTTTTTTTTTTTTTTTTTCCACCCTATATTCCAGCATAAAATGCTTGATATACACCTGATATACACCTGTTACAATATAATTCCTTTAGGAAATCGGGTTTGAGTTCGGGATCGGGTTTTGCTTTGGGTTTTCAAGTTTAGGTTTAGGTTTAGGTTTAGGTTAGGTAGTTGAGAATAAGATTAGGTGTAGGTTTAGGTTTAGGAATTTGAGAACACATTTAAGTTTTAGGTTTAGGTTTTAGGTAGGTATCAACTGATATAAAATCCTTACAAAAGCTAAAAAGTCCTTTACCTACCCATATTTTCGTAGGTAAAAATATTTACAAAAATGTTTAACTACGAATAATATCATAGGTAAAAATACTTACAAAGCGTTTCGCTACGAATATTTTCGTAGGTAAAAACATTTGTGAGACTTTTAACTACGAAAATTGTCGTAGGTAAAAACTTGGGGGAGACTTTTACCTATGAAAGTTGTCGTAGGTAAAGGTTTTTTTTTTCCCGCCCTATATTCCAGCATAAAATGCTTGATATACACCTGATATACACCTGTTACAATATAATTCCTGATTTGCACCTGTTATGTAATATATTTCATCATATTCATATTCACAGCTATTTAACTCCAAAGTACATAAATAAATCTATCCAAACATAAACTACATCATGCATAAATACATATAAGCTTAATATCATAAATAAAATACAAAAAATCACAAAGATAGAGGCAAAGGTGGTGGGGCATCGATGGGTTTGGGTTCAGGATCGAGTTTTGCTTTGGGTTTTCAAGTTTAGGTTTAGGTTTAAGTTAGGTAGTTGAGAATAGGATTAGGTGTAGGTTTAGGTTTAGGAATTTGAGAACACAATTAGGTTTAGGTAGGTTATAGGTTATAGCTGTAGGGAATTGAGAATAGATTAAGGTTTAAGTTTTAGATTAAGGTTATAGGTAGGTTATATGTTATAGGTTTAGGAAATCGGGTTTGGGTTCGGGATCGGGTTTTGCTTTGGGTTTTCAAGTTTAGGTTTAGGTTTAAGTTTAGGTTAGGTAGTTGAGAATAGGATTAAGATTAGGTTTAGGTTTAGGAATTTGAGAACACATTTAAGTTTTAGGTTTAGGTTTTAGGTAGGTATCAACTGATACAAAATCCTTACAAAAGCATGTAAGAGGAACAACTCGCATGAGAAACATTCCCTTCTGCAGAAAACAGCAGCTTACAATTCCAAAGTCAAATAGGAGAGGTACCTGGTACGAGGCCTTCAATTGTTGGTACAGATCCTCAATTGTCATTCCTGAAGCCTTTTCTACATAAATGGTAGATTGCATTCCACGGCTCTATAAAATTCAGATGTACAGAAGCTAAGAGCTAATATAGGAATTGCAGCTTTAGCATTTTAAATGTTGCTTAATAGAATCCACGATAAATTGGTTTTGATGAGTTTCAGAGAATTCAATTAAAAGGTTTACCATTGACATCAAATAAGGAGTGAAGTTGACTGTCACTTTTGACTTTGAAGCGCCAGAGAGTCCTTGCTCAATTTCTGGAACTGGAAGTGAAGGATAAAAATTAGCAACTCCAAGTCATTTCGGATGTTTGAAACACAAATAAAGATACTGATGCTAGTACATTGCCAAGAGACTGTATGGATACATATGGGGACAAGCATGCAAGGAATGTTGAGAGAAACCATGATGGGCACATTGTAACTTCTATATTCCAGGACAGGTGTTGTATCCCACACCCATTGATACTAAGATATTACGAATGACTTTTTGTACAGAATGTAAAATGGTGATGAGGGAAAAAACTGCCATAGATATCAGCATCGAATCCTTCAATGGAAGAACAATCTCAGAAAGAATGCAGCAAGAGAGATGAGAATCGAGGCCGGAGTGGAGGGACGTTGGAGACAGAGAGACTTTTAGGATTTGGGGATGGGGCGATTTGGGAGAGAAGAGGGAAGAAGGGATTTTGGGAGAGGAGGGAACTCCAGCTCGATGAAAATGGGAAGAAAGGAAACGACATTCCTCTTCTAAATCACATAAACGTTTCAAATCCGAAAACGTATTAGTTTACCATTGTTTATAACAAATAACTTAATAACAACCGTACATGCAAGAGGGACCATTTTCTGGATAGTTAAGATGTATTAATAATAAAATTATAAATATTAAACAATTGTAACTAGAAGAATTATTTGAATGGTCTGGATAACTCTATATGATTTTCACTAATTTCATAAACGAGTCACCACCATTTTACATTCTGTACAAAACTTGTAGTTTTTTGAAAGGAGAAAAAATGGTAAAAGAAGCTTTGGAAATGGGAGGGCTCTATGGACCCCATCATGAAGGATATGTTTCATCCATGCTGTCCATCCATTTCTACACATCATTTTGGGATAGATTCCTAAAATAGAGCCCTAATTAAGTCTCAGGTGGACCACAAAAGAAGAATATGATGTACGGTTGGACGTCCACCGTTCAAAAGATGAGCAAACATTATAGGAAACAGTGTTGAATGAGCGTCGACCATTAAAAACCTGTTGGGGGCCATGTCAAGTTTTGAATCAATCCGATATTTTTTTCCCTTCATCTGGGCCTGTATGACCTAATCAACAGATTGGATGTTAAATAGAAAGTACAATGGGCCTTGGGAGGGTTTTAATGGTGGATATCCAATCACTATGGTGGTCCACACCACATGAGAACAATAGTGATTGGATATCCACCATTAAAATTCTCCTAAGGCCCACTGTACTGTTTATTTGACATCCAATCTGTTGATTTGGTCATACAGGACCAGATGAAGGGAAAGAACAAAAAATCAGCTTGATCCAAAACTTTTGTGGCGACCAAAATGTTTTTAATGGTCGACGCTCATTCAACACTATTTCCTGTAATGTGGTCTACTTGAGATTTGGATATATCTCATTTTTTATCTCATTTTGTAAAGTTATTTGTAAAAATATATGGATGGCATGGATGAAACACATACATCACTGACCACCAGCCATTAGCTCATGTCGGGGAGTAGTCAATCCGTTCTAAGAGTACTGAGTAAATCCTGTGGGGCCCACCATGATTTATTCATTTTATCCACTCCATCCATCCATTTTAACATATAATTTTATTACATGAGCTCAAAAATGAAACATATATAAATCTGAATTGGACCACATCATAGGAAATAGTATAAACTGAACATCTACCATTGAAAAATTTTGAGAGGCCACTGAAGTTTTGGATCAAGTTAATATTTTAGTTTTCCCTTCATCCATGTATTTATGATCTATTGAACAGGTTGGATGACAAATAAAAATCACTGTAGGCCATAGGAAGATTTCAACGGTGGAAATCATTATTCTCACTGTTTATGTGGCATTATTCCATTTTTGGAGTTCTTGTTTTAAAAAGATATGAATGAAGAGAAAACGCAAACATCAGCTTGATGCAAAACTTCTATGGCCTCCAAGAATTTTTCAATGGTAGAGGTTCAATCACACTAATTCTTGTGGTGTGGTCCACTTGAGCTTTGGATATGCTTCCTTTTTGTTCATTAGACCTCAAATTATCTCATAAAATAAATAAAGAACAGTGGACCCCACAGAGTTTACTCAGTATGCTAAGGGTAACGAGTAACTCACCTAAATGTAGTGGAGAGGGGTTTCCTTAAAACATTTATAATCATATATTAGGCTTGCCTAAATGTGTTCACATATCCAACACACTCATTATGTGTGTCCCACTTGGATAAGGGGTCAAACCAAGTTTCAACTGCATCCAAAACTCATGTGGGCCCCACCAAGTGCTTTTATATTTTTTAGGATGTCTTCACTTAGTTTTAGATGGTACGGCCCACTTGAGTTTCGTTTACCGATGATTTTTGAGATATCTCATAATTTAAAGGGGACACATCAAATCCATGGTGTTGATGTTCGACACACATCATGATAGGACACATCATGAGAGAAGACAGCGAGAGAGACTTAAGTCTCTCTCACGCGTGCGGGTCACGTGGTCGGTGCTCCGTGGGCCCCACTATGTGTATGTGTTTCATCCCTGCCGTCCATCTATTTTTCCATTTCATTTTATGGTATGAGACAAAAATGAGGTATATCCCAATCTCAACTGGACCGCGTTATAGGAAACAGTGTTGAATGAGCGTCGACCATTAAAAACCTTTTGGGAGCCATATAAAGTTTTGGATCAATCTGATATTTTTTTCCCTTCATCTGGGCTTGTATGACCTAATCAACAGATTGGATGTCAAATAAAAAGTACAGTGGACCTTAGGAGGGTTTTAATGGTCTGAACAATTAGTATTGACAGTTTAGATGGTCTAGATTATAATATCAATGGTCTAGTTGGTTTAGATCATAGTATCGATGATCTAGATTGTATAAATCATCAAAAGCAATGGTCTGGATGTTCTTGATCATAATTTCAGCAGCTCAAATGGTATGGCCTACTTGAGTTTCATTTACCGATGATTTTTGAGATATCTCATAACTTAGAGGGGAGACATCAAATCCACGGTGTTGATGTTCGACAGACATCATGATGGGGCCCACAAAACTTAGTAACAGCAATTCTTAGGTTCTCATGAGGTCAATAAGTTGGGTCACAATTTTAACCAGAATATTTGGCCCATTTTACATGTCTGGTGCATTCACTCTATTTTACTGATCAATACTCTCAATTTGACTAGTTACTCGCCTCAATCAGGCTACATATGAGAAAGATATTGGGTATATAAGATTGATCAACAATTTCAGTGAAATTTGATTTAAATATTTGAAGTTATTTACTCTTTAATTTAAATTGATTAGATTGTCTAAATATGATTAAAGGTTCAATTAGTGGATGTGCCTAATAATTTAGTAAATTTATTTTTCACAAATAAATTTAACATTTTTTTTTTCAAAAGGTATATTTTTTTTACTCTTTTAAATAAATATCATTTTTATTATAAAATATTTCAAAAATATTTAAAATACAAATTTTGAATTTTTATTTCTCATATTTTAATTTTTTCTCAAAATTTTCAACATGCCAATTTTTCTCTTCAAAAGCATTATTTTGTTCTCACAATTTTTCTTTAAAATATTTCAAATTTCTAAACTTTTCAATATTCTTTTTCATGTGATATTACAAATTACTTAAATATTACCTTTTAATTTTATATATATATATATATATATATATTAAGGTTATAGGTAAAAAAATTTTAAAATTAAAACATTTTTACATTATTACTGTTGGTTTTTAGCCGTCGAAAAATTTTTTTAGGAAAAAGACTTTTACTGACAAATATTTTCGTCGGTAAAAGTCGTACCCCCACCATTTCCATCACCCCGCGGAAATTTATTTTTCGATATTTTGGAAAAAAATTCAAAAAATCCTTTAGCTATGAACAGTTTCATAGGTAAATATGGGTTTTACCTACAAAATTACATTTCGTAGGCAAACGTAATGTTTGAACCCTTCAGCTATGAATAATTTCGTAGGTTAAAATGAGTTTTACCTACAAAGATACATTTCATAGGCAAAAGTAAGGTATTCAATTTTTTGTTGGTTGAAAAATTTAAAAACCCCTTCAGCTATGAATAATTTCAAAGGTAAAAACAAGTGTTACCTACGAAAATACATTTCGTAGGCAAAAGTAAATTCAAAAACCCCTTCAGCTACGAATAATTTCGTAGGAAAAGATGGGTTTTACCTACGAAAATACATTTCGTAGGTAAAGGTAAAGTATTCGATTTTTTATTCTTTTAAAAATTCAAAAACCCCTTCAGCTACGAATAATTTCGTAGGTAAACGTAAGGTTTTCAATTTTTGGTTTTTTTAAATATTCGAAAGACCCTTCAGCTACGAATATTTTCGTAGATAAAAGTAAAGTTTTCCATTTTTTATTTTTTAAAAAATTTAAAGCACCCTTTAGCTACAAATAGTTTCGTAGGTAAAGAATACTTTTAGCTACAAATATTAATTTCGTAGGTAAAAGTATAGTTTTCCATTTTTTTTTTTTTAAAATTCAAAGCACCTTTTAGCTACGAATAGTTTCGTAGGTAACAACTTTTTTTAGCTACAAATATTTATTTCGTAGGTAAAAGTAAAGTTTTCCATTTTTTGTTTTTATAAATTCAAATGACTCCCTTTAGCTACGAATATTTTCGTAGGTAAATATAACATTTAGCTACGAAATTACATTTCGTAGGTAAACGTTATGGATGAAAAATTCAAATGACCCTTTAGCTACAAATATTTTCGTAGGTAAATATGGGTTTTACCTACGAAATTTGAAATTTCGTAGGTAAAAGTAAATTCATAACACCCTATGTGAAAACACCCTTTACCTACGCAAATTTTTGTAGGTAAAGATAGATTTTGGCTACGAAATTAAATTTCGTAGGTGAAAGCAAAGTTTTGGTTTTTGGTGAAGAAATTGAAAAGACCCTTTAGCTATGAATATTATCGTAGGTAAAGATGGGTTTTACCAACGAAATTATATTTCGTAGGTAAAAGCAATGTTTTTTATTTTTGTTTTGGTTGAAAATTCAAAAGACCCGTTCGATACAAATATTTTTGTAGGTAAATACCAGTTTTACCTACGAAATTTAATTTCGTAGGTAATAGTAAATTTTAGGATTTTTTATTTTTTTGAAAAATTCAAAACACCATTTAGCTACGAATATTTTCGTAGTTAAATATGGGTTTTACCAACGAAAATATATTTTGTAGGTAAACGTAAATTCATTGACCTGTCGCAGGAAAAAGACCCTTTACCTACGAAACTTTTCGTAGGTAAATATGGCTTTTACCTACGAAATTAAATTTCGTAGGTAAAAGTAGGTTTTTACCTACGAAAATAATTTGTGTCGGTAAAAGTCATCTTTACCTACGAAAAATATTTTCGTAGGTAAAAGTTTCGTAGCTCATTGATTTCTCGGGGAATGCGGGAAATAAGAAATTTTTCTTTTTTCCTAAGGTTTGGATTCTCGATATCCAGTAATCCCATTTCCAATGGAGGTGAGACAGACCCTTGAACGCTTCCACCACCAAAGAAGAGTCCGACTCTATGAGCACGTCATGCAGCCCCTGTGCAATGTTGAGTTGCTTCGCGTCATGAAGTGCCCGGAGTTCCGCCCTGTTATTTGAGGTGTGATCGTAACCCTTTTTTTTGCCACACAACATGTAGACATTACCATGGCACTTCATGGATATATGTTTTCAAGAAGTGACATGTTTATTTATAAGGTAATTGAGAAGTAAATGAAATCAATCCACATAGAAACAATGTAATAACCCGTTATAATGCATGGGTCCCACCACTAGGGTGTGTCTAGGTTCTCCAACAGGCATTAGTAATTTGGCAAGTGGTGTTATCACCTCTAGTTGGGATGAAAGGATAGGATTGTAGCCGGCCTTGTAATGGAATGTTGACAATGACTCCGATGGACAGTTCAAATCTTGCATATGGGGTATATTCACAGTTGTGCATTTTTTTTTTTTTTTAAGGCTTGTTTGGTATTACATGGATATTATTATTATTATTTTAATAGTTAGCTCTTTTTTAACTATGTTTAGTTAAGAAATCAAAAGTGAAAAAGTTGTCTCTTGTTAAAATTTTTAACCAAATGACTCTAAAATTGGTTTTTTTTTTTTTTTCCTAATGGTGGTTTTTCATTTAACCACTTTCGCATCTCTCCTCTCTCTTAAATACACAGCTAGGGGTGGCAATGGGTGGGATTTGGAATGCACTAAGGCCAACTCAACACTTTAGCACTATGCTTAGGCACTACGCTTGAGATCAAACCATGCCTAGCATGGGCTTACGATATCAAGCCCAAGCTCAAAATGAAACTGGTTGGACCTGGGCACGACCAAGCTTTGGCTTGAAAAGTGATAAAATTCTTATTTACCAACACATGTTTTTAATTTATCTGTTGATCAAGTGAGCCACGCATGTATTAGAAAAACACTTAAAAGGAACAAAATTAATGATCTACATTTAAGAAGCATGGGTCACTTAATCAAGGATTAGAATGACATCCGTTGGATATAAGACATTCATATGAAGTCAACATGTCAGGCTGGGCTTGGCTAAATTAGGCTAAAATGACTTGAGCCCAAGCCCCACTAATTTTTATTTTTATCTAGTCATGCATGTCAGCCCAAGCCTAGCAAATGGGTCAACTTAATCGGTCCAAACCTGAGTTAGTTTGTCTTGCTGTCCAGGCCATTTCTTCCTCACCTACAACTACAAATGAGAATTATATAAATCAATTTTAAACAATCAAACAGTCAGCCCTAGAGGTGCACAGCGAACTGGTAGACCCATGGAACTGGATTGGAACTGATCAAACGGTCCGCTTTGGTCCGGTTCTAGGGTGCACCAGTTCCGGTTCCAGTTCCAAAATTCAAAGAACCATTGGATACGGTCTAGTTCTAGTTTAGGGGCATGTAGATTTAAACCGAACTGTGGATCCAAACCATGAATCCGAATCGTCGACCTAAACCGCTACGTGAAAAATGAAAAAAAGGACAGATTTTGAGACAGTTGTGGATCGTCTCTAAAATTCCTTGGTTTAAAGACGCTTTAGAGAGCCGTAAACCATCTCTAAAATTTTAGACGACTCTTGACCATCCTTAATATTGTCTTAAAATGTTGAACGTTCACAAATTATTTAAGACGGTCAGAATCTGTCGTTAACTGCGGAGAAAAGACGGCTATCGATCGTCTGGAATAAAAGACAGTCTTTGACCATCTTATATGTGGTCATCTGAGACGGTCAAAGATCGTCTGCATTAGAGACGGTCATTGGCCATCTTTTACTGATAATCTAAGACTGTCAAGGATTGTCTGCATTAGACGCGGTCATTGGCCATCTTTTACTGGTAATCTGAGACTGTCAAAGACTGTCTGCATTAGAGACGGTCCTTAGCCATCTTATAGTGGTCATTTGAGACTGTCAAAGACCGTCTGCATTAGAGATGATCTAATGCTCAAGTCAAAACTTAACAACAAAAAAATTATGATTTTCCAAAAAAAATAGTTGAGAAGCTTAGAAAAACAATTAACAATGTTTAAGAAAAACTTAGATTTTGAAAAAAAAAACTGTGATTTTATAAAAATCTAGATTTTGAAAAAAAAATTAAGAACTTCGAATAATGTTGATAATTTTGAAAAAAAAATTTCGATAAAAAAATGATATTTTGAAAAAGAAAATATAAAAAATTAAACAAAATTTTAAAAAAATTGACAGATTGTAAAAAAATTATATATTTTAACAAAGAAAACTAGATTTTGTATTTTGACAAGAGAAATTAAAAAGTTATATAACAAGATTTCGATAAAAAAAATGATATTTTGGAAAAGAAAAATTTAAAAATTAAACGAAATTGTGAAAAAAATTGACAAATTATAAAAAAATATTATTTTAAAAAAGAAAACTAGATTTTGTATTTTGACAAGAAAAATTGAAAAGTTATATAGCAAAAGTGAGATTAAAAAAATGATATTTTAAAAAAGAAAATTTAAAAAATTAAATTAAATTGTTAAAAAATTGACAAATTGTAAAAAAATATATATTTTAAAAAAGAAAACTAGATTTTGTATTTTGTTAAGAAAAATTGAAAAGTTATATAACAAAAGTGAGATTTAGAAAATGATATTTTGAAAAGAAAAATTTTAAAAATTAAACAGAATTGTGAAAAAATTGACAAATTGTAAAAAAAAATATTTTTAAAAAAAGAAAGCTAGATTTGTATTTTGACAATAAAAATTGAAAAGTTAGATAACAAAAGTAAGATTTTGATGATGTGTTGTATATCCTTGCCGCCCCTATGTTTCTCCAACCCATTTTTGGGCCGGGTATAAAAAATTGTGTAGATTTAAATCTTAAATGGACCACACCATTGGAAAGAATGAGAATATAGTACCTTGCCATTAAAAAATATAAAGAGCCCATCATAAGGTTTTAGTAATGTTTACTTGCAATCCAACTTGTTGATAATGTAAAGAAGATCTAGATGAAGGTAAACTACAAAGATCAAATTGATCCAAAACTTTTGTGGCCTTCAAAAGGTTTTTAATAGTTATTCATCATTGTTTTGATTGGTATGGCCCACCAGAGATTATTGAGTTCCTATGATTTGAAATCACATCCTAAAATATGATGGAAAAATATATGGACAGTGTTGATATATATAAAACATATCAAGGTGGGCCCTACATGGTTAGAGTAACACCCATGAAGGAGTTACCTAAAATAGTGAAATGGTACTATAAGGTCACCTCATGGGAGCTTCCCATGAGGTTAATTTATGTGCGCCCCACCATGATGTGTGTAGAACATCAACACCATGCATTTGATGTGTCCCCTTTAACTCCAAAAATCAGTCCTATACGAAACTCAGGTGGGCCATAACATCTAAAACTATGTAAAGACATCCCTAAAACATATAAAAGCATTTGGTGGGGCTTACATGAGTTTTAGATGTGTATTAAACTTGGTCTGACTCCTCATCCAAGTAGGACACACATAATGAATGGGCTGGATCTATGAACCACATCCAGGTGGGGCCAATAAATGATTATGAATGTTTTAATGGGAGGGTAACCCTCTCAACTATAATATGTAGTGTGGCCCACCCAAGTCATGGATTGACTTTATTTTTAAGCTTGTGGCATACCATAGAATGGTGCATCTGACTGACGGGGCAAATCCAAAGTTCAAGGTGGAAATTATCACACTTTTGTGTGGCGTGGTCCACTTGAGTTTTGGATTTACCTAAAATTTGGGATCAACACACACCGTTCATTCATTTTTCGAGATCATTTTACAGAATTATCTAAAAAATGAATCATATTCAAAGATTAAATGGACCAAACCACAAATAAGGGAAATAAATTGGTTGCTCCCCCTACACCATCCATTGGCGGGTGGTTATTGCTGTGTAGGCCGCACCATGATGTATGGCCCCACGACCATTTTTTTTTAAAAAAACTTTTGAACCAGTTGGATTTCAAATAAACATTACGATGGGCCTTAGGATAGTTTCAATGGTGGGAATCACCCTCCCATTGTTTTCTGTGGTGGGGTCCACTACAGATTTTTATCTGTCTCATTCTTTGGCTCGTGACTTAAAATGATTTCTCAAAATGGATGGACGGTGTGGATATAACAAATACATCATAAGTTTTTATATTTTTTAAATATTATATATCTCCCGTTGTTTTCTGTGGTGGGGTCCACTACAGATTTTTATCTGTCTCATTCTTTGGCTCGTGACTTAAAATGATTTCTCAAAATGGATGGACGGTGTGGATATAACAAATACATCATAAGTTTTTATATTATATATATATATATATATATATATATATATATATATATATATATATATATATATATATATATATATATATATATATGGAAAAGGTTCTATCTGTCGAACTCATGGGAATTCCTCATGAGGTCGAGTTGTGTGGGCCCCACCATGACATGTGTGGAAAATCAACACCGTGCATTTGATGGGTCCCCTTTAAATTATAGGATATCCCAAAAATCAGCCGTATACAGAACTCCGGTGGGCCATACTATCTAAAATCATGTGAAGACATGCCTAAAACATAGAAAAGCACTTGGTGGGACCCCACCTGAAATTTGTAAACAGAACTCTGGTGGGTCATACCATCTAAAATCATGTGAAGACATGCCTAAAACATATAAAAGCACTTGGTGGGGCCCCACTTGAAATTTGGATGCATCTGAAACTTGGTATGACCCCTCAACCAAGTGGCACACACATAATGGATGGGTTAGATTTGTGAACCACATCTCTGTGGGCCCAAGAAACAATTATGAATGTTTTAATGGAGGGTAACCCCTCTCAACTTTTGTGTTCGGTGGTCTGTGGGCCCCACCCTGATGTATGTGTTTCATCCATGCCATCCATCTATTTTTATAGATCATTTTATGATATTACAAAAAAATGAGTTTTATCCCAATCTCAAGTGGACCACATTACAGGAAAAAGTGTTGAATGAATGTCAACCATTAAAAACTTTTTGGGAGCCATAAAAGTAATGGATCAAGCTGATCTTTGTTTTTTCCCTTCATCTAGGCCTTTATGACCTAATCAATAGATTGGATGTCAGATAAACAATATAGTGGGCCTTAGGTGGATTTAAATGATGGATATCCAATCATTATTGTTTTACTATGGTGTGGTCTACCTAAGATTTATATCCCTTTTATTTTTAGGACGAAGGCCTAAAATGATCTTTAAAAATGGATGAACGGATTGGATGAAACACATACCTCATGGTGGGGCCCACAGACGACCACTGAACACCAACCATGGGGTTGGTGTCATGGGGAGTAGCCAATCCGTTCCATCCCAAAAACCTAATCCCATGTGTGCCCATCTCCCACAACCCCAAATCCCTAAATCTCTCTCGCGCGCCCGCCCCTCCCAAAACCCAAACCCTCTCTCTCACGCCCGAAATCTCTCTCTTTCTCTCTCTGAAATTCAGCCATGGCTACTCTCGTCTCAACCGTCAATCTCATCTCAACCGTCGATCAGCTGTGGGCCACCCTAAAAGATTCCATCACAGCTTACACAGGCCTCTCCTCGACTACCTTCTTCATGGTCCTAGCCCTAGCGATGGCCTTCTACTATGCCGTCTCCAGCTTCTTCGATTCTCTGCCTTCTCCGCATAGGTCGAGGGATTATGAGGAGAAGATGGAGCCTTTACCGCCTCCGGTCCAGCTCGGGGAGATCACGGAGGAGGAGCTGAGGTGTACGACGGATCGGACCCTAAGAAGCCACTGCTGATGGCGATCAAGGGCCTTCCGCTGCTCATGAATCTCTGATTCTCAGGTATGATGTAAACCTTTTCCCTTCTTGCTGTTGCTTTCTGTAATTTAGAATACCTGATTAGGGATTTGCATTGTCGAATCTCGAATTAGAATACCTTTTTTGTATGTCGCGGTCCACCTGAAATTTGTATATAGTTCATCTTTTGGCCCATGCCATAAAATTTGTATATTGTTTACACCATTAAAAACCATAAACTGAAATGGATCTGTTGTAGATGTTATTATTAAAGAAGGTGGTATCCATGAGGCTCTATTTTGAAATTATTTCCTCCTCGATTATCTCTTAATAAAAATCTCTTGTTATATCTCATCATATTGTCAGGATTCTTGATAAAAAGAAGGAAAAAAGAAGAAGAAAAGATTGTCGCGTGTATCTTTTCTCTATGTTCCTTAGAAGGCTAATTGGTTGACCTGCTTGGAAAAAGGGTGTGTCTCATTAGCATATGAATATTGGGAGTTCTAGTCCATCATAGTTTGATGACTCAAAAAATTCATGGTCTTCAAGACTTAATAGAACTTAACCTACTCTTTGACTCAACTCTAGTTTGACTTTTTTGGTTTTTAAACTATGATTCCAATATTATAGTTTTTGTTTTGTCTGTTTTGTAGTTTGGATTTTTTTTTTTTAAAATTTAATTATGATCAATTTTGAATTTTCTTTTCTTTGGATGCTTGAGACAGTTCTTGGAAGAGTTCGAGTGGCTGTAAGGCTACGACCTCGGAATGCAGAGGAGTTGGTTGCGGATCTGATTTTTCTGATTGTGTAGAATTGCAACCAGAGGTTTTTCTAATTGCACTTCTCTTTTTTTTTGTAATTGCACATGCCTAAATTTACACCAGATGTCCAACATGTAATGCTTTCTAAAAATAAATGAGAAATGTAAGTCAATCCATGGGCACTAATCACATGGCCATTCTCTTGTTTTGCAAAATGTTATACTGTTGCTCAAGCGGAGCATTATAGGCCCTTGTATAATGTTAATGTGCAAGCTTGGGCCTGAAATCAAAGGCCTATGTGCTTTTAGAGCCACTGACTTAAATGGGCCAAACTCGGGCTGATCTACATTAAGGTTTTGTTATAGGTAATATGCATATTCCATATAAGAGGATCCAATTAGCTTTTTTTTTTTTTTTCTCATGTATAACCAAGTTGATTTAATATTCTAGCTTTCTTCTTATCCTTGATTTGGCTGTCTGATAAGCAGATAATCCTTCTTGACCACCTACTAGGCACATGATGTAATTTGTTTGGTTTTGCATAAAGTATGCTTATATTTGGATAACACATAGTTTTACTGTTCTCTTACAGGTGGTTTCTTGTAGGTGCTTTTTCCTCAGTTTTGTGTTGTTTTGCTGGTGGTTGCTTGCTAACTTTTAGGACTTGATTAGGTTAGTTAATAGTGTTACTTCTTTATTTAGTTAACTTTAGTAGGAAACTATGCTTATCATGATATTTCTATTAGGTTGATACTCATTTTTAGGATTTGTATTATGCTTATGAGTTTCTTCTCTTTTGAGTTGTCTATTAAGAATTCATGTTCAAAATACATCTTGGTAGTGTCCAAGCATTTATTTGTGTGTTTCATGTTTAAATTGACAAAAAGAAGGAGATAATGAATTCATGGAAAGAAATGTTCTTTATCATTAGGGCTGCTTTCGCCGGGTTTGATGCAGAAATTGTCGCCAACTTCACAGAAAGACAAATAGCATCAGTGGCAACCTGGATTTAAGTAAGGTTCGAGGTGCCGTCAACAATGCTAACCGAATCCTTCAGGTCAGATTGTTCATTGGACCTGATTTTATTTAAAAGATCTTGATAATCCATTTTATTTAAATGAGCAGACCCGGATGTGCGTCGGAGCTATCTGGATGTTGAGCGGGGGTCCCTAGGAAGGTGGGAACTGCTGTTATGACTATGATGAAGCCGTCCATTTTTTATGGACAACATTGGAGGGGCCTGGCCATTTGGACAGACCGTGTTTATGTATTTGCTTGAAATTAGTGGAGCAGACCCGGATGTACGTCGGAGCTATCCGGATAAGTGGGGGTCCTTGGAAGGTGGGAACTACTATTATGATCATGATGAAGCTGTCCATTTTCTATTGACAGCATTGGAGGGGCCTGACCATTTGGACAGACCGTGTTTATGTATTTGCTCGAAATCAATGGAGCAGACCTGGATGTGCGTCAGATTTATCTGAATGAGCGGGGGTCCTTGGAAGGTGTGAACCGCTGTTATGACCATGATAAAGTTGTCCATTCCCTATGGACAATATTGGAGGGGCCTGACCATTTGGACATGCCACATTTATATCTGTATTTGCAGGGACCACACCCTTAACCTAAACCACACCCTAAACCTATAACCTAAACCTATTCTCAATTACTTAAACTTATAACTTATAACCTAAACCTAAACCTATTCTCAAATCCTAAAAACTATACTTATAACCTAAACCTAAACCTTAACCTATAACCCAAACCTATACTTGTAACCTTAACCTAAACTTATAACCTTAACCTAAACCTATTCTCAAATCCCAAAAACTATACTTATAACCTAAACCTAAACCTTAACCTATAACCTAAACCTATACTTATAACCTTAACCTAAACTTATAATCTTAACCTAAACCTATTCTCAAATCCCAAAAGCTATACTTATAACCTAAACCTAAACCATAACCTAAACCTATAACCTATACTTACAACCTCAACCTAAACTTATAACCTTAACCTAAACCTATTCTCAAATCCTAAAACCTATACTTATAACCTAAACTTAAACCTTAACCTATAACCTAAACCTAAACTTATAACCTTAACCTAAACTTATTCTTAAATTCCAAAACCTATACTTATAACCTAAACCTAAACTTTAACCTAAACCTATAACTTATACTTACAACCTTAACCTAAACTTATAACTTTAACCTAAACTTATAACTTTAACCTAAACTTATTCTTAAATCCCAAAACCTATACTTATAACCTAAACCTAAACATACACCTAATAACTTTAACCTAAACTTATAACTTTAACCTAAACTTATTCTTAAATCCCAAAACCTATACTTATAACCTAAACCTAAACCTAAACCTAAACCTACACCTAATCCTATTCTTAACTCTCTAACTTAAACCTAAACCTAAACTTGAAACCCAAACCTAAACCTGATCCCGAACCCAAACCCAATTTCCTAAACCTAAACCTTAACCTATTCTCAATTTCCTAACACTACACCAAAACAACGAAAAAAGGATGGTCGAAAACTGTCTCAAAAGACCATAAAGGATGGTCTTAGACCATCGCAAGGGCCGTCATATTTTGGGGCGTCTTATTACTTAAAGGATGACCATAAACCGTCTCTAAAGAAGGATGGTCATGGACCGTCTCTAAAGAAGGACAGTCATGGACCGTCTATAAAGGTAAACATTAGATGTCTATTATAAAGCTTAAAAGGACGGTCCATGATCGTCAGTAAAAAAAGACTATTATAGGCGATCTTTGATGAACTATAAAATGACGGTCATGGACCGTCCTTAAAAAGGACGGTTATGAGCAGTCTTTAATGAACCTAAAAAGGAAGGTCTTAGACAGTCCTTAAAAAGGACTGTTTTGGACAGTCCTTTTTAAGGACTATTACAAGTCGTCTCTGATGAACCTAAAAAGGACAATTATGAACCGTCTCAGATTTGAATATTTAGGAAAATATGAACGGCCTAAAAGCCGTTAGAAAATTTGTTCCATTAAAAATTAAAGAAAAAGAAAAAAATTAGCAACAATTTTCTTTTTGTTTCTTTCATCTAATGAAAAATATTCAACCAATAAATAATCATAATTCATAATCATAAAGAATTGCAAAAAGTTCATTCGGGTTTAGGTTTGGGTTTTCAAGTTTAGGTTTAGGTTAAGGAGATGAGATTGGATTATGTGTAGGTTTAGGTTTAAGGATTTGAGAATACATTTAGGTTTTAGGTGTAACACCCTGAAAATCGGGGGTTGTGTATACACTCGACTCCCGAGTCCCCGAGTGTCACTTTCATCAATTTTATGGCTTTATGATTAATCATGTTTAATTGCGCAACTTGAAATTTTCTGGAACATGACACATAACCACGCAATCCACTAAAATGAAAGCAACTCAAATATATATATATATACATACACACACACACACACACACACACACACACACACACATATACATGTCCAAAAGAATAGAAAGGTCGCACACAGCGACACCCGAAAAAATCACAACAAAAATAAGATGTCCAAAAGATTAGAGCTGAGCCCACTGCTCAGCGATCCAATCCCACCTATCAAGCTGGCGGAGAACCATCCATCATCTGAAAGTATGACAGCTCCTCGTCGAGAGCAACATCACCATGCTCCCCTTGCTCCGCATCACCTGCATCTATGAGAGGGTCCAGTTGGTGTTTTAAAATACCGTCCCAAAGTGGGAGTGAGTGATCAACTCAGTGGGTGCTATTAGTCTTAAGTTTTAACATGCATCAATTATAATATGAATTTAATGAAATACAGACAATCATTAATTCCTATTAACTTTTATTTAAATGCATGAATGCGAAATGATATGATGCATGCCCTCGCCACAACGCTCCCTCGAGCGACTCCATCTAACGATCACGTATGTCAACATTCCCTCATTACGACCTCGACTTTCGAGTCGCCACCCTAAATAATGCGATGCAATGCGATCGTGTTAGCTGAGTTATTAAGTCCATTCATCCAGCAGGTTTGGAAAATCGATACACTCCACGTATCAATGCCCTAAACGGGTTGCGAGGCCACCCCCCAATGCGTAAGGCCGAGTCCTCGCGGTCCGTGATCCCATCGGGTTTCTCATCCCCGACTTCAAGCACATGAGTAGTGCCAAGAGAAAGGGATCGTTCGCGGTCACTACGGGAAGGCGCGACACCCCAACGTAGGTCGACAGCTCAAACACAGTGTCCCATTCCACCATGCCCGGCTCACGAGGCTGTAGACCAATTTTAAGTGAGTTATTAATGGACTACAATGGTTGCGTGGTGTTTCAGGTTCCATACATAGGTGTGAAAAAAGGGTTAACAAACAAGGTTTGCCAGTCAGTAGGCAGGACTGCACAAGTCAGGCAAGTATGGAACGAGCGACCTTGGGTACAAGAGATCCATGTAGTCAAACTACAGCCGCCCGAACACACTCGCCCAAACCCACGGGTCCCTCCATGACTTAGTCCTACTGATGGAACTACCGTCTCTCGATCTGTTCCTGGCCAACCCAATAGTATAAGGGAGATCTATAGTATACGAACAATCCAAGATAACAACCAAGTCATAAGATCATATTCTCATGCATCACTACCTAAAAATATAGATAATCCTACTAAGCAAGAATTCATGGTCATGAAACATAGTGCGTGTGAAGTGTGTAGTTTGGAGAGGAAATTAATATTTCCTCCACCTTGAGACATCATAAGCACAATAGTAATAGTTCATGCATACCAAGAAGCAACAACATTTGGAAAAATTATACAAATACAGGCATGTGGTCATACATACACACATTCACATATGAGGCAAGTACAAACATCATAAAGAGCCAAATCACATTCTTGCATGCAACTCCAACCATTATGAAATTCCTAGGATTTTCCTAGACCTTTCAATATAGCATCAAGGTAATCAAAATCATTAATCTCATAGTAGAATTAGTGCTAGACCACCTAAGAGTAATAGTCCGCACCTTTGGATTCGTTGGAGGCTTGGAGACGACCTAAGAGATGTGAATTTTGGGGGTTGATCGGCCGGAATCCCTAAAACAACATTTGGAGGTTAGTTTTTCATGTAAATCCCCCTCATCATAAGGGTTTCAAGGAAAATAGGTGATGGATCTTACCTAGATGCTCAACGAAACGAAAGAGTGGCCTTGGATGAGGGTTCCTTCTTGGAGGAGAGGTAGGAAGTTGTGGGGGTTGCTCTCCTTGGGCCCCACCTTGATCCAAGGTCCACCTTCACTCTCCTTCACTCATCCTTCCTCTCTTCTTCCTTTATTCTTTCTCCCTTTCTCTCTTCTCTCTTTCATTCCTTAGGGTAATTCGTATGGGGATAGGGGTGCCCCAAATGAGATCCCTTTATAATGTCAAATTTGGTGCCAATGGCCCCAAGTGTTGGGTTTTTACTAAACTAATCCTATGGGAGGGTTTTTCTAAGATCTAGGGCCCACTATGGGGTGTACATATCGATATACACCGCAGGATAGGTGCTCCATGGCCCGATGAAGGGCCATGCAAATTTTGGGGACGATCGGATATTTAGTTTGATCGTACGGGTTCGATTTGTGATCAACGATTACCGTGCCATGATTGGGTTTCATATTTTGTGGACGGGTGTAGGACACTACATTAGACCTCCATCATAAATTTTGAAGAAATTCGATGGCTGAAAAGTCTTATATCTCAATTTCATTGACACATGTTAGATTTCTATCCTGGTCTTGGGTGGTTGCATTTTGTAAGTGTTGTTGGAACGGTGAGGATAATTAATTTTTGGATGTCCACTGAGTCCATGGTCTGCGATGGATCATAAGCCCAGTGAGACAGACATTACTTTATAATTTTGTAACTAGTGGCCCGCCAACGAGCGGTCTATAGCTTGTTTGAAAAATCGAGACATTTCTGTAATGAATTAGGTAATGAGATTTCTCGTGGGCACTGATTAGGGTTTGGATTAACTATGTTTATAGTATGAGCTATTTATAACTAATGAAAGTGGAGATTTGGTCATGATTACTCTAAGTCATTGGTTTTAGGCTAAAAGAGTACCGGGGTTCGTTTGGTCTATTAACCAAGATCCGGGCCTTGTCTGACTTGGCTTTGGTTGGATCTTTATTTTAGTTATGACTGCCTTGATTTATTAGCGATGGGTCGGTTAGATTTGGTCCCCATGTGAGTAAATCATGGGGGTAAACTCGATTTTTGAGTGATCGGGCAGATTCGTTGGCTTCCTACGGTTGATTGATCAGATTTGTGTGGTTCTTTACTGGTACCACCCCCTGTATAAACTAATATTGAGTGCTAATAGTCATTGAGTGATGTTATAAGTTAATTAAAAATAAAATAAAATAAATAATTTAAAGATTTTTAGAAATTTAAAATAGTGAAAAATCCGGGATGTTACAATCTACCGCCCTTAAAAACAATTTCGTCCCCGAAATTGCCTAAGGGTATTAAGTAAATGTATTATTATTTCTTTTCTCTAAGTTTTTATGGATTCCAAGTTTATATGCATGGTAGGGGGTATACTATATATACTAGTTTGACTCATTTTAGTCTACCCCCCTTAAAACTTTTTCAACTTAATGGTATACTACAATTTATTTAATTATATATTTATTTTTTTTAAAGGTTTGAATTTATGTCAATGATTTTTCTCGATCTAGAGTAAAAATATTTATTATTTATTTATTTATTTTTGTTAGACCAATACGGAGAGACGGTCGTAGTGGGCTTGAACCCGATACATCGATCATCTACCTGACCAGGATAGAAGGCTCATCGTATCCTTTCTTCATCCTGGTAGATCCTGGTCTTCTGCTCGGTCAAAGCAGTGAGTCCATTGGTAGTCGCCCAAGATTGAGAATTGGGTTAGGCCACGAATACTTCGAAAATGTATGGTTCCATAATTCCATAGTCCGATCAACTTAAATATTTAGGGAATATCTCTTATCTTTGAGATGTTAAAATCTCCTATTTTTAAGGTTGTCATTTGGGTCTTTGTCAAGAGAGTTTCTTGTTTTAATTCATGTCCAAATTTGTGATTAATAAATCTTTCACTGTGCCTATGGTCAAACGATTATCTTAGAAAAATTTTCAATAGCCTAAGATTGTATCTCTATGTTATCGTCTCGGTCATATGGCTAGTGGGTTATGAGTAAACCATGCTTTGGTTTTATGAATTCTAATAGGGAAGGAAGAGTCGAAAGCTTTAAGGCATTTAGGTGGTTTAGAGTGCTAATAAGGCTAATATGGACACAGTAAGACAATTATTCATAAAAGCATTCACAAGAAGACAAGAAAATTTTGAGGCAATCCATGCATTTATATTGGATTCAAAGTGCCATTAGTATGACTAGTTATAGTATACAACATAGATTACATAGTTTTCTAGACATTCCAAACAAAAAGAAAAAATATAACTTAGTCAAGAAAATGTCCTAACTATCCTTCAACACATGTAGGTAGACCTAATTGACTTAAAACAAACTACTGATTATCGAAAAGGTTATGCTACTACTCTTCTAGGTCAGGCGAAGATGGGGGTACTTCTTCTCCTTGAGGGAAAAGATCACCAGAATGGAGAAGAAAGAGGCAACGATTGCCAGGAACGCCATATCCCTCGGCTAGGATGAATTGGCTGAGAGAAATGTAGGTGGGTCATTGGAGGGAAGAAATTTTTATTTTTTTATTTTTATTTATTTTATTTTTTGGTGGTTTTGAGAATAGGATTGAGAAAAAGAAAAATAGTTAAGAAAGGGTTTGAGAATGTGGTTTTGAGGGTGAGATCGAGGGAGAGGTCTCTCTCTCTAGGGGTTCAGAAGCAATAGAGGGGAATGGGAGGGAAAGAATAAGAGTTTAATTTAATCACCCAGGATGATTCTTAAAATCTTTAAAAGTAATTCCTAATTTAACTTTGAATCCTAAAACTCTACGATGAAAGAGATACATCTAGTCTATCGACAACTTTTAGTTGTAGGAACCTTCGGTTTCAATACATCTTTTGTTCACAAGTATTTATCACTTTTAATTACTGGATAAGTTTTATAATTTTTTTTTTTGATAATTTATAATTAATTTGACCCTTTTTATAAAAGATTTCAATCTATTTCAAGTTCCATAAAAATTAAAAATAAATAAATTTTAGAAGTATGAGTTATTTGAAACTAACAATTTCCTATAAGATATTAAAACGTACCTAGTTCTTGTAATGTTTATTATTCTTTTAACAAATAAATTATTTTTAAAATTTTTATGATGATTTATCATTAATTTTTAAGTCATCTCAAAAAATTTCATATCATTTGGAGTTGTAAATAAATTATTAAAATTCTAAGAGTAATAGCTGCCTGAAATTAAAAATTTTCAGATAGTTGACAGAACATATTAATTTTAACTATTTTATAATTTTTATTTTATTTTTTTATTATTTTTATATAAAATTAGACTCATCAAGATTTAATCTGGATTTTGAATCACCTAAATCGGAGCTGTAACGAAGGAGATATGATTTTTTGAAGTTGATCGAAATTTGTAAAAAATTCCGGCGTGGGAACGCCGGTTGGGCGTGGCGACGCTGGGCCACTGGAGTTCTGGGCATGGGGATGCCTAGTGGGTGTCAGGAAGCTGGCCCACTATGTGTGAGGGGTGTGGGGACGCCCGGTGGGGGTCAGGACGCCAACCCACTGGAGTTCTAGGTGTGGGAACGCCCGATGGGCGTCGGGACGCCGGCCCACTGTGTGTGAGGGGCGTGGGGACGCCGGCCCACTGGAGTTCTGGGCATAGGAACGCCCGTTGGGCGTCGAGACACTAGGGCCCTATAGGGACTCTTTTATTTTTTTAATTTTACGGGCGTCGGTAAGGCCTCCCGGGATGTGCCATATATGAATTTGGGGTAGGAGAAGATGATTTATGCAATGATCCTATCTATTTCATAAAATTACTCCTGGGTAGGGACAAAAATCTCAATTTTTTCCCATTCCACTAATTTCAGTAAAATCTTATTCACCCCAAAGTCCCTATTCTCGAACGGGCTGGAACTATAAAATTTAGCTGAGAACTAACTCCTTCATATGCAGATGTTGACTTCTTCCTTCAAATCCTTCGATTTTAGGCCCGTTGGGTTGAGATCTGGTATGATTCCCAGATTCATTCTCTAGCGTCGTTACCTTACCTTACTACCAAATCCCTATTCCTAGGAAGTCTCACCGTCCATCCAAGATTGCAGGTTTGGGATCTAGGGTGGATCTTGGAAATGTGTCTTGAAATGAGTTTGTATGAACTAGGGGGAGTTTGGGAGATGGGTTCTTGAGAAGGAGAGGGTTTTCCTTGGAGAACTTGGAGAATGGGTTTTGTAGATGGAAGTTGAAGAGGATTGAGGAATGTATGTTGAAATTGGGTTTGGGTTGAGTATAAGAAGGAGGGATGGGAGGTTTGTTGGAGGGAAGGTACTTGAAAAGGGCTTTGGTGATGAGTTAGTGAAATGGGTTTGCGGATGAATGATGGAAATGGTGTGTTGAGGTTGGGTTGTAGAGAAAGGTTAAGTAAGATGGGTTGGAGGAGAGGAAAAATATGAAGAATGAGGATGGGGGTTGAGAATAGAAGAGGGAGTTTAGGTCCTAAAATACACTAGAAATGACCCCACTTGCTTATCGAGTCTTGCATTGGAAGGCGTAATGTGGAGTTTTCAAATCCCAGGACAATGAATTTCTAGGTAAAACTTAGGATTTACCCTTAATGGAATACATTCCATCAGGGCATTATAGAAAATAAGACGCACTCATCCCTAGGACAATACCTTGCACCTATATTAATTATTACTCTAACATTCATTCACCCTAATCTCACCTATTTCAGTTGGCCCCATGGGCCTTAGGAACTTGGTGGACTAATGAGCTAAACCTCTTAGTCAATCGAATCAAATATTACCGTCAGGTTAAGACCCTCGGATCCCCCTCTCTCGCTACCCATTCCTAACCCTTGCAAGTCCTTCCTTCCATCTAGAGTTGTTGGTTCAGGGCCTGAGATGGTTCATAGCGTTCTAAGTCTCTGTTGCGTCTTTCTAATACGTATCGTCTCAAGTCAGTGGAAGAGTAGTGAGTTCATGACCCATGACCCAATTAATTCAAAACCATGCTCTGATACCAACTTGTAACGCCTTGAAAATCGGGGGTCGTGTATACACTCGACTCCCGAGTCCCCGAGTATTACTTTCATCAATTTTATGGTTTTATGATTAATCATGTTTAATTGCGTAACTTGAAATTTTCTAGAACATGACACATAACCACACAATCCACTAAAATGAAAGCAACTCAAATATATATATATATATATATATATATATATATATATATATATATATATATATATATATATATATATATATATATATATATATACATGTCTAAAAGAATAGAAGGGTCGCACATAGCGACACATGACAAAATCACAACAAAAATAAGATGTCCAAAAGATTAGATCTGAGCCCACTGCTCAGCGATCCAATCCCGCCTATCAAGCTGGCGGAGAACCATCCATCATTTGGAAGTATGACAACTCCTCCTCGTCGAGAACAACATCACTATGCTCCCCTTGCTCTGCATCACCTGCATCTATGAGAGGGTCTAGTTGGTATTTTAAAACACCGTCCCAAAGTTGGAGTGAATGATCAACTCAGTGGGTGCTATTAGTCTTAAGTTTTAACATGCATCAATTATAATATAAATTTAATGAAATACAGACAATTATCAATTCCTATTAACTCTTATTTAAATGCATGAATGCGGAATGATATGATGCATGCCCTCGCCACAACGCTCCCTCGAGCGACTTCATCTAACGATCACGTATGTAAACATTCCCTCATTGCGACCTCGACTTTTGAGTCGCCACCTTAAATAATGCGATGCAATGCGATCGTGTTAGCTGAGTTATTAATTAAGTCCATTCATCTAGCAGGTTTGGAAAATCGATACACTCCACGTATCAATGCCCTAAACGGGTTGCGAGGCCAAGACCCCCCAATGCGTGAGGCCGAGTCCTCCCAGTCCGTGATCCCGTCGGGTTCCTCATCCCGACTTCAAGCACATGAGTAGTGCCAAGAGAAAGGGATCGTTCGCGGTCACTACGGGGAGGCGCGACACCCCAGCATAGGCCGATAGCTCAGACACAGTGTCCCATTCCACCATGCCCGGCTCACGAGGCTGTGGACCAATTTCAAGTGAGTTATTAATGGGCTACAACGGTTGCGGGGTGTTCCATGTTCCATACATAGGTGTGCAAATAGGGTTAACAAATAAGGTTTGCCAGTGAGTAGGCAGGACCGCACAAGTCAGGCAAGTATGGAACGAGCGACCTTGGGTACAAGAGACCTATGTAGTCAAACTACAGTCGCCCAAACACACTCGCCCAAACCCACGGGTCCCTCCATGACTTAGTCTTACCGATGGGACTACCGTCTCTCAATCTATTCCTGGCCAACCCAATAGTATAAGGAAGATCTATAGTATGCCAATAATCCAAGATAACAACCAAGTCATAAGATCATATTCTCATGCATCGCTACCTAAAAATATAGATAATCCTACTAAGCAAGAATTCATGGTCATGAAGCATAGTGCGTGTGAAGTGTGTAGTTTGGAGAGAAAATTAATATTTTCTCCACCTTGAGACATCATAAGCACAATAGTAATAGTTCATGCATACCAAGAAGCAACAACATTTGGAAAAATTATACAAATACAGGCATGTGGTCATACATACACACATTCACATAAGAAGCAAGTACAAACATCATAAAGAGCCAAATCATATTCTTACATGCAACTCCAACCATTATGAAATCCCTATGGTTTCTTGTAACGCCCCGACTTTTTAGGACCCGAGTATATGACCCGTGTCCCAAAAACCCGAGTGTTAACCTTAAAGGATGGTCAGATATAATATTTTTCTTTTATCAGAGTAAGCAGATGAGTGTAGAGTGGACAAATCAGCATACAGAAAAATCACAATTTCATTTAGAGTATACAAGAGAGTGCCCATAATGACTTATACAATCCAATGTCTTCATTTTTACGAATATAAAATGAAATAACATTGCATATGAAACAAGTAAATTTATAAAAATCTTAAACTGTAAAATCTTGTAGTAGCTCTTAGCAAATGTAATCATGCACCCTCGTCAACTATAGTCTACTTCCCAGTAATATGAATGTGAACATCATCAGGGCTACTTGTGCTACCTGTACGGTTATATATTTGATGGATGAGTGACCAACTTAGTGTGAATTCCCCTCAAGATTACACACCACCGCATTAGGTAAGAAATAGTATAAACATTCAGACAACCAAAACAGAGTAAATGCAGTCTTATTAGATGCATAGATGCGTGAATGCAATCAGTCCCGGGTAAGACATCCAGACGGACATAGGGGTCGTCACCCATGCAATCATCGACCTGGGTAAGACATCTAGATGGTCTGTGCATCGGGTAAAACATCCAGACAGACAAATATGTACGATAACAATAGATGATGGTTAGTGCCTCGGGTAAGACATCCAGACAGGTGATTCTGTATGTTTCGTATAACAGCAATAGATGCTGGTCTGTACTATGCATGCATGATTAGCCAATCCGTTATTAGTCCAATTACAACTAACCAATTTAAATAAGCTCAAAGGTCACTACAGGGAGCGTATAGCCCAGCGTAGGCCGACAGCTCGGGCATATGTCTCATACCACCATCCCCGGCTCATGAGACTACCACCTTAGGATGTTTAATGGTACCCTGTCGACTAGTGGCCAATCATATTACAATATATGAGGCTTACCATTGCATGGTTGTACAGTATAAAACATCTAACCCATACAGAAAAAATACTGGAACAGAGCCACATAGGGCGATATCAAAGTAGGCCGCATAGGGCGAGTATCATAACCGTGCGATAAAAGACCATCCTTGAAAACCATTGGACACAACAACCCTGGATGGTATGCCCACATTAATGATCCATCTAGGGCATCACTTAATAACCACTAAGTCGAAGGTCCATTACAAGTACAACTAGTCAAGTTACATCCCAAGTATGGGTGTACATTCATATATGGGAATTTTCCACTAATGTACCAGTTTAAGTTCCATAAGCAATCCATAAAAAGAAATTCATAAGCATGGGCAATTATACAGGATAATCATAAAACATGTAATACAACAATTCAATTTCCACCAGCTAACACATGTGATTATAAAGGGAGCTATTAATTATGAATTTAAATAAAAACTATAACTTAAGCTAATGAGAAGATGGAAAGCTCAAGGGGAAGAATCATCACCTTATAACCCGGTTCACTAGCTAACGTTGCTAGGGAGCGCGCGCATCTTAAGAATCAAGTCCTACCATGAATTGCGAACTGCATGGTTAGATCCAGGTGTACAGACTATCTATGGTTAGGATTATAACCTAGGGTTTGGATTATTTATCTTAGGGTCTTAATGTAAGATTAGGGTTTTCATTATAGAGTCTAGTCTCATACTTAGATTCTAGGATTTGAATCCTAAGTTATTATCATCATCATTATTATTAGCATTATTATAATTGTATAGCGGATCAATTAATGTTCGTAATAGGAGCGTTAATCCATCAATGCTAATAATGAGGGTTCGCAAGTGAGTACTTAATTATGCCAACCATGCCTAATGTTCTTACAATAATTAGTAATCTATTAGCTAATGGATGTACTAGAGATAGAATATTTACTAACAAAAATGTGACAATGACTAATAATTTTACTAACCCCATAATGAAAGTGGTAACATTTTCTATAGACACTAATAACCATTGTGATGAAATACGTAGTATGCTCTTAATGCCAATGCTAATCTTTAGTAACGATAACATGAAATGCAACGCTAATTTTTAACAATTGTAAATTATTTGTACTAACTAGCATTAGCATAGGTAATTTATTAATAGTTAATCATGCTTAATGTTAATAATCCTACTAATGGCAATAATGATAACATTGATAATCATAATCGAGAAATTTCACTATGGATGGAGAAGGTGGACTTATCTTGGCTGACTCGTTTCGAGTCGAGTTGCCTTGTCTTAAGCACAACCACAAACATCTCCTCCCCCTTTCTTCTTTCCTTCCCTCTTCTTTTTCACATTTCCTTCTTCTTCTCTCTGTCTTTTTTTTTTCTTTCTACTCTCTCACTCTCCTACATGCTCGAACGTCCAGCAATGGACGTTGAACTTGGACAGACTCGGTCCGGTTCAGTTTGGTGCAACAACCGCACCCCACCATCATCTTCTTTCTCCTTTCTTTCTCTACTCCCTATCTCTTTCCTCTTCCTATCTCCCTTTCTTTCCCTTTCACTCATCAGTGTTGACGAGAACGTGGCCAGCAGTGCGACTCGGGTCGCGACTCGGTTTGGGTCGGGCCGGTGCTGCAAAACGGAAACTGACTGCCTCATTCTGAAATCCCTTTCTCTTTTCTGTCTCTTCCTTTATTTCTCTTCTTTCTCCCCCTTGCATCCAGTTTCGATCCAAGGTCGAATTAGTCTTGGAATCCCAACAGCTCAGTGAGCCGAAACGGTGGTCGAGCATGGAGTTTTGGCGAGGAAGATGAAGTGGCTCTAATGGCAGCTTTGGATGTGGGCCATCTTCCTATGAAACAATGTTGCTGGAGGGTCTAGACCTCCCATGTGGAGCTAGTAGGAGCTAGAAAATGAAGCTCAAATGATATTCTCATGGTGGGTTCGGAGATAGAAGGAAACAGCTACTCTCCCTCTCTGTATTTTTCTCCTGCGGCGTGAAATGGTGGTAGGGTTTGTTGAGCTCGATCCCAGCCCTTTTATTCATTTACCCTAATGTGTTAGAACCGTAGGATTGACAGCCAATGGTCCGAATTTGTTCTGGCAGAACAGACTCTAAATGCTGCTGTTATCTCAAACCGGAAGCCGTTTTCATTTTTTCCGTGGGCGGAAATCCTCTCCCACGTGGAGAGCTATTGGGCGGCTAGGATTAGGCCATGTGTGCGGCCGAGATGAGAGGAGAGACCCCTCATGCAGATTGCCACCGTGGCAAAGGGGAGCAGCTTCCATTTTTGAAAAATCTGGTTTTGTACAGCCCATTTGCGCCCATCCCTGTGAGCACGTATGTGCATTTCCACATGCGGGTAAGGTGAGGTTTTGGTAAGGCCCACGCCCTGATTACGATGGAAGGTTTGGATCATCTAGAAGGGCAACGGAGGTGGGCCACAGCTCAACTGATGGACGGTAGCTAGCTCGTTCAAACGCGCTGGGCACGGGAGTGAAAGGAAGGAGATTTTCCTTCTTTGGAAAATATCGAGCTGGAACGCCCGATGCATGGCGAGTATGGGTGCACTAGGTGCACTCGCTCCTCGTGTGGGGCCCACCGTGATGATAGGGTGAAATCCACACTGTCCATTCTATTTCGGGGTTCCAACGAAGGGTCTTGACCATTGATCAGGCTGATCTAAAGTATAGGTAGGTTCCATGGCTCAATTCAGATCATATTTGTGGGTTTTCTATTAATCTAATGGTTAGATCTTTCCGACCTTGAATGTTAGTGATTAAAATGGTCTTACGGACCACTTATTTGAGAAACAGAGGCTGGATTAGGGGATAAATGACCTGTCATGTATTCCACACTGGGTCATGTCCATTTATTTGTCCACTAGACCAAAGTTTGGATAAAATTATATGGTTATTAGTGAAAAAGGAAACAAGGATTTATATATCTTATTTGTGTATTATTTGTATGGTTATGCATGTCTTATGTTAAAATGTTAATTTGTTTGAGACATGTTATTTATTATAAATTTTCGTTTCTCTTTGTAATATAAATTTTACGATTTGTAACTTATATAATTTATTTTACGGATGTCTAAATATAATATGAATTAGATTTGTCTATCCTAAGAGTCAACGGTCAGGTAACTTAATATTTGAATGAGGTCATATCAGATGGTCGAGATTGATAGATTGGGGGCCATTAGATGATGATGCATCAGGAGAGTCACGTGTGTTCTCACACACATGAAAGTTGATTCAGATCTCTATAATAGCACCTGAGTACTTGAAAGTACGGGGTGTTACATTTCCCTGGACCTTTCAACATAGCATCAAGGTAATTAAAATAATTAATCTCATAGTAGAATTGGTGCTATACCACCTAAGAGTAATAGTCCGCACCTTCGGATTCGTTAGAGGCTTAGAGACGACCTAAGAGATGTGGATTTCGGGGGTTGATCAGCCGGAATCCCTAAAACAACATTTGGAGGTTAGTTTTTCATGTAAATCTCCCTCATCATAAGGGTTTCAAGGAAAATAGGTGATGGATCTTACCTAGATGCTCAACGAAACGAAAGAGTGGCCTTGGATGAGGGTTCCTTCTTGGAGGAGAGGTAGGAAGTTGTGGGGGTTGCTCTCCTTGGGCCCCACCTTAATCCAAGGTCCACCTTCACTCTCCTTCACTCATCCTTCCTCTCTTCTTCCTTTATTCTTTCTCCCTTTCTCTCTTCTCTCTTTCATTCCTTAGGGTAATTCATATGGGGATAGGGGTGCCCTAAATGAGATCCCTTTATAATGTCAAATTTGGTGCCAATGGCCCCAAGTGTTGGGTTTTTACTATACTAACCCTATGGGAGGATTTTTTTAAGATCTAGGGCCCACTATGGGGTGTACATATTGATATACATCGCAGGATAGGTGCTCTATGGCCCGATGAAGGGCCATGCAAATTTTGGGGACGATCGGATATTTGGTTTGATCGTACGAGTCTGATTTGCAATCAATGGTTACTGTGCCATGATTGGGTTTCATATTTTGTGGACGGGTGTAGGACACTACATTAGGCCTCCACCATAAATTTTGAAAAAATTCGACGGCTGAAAAGTCTTATATCTCAATTTCATTGACACATGCTAGATTTCCATCCTGGCCTTGGGTGGTTGCATTTTGCAAGTGCTGTTGAAATGGTGAGGATAATTAATTTCTAGATGTCCACTGAGTCCATGGTCTCCGATGGATCACAAGCCCAGTGAGACAGACATTACTCTATAATTTTGTAACTAGTGGCCCACCAACGAGTGGTTTAGAGCTTGTTTGAAAAATCGAGACATTTCTGGAATGAATTAGGTAATGAGATTTCTCTTGGACACTGATTAGGGTTTGGATTAACTATATTTATAGTATGGGCTATTTATAACTAATGAAAGTAGAGATTTGGTCATGATTACTCTAAGTCATTGGTTTTAGGCTAAAAAAGTACTGGGGTTTGTTTGGTCTATTAACCAAGATCTGGGCCTTGTCTGACTTGGCTTTGGTTAGATCTTTAATTTAGTTATGACTGCCTTGATTTATTAGTGATGGGTCGGTTAAATGCTAAACTTGATTTTTGAGTGATCGGGCAGATTCGTTGGTTTCCTACGGTTGATTGATCGAATTTGTGTGGTTCTTTACTGGTACCACCCCCTGCATAAACTAATATTAAGTGCTAATAGTCATTAAGTGATGTTATAAGTCAATTAAAAATAAAATAAAATAAATAATTTAAAGATTTTTGAAAATTCAAAATAGTGAAAAATTCGGGATGTTACATTAGGTTTAGGTTTATGTTTAGATTTTAGGTTATAGTTTAGGTTTAGGTTAGGTTTAGGTTATGTTGTAGGTTAAGGTTTAGGGAATTGAGTTTTAGGTTATAGGTTTGGTTAAGGTTTAGGTTATAGGTTAAGGTTTAGGTTTAGGTTAGGTTTAGGTTATAGGTTTTGAGATTTAAGAATAGGTTTAGGTTAAGGTTATAAGTTTAAGTTTTGGAAATCGGGTTCAGGTTTAGTTTTGAGTTTTCAAGTTTAGGTTTAGGTTTAAGTTTGGGAGTTGAGATTATGATTAGGTGTAGGTTTATGGATTTGAGAATACGTTAAGGTTTAGGTTTAGGAAATTGAGTTTAGGTTTGAGATTGGGTTTACATTTGGGTTTTAGGTTTAAGTTTAGGTTATAGGTTATAGGTTTAGGCAGTTATAGGTTTAGGTTAAGGTAGGTTTAGGTTTAAGGGTTTAGGGTTTAGGCAGTTTTAGGTTTAAGTTATAAGTTTAGGTTTAGGTTTAGGCAGTTATAAGTTTAGGTTTAGGCAGTTATAAGTTTAGGTTTAGGCAGTTTAAGTTTAAGTGTAGGTTTAGGTTTAGGCAGTTTTAGGTTTAAGTTATAAGTTTAGGTTTAGGTTTAGGTTATAGGTTTTGGGATTTGAGAATAGGTTTAGGTTTTAAGAATAGGTTTAGGTTATAAGTATAGGTTTAGGTTTAGGTTAAGGTTTAGGTTTAGGTTATAGGTTTTGGGATTTGAGAATAGGTTTAGGTTATAAGAATAGGTTTAGGTTATAAGTATAGGTTTAGGTTTAGGTTGAGGTTTAGTTTTAGGTTATAGGTTTTGGGATTTGAGAATAGGTTTAGGTTATAAGTATAGGTTTAGGTTTAGGTTTAGGTTTTATGTTTAGGTTAAGGTTATAGGTTTAGGTTTAGGTTTAGGTTAAGTTATAGGTTAAGGTTTAGGGAATTGAGTTTAGGTTATAGGTTTAGGTTAAGGTTTAGGTTAGAGATTAAGGTTTATGTTTAGGTTATAGGTTTTGGGATTTGAGAATAGGTTTAGGTTAAGGTTATAAGTTTAGGTTTAGGTTGTAGGTTTAGGTTAAGGTTTAGGGATTTGAGTTTAGGTTTAAGTTATAGGTTTATGTTTAGCTTTAGATTTTAAGTTTAGCTATAGGCTTAGGTTATAGGTTATAGGTTATAGGTTATATGTTTAGGTTAAGGTTTAGGAATTCGGGTTCGGGTTCGGGTTTATGTTATAGGTTTTGGGATTTGAGAATAGTTTTAGGTTATAAGTATAGGTTTAGGTTGGGTTATAGGTTAAGGTTTACGGATTTGAGTTAAGGTTATAGGTTTAGGGATTTGAGTTTAGGCTATGGGTTTAGGATTAGGTTATAGGTTTAGGTTTAGGTATAAGTTATAGGCTTAGGTTATAGGTTATAGGTTATATGTTTAGGTTAAGGTTTAAGAATTCGGGTTCGGGTTCGAGTTTGGATTCGAGTTTAGGTTATAGGTTTTGGGATTTGAGAATAGTTTTAGGTTATAAGTATAGGTTTATGTTGGGTTATAGGTTAAGGTTTAGGGATTTGAGTTAAGGTTATAGGTTTAGGTTTAGGAATTGAGTTAGGTTATAGGTTTAGGGAAAGGTTAGGTTAAGGTTATAGGTTTTGACATTTGGGAATAGTTTTAGGTTATAAGTATAGGTTTAGGTTAGGTTATAGGCTAAGGTTTAAGGATTTGAGAATAGTTTTAGGTTATAAGTAACGTTGTAGGTTTAGGTATAGGCTTAAGTTATAGGTTATAGGTTATATGTTTATGTTAAGGTTTAAGAATTTGGGTTTGGGTTTGGGTTTGGGTTTGGGTTTGGGTTTAGGTTATAGGTTTTGGTTTTGGTTTAGGTTATAGGTTTTGGTTTAGGTTATAGGTTTTGGTTTAGGTCATAGGTTTTTGGATTTGAGAATAAGTTTAGGTTTACGTTGGGTTTAGGTTATAGATTTAGGTTTATGATATAAGCGTAGGTTATAGGTTTAGGTTTAGGTTATAGGTTTTGGGATTTGAGAATAGTTTTAAATTATAAGTATAGGTTTGGGTTAGGTTATAGGTTAAGGTTTAGGGATTTGAGTTTAGGTTATAAGTATATGTTTAGGTTTAGGTTTAGGTTATAAGTGTAGGTTATAGGTGGTTTAATTTATAGGTTATAAGTTTAGGTTTAGGTTTAAGTTATAATTTATAGGTTTAGGTTTAGGTTTAAGTTATAGATTATAGGTTTAGGGGGTGGTTTAGGTTAAGGGTGTGGTCCCTGCAAATACAGATATAAACACGGCCTGTCCAAATGGCCAGGCCCTTCCAATGCCGTTCATAGGAAATGGACAACTCCATCATAGTCATAACAGCAGTTCCCACCTTACAGGGACCCCCGTTCAACATCTGGATAGTTCCGACGTACATCCGGGTCTACTCATTTAGATAAAATGGATTATCAAGAATATTTAAATAAAATCAGGTCCAATCAACAATCTGACCTGGAGGATTCTATTAGCATTGTTGACGGCACCTCGAACCTTGTTTAAATCCAGGTTGCAATCTGTAGCCATTGATGCTATTTGTCTTTCTGTGAAGTTGACGACGATTTCTGCATCAAACCCGGCAAAAGCAGTCATAATGATAAAGAACATTTCTTTTCATGAATTCATTATCTCTCTCTTTTAATTTTTTAACTTTCTATTATAATAATAACTACCTGAAATCATGGCGTTTCTCAAGATAGAAGTCCAATCCATCCCAAATTGTGCACCTGTTAGGACAAGCAATTCAAACAACATCCTGTAACACATTTAAATGCCTAATCAGTCTCACTTCTGTCTTATATATTGAATGCCTAATGTACAGTCTCTTGAATTGGTGCAAACCATACCTGAATTGAGTGTAATGAATCAAAGAATGAAGAAATTTGACATGTAACTACATACAAGAAAGATAAAGGATATACATATCTGGAGTGTTGTTATTCTCACATTGTTGTGAGAGAGTAGGGTTTCATCATATATATTGATCAACCTATGAAATTTTATGATCATATGAAGCTGAGGCATGCATGCAAACCAAAAAAGGCACTTCATAATCTAAAATAAGCATCTAAAGCTTGGTTACAAAGGTTAGAGAATACTTTCTTCAAGTGGTTTTATTTTCCCTTTTACTAATACATGCACTTTTGTGAAGAAATATATAAATGAAACTTTGTGTTGTTGACCTCAGTCTCTCCTCATGCAAATCACTTTAACAGTTCTCTTTTGGAAAAAACAGATTCCTGGATTCTAAATTTAGATGGAACAGAACAAATACCATAGTCAGGTCTGAAACAATCACTAATAACTCTACTTGAACACCTAACAACATGCATGTGGGCCTCTTGGTGGGACCCCAAATGATGAAATCGTCAAACAAAACTCTATTGCAAACTCGCTACTATTGCGTTCATTAGCTAATCCGCGTTCGTAGATACCTCTCATAGACATGCATGCCATGCATGTGAAACATCATTTTCAAACCAAACTACACTCACCATTTTCAAATCTCACGTGGCCACTTCATTCTCCCACTCTCTCCCTCGATTTCCCCACTCTCACTCTCACCTCTCCGTCTCTCTCTTCAAAAGAATGGGTTCAGACTCTGAAAGTGTTAGCTCTAGCACTCGTACTTTTAGCCTAAACCCTAACCAAGGACTCCAAAATTACCAAACTGCTGGGGATCAGGGTTCTCTTCTCGTAGTGTGATTACTAGGGATGCATATAAAGGGATTCATGAAATCGGTTTACCATTAGAAATTACTGAAAAGATCACATTTGAAGAGAAGGTCACTACATACAACATGAGCCATTTACAGAAACTAGTGGATGACAAATTATGTGTAACATACAGAGATGGTTCAACCACTTATGCAATCAGGGAAGGTTCAAAAGGACATACATATTTAAAAGTTGGTCAAATCATAAATAGGCATTATTTATGGACGGAGACATTAAGTTGGGCCAACATGGGGTCTTTGTCCAAACTCTACATGCTTGACAACAATGGACACAACTCAAGACTAATATTTAAATAATCTATACTACCTACCATTAAATGCTTGGTGACAAAAGCTTTTTAACAAGATTTGCTACAACTAGTCATGTGCAAGTCATTAGTAGTCTTCTATTTTGAGAGATCCGTGCCTTGAGGGATTTTTAATAGGATATATCACATAAGAAAGAGATGAGCATAAGAAAGACAAAGAAAGGTAGAAATTTAGATCCATATTTGTGGCACTTTAGGATTTTCTTTTTTCGTGACAACTTGAAATAATAATGTTATTTATACGTCTTTTTTTTAGGATATACAAAAATAAGAGAACGTCTCAAATGAAAATGGTTGGAGCATATCGTACCATCCATCTCAATTATAGGAAGAAATGTATGTTTAGACTTACTTTTCTGCAGTTCCTCTGGTCCTAGCCATCTGTTGCTGCTGGCTTCATTAAGAGAATTTTTCCTTGGTTGTGTTTTTTTGGGAATTGCACATATATCTGGAGTGTTGCCCAAGACTCGTGGTCATCTTCTCCTCAGCTGTATGCTTAGAAAGCCTGGAACTCTCCATATCAAATTTTGCAATGGATTGGACGTGGTGTTTCGAGGGGTAGCTAAAGGCTCACTCCAACGACTACGTACAATGTGTCTGTGGGAGCTACCTAAGCTGGAGAGTACTTCTGGTGAGGTGTGCTTGCCGGCATTGGAGAAACTGAGAGTGAGTGGATGTCCGAAGCTGAATAATCTTCCTCTTCAAGTTCCCTGTGACAATGCTGCTACTTCTACCACAGCTGTTGGTGGGGGTTCTCTAAAGGTGGAAGACGATTTGGTGTGGTGGGCCAGCCTCAAGTTGGAAGGAGACAACATCAAGGACCATGTCCACTTCAAAGAATGACGCCCTTTCATCAGGCGTTGATGATTCTTCTTTACACTAGAATGGATCCTCTCTCTCATTTGTGTGTAGACGTGTTTGTTAGCTGACCATAAAGTGCTGCTAGTGTGAAAGTCCATCTTTCTATATTGAAGAGCATTCACCTGTCATAGAAGAAAGGAGTATTGGTAAAAGGTTATAAAACAAACAGAACCATTTGAAATTGAAGAATAACCACAGAGTCAACAGTAAAATAGATACCAAAGCAAGAAAATCATGAATGCGGGATTCCTTCATAGCATCTGTTGCATTTTTCACCAATGCCTGGACAAAATATTCAATGGTAATCATCAACAGACATAACTGAGCATTGTAGCTTAACAACCAACAGTAAACATGCCCAGTAAGAAATCTAGATATTACAAAAGAAACTAACCATTCTTATGTTTTCTAGTGAGATGCACCCATATATTCTTATTTGGCTCCAATAGTACAAATTGCTCTTTCATATAAAAAAGCTCATCCACAGTCAATGTATTTGCAAGAGCCTGTTGCAAATGTGAACGAAATGAAATCTAAGTATGTAACATAATCAGTGAACTAAGACAGTTTCTTTGTAGTCATCAGATTTGGTTTAAATGTGTATAAAAAATTTAAAAAGAAGAAGAAGGAGAAGAAGGTGATGTAGTAATGCAAACTTGAAGAACCAGAACAGAGCAAGGCCTCAAATTTGAAAGAAGGATCATGCTTCAAAAGAACCTAATTATAATTTTACATACTAAATGTTCCCCCCACCCACCTCCAATCTATGTATAAAGAACTATGTTTTTTTTCAAACAGTACCCATCCCGGGCATAAGCTGCACATCTGTGCTAAACACATTGAAATAACTGGTAGGGTAAAATTTAAGTTCATGGTCTTGTTCATTTACAAGCACCATCCACATTCTAACTACGTACTTCTAGGAAAATTCCTATTTAACTAGAAACATTTTTTCTATATGTACGCATGTATAATCTCACAACACGCAACAAATGGCTAGGACAAGGCTATGGAGATGATGATTGTATCTTCTGAGTTTTGACAATAACATATAATTCATGCATTTGGATTTTCAAGGTTTGTAGTGTCTAACACTGAGTCTCCATGTCAGCTACCTACAAGCAGAACATTCAGTAACTACCTAGATGCAAGTTTGTACATGAATTGAGATTCAGGTCGTTGAGCTCTGGGCAATTCAGATAAAGGGCCTGCAATGCACAAATCAATAGTGCCAATCCCTGAAAGAAATCAATACTGAATGGAAAACAAACTACATCAAGAATTTACTATTAAAAAAAAAAGGAGCAGTGGCAGAAAACATTAGTAGCAAATATGCCAAGAAACTTTGTTCCTGATTGAATCAGGTAAAAGTTGAATAGGGGCTGCTATTTCAACTTTACACAGGTTTTTATGATCGAGATCAAACAAAATAGTAGATTATTTTTGCCACCTGTCAGTCAACAACAGACTAGGAATCAAAAAGGGAGATGATCAGGTGTATCCAGAGACACGATAGTCATCATACCTCATGGCCATGTTCATGGGCAATTGCTAAATTCTCTGCTTCTGACAGGTTTTGATTTTCAGCCCCAGCTGTTTTTGATTTAAGATGAAGCGTGGGTACCACGGTTTCTTTTACAGGTTTCAATGATTTAGGAACAGTTCCTCTTACATTGAAGGCCTGTTTAGGGCCTAGTGAGTTCAGAAATCCTTCCACTTTTAATTAATGCTAATATAATTGTGTTTCTCAAGGAATCAAAATGACTGAAAATAATCATAATGCAGCATCTAGGCTGCGTTTTTATGCACTATTGAAAGGAATTGCAATTGTTTGTTCAAGAGAGAGGAAATGATCACATTGCAGTTGCATTCCTTCCATGTCTAACTTGAATTGTGATTTGGTTATTTCAACTTTATTGGGTTTCGATTCAATTAGATTGTGCATCCAAACGTGTCCTTATTATTCTTAGTTCATGTGAGACACACCCGAAAATTAAGCCAACCTTATGAACCACGTGCTGCCATATGTTTCTCAGTTTGTCTTCAGATAGAGGTTTCTGAAGAAATTCTTCTGCACCCAACTGAAAATAATAATAATAATAATAATGGAAGCAATACTAAGCAAAGTGTACAAAGCATAAAACAAGGAATGAAATGATGAAAGACAATTAAAAGTTAAAACATCAAAAAGCAGGAGCCAATCTAGGTGCATGTAAATAAAAATAAAAGTAAAATGAATTATGCATAGGCCTTTTTATTTTTTAATAACTGTGTGGACTTTCAGAGCCAATCTAGGTGCATGCAAAGTCATGTAGTGCACATGCCATCCTGCATAGACAACATGTAAGTAGTTCCTCAAGCACCATTACACTACCATAAAGAGAAAAATCAGTACAGAGTATACAGTTAATGCAACAATTACCTAAGGATAGCCTATCATGCTTAAAAGGCTAAATAGATCACCACACATGTTAAAAAGGCTTATATGACAGTGTCAAATGTATCCTCAGACATGTTTATAGAATGGAAGTTCCATGGAATGCCACTCAGGCTGGTCCCTTTTGCATTTCTCATAAAACAAAGTAATGGATTTGCAAGTGCATAGTAATCTATCTTATCGTATGTATTCAACTTTAAGCCTGGCACAACTCATCTCTCAATGTACCTCTTGTAGCAGAGATGGGTCTTCAGAAAAAATAGATGAAAGTTTGATTAGTCTATCGAGTCCACCTCGGTTGACCTGGCATTCATAGCAATATAAATCATCATCAACATTATTTTCATTGGCCTACAACAAAAAATTATAATAACTTCAAATAAAATGAAAGCTAAAACATTGTGCTTATAATTAGTAAAGCCATTCATATATAGCAAGTAACTTAAAACTCAATAGTTGGATATGATCAGCCCCTCTTAAGTCAACAGTTGGATATGATCCAAGGCAGTTTGTATGAGTGAGGTCCATGGTTAGTGATCCAACAGTTGGATATGATCAGCCCCGCTTAACTTAACATGTCCCAAAAATCACCTAAGCTTTGATGGTCCTAACGATCACATATCTTGCCCTTCTTTTACTCTTGAATGTTGAAAGCCATGTATTTCTTTCCTTAACCAACCATCTACCAATCAGTGGGTCACGACTGTCCCACCAAGGAGATATTGTGGGCATAGTCCACCCACTTTGGTGTCCATCAGATCAGTTGTCTAGAGCACTGACCATGGACCCCACTTGTACAAATGAAAATTGGAGATAACATGCATATCCTCAGGTCAAGGATCATATAATTCCTCCAATCAAAGATGGTCGTAACAAATAATGCCTATTAAATGTCAGCTATATGCTGAAGTAAATGGGTTTTCCTTTGGCCAACATCCCAGACAGGCATATTGAGAACAATCAAGAACAAGAAAATCAAGAATAAGAAAATCAAAATATCAAAATTGATATCTGGAACAATCAATAACAAGAAAATCAAAATTGATGATTGTAGATTAGTGAAGTAGAGGCATATTGAGAAGAACTCAAATGAGCCTGATTAACTTGATTTCGATATCAGCGGAGTCATCCATAAGGGACCTTAAACACCATCTATAAAGCTTGCTCATATTTCTTCTATACTCCAGAAAGGAATATATCTGGACTTGCAGGTGCTCTGGCTGGCTCATATGACAACAATTTTTTTTTTTTTTTAAAACAAAAAGAGGATTCATTCTTATATTCAATGGGAACATATACAGCTCATTCAGGCCTAAGCCAGGTAAATAAAAAGATACCCCGGCGAAGGCCTATCATAAAACAGAAAACAAATGAACTATCAACAAAGGGCTAAATCCAGAGCCAGGGGGTTACCTCAACCGAAGAGTTCCCAAACCAAATTTATCAAGAAAAATGGAACCTCTCACCTGATGTGGCATCTCTGAAGGCCGATCGAACCAAGCACCAGATTGAGAAGCGCTCCCTAGCCGAGCCAAAAAATTCACCGGCGAGTTCCCTTCCCTTAGAACATGCACAAACCTGATTCGACCACTGCGCTGCAACTGATGAATCCTATGCAACCACATCCTCCATTTCCATCCCGGCGTTGTCACTCCGTTGAGAAAATCGACTACCAGGTTAGAGTCCGATTCTAAGATGATTTGGCTATAACCCCTTTGAATACCCAAAACAAGACCGTTATGCACCGCTATCAATTCTGCAACAGTATTAATGCGAACTCCATAGCCACCCGAAAAAGTAAAGAGAAAATTTTCCATCTCCCCTCTGCAAATTCCACCCCCTCTCGATCTGCCTGGATTGCCTCTAGCTGACCCATTAACATTAATTTTGACCCATCCAGGCGATGGCCTCTCCCATCTAATCAAACCTGCACGACCACATTTTCTAATGGCACTAGACAAGACAACACCTACCGTTGTCGAATCTGACGAAGCTGACCCCAACTTACAGCCTTGGTCCGATGAATTGCAAAGAAGAGTGTCCCCCCATATGATTTTCGAGAGAATACGATCAGAAGATACCGGTACATCATCAAAAACTGCCGCATTACGAGCTTTCCATATCTCCCATATAATAATGCACGGAATAATCATTTGGTTCACCGATTTATCTTGCGTAGAACGAACCGCCGCCCACCACTGAGAAAGCCTTGCTTCAACCGAGGAAGCAGCTATGACACTAATTCCAAACCATCCACCTACAGCTTGCCATACCACCTGAGCGACACTGCTGTTGACGAAGAGATGTAAAAGAGTCTCAATGCCATGAGGTTGGGATCTAGGAAAAGAACAACAGACACATCTGGAAGGTAAATGGACATCCCGAGATTGGACCGCACTATCCACTGGGACCGCATTTTGTAGAACCTTCCAGAGAAGAATGAAGATTTTGGGTGGCAGTTTGGCATGCCAAACCCATCTTGACTAGCTCCGACCCAGCCTAGGAGCTCTAGTCAAAGACCACGCCGATTTAACAAAAAAACCCTTGAAACCGTGAGCGGCCAAAATGGCACGTCAGCACCCTCTGTGGTGCAATACCCTGCCTGAAAGACGTGGTCAATAACTCTCTGAGGGAGAAAAATGAAAGCCATAGAGGGGGGAAGAGGACCACAAGGACTAATCATATGACGTACCTGATCATCGAGCAATTCAACTGGCATCTCGACTTCAGCCAGCTGATCGAGCGACCCTAGCTCAGTCCAATTTGATTTCCAAAAATTGCAGAGGCCGACACCTATTTGCCATTGAACCCGAGATTCCACCATAGGAATGAATTCCTTGATTCTCTTCAACAAGGGGGATGATAACCACCTTGAACGAGCCAAAAGCCCTGACGACAAGTCGTGGCTCTACTTAGCTATTATGAATGAATTCCACACATTATCCTTTTGACCATATTTAATTAACCAGGCCATTTTAATACGAAAAGTGATGAGGACATCATGTGCACATGTGCACGCATACCACCCCCTACGCATGTACGTAAGCAAAAAGAGGAGCCCATCATCGATCTGGCTCGATGGCGACGTCCATGGAGGGCCTCTTAGTTAGAAGACAACTTTTAGTTCAAAAAAAGTAGGCCCGATAGTCAAGAAAAGCCCATCATGGGATCTCATGATCGTGGCCCACTCGTCGGATTGATTTCATATTTTTAGATTTTGCTTATTATTATTATTTAGAACATTGTGAACACTTTAGATTTCTCTGTTTGGTTTTTATTTTAGTTTACTTCATCGCAAAGTAATAGGTTACGCACATGGTGCGAGTTTTGGGGTATAAGATTTTTTCTATAAATAGACACCCCTTGTCGTTCTTTTGATTCATTGAAGTTTATAAAAAAATTCTTGCTTTATTTTTCTTCTCTCTTCGTGAGTTGTGGAAGAATTCAAAAGTGGGTGCGAAGCCCTCCCTTTTCGAAGGGCTAACTACTGTGGTGCGAAGCCACATCGACCCCGATTCACCCCCATCCTCCATCATCTTCTTTTTCATCTTCCACCACCATCCATACTTCGAATTCGTCCCTTTTATTGCATCAAATTTCTTCATTACAACAGATTTTCAGATTTCGACCCGCCGGAGAGCTGAAACTTCGACGGAGCACCACACACAAACTGTACATCGGATTGAGCTGATATTTGGGAGTTTTGGAGTCCATCCCTGGCCGACCAGGGCCAAGGTGGCCTTTTTGAATAGTGGGCTCCACACACGTGCAGTCGTGATCACACGCATGTGCGTTTGGGCCATTGTTGCTATCCACACGCGGGATCGTCTTTTGGTTCAAATTTTTATCTTCTTTTATCCTCTCATAGCTATTTTTTTTATGAATCCTAGACCTATATTACGTTTTTCTTAAGCTATTTACCAATTTTCTTACCTTAGGGTTCTCCGAATTGGAATTTCTGAATCCCTTGGATTAAGGGCTGATTACTATGCATGTGTGGGTGATTATTTCTTATCTTTGAGTATCGTTTGGTTCATAATTCTTATTGTTCCAGCATTTTCATGTGTAGTCCTGGACTCGCATAGATTTCACTTAATTGAATGTTTGAATTTTTATGGGGGATATGGAATTTGTGTAATTATTTTTGAACTAACGTGATCTTAAGCCTGAAATCTCGCATATCATATTTAATTTTCCATGTCCTGCATCAAAAACCTTTCATAATGTCTGCAAGTTTCCTAAAGCCAATGCCTCCCTCATCTTTTGGCGTGGCTAGCAAACTCCAATTCTTCCAATAACACTTTTGTTTCCCTTCTGACCATCCCCAAAAAAAATTCACCATGTCTCTCAATTGATTTTAGCACCTGAGAAGGAATATGAATAGTCGCCATTGAGTGAATTGGAATACCAGCTAAGACATTCTTCACTAGAACCGCTCTTCCAGCCTGGGATAAAATGCGGGCCTTCCACCTATTAATGCGCCCCACAATTCTGTCTACCATCGGATTGAAAGCTGAAGCTTGGAGCCTACCATCCACCATAGGAACACCTAAATAAGAGAAAGAAGTCGACGATTTTCCAAAGCCGAGGTTAGACTCAATCATGCTAACTCGAGCACTTGACAATTTTGATGCGTAATAAAAGGAACATTACGAGCTTTCCATATCTCCAATATAACAATAGTTTAGGCCCCCCAGACAATAGGCGAGGCAAGGAGAGGAGCAGCGGAGCATGGTCGGAATGAATACGAGGCAAATGGGAAACTTTGAAATGAGGGAATGACATGGAGCAACTTGCGTTGATGAGAACCCGATCTAACCTTGCCCAAACGCGAGCATTCCCGAATTGGTTATTACTCCAGGAGAACCGACTACTAGAAAAACCCGCGTCTAATAAGCCTGCGGAATTGATCGCATCAACAAATTCAATAGAAGAGGCTCTGTTCGCCGCCCTTCAGCTTCTTCTTTCTGAGTCGGCCACTATTGCATTAAAGTCACCACATACTGCCCAAGGCCCTTGTACTGAGGAGGAGAGAAGAGCTAGATCTGTCCAGAGAGCTCTCCTCAAAGCCCGAGCACACCTGACATAAACAAAAATTAGAAATAAATGGAAATCACTATTCTGAAAAGAAGCCACTATCGTCAAGCATTGACCTGATTTTCCGACTATCGAGCAAGAGAGAAGAGACTTGTAGAACAGCCAAATCTTACCACCCTCATCATAGGTGGAAAATGAAGAGTGAAAACCCATTACTAGGCCAGTACGCACCTGCTTCTCATCATTAAGCATCGGTTCTAACATCGCCACTATCCGTGGGTCATGGGTTTTGAGAAACCTTTTAGTAGTCCGTAATGTTCGATTGTTGCCAATTCCACTCACAATCCACATAATGATCTTATCCATCAGTCGCACAACCTGTATTAACGGCCCTTCTCTTCAACCGGCGAAGCCTTGATTCCCAGTTCCCTTTAGCATATAAAATTTTGTGTCGTCTTATCTTCTTCGAGAATTTATCGACTTCGAGCTCTGCCTGTCCAACCTGCATCCCCTGTTCAGCGAAGTACCAATTTCGGATATCCCACTCCTCGACTTCCCCCAGGTCTGTATCCAGCCCTAGTTTTGGCTCCTCATACAGATTGGCATCCGGGCTTCTGTAATCATCTACTTGATTTCTATTTGTGCAACTGATTGAATTGATGACTGGACAAAAATATGGAGATAGATCAACCTCCAGAGCAGGTTTGTCCTTTACCTTATTTCGCCTTCGATAGACTTCCTTCGTGGCTGAATTTGAACACCATCTGGGTTCAGATCTGCATTCTACTGCATCTACCTCTGCCCTGTTAGCCCCAGTCACAGTTTCTGCAACCCTGATTCTCGCCAAACCATATCTGGGGCCTGGTGGGTGGTTCTCCTTTCCACCAGCACACCTCTGTGAAAGATCCTGAACCTGGTTGTGAAGGTGATTTCCAACTATCCTAGATTCCACAACCTTCCCAACATTCACATTCGCTCCCAGCTCAGTTCTTCTTTCAACTACCGCATCAGCCTCTACATTGATATCTCCTATTCCAAACTCCTCAATCCTATGGCTCGGCAGGCCATGACTGAGATCTGGATGGTGGGTCCCCTCACTACCAGCAGACCTCCCCCCAAAATGTTGCTCTTGGTATTGCAGTGGCGAGCCTATATTCATTGGAATTATAGCCTCAGTTTCTGATCCCGCCTCCCTATTCTGGGGTCTCACTCTGGGTAGAGCGAAAGGGTGGAACATCTTCAGGTGACTTACCATCTTATTAGTGTTTTGTTGGGGTTGAGAATATGGTTGCAGTCCACCCACCAAATCCACCTCACCTTGTTGAACTAGTAACTGGCTTTTACCCTGCTCTACATGATTTTTTCCCATCTCTTCTTGGGTTCTATCCTTCTAATACTCCATTGATTGGTTTTCAATGCAAACAACAAGCATTTCTCTAGAGTCCATGAGTGAAGCTGGCTGTCTGGGTAGCAGCACCTGCCTAGAAGTCGCACAGTGTCATGTCCCAAACCTGAAAATCAGATTCACAGGAATCCCGATCACCGAATCCGGTGCCGACAGCCTCCGTAGTACCCCATTCTAGGCTCTTAGCATTCATATGCCAGATTTTCGATCCTGGGATCCTACAAGGAGGATTTTTTTATACATTTAACTAGTAATAAGCATAACCACAAGTTTATCCAAATCATAAAGGCAACATCATCATCACATATCCACTAATATAATCATTTGAATATAATGCTGAAAGGGAAATATATATGTCAAAATCAAAGCTCCAGAAAACAACTGCACGCTCCAAGCTCAATGCTGCTGCAACCTAACATCACCTGCACGCATCTATCGTGCATAAGCTTATGGAAAGTTTAGAGGCTGGTGTAAGTGTGTGCACGAGATAAGTGCCAAGTATTCAATACAATATCATAATTATACAATACCGAAAAGCTATTAATACATAAATCATACAATGACTGAATAAGCAGAAACACTGATAAGAGCAGGAGTTATCAGCGTAAACAGAAATACTAACAAGATTATAATCATGCGATAACAGAATAAGCAGAAGTATGAACAAGTCCATAAGTTAATCAATATCAGAATACACAATATATGACAGCTATGAAAATGATGAGTCATAGATAATCAAATGTCGAATGACAAGGATATAATGTAATACACAATTCGAAAGAGCTAACAAATATCATCACTCTCATCTACGTCACAGGAATATAGAAACATAACAACCCACAATGCCACACGCCGAAGATGCAATGGAATATGCAGTATATGGTGCTAATGGAATGACCATGCTGGAGTGTGATGTCGGGATGATAGTACGTAGTATCGCAGGCTACGGGGTCCACCACAAAGAATCTCTATCCAAACCAGTCCCATACCTAAATTTGGATAGTCTGACTCAACGTGGTAAACTCCTAATCTCAGGTTAGTCGTGCGCCCAACCAAAATCCTTACCATAACGAAGATACATAACAATTAGTTGCACACCACCAGCCCGAGTGGATAGTGAATGGATGAATGAATGAGTATGCAACTCTTACTCAGTAGCCTATCAGCACAGTAGCCTGCCAACCGCTGGTAGCTCGCCCAGTGTGGTAGCTCGTCCAGGCCTCAGCCCCTCCCACATCACACCCTTCCACATCAGCGTCCGCCCACGTGCACCCCCCCACATGCACAACAGTGACGGGGTGTCATAATATCATGTCAGTCCTCATATCAGTACGGTTTCTCTCTGGGTCTATCACCGGGGTCTATTACACTTCACACCACCTGCCACCCCAATCAAGCGTACAACTGAATAAGTGGAAAAGATCTTACTATCCACCTGTCAGTAGTCTGCCAATACTTACCCGGCTCGCCGATAGCGGACCCATTCCTCGAGCTGGTCAAACTTAGCCTAGCCATACCTACTCCCTCGGGCGGGTAAGGCCGCACCCCCTTCTAACCGACCACGACACAGTGGAGAGCGCAACCATCTGGTAATCGGCACTCAACGCTCATCTACCCACTCGGTCTAGACGTTGGAGCATCCTCTGGAACCAAGAGGGTGTTTAGGAATTTTCACCCAGGGCCATCTATGGCGGCCCGATGCTCGAACAGATTTTCAGTGTCCCATCTGGCCATCCACGATATCTCTGTGGAGGCTACGACCCTAATGTCACTAGGGCGTACAGTAATCATAACATAATGCAAGATGCATGAGTCATACAATCCAATCATGAATCAATCCTGTGCATGTCATGCGCTCATGTGAGATAATCTCCACCTATCAGGGAGTCTCACATCATCCTGCCTAATGACATATGCAATGGTCAATCACACCTCATAACAAACATGCAGATGATGCGAATGGGCATGTATCATGATGTTATGATGTCACATACTCATAAACGGTATCAATAACCGGCGTCGACAATGTGGACTTTTAACCAACATTGCCCCCAAGGAATGGCCCACATAGAATCAAATATATAATGGGCACATGGCCTCACACAAGGGCCAAATATACAAAACAGGTGGGCCCTGGTCATGGGCCTAACACATATCACAATGGGCCTTGCCCATAGGCCTCAAATACATCTGGATGGGTCGCACCCATGGGCCTCACATATATCACAATGGGTCTCAAATATACTTCGCAGGTGAGTCACATACCTGGGTCTAATACACATCAGTATGGGCTACATCACATAGGTCTAATATACATCACTATGGCCACAACCCATGGGCTTTAAATACACAATAGGTGGGCCTTACACATGGTCCTCAGATATATACCATGGGTGAGCCTCAATAGACGGGTCACCAATATAACAGGATGAGCCTAATGACATGAACCCCATAAATATATCGAAGAGGCCGCACCAATTGGGCCTTACATACATTGCAATGGTCCATGACCCATGGGCCTTGCATACATCACAATGGGCCTTACTACATGGGCCTCATATATATTTAAGGTGGGCCTCAACAACGGCCCTCATATACATCAAGGTGGGCCTCAACAACGGGCCTCATACACATCATGGTGGGCCTCAACAATGGGCCTCATACACATCAAGGTTGGCCTCAACAAGAGGTCTCATACACATCAAGGTGGGCCTCAACAACGGGCCTCATACACATCAAGGTGGGCCTCAACAAGGGGCCTCATACACATCAATGTGGACCTCAACAACAGGCCTCATACACATCAAGGTGGGCCTCAACAACGGGCTTCATATATGGCCTTAGCAACAGGCCACAAATATATCAAGATAAGCCTAATCAATCATATGTGATAAATCAATCAAATGGCCGATACGAGCAGGCCGATCAAATGGACCGATATAAATGGGCTGTGCGTCATGGAGTTATACTAAGCATGTTATAAAGTAATGCCCTATCCTTACAACGCAACTGGCCTAGACGGCTTGCATACAACAAGTACGGGCCTACTAATGGGCCCTAGGGAGAGTCACAATGCGGACATTTAACCAACATTATACTCGCAATGGACGTCAAACCAACATTGCTCCCAAGGTGTAGCCAGTAGTGAATAACATTACGTAAACCAAGTTGGAATCACACATTGCAATGGACCTTAGGTACACCCCTTTGGGCCTTAAATACATCAAATGGGTCATGTAATATGGGCCTTTTACTCATCAAATGGGCCACATCAATGTGCCGCACCAATGGGCCTTATGTGCATTGCAATAGGTCATAACCCGTGGGCCTTAGATTGCATCAAATGGTTCTCGACCCATGGGCCTTATACATATCAAATGGGCCTAATCCCATGGGCTTTAAAATATATAAAATGGGTCCAATCCCATGGACCTTGGAACACATCAAATGGGTCCACTCTATGGGCCTTAAATTACATCAAATTGGTCTAATCCCATGGGCCTTGGAACACATCAAATGGGTCCACTCTATGGGCCTTAAATAGTTTAACAACTAGCTACATTCATGGACCTAATTAAATTCAACTGTGGTGGGCCTCAAAAGTGCATTCATTAAGCCCAACATTTAAGGAACTAAAGGTATAAATCATTTTCTCTAAGATCTTTATTATATGGTGGGCCCCACTCCTCAAAATTTCAGCCCAAGGCTAGCATAATTATAACATGTTGCTGTCCTAAATTTGGGCACTCAATTAGAGTGGGTCCAAGGCCTCTAAAACTCTGAAAATTGAGGGCCAAGATCCCTCATCATGCATACAATGAGAGGAAACCCAAAAAGCTGGCCCACCATCAGAAGAAATAATTTTGAATTATGATTTTTTATCAAGGCATATTGCTGGACTGCACAGCAGAAAAAATCTGGGAGTTCAACCATCTTCGCCTATTCTTTTAGATACCCAAACGGGGTCACTTGAGGCTGAAATTTCACAGAGTGATACTTCCATAGGTGGGCCACACCCCCACAAAATTTCATAATTTTTAGATATCTCTAAGTATTTTAATTAATTTAAACAAAACAGACTATTCAGAAAAATCGGACAGACCTGTACGTCCCAACTTGGTGGGCCAGTCCGGCCCTCACCACGGTGTGTACAGGAGTCCATTGGCCCTGAAATTTGGTAGGTGGGTTCTAACATAAGTGGACCACACTTCTAAAAAATTTCAAAATTTTTGGACATCTGTAAATATTTTAATTTATTTACATAAATTAATCTGTCCTGAAAATTAGACTAATCTGGACACCATATTATAGTGGGCCGGTCCCGCTATCACCATGGTGTGTACAGGCGTACATTGGCCTCAAAATTTTGTAGGTGGGTCCTACCATAAGTAGGACACCCTCCTAAAAATTTTTATAATTTTTAAACACCCATAGGTATTTTAATAAATTTCTAAAATCCAACTGTCCATGGTGGAATGTTGCTGGAACAGTGCATAAAATCCAGACTGTCCACCTCACTTGGACCACATCTTTGGGACCCCAATGAAGGTCAGTTGGGGCTGAAATTTGGGAGAAATCAAGATGAGATCCTCACCTTTTAAAAAAGTATATTTAATAGGTATGAATAGTCCCCTAAACAGTCTCAAAATTTAGTCCAAAAACAATCAAAAACTATCCAGAAAATTCTGGACAGCAACATGTACTTAGATAAAATTTATTATATAAGTTAAATAAAAAGGGAAATACATTAATGGGCCACACACATCAGAAAATAAAATGAGAAAAAAGAGAGATAGAAGGACAATCCGGCCATATGGAAAGGGGCTCCGCCACTATTGAGCCCTCCTAAGATCAATCACACCCGCACATCATACTTTGATTTACATTTACAATATGGATCTTGCACATGCATGGCCTATAATTAAAATGCATAGTGAGGATGTCATTCCAACCATGGTTATAAGGTCTAGATGACCCAAACATAATATGATATGAAATAAAACTACCATGATGGGGCCCATAAAGAAAGGCCCCATGTATGGATCATGCATGCATAAGGTAGGCCATTAGGCCACAACCATGGGATTGTGTGGGATCTCCACCATTGATTGGTAGGTCATACACTTTCCTCATGAAAGAAAGAAAACATCTAGGCTATAGAAATCAGATTTTTTTATATCTAGAGGAGCACCCACCGTTCGATCTTCTTGCTCCTATGAGTTCCTTAACACCTTAGCTTTGATTCCAATGGAGGAGATGGAGATCATGGGGTAGAAAAGTGGGCCATACTTGAAGTTTTGAAAGAGAGGGAGAGGCTTGGAGAATTCGCATACTTATGAGATTTCTCTCCTTAGATTTTTTTGAGTTTGAAAATAAGAAAGAGAGAGAGAGAGAGAGAGTTGTAAAGGGAGAGAGAGATAGGTGATGGATGTGGTGAGTGATGGGTGTAAGAAAATCTTTACTTTTGTGGCCATTTGCGTAAGAAAAATATGAGTGGTGTAAGAACTTTTTAACTTTGAGAGCTTTTGGTGTAAGAGAGGTATGGGCTTGTAAGAGATTCTTGACTTTTGTAGTTTCTTGGGAATGGGTGAAAGGTGATGTGTCCTTGACATGTGATGGATTGATGAATTGATGGGATTGATGTGACACCTCGTAGAGATTCTCTTGGGTTTCACAACGGCGACATTTTCTTCGCACCGAACGTTGGCCCACATCTCTTGACCAGGGTATCGCCTTGGCGCGCAAGTCGCGGCATAAGAACCGCAGCGACGGCGCGGTCGCTATGGTAAAGTTCTTGGGTTGAGTCGATACAGGTTGACGGCATAAGAATCAGGGTCGCACGTAAATATTGGTTAAGGGTCGAAGGTTACCGAAATTCGACCGGTAAGACCGCGAAAGTCTATGGAACAGTACGGTGTAGGATACAGGGTTTATAGCTCTATCCTCCTAATAAAAATTTCATCCTCGAAATTTAAACCACAACATAACTAATACAGAGCTTACCAAGGGAGAAAAATTCTATCCGAACACAACATGCCAACATAATCAAATACCTAAGAGATGGGAACAATGCCTCTGAATCCCAATCCCCTGCTCGCAAAACGCCTCGCCAACACTTCGATGATCCAACAAAACTTCAAATCCTGGATTAGAAACGATCGAACTAGAACACTATACGGCCTCAATCTCAACAGAAGAGAACTATATCAGAAAATCTCTAAGTTATTCAAACTCAGAGATCTAATCATTATCAGTTCTCAACAATCATAGAGTGAAGGATAACTATTAGTAGATATGTGATGTTATCTCCAGGTATTCCCAAGTTATGCTCTGATACCAACTTCTGTCATGCCCCAAACTCGGAAATTGGATTCACAGGAATCCCGATCGCCGAATCTGGTGCCGACAGCCTCCGTAGTACCCCATTCTCGGCTCCTAGCATTCATATACCAGATTTTCGATCCTGGGATCCTACAAGGAGGATTTTTTTTATACATTTAACTAGTAATAAGCATAACCACAAGTTTACCCAAATTATAAAGGTAACATCATCATCACATATCCACTAATATAATCATTTGAATACAATGCTGAAAGGGAAATATATATATCAAAATCAAAGCTCCAGAAAACAGCTGCATGCTCCAAGCTCAATGCTGCTGCAACCTAACATCACCTGCACTCATCTATCGTGCATAAGCTTATAGAAAGCTTAGAGGGTGGTGTAAGTGTGTGCACGAGATAAGTGCCAAGTATTCAATACAATATCATAATCATACAATACCGGAAAGTTATTAATCCATAAACCATACAATGACTGAATAAGTAGAAACACTGATAAGAGCAGGAATTATCAGTTTAAACAGAAATACTGATAAGATTATAATCATGCGATAACAGAATAAGCGAAAGTATGAACAAGTCCATAAGTTAATCAATATTAGAATACACAATATAGGACAACTATGCAAATGATGAGTCATAGAAAATCAAATGTCGAATGACAAGGATATAATGTAATACATAATTCGAAAGAGCTAACAAATATCATCACTCTCATCTAAGTCACAGGAATACAAAAACATAACAACCCAGAATGCCACATGCCGAAGATGCAATGAAATATGCAGTATATGGTGCTAATGGAATGACCATGCTGGAGTGTGATGTCGGGATGATAGTATGTAATATCGCAGGCTACGGGGTACACCACAAGGAACCTCTATCCAAACCAGTCCCATACCTAAATTTGGATAGTCTGACTCAACGTGGTAAACTCCTGATCTCAGGTTAGTCGCGCGCTCAACTGAAATCCTTGCCGTAACGAAGATACACAACAATTAGTTGTGCACCACCAGCCCGAGTGGATAGTGAATGGATGAATGAATGAGTATGCAATCCTTGCCACAGAGCGTCGAACATATCCCAATCTCAACTGGACCACATTATAGGAAACAATGTTGAATGAGCGTCGACCATTAAAAACCTTTTGGGGGCCATATGAAGTTATGGATTAATATGATATTTTTTTCCCTTCATCTAGGCCTGTATGACCTAATCAACAGATAATATGTCAAATAAAAAGTACAGTGGGCCTTAGGAGGGTTTTAATTGTGGATATCCAATCACTATTGTTTTCATGTGGTGTGGTCCACCTGAGATTTATATCCCTCTCATTTTTGGTATCAGGCCCTAATATGATTTGTAAAAATGGATGGACAGCATGGATGAAACACATACATCATGGTGGGACCCATAAAGTACCAACCAACATCCAAAAATGGTTACTCACCTCGATCATACTACATATGAGAAAGATATTGGGCAAACAAGATTGATCAACAATTTGAGTGAATTTTGATTTAAACATCTGAAGTTATTTACTCTTCAATTTGAACTGATTAGATTGTCAAAAAATGGTTAAAGGTTGTTCATAATATTAAAAATATATGAATGAATAGAAAATAAAAATATCAGCTTGATCCAAAATTTCTATGGCCTCCAAGAAATTTTAAATGATAGAGGTTCAATCACACTATTTCCTATGGTGTGGTCCACTTGAGCTTTGGATATGCTTCATTTTTGTTCTTTAAACCTCAAATTATCCGTTAACATAGATGAATGGAGTGGATAAAATAAATAAATAACGGTCGACCCTATAGAGTTTACTCTGGTAAGGGTAACGAGTAACTCACTTAAATGTAGTGGAGAAGGATTTCCTTTAAATATTTATAATCATATATTGGGCCCCACTATGGTGTATGTGTTGTATCCACACTGTCCATCCATTTTGAGATATTATTTTAGGGCATGACCCAAAGAATGAGGCAGATAAAAACATTTAGTGGACCTCACCACAGAAAACAGTGGAGAGAGTGATTCCCACCATTGAAACTATCCTAAGGCCCACCATAATTTTTATTTGAAATCCAACTTGTTCAAAAGTTAAAAAAGACATGAAATAAGGTAAAACATAAATATCAGTTTGATCTAAAACTTTCGTGGCCTTTAGAAGTTTCTAATGGTGGGTGTCACTGTCCCCACTGTTTTCTGTTTTGAGGTCCACTGGAGCTTTGGATTTATCCTTTTTCACCATTTTGTTTAAAAAATTTCTTTTTCAAAATATCATTTTTTTTGTCGAATTGTTTTTTAAAATTATTAACATTATTCAAAGTCCTTATTTTTTTTTTTTCAAAATCTAGATTTTTATAAAATCACAGTTTTTTTTTTTCAAAATCTAAATTTTTCTTAAACATTGTTAATTATTTTTTTCTTAAACATTATTTTTATTTTTTTCTTAAACATTGTTAATTTTTTTCTTAAACATTGTTAATTTTTATTGTTAAACATTGTTAATTACTTTTATCTTAAACATTGTTAATTTTTTTCTTAAGCATTGTTAATTATTTTTTTAGTTAAACTAAACATTGTTAATTATTGTTAATCTATTCAAATTTTTATTGTTAATTATTAATAATTATTATTGTTAATTATTTTTTTATTCTTAAACATTATTAATTTTTATTGTTAAACATTGTTAATTATTTTATTCTTAAACATTGTTAATTTTTATTGTTAAACATTGTTAATTATTTTTTTCTTAAACATTGTTAAAATTTTTTCTTAAATATTGTTAATTATTTTTTTAGTTAAACATTGTTAATTATTGTTAATCTATTCAAATTTTTATTGTTAATTATTTTTAACTTTTATTGTTAATTATCATTAATTATTGTTAATTATCGTTAATTATTTTTTATTCTTAAACATTGTTAATTTTTATTGTTAAACATTGTTAATTATTTTTTCTTAAAAATTGTTAAATTTTTTCTTAAACATTGTTAATTTTTGTTGTTAAACATTGTTAATTATTTTTTCTTAAACATTGTTAATTTTTTCTTTAATCTTAAATTTTGTCAATTATTGTTAATTCATTCAATTTTTTTTCTCATATCAGCGCTTTAAGATGGCTAAGGACCGTCTCTAATATAGACGGTCTTTGACCGTCTCATATGACCGCTTTAAGACGGCTAAGGACCGTCTCTAATACAAACGGTCTTTGATCATCTCATACGACAGCTTTAAGATGGCTAAGGACCGTCTCTAATGGAGATGGTCTTTGACCGTCTCATACGACCGCTTTAAGACGGATAAGGACCGTTTCAGATTACTAGTAAAAGACGGCCAGGGACCATGTCTAATGCAAACGGTCCTTGGTGGTCTCAGATTATTAGTAAACGACGGCCAATGACCTTCTCTAATGTGGACGGTCTTTGACCGTCTCAGATTACCGCATATAATACGGTTAAAGACCATCCTTTATTCTAGACAGTCGATAGTCATCTTTTCCCTACAGTTAACGACGGATTTTGACCGTCTTAAATGATTTTTGGACATTCAATATTTTAAGATAATATTAAGGACGATCGAGAGCCGTCTAAAATTTTAGAAACAGTTTACGGCCGTCTCTAAAGTGTATTTAAACCAAGAAATTTTAGAGACGGTTCACAACCGTCTCAAAATCTGTCTTTTTTTTTTTTTTTTTTTTTTTTTTTTTTTTTTTTTTTTTCCATTTTTCACGTAGTGTAAACCTATATCTTATAACCTAAACCTAAACCTTGACCAAAACCTAAACTTAAACCTAAACCTAAACCTAAACCTAAACGTAAACCTATGACCTAAAACCTTAACGTATAACCTAACCTTAACCTAAACCTAAAACCTAAACCTTAACCTAAACCTAAAACCTACACCTAAACCTAAAACCTAAATTTATTCTCAAATCCCTAAACCTAAACTTACACCTAATCCTAATCTCAATTCCCTAACCTAAACCTAAACCTAAACTTGAAAACCCAAACCTAAACCCGATCCTGAACTCGAACCCGATTTCCTAAACCACCTTAACCTATTCTCAATTCCTTAAACCTATAACTTATAACCTAAACTTAAACCTAAACCTTAACCTAAACCTATAACCTTAACCTAAACTAAAACCTATGACCTAAAACCTTAACCTATAACCTATAACCTAAACTTATGACCTATAACCTAACCTTAACCTAACCCTAAAACCTAAACCTTAACCTAAAACCTAAAACCTAAACCTAAACCTAAACCTAAAACCTAAAGGTATTCTCAAATCCCTAAACCTAAACTTACACCTAATACTAATCTCAACTCCCTAACCTAAGCCTAAACCTAAACTTGAAAACCCAAACTTAAACCCGATCCTGAACCCGAACCTGATTTCCTAAACCTAAACCTTAACCTATTCTCAATTCCCTAAACCTATAGCTTATAACATAAACCTGAACTTAAACCTAAACCTAAACCTAAACCTATAACCTATAACTTAAACCTAAACCTAAAACCGAAATGCATTTTCAAATCCCTAAACCTAAACCTACACCTAATCCTAATCTCAACTCCCTAACCTAAACCTAAACCTAAACTTGAAAACTCAAACCTAAACTCGATCCTGAACTCGATTTCCTAAACCTAAACCTTAACCTATTCTCAATTCCCTAAACCTATAGCTTATAACCTAAATCTAAACCAAAACCTAAACCTTAACCTAAACCTATAACCTTAACCTAAACCAAAACCTATGACCTAAAACCTTAACCTATAACCTATAACCTAAACTTATAACCTATAACCGAACCTTAACCTAAACCTAAAACATAAACGTTAACCTAAAACTTAAAACCTAAACCTAAACCTAAACCTAAAACCTAAATGCATTTTCAAATCCCTAAACCTAAACCTATATCTATACCTAATCCTAATATGAACTCCCTAACCTAAACCTAAACCTAAACTTGAAAACCCAAACCTAAACCCGATCCCAAACCCGAACCCGATTTCCTATACGTAAAACTTAACCTATTCTCAATTCCCTAAACCTTAACCTATAACCTAACCTAAACCTAAACCTATGACCTACACTTATAACCTAAACCTAAATCTAAGCCTAAAACTTAAACCTAAACGTAAAACCTAAATGCATTCTCTAATCCTTACACCTAAACCTACACCTAATCCTAATCTTAACTCCCTAACCTAAACTTGAAAACCCAAACTTAAACCTGATCCCAAACCCGAACTCGATTTCCTAAACCTAAACCTTAACCTATTCTTAATTCCTTAAAGCTATAACCTATATACTATAACCTATAACCTAATCCTAAACCTTAACCTAAACCTATAACCCAAACCTAAACCTTAACCTAAACCTAAACCTAAACCAAAACCTATAACCTAAACCTTAACCTATAACCTATAACCTAAACTTATAACCCATAACCTAACCTTAACCTAAACTTAAAACCTAAACCTAAAACCTAAATGTATTCTCAAATCCCTAAACCTAGACCTACACCTAATCTTAATCTCAACTCCCTAACCAAAACCTAAACCTAAACTTGAAAACCCAAACCTAAACCCGATCCTGAACCCGAACTCGATTGCTGTAATAATGTAGCCCAATCACAGGGCAACAAACAAGAATGTATCCCTTTAAAAACATGTCCCTTTTTACAAAGCTTTAATTTTTGTTATTGTTTATATTAACTTGAATTGAAACACTTTTTTTGCATTATTTGCTTGCATTAGTTTTATTTTAATGATCAGTTTTATTTTAAAAAAGTGTGCCCACTTTTTTGGAAGAAAAAAAAATCGAATGAAGTTTCAGCAATTCTTCATAATTTTGAGTTATAATGTTTTGTTGGTTGAATATTTTTTTATTAGATGAAAGACACAAAGAAAATTGTTATTGATTTTTTTCTTTTATTTATTTATGATGTTAAACTTATATGTATTTATCCGTGGATGAATGTAATGTGGATAAGATTGTTTGTGCTTAGATGGATGTAGTTTATGTTTGGATGAATGTAGTTTCTGTTTGGATGGATTTATGTAGTTTGGGTTTAGATGGATGTGAATGTGAATATAATGAAATATATTATATAACAGGTGTATATCAGGAAGAATATGATGAAATATATTGTAACAGGTGTATATCGACCGTCTCATATTTAAAAATTTCTGATGGCTCTAGGACGTCCATATTTTTCTAAATATTCAAATATGAGACGGTTGAAGACCGTCCTTTTAAGGGTCATAAGAGACGGTTCATAGCAGTCCTTTTTAAGGACAGTCTATGACCGTCCTTTTAAGGTTCATAAGAGACGGTTCATAGCAGTCCTTTTTAAGGACGGTCTATGACCATCCCTTTAAGGCTCATAGAGACGGTTCATAGCAGTCCTTTTGAAGGACGGTCTATGACCATCCCTTTAAGGGTCATAAGAGACGGTTCATAGCAGTCCTTTTGAAGGACGGTCTATGACCGTCCTTTTAGGGATCATAAGAGACGGTTCATGACAGTCCTTTTTACAGATGGTCCATGACCGTCCTTTAAAAGTCAATAAGAATGACGGTTCATGGCCGTCCTTGAAGTAATACGACGCCCCAAAATATGATGGCCCATGCGACGGTTCAAAACACTCCTTTTTGGTAATTTGAGACGGTTTTCAACCGTCATTTTTTCGCTGTTTTGGCATAGTGGGTCCGGTTTGGTCCGGTTCTAGGGTGCACCGGTTTCGATTCCAATTCCAAAATTCCGAGAACCGTTGGATACGGTTCGGTTCTGGTTTAGGGGTATGTAGATCCGAACCGAACCGTGGATCCAAACCATGGATCCGAACTGTCGACCTAAACCAGTTTTGTCCTATTATTTTTATGTGGGAGATATTTTTGCCCTTTCTTACTTTGTCATTCAATTCTTCAAGACCGGCTAATTTTCTATTGTCATGCTCGTTGTCATTTTACCGAAATGTAAGATTATGTACATAGTCCCATGGGTTCACAATTGAACTTGATCAAAACCATTGATCTGAAGTGCCCCATTGAGATATGTCATGTCCCAAGAGTGTTGCTATATTGGAATATTAATTTTTTTTTTAACTGTTGGACAAAAAAAAAGAAGGATAAAACATATACATCTAGTGGGCCCATGGCCCAGTGAACTGGAAGGTTTTAATGCTGGACGTCAGCTCCTCTGGACCAAGGAGGTTTTAATGCTGGACATCAACACCTCAACTGTCTTAGGTGTTGGGGTCCTCTACACGTATGGTGTGGAAGAAAGGTTTTAAAATGTGGGCTCAACAATTCATATCAATTAGGCTGAATTTTAAAAAGCCTAGAACAGTGGAACCGATCCGGAACCAAACTGGTTTTCATGTTCCGGTTCCAGTTCGGTTCTAGGGTGCTAACGGTCCGGTTTCGGTTTCAAAATTCCAAGAACTGTTAGGAACGGTTATGTTCCGGTTTCACCCCTGAACCAACCCGTGTGCACCCCTAGTCAGCCCCATTTTAGATGGATCATAAACCAAGCACATGAAAAATATATAACTCAAATTAAACCGTTCAAATAGTGGGCCTCACTTTAGATGGACCATAAACAAATATAAAATGGTGAAATCATATTTTAGTGGTTAGAGACATGGGTGGATTTCCGATGGACATTACTTTGTATATTTAATTTGAATTCTACAAGTACATTATTATTATTATTATTTAAAGAAAAGGCCTGCATCTTAACACGTGTTTGTACATAACTAAACTATTTTTTTTTACTTCCTGACTTTCTTTTAGCCATTACACTAGATTTTGTTGTATCCAAACAACCCCAATGTTTCAGAAATTTAATTTTATTTGGACGCCGGTGCTTGGCAAAAGCTTTAATGATCCGAGCATTCATCTTACCTAGATGGTGACATCCTGAGATTCTGACCCAATGGACAATATTAATCCAAATGGACCCTCAAAACTCAGAAGAACTCTTGCTTGACATTTTTTCGTATCCATCTACTTTCTTTCACCAAAATTCACCTAGTGGAACGGCTACGATCGCTGGATCGAAGTGATTTTCAGGTTTAGAATCTAGGGCATATGATTCCTAATGTTCGGTTTTGTTCTCTTACACGTTTGCCACATATTTGGAAAACAAGTCACAGATAAAACAAAAGAAACTCATAAATACAAATGTAGCCTTTGTTTGGGTCATTAATGGGTGACTTTTGGTGGTAAGAAAGGTTACGAGATTATTTAAACACAAGAAATCCTCCCACTCTTAGAGCACTATAAATTACAATTCTCTTAGTCGTCTTGGCTCATTAAAAATGTCCCATCGATCGATCTAAACAGTCCATTAATGGGCCACATTTCATTTTATACGATTCAAAAATTATACCACATTTTGCCAACTAGGACTTGGGTCGGGACTTAGACGGTCACCGATCTAGGTCGACTTGGGACACAGTGGTCTACTAGGCTGTCAAAATGGTTTTTTTTTTTTTAAATATAAATTAATAAATATAGAATAAATATACAAATTAAAAAATTGATGCTGGCCCAGTTGACCAATATTAATTTTAAGTAAACTGCACACTCACACTGTATGCTGTGTTAACTGTGATGCTGGTCCCACCCTCTATCAAAACCCTAGATTAATACAGGCCTAACATTTTAGACAACCAAACACAAATATTATTATCATTATATTCAACTCATACACATACTTCAGCCACACAAACATACTACATTTCACATTTGATAACTAAATCAAAACTAATGAAGAAAACTTAAGAGCATAAACTAAGACGTTTCTCTTTAATCATGGCTAGTATACATGAGCTGGAAGGCGTGGAATGACGACGGTCACAAGCGGGAACTTCTTAGGTGTCGAGAGGCCAAAGATTTCATCCATGTTCAAATCTTCCGGTGCCATTTTTGCTGGCAGCTCCCATTTAAATCCATGCAAGAGATTAGCCAAAGTAAGCTGGATTACCTTAAGCCCTAGGCTATACCCTGGACACATCCTCCTCCCTGATCCGAATGGTAGCAACTCGAAATCCTGACCCTTCACATCACATGCCCTCCCTATGAACCTCTCAGGGTGGAACTCATCTGGGTTGTCCCAAATAGATGGGTCCTTTCCAATGGTCCATATGTTAACAAGTGCCCGGGTCCCTGCTGGAATATCATAGCCATCAATGGTGCAATCCTCTCTGGCAAGGCGGGGCACGAGCATTGGTGCCACTGGGTGCATCCTCATTGTCTCTTTCATGATTGCTTCGATGTAGGGCAGGTGGACCACGTCCTTCTCTTCGACCCATCGATGTTGGCCGATCACTCTATCTAATTCCTCGGTCGCTTTCTCGAATATCACGGGGTTTTTCAATAGCTCCGATATGGCCCACTCGACTGTCACAGCCGAGCTCTCAGTGCCGCCGGCAATCAAGTCCTGAATCAATAATCAAAACATAGAATTCATAATTACAAGAACTTCTCACACAAAGAAATAAAAATTGTTAATATTATCTTAAGTAACATTATATTACTAATATCACGTTACATGCATAACACGGATTTCATGTTGCTAATATTGAAATCTAAGTGAAAAACAATAACAATATGAATCTACCCTTTAAAATTTTTGATAAATTGAGATTGATGGGCGCATCTGAAAATGCCCACTCTCAGCCGTAGGAATTCAAGTTGGTTCCCACATTTAAAAAAAAAAAAAATAATAATAATAATTCAACGAAAGGGGTTCACCATAAACTGCTAATAGATATTTTGAAATACAGTTTCTATTGATAACTACATTGTGCAATTTCTGTCTTGCTGCACACGTGGCTCCGCCTTGGGTGATCTGGATAGCCACCAAAGATTTCAAATGGCCCAGATATCGCTTTGCCCAACTGTCCTTTTGTACGAAAGAATTCCTTAGGAATCAACATATTACCAAATAATGCTTGCGCAGGAGGATTAGAAATAATGGAAAGGTGCTTTTTTTGAAGAAGGAAATTACAAAAAAATGTATATCTTTAAAAGTTAATGAAATTGAGACTCATGGAGCCCACATGATATACCGAAACTTGAATTATACCGAAACTTGAAACATCATGGTGGGTCCCACTTAGCCTAGTAACTTCTTCAAGTCGGGGATCCATCCTGGTCCTTAAAATCTCTCTACAAACAGGAAAACAGGCTACCCACTTGCAGGCGAAGCACCAAAACAGGTGATGGGTCCACCGTGATAATGAATATTGATAATCATCATACACCCCAAAATTATATATATATATATATATATATGTATATATATATATATATATATATATATATATATATATATATATATATATATATTGCAAGAGAGCAAGCTGAGCAACCAAACCTGTGTGAAGGCCTTGACGCCGCTCCTGTCGAGCTTAACTTCCAGATTCGGATCTTCGGCGAGCTGCAGAAGCACGTCGACCATATCCTTCGCTACATAATCCTTCACGCCAGCCCTCCTCTCATTATGTTCGTTGATCACATGCTCGAGAAATCTGTCCAGCTTCTTGCTAAGAGCTTTCATTCTCTTCACGTACCCTTGCAAATCCAAGAAACTGATCCACGGTATCGAGTCCCCGATATTCAGCACCCCACTAAGCAAGAACAGCTCATCAATCATCTTCTTAAATTCCTCCGGTCTCACAATTGGCGTCTCCGATTCTGATTCTTCAGTATATTTCTTCCCCAACACCATTCTACTTATAACGTTGAGACTAACGGTGGATAGATAGTCTTTCAGTGTAATAGCCTTCCCTGATGCAGCGAAGAGGCCACGGAGGAGCGCATGCGTCTCCTCCACACGTATGTACTCATACGAGTCGAGCCGCCTCACACTGAAAAGCTCTGTGATACACATCTTACGAGCCTGGCGCCAGTAGGCCCCATATGGGGACCATGTGATGTCTGAGTAGTTATATGTCGTGTACTTGCCAGCTGCGGTCTTAGGCCTCGACGCGAAATTGAGATCCTGGGTCTTCAAGATCTGTTTCGCCATCTCCACTGATGATCCCACAACAACCGGGAATGACCCAAATCGGAGCTGCATCAACGGTCCATACTTTTGTGATAGTTCGTGGATGGAACGGTGTGGTAGTGAACCGATGAGGTTGAGATTGCCGATGATTGGCAACGGTTTTGGGCCGGGGGGAAGGTTGGGCTTCCGGCTACGGAAGCCACCGATTAGAGCCTTGATCAAGAGAGCGACAGATGCAAGCAGAGCTGCTAGGTAGATGGCCCATGATGTAAAATCCATGGCCAGTGGTTTGTGGTGAGAAATGTGGCAGTGGGAGTAGTTATTTATAGTCGTACAAGTTCCAGAAAGCTAGATTGTTGCTTTGCTTTATTAAAGTGTATAGTGAGTCATTTTCTTTTTGCATGGTAAGAATGTTGGGATGATTGAAGCAAGTGATTTTTATTTTTATTTTTTGTAGGTGGATTACTTTTGATTACTTGAGTTTTAGGGTTGGTTTTGTACTCTACTTAATGTGGAGGCAAAGAAATGCATCACTATTATAACTTTATCACTGATCAAATCAAATATGCAATCATTATATGTATATTTTTTATGAAGTTCTTAAACATTTCAAATTTAATTAATGAAATCACTAATTTTTTTAAATTTAATGAATAATATTAAAATATTTTGATGATGATTTGACATTTAAAAGAATATACAAATACTATTATTATTATATGAAAATCTATAATTAACAGGGAGACCAACAAGTAACCTATAACATTGCACAATTACTTGACAATATTATTGTAATTGGTGAAATAGGCTTGCATTTAGTTGTAAGATAAAAATAAGAGCTTGGGCGGTACAACCATAGTAAAAAATTTGGCTCCTTGTAAACTCTTTCCAAGAACCTGCTTAACCTTTCCAAATATGGTCAAAAGCCCGTTTGCCTTGATTTGACTAATAAAGTGATGAAAGGATGGGGGTAATGAGCTCAAGCATGGTCTTCCTCAGAGGATAATTGCTCAAAATATACAGATTTTCTTTGGACTGCATAGATATTCCTCTCGAATCCAATAGGAGAGAGAAAATAAAAAAAATTCCAATAAAATCCTAAATAAATTGATTGATAATTAAAAAAAAAAATAAGTTTACATTATCTTAAATAGTGATAGGAATCATACGAAGATTTTTGAAATCAAACTATGGACAAACTCCCTAAAATCGTGACTTACTATTTATAGAGGGTCATTATTTCCACTAGACATATTGGTTTTCGAAAAAAAAAAATAAGTGTCCTATTTGACCTAACCATGTTATTCTTCTAAATTTTCTAAACATTTTTCATATTGTACACAACTCCTGATTTTCAATGGATTAAAAGTTATTATCAAACTAAAACTTACTATAAATAATAAAAATAGAAATAAAATGAATTTTTGACCATCAATCTAATTAAATCTTACAAATTCTAGTAATAACTTATTTCAGTTTGCAAGATATGCTTGTTTTAAGTTTCTAACTGTCCAGATCACTTATGCCTCGATTAGGACTTCTCGGTCCATCTATGACATGGAAGTATCTGCGACTCACTCTACATCACAGTGTGTCAACATCTCTCTCTAATAACTACCTACTATCTTGGGAGGCAGATTGGCTGGTGACTCCTGCACCACCCATCTATCTACTGTAAATCGTTATGTGAGTCCTCCTACGATGAGTGTGTTTTCTCTGAGCTATCAGGCGCTAAAAAAGTAAAGCATATCCAAAGCTCATATGAACCACATCACAGCTATCACAGCAAAGTAAAAAAGTAAAGATTAAATGCCTATATTGAAAGCTTTGCTAGGCTTGTACTCAAATGTCCAGTACACGTCATCTGCGTGTTAGACCTTCTAATTGACTAAAGCAGCATTTGGGTTAGTGAAGCTTTGAAATCAGCGAGTCACTTTAAATAAATCGTAAGGGAATATTAATCTAATCAACATAAAGAAAAGCTTCTTTTTTTGACTCCAAGTCAATGATGATAATTGTTCTAACTTGGACAGAAATAGGTCCATTGAAGGGCTCTTCAGGGCCCACCGTGATGAATAGTTTGTATCCACGCCATTCACCCACGTTTTCAAATAATTTAACGTTCTGAGCCCAAAAATGAGGTAGATCCAAGATACAAGTAGACCACACCAAAGGAAGCAGCGATGACAGTGATGCCCACCGTTGAAACCTTCTTAGGGCCCATTGCGATTTTTATTTTCCATCCAACCTGTTCATAAGCTCAAATAGATATGGATGAATGGTAAACACAAATTTCAGCTAGATCTAAAACTTGTGTGGCCCCAAAGAATTTTTTAACGCTGAGCGTTCAATCTACACAGTGGTCTACTTGAGCCTTGGATCGGTCTTATTTTTGTGCTCATGGACTAAAATTATCTGGGAAAATGTATGAACGGCGTGGATAAAATCCATATATCACGATGGACCCCACGGATTTCCTGCTGGACTGATTCCGTCCAGGCGAGGCAGGACGCAACTTGCTTCCCTAAATTTTGAGAATTACCATTATTGCCCTCGTAATGTCATGTAAAAGGGAAAACTTTACTACACTGGCGAAGGTTCATACACATGCACTACGAAGCATTCATGTAACTCAAACCAAACCGTCCTAAGTAGTGGGCCGACCTTATGTGGGTCCCAACCAAAAAGTTACTGTAAATCGGTGTCGTAAATGCCTGATCGGTGCACAATTGATGGATGGATCTAATGAAAACTAATACCCAGATAAAAGAAATTGATGTCCGTTAATTAGAAGATAGGATCCCTACAGTGGGTCCCACATCCAGACGGTCTAAATTCCTAATGCATACGTATGTGAAGCAACGCACTTACATTAAACCGTTCATATGGTGTATCTATCAGTGGATGGGCCACTATCAAGAAATCACATTTCTGAAGCAACCCTTGACATTTCGTTTTTTTAGTGGCCTTATGATGCCCCTGCTTTATTTCAAAATTACGAATATACCAAGACGAATTAGGAATATTTTTTTTATAAATTTGAAGAGGGTATTACTGTCACTTAAAAAAATGACATGTTTCTTGCCGTATGTTGATGATGTGCCCGATAAAGCGACCGAAAAAGATTCTACTCTTTTCATTTTATATGCGCTTTGTTATTTTATACAGGAAGGAAATTATTTTCAATTGGGGGTGTCTACAAAACCTTATGATCTAGCTGTTCAAAATAAAACTGAATCATGAAATAATAAAATAATGAAATAAATCAAAGTATAAATCACACGACTCTAGAAATTTTATGTGGAAAACTCTCAAAGAGGTAAAAACCACGGGACCTCGTCTAGATCAACAATCCGCTATAAGGCAGAACGTTACAACTGATTATAAGCACACATCGCTTGGATTAAACCTTTTTCACTTACGTAGGAGTGGATAAACAATAAAAGAATAAAAAAAAAATAAAAAGATCTCACCGATCACGAGGACGTAGAAACGCTGAGACGTGGACTGCGAAGTAGATCACCTTTATGAGTAGAATTTTCCTTCTATAAGCTTCCTCTCTTTCTCTCTCTCACCTTTGATAGACCTAAGCCCTCCTAGAAAACTTTTAGAAAACCTTAGAATACCCTAAAATACACCCTAATCCCCCATACACCCCTTTATATAAGAATAGAAAGAGGTAAAACCAAAATAAAAAATAAATTTCGTAGAATCTGTGTTTCTGCAATCGTATCTATGTAACACTTCGATGATGTCGAAGGTCCTTTTCGATGATGTCGAAGGTCCTTCGATGACAACCTTCGATATCATCTAAGGTCCTTCGATGATATCGAAACAGAACAAAAAATTGTCTAGCGACCAGGGGTAAAAAATTCCGACAATTATCGATGATATCGAAGCTAGTTCGATTTCATCGAACCTAATAATAAGGAGAAAAATCTCCATTAAATCTTCCTTTTTTTGACTCAAGAGGATTTCACCTTCTTCAAGTTAGCCTAGTTCCTACAAACTTCAAACACGTCCTTGAGTAAAGCCTTGGTTATCATGTCTGACCCATTATCGTCCGTGTGGACTTTCTCAAGTTGTAACATCCTCTGTTCCAAAGTATCCCTGATCTAGTGATACCGAATCTCTATGTGCTTCGACTTGGAGTGCTGACTTGAATTTTTACTCAAGTGTATAACACTTTGATTAACGCAATAGACCACGTGTTGCTCCTGCTTCAGGCTAAGTTCCTGTAGGAATATCTTCATCCAAAGCATTTCTTTACATGCCTCTATGACCGCAATATACTCGGACTCTATTGTCGACAATGTTACGACCTTATGTAACTTGCTCTGCCAAGAAACCACTCCTCCTGCAAACGTAAACATGAACCCCGATGTAGACTTCCTAGAGTTGATGTTGCCTACTGTATTTGCATCTGTGTATCTCTCTAACATAGGTTTTCCGTCACCATAGCATAGGCTCAACTTGGATGAGCCTCTTAGATACCGCAGTATCCACTTTATCGCTGCCCAATGCTCTTTGTTAGGATTAACAAGATACCGGTTGACAATACTAACCGCATATGCTATGTCTGTTCGTGTACACACCATATCATACATCAAACTTCCTACTGCTAACGCGTAGGGTATCTTTTTCATCTCATCCACCTCTGGCTTCGTCTTAAACATTACCTGTCGCTCAATCTGAAGTGACCATCCAGTGGAGTACTGACCGGCTTCGCTGCATTCATATTGAACCACTCTAGGACTTTTTCAATATATCGCTCTTGTGACAGCTAAAGCTTCCTGCTGCTTCTGTAACAGGTTATCTCCATTCCTAGGATCTGCTTAGCTGGGCCCAAGTCTTTTATCGTGAACGACTTGCCCAACTCATGTTTCAGCTTATCGATCTTCTTGATGTCTTTTCCTATGATGAACATGTCATCAATGTATAACAGTAGAACTAAGAAATTACCATCTGAGAACTTACGCGTAAACACACAGTGGTCCGACTCTATTCTATCATACCCATGGTTTAACATAAACGAGTTGAACTTCTTTTACCATTGCCTTGGAGCTTGTTTCAACCCATACAAGCTCTTCCTCAGCCTATACACCATATCTTCCTTACCCTTGACTTCGAATCCCTCTAGTTAGTGCATATAGATCTCTTCTTCTAGGACACCATGGAGAAAGACAGTTTTAACAGCTAACTGCTTTATCTCTAGATCTATGCTAGCCGCCAACCCAAGCAAAACTTGTATGCATGTCATCTTCACCACTAGTAAGAATATCTCCTCAAAGTCTATACCTTTCTTCTGACCGAACTCTTTTACTATAAGTTTGGCCCTGAACCTCGTCTGTGGATTCTTCTGCTCAACCTTCTTTCTAAACGCCCACTTGTTGCTCAAAGCCTTCTTACCCTTAGGCAATTTCACCATATCATATGTGTGGTTCTTATGCAAGAATTTCATCTCCTCTTGCATAGCTTTTAATCACTTCCCCTTATGCTCGTCGCTAAGCCCTCAAAATAATCTTCTGCCTTTCCTCCATCAGTCAGCATAATGTACTCATGCGACAAGTACCTCTTGGACAACTGTTTGTCCCTAGATGACCTCCTCACTTGTGGCTTAACAGGTGGATCAAGTCAGTGCTGCTCCCCTGATCCATCTTCTGAAGGAACTCCCTTATCCTCTACACCTTGCTGTACTCCCCCGTCATCAGGCACCACGGGAGAAATAATCGAATCAATGTCCTCTAGCTCACCTGAATTAGGCTGGTTCTTATCTGGCTTATCAATGTCTTTTATACACTAATCTTCAAAGAAAATCACAACTCTGCTCTTGACGAGCTTCTTCTCGGTTGGATCCCACAATTTGTAACTGAACTTTTCATCATTGTACCCCAAGAACACACATTTCCTGATCTTCATATCGAGCTTGGACCTCTCGTCCTTTGGTACGTGAAGGGATACCCTGCATCTAAACACCCTGAGATGACTGTACGATGGATCTTGTCCAGTCCACACCTTCTCAGGAACTTCTCCATTCAATGGGGTTGATGGAGACCTGTTTATCAAATACACTACATGTGCATTGCTTCTCCCTAGAACATCTTGAGCAACTTCGCATGGGATAACATTCATTTGATTCTCTCTACGATGGTGCGATTCATTTGCTTAGCCACACCATTATGCTGGGGGGTCTTGGGAACTATTTGTTCATGCCGTATATCCAGGGACTTACAATACTCATGAAAGTCGTTAATGCATTCACCACCATTATCAGTGTGGATGCACTTCAATAATCTACCTCTTTCTTTCGAGCATAGCATAAAATAATTTAAACACATCAAAGACCTCATCCTTAGATTTCAAAGCATAAACCTAAACCCTCCTAAATGCATCATTTATAAAAGTGACAAAATACAATGCCCCACCCAAGGTTTTTATCCTCATATGACCACAAATACCAGAATAAACCAAATCTAATACATGCATTTTATTAACATGAGAAGCAGTTTTAACAAATGAAACTCTATACTGTTTCCCTGATAAACAATTGATATAGGTTTTGAGAGGTATACCTGTCACATCTGGAAGTAGCCGCTTCTTTGCTAGTACCTGAAGCCCCTTTTCACTCATGTGACCTAAACGCCTGTGCCACACGTCAATAGCTGAATCTTCCACTGCGTTCGACCCACCCTTACACACACTAACACTTGTCTTGTAAAAGGTGCAACAGTTCTTTCCTCTGGCCATGATCAATGAACCCTTGATGAGATTCCAGTGCCTACCAACAAATCGGCTTTCATAGCCATCATCATCCAAACTTCCCGTCGACATCAAGTTGAGGTGAAGATCTGGGATATGCCTCACATCCTTAAGAAACAATGTGCAGCCCACATCGGTCTTCACACAAATATCACCGACCCATACGATCTTCGATATGCCAAAATTTTTCATCTTTACGGTTTCAAAGTCACATGACTTGTAGCTTGTGAAGAAGTCCCTATGTGGAGTCGAATGAAACAAAGTTCCCAAATTTATCACCCAATCGGTGTCCTGACTCTTAGCCATGAGACAAACATCATGATTTGCTGAAAGAATAACTACAACGTTGCCATCTGAAGTGACCACAGTAGAATATGATTTATTTTATTTCTTATTTCCTTTTCCTTTCTTGTCATTCTTATTCTTACGACATTCATGCTTATAGTGACCCTTCTTCCCACAATTCCAGCATTCAACATTCTTCTTGGTACTTGACTTGCCTCTTGATTTATCTCAGGCCTTCTCACCCTTTCTATACTTTTCTCTCCCGTTCTTGTGTCATAAGGGCCTCTTGCTAAGTAAACCCCTGAGACTTCCTCTTTGTCTTCTTATTGAAGAGAGCTAGTTACCTATTCCATGGATACCTTTCTGTCTAGTGTGAAATTACTTAGAGACATCACCAATATTTTCCAACTATCATGCAATGAGCTAAGCAATAGTAAAGTTTGTAATTCATCATCTAGGACCATCTTCATAGCGGAGAGTTAATTCAAAATATTGTTGACCTCATTCATGTGCTCAGCCATAGAACCACCATATTTGAACTTGAGATTCACAAGTCGTCTTATCAAGAAAATTTTATTACCGGTTGTCTTCCTCTCATACAACCTTTACAATTTCAGCCATATGCTAACGGCTGAGGTCTCCATAGACATATGGTGGAACACAGAATCATCCAGCCATTATCTAATAAACCCCATCGCCTTTCGATCCAACTTCTTCCAATCATTATCAGATATATCCTTGAATTTTGCTGATATGCCTAAAATTGAAGAATATAAGTCTTCGTAATAAAGCAAGTCCTCCATCTTAGCCTTTCATATGGTCCAGTTGGAACCATTGAGGCTGATCATCCTTGATGATCCACCTTTCATAATTCAAAACCGATCCCTCTCTGTTTAATGAACTTAGTTCTGATACCACTTTGTTGGGGGCCTTGTACAAAACCTTAGGATCTAGCTGCCTAAAACAAGCCAGAATTATGGGATAATAAAGTAATGAAATAAATTAAAGCATAAATCACACGACATTAGGAATTTTACGCGGAAAACCCTCAAAGAGGTAAAAACTACGGGACCTCGTCCAGATCAATAATCCACTGTAAAGCAGAACGTTACAAATGATCACAAACATACACCGCTTGGATCAACCTTCTTCAATCATGCAGGAGTGGATAAATAACAAGAGAACAAAAAAAAAACAGAGAGATTTCATTGATCACGAAGACATAGAAGCACTAAGACGTGGACTGTGAAGTAGATCACCTCTACGAGAAGAATTTTCCTTTCACAAGTTTCCTCTGTCTCTTTCTCTCTCTCTCTCACACCTTTGATAGCCCTAAACCCTCCTAAAAAACCTTTAGGAAACCTTAGAATACACCCCAAACTCGCATACACTCCTTTATATAAGAATAAAAAGAGGTAGAATCAAAATAGAAAATAAATTTTGCAAAATATGCATTTCCGTAATCGCATTTGCATAACTCTTCGATGATATCGAAACAGAACCAAAAACTGTCCAGCGACCAAGGGTAAAAAATTCCGATAATTATCGATGATATCGAAGCTAGTTCGATTTCATCGAACCCAAAAATGAGGAGAAAAATCCCCATCATTTTTCACCATCATGTATGTGCCTTAAATAGTAGTGATTAAATCCCCATCATTAAACCGGGGACTCTCCAGCTAACAGGAAATGTTAATTATGTACTTTTGGTAAAAACAGGAGCAGGAAGGACTCATTGGCAAGGATAACGTCATAAAAAGTTGGCTTATTCTATCTATTATGTGCCTCTGCATCTAGCATTGATAAACCTAGTACTCTGTATCTTTTGTTTAGTTTCTTTTGGAACAATCATAGATACTTTATTATTATTATTATTATTATTATTATGGATCTACTACCAGAAATTCAATTCGTGTTATAGTCGATTTACATTCCCATCCTCGTCATTTTCTTCACCACAATGGTTACTTGAACTCATGACCTCCTGTTGAAACTCTGGTGAGTCTACCACTGAAGCATAAATAAGGACCCACTTATTCAAGCCACGGACTGTACACTGACCTAATAGTATGGGTGCAGCTTTGGTGGATCCCTAAGGTGGGTGGGATCCCGGATTGTCGGGTACACCTTGATTTATCTTACTTACATCCATGTTGTCTGCTAGTTTTGAAAGTTCATTTTATGGCATGATCTAAAAAATGAAGTAGATCCAAATTTCATGCGGACCACACTAAAGGAAATAATTTTGATTAAATCTCAACCATTAAAAACTACATGTGATCTATGAGAATGCTTATTTGCCTTCCACCCGGGTATTCTTAACTATGGGGCCCACCTTAATTATTTTCCTTATATCCACACTGTCCATTAGTTTTGAAAGCTCATTTTAGTTTATGATCCAAAAAAATGAAGCAGATCTATATCTCAGGTGGACCACACCAAAGGAAACAATCTTAATTGAATCCCCACCATTAAAATTTTCATGTGGTCCAATCTATGCAATGAACCACACATGCGTTGGGCTGAGTCGTGGACGTGGTGCGGTGTGGCGTGACACATATAAAAATATTTTTTTCTTTTTTTTTGGTCATTTGTTTTGAATTTTAGAACAGAGTCAGAAAATGAAAAGTTTTCTTTTTAAAAAAACTCAATAGCATGACTCTTGGTAAACGTGCATATACACCCATTCGAGGTAACCTTTGAAACCTATATAAGCAACTTCTTTGGTTCTAAATTTAAAAATCAATTCAATCTTTCAACTCTGTTTCTTGCTTCAAATCTCCACAACAGTTTTTTTTTTTTTTACTTCATATGGTTCAATCTTCGAGTTAGACATATAAAGACGATTCAAGTATTTGTACATCGAGTGCGCCGGTGTGACTAAACAATATTCAAAGGTATCTTAGAGGTTAATTGCCCAACATTCTTCTTACACTACAAACATCGTCCAAAGAATGGCAAATCAAGACCGAGTGACTTTTGTCGCGCCTCGAATCAAATAAGTTTTCTAAATTCTTCCTTATTCAAATTTCTAAATTTATTTTAATTTATTTTTATAATTTATTTTAAATTTTAAATTTCCATAATTACAAATTTACAGATTCAAAATTCCTACAGGTATGTATGTCCTATCCACAATGTATATTTATCTATTTTACATGCTAATTTTAATGCAGAGTCTAAAAATGAAGCAGACGTAGATCTAAGGTGGACCACACTATAGGAAGTTTATATCCTTGGGCATCCAATTACTACTTTTTCTCGTGGTGCAGTCAACTTGAGATTGGGATCTACCTTATTTTGTGCATGCTCTAAAATGAGCTCGCAAAATGGACTTTTTTCATGGTGGGACATCCAACACAGATAAAACACATAATACATAGTGGGCCCCTAGATAAAACACATAGTATATAGTGGCCTCTCTCATGTAGGGTAAGTATGCAATCCCATCAGGAGAGTGGATTAGCTGTTACCTAGTAACAACTGATCAATGGGTGTAACTCTTACCATGTGGGGCCCACTTTGATGAATTTGTTTCATATCTATGCCACCTATCTATTTTTTCAGCTCATTTAAAGACGTTATTCCAAAACTTATAGAAATCCAAATCTCTGGTGGACCACACCATTGGAAAAGTGGTGGATGACTATTAAAAGTTTTTTTTAAGCCATAAAAGTTTTGGATCAAGCTAATCTTTGTATTTTTCCTTTGCATAGACAAATGAAAATTATGGATTTTCTTACGTTAGGCCTTAGGGAGTTTTTAATAGTGAGTGTTCAATATCATACAATGGACTGTAAAAACAGATGGAGATCAAGGTGGGCCTTATGTAAGAAGAACACCCACTAAGTGTTGGGGGCCTTGCACAAAACCTTAGAATCTAGCTTCCCAAAAATATTAGAATTATGGGATAATAAAACAATGAAATAAATCAAAGTACAAATCACATGTCACGAGATTTTTACATGAAAAACTCTCAAAGAGGTAAAAACCATGGACCTTGTCCAGATCAACAATCCACTATGAAGCAGAACATTACAATCGATCACAATCACACATCGCTTGGATCAAACCTTCTTCACTCATGCAGGAGTGGATAAACAATAAGAGAATAAAAAAATGGAGAGATCTCACCGATTATGAGGACACAAAAGCGCTGAGATGTCGAGTGCACAATAGATCACCTCTATGAGCATAACCTCCCCACCACAAGCTTCCTCTATTTCTTTCTCTCTCTCTCTCTCATACCTTTGATAGCTTTAAACCCTTTAGCAAACCCCTGTAAGGCTTTAAGAAACCCTCTTGCATTAACTAGAAAGTCCTAGATACCTCCTATTTATAGTTTATAAAATTCCCTTTCACATGGGTGTGAAAATCGCCTCAAAATTTCATAATCCATACAAAATTACGGAACGAATCTGTATAAGTTGGACTGGTTGAGCACGGTCCTCGACCGGTTGAGCACCTCCCTCGACTGGTTAAGAATCACAGAAAAATTCCAACCAAGCTCGCTAGAGTTTGAGTCGAGCCTGTCCTCGACTGGTCGACCAGCACCTTAGACTGGTCGAGTGAGGCTCTCGACCGGTCGAGCCTAGGGAGAAAACTCCATCAAATCTCTCTATTTTTGACTTAGGAAAGATCCACCTTCTTCAAACCATCTAGTTTATACAAACCTCAAACTTACCTTAAGCAGTGTCTTGGTCATCATGTCTGACCCATTATCGTCTGTGTGGACCTTCTCAAGCTATAACACCTTCTGTTCCAAAGTATCCCTGATCCGGTGATACCGAATCTCTATATGCTTCGACTTGAAGTGCTGACTTAAATTCTTGCTCAAGTGAATAGCACTTTGACTATCGCAATAGACCACGTGCTGCTCCTGCTTCAGGTTAAGTTACTATAGGAACCTCTTCATCCAATATATCTTTTTACATGCCTCTTTGAATGTAATGTACTCGGCTTCTATTGTCGACAATGTTATGACTTTCTATAGTTTGCTCTACCAAGAGACTGCTCTCCCTGCAAACGTGAACATGAACCCCGATGTAGACTTCCTGAAATTTATGTCACATGCCATATCTACATCTATGTAGCCCTCTAACACGGGTTTTCTGGATGAGCCTCTTAGATACTGTAGCATCCATTTCACCGCTGCCCAATGTTTTTTACTAAAATTGACAGGATACCATCTGACAACACTAACTGCATATGCTATGTCTAGGCGCGTACACACCATAGTATGTATCAAACTTCTTATCGCTGACGCGTAGGGTATCTTTTGCATCTCATCCACCTCTACCTTCGTGTTGGGACACTGCATGTCGCTCAATCTGAAGTGACCATCCAGTAGAGTACTGACCAGCTTCACTGCATTAATATTGAATCGATCTACAACTTTCTCAATATACCGCTCTTATAACAACCAAAGCTTCCTGTTGCTTCCGTCACGGGTTATCTCCATTCTTACGATCTGTTTAGCTAGGTCCAAGTCTTTCATCGCGAACGACTTGCCCAACTTCTGTTTCAGCCTGTCGATCTTCTTGATGTCTTTTGCCATGATGAGCATATCATCAACGTATAACAGTAGAACTAAGAAATCACTATCTGAGAACTTGCGCGTGAACACATAGCTATCCGATTCCGTTCTGTCATACTCATGCTTTAACATGAACGAGTTGAACTTCTTACACTATTGCCTTGGAGCTTGTTTTAGCCTATACAGGCTCTTCCTTAACCTACACACTATATGCTCTTTGCCTTTGACTTCAAACCTCTCTGGTTGGTGCATGTAGATCTTTTCTTCTAAGTCACCATGGAGAAAGATAGTTTTAACATCTAACTATTCTATATCTAGATCCATGTTAGCCGCTAACCGAAGCAACACCCGTATGAATATCTCCTCGAAGTCTATACATTTCTTTTGACCGAACCCTTTCACTACAAGTATGGCCTTGAACCTCGTCTATGAATTCTTTTACTCAACCTTCTTTCTGAACACCCACTTATTGCTCAAAGCCTTCTCGCCCTAAGACAATTTCACCATATCATAGGTGTGGTTCTTATGCAAGGATTCCATCTTCTCTTGCATAACTTTCAAAGCACAAACCATACAACACAATAGATTTTTACGTGGAAAACCCTTAAAAAGGTAAAAACCATGGGAATTCGTCCAGATCAACAATCCACTATGAAGTATAATATTACAACCGATCAAAAGCACACACCGTTTGGATCAAACATTCTTCACTCATGCATGAGTGGATAAACAATAAGAGAATAAAGAAAATCAGAGAGATCTCACCGATTACGAGGATATAGAAGCGCTGAGATGTCGAGTGCACAATAGATCACCTCTATGAGCATAACCTCTCTTCTACAAGCTTCCTCTCTCTCACACACCTTTGATAGCCCTAAACTTTTTAGCAAACCCTTGTAAAGCTTTAGAAAACTATTTTACATTACCTAGAAAGCCCTAGGTACCTTATATTTATAGTTTAGGAAACTCCCTTTCGCATGGGTGCGAAAACTGCTTCAAAATTCTGCAATCCGCACAAAATCACAGAACAAATTTGTGTAATATCGACTTGTCAAGCAGAGTCCTTGACCAGTGTAAGCCCCGTATCCTAAACCGTACCGTTCCATAGACTTTCACGGTCTTACCGGTCGAATTCCGGCAACCTTCGACCTTTAATCAATATTTACGTGTGACCCTAATTCGTATGCCGTCAACTCGTATCGACTCAACCCAAAACCTTTACCATAGAGACCGCACCGTCGCTGCGGTTCCGATGCCGCGACTTGCGCGCCGAGGCGATACCTTTATCAAGAGATGTGGGCCAACGTTCGGTGCAAAGAAAATGCCGTGCGTTGTGAAACCTAAGAGAATCTCTATGAGGTGTCACATCAATCCCATCAATCCATCAATCCATCACATGTCAAGTACACATCACTTTTCACCCATTCCTAAGCAACTACAAAAGTCAAGAATCTCTTACAAGCCCATACCTCTCTTACACCAAAAGCCCTCAAAGTCAAAAAGTTCTTACACCACCCATGCTTTTCTTACACAAATGGCTACAAAAGTCAAGATTTTCTTATACGTATCACTCACCACATCCATCACCCATCTCTCTCTCCCTTTACAACTCTCTCTCTCTCTCTCTTTCTCATTTTCAAACTCAAAAAAATCTAAGGAGAGAAATCCCATACGTATGAGAATTCTCCAAGTCTCTCCCTCTCTTTCAAAACTTCAAGTGTGGCCCACTTTCCTACCCCATGATCTCCTATCCTAACCATCCATTTTTCATCTCCTCCATTGGAATCAAAGCTAAGGTGCTAAGGAACTCATAGGAGTAAGAAGATCGAACGGTGGGTGCTCCTCTAGATGTAAAAAATTTGATTTCTATAGCTTAGATATTTTCTTTCTTTCATGAGGAAAGTGTAAGACCTACCAATCAATGGTGGGGATCCCACACAATCCCATGGTTGTGGCCTAATGGCCTACCTTATGCATGCATGATCCATGCATGGGGCCTTTCTCTATGGGCGTCATCATGATAGTTTTATTTCATATCATATTATGTTTGGATCATCTAGACCTTATAACCATGGTGGGGATGGCATCCTCACCATGCATTTTAATTATAGGCCATGCATGTGCAAGATCCATATTGTAAATGTAAATCTAAGTATGATGTGCGGGTGTGATTGATCTTGGGAGGGCTCAATAGTGGGGGAGCTCCTTTCCCTATGACCGGATTGTCCTTCTATCTCTCTTTTTCCTCATTTTATTTCCTGATGTGTGTGGCCCATTAATGTATTTCCCTTTTTATTTAACTTATATAATAAATTTTATCTAAGTACATGTTGCTGTCCAGAATTTTCTGGACAGTTTCTAGTTGTTTTTGGACCAGATTTTGGGAATATTTGGGGGACTATTCATACCTATTAAATATACTTTTCTGAAAGGTGGGGATCTCATCTTGATGTCTCCCAAATTTCAGCCCTAACTGACCTTCATTGGGGTCCCAAAGGTGTGGTCTAAGTGAGGTGGAAAGTCTGGATTTTCTGCACTGTTCCAGCAACATTATACCATGGACAGTTGGATTTTTGAAATTTATTAAAATACCTATGGGTGTTTAAAAATTATAAAAATTTTCAGGGGGTGGCCTACTTATGGGAGGACCCACTTACAAAATTGTGGGGCCAATAGACGCCTGTACACACCATGGTGATGGCGGGACCGATCCATTATAATATGGTGTCCAGATCAGTCCGATTTTCAGGATAAATTGATTTATGTAAATGAATTAAAATATTTACAGATGTCCAAAAATTTTAAAATTTTTTAGAAGTATGGTCCACTTATGTTAGAACCCACCTACCAAATTTTAGGCCAATGGACCCCTGTACACACCGTGGTGAGGGCCGGACTAGCCCACCACATTGGGACGTCTAGGTCTGTCCAATTTTTCTGGACAGTTTGTTTTGTATAAATTAATTAAAATACTTAGAGATATCTAAAAATTATGAAATTTTATGGGGGTGTAGCCCACCTATGGAAGTATTACTCTGTGAAATTTCAGCCTCAAGTGACCCCGTTTAGGCATCCAAAAGAATGGGCCAAGATGGTTGGACTCCTAGATTTTTTCTGCTGTGCAGTCCAGCAATATGCCTTGATAAAAAACCATAATTCAAAAATATTTCTTCTGATGGTGGGCCACGTTTTTGGGTTTCCTCTCATTGTATGCATGATGAGGGACCTTGGCCCTCAATTTTCAGAGTTTTAGAGGCCTTAGACCCACTCCAATGGAGTGCCCAAATTTAGGACAGCAACATGTTATAATTATACTGGCCTTGGGCTGAAATTTTGAGGAGTGGGGCCCACCATATTATAAAGATCTTAGAGAAAATAATTTATACCTTTAGTTCTTTAAATGTTGAGCTTAATAAATGTACCTTTGAGGCTCACCACAGTTGAATTTAATTGGGTCCATGAATGTAGCTAGTTGTTGAACTATTTAAGGCCCATAGAGTGGACCCATTTGATGTGTTCCGAGGCCCATGAGATTAGGCCCATTTGATGTAATTTAAGGCCCATAGAGTGGACCCATTTGATGTGTTCCAAGGTTCCTGGGATTGGACCCATTTGATGTATTTTAAAGCCCATGGGATTAGGCCCATTTGATGTAATTTAAGGCCCATAGAGTGGAACCATTTGATGTGTTCCAAGGTCCATGGGATTGGACCCATTTGATGTATTTTAAAGCCCATGGGATTAGGCCCATTTGATATGTATAAGGCCTATGGGTCGAGAACCATTTGATGCAATTTAAGGCCCACAGGTTATGACCCATTGTAATGCACATAAGGCCCATTGGTGCGACCCATTGATGTGACCCATTTGATGAGTAAAAGGCTTATATGACTAGGCCCATTTGATGTATTTAAGGCCCAATGGGGTGTACCTAAGGTCCATTGCAATGTGTGATCCCAACCCGGTTTACGTAATGTTATTCACTACGGGCTACACCTTGGGAGCAATGTTGTTTTGACGTCCACATTGCGAGTATAATGTTGGTTAAATGTCCGCATTGCGACTCTCCCTAGGGCCCATTGGTAGGCCCGTACTTGTTGTATGCAAGCCGTCTAGGCTAGCTGCATTGTAAGGATAGGGCATTACTTTATAACATGCTTAGTATAACCTCATGACGCACAACCCATTTATATCGGTCCATTTGATCGGCCTGCTCGTATCGACCATTTGATTGATTTAGCCCATATGATTGATTAGGCCCATCTTGATATATTTGTGGCATGTTGTTAAGGTCATATATGAGGCTCGTTGTTGAGGCCCACCTTGATGTGTATGAGGCCTGTTGTTGAGGCCCACCTTGATGTGTATGAGGCCTGTTGTTGAGGCCCACCTTGATGTGTATGAGGCCCGTTGTTGAGGCCCGTTATTGAGGTGTATGAGGCTCGTTGTTGAGGCCCACCTTGATGTGTATGAGGCCCGTTGTTGAGGCCCACCTTAAATATATATGAGGTCCATGTTACAAGGCTCATTGTGATGTATGCAAGGCGCATAGGTCATGGCCCATTGCAATGTATGTAAGGCCTAATTGGTGCGGCCTATTCGATATATTTATTGGGTCCATATCATTAGGCCCATCCTGTTGTATTGGTGACCCGTCCATTGAGGCTCACTCGTGGTATATATTTGAGGCCCATATGTAGGGCCCACCTATTGTGTATTTAAAGCCCATGGGTTGTGGCCATAGTGATGTATATTAGGCGTATGTGATGTAGCCCATACTGATGTGTATTAGACCCAGGTATGTGACTCACCTGCGAAGTATATTTGAGGCCCATTGTGATATATCTGAGGCTCATGGGTGTGACCCATCCAGATGTATTTGAGGCCTATGGGTAAGGCCCATTGTGATATGTGTTAGGCCCATGACCAGGGCCCACCTGTTTTGTATATTTGGCCCTTGTGTGAGGCCATGTGCCCATTATATATTTGATTCTATGTGGGCCATTCCTTGGGGGCAATGTTGGTTAAAAGTCCACATTGTCGACGCCGGTTATTGATACCGTTTATGAGTATGTGACATCATAACATCATGATACATGCCCATTCGCATCATATGCATGTTTGTTATGAGATGTGATTGACCATTGCATATGTCATTGGGTAGGATGATGTGAGACTTCCTGATAGGTGGAGATTATCTCACATGAGCGCATGACATGCGCAGGATTGATGCATGATTGGATTGTATGACTCATGCATCTTGCATTGTGTTGTGATTACTGTACGCCCTAGTGACATCAGGGTCGTAGCCTCCACAGGCATATCGTGGATGGCCAGATGAGACACCGAAAATCTGTTCGAGCATCGGGACGCCATAGATGGCCCTGGGTGAAAATCCCTAAACACCCTCTTGATTCCAAAGGATGCTTCAACGTCTAGACCGAGTGGGTAGATGAGCGTTGAGTGCCGATTACCAGATGGCTACGCTCTCCACTGTGTCGTGGTCAGTTGGAAGGGGGTGCAACCTTATCCGCCCGAGGGAGTAGGCATGGCTAGGCTGAGTTTGACCAGCTCGAGGAATGGGTCGGCTATCGGCGAGCCGGGTAGGTATTGACAGACTACTGACAGGCGGATAGTAAGGTCTTTTTCACTTATCCAGTTGTGCGCTTGATTGGGGCGGCAGGTGGTGTGAAGTGTAATAGACCCCGGTGATTTCCTTAGAGAGGAACCGTACTGATATGAGGACTGACATGATATTATGACACCCCGTCACTGTTGTGCATGTGGGCGGGCACACGTGGGCTGACGCTGATGTGGGCGGGTGTGATGTGGGCGGGGCTGAGACATGGGTGAGCTACCACACTGGGCGAGCTACCAGCGGTTGGCAGGCTACTGTGTTGATATACTACTGAATAGGAGTTGCATACTCATTCATTCATCCATTCACTATCCACTCGGGCTGGTGGTGTGCAACTAATTGTTGTGTATCTTCGTTATGGAAAGGATTTCGATTGGGTGCGCGACTAACCTAAGATTAGGAGTTTACCACGTTGAGTCAGACTATCCAAATTTAGGTATGGGACTGGTTTGGATAGAGGTTCCTTGTGGTGGACCCCGTAGCCTGCGATACTACGTACTATCATCCCGACATCACACTCTAACATGGTTATTCCATTAGCACCATATTCTGCATATTCTATTACATCTTCAGCGTGTGGCATTATGGGTTGTTATGTTTCTATATTTCTGTGATGTAGATGAGAGTGATGATATTTGTTAGCTCTTTCGAATTGTGTATTACATTATATCCTTGTCATTCGACATTTGATTATCTATGACTCATCATTTGCATAGCTGTCCTATATTACATATTCTGATATTGATTAACTCATGAACTTGTTCATACTTTCTCTTATTCTGTTATCACATGATTATAATCTTGTCAGTATTTTTGTTTACGCTAATAATTCCTACTCTTATCAGTGTTTCTGCTTATTCAGTCATTATATGGTTTATGGATTAATAACTTTCTGGTATTGTATTGATTATGATATTGTATTGAATACTTGGCACTCATCTCGTGCACACACTTACACCACCCTCTAAGCTTTCTATAAGCTTATGCACGATAGATGCGTGTAGGTGATGTTAGGTTGCAGCAGCATTGAGCTTGGAGCGTGCAGCTGTTTTCTGGAGCTTTGATTTTATATATATATATTTTCTTTTCATCATTGTATTCAAATGATTCTATTAGTGGATATGTGATGATGAGGTTGCCTTTATGATTTGGGTAAACTTGTGGTTATGCTTATTACTAGTTAAATGTATATATATAAAAAATCCTCTTTGTAGGATCCAAGGATCGAAAATCTGGCATATGAATGTTAGGAGCCGATAATGGGGTACTACGGAGGCTGTCGGCACCGGATTTGGCGATCGGGATTCCTGTGAATCCGATTTCCGGGTTTGGGGCGTGACAACCAGTCGAGCACCTCCCTCGACTAGTCGAGTACCACAGAAAAATTCTAACCAAGCTTGTTGTAGTTTGAGTCGAGCCAATCCTCGACTGGTCGACCAGCACCCTCGACCGGTTGAGTGAGGCTCTCGACCGGTTGAGCCTAGGGAGAAAACCCCATCACTAAGTTGTTACTTGGGTAACACCTGATCCGTGCTCATCTCATCAGATACATTGGCTAGTCCGCTTCCCCACTGTTAAAGAAGACATCGGTAAAGCATTTTTTGACATGAAGCGAATTGGCTAGTGTGAGTACATGCAAAGACGAGCGCTAACACTCTTCCAGCTCTGAGTTGTACCAACGGTTCAAACGAGATCAAAGTTACATGGCCCCATAACGATGTATTTATTATACCCACACTGTTCATTCATTCGGCGACTACAACAACACTCATTTTTAGAGCCGTAGTGGATAGTGGTACACATATGCTGGAGAAGATGATGGTGACCATATGTCAAAAAATGTAATATGAGGGGCTGGGGGTGGGTTTCCGAAATACATATTTGAAAAGTAAAAAAGAAGTTTCAAGAAAACAGCAAGGGAGGAAGATGAATAAGGTTCATATGGGCACTAGGTTCCAAAGATAAGGCATTTTCATTCACCAATGAGAAGACTAAAAATAATACTTTATAAAAGAAGTCATTTAGTGTATTCGGTCATACCCGATGCCAATTTAATCAAAATCCATCTTTAAATAGGTGGTGACCATCAATCGTGCACATAGCAAAAATAGCACTGAAATTTGGAATATTGTTTTAAGTCGTGGACGGCATTGTCGAGATTCCTAATAGGTTAAAAAAAATCACATCAGTGTTGGACCATCTCTATCATCTGATCTGATTCCAACTAATGATTTTGAACCGTCCATTTGATTGCTGGCCACCAAGTGGACAATCATGATCTTTCAACAAGTGTGATTTCGACCTATGTCCCATCAACAATGACTCTGTGACCGTTACTTTCTCTATCCATGTATACATGGGATGAGTTGTAGGAGGTATTTAATAATAATAATAAGTTGTTAGGCACCATGTATTTGGAGGAATTTGAGGGGATTTCTAATCCCCTAGTTGTTTGGTACCATGAGGTAATAAGGGGTTTCAAATCCCCCCAGGAGGGTTTCAAATCCACGGTGAAAGGGGTTTCAAATCCCCCTAGGAGGGTTTCAAATCCACGGTGAAAGCTTGGATTATATCTAAAATCATTCCACGAGCTCATGTGTAACATGTATCACTAATCTATTACTCTATTGGCCGCACGGCCCACTAATAATATCCCAAAACAATTAGATTATCAATTGCATTATTATAATTATTTTAATATGATGTTTAGTGTCATCCAAACATTTTTCATGTAAATTAATGGTTAAAAATCGTTGGTTAGTCACTTGGACATGATTTTGTGCTTGTGGCCCATCTGATACTTAGAATTTCATAATTCTCATGCAAAGCATATATTTTAGTGGGCTTATCACGACCATTGAATCAAATATTACATGTGTTTACTAATTAAAGATATTAAAGTTAATTTAGCAATTAAATTCAAACCCATATAAATATACCATAGGTTGAAGGATTTCAAATACCTTGATTCCCAACCCAGAGTGCCAAACACAATTGATGGACTTCAAATCTAAGGAGTCGTTTGGCACCTTGGATTGGAGGGGATTGGAGGGGATTAGAGGGGGTTTCAAATTCCCTTAGTTGTTTGGCAGCAAAAAGTAACTGGGGATTGCCAATCCAGGGGGTTCTCAATCCCCTCTTTGAGGGGGTTTGTAATCCACGGTAAGAGCTTGGATTACACCTAAAATCGTTTCAATATTTGCAAGTATAAATGTGGGTCATTGTACGCTATCATTCTACTGGGCATATGGCCCACTAACGATGATTAGCACCGTCCAAACATTGTTCATGTAGATCAGCATCGTCCAAATATTGTCCAGCACCATCCAAACATTGTCCATATTAATCAACGATTAAAAATCATTAGTTAATCACTTAAACATGATCTTGTGCTTACGGTCCATCTGAGACTTGGAATTTCATCATTTTTAGGCAAAGCATATATTTTAGCGGGCTTATCACAACCATAGTGTCAAAAATTATATATCTCACTGATTGGAGATATTAAAGTTGATTTCGTAATTAAATTCAAACTCTTGCAAATATACCATTTATAGGTATTTTTGAATTAAAGTTGATTCACACTCCAGGGTGAGGATTGCCAATCCAGGGGGTTTTCAATCCTGGGGGTTGCGAATCCAGGGAGCTCCAAATCTACGCTCCCAAACAGGCCGAGGGTTTTCAAACCCAGGAGGCTCCAAATCCACGCTCCCAAACAGGTGTTGCTTTCTCTCATTCAAACCTTTTTGAAATTTCTGTTACGTTACAGTGAAAAAATAGCTAGAAGTTTATACACCTTGAGGCCTGCATCTAGCAAATAGAGGCACCTGTACGAGATCTGATCCGTTCATCTAGCAATCACCACCGTGTAGACGAATTATCACAAAGATCGGACTGATACGATTGCCGGGTTTGCATGCATGCACATGTACAGAAAATAAAAGGAGCAGTTATTATTCAATGTACACCTGTGGCCCACATGATTATCAGACCCGCCGCTTTTTGAGAGAAGGAAACTGCACAGTCAAGATAGCTGGACGAGCGGATATGATCTTGCACACTATTTGTCTACTGTAAGCATCAGATCAACGGTCTAGATCATCGAACCGCGTCTCTTCTTATACATACACAAGGATTGAGGACACTGCAGGGATCCTCTGCCGAAGAATCACTTACAGTATTCTATATTTCAATAAAGCGAGCCTTGCTGCACTGGATGGCTAGGATCGTCTCATCCAAAAGAGTTTTGGACCATAGCACTTGTACCATTTCCATGTGACCAAAGAGTCACACCCGTGAATCGTGATAGACTGCTGTGGTTTTTTTTTTTTTTTTATGAGGAGGATACAGCATCCACTATAGCATCTACACCGTGCCGTGATCCAGACCATTGATCCAGTAATGTCCGACCATTAAACTTTTCCATTCGATGTAGACCGTTAAAATTATATTTTCTAGCGTTCATTTGTAGAGTTCCAGTTGGATGGTTAAGATCATTTAATTGTTGTAACTTTTGGGATGTAGCTCATCTTAGATTGGGCCCACGGATTGGTAGGATTGGTAGGTGGACTTATCGCGTCAGATGGTTTCTGTCCGTCGCATTACGTCGACACGAGTCACGAGGCCAGTGAGCGAGATAATAGGCTAATATTACGATACGTGGTGGTACCTTTGCATATAATACGCTTGTTTCTTGAATTTGTCAAGTGGGCCTTATGGTTCAGTAATCCAAACCGTTGATCTGTTGTATACCTAAATAACATCTTTATTGGATGATCCCCACAATAATTACTAGGATATGTCCAGTTAAATATGGACAGTTGCTCTATTCCCTTCTTTATTGTCTATCAGTAGGCCACGAATTGAAAGGCTAAGATTGTTTCATCGAGGATTATTTCAGGTGATAGGCCATTGGTAGTAGTAAGTAACGAACCAATGCTCTAGATCAACTAAACATGGGCCCCACTTGTCAAAAGTGAAAATACTGTGCACAGTGCAGGAAGATAAGGGGGCCAAATATAATATAACGTTTTAAAAAATGACCGTCCAAAAAATTCCTGATGGTGATGTGGATATGTATGCCCTCTGCTTGGTGCGTCCCACTCCCAGCCGATTCACCTAAGAATAGACCTTGAGCGTTGAAACCTATTAAAGCTTTGACTCGTGACACACGAGTCTAGTGGGAAATGAAAGACAATCAAAAGTGGGACTCGAGTCTCTCGTTCTTGAAAAGCGTTACACAGGAAAGCTAATAAAAAAAAGAAAAGAAAAAAGACAAAAAAAAAAAAAGGCAAAGAGAGGAAAAAAGTCGGTATGATTTAGATTTAAAAAATACATTTTTATATCCCATTTAATTTCTTGGACGACTCTTTAATGGACTTGAAAAATCTTTTGAATAAAGTCGTTAGTATTTGAGAAATGTACAGCTGTACGACCCATTTGTGGCCCATTTACATTTGTAAGCTCAGTTTTTTTTTCTTTTTTTTACTTCACAAGTATAAGCCCCGTACGTACGGACGGCTTCCCAAAGGACGAAAATACCCCTGCCTTTCCTTCCGCAAGAGGATCGGCTGGTGCTCGAAGACGAGCGCTGACGCTCCTCGAACTCCAAGTTATACGAATGGTTCAAAAGATATCAAAGTTACATGGCCTCACAGTTACTATATCCACCGCATTTGTCCATACTTCAAGACCAGTTCAGAAAATTACCAATAAAATAAAAATCATATCCAAAGATCAACTGGACCACATCACAAAGAGTAGCCGTAAAATTGATTTTCACCATCAAAAATATTATACAGCCCACCATAACATTTATTTTCCATCCAACCTATTCATAAGGTCACAAAGACCTAGATGAAGAGGAAAAACAAATTTCATAATGATCCAAAACTTTTGTAACTCCTAAAAGGTTTCAATAGTAGACGTTCAATTCCTCGACGCCTTTTACACCGGTCCACTTGATAGTTAGATCTATCTGATTTTTCGTCTCAAGCCTTAATATGAGCTCGCCAAATAGATGGACGGTTTAGATATAATATAGACCTCATTTAGGGACCCACAAAAGCAATGGAAATTTTAAAGCAAAAAAAATAAAATCCTCCGGTGTGGAGCGAGTCTGTCAAAATTTTTATTTATTTATTATATTTTTTACAAGGAGAGCTTTTTTCCCTTAACACTTTTCTCTAATGCATAATTACGTAAATATGTTTTTTATATTTTAATTCATTTCTTTGTCTATTTATTTAACAAGCATATCTCCTTAAACTAGAATGAGTTACTCAACATACCAAGGTATGATTTTAGGGTAGGAGAACCTAATTTAGCTAACCAACTTAGTTAATTTTCAAGATTCCATAGGGTTGCTGGTCAAAAATCCATTTCATTCACTTCACGGTCAATTTCATTCATTTTATTCACTTTACGGTCAATTTGCTTCACTTCACGGTTATTTCCATGCATTCCACAATCATTTTCGACGATTCCGTTTAGATTCACGGTCATTTCCATGCACTTCACAGTCAATTCCCTTCACTTCACGGTCATTTCCATGCATTTCACGGTCATTTCGCTTCACTTCACGGTCATTTCCATGCATATCACGATCAATTTCGACGATTCCGTTTAGATTCACAGTCATTTCCATGCACTTCACGGTCAATTCCCTTCACTTTGTAGTTATTTTCATGCATTTCACGGTCAATTCCCTTCGCTTCACGGTCATTTCCATGCATTTCACGGTAATTTTCGGTGATTTCGTTTAGATTCAAGGTCATTTCCATACACTTCACGGTCAGTTTCCTTCACTTCACGGTCATTTTCATGCATTTCACGGTCATTTCGCTTCACTTCACAGTCATTTCCATTCATTTCACGGTCATTTCCGGTGATTCCGTTTGGATTCATGGTCATTTCCATACACTTCATGGTCAATTGCCTTCACTTCAAGGTCATTTCTATACACTTCACGGTCAATTCCCTTCACTACAAGGTCATTTCCATGCATTTTACGGTCACTTCCGGTGATTCCGTTTAGATTCATGGTCATTTCCATGCACTTCATGGTCAATTCCCTTCCCTTCAAGGTCATTTCCATGCATTTCACGGTCAATTCCCTTCACTTCACAGTCATTTCTATGCATTTCACGATCATTTCTAGCTATTCCGTTTAGATTCACGGTCATTTCCATGCACTTCATGGTCAATTCCCTTCACATCACGGTCATTTCTACGCATTTCACGGTCAATTCACTTCACTTCACGGTCATTTCCATTCATTTCACAGTCGTTTTTTACGATTTCATTTAGATTCACGGTCATTTCCATGCACTTTATGGTTAATTGCCTTCACTTCACGGTCATTTCCATGCACTTCACGGTCAATTCCCTTCAATATAAGGTCATTTCCATGCATTTTATGGTCATTTCTGGCGATTTCGTTTAGATTCATGGTCATTTTCATGCACGTCACGGTTAATTCCCTTCACTTCGCAGTCATTTCCATGCATTTCATGGTCAATTCCCTTCACTTCACGGTCATTTCCATGCATTTCATGGTCATTTTTGGTGATTTCGTTTAGATTCACGGTCATTTCCATACACTTCACGGTCATTTCCGTGCATTTCACGGTCAATTCGCTTCACTTCACCGTCATTTCCATTCATTTCACGGTAATTTCTGGCAACTCCGTTTAGATTCATGGTCATTTTCATGCACTTCACGGTCAATTACCTTCACTTCACGATCATTTCCATGCATTTCATGGTCAATTCGCTTCACTTCATGGTTATTTCCATGCATTTCATGGTCATTTCACATCCATGGGAAGAAGATCTTGGCTGTCGAATGCCAATTGATGCCACTGTGTGAATAAAAGAAAAAAAAGGAATGGGAGAGGGAGAACTGTTGAGGGTCAAATATTGCATATTAGACCCCAGATATTATCTGGATTTACGAATATAATGCTATCTAATGGCTTGTTTTCTCATTCTTATGTGGCAAAGTGATTTTATGAGCATGGATGAAAAAAGGACGTTAAAAGTTGAGATTTAACGATCTGATGACGCCAAAGGCAAGGGACATTCTCCAGGGGATCAAGATTGACAAATATACACGGTCAGAAATCCGAGAAAAGTTAGAAATTGAAGCTCAAGTGGCCTGAAGGACGTCCAGAATGCAAGATCACGAGGTTCCCACCATCCGTTCGGCTCGAAACTTCATACGTCGCCTGAGAACCATAAATTAACCGTACATATAAAATTTCAGCCATTGAAGATCTCGGGAAGTGCCCCAACTGACAGATCAGCCCATAAACCGTTGATTCTGGGCCCACCTGATATCTGGAACTGTCTCAAAATTATTATTGACGCCTTAAATGAGGAGTCAAAACAGATGGACGGTGCAGATTTCTCCAAAACAATGCAATGGACCCCATATGAGATGAGTGTGTACAGTACACATGTGCACTCGTCGTGCACCAAACGAGTTAAGTCGGTCAGCAAGACGTTGACCGACTTTCTTCTTAAAAAAAAAAAAAAAAAAAAATTCGCACAGCGGACGCACGGCCACTGGCCGTTTTTGCGAACAGTAGTGGGCCCCACCCATTGCTCGTATGGCCAATCTGATCCGTCCACCGTGTAGAGGGCTTCGAGAACTACAAAACCATGCTAACCTTTTGCACCCATGCGTGCACACGTGTGAGATACAGAGGCCACAAAAGGGTTGTCCGGTAGCGTTCAAATCTGATCTTTTAGTTATTTCTTCTCTGGGACACGTCAATGAACGTTCAAAACTACCCATTCTTGACTGAAATTTCGTTCTGAATCCAATGGACGGGGTGGATTTTCCAGAAAATGCTTCTGTGAGGCCCACCGACCACAACAGGGAAATGGTGTGAAAGGTTTCGCACATCCGCGAAAACTGACTTTTTCGGACAGTTTTGGCCCACCATCTTTGATCATATGGTAGATCTGAACCGTCTATCATGTAGAGGACCCAAGAAAGTACTAAGGGACGGTGTTTCTTTGGAATTTGAGCGAGGAAAGTGGCGTGTTTCATGGTACCGAACTTGGCTGCGAAAATTACACTCCGTGTCCTGCTACAACTCTGTCACTGACTCCAGCCTTCCAGCAGCTATAAAATGAGGTTTTTGGACGTGGGGAGCATTCATTCAGGATCTGGGGAGGAAGAACAGAGGGCTCAAGCTTGAGTTTCAATGTGGGCAGAGGAGAGAGAGAGGAGCTTGGTTTTTTCTTTTCCTTTTCTTTTCCTTTTCTTTTTCTCTTTATTTATTTGGATTGAGCCCATCCATGGCAGGCTAAATCCTCCTAGCTAGGGCTAAGAGGTGAAGCTTGTAGTGAGATGGGAGATTTGATTTTATTTAAATTTTAATGCATGAATTGACGTTGATTTTAGTTAATTAATATAGGAATGTTTTAGGTTTTTAATGGTCTGTTGTGACTGAAATTACAATGAGTCTGCAATGGCTTTGAATATTTCCGTTCTCTTTAATGTTTATGATGTCAGGAAGCCCTGTTGTTCACCATAGTCTCCTGGGCATGGTTGGATGTCGGTACCCTTCCTAACTTTCATACATGTGATTGGGTGGTAATTAGTTTAATTCTGTTGTTTGCTATAGTCTTTTAGGCATGGTTTGGTGATGGAATCCATTCTAATTCATACACCTTTCATCTCTTTGAAAACTAGATCAACGACAGTTCAGTAATTTCCATGATTTTTGATGCAAGCATAAGTTCTCCCTGATCTCTACAAGTGGATCCTCTGAATCCCTAGTTCCCTTCTCCTGATTTCTCTCAAGTTTATATAATTATTTCACCATTATTTCTCAAATTACATTCAGTTTAGATTTCATCTTAATCTAGTTCTAGTTCTGGTTAATTTTAGATAACGTACAAGTTTCAGTCCCTTGGGATTCGACCTCGGTCTTACCGAGTTATTACTACATCACAACCCTACACTTGGGGAGTGAACAAGTTTTTGGCGCCGTTGCCGGGGACTGTCGGCTACGGTTGTCTGAAATTAATTAGTTTTGGGATTAGTTTAATATTAGATATTTTTTTTAGAATTTTTAATTCTAGGTTTAAAAGTAGTTATTTTCCTTGTTAGAAATTTTTCCTAACGTTAGAAAGTTACTATTCTTCATTCTATCTGATATTTAGAAATAACCTAATTTTTTTTCTGTTCTGTAGGAAACTTCTAATTTAGTAAGTTCTTTCTAATTTCTCTTTCTTTAGAATTTCTTCTTTTTTTTTTTTTCTAGAAATTAGTTTACTTTTAATTAGAACTTTTTATTCTTAGAAACTAACTTATTTTTTTTTGTTTTGCAGATTCTTAACCTAGGACTCCAACTTTGGTAACCTCTTTCCATATTTCCCCTTTTATTTTCGAGATTTCTTCTTTTTTTTTTTTAGGTTTAAGTTAGAATTTGAGGGCTGAGTGTGTTTTATGCCCCATTGGGCACGCGACAACACTCGACGTCTCGTGACTGAAGGAGGATTAGTTGAGGGGTTGACTGTCCATCGCAGGACTAGACACCACTTGAATTCTCCTGAGTTAGAGGACGTTATGGCTGAAAATCAACCTCAAGCACTACCCCAACCAAGGGTTGAGGAAGTACATGATGAGAATGAGGTGCATCAGGCACCCCCGCCTCGTACTTTACGAGATTATTTACAACCGGCGGGGGTAAGTACGCCCTCATGCATGATTTTTTCTGAGAATACAGGACATATGGACATCAAGGCAGGGGTTATCCAACTCCTTCCTAAGTTCCATGGGCTTGAGTCTGAAGAACCATACTTGCATCTGAAAGAGTTCGATGAAATCATAGGCACCTTATACTTTCCTAATGTATCTGAGGATACTATTAGGCTGAAACTCTTTCCATTTTCCTTGAAAGAAAAAGCCAAGACGTGGTTACATTCACTGCGTCCTAGATCCATTGGCACATGGAATGATATGCAGAGGGAATTTATAAAGAAATTTTTCCCACATCATAAGACAATTACCCTCAGGAGAGCAATCATGAACTTTGCCCAAAAGGAAGATGAAACATTCTTCCAATGTTGGGAAAGGTTCAAGGATTTGGTTAATGCATGCCCACAATATGGCTTTGAAATATGGCGCATTATAAATTTTTTCTATGATGGGCTAACATCTTCCATGCGCCAAATGGTCGAGACAATGTGTAACGGAGAATTCATAAATAAAAATGTCGACGAGGTATGGGATTACCTCGATAGTCTCGCTGAAAAAACACAATCATGAGACTATTACCCAAGGACGAACACTACGTCTAGGCCGACTCATTCAAGGGAAAAAGGAGGAATATATCTCCTGAAAGAGGATAATGATCTTAACGCTAAGGTGGTTAATCTCACCAGAAAATTTGAGGCCATGGAAGGAAGGAAGGAAAAGGTTAATGAAAGTGTTTGCGGCATCTGTGATTGCAACATTCATACTACTGAAAATTGTCCTTCAATACCTGCCTTTCGAGATGTATTGAATGAACAATCTAATGCCGTAAATAACTATCAAAGACCTTTCAATGGACCACCCTCTAATACTTATAATCCTGGCTGAAAAAATCACCCGAATTTTATTTGGAGGAACTGACAAACTGCTACCCCTCAAGGTTTCTTCAATCAAAATCCAAATCAGGGGAAACCTCAAGAAGAATCGGTTTAAATTTTCATACAAGAGCTAGCGCGGACAATGCAAGGAATTTCAGATTTTATGCAAAAAATAGATTCACGTATGACGGCTATGGAAAAAGGGATGCTCCCTGCACAATCACTCCCTAATCCGAAACCGCAATACGAGACAGGTGATCCCAGCTCTTCGAATCAAATGGGGCACGCTAAATCCATCACCACTCTTAGGAGTGGGAAGGTTATTGATAAAACCCTTCCGGTTAGGCCTGAAAAGCCTCAAGAACCAGAAGAGGACAACAATGATGGATCTAGTGGCGCCCCACAAAAATTTGAACCGGAACCTCTAAAAAAGCCAGTTGCTCCGTTTCCCCAACGGTTGGTTGAACCAAAACGTCTATCTAACTCTCAGGATATCCTAGAGGTGTTGAAACAAGTAAAAGTCAACATTCCTCTGCTTGACGTTGTAAAACAGATTCCTTCATATGCTAAATTTCTAAAGGATTTATGCACTACCAAACGACGGAAAAGTGTTCAAAAGAAGATCTCCTTGACTGAGAAAGTGAGTTCCATCCTGAAAGAAGATGTACCGCAAAAATTCAAAGATCCCGGTTGCCCAACCATATCATGTATAATCGGGAACTATCGAATTGATCACGCACTTCTTGACTTAGGAGCAAGCGTCAATCTAATTCCCTACTCGGTATACCAACAGTTAGGTTTGGGTGAATTAAAACCCACTCGAACTACACTACAACTTGCTGATCGTTCTGTTCGTATACCAAGAGGGATCATCGAGGATGTGTTGGTCCAGGTGGATAGATTCTACTACCCTGTTGATTTTATCATCTTGGACACCGAACCCATCAACGACACGAGCACTCAGATTCCCGTCATTCTTGGTCGCCCATTCCTGTCTACTTCAAATGTAATTATCAATTGCAGGAATGGTGTCATGACTATGTCCTTTGAAAATTTGACATTGAAATCGAATATCTTTTTCAATAACGGCAGCAACTCAGAGGATGATGACGATTTCCACGATGTTAACATGATTGATTCTTTTGTGAAAGATAGAACACCTCTCACCTTATCCTCTGATCCTTTAGAGACGTGCCTGGCCCACTCTCATGATCTTGATGATGATATAATTAGGGAGACGTGTGCCATGCTTGATACTGCACCGGTACTTGAAGTTAACCGGTGGAGGCCACAAATTGAAGAGTTGCCCCAAACTGATGTAGTGCCTCTACCGTCTAACCTCAAGCCACCGAAGCTTGACCTAAAACCTTTGCCCTCTGATTTAAAATATGTCTATTTAGGTCAAGATGAGACATACCCGGTGGTGATTTCTGCCCACCTGGAGAAAGAACAGGAGAGTATGCTGATATCTACTCTCATTGAGCATAAGGGAGCTCTTGGATGGACGATAGCGGACCTCAAGGGAATTAACCCATCGATTTGCACTCACCGTATATATCTTGAGGACAATGCAAAGGCTGTTCGGCAATCACAACGTAGACTAAATCCAAACATGAAGGAAGTGGTTAAGGCCAAGGTTCTCAAACTATTGGAAGTGGGGATCATTTACCCCATATCCGATAGTCAATGGGTGAGTCCAACTCACCATCGTAGCCAATGCCAATAATGAACTCGTGCCGACCAGAGTTACTACTGGTTGGAGAATGTGCATTGACTACAGAAAGCTGAATACCGTCACAAGGAAAGACCACTTTCCTTTGCCCTTCATTGATCAAATCCTGAAAAAGCTAGCTGGTCATTCCTATTATTGTTTCCTTGACGGGTATTCAGGTTATAATCAGATTGAAATCGCCCCTGAGGATCAGGAAAAGACCACATTTACATGTCCCTATGGCACCTTTGCTTACAGAAGGATGCCATTCGGTCTATGTAATGCCCCTGCCACCTTTCAGCGATGCATGACGAGTATCTTTTCTGACATGGTGGGAAAATATCTAGAGGTCTTCATGGACGATTTTTCTGTTTTTGGTTCATCTTTTAGCGAATGCTTAGCAAGTCTTAAATGTGTGCTGAAAAGATGTGAAGAAAAGAATTTGGTACTTAACTGGGAGAAGTGCCATTTTATGGTTCAAAAGGGAATTGTCCTTGGGCATATCATCTCGTCCAAAGGAATCGAGGTAGATAAGGCAAAAATCGATCTTATCTCTAACCTACCTCCACCCAAGAACATCAGAGATGTGCGATCCTTCTTAGGACACGCAGGCTTTTACAGACGATTCATAAAGGACTTTAGTCTCCTCTCTCGTCCTTTATGTAATCTTCTTCAAAAGGATACACCATACGAGTGGACTGAGCAGTGCCAAGAAGCTTTCACTAAGCTTAAGGGCATGTTAACCACTGCACCTATCATGTAGCCACCCGACTGGAGTCTTCCTTTTGAACTTATGTGCGACGCCTCTGATTATGCTCTTGGAGCGGTTCTAGGCCAGAGAAAAGATAAGTGGCCTTACGTTATTCACTACGCAAGTAGGACTCTAAATCCTGCCCAAGTGAACTACTCGACTACGGAAAAGGAACTCTTAGCCGTAGTGTTCGCTTTGGACAAATTTAGGTCCTACCTGATCGGATCCAAGATCATCATCTACACAGATCACGCGGCACTTAAGTATCTTCTTTCTAAAAATGATTCTAAGCCCCGCTTGATACGATGGATCCTTCTAATCCAAGAATTTGATTTGGAAATTAAAGATAAAAAGGGAGTAGAGAACCTAGTGGCCGATCATCTTTCTCGCCTTAATACCTCTGATTCCCTTGAGGCAACTCATATCAATGACATGTTCCCTGATGAAAAACTGTTTAGAGTCTCCCATTCACCTTAGTTCGCTGATATTGCTAATTATCTTGCTACAGGTGCCATACCGACACACTGGATGTCACAAGATAAGAAGAAATTCTTTACCAAGGTGCGTAACTTTTTCTAGGATGATCCATATTTGTTTAAATATTGTCCAGACCAAATCTTAAGGAGATGCGTACCAGACGATGAGCATCAGAGTGTCATCTCCTTTTGTCACTCACAGGCCTGTGGTGGTCACTTTTCTGCTAAAAAGACCACGGCCAAAATTTTACAGTGTGGCTTCTACTGGCCCACTATGTTCAGGGACACTCATGAGTTTTGCAAGGCTTGTGAGCATTGTCAGAAATTGGGAGCATTGTCCCGTCGAAATATGATGCCCTTGAATCCCATCCTTATTATAGAAGCATTTGATTGTTGGGGCATTGATTTCATGGGACCATTCCCCCAATCATTTGAAAATCTGTATATTTTGCTCGCCGTAGACTATGTCACTAAATGGGTCGAAGCAATTCCGTGCCGCAAAAATGACCATCGCACGGTCATTAAATTTTTGAAAGAAAATATCCTGTCGCGGTTTGGAACACCTCGAGTCATCATTAGTGACGGGGGCTCACACTTCTGCAATAGACCATTTGAGAGCTTAATGAAGAAATACGGTATCTCTCATAAGGTGAGCACCCCATACCATCCACAGACAAGTGGACAAGCTGAGATTTCCAATAGGGAGATCAAACATATCCTAGAGAAAACGGTTAACCCTGAACGTAAGGACTGGTCAATCCGATTGACCGATGCCTTATGGGCGTACCGTACTGCTTTCAAAACTCCTATTGGAACATCTCCCTTTAGACTTGTCTATGGGAAAGCCTGTCACTTGCCTGTGGAATTGGAACATAAAGAATACTGGGCGATCAAAAATCTGAATTTCAATCTGGACAACGCTGGCTCGCTACGCAAACTTCAGTTAAATGAACTTGAAGAAATCCGGAACGATGCGTATGAGAACTCGAGAATTTACAAGGACAGTATGAAGGCGTTTCATGATTAATATATTATACGAAAATCATTCACGCCTGGTCAGAAAGTCCTTTTGTATGACTCTCGACTACATCTCTTTCCGGGTAAGCTTTGATCTCGTTGGACCGGCCCTTACATTGTTGTTACTGCTTATCCTCATGGGGCCGTCGAGATAAGAGATCCCGACAATGGCAAGGAGTTTAAAGTTAATGGACATCGATTAAAGCCATTTGTTGAGACATTTGATTCAGAGGACATGTCCATGCCTCTAATTGCTCCTGTTTACCAGGACTGATCTCCTAGTCTGATGGAGGTATAGGTAGGTTTATCGCTTTCATAGGTTTAGGATAGTCGCTTTCATAGGTTAGTTAGTTCAATGTTTGTGGGTAACATTACTGCAAACCCTCACGAGACTACAACTCGTCCACTAGGGGTAACCTAGGGGTTTAAAGGCTTGTTGCATACGCTAAATGCAATCGAGAGCACCTGCGAAAGTGGTATAGGTAGGATTTTATTTTTGTTATTTTTGTTCTGCTTTCTCTCTCATGCTGACAAGCTTCCATGCCGTGATCTATTGGAAACTCTCTTGATTCGTTATTCAGGTACTATCTTCCCATCACTTCTCATTTACTTTCGTTGTCCCATGTGCACTGCATGTTTATATCTTTTACATTGAGGACAATGTAGATTTTAGGTTGGGGGTAGGAAATTAGGTAACCTAATCAGTATTTTCTTGGTCTTGAGCAACAATTGTGAAAAATTTTAAATTTTTCTGAAAATTTTTATGAATTCGAAGTGATTTTGACAGATATCCCTAATTTAGATTTTCAAGGTACATAATGGTGGATTTATGACTCTTGGATTCCGGATCTGTTAGATTTCATAGTTAAGTGAATTATTAATCCATGATTAGAAGTTGTAAACATTGATTGAATCATGATTTCAGGACACGTCTTGCTTACACATTAAGACTTCAGTCTGATATTAAAGAGTTAATTTGGTAATCACTAAGCACGAAAGGAACCAGTCTGAAATATCTTGCCATCATGGTATAAAAATTGAAAAGGTTGGATAATTAATCTTCACCATAGGTTTGCTCCCTATAGGTGTAGAGTTAATTCCTCATGAATGATATGTGAAAAAGTGTCAGGTGTACGATCTTCACCATAGGTTTGCTCCCTATAGGTAAGGATTTGATTCTCCTTCCTTGGCATTACTTTGAATAGAAAAATCACAAGTTAATAGGTTAATCTATGAGGCAAGTTTTGGATTAGGTTTTGGTTGTTATGAATTTTCTTGTTGGTTACCAATGATATCATGAAATTGACAATTGGATCTCTTAATGATGATAAGCCGAGATTAGACTATACATCCATGGATCTCAATGTTTAAAATTTTTCTAATTGATGGATTAATACTTTACACTTGATTATGAAGTCTACCGTGCGCTTGAGCTCAGGAGAATACAATTTCTAACATTCATGAATATTAAATTTCTCGTATTTTGTTCAAAATCTCACTCAATTTCATAGAAAGTTCTCCTATAATTCTCAACTTATTTTTCTCATATTTTGCTCGGGACTAGCAAAATGCTGGTTGGGGGTTGTGTTGAGGGTCAAATATTGCATATTAGACCCCAGATATTATCTGGATTTACGAATATAATGCTATCTAATGGCTTGTTTTCTCATTCTTATGTGGCAAAGTGATTTTATGAGCATGGATGGAAAAAGGACGTTAAAAGTTGAGATTTAACGATCTGATGACGCCAAAGGCAAGGGACACACTCCAGGGGACCAAGATTGACAAATATACACGGTCAGAAATCCAAGAAAAGTTAGAAATTGAAGCTCAAGTGGCCTGAAGGACGTCCAGAATGCAAGATCACGAGGTTCCCACCATCCGTTCGGCTCGAAACTTCATACGTCGCCTGAGAACCATAAATTAACCGTACATATAAAATTTCAGCCATTGAAGATCTCGGGAAGTGCCCCAACTGAGAGATCAGCCCATAAACCGTTGATTCTGGGCCCACCTGATATCTGGAACTGTCTCAAAATTATTATTGACGCCTTAAATGAGGAGTCAAAACAGATGGACGGTGCAGATTTCTCCAAAACAGTGCAATGGACCCCATATGAGATGAGTGTGTACAGTGCACATGTGCACTCGTCGTGCACCAAACGAGTTAAGTCGGTCAGCAAGACGCTGACCGACTTTCTTCTTAAAAAAATAAAAAAATAAAAAATTCGCACAGCGGACGTACGGCCGCTGGCCGTTTTTGCGAACGGTAGTGGGCCCCACCCATTGCTCGTATGGCCAATCTGATCCATCCACCGTGTAGAGGGCTTCGAGAACTACAAAACCATGCTGACCTTTTGCACCCATGCGTGCACACGTGTGAGATACAGAGGCCACAAAAGGGTTGCCCGGTAGCGTTCAAATCTGATCTTTTAGTTATTTCTTCTCTGGGACACGTCAATGAATGTTCAAAACTACCCATTCTTGACTGAAATTTTGTTCTGAATCCAATGGACGGGGTGGATTTTTCAGAAAATGCTTCTGTGGGGCCCACCGACCACAACAGCGAAATGGTGCGAAAGGTTTCGCACATCTGCGAAAACTGACTTTTCCGAACAGTTTTGGCCCACCATCTTTGATCATATGGCAGATCTGAACCGTCTATCATGTAGAGGACCCAAGAAAGTACTAAGGGACGGTGTTTCTTTGGAATTTGAGCGAGGAAAGTGGCGTGTTTCATGGTACCGAACTTGGCTGCGAAAATTACACTCCGTGTCCTGCTACAACTCTGTCACTGACTCCAGCCTTCCAGCAGCTATAAAATGAGGTTTTTGGACGTGGGGAGCATTCATTCAGGATCTGGGGAGGAAGAACAGAGGGCTCAAGCTTGAGTTTCAATGTGGGCAGAGGAGAGAGAGAGGAGCTTGGTTTTTTCTTTTCCTTTTCTTTTCCTTTTCTTTTTCTCTTTATTTATTTGGATTGAGCCCATCCATGGCAGGCTAAATCCTCCTAGCTAGGGCTAAGAGGTGAAGCTTGTAGTGAGATGGGAGATTTGATTTTATTTAAATTTTAATGCATGAATTGACGTTGATTTTAGTTAATTAATATAGGAATGTTTTAGGTTTTTAATGGTCTGTTGTGACTGAAATTACAATGAGTCTGCAATGGCTTTGAATATTTCCGTTCTCTTTAATGTTTATGATGTCAGGAAGCCCTGTTGTTCACCATAGTCTCCTGGGCATGGTTGGATGTCGGTACCCTTCCTAACTTTCATACATGTGATTGGGTGGTAATTAGTTTAATTCTGTTGTTTGCTATAGTCTTTTAGGCATGGTTTGGTGATGGAATCCATTCTAATTCATACACCTTTCATCTCTTTGAAAACTAGATCAACGACAGTTCAGTAATTTTCATGATTTTTGATGCAAGCATAAGTTCTCCCTGATCTCTACAAGTGGATCCTCTGAATCCCTAGTTCCCTTCTCCTGATTTCTCTCAAGTTTATATAATTATTTCACCATTATTTCTCAAATTACATTCAGTTTAGATTTCATCTTAATCTAGTTCTAGTTCTGGTTAATTTTAGATAACGTACAAGTTTCAGTCCCTTGGGATTCGACCTCGGTCTTACCGAGTTATTACTACATCACAACCCTGCACTTGGGGAGTGAACAAGAACCGCCGTAGCCATCTTCTTCATCCGAACCCACCAACCAAACGGCGTCCTAGCTCCATTCCTCCCATTCTCCAAGCTTCCCTCAACCCATTTACACCACCCACAACAGTCTGATCAAAGGGAGGTGCAAGAACAGTGAATCTGCCATTGAAGCTTGAGCTTCTTCCTCGTTCGAGCTGCACCAAACTGAGTCGATTCGGGTCGAATCCGGTGGTCCAATGATTCCACTAGACCTGCAGCAGATGAAAGAAATGAAAACAAAAAGAAATAAAGAAGAAAGAATCAGAGAGGGAGAGCGTCAGCGGCTGCACAACAGCCCGAACGGAGCCAAGCTTGGGCCGACTCAGGTTGGGCTTGGCCTACCTTGCTGGGTCAAGTCCGGAGGTTTTTCTTAACCTCTCTAAGCAAGAAAAAAAGAGAGTTAGGAAGAGAAGGAATGAGGGAGAGAAAGCAGGGGAGAATGAGGGAGAGAAAACAGGGGAATGAGGGAGGTGCGCCTGCACTGCACTGTGACTCACGCCCGTCGAGTTGGGCAGCGTCCAAGTGAGTCCTACACCTCTGATAGTTAGGTAGAAAAGAGAAAGAAGGGAGAAGGAAGGAAAGAAGAAAGAAAAAGAGAAGGAGAGAGAAGAGAGAGAGAGAGAGAAGCGGTCGGGTGGTTGCACCCTCCGAGCCAACCCGACTCGCTACCATCCAAACTCGTTGACTCGATAGCCAGCACCGAGTTGAGCTGCATTGGGAAAGAACGGGCCTGGTTCAGCCCAGTTCACCCAAGGGAAGAAAGGAAAGAAAGAAAAGAAAGGGAGAAAGAAAAGAGAAAGAAAGAAGAAGAGCGGGAGTTAAGTCTCGAGTCACTGCCGAGTCAACTCGATTTAGGACCGAGTCCAGCTGAGGTTCTCGGAGATTGGTTGGGGCAACTCCATTGCATCAAGTTGAACCAAGTCAAGAGGCAATCTCTAAGCCACAATACAGTGCGCCAACTCGAGTTGTTGGATCGACTAGGTGAGCTACATTTCCTTTCCATATAAATATTATTTCGATTATATTGTTACCATTACAATTGTCATTAGATTTGTTAATACTAAACATGATTAACCATTAATAAACTACCTATACTAATGTTACATAAAATGGTTAAATATAAGTGCTTTATTTGTCACTTCTAAACATTGTCATGATAGTTATTAATCATGAATAGCTATCACCACACTGTCTATATTAATATTAGAAACTACTATTAAATGATATTAGTATTAAATCATAGTATCCATTATCATGACAGGAATTGATAGTTATGATTTAAAATCATTAGAAAATATTGTCATTTCCCTTATGAGATTAGTCAGATACTTGTTAATAGAATTATTAGTGTTAGTCCTTATTGTATTATCATTAGAAAATATCCCATTATTATTACTTGTATTGTCTATGAGATTATTAGTTATTATAAAGATGTTAAATAATGTCGATACATTCAAACGTGAACTTATGAACCATCATTATTAATATTGATGGATTAATACTCCTATTATGAATATTAATTTGCTCATTGTACAATAATAATAATAATAATAATAATAATAATAATAATAATAATAATAATAATAATAATAATAATAATAATAAATTCTAGGATTCAAATCCTTGAATTTAAGCGTTTAACTAAACCCTAGGGTGAAAACCCTAATTTTGCATTAAAAATCCTAAAAGATAACCCTAGGCTATGATCTTAAACCATAGGTAATATGTAGAACTTGGATCTAATTGTACATCCTGATTTATGGTAGGAGTTAATTTTAAGGGAACGCGCATTCTCTAGTAAGGCTGGTAGGCGATACAAACTATAAGGTGATGATTCCTCCCCCTTAAGCTTTTCATTTTTCCATTAGCTTAAGTTATAGTTTTTATTTTAATTTATAATTAGTATCTCCATTTTGTAGTCACATATGTTAATTGTTGGAATTGAGTTGTCACATCACATCCTTAATGTTTATCCTGTATGTTTAATTCATGTTATTGGATTGCTTGTGGATTACTTCTGAGATTTAAATTAGTACATTAGTAAGAAACTCCCACTTATAAATATATACCCATGCTTGAGATGTAACTCGATTCATGATGATTGCAATGGACCTTCGATCTAGTGGTAATTGAGTGGTGGTGTAGATGAATCATTAATGTGGGCCTACCATCGAGGGTTGTTGTGTCTAAGTGATTTTCAAGGATGGTCTTTTATCACATGATTTTGATACACGCCCTATGCGGCTTATTTTGATATTTGCCCTATGTGGCTTGTTTTGATATTGGCCCTACGTGGCTTTGTTTTGGTAATTTTCCTATATAGGGTCGGTGTTTTATATTGTGCAACCATGCGATGGTAAGCCCCATATATTGTAATATGATTAGTCACTAGTCGACAGGTTTCCATTAAACATCCTAAGATGATAGTCTCATGATATAACGACCCGACTTTTCAGGACCTGAGTATATGACCCGTGTCCTAAAAACCCGAGTGTTAACCTTAAAGGATGGTCAAATTCGATTGTACATTTTTTCTACTATCAGAGTAAACAGATGAGTGTAATATGGACAAATCGACATAAAGGAAAATTTTATTATCATTCAAATATACAAGAAACTGCCCATAATGACTTATACAAACCAATGTCTCCAAAATTAACAAGTACAAGAATTACATGATCCAATATATGAGAAATAGTAGAATGCAAGTAAATTTGAGCCCATGACCCCTCAGCTTCTTAAGGTAGATACAATCATGCAACCTTAACACTTGAACACAGCTCCTCATCAGCCCGAACCTGTAAATCACTTAAGCTATCTGTGCTAACTGTACGATTATATTTATTTGATGGATGAGTGACCAACTCATTGTGAACTTCCCTTAAGATTACACATCACCATATTAGGTAAGAAATAGTATAAAACATCAAGACAACCAAAATAGAGTAAATGAAGTCATATTATATGGATAGATGCGTGAATGCAATTATTGTCCTGGGCAAAATATCCAAACGGACATAGGGGTCGTCACCCATGCAATCATCGACCCAGGTAAAACATCTAGATAGTCTATACCTCGGGTAAAATATCCGGACAGGCATATGACTGATCATTAGTGCAACATTCAGCATAATCATGGGGCTCGGGCATAGGTCTCATACCACCATCCTCAGCTCATGAGATTACCATCTTAGGATGCTTAATAGAAACTTGTCGACTAGTGGGAAATTATATTACAATATATAGGGCTTACCATCGCATGGTTGCACTATTTAAAACATCAAACCCATCTAGGGAAAGTACCAGAACAAAGCCTCATAGGGCGATACCAAATAGGCCACATAGGGTGAGTGTCAAAACCATGCGATAAAAGACTACTCTTGAAAACTATTGGACAAAACAACCTTGGATGGTAGGCCTATGTCAATGGTCAATTTAAACCATCATTTAATAACTACTACGCCGAAGGTCCATTACAATCACAACTAATCGGGTTACATCCCAAGTATGGGTGTACATTTATAAGTGAGGATTTTCTACGAATATACCAATTTAAGTTTCATAGGCAATTCACAAATAGTCCATAGGCATGAAATAAATATGTAGGATAGACATTAAGCATGTAATGTAACAATTCAATTTCATCTATTAACACATATGACTATGAAGCGCAAATATCAATTATAAATTGAAATAAAAACTATAACTTAATCTAATGGGAAAATGTAAAGCTCAAGGGAAAAATCATCACCAGATACGTTGTAGGTCGTCTCTTGGTGCGAGTTCTTTTGAGAAGCTGACGCCTCCACGTCACTTGAATAGATTCCTAGAGAAACCCCTTGCATAAGCTGATAAGTTCTAAAGTTTTAAAACACCAATGGTTGGTTGAATAGCCCAAATCATGATGGTCCGACTCTCGTTGAGAGGAGTCCAGGACCAACAACACTTGTCCCAACGAGTGGGCTCGATTTGGGCCTGACTTGACCCATCAAAGCGGGCCCAAAGGTGCTCTCCCAGACTGATTGGTGCAATCCACCAACATGCACGGATGTAGCCTCACTGAGATTTGGTCCAAGGGCCCCATGGTGCTGCCGACGTCAAGATACAGTTATCTAGTTGGCGGAAGTTGTTGCATGTACTGTGCAGATAAATATTTATATCATGGTGGGGTCCACATACATGGTCCACCGCCATATGGACGAGCTCGTCAAATGGGTAGGACGAGCTCGTCAAATGGGTAGTTAGCCTGGATGGAATACGTCTATCGGTAGTGGACTCCCACGTAGTATATATGCATATATACGAACATAAACACCTGGTGGGCTTTACATGGTGCCGTCCAGCAAGGGATGGTGCAGGTGATCACACTGTCAGTGGTTGTCCAACAGATGGACGACCCAGATGTAGTGTGTATCCATGAGGTTGCGGCTATATAGCTGGTGGATACGTACACCAGTCATTTCCTTCACAGGTGGGTCCCACGTGGGGTCCACCACATACAGTGTATATGTATATTATCTTGTATATATTATATTTTATATATATATATATATATATATATATATATATATATATATATATATATATATAAGATAAAAGAAGAAAGAAAGAAAAGAAAAATGTCCAGCACTGGACATCACTGAGGGACATCCAGCCCAGGATCTTATCTAGACGCAACGTCCCAGATGGACGGTCCAAACATGAGTGGCCCGCAGTGGCCCATCATTAGTGCAACCCACTAGCATCTGGTGGGGCCCATGGTCAGTGCAGCCCACTAGCATCTGGTAGGGCCCATGGTTAGTGCAGGGCCCACAGTTAGGGCAGCCTGCTGGCATTGGTTGAGGCCCACCTGCATTTGTGCAGGGCCCATGGCTGGTGCAGCCCACCTGTGCTCACGTGAAGGTAACCCCTCTTCTGCATGTAGTTGGAACTGCTTCCAGAACCCGTTGCAGCGGTTTGAGGTCTGGTTCAGGACCCATTCACGGCCCAACTTCTGGTCAGTCCTCGAGGCCAGATTGAAGTTGATCCAGGGCCTATTTGAGAGCTCTTCTCAGCGCCTGCTCTCGGCCTTAACACGCTGCTGTTGAACGGACGGGCTCGGACCCGGAACAGAGCCATTGCCTGGCTCAGTTTCAGATTGTGTTTTCATAACCTTTTCACCTTGATAGGACCCGAAGCTTGGCCATTATTTGGCCTGGGTTTTTGCTCAGATTCAAGGCCACCGGTTGGCCTAGTTCCTGCTTGAAACAGGGTCCTATTGCATGTCCTGGTTCGTCCCAAAACGGGGTCATTGATTGGCTCAGTTTCAGGTAAAAACAGAGACATGAACTCGGCTTGGCTTTCAATCCAAGTACGCAATCATTGTTTGGTTGGTTCCTCATCCTAGACCCAGGTCCAGCTTCCTAGCGAAACTTCAGTTGAACAGACATTATAATAAAGAGGTTTTTTAGCGACGAAATACATTTTCGTCGCTAAAAGACTTTTAGCGCCGAAATAAATTTTTGTCTTTAAAAATGTACTTTTCGCGACGAAACTTTTTGCAGCTAAAAATCGTGGATGAGACTTTTAGCAACAAAAATTTTTGTCCATATACGTTGCAAACAAATTTTTTAAAAATTTGAATGGATTACTCTTAGGTACGAAAACTTTTAGCCACGAAAATTTTCGTGGTTAAAAAACCTGAATGAGACGTTTAGCGACGAAAATTTTCGTTGCTAAAAGTTGCAAACAATTTTCAAATATTTAAATGGATTACTTTTATCTACGAAAACTTTTGTAGCTAAAAATCATGGTTGAGACTTTTAGCGACGAAAATATCCGCCGCTAAAGGCTACAAACAAATTTTCAAAAAAAATGGAATGGATTACTCTTAGCTATGAAAATGTTCGTAGCTAAGAATCATGGAATAGACTTTTAGTAATGAAAATTTTCATCGCCAAAAGTTGCAAATAATTTTTCAAAAATTCAAATGGATTATGTTTAGCTATGAAAATTTTCGTAGCTAAAAATCGTAGATGTGACTTTTAGTGAAGAAACGTTCCGTTGGTAAAGGCAGATTACTTTTAGTTACGAAACTTTTCGTAGCTAAAAATCGTGGTTGAGACTTTTATGGACGAAAATTGTCGTTGCTAAAGGCTTTTCAAAATTTTGAAATGGATTACTTTTACCTACGAACATTTTTGTAGCTAAAAATAGTGGTTGAGACTTTTAGCGACGAAACGTTTCGTTGCTAAAGGCATGGATTAATTTTAACTACGAAAAAGACATGGATGAAACTTTTAGCAACCAAAATGTTCGTCGCTAAAGGCTTTAAACACTTTCAAAAAACTTCGAATGGATTACTTTTAACTATGAAACTTTTCATCGCTAACAATCCTGGATGTGACTTTTAGCGACAAAAAGTTTCGTAATTGAAGGCTGCCAACAATTAATTTTAGCTATGAAAATTTTCGTAGCTAAAAAACGTTAATGAGACTTTTACCTACGAAATATTTCGTAGGTAAAAGTCTCTTTTTTAAAAAAATATTCCATCTCAAATTTTTTGATATACACCTGTTAGAATATAATTCATCATATTCTGATATACGCCTGTTAGAATATAATTCATCATATTTTGATGTATACCTATTATATAATATATTTCATCATATTCATATTCATATTCATCTAAAGCGAAACTACGTAAATCCATCCAGACATAAACTACATTCATCCAAACATAAACAACATCCATTCAAATACAAACAATCCTATGAAAAAAATTAAATGAAAAGAGAGAGAATATATGAGAGGTGATCCAAACAAATGAAAAGAAAAACAACCTTAACTTAAACCTAAACCTATAACCTACACTTATAGGTTTAGGGTTAGGTTTTAGGTTTAGGTTAAGCTTAGGTTATAGGTTATAGGTTATGGGTTATAGGTTTAGGTTTAGGTTTTGAGAATTGAGAATAGGTTAAGGTTTAGGTTTAGGAAATCAGGTTCTGGTTCGGGTTCAGTATCGGGTTTAGGTTTTGGTTTTTAAGTTTAGGTTTAGGTTTAGGTTCAGGAGTTGAGATTAGGATTAGGAGTAGGTTTAGGTTTAGGAATTTGAGAATACATTTAGATTTATGTTTCAGGTTTAGGTTAAGGTTAGGTTTTGGGATTTGATAATAGGCTTAGGTTATAGGTTATAAGTATAGGTTTATGTTTAGGTTAAGGTCTAGGTTTAGGTTAGGGAGTTGAGATTAGGATTAGGTGTAGGTTTAGGGTATTTAGAAATGTCAGAAAAAATTGGGGTAATATATAAATATTTCATGTTTAAAGCCCTTCCATATCATTTAATAATATAAAGTTTAAGCCCACTTATTTTTCATGTTTCTTTTTTGTAAATTTTCACAGCAGCTACTACCATTTTATGCTAGTGGGTTTGGCACATGCAAGGATGGGACCAGATTGAAGTGGTTTTGCAACTATGGAGAGGAGTGGAGAAGTGGGGGTTATTTGATACTCTAGTGGATTGTGATGGTTTATTCTTACGCCCTTTGAAATTTTAGAAGTCTCGCATGTAAGCATATTCAAAATGTGAAAGTTGTGTGATCCACATTAAATAACTTAGTGGCCAAAATTCAGATTGATTTAATATCCTTTATCTCTAACTAATAAACATTTATTTTGAAAATTGGATCAGTGACTGATTTAATTGGGCCATTCATTAACTATCCATCAATCAGCCAATCAAATCAATAGATATTTATGTTTGACATCCATCTTAATTAAATGCTAGTAATCCAATTGTACATTTTTTAGCACCAATGTATCAACCATCTCACTCAGCTAGAGTATTAAAGTTTATAGCAATGAAAATGTAAGAGTTAAACAAACAGTCTATTGTATGAAACCTAAGGGCCTGTTTGGTCCGCTAAATTGAATGGTATTGAATTGTATTAGATGGGAATAACATCATTATTGCACAATGATTATATGTCTAGAAACACCATGGTACTGTAGTCATCCAATCCCATGTTTGGGATATTAATGTAGAGCTGGTCGTGGATAGTTTCATGGCCAAGATGGATCAGAAAAGGCCTGGTTGACGACAAAAGTGATCAGGACCGTTGGACCTTATATCGAGCGTATCTCACAATCCGGAATGAGTTATCGGGCATAAAATAAATGATTTTCGGGTAAAACGAGCTACTTTAGCTAACCAACCCCGCTATGCCAGCTTGTGCAAGTCAGATTTGTCAAATACCCTCAGATTGACGATTGTTTCTCTATTTTAATTCCATTTTTACTATAAATAGTAAGTTTTAGTTTGATTATAACTCTTCATCTGTCGGGCTTTCGGAGTTGCGCTTGGCATGAAAAGAGCTTAGAATAATTAGGAGAACGGTTTGGTGAAGCCAAATAGGACACTTACTATTTTTGGCTGAAAACCTTGCGCACTAGTAAACATCACAATCGTCTATAAATAGTAAGTTTACTATTTATAGTAAGTTGCAAATTCTAGTAGTTTTATTTGTAGTTTGCTTATGATTTCTCTCCCATTGCTTGGAATCCCTATTTAAAGGGTTGTAAACTCATTTATTTCATTAATTAATCAATTTTGAATTTTATAGAATTTATTTTCTATTTTGTTTCTTTCTTTCTCGTGGATTCAAGAAGCCTTTGTAAGGAGTCCATAGAAGTTTCGTGGATTCGGGACAGTTATCCTCTTGAGGAAGACAGTGCTCGACCTCATCACATTCATCCTTGTATCAGTTGGTATTAAAACGAGGATTCCCCTCTATCCGATGGTAAACAACGAAGGTATGAACCAAAATCCTATAAATTGTGATCCAGGGATTCATGATCATGCGAAAAGAATGAATTCTTTCCACCGGGAGAGTCAATTGACCATAAAAGGGCTGCAGGCAACCTTTGACCATGTAACACCCCGTACCTTTGATACTCGGGTGTTACCCCTGATAACCCTGGTTATTGAAAATTAAAGATGATTAAATAAGATAACTTAAACTCTACATGTGTAGGTCGAAGCTCCTATTCGACAATGAATCCAACCACCACGATCCAAATGAACCAAGTCGAATCCAACATCAACCGAAAGGTAAAAACTCAGCAAAACCCTTAGATCAAAATAGGCTATGAACAAATCAACTGAGTCACATTGATGCAATACACTCATTAACAACCTTCGGAGAATAAGTTATGACCAGAAAGGCACTTAAAACCCCTTGAATCCCGATTCAACCTTCAAATCCAAACCTCGGATCTAACAGACCTTTAGATCATAATGTATGGGCAAGATGAAGCCTTGAATGGTGTGATATGGCCCACCTGGGCCTCGGCCCCGCCCTAAAACAGACTGGGACCTTTATGACTGGTCCCCAAGGCGAATGATTGGAGTAGATCAACCACAAAGGCCATGATGTGCCTCAAAAGTTCGGCGCACGTGTACTCCAAATACTTAATGCACAATGTGCACTGAACAATTGCTTGTGGTCAACCAGCGTTTTGACCGAACTCAAATTTCTCTAAAATGTTACCGCCACACCCTGTTTAAAAATGATGGGATTTGAGCCTCTAGGTGGCTCACCTTGGTCACTTTCTGAACGATCCAAACCGTCCATTTTAATCATGTTAGTCTACTGAACAAAATAGTATAATATCTTAGACCCATGCATTGAAACAGTGAAGATCAATCCCAACCGTCCAAGCCCTTCAAGCGTGGCTAACATTTAATACGAGACTTGAGATGCACGCTATAATGCCGTTATCCCCGGGATTTCAGCCGCAAGGTCGCTTGTACGCGAGCTGCCAAGGTCTCCTCTCAACCAGAAACGGTCGGGTGAGATTGATGGTTATCACTGCTTCGTTTGGCAGCACCCTACCCATCCAATGAGATCGCGTGGCTTCATCTCGACCGTCCTACCCTCCCAACCATTGAGTGTGGAAGGCTTTTGCCTACCGTTAGCCTCCTCTCTCTACCTATATCAGGAGATGATCAGCTCTCTTAGACTCCACCGAGAGAGAGAGAGAGAGAGAGAGAGAGAGAGAGAGAGAGAGAGAGAGAGAGAGAGAAGGGAAGAAAACTGAGAGAGGTTTTGGTGAGCTTGGAGCACACTGCCCCAACTCAGTCCGAGAGAACCGGACCAAGCCAAGTCAGTGTGGGACCATAACAACACCATTTGAGTGAGAAAAAGGGTGAGTAAACTGAGGAAGAGAAGAGAGGTCGAAGGTGAGGGTGGTGGGTGTGTGCGTGACAACCTAAGTTCAGGTCGGACCCAACCGTGGAAGGTAATACCCTTCCCTCCATTTTTATTAAAAAGAAAACTCTAAAATAAACTTCACCCACACCTGTTCATGGCTGAAAAATGCCCATCACCAGGGGCCGTTCATAAAGTCGAAACAGGCTCTGTTTAAAAGCTCAAAACAGCCTGCGTGCAGGCACCGTGTTAGGACCAAACGTGGCCCGAGTTTCGGGCCCTGTTTAAGGCCGAGTAACGTCATGCAAATGGCCCCAACTAGGGGTTGAAACTCCATCCAGAACTAGCTCACGAACAGCTCTGTTTGAGCAGCAACGAGTGGACTGATATCAGTCCAGAAACTAGGCTGAAAACGGCCCTGACCAGACCGTTCTTTGGCTGAAAGAAGTGGCAGCCACCACGCCACCATTGGGTGTCGATGTGAACGTGAAATGGCTGGGAATCGGGTTGTGTTTGAGTCAAACTCGGGGCCAGGAATGGCCTCCAAAAATGGCCTGCAACAATGGCTGCTTCACGTCAGATGTTAAGGTAGCCAAGCACGTTAAAGCAAATGCAGGTGGACTGTACATGGGCCTTGCCAAACACTGGTGGGCCTTGCCAAATGCAAGGGGGCCCTGTACAAATACAAACAACTACCTTAGCGTCGGGCCCTGTTCAAGTGTAGGTGGGCCACGCCCTGCATCAGCGGGTGGACCTCACCCTACAGCCATGATGAGCCATGTAGGTGGACCCCACCTTGCTAATGTAAAACGTCCAGGCCGTCCATCTACTTATCAGGCCCTGTACGCTTGAAAAAAAATATATATATAGAAGATGTACACACATGCACCTGTACATGGATGATAAAATATTATAATTTATGAAACCTCTCTGCTATGGGCAGCTCAGTGCTTAAGGATTATATCCAAACCGTCCATCCATTTCAAAAACACATGTACCCCACTCGTGTCACCCTGACCGTCCGTCCATCCATGGGAGTCCAATGATGGACGTTTGAATATATATATATACACACACACACACACACACAAAGGAAAAGGTATATGTATGCATATATGTACACCTGTTGTGATTGTATGGAGTACCTCTCCATTTCATATAATCTGTAATAAAATATTATATGTGGGCCCCACACCCATGTGGAACCCACGTTGATATAAAAATAAATATATGTATCTTGTATATACATTCCATTGCATATAATATATAATAAAATATTATGTGGGCCCCACACTCATGTGGAACCTATGTTGATATGATATACATATATATTGTGTATATGTAGTGGGCCATGCGGGACCCATGTGGTATGAAATCAGCTACAAATGAGACGCACCATTTAATATGCAGTGCATGTGACGTCGAAATAATCACATCTGCACCAGTTTTTGGATTGTGCCTATGGGACCCACCTAGTGTATGTGTAGGATCCTGACCATCCAAGGTCAGCGTGCCCCACCTTGATGTATGTGGTTCATCCAAACCATCCATCTATTTGGTGAGCTCGTCCTTAGGCTGAGAAGAAAAATAAGACAGATCTAGCTATCAGGTGGACCAAACTGCCATAAACATTGGAGAGTTAAACATCCACTATTGAAATCCTTTTGGGAACAACATAGTTTAGGATTAATGTGATATTTGCTAATCCTCTTGAATCAGGTCCTCAAGACCATACGAACAGACAGGATGGAAAATAAATACCATGGTGGCCCCGTGGAGTTTCAACGGTGGAAATCATTATCCCCACTGGTCGAGGTGATTTTCTATATAATCTTAGATAGTCTCTAAGGATGGAATGTAGTGTATGGCACGATAGGCCCACTGTGGCATTTAGTATATGCACACCGTCCACCTGGCATGATGTGTGAGGCAGCCCCACTTGGGTCTAATTTAGACCCAACAACTGGGCCAAAGCAGGCCAGTTCAGCCCATAGTGATGATAAGCTTGAACCCAGTAGGGCCACCTTGTTTGGATAAATATAAGATGGGCTTGTTCACTCTAACACAAGCCTAAAAGGCCTTGTTATTGTGTCCCTTTGAACTCTCATATCAGTTAGCCAAAACCGTAGGGATACTCGACAAGTATAAACTGTAATTTTAGGAGACTCCTTGGGTGACTTTGGGCCACAAGAGAACTTGGACCAAGTACACGAACACGACCTTACGGGTGATGATTCTTCCCCTTCAGCTTTCCATTTTCCCATTATCTTAAGTTATAGTTTTTATTAAAATTTATAATTGATATCTCCATTTCATAGTCACGTGTGTTAATTGTTGAAATTAAATTGCTATATTACATGCTTAATGTTTATCCTACATATTATTCACGCTTATGGATTATTTGTAGATTTCTTATGGAACTTAAATCGGTACACCAGTGGGAAACCCCCACCTATATGTGTACACCCATACTTGGGATGTAACCTGACTGGTTGTGATAGTAATGGACATTCAATCTAGTAGTTATTGAGTGGTGGTCTAGATGATATGGGCCTACCATCTAGGGTTGTTGTGTCCAATGGTTTTTAAGGATGATCTTTATTGTATGGTTTTGATATCGGCCATATGTGACATATTTTGATACTCGCCCTACATGGTTTTGTTTTGATATTTTTTCTATATGGGTTCGTTGTTTTATACTGTGCAACTAGGTGATGGTAAGCCCCATATATTATAATATGATTGGCCACTAGTCGATGAGTTTCCATTAAACATTCTTAGATGGTAGTCTCATGAGCCGGGGAAGGTGGTAATCGGACACTATGCCCGAGCCGTCGGCCTATGCTGGGCCATGTGCTCCCCGTAGTGACCGTGAGCTCACTTAAATTGGCTGGTTGCAATTGGACTAATAACGAGTTGGCTAATCATGCGTGCATAGCACAAACCAGCATCTATTACTTTTATACGTAATATACAGATTCGCCTGTTTTGATATTTTACCCGAGGCACCAACCACCATCTGTTGTTATCGTACATATTTGTCTGTCTGGATCTTTTACCTGAGGCATAGACCGTCTGGATGTTTTACCCGAGTCGATGACTGCATGGGTGACGACATCTATGTCTGTCTGGATATTTTTTCCGGGACTGATTGCATTCATGCATCCCTGCATCTAATAAGACTGCATTTACTCTGTTTTGGTTGTCTGAATATTTTATACTATTTCTTACCTAATGCGGCAGTGTGTTATCTTGAGGGGAATTCACACTGAGCTAGCCACTCATCCATCAAATATATAACTGTACAGGTAGTACAAGTGACCCTTCATATTGGTGAGGAGCAAGCTATGGTTGACAAGGGTGCATGATTGAATTTGATAAGGGCTGCTACAGGATTTTACATCTCAAGATTGCTATAATTTATTTTGTTTTACATGTAATGTTATTTCATTCGTATGATAAGAATGAGGACATTAGTTTGTATAAGTCATTATGGGCAACCTCTTGTATATTCTAAATGAAATTATAAAATTTTCCTTTATGCTTACTTGTACATTCTACGCTCATCTGCTTACTCTGATAATTAAAAAAATGTATACTCGAATTTGACCATCCTTTAAGGTTAACACTCGGATTTTTGGAAAATGGGTCATGTACTCGGGTCATGAAAACACAGGGCATTATAGACCGTCTTTCGGATGCGCTACTTTCGCCCTGAGTCTTAGGCGGTGCTCCATTGATCATGATTACTATACAGCATAACCCCAATTTTCATAGAGCACTACCGATGGTAAAACGTAGGGATATACCAGATGATTCAAGTTCTAGCGATGAGAACCTTAATGAAGGTTTTGCCCGACGGCCAATCCATGAAGGCGATCATCTAGATCCTGATAAAAGAGACTATCAAGGTAAGGCTGAACTTCCTAGTTTTAATGGTTTATTATGCATTGAAGATTTTCTCAATTGAGTAGCTGAAGTATAGAGATATTTTGATTATATCGAGTGTCAGATCATAAAAATGTAAAATTTGTAGTGTTTAAATTAAAATTTGGTGCTTCTGCATGGTGGGAGCAATCACAACTCTCACGAGCCTACCAAAACAAGGTGCTCATCTCATCATGGCCATGGATGAAACGTCTTCTTCGATCATGATTTCTTTGTAATGATTATGAGAAGATATTATTCCAACAATACTAAAATTGCCAACAAGAAAAGCAAACCATCATAGATTACACTGAAAAATTTCAATGGTTGGCAACACGAAATGATATGTCAGAATCTCAGTCGCAGAAGGTGGCACGATTTATAAGAGTGTTACGATTGACAATTCAAGATCAAGTTTAGATGTACCTAGTTGAGACTGTGGATGAAGAGTAGTTAAGTAGAGTAAAAATGCAACTTACAAGAGTTTAGCATCGACCTTATCCTTCAACTCGACCCTCCATAACAGGTCACACATAGGATCTAGTGCTGGCATGAGGAAAAGAACCAGTAGGAGAATATCATCAATCTCCTACAACCGCAAACCATGATACAGGAAGCGGTACATCAAGGCCTCAACGTATAACACGCATAACAGCGGGCCTGAGTAGAATTCAAAATCCTTACATTAGGCCAAGGTCAAACAATTGTTACCACTATGACCAACCAGTCTACTTATTAAACACCTGTCCTTTACATCCCTCAGACACTTGACCATAAATGAAGGCGGCACTGAATATGAGGCCGCAAAAGAAGACCTTGGATTTGATAAACTAACGGGCGAGGATCGTGGCAAATCTCTAGTTGTGAGGTGATTATTGTATACTTTACAAAAAGGAATTACATCCACAGCGACACGATATATTATGTATATAGTGCACTATTAATGGAAATGTCTGTGATGTGATCATAAACAGTGGTAGTAGCGAAAACATCATCTCAAGAGTGATGGTGGACAAGTTGTAGCTACCAATGAAAGAACATTCTTTCCCATACTTAATTGGCTAGATAAAGAAGTGAACAAGACCAAGGTAATTGAAGAATGCACTATCTCATTTTCAATTGACAAAAATTATAAGGATCAAATACTTTGCGATGTGGTCGACATGAAAACATGCTATATGTTACTCGGTCGACCCTAGCAGTCAGACCATAATGTGGCCCATTGAGAAGGAGATAATGTCTACATATTTATTAAGGATAATCTAAAAATAATCCTTGCCCCTATGGCCCCAGAGAATCACTTTGAAGTCTTTAAAGTGGAGGGGAGTTCCCTCTTAGCCATTCGAGATTTCATGGAGGAATCTAAAAATACCAGCGAGGTATACACTGTAGTGGTGAAGGGCGAGGAATTAGAACCCTTAAATATTCCTTCAAGTTTAAGACTATTGCTAAACAAATCTAAATAAGTCTGGCCTGAAGATTTACTTGATGGATTGCCCCCATGAGGGACATCCAACATCATATAGACCTCGTCCCTGGGCTAGCCTGCCCAACCTATCTCATTATCGAATGAGTCCGAAAGAGTATGAGATACTTCAGGGACAAGTAAAGGAATTAATCCATAAGGATCTCTTAAGAAAGAGCATGAACGCATGTGTCGTACTAGTATTATTAACGCCAAAAAAAGTTGAGAGTTGACGAATATGTGTCAACAGCCGGGCAATCAAAAAAATTACCTTCAATATTGGTTTTCAATACCACGGTTGGACGACATGCTCGATATGTAGGAATGGGCCAAGGTGTTCTCTAAACTATATTTAAGGAGTGGGTACCATCAGATTCGTATCTGACTCGGTGATGAGTGAAAAATGGCATTCAAGACTAAGAAAGGGTTTTATGAATTGCTGGTCATACCCTTTGGCTTATTGAATGCTCCAAGTACTTTTATGCATTTGATGAATAAAGTTCTAAAATCGTTCACTAGCCGATTTGTAGTAGTATATTTTGATGACATACTGATATATAGCTAGGATAAGACGGAGCATAGGAAACATCTCAGGTAGGTGCTGCAAGTCCTACAAATTAACAAGTTGTACCTCAACTTGAAAAAGTGTAGTTTTTTAACGGATAACCTATTATTTTTAGGATTTGTTATAACGTCCACAGGCATTCATGTGGACAATGAAAATGTGCGAGCCATTAGGGAATGACTGATCCTGACAAACATTCATAAGATGAGGATTTTTCACAGGTTGGTGACCTTTTATCATCGATTTGTGCAAAAGTTTAGCATAATAGTCACGCCTATTATAGATTGCATAAAAAAAGGACCGTTTCAGTGGACAAATGAGGCTGACAAGAGATTTTATGAGATCAAGCATCATTTGTCCACAACACTGGTTTTCGTGCTTTCTAATTTCGACTAGTTGTTTGAGGTTGAGTGTGATGCTTCATATGTCAAAATTAGTGGAGTATTATCACAGGAAGGTAGGCCGATAGCCTTCTATAGTAAGAAGCTCAGCGAAACCTGAAAGAAGTGGTTGACTTATGAGCTTGAGTTGTACCTAATTGTTCAGACGCTACGACATTGACAACATTATCTGATTCAAAGAGAGTTTATTCTGTACATTGACCATCGAGCATTAAAGTTTATTAATAGTCAGACTAACGTGAATCGAGTGTATGCTAGATGAGTTGTATTTTTATAGAAATTCATGTTCGTTCTGAAGCAAAAGTCAGGGTAGCAGAACAAGGTGACTGATGCACTTAGCCATCGTGCATCACTACTTGTTACGATGAGCAACAAGGTGGTCGGCTTCGATTACCTCAAGGAGTTATATGCCAAGAATGAGAATTTTAAAGATTCTTGGATGAAGTGCTAATATACAAGACAATTTTCTCTTCAAAGTGAATCGATTGTGTATCCCCCAAAGTTCGCTGAGAGAGCAGATTATTCAAGAGCTACATGGAGGTAGCCTCGGCGGACACCTTGGGCGAGATAAGACACAAGCTCTTGTGGAACAGCAGTATTACTGGCTACAATTGGTATGTGATGTGGAAAAAGCTATACAACATTTTCATGTTTGTCAGACCTCCAAGGGACAATTTTAGAATACAGGCCTCTACACCCCTTTACCCGTGCCTAACGGTCCTTAGAAGGATTTATCTATAGACTTCATGCTCAGTCCCTCATGAATACAACGCGACATAAATTCGATGTTTGTGGTGGTAGATCGTTTCTCTAAGATGACACACTTTATCCCTAGGACCATTACTTTTGATCGTGACATGAAGTTCATTAGCCACTTTTGGCATACTATGTGGACTTGATTCGCTACACGACTTCAATTCAATAGCGCATACCACCCACACACTAATGGACAAACCGAGTTTGCAAATCGCACGTTAGGAAACCTTCTTCGCTGTATTTTAAGAGAAAAACTGAAGTAGTAAGATTTGGCCTTGTCTCAAGCAGAGTTTGCATTCAACAACATGGTAAACCGCTCGACTGAGAAATCATCATTTCAAATTATCTATGGACGAGTGCCTCGCCATATACTTGACTTAGTCCATCTGCCCAAGCTCTTAGGCATGAGCATTGTAGCAAAACATATAGCAGACAGTATCATGAGTATCCAAGGTGGGTGACCGCGCACAAAGAGAGATTTTCGACCAAGACGTATAACAAGTTGAATAATAAGGAGATTAGACCCGTCCCAATCATCCAAAAGATTAATAACAATGCTTATGTTGTTGAACTTCCAGATGACATGGCGATCTCGCAGACTTTCAACCTTGCGGACCTGACCGAGTATCATGAACCACAGCAAGACGAGTTCTTTTGAAGTAGAGGCGACTGATGTAGAGTGGGCCACAGACAGTTTCAAGGCTAAGATGGATCAGAAAAGGCCCGGTCGACGACAGAAGTGATCCAAACCACCGAACCTTAGATTGGGCGTATCTCACAATCTGGAATGAGCTATCGAGCATAAAATATATGATTTTGGGGTAAAAAAAGGTACTTTAGCCGAGTTTCACAACCATATTTGCGAAATACCCCCGGATTGACAGTCGTTTATCTATTTTAATTCTATTTTTACAATAAATAGTAAGTTTTAGTTTGATTATAACTCTTCATCCGTCAGGCTTTAGGAGTTTCACCCAACATGAAAAGAGCTTAGAATAATTAGGAGAACGATTTGGTGAAGCTAAATAGGACACTTACTATTTTTGGGCGAAAACCTTACGCACTAGTAGACATCATGACCGTCTATAAATAGTAAGTTAAAAATTCTAGCAGTTTTAGTTATAGTTTGCTTCTGATTTCTCTCCCAGTGCTTGTTATCCCTATTTAAAGGATTGTGAACTTGTTTATTTTCATTAATTCATCAATTTTAAATTTTATAAAATTTATTTTCTATTTTGCTTGCTTTCTTTCTCGTGGATTCGAGAAGCCCCTGTGAGGAGTCCAGAGAAGTTCCGTGGATTCGGGACAGTTATCCTCTTGAGGAAGACGGTGCTCAATCTCATCACATTCATCCCTGTGTCAGATAAAAATTTTGCTATGGGAAAACACGAGATTAAGAAAAATCATGTTTGGTGGACCATGGAATTGTAATCAACAGACCAAATTTAGCACATATATCATTCACTTGTACATATATATACTAGAATGTCATGTATAAGTAGTGTATGTGGGATGGATGGTATGGATAAATGCATGCATCAATGTGGGGCCCACACATTTAGTGCATTTCAAAATCCCCGAAAATCCTGCATGGGACCAAATGCAACTCCATGGGACTAAATGCAATTTCATCCCACCTAATCCTAACCTTTTCTATCATCTCTAAATGTTGGATGGAATTGCATGGGACCAAATGCAATTCTATCCCACCTAATCCCATCTAATACCCTGAGTCAAACGCCCCCCTAAAGCACCGGTTTATTGGGCCTCAATGGTAAACTCTCCGCATTTTCAACACAAGGTCACAAGCCTGAGCATCCCTTGCGGTGCGAGTGTGCGAGAGTGTGTGGGGTGGGTGTACAAAAAAAAAGAGGCTAAAGACCCTTTACTTTTGGTAAAAACTCTTCCCATAAGGAAAAATTTTACTTCTATAACTAGTGGGATAGCTAAAATTATCTCATGTTGATCGTGTTATGTGCAGTAGAAGTAAATATTATTATTAAATATTCAATTGAGTATGGTCTTGGTAGAATGTTCAAGTTAATTGGTATGGTTAGACATTGAGTGTACCTAGTTTCAGATTTTTAATCTTATGCACATCTAGTTGTTAGCACATGAATTTTGGGACTTAGTCAAAAATGGGCCGCCCCTACGCATCGATGGCACCATTGTATACATCAATGCAACTCTGGCAACTCTATGCTTAACAATGATGTTATCACATTGGGATGAGAAAGTAGAAAACTAAAAGAAGGCTAATACACCCCATGTAAATTTTTTTAAGCATATACGCTACAAACTACTAAGGCAAGTTGAGAATCTCACACCTCCAAGCACCGGAAAAATCAGGTACATATGCCATTTCGAGGATCAATTGATCAGAGAAAGAGAGAATTTAATATAATGAAGAAAAGAGGACTAAGCAAGACTCGAGCTTTGAAACATTTTGGTGCAAATGCTCATAAGGTGAGCCTCACTAGACTACATGCTCTTATACACACTTGACACATGCATATAATATAAATCCCCTGATGAGGTGGGACCTACTAGGTAGATGATAGTGTTGTTGATGCCTTAAATCTATAAATAGTAGTGTTTGTTGATGCCATCGACAAACAACTTGATGCCATCGGAAAGAAAAATCCAAAAAATTCATGTTTTATCATTGGAATGGTTTAGTGTTTTACTCAATGTTATCGAAGGTGTTCGATGTCATCGACAGATCATCGATGCCATCGAAGTCCCATTAAAGGTGATATCGAGGGCGCACGCAGAAATACATAAGTGTGGAATTTATTTCCTATTTTGATTATGATACTCATGATACCTTATATAATGGATATAATCAATATTTGAGATATGAGTGGACTTTCCAATTCGTTCCTAGGGTTTAAAGGGCATAACTTGGGCTTGTAAGGGAAATTTGAGGCTTGTTCAAATCAGTAATTTATCTCTTGTAATTTTATACTTTTATAGTGCATTACTGTCGCTTTGTGCAATGGTTTTTTTCCTCGAAAGAGTTTTTCCATGTAAAATTTAGTTTGTATGTGTTTGAACTTGGTTGTGCAATTGTGAGTGCTTTGCTTGGTTCATCTTTGTGTGCCTCCGCAGTTTCCCAACAGATAGTTGACCAGCCTGCAATTTTTTAGGGATCATCTATAAGGTGGGTCCAACCTTATATACGTAATAGATGTTCTACACATTTGATGAGTTGCACTTGTGGGTGCATGTAATGTGCATGTGTGGTTGGCTCTCATTGCAATGTAATAGAATGGATAAGGGGTCATTTGACACCATTGACTTGGGGATATTTGAGAGGATTTTAAATCCCCCTAGGTTGTTTGGCACCATAAAATAATTAGGGGTGTCAAATCCACCATGAGAGCTTGGATTACATATAAAATCCTTCCCACAATTGCATGTGTAACATGTGTGCACTAGACTATTAATCTATTGGACACATGGCCCACTAATGATATTCTACAATAATTGTATTATCAATTGCATCACTGTAATTACTTTAATAGGATGATCAGCACCATCCAAACATTTTTCATGTAAATCAAATGTTAAAAATCATTGCTTAGTCACTCAAATGTGATCTTGTACTTGTGACCCATCCAAGACTTGGAATTTCATCCTTTTCTAGCAAAGTACATATTTCAACGGGCTTATTATAACCATTGTGTCAAAAATTACATAAGTTCACTAATTAGATATATTAAAGTTGATATAGTAATTAAATTCAAACCCTTGCAAATATATTACGAATAGCTACTTTTGAACTCAAGTTGATTCTCAATCTAGAGTGCCAAACACAACAAGAGGATTTCAAATCCACGCTCCCAAAAAGGCCTTGAGAGTGTCAACAGGCCGGATTAGGGGGGCCAAGCTCTTGTCCAAACCCAACTTGCCGTTTTTTATATTGTAGGCCCAAACCTAGTTCAGACATACGATAGACCAAAACAATCTAGCCTGATACTAGCCCTGGTTGGGGGGAAGAGAGGGAGAGAGAGAGGGGGTGAGAGAGAGAGAGAGAGAGAGAGAGAGAGAGCCAAGTCCTGTGTTAACATTTAAAAAGAAAATATGAGAGAGAGAGAGGGAGAGAGAGAAACCTGTTCAATGGCCATAAGCCCATAAACTAATTTTATTGGATCCTTACTCTTGCACCGGTGCTAGACTCTCGGGAGTTTCAACACCCAGTCAAGGGTTTGAGTATTCATATGTGGTGAAATCCCACTATGGAGTGTGTGGGGCTGTGCGTGCGTGTGTAAAATAAAAATAATTAAAGGCCATAAGCCCATGTGGTTGATGGAGTTGTGGAGGGAGAGGGAGACAAACCTGTTCAATGGGCCATCTGGCCGGATTCAGACTAGTTTGATGGACTGTTGTATGTGGTCCATTCCCAGCCCCGACTGAAAAGTTGGCTTATATTTTAAACCTGAGCCCTACCCTCAGGCCTAAAACCTTAGCCCAAGTGTGGCCCGAAGTGGGCGTAGCCCGAAAGCTCGACAGGCTAAGAGAGAGAGAGAGAGAGAGAGAGAGAGAGAGAGAGAGAGAGAGAGCTGAGTCCTGTGTTAACATGGAATTTTTAAAAAGAAAATATGAGAGAGAGAGAAACCTGTTCAATGGCCATAAGCCCATAATTTAATTTTATTGGATCCTTACTCTTGCTCTGGTGCTAGACTCTCGGGAGTTTCAACACCCAGTCAAGGGTTCGAGTATTCATATGTGGTGAAATCCCACTATGGAGTGTGGGGAGGCGTGCGTGCTTGCGTAAAATAAAAATAATTAAAGGCCATAAGCCCACGTGGTTGATGCAGTTGTTGAGGGAGAGGGAGACAAACCTGTTCAATGGGCCATCTGGCTGGATTCAGACTAGGTTGATGGACTGTTGTATGTGGTCCATTCCCAGCCTCGACTGAAAAGTGGGCTTATATTTTAAACCTGAGGTCAACCCTCAGGCCTGAAACCTTAGCCCAAGTGTGGCCCGAAGTGGGCCTAGCTCGAAAGCCCGACAGGCCGAGAGAGAGAGAGAGAGAGAGAGAGAGAGAGAGAGAGAGAGAGAGAGAGAGAGAGAGCCGAGTCCTGTGTTAACATGAAATTTTTAAAAAGAAAATATGAGAGAGAGGGAGAGAGAGAAACCTGTTCAATGGTCATAAGCCCGTAATCTAATTTTATTGGATCCTTACTCTTGCCCCAGTGCTAGACTCTCGAGAGTTTCAACACCCAGTCAAGGGTTCAAGTATTCATATATAAATGTGGTGAAATCCCACTATGGAGTGTGTGGGGGTTGCGTGCATGCGTAAAATAAAAATAATTAAAGGCCATAAGCCCATGTGGTTGATGCAGTTGTGGAGGGAGAGGGAGACAAACCTATTCAATCGGCCATCTGGCTGGATTCAGACTAGGTTGATGGACTGTTGAATGTGGTCCATTCTCAGCCCCGACTGAAAAGTGGGCTTATACTTTAAACCTGCGCCCAGCCCTCAGGTCTGAAACCTTAGCCGAAGTGTGGCTCAAAGTGGTCCTAGCCCGAAAGCCCGACAGGCCAGCCCGGCCCAACCCATTGACAGCCCTAATAATGGACCGCTTTCGTAACAGTTCTGGTCTTCCATTTTCCATTTTTTGAAGCCGACAGGAAAGGCGGATTGGATGACCCCTTTTCTATTTTATGTGGGTCTAAGACAGCAACCGTTCAGGGGAAACAAAAAACACAAGTTAGCCAGTTTCCATGAACCATCGTCTGCTTTTTGACCGCTTATCCACCGTTCATCCACTTTTCCGGTCAAGTCAATTTCTCCCGAAAACTAAAATTCATAGGCAATTCGCGCGCATGGGAATTACCCTTCATACGTAGCAGTGATCACACCTGCATCCTGTGGGCCACACAATTCATTGAATCACGCCGATCACCAATGTACCACACGTGATCGGTGTGCCACAGGGAAGCGGATTGCGTAGTGAGTAAACTCTATGGGTCCAATGAGATATATATATATATATATATTTTATTTACTCCTTTCATCCATTTTATAATAAGAAATAGTGTGAACTGAATATTTACTATTGAAAAATTCTTAAGGGCCACAAAAATGTTAGATCAAGATTATATTTGTGTTTTTCCTTTATCTGTGTTTTTGTGATCTTACTAATAAATTGGATCACAAATAAATATTATTGTAGGGCCTAACAAAGTTTCAACCGTGAAAATCATTATTCTCATTATTTTTTATGATATGATGGACTTAAGCTTTGGATATGCTTCAATTTTGTGCTCAACCCCTTAAGTGAGGTAAAAAAAAATGAATAAATGATACGGATAAGTCACAAACATTCATGGTGAGTCCAAATAAATTTACTCAATACCATCAGAGCATACTGTGTAACTCGGTGCGCAATTAGATTTCGTGCTACACATGTAACTAAATGGAACCATGGCCAGCTGTCTGTATCCACACGTATGTTCCCACCTTGTAGCTGATAGTCAAGATTTTGAGACGGCTATTTTTTCCTGACTCTGATGAATTGTCAGAATCGCGCGATTCGCGGGAGTAGCTTTCGGCAATCAGTGCGAAGATAAGGAAAGTCAAGGGAAAACTGAAGCTCGCCGACGGTCTGCCGTGATACACACGATAGATTTTCTTACTATGCTACGCACGCGTCAAATTAAAATTGTGATTCGCGGAAAACATACCAACTCTACGTTCCTGTTAAAGATCTGATCCATATAGAGGATTCCTTCTAATCTTTTCATAACTTATCAGAAGACAAAATTAATGTCGGAAAAGATGATATGGATCCATGAGTGGATTATGAAATGAACGGTTAAAGATCATCACTATAGAAATTTAGCACTCCCGATCAGTGGGACCTCTTTCGTTTCACTCCATCATATTTTCACTGTGGACCTGTCTTACATACTTTCCTGAATGACTCATACCGTCACGTGCGTGCCATGCACACACGTGTTGCATCTTTCATCGTGCTAAACGCGTTAACCCTACTCCGACGCGGGACATCCAAAGCCTCGAAATTTACGAAAATATCATCATCGCGCAAAGAAATGAAATAGAGTTTATTATGTTCACATACATTAAGATCTTAATGGCCCACCAGGTTACATTACACCAATTGAGCTGATACAGATAACCTATCATGTAGACGAGAAATCCGATCATTTGAAATTATGGGACCCACCTTTAAGATCAAGGAACACAAAGATCAGGCTGATCCATTCATCAGATGGGCCACAACAAAGGAAGCAAAGGAAAGCCATTGATTTAGTTAATGTACAGATGTGGATTGCCTGATGACTTATTTTCACCCTAACCAAGGCACAGTTATCAGGTGATACACATTAGGTGTTCATGTGGCCCAGCTAACGAGATCAGACTGATGTTTTGTAATAAAGGACTCGGTTGGTAACTTGCATCTGACTGACATGCAAGTATCGTGGAATCCATATTTGAGAAGCCGGAAATCTGAATCCACGAAACCCTGCGAATGCCAACTACGCAAGTATGCTGGCTGGGGCCCACTGCAATGTACGATAGAAATTTATTCCCTCTAACGGTTCCGAGAGCTCCAAAAAGTAGGTGGACTACGCCAGAGGAAAAATTGGAGAAAGAAATTCCCATTTCCCACCGTTGAAACCTTCCGTGACGCCATCTTAATGTTTAAGCGCTGTCCAAACTGTTTATAATGTCATTTCAAATGATGGAATGAAGTAAAAACACTAAAAATATAGCTTGGTATAGAACTTTTTTAGCCAGAATAATGATTCAACGGTTCTCACTGAATACCCAATGTTTCCTCTCATGTGGCTCACATGAGTGTTATATACACCTATTGCTTGGTCTCACAAGGTAAGAACTGTTAGGACTATTCTCACATGAGGCAGTTGTGTGTAAACAGTTCTATTTATTAAAAGTATATTAAAAGAGTTTGTCAAATTCAATCTAATTTTCTTATTTGGATTGGGGAAGGCTACCAGTGATGTATAAACTGACAGTTGGTGTACTAACAAGCTAACCCAAAAAAAAAAATCCCTATGCTTAGGATGCCAAACACGGTGAGAACTATTCTCACATGAGGCAGTTGTGTGTGAACAGTTCTATTTATAAAAATAATAATAAAAGAGTTTGTGAAAGCCAATCCAATTTTCTTACTTGAATTGAGGAAAGTACACGAATCAAATGAAAATAGAAAAAATTCTATAATTAGTAATAAGATTAACAGTGAATCAATCATTCCAATTAGATTTGTGAATTGGACAAATTATTCACTTACAGAAGAAAAAAAAAGATAGATCTAACTTATAGGACATGATGGTATATGGGTGCTAAGTGGAAACAGGGAGCATTGCAATATGGCTGTTAATTTTATCAGACCCCCCAGTCATCATCTTATTAGTTATAACATTCTATAATCATGTTGATTTCTATTTAACATCGACAGGTATGCTGGTATTTGGAACCAATTGATAGAAAGACTATAAGAGATGATTGTTAGTTACGAATTGATAATAGTCAATGAGAGTCAGAACCCATGTGAAATGGAATTAATATTATTTTATTATAATTTAAAAAATCAAGGTATTTTTTATTTCAAGTCTTGGATTCCAATTCACACCAAATATGCTCTCACCAAGCATACTAATCAAACGAACCCAAATGACCCTAAGCATATTTACACAAATGGCCCCACAGCTAGATCACGCATTCATGTTTCACTTGATAAAGTAATCTTGACTTATGAATTTCGTAAAATTTCTGATTTAAAACATGCCACAAATGCATTCTTAGTATAGTTAGACTAAAAAAAGCCCAAACAAAAATGGAAACAATATGTCAGAATTGAACCCGATCATACTTAGGACATGATGTAATTGGGTCCCAGATGAAATTGACGCAGGGAAGGACGTGAGGTCGAGCACCATCTTCCTCAAGATGATAAATATTCCGAATCCACGAAACTTCTCTAGACTCCTCACAGAGACTTCTCGAATCCACGAGAAAAGAAAGTAGAAAATAAGAATAATTTCTAATAAATTCGAAATTGATTAATGAATCCCTAAAATACAGTTCACAACCCCTTAAATAAGGAAACCAAGCAATAAGAAAGAAATCAGACTCAAACTACAACTGAAACTCCTAGAATTCGCAACTTACTATAAATAGTAAACTTACTATTTATAGACGGTCACGATGTCTACTAGTGCGCAAGGTTTTCGGCCAAAAATAGTAAGTGTCCTATTTGGCTTCACCAAACCGTTCTCCTAATTATCCTAAGCACTTTTCATGTTGGACACAACTCCTAAAGTCCAATGGATGAAAAGTTATACTCAAACTAAAACTTACTATTTATAGTAAAAACAAAATTAAAACGAGGAAACGACCGTCGATCAGGGGGTTTCTCACAAATTCGGGCTGCACAACCCAGCGTAGCGGGGTTGGTTGGCTAAAGTAGCTCATTCTACCCCAAAATCATATATTTTACGTCGGATAACTCATTCTGGATTGTGAGATACGCCCGATCTAAGGTCTGATAGTCCGGATCACTTCTGTCGCCGACCGTGCCTTTTCTGATCCATCTTGGCCATGAAATTGTCTGCGACCCGCTCTACATCAGTCTCCTCCACTTGAAAAGAACTCGTCCTCGAGTTCTCCTCCTGCACTGGTTCATGATACTCGGTCAGGTCCGCAACGTTGAAAGTCCGTGAGATCTCCATTTCATCTGGAAGATCAACAACATAAGCATTGTCATTGATCTTTCAAATGATCGGTTCCAGTCCAATCTTCTTATTCTTTAGCTTGTTGTACGTCCCGGCCGAAAATCTTTCTTTTCGCAAATGGACCATTACCTGGTCGCCCACCTCGAACACCTTTTGTCGACGATGCTTGTCCGCTTGTTTCTTGTACTTTTTGTTCGAAGCATGTAACTTAGTCTGCACCTCCGCATGAATACCCATGATCCTGTTTGCCATATGTTCTGCTGCAATACTCATGCTTGGGAGCTTGGGCAGAGGGACCAAGTCTAGTGTGTGGCGAGGTACTCGTCTGTAAATAACTTGAAACGGAGATTTTCCTGTCGAGCGGTTCACCATGTTGTTGAATGCAAACTCTACTTGAGACAAGGCCAAATCTCACTGCTTCGATTTCTCTCCTGAAATACATCGAAGGAGGTTTCCTAAAGTGCGATTCACAACCTCAGTTTGACCGTCAGTTTGTAGGTGGTAGGCGCTGCTGAACTGAAGTCGTGTATCGAATCGAGTCCACAAAGTTCACCAAAAGTGGCTTATGAACTTCGTGTCACGGTCAGAAGTAATAGTCTTGGGAACCTCGTGTAGCCGCACAACTTCTCTGAAGAATAGATTCGCCACGTGTGTTGCATCGAGAGTTTTCTTGCATGGAATAAAGTGCGCCATCTTGGAGAAACGATCTACTACCACGAACACCGAATCCATGCCACGTTGTGTTCGTGGGAGACCAAGCACGAAGTCCATAGATAAATCCTCCCAAGGGCTATCAGGCACGAGCAAAGGGGTATAAAGGCCCGTATTATGAGATTTTTCCTTGGAGGTTTGACAAATGTAACAACGTTGGACTGCCCTTCCCACATCATGTACCAACTGCGGCCAGTAATTTCGTTCTTCCACAAGAGCTCACGTCTTGTCTCGCCCAAGGTGTCCACTGAGGCCACCTCTATGTAGCTCTTGGATTATCTGCTCCCTTAGCAAACTGTTCGGGATGCACAATCGATTTTCCTTGAAAAGAAACCCGTCTTGCATATGTAAGTCGTCGGAGTGACCTTCTTGGCATCTAACCCATGCGTCCCTGAAGTCGTCGTCATCAGCATATATGTCTTTGAGGCACTCGAACCCGACGACTTCTTTACTCATAGTTACTAACAAATTTGCACGGCGACTCAACGCATCGGCTACCTTGTTCTGTTGTCCTGACTTATGTTTTAGCACGAACGTGAATTCCTGTAAAAACGAGATCCATGTAGCATGCATACGGTTAATGTTAGCTTGACTATTAATAAATTTGAGAGCTTGATGGTCCGTGTAAAGTATGAATTCTCTTTGAATCAAATAATGTCGCCAATGTCGCAGTGCCTGGACCACCGCGTATAACTCGATCTCGTATGTAGACCACTTCTTGCGTGCATCGCTAAGTTTCTCACTGTAGAAGGCTACCGACCTACCTTCTTGAGACAAAACTCCCCCAATTCCGACATATGAGGCATCACATTCGACTTCAAACAGTTTGTCGAAGTTGGAAAGTACAAGAACCGAGATCGTAGATAATCTGCGCTTGATTTCGGCAAAGCTCTTGTTGGCTTCGTCAGTCTACTGAAACTGCCCTTTTTTCATGCAATATATGATTGGTGACACAATAGTACTGAAATTTCTCACGAATCGACGATAGAATGTCGTCAGTCCATGAAAACTTCGCACTTCGTGAATATTTGTGGGAACTGGCCATTCTCTGATTGCCTTCACCTTTTCCTCATCCACTCGAATGCCCGTGGACGTTACGAAAAAATTCAGAAACAATAGGCTATTAGTCATGAAGTTACACTTCTTTAAATTGAGATACAGTTTATTTTCAGTAAGTACTTGCAGGACCTTCTTGAGGTGTTCCATATGGGTAGTTTCATCTTGACTGTATATCAAAATATCATTGAAATAAACCACAACGAATCGTCCAATGAAAGGTTTCAGAACTTGGTTCATCAATCTCATAAACGTGCTAAGCGCATTCGAAAGACCGAAGGGCATGACCATCCATTCATACAATCCTTCCTTGGTCTTAAAGGCCGTTTTCCACTCATCACCCGGTCGGATTCGAATCTGATGATAGCCACTCCTTAGATCTAATTTAGAAAATATTTTGGCACCCTCTAACATGTCCAGCATATCGTCCAACCGGGGTATAGGAAACCTGTACTTTATGGTGATTTTGTTAATGGCTCGGCTGTCGACACACATGCGCCAACTCCCATCTTTCTTTGGAGTTAACAGAGATGGTACAGCACATGGACTCATGCTTTCTCGAATAAGACCCTTACGGATCAACTCTTCCACTTGCCCTTGAAGAATCTCGGACTCATTCGATAATGAGGCCGATTGGGTAGACTGAACTCGGGGATAAAGTCGATATGGTGTTGGATATCCCACATGGGAGGCAACCCATCGGGAAGGTCATCGGGCCAGATTTCTTTGAATTCATGTAGCAAGGGTTTTACTTTTTTAGGGATGATGGTAGGCTCGAGTTCTTCCCCTTTTACAATTAATGCATAAGCCTGTCCTGTTTCTTTAGATTCTTCTACAAAGTCCCGTATGGTTAAAAGAAAACGACCCTCCACTTTAGAAGTTTCAGGTGGTCCCTCTAGATCCATAGAGGCCAATATGGTCTTCTGGCCATCCTTGACAAAGATATATATGTTATCTCGCCCTTTATGAGTGGCATCACGGTCAAATTGCCAGGGTCGACCGAGTAGTATGTGACATGCTTCCATGTCAACCACATCGCATACTACTTCATCCTTATAATGTTTACCAATTGAAAAGGATATGATATACCGTTCAGTTACCTTTATTTCACTGATCTTCTTGATCCAACCGATTGCATATGGAGAGGGATGACGCTCTGTTTTCAATTGTAATTTCTCCACCATGACCTTGGAGACGATATTTTCGCTACTGCCACTATCAATAATCACGTCACAAACCTTTCGATTCACCGTACACCTAGTGTGGAAGATGTTATGCCTTTGTGGATGCACTTCTTTTCTTGGCGCATATAATAACCGCCTCACGACGAGTGACTCGCCGCGATCTTGCTGAACCCAACTTGATTCATCAACCTCGTCCTCGGTGGTATGCTCCTGCTCTTCATCATCTGAATCTTCATCGGCGTTATCAGCACTACCATCATTGAGGGTGAGGTTCGCCACCTTTCGATGGGGACAAGTATTTGATAGGTGGCTCAGTTGGCCACATCGATAGCAGTTGTCAGGCCGGGGTCGAGCGTAAGGGTTCGGGATTCTACTTGGACCAGCAGCAGTCGATACGCCCCTTTGGGGTCTAGCTTGTCCGCTTCCCTGATCTTGGCTCTCAGACGTAGGAGGTTGAGTGCGTGCTCCTATGGGTTCCTTCCCCTTAGACTATGGAGCTCCCTGGGGTGGACCCGCCGTAGTGATCCTTGCGGTAGAATAGGGCCGTGTGGTAGAACGTTCAAGTTGTGCTTCTACCCAAGTAGCCAACTTGATCGCATCATTCATCGTCCAGACGGGCTGCATCTGGACCCGATCCTGAATTGTCATACGCAGTCCACCGTTGAATCGGGCGACTTGCTGCGATTCAGTCTCGACTAAATCATTACGCGCCGCCAGGCGGTAAAATTCTTTTGCGTATTCTCTCATCGACCGATTACCCTGTCGACAATTTTGATATTGTTGAAATAATACCTGATCGTAATCGCTATGGAGGAATCGGGCACGTAATAGCTGCTTCATCCGTTACCATGTGCGGATTGATGCTTTCATCTGTCTAGTTCGTGCGAGTTGCAGTTGTTCCCACCAAGCTGAAGCTCCTCCTTTCAACTTGTAGGCCATAAGCTTGACCTTCTTTGCTTCAGGGATATTCATATAGTCAAAAAATCGCTCAACTTCAGAAAGCCAATAGAGGAAATCCTCAATGTGTAGTTGGCCATTGAAGTTAGGAATATCAACCCGCATCTTAAATTCTCGATCTGTCTGATCTACTTGATCGCCGCCTTGTCTGGGGTGTTGAAAGATTATGTCATCAATTTCCTCCTCACTGGATCCCCCTTCCTCAGGAATGACCCGTGGATGCATTGCTGGTACTATCCTGCGATCAGGGCGATTGTGAGTTTCAACAATCGACGGTGAAAGATTACCGCCAGGAACACGCAGTTGCCCTAGAGTTTCCGCCAAGAGATTCGCTATGCGGTCCATAGAAGCCTGCAGCCCTTGCATGGCCTGTCGATTCTCTTGCATGGTTGCTTTGAAAACTGCCGCCGTTAAAGGTAAATTTCCTAGGGCACCGCCCATGGGATTGTTGCCTGACCCGTCATTAGAAGCCATCGATCCGAGGAGAAACCTCGCTCTGATACCAAACTGACGCAGGGAAGGACGTGAGGTCGAGCACCGTCTTCCTCAAGATGATAAATATTCCGAATCCACGGAACTTCTCTGGACTCCTCACAGAGACTTCTCGAATCCACGAGGAAAGAAAGTAGAAAATAAGAATAATTTCTAATAAATTCGAAATTGATTAAGGAATCCCTAAAATCGAGTTCACAACCCTTTAAATATGAGAACCAAGCAATAAGAAAGAAATCAGACTCAAACTACAACTAAAACTCCTAGAATTCGCAACTTACTATAAATAGTAAACTTACTATTTATAGACAGTCACGATGTCTACTAGTGCGCAAGGTTTTCGGCCAAAAATAGTAAGTGTCCTATTTGGCTTCACCAAACCGTTCTCCTAATTATCCTAAGCACTTTTCATGTTGGACACAACTCCTAAAGCCCAACGGATGAAAAGTTATACTCAAACTAAAACTTACTATTTATAGTAAAAACAAAATTAAAATGAGGAAACGACCGTCGATCAGGGGGTTTCTCGCAAATTTGGGATGCGCAACCCGGCGTAGCGGGGTTGGTTGGCTAAAGTAGCTCATTCTACCCCAAAATCATATATTTTACGCTGGATAACTCATTCCGGATTGTGAGATACGCCCGATCTAAGGTCCGATGGTCCGGATCACTTCTGTCGCCGACCGTGCCTTTTCTGATCCATCTTGGCTATGAAATTGTCCGCGACCTGCTCTACATCAGAAATTCATTATAGATATAGAGAATTTTTCATTTAATGTATTGATAGTAAAACAACTATAACTTTTGATTTGAGCATTGTTACAAAACACAACTTATCAATCTTTATATTATGTTTGTTTAAAAATTACTTGTAATCATACTGAGAATGCTCCAATAAAATTTATTTGACTTTTCTATTTTAGATAAAATTTGTCAATTGAAAATTTTTTTACTACTTTTTGTAATTTCAAAGTAAAATTTTAAATTTTTTATATAAATGATGTAATCAAGTAATCTTAAATAATTATTCGATAAAAAATATTCAAGTTTTCTCTTTTATTTTTTTTCTTATATACTTGAAAACTTACATTGTGACTTCAAGGTCTTAATTACTTGAGGACAACTGTGATCTCTTTCATTATTATGACATGCTCTTCCCTTCAATAAATCCAAATGACTTATAAATAACATCATAAAAGGGAAAAAAAAAAAGAACTTGAAACCTTGTGAGTACGAAGTGCAATTTATCAATCTGAACGCATCCAATCTCTAAAGGGAAAAGGCTTTCCGGTCTCTTCTCTCTAAGTTTCATTTTATTAGCTTTTCAGCCTTCTAACATTCCTCAGTGGCTCAATCACATCCGTCCAAATATGTCATGGCTACAAGGTCTACTTGTGGCACCAGAGTGGCCACATCACAGAAACAAAGAGATATTTCGTCAATTCTGTGCGCTGCATCTAAAGAGCCAATTAATAGTCTCACTAGCTGAGCAATCTCAACCATTCAAAACTCAGGTCAGGATAATTATTAGGTGGACCAACGAGTGCACAAACTAAATGATTAATTACAAGCAATTCACCAATAACTCAAAATTATTTATGCACATGTATGGTCTAACTGATAATCATGGAGGCTTTACTTTTCGACGTGCCATCTACACAGTCATCCCAGCTACATTCAGAGAATTGAAATGCATAGGCAAGAATCATGAGGCATTGAAACAAAAAGACCGTTGTGCACCTTAATACCGTTTGCTTGAATACAAGTACTGATGTATTGCAATATGATACATTGGGACTTTAGCATCTGAATCCATCTCATTTTCCAATGATCCAAACAGTTGATATGATGTTCCTGAATCCATTTCATCTTCGTATCATCCTAACAATTGATACCAAGTTTCTCACCTTTTATTTTGGGTGTACACCTTATATTGTGGGTGTACAAAAAATAAAATCTCTTAAATTTGATCATTTTAATCATTTATAATTTCTTTTGTTTTGGAAATGGTCAGCCATACTGACCATTTGTATAATCGAAGGATTGAAATTATATTCAATCTAAGAAATTTTGGGAGAATCCCCTTTCCAATGAAAGCTAACCCTAACATATAAACGGTTTGGATTATTGAAAAGGAATCCAATTCCAATGATTAGCATACCAGTGTACCATATTGCAATAAGATCAAGACCTAGTCCAGCAAACCTCAATCTTAATTGAATGAAGAGTGGATGTACCAGTGTAATTAGTGGACAAATGTAAGTGAACAGTTGAAAATTTTCATGTAAGTAATGCCTCATGACCACACCTCTCATCACACCACCCACTAGCCATGGAATCTGTATCATGGGCTGTGAAATTAGTGACTCTGATCGCATCAATCAGGCTCTTAATTAATGAGCTCACTTTTAAGTAGCATCCAAACATGTTCTTTTTGTGTGTGTTATAACAAGAAGACCAAACATGCCCAAAAACAAAAATCAAATAACCAACTCATGTGCACTCGAGCCCATAACCTCTATTGAAACGCATTCCAGCTACCCCTTAGCCATGGGAAGAAACCCAGTATCTATTTATTTATTTATTCTTATTATTTCTTCTTTTTACTACAGCCACATACACCACAATAGGTGCTTGAACCCGTGACCTTAATGATGAAACACTTGTGAGTCTACCACTGAGTCAGGGGTCGGATCCCATGGCTTAGATTAGGTTAATCTAAGTAGATTTAGATGACCCATTTTCCACCATCTAAATCTAATAAAGTTAACCCAGTCTATTGAGATTATACTAATCTAATCTAACTCCAAAAGCAGACATTTCCTCCAAATTCATACGTACCATAAATCTCCGAGGGCAATTTGGAAAACAAAAGAAAAAGAACCCCCAAATATTGCTTGATCGTCCGCATATGCAAAGTATAGAATCACACTCACCCAATTACCAAGTCATTTACCAAATGAAGATAGAAAGACTTCCTGTACTAAATAATGCAGCCTTCCTCAACTTTTTCAACTATAAATACCCACTCCCACCGCAACATTTCTCATCACCACTCACTAGCCATGGAATCTATATCATGGATCATCTACTTATCAGCTCTCCTCGCATCTATTGCTCTCTTAATCAAAGCCCTAACGGGTGGCTTCCATCGCCGGAATCTCAACCTACCCCCCGGTCCAAAAGGCTGGCCTATCATCGGCAATCTCAACCTCATCGGCTCACTACCGCACCGTTCCATCCACGATCTATCACAAAAGTACGGACCCTTAATGCAACTCCAATTCGGATCATTCCCGGTCATCGTCGGATCATCGGTCGAGATGGCAAAAAAGATCTTGAAAACCCAAGATCTCAATTTCGTAGGCCGACCCAAGTTCGCAGCTGGCAAGTACACCACATACAACTACTCAGACATCACATGGTCTCCATATGGGGCCTACTGGCGCCAGGCTCGTAAGATGTGTATCATGGAGCTTTTCAGCGCCAGACGGCTCGACTCGTATGAGTACATACGTGTGGAGGAGACGCGTGCGCTCCTCCACAACCTTTTCACTGCATCCGGGAAGGCTATTACACTGAAAGACTATCTATCCACTGTCAGTCTCAATGTCATAAGTCGAATGGTGTTGGGGAAGAAATATACTGAGGAATCAGCGTCCGAGACTCCGATCGTGACGCCCGAGGAATTCAAGAAGATGCTTGATGAGCTTTTCTTGCTTAGTGGGGTGCTGAATATTGGCGATTCAATACCGTGGCTTGGGTTCTTGGATTTGCAGGGGTATGTGAAGAGGATGAAGGCTCTTAGCAAGAAGCTGGACCGGTTTTTGGAGCATGTGATCAACGAACATATTGAGAGGAGGGACGGCGTGAAGGATTATGTGGCGAAAGATATGGTTGATGTGCTTCTGCAGCTTGCTGATGATCCGGATCTTGAAGTTAAGCTCGATCGGAACGGTGTTAAGGCCTTTACACAGGTATGAATTTTGTTGCATGCTCTGAAATGGGTTTGGGGGAGAGTGGATACACTGAATTTTCAGTGTATACACCAATGATTGCCTGTGGTGGGATCTTACGGTTCTCATTGGAAACGGATTGGCTACTGCGTTGTTCTGTGGGCCCCACCATGATGTATGTGTTTCATCCATTCCGTCTATCTATTTTTCTAGATAATTTTATTATATAATAAAAAAAATGATATACATCCAAGTCTCAAATGGACCACATTACAGGAAATTGTGTTGAATGAACGAGACCATTAAAAACTTTTTGGGGGCCATAAAAGTATTGGATCAAGCTGATATTTGTTTTTCCCTTCATCCGGGTCTGTATAACCTAATCAACAGATTTGATGTCAAATAAACAGTACAGTGGGCCTTAGGAGGATTTTAATGGTGAGTATCCAATCACTATTTTTTTACCTGCGGTGTGGTCCACATGATATGTACATCCTCTCATTTTTTGGGATGAAGCCCTAAAAGGATCTGTTAAAATGGATGAACGGAATGGATGAAACACATACATCATGGTGGCTCCCACAGAGCACCATCAGCCACCGGGCTGGTGGCATGGGGAGTAGCCAATCCGTTTCCGTTATCATTGTATTGTAAGATGTACACGTGTACGTTAATCCAGACCGTCGGGTATAGAGTTAAATTCAGAATGATTGAAGTATCTAACTTTATAACTGATGGCCATGAACCAGTAATGAAATTTTTAATGGAGAAAATTCGTCCGGGAAGAATCAGACGGTTGAGATCGTTTTGCTGGTCTTAACCAGTTTGACAGCCAGGATTTTTGTACATATATGCGACGTAGACAGATCACCGTATGTTACGATTACGAAGCATCGGAATCGTCAACAACCCGGGCTTGTGCTTTACGCGAGGCGTAAAGCACCCAAGCTTTGTGGGCCCATCAAGTATTCTGTGTCACATCCACTCCGTCCATCATATAAGCTTCTCAATGATAGGCCCTGGACCCAAAAATCAGCCAGAGGGATGACTCTTGTGGGCCAGATTACAGGTAAAATTGAGGATGGAACGTCAACCATAGGTTTGTGTTTGGTATCAACACGGTGAGTATCTTTCATCAAGCCTCTAAAGAAGGTGTATCTAACAAGGATGATAGGAATATATAAAAATCAGCCTGATACAAAACTTATACGAGATGCATTTCTGGAAATAAAACGTTTTGAGAACAGATTTTACTATTTTCCCTACCTATGGATTATATTGATTTTTATCTATGTAATATTTTTTATTTACGGTTAATTTAATATTTTTCACCTTATGGACGGAGTGGATTTTAAATATATGATATTATTGTCCTACAGATCCTGAGTATTGTACGCACTGCAGGTGTGGTACGCGATTCCGGTCCAATTTTCTTCCTCTAATCTTGACCAAAGGCGGTGTAATCGAAGGCAGAAGCCTTGGCTGCGAAAGAGTTCTCATTTGGTACTCCGGATGAGCACCGAAATGAAGTGACTTTGCTGTCATGCTCTTGTAGTGTATGATCGTTCATATACTTCCACTTAGAAGTTTTCCATGTGGCATGGATATAACTCAAATAACCGTTAAAATAGTAGGCCCCACTCATAAAATACCTTTTGTAGGTCACATGTTTCAATGGTTTTGAGTTACATACAACTACGTGTACAACTTCCAAGCGCATGCGTGAGAGAAAGACGCGCTTTTTAAACCTGAGAGTATTCAACATTTGGTACTCTGTAGAGTATCTTCCATCCAACAAATAATAATAAATGGATGAGACCACCAGGTGGTCCAGGTCCACCACCCAACACACATCTTCTTGGAGACAGTGCTAACTTCTTCAGCGCACTCTGATGAATAGATGTTTATGCACACTCACCTTACACGTGGTACCCAAGAACGCGTGTACAAAATAAGAGCCGTTCATCACTCAGATCTCCCAGCCATCAGGTTGATATGATCTCAGTTGGGCCTAGTATGTATGAAAGAAACGAATTGTTAAGAGGAATTTCCAACTATCAATAGTCAATCATTATACTTTTTCACGGCATTATTATAAACTTATCAGATCCATACGCTAATACAATATATTTTTGTGATAATTGATATTAAATAATATTAAATAATATAAATATATCATTAATATAAGTTTTCCATAAACCTAACATAAAAATTAAGGATGCAGAAACCTAGGTGAGACCCACCACGATGTTTGTGAGAAATCCACGGGTCCATCCATTCCGTGAAATTATCTTTAGACACAAATCAAAAGTGAGCAGAATCCAAGTCTCAGCTAGGCAAAACTGTTGAAACCTACGTGGGGTCAGACAATTGTGTTTGTATGTCATGTATGATGTTCATACGTCATTCCTGCTAACTGAAAACAAAAATATTAGCCTGATTAAAAAATTTTATTTGCCCATGAATATTTAAATTATGGAAGTTCAATAGTCACATTTCCAGCTTACTTGAGTATTAGATTCGGCTTATTTTTTATCTCATACCCTAATATTAGCTCACATAGAGAATGGACCGGGTGTATTTCTCACACACATGGCAGTTAGCCTGACTTAAGTTCCCGGCGTAGTAAATCCATGTCCGAAAATTAACCATCAGATACAAATATTAAAATAGTAAAGTAATTTGTAATTATTATACATTTCTTCCTTTATATTATTAGTGGGCCCTAACGTTTTTTATTATATATCCAGGATTTGATAGCAGGTGGGACCGAGAGCTCGGCAGTGACAGTCGAGTGGGCAATATCAGAGCTATTGAAAAGACCCCAATATTTTGAAAAAGCAACTGAGGAACTAGATCGAGTGATAGGAAAAGATCGATGGGTAGAAGAGCAGGACATCCCAAACCTACCTTACATCGAAGCAATCATGAAAGAGACGATGCGTATGCACCCGGTGGCACCGATGCTAGTCCCCCGCCTCTGTAGAGAGGATTGCACCCTCAACGGCTACGATATCCCTGCAGGAACTCGAGTTCTAGTCAATGTATGGACCATTGGGAGAGACCCCACGATCTGGGACACCCCAAACGAGTTCCAACCAGAGCGGTTCATTGGGCGGGCTATTGACGTGAAGGGTCAGGATTTTGAGTTGTTGCCATTTGGGTCAGGAAGGAGGATGTGTCCAGGCTATAGTCTTGGGCTTAAGGTAATCCAGCTTACTTTGGCTAATCTCTTGCATGGGTTTCAATGGAAGCTGCCAGGGAAAATGATGCTAGAGGATTTGAATATGGATGAGATTTTCGGCCTATCAACACCTAAGAAGGACCCACTTGTAGTCATGGCTGAGCCTCGTCTTCCAGCTCATGTGTATGGCTTATGAATGCTGATAAATGTCTTAGTTTAAGCTTGAATTATATTTATTTTTAGATAGTAGATGAGCATATGTTAAGTCGTCCACTTTGTTATGACAATATATTTGTATTTGTTGAGTGATAAGAGTAATATCTCATTTTATTCGCATATCATATTAGTCTTGTTGTAATGTAATATTTCACACCAATGTGCCGCTTGTGTAAGACTTCAGTCCCATGAAAATGGAATGAAGAAAACCTGGCACAAAATTAGGTGGGATACATCATGAGATGGGGTATATTGTTGGAATTCATGGACAACTGTGATCTAATTAACTCAACAAACAAGTGGCCCACCTAATGACGCAGAGAAGGATGTGAGGTTGAGCACCGTCTTCCTTAGGGGGGTAACTGTTCCGAATTCATAGAACTTCTCTGGACTCCTCAAATACATGAGGAAAATAACAAGAAAATAGAAAATAAATTATATACATTTTAAAATTGATTGATGAATGTAATAAACGAGTTTACAACCCTTTAAATAGAGACACTAAGCAATGGAAGAAATTTTAGAATCAAACTACAACTAAAACTCCTATAATTCACAACTTGTTATTTAACCTAATGGATGAAGAGATTATCAAGCTAAAACTTACTATTTATAGTAATTAAAAACGGAACTAAAATAGGGAAATGACCGTCAATCTGATGGTATTTCACAAATTCAGCTTGTGTAACCCTGCATAGCAGGGTTGGGTGGCTAATGTAGCTCGTCCTACCCCAAAATCATATATTTTACGTTCGATTACTCATTTCGAATTGCAAAATATGCCCGATTTAAGGTCTGACGGTCTAGATCACTTATGTCATCGACGACCTTTTTTAATCCATCTTGGTGATGAAACTATCCACAACCCACTCTACATCACCTAACGTATGGACGAGGCTAAATTTTCAGCAGAACCTACTGTTATCATCGTATGAATGTCCTACACATGGGTGTACATCGAGTTGAACCGAGTTGAGCTTACCCCAACTCGATCCGGCTTGGCCACTAGCTGACCTCAGCTCGAACTTGGTTCCCGAGCTTGACTGGCCAGCTCGGCTCAGTTCGGTCAGCAACTCAGGCTATTTCAAGCAGACACCACAAGAAAGATGGTTTTTAGCGACGAAACCTTTTTTACGAAATTATAAATTCGTAGCTAAAAGTCACTTTTAGCGATGAAAATTTTCGTCGCTAAAGGCTGTAAATAATTTTTCAACAAAATCGAAAGGTTTACTTTTAGTTGTGAAAATTTTCGTAGCTAAAAAAACGTGCATGAGACTTTTAACGACGAAAATTTTCATAGCTAAAGGTAGTAAACAATTTTTCAAAAAAATTAAAAGGTTTACTTTTAGCTGCGAAAATTGTCATAGCTAAAAAAATGTACATGAGACTCTTAGCGACGAAAATTTTCATTGTGGCTGTAAACAATCAAAAGGTATACTTTTAGTTGCGAAAATTTTCGTAGCTAAAAAAAACGTGCATATGACTTTTAGCGATGAAAATTTTCGTCACTAAAGGCTACAAACAGTTTTTATCAGAATGTTTACTTTTAGCAACGAAAATTTTCGTAGTTAGAAAAACATGCATATGACTTTTAGTGACGAAAATTTGCGTCGCTAAAAGTTATAAACAATTTATCGAGAGGTTTGCTTTTAACTACGAAAATTTTCATAGCTAAAAAAAAGTGTATATGACTTTTAGCGATGAAACTTTTCGTCGCTAAAAGCTGTAAACAAATTTTTACATTTAGCTACGAAAATTTTGGTAGTTAAAAAAACGTTCATATGACTTTTAGTGATGAAAGTTTTTGTCGCTAGAGGCTGTAAACAATTTTTTAAAAACACGAAAGGTTTACTTTTAGCTACGAAAATTTTTGTAGTTAAAAAAATATGCATGAGACTTTTAGCGACGAAACGTTTCGTTGCTAAACGATGTAAACAAGTTTTTTAAGAAATCGAAAGGTTTACTTTTAGCTACGAAACTTTTCGTAGTTAAAAAAACATACATGAGACTTTTTGCGACAAAAATTTTCGTCACTAAAAGCTATAAACAATTTTTCAAAAAAATCAAAAGGTTTACTTTTAGATACGAAAATTTTCGTACCTAAAAAACGTGCATGAGACTTTTAGCGATGAAAATTTTCATCGCTAAAAACTATAAATAAATTTTCAAAGATCGAAAGGTTTACTTTTAGCTATGAAATTTGTCGTAGCTAAAAAAACGTGCATATGACTTTTAGCGGTGAAAATTTTCGTCACTAAAAGTTGTAAACAAATTTTTTTTTTTTTTAAATAGAAATTTTACTTTTACCTATGAAAATTTTCGTAGCTACAAAAATGTGCATGAGACTTTTAGCGGCGAAAAGTTTCATCGCTAAAAGTTGTAAACAATTTTTTTTTAAAAATCGAAAGGTTTACTTTTAACTAAGAAACTTTTCATAGCCAAAAAGATATGCATTAGACTTTTAGTTATGAAAATTTTCGTCGCTAAAGCTGTAAAGAATTTTTCGACTTGTAGCAATGAAAATTTTCGTCGCTAAAAGCTGTAAATAATTTTTCCTAAAATTGAAAGGTTTACTTTTAGCTATGAAAATTTTTGTACCTAAAAAACGTGGATAAAACGTTTAACGATAAAAATTTTCATCACTAAAAGCCATAAACAATTTTTTCATAAAGGTTTACTTTCAGCTACGAAAATTTTCGTAGATAAAAAAACGTGGGTGGGACTTTTAATGATGAAAATTTTTGACTTTTTGTCGTTAAAGGGTGTTTTGAATTTTTAGAATAACAATTTTCCTGCTGTGTTGACTTTTACCGACAAAAAGTTTCGTTGGTAAAAGTGTATTTCCTATATCTTTTTTCCGACGGCTTTCAACCGTCGGTAATAATGTATATATATAGTTTTTATACCATATGAGATGAAATTTTATATATATATATATATATATATATATATATATATATATATATATATATATATTAAAAGGTAATATTTAAATGATTTGTAATATCATGAAAAAGAATATTGAGAAGTTTAGAAATTTTGACAGTGTTTGAGAAAAATTTTGAGAACAAAATGATGCTTTTGAAGAAAAAAATCGGCAATTTGAAATTTTTGAGAAAAAAAATAAAATGTGAGAAAAATTTTGAGATTTTGAAAATAAAAATTCATAATTTGTATTTTAAATATTTTTTGAAATATTTTTTAATAAAAATGATTATTTTTTAAAAGAAAAAAATATACATTTAGAAAAAAAAAATGTTATTTTTAAAAGGAAATTGAAATTTATCCGTGAAAAATAAAATTACTAAATTATTATACACATCCACTAATTGAACCTTTAACTGTTTTGGGCAATCTGATCAATGTAGATTGAAGAGTAAATAACTTCGCATGTTTAAATCAAAATTCACTCAAATTGTTGATTAATTTTGTTTGCCCAATATCTTTCTCATATGTAGCATGATCGGGGCGAGTACCTAATCAAATTGAGGGTAATGATCAGTAAAATAGAGTGAATGGACCAGACATGTAAAATGGGTCAAATATTCTTGTCAAAATTGTGACCCAAATTACTGACCTCGTGAGAACCTAAGAATTGATGTTAGTAAGTTTTGTGAGCCTCATCATGATGTGTGTCGAACATCAACACCGTGGATTCGATGCGTCCCCTTTAGGTTATGAGATATCTTAAAAATCATCTGTATATGAAACTCAAGTGGGCCATACCATCTAAAACTATGTGAGACATCCTAAAAAATATAAAAGCACTTGGTGGGGCCCACATGAGTTTTGGATGTGGTTGAAACATGGTCTGGCCCCTCATCCAAGTGGGACATACTAATGAATGGGCTAGATTTGTGCCCAATATATGATTATGAATGTTTAAATGGGAGGGTAATCCCTCTCAACTATAGTATGTGGTGTAGCCCACCTAAGTCATAGATTGACTTTATATTTTAATCTTATGGCCCACCATGGAATGTTGCATCTAATTGATGGGGCAGATCTAAATTTCAAGTGAACCCCACCATGTAAAAGAGAGATAGTAACACCAACCGATGAAACCTTCGTAGGGCCCGCCAGATGTTTATTTGAGATCCAACCTATTATAAGTTAACATAGACATGGAATAATTGAAAATGATTTTATAGATCATTTTATAATATGAGCCCAAAAGTGATTCATATTCTAAGCTCAACTGGACCACACAAACAATAGTAGCGGAACAATGATTGTCACCATTAAAATGTTACAATAAAAAATTCTATCATTTTTAATAGAAATTCAGTGGCTTAATTGTATTTATTTGTATTTAAGATTATTTTTGTATCACTTAATTGGTTGTGGCCTTTTTTTTTTTATATCAATTGAATGGAAACTATTATTATTATTATTTTATTTTATTTTTGCTTTAAACATGATATTTAAATGCTTTGCAATATCACTCAAAAAATCCCACTATACATCTTTGTATTTTAGGAAATAAAGTTCAAAAAAAATTATTATTAGAAAGAATCAATATTTTGATATATAATTGACATTTTGAAAAAGAAAATTGTGAGGTTTAAAAAAAATTATGATTTTGAAAACATTCATTGAGAAAATTAAAAAAAATAATTAACAATTAACAATGTTTGAGAAAATTTTAGATTTTGAAAAAAGTTTGCGGCTTAATAAAAATCAAGATTTTGTAAAAAAAAAAATTGAATAATTTTGATAATTTTGAAAAAATAAAATTGAAAAGATTAAAAAAATTTGTGAAAAGTTTGACAACTTTGAAAAAATAAAATATTTTGAAAAAGAATTGAGTTTTGGATGCGAAGCTCAAGTGGGCATAGCATTTAAACCTTTGTGAAGACATCCTAAAACATATAAAGGCACTTTGTGGGGCCCACATGAGTTTTGGATGCGGCCGAAACTTGGCTTGAGCCCTCATCTAAGTGGGCCAAACATAATGAATTGGTTGGATCCGTGAATCACATCTAGGTGGGCTCAATATATGATTATAAATGTAGGTGGGCTCAATATATGATTATAAATGTTTTAATAAGAGGGTAACGCCTCTCAACTGTAGTATGTGGTGTGGCCCACCCAAGTCTTGGATTGACTTTATTTTTAAGCCCATTGCCCACCATGGAATGGTACATCTAACTGATGGGATAGATCCAAACTTCAAGTGGACCCCACCATAGAAAAGAGTTGGATAGTAATCGAAAACTTCCATGGCCCAAAGAAGTTTTTAATGGTAGGTGTACAATCCTCACTGTTTTCTGTGGTGGGGTCCACTCGAACTTTGCATCAGCCTCATATTTTGGTTCATGCTATAAAATTTTGTGGTAAAATAGATGGATGGAGTGGATAAAACCCAAGCATACACGGTGGACCCCACAAAGTTAATCATATCCTATGCATACTTAGAGGCTGGCTATCGCATGCCAATGCTCAGCAGACTGCGAAGTAACTCACTATGCTTATAGTACTGAGTAAACTCCGTGTGTTCCACCATGATTTATGTATTCTATCCGCTCCATCCATCCATTTTACCAGGTAATTTTATCACTTGAGCCCAAAAATAAAGTATATACAATGTTCAAATGGACCACACCACAGGTACAGTTAAATTGAACGTTTACTATTGAAAACTTCTTGGGGACCAAGGAAGTTTTGGATCAAGCTTAATTTTGTGTTTTCCCTTCATCCATTTCTGTATGATCTTATGAACAGGTTGGATGATAAATAAACATCACCATGGGGCCTAGAAAAGTTTCAACGGTGGAAATCTTTCTTCCCACTGTTTCCTGTGGTATGATCTACTTGATCTTTGAATATGCTTCGATTTTTGGCTCAACCCCTTAAATTAGATGGAAAAATGGATGGACGACATGGATGGACGCAATACATTCAAAGTGGGCCCAACCGAGTTTACTCAGTACGATGAGAGCGTACTATGCAATCCGATTTCCGGACGCGGATTTCCAACGGAAGCCTTCCTGCACTGGAATGCTAGGTGGGGTAAAATGTGATGTTTGTGAGATATCTACACCATCCATCCGTTTTGAGAGCTAATTTTAGGTCATTCGAAAAAAAATGAGGTGGATCCAGAATTGAGGTGGACCGTACGAGAGGGAAAACCGTGGAAAGATTTTCTTATCGTTGAAATCTTCCTAGGCTCCACCTTGACGTTTATATGCCATCCAAACCGTTTATAAGGTCATTCCCACTGGGATGAAGTCAAAACACCAAAAACCTTGCCTGATATGAAACATTGTGGCCATACGAATGTTTTAAACGGTGGTCACTGAATCCCCACTGTTTCATCCTATGCGGCCCACTTGAGTTTTGGATCCACCTAATTTTTGGTTGCATGTCTTGGAATTATCTATTGAAACGGACGAACGGTGAGGATTTCTCATACACATCACGATGGGCCCCACTTAACATACCAGCGCATGAACTTCTTGCGCAAGGCTTCTGCAGAAATATTCTTCGCCCCATCTCCTCTCTCCGTCTCTCTCGTACCCACACACCAGATCCATCTCTCGGCCCCTCTCCAAAACCCTCCCTCTCCCCTCTCCTCTCCCCTCTCAACTCTCTCTTCATCTGGATCTCTCCTTCCTCTCTCTCGATCTCTCCTCCAGCTCTCCCTCTCTCTTTCTCTCTCTCCACCTACGCTCTTGTTGCCGAAGCCCTACCCACGCACGCCTTCTCTCTCTGAAGCTCGGTTGAGGTATCTCTCTCTCTCTCTCAATCTCAATGACGATTTAGGGATTTGGGGATTTTAGGGTGGATTGTCCAAAATAGGAATTTGGGGATTGTAGGGTGGATTTGTCAATGCATATGGCTAGGATCATATAATTCCTAGCAGAGGATCATATAATTCCTGTTTATTTGATATGTTGGAGTCCTTGAGGAATTCTATTATTGTGAGTGAATGATTGAAGCAATATGCAGTTCCCTCATCACTGTACACATGAAAAACATGTATGGTGATTGGGACTGTCTGGCAGGAGTGGGTTGGAATTGAACTAAGATAAGTTTTGTTGTTTTTCTAGCTGTTCATGAATGGATTTACTACTGTGGATGCAGCATGGGCTAGAGATTGTCTATTCATCCATTTTGTTAGCAAATCCTTTTTGGTGATCTATGAGTACATGCCCAGCAATAGCTTAGATAAACACTTGTCTTAGAGAGATTTTGAACTCTTTCACTGTTAATGAGGCATGTAAATGCAATTAAAGCTGCTTCTGTTTACTCTTTCTTGGGGATCTCAGTGCTGTTTTGTATTCTTTTCCCACCTTTCGGCAGTCGTCCTAATAAATTTCGGCTATCTCTCTCAAAAAAATAAATAAATTTTCATCATTCTTCTTTGGAACATCTCCTCCATTCACTTCCAGATCAGAATCTTTCACAAGATTGATTATGTCAGACTTAGCTAAATTCTGTTCATGACCACTTGTGATCTTATCCTCTATTATTTGTCTACAGTCATCTTGTGTTTCTTTGATTGCTAATTGCTATATCACTCTGCTTCAATGTACTAGTCGGCTGCGTGTTTATATTTGTTTTCCCATTTTTCTTCTATCTCCCACTGGACACATCAATGTTTTCTTCTCTTCGAAACTAGTATTTTCTTTGGAAAATTTGAAAATCTCTTTAACACATCATTTGAATCTCTGTTTTTGTGCGTGTGTGTGTGTGTGTGTGTGTGTGTGTGTGTGTGTGTGTGTGTGTGTGTGTGTGTGTGCATTGACATGACTCTGCATATGCATCTACTGAACTCTTGTTCTTTTCATTTTCTGTGTTTATGTGTCTAAATGAACATGTAACCTATAACTCAGTCCAATCCAATCATCTGGTGGGCCGCACTGTGCAAGTCGAGGTTTAGGCAGTTGAATTCACTATGGATGATAGGATTGGCCTGAATTTTGTGGCATTGTGTTTTTGTGGTGGGGTGTGCCCTTTGTATGGGTTGGATGTCACAAGCAAGTTTATGTGGGCCCCGTGCTACTGTATACGATTTGATACTTTGTCAGGGTGTGATGGATGATACACTGGCACTCAGAAATTGCACATCTGCCTAAAATTAAACTGCCTAGAGGGTATTAAAGGCAAAAAAGAAAAAGGAAAAATAAATAAATCTGAATGTGGGTATGATTGTAGCTTCTGCAGTATCAATGCCAGTTATTGGGAGATGGGTGCTTGGGGTGTATGTTATAATAAGAACTTTACGTACTTGGGGTGTTTGTTACTGCTTTATACAATTTTTTGGAAAGAATAGTGATATAAGAATGAGAAGCCAACATTTTCGGTTGTTCCTGAACTTCGCAATTGGGTATAACCGTACTTGGATTTTGGATATTCTTAGAAAGGTGGGATGGGATGCTTTTCTGCAATACCTTTCTGTTTTGGGTAGGATGAAATACTTTGGATATTATTTTGCGTAGAGAAGGCAGAGACACCATATCCCATATAATGTGATTCTGGTTTCTTACTCCACCTGAAATGCTTGGCGAGTTGATGGTTGTTCTTGTTGCCAAAATATATGAATAACCACTGATTTGGAGTACATCAAAACACAGCCTCATTGTGGTTTGTGCATAATTAGCGGTGGCAGTTTCTTAAGGGGTCCTCATGGTACATGTTGACAAAGTCCATCTGTGCATCCTAGAGTATAGGATGTTTTTATGTTCTTCATGATTATACAGTTCTGTTCAATTTCTGAGACAGAAGAATTAGTTTTCTTCCATTGAAGATCCAGGTCAGTTCCCAACCTTAGGTGCTAAGTGAGATCAGCAAATGTGATCGAGCTTTTCTATCTTACTACCAACCGGCCTGATCTGGTTTTACGGATCCCCTTTCTTCCTAATGCTAAGTAAATTGGTTTTTCCAAATGTTGTACTTACTCTTATGAAACATTTTTAATCCACTTTTAAAGAAATGGGTTTGACTGAATTGTTCCATTTCAATCAGCAAATGTGATGTTGCCATGCATATCCATCATTGTTGTCATTAACAATCCACCTGCAATGTAAATTAAAATTAGTTCATCTCATTTTAGTTAAAGAGTGTTTATGTTTCAGTGATCTTGGTTTATATAAATTATCCATGTCATTGATATAAGAATGTGAACCTTTCATCCATGATTCAAGTTCTTCCCAAGACTAGGTGTGGTTTTGAAAGGGTCCAGGGAAATTGTTTTTCATGATTGGTTGAAAGGTCAATTGACATCTCATCCTATTTTGCTTTGTTAGAAAGCACAAATAGTAAAGGTGAAGTGCCTGTTTACTTGTTAGTAAACATAATTGATGTAGTGTAATTGAAGATTTAACTTAGAAATGGATTCCTGCGAGAACTCTTTTCATGTTTCTAGTCTTGTTGAGTCCGGATCAAGACAGGATCTCTAGCAAGTTATTTTAAAGAGTTAATCTCCAACGAGTTTTGAAGAGACGTAGCTCAAAATCTTGCCAAGTCGAGTTGAATGATAGGGTAATTAGGTTTTCATTGTCCTTTTTTAAAGTGTAAATCTTACTAATTGTATTCAATATGTGCAGAGAAAAGCAGTTGTATAGCACGTACTTGGAAACGAACTTGCTGATGTTTACAGAGAAAAACAGTTGTATAGCACATGACTTTTCCTTTTCGTTTATAACCATCTTTTGCGATGGTTGGCTCAGTTGTTTTTTGTTGCATTGAATGGTTGGTGTATACAACACGTCGTGGTCCAAGATGAAGTCCTAGCCAAGAGGTTGTGCCTTATTCCCATCAAAGCTAACCCAAGGCTGTTCGAATATGTTTCATGTTGACAGTTTGTTGACTTTTTATTTTTATTTTGGCTTTCATTAATTCGAATTGGGCTTATTTGTACATTGATTTTTTTAATTTTTATTTTTAATGTATGCATTAGGTACTTCTTCAAGGTCTTTCTTCAAGGGATTTGATATGTGGAAGGAAGAAACTGTAATGAAGGTAAAAAATCAAAGATAATATGGTTTGCTAAATCTGTTTCAGGCATATGAATTACTAAAGAATAAGTGGATAATTGTGAAATCTGAACCTTTGAACTTTTTAACTGTCAAAATGCAAAAGGTTGTCCCTCCTGAAAGACTTTTCAATGATTTAGGTTATAGTAAATGATTTCCTTATTCGAGGAAGGTTTCTGGATTATCTTTTGTTGTTTGACAGGAGCATAAATGTTGACAATGCACAAAGCCTTTTAACTAAGCTGAAGCAACAATGGGGTGGCCAACTTATGTTGTAGATGGAAGGAATGGTTTGTCATATACTAATTACTTGCCCGAGCTAGTTGCATGCGTGCGTGTGTTTTCTTCTTCTTTCTAGAAAGGATTTCTTGGTGGTGTTCTTTCATGTTTTTCTGGCAATGCAGGTTACTGATTTTCCATTAGCAAGGGAGAATAAACAGAATGTTTTGAAGCTCCATGCCCATTTCCATCTTTATATTGCTAATAGAATGTCTTTTACCTTCACTATGGTTTTATTTTGGATGATGGTTTACCTTCACAAAAATTTTCGTCGCTAAAGGTGAGATTTCTTGTAGTGGGCTGAACCAGCTCTGTATATTACACATAATTTGTCATCCACTAGTTTCTGTAAATAAAGATAAGAGGATTGATCTTAATAGTATGGTTGTCATGCACATAGAAAATGCTTGCAATGAAATTTTATGAGTACTAGGTGGCCTATTAATGAAAACAATGTCTCCGTCCATAATACGTCTGTTTATGATTTGACCAATTTTCAAATATGTATGTCCTTTTGAACCTTCCCTAATTGCACAAGTGGCTGAACCATCTTTGTATGTTACACATAATTTATCATCCACTAGTTTCTATAAATGAAAATAAGAGGATTGATCTTCACAGTATGGTCGTCATGCACATAGACAGAAAATGCTTGCAATGAATGTTTATGAGTACTTGGTAATTTCGGAGTCCTTAGTTAGGGTGTGGGCTGAAAGTACGAGTGCTGGAGCCGACGCTTTTGGAGTTCGAACTCATTCTTTTGAAAAATAGAAAAATGGAAATATTAGTAAATATGGATTTTTTTGTTAAAAAGAAAATGAAAGGTAAAGAAGAGACATAACTGAAACTTTGTACTGTGAAAAGTAATATTAACCATCTTACTTTCCTCGTTGAATTTGACATCCAGGAAATGGACCTTTTTCAGAAAGCCATGAATTTAAAACCATTAAATCCTTCTCAGAAATCTGAGTTTATTGAACTGAATTGAATTATTACAATTCAATTTTGTTGAATATCCAAATGCAAGGATTATTTATTTATTATTATTATTATTTTTTTTGGTGATATGCAATAGCTTTTCAGAATTCATATGTTGGTGCATACTTGTGCTTATTCACATGGACTTTGACTATCTTTCTTAAATTTCTTTGGTTTTTTTAATTTTTGTATCTAAATTTGAATTTTTAGGCCCTGAAACAAGATTCGAGGTGCCGTCAACAATGTTAACAGAATCCTCCAGATCAGATTATTGATTGTACCTGATTTTATTTAAATGATTTTGATAATCCATTTTATTTAAATGAGCAAACCCGGATGTGCGTCGGAGCCATCCAGATGTTGAGCGGGGGTCCCTGAAAGGTGGGAACCGCTGTTATGACCATGATGAAGCTGTCCATTTTCTATGGATAACATTGGAGTGACCTGACCATTTGGACATGCCGTATTTATATCTGTATTTGCTCAAAATTGATGAAGCAGACCCGAATGTGTGTCAAAGCTATCCGGATGGTGAGTGGGGATCCTTGAAAGGTGGGAACCGCTGTTATGACCATGATGAAGCTGTCCATTTCCTATGGACAACATTGGAGTGGCCTGACCATTTGGACAGGCCGTGTTTATATCTGTATTTGCTCGAAATTGATGGAGCAGATCCGGATGTGCGTCGGAGCTATTTGGATGTTGAACGGGGGTCCTTGGAAGGTGGGAACTGTTGTTATGACCATGATGAAGCTGTCCATTTTCTATGGACAATATTGGAGTGGGCTGACTATTTGGACAGGCCGTGTTTATATCTGTACTGGCAGAGACCACACCCTTAACCTATAGCTAAACCTATTCTCAAATCTCAAAACCTTTAACTACAAACTAAACCTTAACCTATAACCTAAACTCAATTCCTTAAACTCTAACCAACAACCTAACCTAAACCTATACTTATAACCTAAACCTATTGTCAAATCCCAAAACCTATAACTTAAACTCAATTCCCTAAACCTTAACCTATAACTTAACCTAAACGTATACTTATAACCTAAACATATTCTCAAATCCCAAAACCTATAACTATAACCTAAACCTTAACCAAAAACCTATAACCTATAACTTAAACTCAATTTCCTAAACCTTAACCTGCACCCTAACCTAAACCTATACTTATAACCTAAAACCTATTCTCAAATCCCAAAACCTATCACCTAAAGCTAAACCTTAACTTAAACCTATAACCTATAACCTGAACCCAATTTCCTAAACTAAATTCCCCAAACCTTAACCTATAACCTAACTTAAACTTATAACCTAAACCTATTCTCAAATCCCAAAACCTATAACTATAACCTAAACCTTAACCAAAAACCTATAACCTATAACTTAAACTCAATTCCCTAAACCTTAACCTACGCCCTAACCTAAACCTATACTTATAACCTAAACCTATTCTCAAATCCCAAAACCTATAACCTAAGCCTATAACCTATAACCCAAACTCGATTTCCTAAACTAAATTTCCTAAACCTTAACCTATAACCTAACTTAAACCTATACTTATAACCTAAACCTATTCTCAAATCCCAAAACCTATAACTATAACCTAAACCTTAACCAAAAACCTATAACCTATATTTTAAACCTATAACCTAAACTCATTTCCCTAAACCTTAACCTACACCTTAACTTAAATCTATACTTATAACCTAAACCTATTCTCAAATCCCAAAACCTATAAACCTAAACCTTAACCTAAACCTAAACTTACCTAATGCTATAACCTATAACCTAAACCTAAAACGTAAACCTAAACCTACACTTATAACCTATAACCTAAACCTAAACCTAAAACCCAAACGTAAACCTGATCTCGAACCCGAACCTGATTTTCTAAACCTAAACCTTAACGTATTCTCAATTCCCTAAACCTAAACCTACATTTAATCCTAATCTCAACTCCCTAACTTAAACCTAAACATAAACTTGAAAACCCAAACTTAAACCCGATCCCGAACCCGAACTCGATTTCCTAAACCCAAACTTACAGGTTATAGTTTAGGTTTAGGTTTAGATTTTAGGTTTTAGGTTTAGGCTTTGGATTATAGGTTATAGGTTTAGGGTATTTTTGTTTATGATATTAAGATTATATGTATTTATGCGTGAATGGATGTGATGTGGATAAGATTGTTTGTGTTTGGATGGATGTGGTTTATGTTTGGATGAATTTACTAGTTTGGGTTTAGATGGATATGAATGTGAATATGATGAAATATATTATATAATAGTTGTATATCAGGATGAATATGATGAAATATATTGTAATAGGTGTATATCAGGAATTTTGTGTTGGAATATATATTTTTTTAAAAAATAGACTTTTAGCGACAAAAATTTTCGTAGCTAAAAGTTTTGAAAAATATTTTTAACAACGAAAATTTTCGTAGTTAAAAGTTTTGCAAATATTTTTTAGCAATGAAAATTTTTATAGCTAAAAGTTATGCAAATATTTTTTTGTGATGAAAATTTTCACAGTTAAAAGTTTTGCAAAATATTTTTAGTGACGAAAATTTTCATAGTTAAAAGTTTTGTAATTATTTTTGGCGACGAAAATTTTCATAGCTAAAAGTTCTGTAAATATTTTTTGGCGATGAAAATATTCATCACTAAAAGTATTTAGCTATGAAAATTTAGCTTTTGGTGATGAAAATTTTTGTCGCTAAAGGTGGGATTTCTTGTAGTGAGAGTTCGACCTAAGATTGAGCCGAGTTCGCTTGTGCAACATTTTTACAGACACTTGGATTGGACCTTCAAATTCTCATTATATTTGAGACAACAACAATGGTTTTAAAAGTATTTTATCAAACACCTTCTAAGCAATATATAAATCAAGAAAAAAGGGTATTGGTTTCATATACATACCTTCGTTGACACCAACCACACTTTGTTAAGTCATTTCATGAAACACTTAGTGAGCAACATCAATATTAGAGTAACCGAGTCACCGAACTGGTTCGATCCAAGTTCAATTTGAGTTGGGTTTGATCCGAGTTAAGTTGAGCTGGGGCCAACTCAAACTCATTTTCAAGCTCAAAAAATCAGCTCGTCTCGGCTTGAACTCAACTTCGAACTGAGTCGAGTCGAGTGAGCTAACCAAGCTAGCTTGGTTCGTGTACACCTCTACCTACACAAGTGGCATGTTAGCAGAAAAAATAGGATAACAGTGGAGGTTGTGGTGCAGTTGCCTATAGGTGAACATTTAAGCATTTTTTCATGTGGGAATTTTACATGGTTATTTCGGACTTGACTGCATGGTGACTCCAGTGGTCACTTTGGACTTGGATTGGGTGGTGACCCTGACACTATATAGCTCGGTGGTGTTCGGATGTGGCCAGTTTTTATTGGCCACATGCCCGCTGTGAGAGGTGTGTGCCTAACAAGTTCGGGGGTGGATTGCCTGCAACTTCCAGCAGTCGGAACCTAGGTGATGCCCACCATGACGTCCGTAGAAATCTATCCATCCATCCATTTTTGCCGACTTATGTTAGGACGAGCTCAATTATAAGGCAGATCTAAAACTCAAGCTACACCATCAGAAATAATGGGGATTGAATGCAATACTGAATTGTTTGGAAGGCCACAAGTTTTGGATGAGAGTAATATTTTTGTGTTTTTAGTTCACCTGAGTGGGAATGGAAAATAGATTCAATCAGGTCATGGACTCCACCTTAATGTATGTGTTGTATATCCATGTTCTCCATCCTTTTTGCAAGCTCTTTGTAGGGCATAGACCTAATATTTGTGAGCTAATATTTGTATTAGATCAAATAGTGGTGTTTGACCATTAAAAACTTCTTATTAGCCACAAAAGATTCCGATCAAGCGAATATTTATATTTTTCCTTCATTCAAATCTATAAGACCTCAAATAAACATTGTTCTGGGGCCTTAGAAGGGTTTTAATTGTGGGTATTCAATTACCACTATTTTTTATGGTGTGGTCTACTTGAGGTTTGCATCTGTTTTATTTTATGGTCATGCCGTAATATGAGGGAAAATAAATGGACAACATGGGTATGCAAACCTAACCTAGTTTGCTCCCATGGGATGACTTTATGAATGGTTTGGATGGCATACAACCAACATGGTAGGCCCAGGAAGGTCTTGGAAGCATTTCCTTCCACACTTTTTCTTGTCATTTCACCAACTTGAGTGTTGGATATGCCTCATTTTTCAGCTCTGGAAAAATGGATGGACAAAGTGGATTTCTTACAAACATCAAGTTGGGCCACAATCCACATCTTTCTAAATAGATGTGGATTTACTTTATCTGGTCAGTGGTTCCTAACGTGGTGGCATTTGATTAGGCTATATGCTGATATAAAAAATGGGGCTCATGGTTGAATAAGTACTTGATGTTGAAATCAGTGCCTTCAATTTGGTTCAATGCAGGGGATTTCAGTTCAATCGACAGCCGCGTCGATACGATTGAGAAAATTCTGACTTTCTTAGATTGCTCACTGGATAAATTTTGGTGGTTTTAATTCGATCGACAACAGCATTGATTCAATCGAGAAAAAGAAAAAATACAAGTTTGTTCTTTGGATGTTTTTGGGCACTGTCAATCCGATCGACAATCTAATCAATTCGATCGATGGCCCTCGATTAGAGTTGTTTAGATCAACGGTTCAATCAACAGTTTACGTAACTTCCTACGTTAAGTGCATGGTTTTTTTTTTTTAAATATGGGCGCATAGAAATGAATGAACGAAAGAGCCAAACACATTCCTAAGGTTTTGAGATAGAAAATTCATGTGAAGATGAAAGTTTTGAATATGCAAGTTATCTATCTCTTGTAATATTCTTTTCATAGTAGATTGTTTATCATTTGATGTTATGATTTTTTCCCGCGAGAATTTTTCCATATAAAATTGTTGTGGTATTTGTGTTTACTGAAATTTTTGCTCTCTCTATTACGTGTTTGATTCGTTTTAATATTGTTTCCGCACCTGACATGTAGCAGCTCCACATAACACTTAACAAAACAACTTCCAAATATGCTTTATATAGCCCCATCTCTGACAATAGAACGTGGCCCAATCAAATTCTTTAATTTCAATTACCTTATGCACCGAATCCTGTTGGAATGATAAACTCCCTTAATATACATTGATCCACCACATTCTGATAGCACAAGCGAGTAAAATGGTTATTTGACATGGTATTAGAGAGGAAGGTCCTATGTTTGAATCTTGAGAGAAGCAAATATACCTCTGCTAATATATTATTCTCCCAAGGGGGTTAGGAAAAATCAGATCCGACCCATTAATGTCCCGAAAATCAAGTCCAGCATATTTATGGTGTGTCCCTCCACCCTCAGTGGGGTCACCAAACAATTGACGTCCGGTCATTTCATGAGGGGTCACTGTATCCATCATAAGTCCTATACCCCGCACGGGCCTCAATCAGTTAGGAGCATTCAAAATGGGACGCAGGCCACTACATGTTGTCGGCTAAAGAGTAGCAGTGTGTGTCCATTTCTAACCCTCTTAAGTGGGTGTTACCCAATGTTCATCTTGTATCCCAAAAATCTTCTAGTCCTATACTCCCACAAACCTCATAAAGAAATGTAAAATCACTATTAAAAACTACATATTAGGTAGGACAGCATGCACCTCCGTTGCTATGAACATGTGCAGCAGATCAACAATTATTTTATTAAGAGTATCGAAGTTTAATACTCCACATTTCAATTTCTTCTTTTAGCCTTTCTATTTGTTGGCCCCTCCACACGAGTGAGCCTCCGTGTCCCAAATTAGCCAATCTGCGACGGACCAACATCGTTTGTCGCTAGCGATGGAAAAAGTCCGTCGCTAATCCCTCGTTTGTCGAAAATCCAGACGTCGCTGAATTTAGCGACGGACCAACAGCGACGGACCAACATCCGTCGCTAAAATCTGATTTACAACATATTTACGACTTAATGTAGTCCGTCGTTAATAGGCGACGGACGAAATCCGTCGCAAAATTTGATTTTGTGACAGCTCTAAATTCCCGCCCAAAACACCATATGACACGCTTTTCAGTAGCTTTTGCGATGGATCATGGTCCGTCATAAAAGGACTTTTGCCTTAACATTAATTTTTTTCATTTTTTAAGAATATGGTAGAAAATTTAGTGTTTTTGTAGTCTAATAGTTTTTTAATAGAATTTTGGTGGTTTAATTGTACATATTTGTATCTAAGATTATTTTTTAACAATTGATTGAATGCAAAACGAAAATTTATTCTGTTTTTGTATCAAATGAGTGGAATTTTTATTTTTATTTTTTAATTTAAAATTAATATTTAAATGATTTGTAATATCACATGAAAAAGAATATTGAGAAGTTAAAAAAATTTAACAATGTTTGAGAAAAAAATTAGATTTTGAAAAAATAAAAATTGTAATTTAATAAAAATCTATTTTGTGGGAACAAAAAAGAATTTTGAATAAAGTTGATAAATTTGAAAAAAAAATCATTTGATTTTGAGAAAAAAAAATAATATCCTGAAAAAGAAAATTAAAAATATTTTAAAAAATGTGAAATTTCATTTTATTTTCACTCAAAATAAATTTTGAGTAAAAAATAAAATAAAACGATATTAAAAAATCGATACTTTATCAAAAAATAAACATTTTGAAATGAAAAATAAATAAGTTGAATAATTTTGTGATTTTGAAAAATAATTGAAAATGTTCAAAAATTAAAATTTTAAAAAAAGTTATTTATAAAAACACTAAGATTTTGAAAAAATATATATAATTTTTTAAAAAATTTAAAAGTTGAAAACAACATGATGCTTTTGAAGAAAAAAAAATCGGCATTTTGGAATGTTTGGGAAAAAAAATTAAAATTTGTGAAAATTTTAGATATTTTGAAAATAAAAATTCAGAATTTGTATTTTAATTTATTTTTTTGAAATATTTTATAATAAAAATGATATTTTCTTAAAAGTTTTCAAAGAAAATTAAGAGTAAAAAAATATATATTTTGAGAAAAATGTTATTTTTATATGGAAATTGAAATTTATTTGTGAAAAAAAAAATTAACAAATTATTAGGCAGATCCACTAATTGAACATTTAACCGTTTTTGGACAATCGGATTAGTCCAGATTGAAGAGTAAATAACTTCATATGTTTAAATCAAATTTCACTCAAATTGTTGATCAATCTTGTATGCCCAATATGTTTCTCATATGTAGTTAGCCTGATTGGGGAAAGTAACTAGTCAAATTAAGGGTATTGATCAGTAAAATAGAATGAATGGACTAGACATATAAAATGGGCTAATACTGTTGTCAAAATTATGACCCAACTTATTGACCTCGCGAGAACCTACGAATTGATGTTAATAAGTTTTGTGGGCCCCATCATGATGTATGTCGAAAATCAACACCATGCATTTAATGTGTCCCCTTTAGGTTATGAGATATCTCAAAAATCATTTGTAAACGAAACTCAGGTGGGCCATACCATCTAAAATCATGTCAAGACATCTTAAAAAATATAAAAGAACTTGGTGGGGCCCACATGAGTTTTGGATGCAGCTAAAACTTGGTCTGACCCCACATCCAAGTGGGACACACATAATGAGTGGGTTGGATATGTGAATCACATTAAGGCAAGCCCAATCTATGATTATGAATGTTTTAAGGAAACCCCTTTACATTTACGTAAGTTAGTCATTACCCTTACTAGAGTAAACTCTGTGGGGTCCACCGTTATTTATTTATTTTATCCACTCCATTTATCCATGTTAACAGATAATTTTGAGGTCTAAAGAACAAAAATGAAGCATGTCCAAAGCTCAAGTGGACCACACCATAGGAAATAGTTTGATTGAACCTCTACCATTGAAAAATTCTTGGAGGCCATTGAAGTTTTGGATCAAGCTGATGTTTGTGTTTTCTCTTCATTCATATATATTTGATATTATGAATAGGTTGGATGGCAAATAAACCTTACTGTGGGCCCAAGGAAGGTATCAATGGTTGAAATCATTAATCCACATTGTTTCGTGTGGCATGGTCCACTTGAGTTTTGGATTTATCGAAAATTTGGCATCAACCCACACTATTCATCCATTTTTCGAGATCATTTCAGAGAATTATTCAAAAAATGAATCATATCCAAAGATTAAATGGACCGCACCACAAGTACCAGCATGGATGGGAACGGATTGGCTACTCCCCTGCCACCCGCCCGTTGGCTAGTATTTGATTGTTCATCCATTTTTACCGATCATTTTAGGGCTTGATCGAAAAAATGATAGGGATATAAACCTAAGGTGGACCACATCATAAAAAAATAATATTGATTGGATATCCACCATTAAAATCCTCTTAAGGCCCATAGTACTGTTTATTTGACATCCAATTTGTTGATTAGATCATACAGGCCCTGATGAAGGGAAAAAATAAAGATCAGCTTGATCCAAAACTTTTATGGCCCCCAAAAGGGTTTCAATGGTACAAGTTCAATCCTCCACTACTTTTTTCAGTGTGGTCCACTTAATAGTTAGATCTGTCTTATTTTTTTTCTCAAGCCTTATGACGAGCTCGCCATATGGATGGATGGTTAAGATATAACACATACCTCATGACAGGACCCACATAACTTGCTGACGTCACCCAGCCCCCTCTCTCACGAGCGCGGATGGCTACTAACAAGTTGAGTAGAGAGACTGCTACTGAAGTGACATCACCAAGTTTTGTGGGCCCCACCATGATATATGTTTTGTAGCCACACCATCCATCCATCTGGAGAGATCATTTTAGGGTAAGATCCAAAGAATAAGTCACATTCAAAGCTCCAGTGGACCCCACCAGAGAAGACAGTGGGGAGAGTGACACCACCATTAAAGCCTTCTAAAGTCCACAAAAGTTTTATATCAAGCTGATATTTGTGTTTTCCCTTCTTTAATGTCTTTGTTAACTTTTGAACAAGTTGGATTTCAGAAAAACATCATGGTGGGCCTTAGGAAGGTTTCAATGGTGGGCGTCAATCTTCCCGCTATTTTCTTTGGTGGGGTCCAGTAAAGCTATGGATCTGCCTAGTTCTCTGGGTCATGCCTTAAAATAATATATCCAAATGAATGGACGTTGTGGATACAACACATACATCCTGGTGGGGTCTACAAAACTTGGCGATGCCACTTCAGTAGCGAGTCTCGCCACTCAACCTGTCAGTATCTAATTCGCGTCCCTCACGAGCGGATTAGGGCACCGGCCCCCTCTCTGTTTCAACCCCTCTCATACGCTCTCCTCTCTCTTCCCGTCGATCTCTCTCCCTCCTCTCTCTCTTCATGGTGAAAATCTAGTGACTCGCCTGTTGAAAAAGGTGGATTTGAAGCTCGGGTTAAATTAGATTCACACAGGTGAAAGTATCTCTCTCTCTCTCTCTCTCAATCTTTCTCAATATTAATGCCTATTTAGGAATTTGGGAGTTAGTAGTTTGTAGATTCTTGATTTGAATGTGGACCCTTATTTCAGGATCTGGAGATTTTAGGGTTTACAAATTTGAATGGACCCCAAATTAGGGATTTAGGGATTTTAGAATTTTGGGGATTTTCAGACTTTTAAAATTGGGGATTTTCTGATTTTGCAAATTTTTCTGATTTTACAAATTGGGCTTTTCTGATTTTGCAATTTTTATTTTTTATTTTTTAAACATTCTATTGCTTTTCTCTTTCTAATTTTCATGATGGATCCTAAAAATAAAGGCCACGCCACAAGGAATAGTGTCAAATCATGCTAAATTTACTATATATGGCCAAGATGAATCTTGGAATATCTTGATTTTTGGGGAATCCATTCATCCCAGTGTGGCAAATCATATAAGTAGATTGGATGGCATATAAATATCAGGGTGTAACCTATATGAACTTTGGACGATTTTGGTAGTGGGAATTACAATTTCAACTGTTCCCTGACAGGTGTTGTCTTTGATTTTGGAAGATTTTGGGTACCACCCACTCCGCATGGTCCATATAGGCAATTTGGATCATTGCAACATGCCCTGGATCTAGCTGCAGTTAGCGGTGAAACTCGGACAGGTGTATTTGGATTGAAGATGGATCTAGCGGTGCAACATGTCCTCCTTATACACAGTAGAGATGTGAAAGATGGAGGAAACGTATGTATACTTAGTGTAACACCCTGAAAATCGGGGGTCGGGTAGAAACCCAACTCCCGAGTTCCAAAACGTCACTTATGCAACATAGATAATGATAAATGTATGTTGTCTATAGAATGGCATTAAACAAGATTAAGACTAAGCCAAAACAGCATATCATACTCCAGAGACAGTTAAATTAGCAAGCGAAAGACTGTGATAAATACATAAAATACATAATTAATTGTAAGTTTCCAGAGTATGAACATGTTACCAGGTTAATTAAATACATGTATACTCCAAAAATGGAAAGAAAAAAATATGCATGAGTGCTCCAAAAATATAAAATGACAAGTGTCAAGGCGTCTAATCAACCTCCCTGTAATCCCGTCGATCAGAACACGTATAAAGGAGGGATCCTCCTCCTCATCATTAAGTCCGGCTCCGCTTTACAAGTAGCGCCATCATCTGAAACTAAAATAGGGACTGGTGGGTGTCCAGAACACCATCCCTTAACATGGGAATGAGTAATCAACTCAGTGGAATCATAAAGCAAAGATTAGCATGTTATCAAATCAATCACGCGATAATAGTAAAACAAATAATCAAACATTCCTAGATACTGTTGTTAATGTATGCATAAAATGACATGATGGATGCCCTCACCGACATACTCCCTCATACGGCACCATCTTACGCCCGCGGCATGCTTTCTTCCCGCAGTGCTTGTCACGCTCCAAACTCGGAAACCGGGCTCACAAAATTCTCGATCACCGAATCCGACGCCGACAGCCTCCGTAGAACCCCATTCTCGGCTCCTAACGCCCATTTGTCAGGTTCCGATCCTGAGATGCTACGAGGAGGATTTTTAACGTCAGTTTGATTCGTAATAAGCATAACCAAAGGCATAACACACAAACAACAACCAAAAATTTCATTACATTTCCACTATGATAAAAAACATTATAAGTACAATGAGCATAAAGGGAAATACAATGATGATAGGCCAAAAACTCCAGAGTAATCTGACATGTGCTCAAGCCTCAGCGCTGTTGCGCCCCAACGTCACCTGCACGCAACGGTCGTGCATAAGCTTATAGAAAAGCTTAGAGGGTGGTGAAAGTGTGTGCGCAAGGTAGTAATATGATCATGCAATATCAAAGTAATGCGGAATATGCAGATGGATCCATAATATCACGAGCCGTACCAAGGCTATGCGATGCAAGATGCAAGTCAAGCATACAATCCTCATCTAAGTCCACATGTCAATATAGCTCAACTCTGGGATATCACCGGGGTCTAGTACACTCTAAACCAGATCGCCGCCACATCGCGCGCAATAACGTAAGTGGAAGAGACCTCACTATCCGTCTGCCAATATCGGGCACGACTCATCGATAGTGGACCCATTCCTCGAGCTGGTCAGACTTAGCCTAGCATTGCCCCTTACACTCAGGCGGGTAAGGCCGCACCCCCTTCCAACTAACCACAACTCAGTGGAGAGCGCAACCGTCTAATAATCGGTACTCAACGCTCATTTACCCACTCGGTCTAGACGTTAGAGAAACCTCTTGGTACCATAAGAGTTTAGGGACTTTCACCTAGGGATATCTATAGCACCCCATGTAGAATAAGATTTTCAGTATCCAATCCTGCCAACCATGATGCCTTTGTGGAGGCTACGACCCCAATATCGCTAGGGCGTACAGTAACCATATCACACAATGCGAGATGCATGAATCATACTATCCAATCATGCAGCACATCCGTGCACGTAACGTGCACTCATGTAGGGCAACACCGCCTAATCGGGGGCCCATAAACAACCTGCTCGAAGGCATATGCTATGATCAGTCATCTCTCATATCAAGCATACATATGATGCATATGATAATGAGTCATGAAACTATACTAAACATGTTATAATGAAATGAACTATTCTTACAATGCAGATGGACCTGGACGGCCTATACACAATAATACTGCCTATCAATGGGCCTAAGGGAGAGTCGTAATGTGGACATCCAACCAACATTATACTCGCAATGTGGACGTCAAACCAACATTTGCTTCCAAGGCACGATCGCCGTAAACATTGTTATATAATCCGTATTGGGATCACACATTGCAATGGACTTTAGGTACGTCCTATTGGGTCTTAAATGCATCAAATGGGCCATATCATATGGGCCTTTTATTCATCAAATGGGCCACATAAGTGGACCACACCAATGGGCCTTATGTGCATTGCAATGGGTTATAACCCGTGGGCCTTAGATTGCATCAAATGGGCCTAAACTCATGGGTCTTATATGTAACAAATGGGCTACACCGATTGGGCCCCATATGTACATTGAATGGGCCTCAACCCATAAGCCCTACTACATCTCAATGGGCCTTAATCCATGGGCCCCCAAAACTGTCAAATGAGCCTAATCTCTTGAGCCTTGGAATACATCGTTCTGATTCAATCCCATAGGCCTTTAAATATATCAAATGGGTCCTGACCCATGGGCCTTACAAAATATTTATTTCCATCCAAACTATTCATAGGGACACATGGCCTAGGGCCCATTGTAATATTTGTTTGTAATCCATTATGTTCAAAAGGTTATATGGACCTTGGGCCCACATATATAATATGTGTATCAATATACATACATTATAACTACAACAGCAATTCATACATTAAGGGCATGCATGTATATATATATATATATCTGTTGCAGCAGCTCTTTAAGCATTTAAAATGGAACAGAGGTGGGTCCCACGTAGGGCCCACCACTATATTCATATTATAAAATATACAATATAAACTATATAATATATAATATATAATATATAATATATATATAATGGTGGGACCCACAGAACAGCCGTTACTAGGAGAACAGTGGGCCCCACCGTCAAAACAGATGGATGTTAGGGACAAAACGACGTGGTGGGCTCCATCGTCAGGCGGACGGTGAGGGTGAAACCCATAAATCATGGTAGGTCCCACCGTCCGCAGCTGTGGACGGTGGATAAAATCCATTCATCCCTGTGGGTCCCACATATGTGGCCCACCGTAATGCTTATTTGAAATCCAACCCATTCATAAGGTCACTCAGACCTGGATGAAGTGAAAATACAAATTTCAGATTGATCTGAAACTTCTGTGGGCCCAAAAATAAGTTTCAATGGTAGAGGTTCAATCCCATTATTTCCTGCGGTGTGGGCCACCTGCGCGTTGGATCGAGCTGAAACTTGGAGGGGGCCCACCTGAGGAGGGGACCCACCTCATGGACGGCGTGGATAAGGGATACACATCACGGTGGGGCCCACGGTAGGGCCATGGGTGGCTGTCCGCCCCCCCGTACGCCTGGCAATAGCGCAGGCAGCGCCTGCGCCATCTGACAGCAGCAGGTGGCTGCCTCCTTCCCTTTTCTCTCTCCTCTATTTTAGTATTTCTGTGGTTTTTCACAGGTGGGGCCCATATTAAGTTAATCCAATCCGTCCATTGGATTCTTCAACTCGTAACAAACCAAATGAGACCAAAGTTTGGGATTTTTGGGTGCATAGAATTATCAGGAAAAATTTTAAGGGTAACCACTAAAGTTCCCTATGCTATGGCCCACCAGATGCTCAGATCAGGCCCATTCCTCTACTCAATGGCTAAAATGAGGCCGGTAAATGGATGGACGGATTGGATTGGATATATACATCTAGGTGGGGCCTACATCGATGGTCCACCCCAAGGCTTGCACAAAGCTCATATTTATGTTTTCCTTTGTATAGGGATGTCCAAAGTCCCAGACGTTGGACGGTTTGGGACTTGGATATGCATTGAGGTGGGCCACCACATGGAGAGTGGGGTGGGTACAATGTATTTAAGGTGGGCCCCACTTGTAGACAACTTGGTCAAAATACTTACATCATGGTGGGGTCCATCCAAGTGGGCCGCACGGCCACACAATCACACACAATTAATAGACAAATAAAAGAAAAAAAAAGAAAGAAAAAGAGGAAGGAAGACCGGATGATGGAGGGACCCCGGCACTATGGGCCCTCCCTTTCATATTCTACAACATACATCAAGTGGGTCCCATTATCATGGGCCCATTAGATCCCAAAATCCAACGGTGGAGATCCCTTTTCCACTAAAATAGACGGTCAAGATGACCCTAAGTATGCAAGAATTCAAACATCATGATGGGGTCCATGGAGAATGGCCCCATCATGGAACGATCATGATGATCAAAGTGGGCCATCGGCCACATCTTAGGGTCCCAAGTGAGATCCAAACCATTGATCGGTTGGCCTCACTTGGCCCATCTTTAAAACATGAAAAAAACTACTAACGTCGAGCACCCACCGTCCGATCTTCTTGCTCCTATGGGCTCCTTAGCACCTTAGCTTCAACTTCAATGGATGAGATGAGGAATGGATGGCTAGGATGGGAGATGATGGGGTAGGAAAGTGGGCCACCTTGGAGTTTTGAAAGAGAGGGAGAAGCTTAGAGAGTTCATACGTATGAGATTCCTCTTGCTTGGATTGGATTTTGAAAATGAGAAAGAGAGAGTGAGTTGTAGAGAGAGAGATGGGTGATGGATGGATGTGGTGAGTGATGGTTGTGTAAGAAAACCTTGACTTTTGTGGCTTTTTGTGTAAGAGAGGTATGAGAGGTGTAAGAAATCCTTGACTTTTGAGGCCTTTTGTGTAAGAGAGGTATGAGCTTTGTAAGAAAAGCTTGACTTTTGTGATTTCTTGGGAATGGGTGAAAGGTGATCTGTACTTGACATGTACTTGATATGTGATGGATTGATTGATTAATGGATTGATGTGATTGATGTGACACATTGTAGAGATTCTCTTAGATTTCGCAATGCGCGGCCTTTCCTCGCACCGAACGTCGATCTACAACTCTTGACCAGGGTATCGCCTCGACGAGCGAGTCGCGGCATCGGAACTGCAGCAATGGCGCGGTCGCTATGGTACAGAACTCAGGTCGAGTCGAAACAGGTTGACGTCATATGAATCAGTGTCGCGCGTTAATATTGGTTAAGGGTAGAAGGTTGTCAGAATTCGACCGGTAAGACCGCAGAAGTCTACGGAATGGTACGAACTAAGATACGGGTCTTACAGTGCTCCACATCTTTCAGGAACATGCAATGCGATATGGATAATGATTACCAAGTTGTTATTAATCCTTTTCATACAGCAGGATTGGGAAACTAAGGTACCTTCCTTATATCAATCCCAACACGGATCCTGTCTAGGGTCGTCACTCCTAGTAATCTCATACGATATTATATTTGTAGGTCGCTGCAAGGACTGCCAGGGCAGTTGTTCGCACTCGTTGCACCGCTCCCCCATCACCTTATCAATACAGGCCTAATGTACTCTCGTCGCTACGGAAGGGTCGTCGCCTCCCGTAGACTCAGAATAAGCTCGCGGTCACTACAAAGGGCTCGTCACTTGATCAGTATAGGCCGACAGCAAGAATATAGTGTCCCATACCACCATAATCTGCTCACGAGTCATAAGTGCTCACTAGTCACTACGGGGAGGTTTGTGGCCCCAGCGTAGGCCGACAGCTCGACCATGGTGTCCCATACCACCATGCCCGGCTCATGAGTCTTTATGGATCAAGGTACCATGGTTAACAGGGTTTCCAATGGTAAGTTCAGTGTCGTAGGTTCAAGCAGTTATGACTCATACATGGTGAACATACAGTGGCCAGTCGGGTTATTTGACGGGCTCGACTAGTACGAGTGCATCTCGAGTCGAACGACATGAAGTGCATGAAATACTTCATGTGGCCTAACCACTGCCGCCAACTCAAAACATGACTCGCGTTCATCAACTCGTCCTTCGTGGCAAATAGAAGCCAACCACGAATTCAGTCCGTTACCAACTGCCTGGACTAAGTCATAGTCCCAAGCATTTGTAAATACAATGTCAGTAACCATATGAGAGTAACAGGAATGAATATAAACAATACAAGCATGTTGTCACATGTTATAACATACAACTTAAGCAAATCAAGCAACACATGCATTTCGTATACATAATGAAACCAAAACATATAACCAACATGGGAAATCATATACATCAGCATATTGATTGAGAATTCAATCTCAAAACTAATTCACAACACCATTTACACAATACATACTAATACAAACATTTATACAAACACTTAGTCTACACACTTTAGCCTACATAGCGTATGTCGACTCAAAGTATGCATGTATTTCTAATATCATGGCATGACAAATAACCATGGCAAACATTTCAGCAAAATATGGACGTAGACAGTACTTCCTATAAATGACTAAAATACCCTAAATCTCATATTTCTCGTCCGCTTAAGAAATAGAAAACGGACAGCATGTTCTACATGTCAAATGGCGTTCTCTTCGATAATCTACTATTAAACGATATTGAAAGCTTTGAAATCAGTCAATCAAAGCGTCTAAAATCCGCACCTTTCGCCTTAGACGTGTATCGATTCGAATAGCACGTATACGCTTCGTCAACGGCGTAACGGTGACCTAATGCACAAGATACGTAAGCTACTTTGCTATTGAATCAAAGGAATCCCTAAATCAGCAAGTGGTTAGGATTTTCTTACCTAAAAGTACGTTGAAAATCACCGGGAAAGTGATTTGAATGCGTTGCTTTGGTACGTGCAAAAGCTGGTGCAAGTGGAGGGAAATCTCTCCCACAAGCCTCTCACTTTCTTTCACTTTCTCTCTCTCTCTCTCTATCTAGGGTTTGTTGCAAATTCGGATGGGAGGGTTGTGAGAGGGTTTAAATCCCTTATATAGGCCAAAACATAACCTAAATAGACTTGGAAACAAAGTATACTTGAGTTCTAGCCAAATCGGGGCTGTTTCGATCCAAAAGAGCGTTTCGGGAGGTCCCCTGGCTGAACGCGGTTGGACTTAAGCTCATGCATATCGGATCCTGCTCACCCGAAGTTTTCAGACCAGTAGAGTTCCCATATCGCACGTGGCAGTCCAGTTTCAGTTCAGCGGTCACGGAGAATCGATCGAGGATTCCAAGTACACTAACCTGAGTGAGAAATGTCTCCTGATCCGAGGGTGTATTTGGGTCAGATTTCGACGGTCTGAATGCTTATACTGATCGCGCAAGCGAAACGTGCCAGATTTATTTAAATCCCATTTAATTTTAAATAAATTTCACTTTTTCTCACACTCTTTACTCCAGGCTCAATGAAATAGCCTCAGAGCATCGGTTGGGCTTGATTTTCAAAATAATTGTCAAGTCCAGTTAAGCGGTCATAACGGTCTAAGATTATAGGTATCGGACTTTCGACGCGCGGTCTAGATCCAATACAAAGTTTCAAAGGGTTCCTGAGAACAAACCGGTTTAGAGTTTGATCCTGGATTTCAGGATATCATAGCGTCATTGATTCTACAAGTTTTGGGTCTTGCAGAATGTATTTAAAGCAATCAGGGACAATTTCATAACTAATCTAGTGTAGCGCTGGATAATTCACGTTAAATTCTAAAGAATTAGGTTCTACATAATTTCTTTGGCTTTGAAATTGGATTCTGAGAGGTTACCAAGGTGCTATGGTTGACCCATTGCCTAAGGACGTCTAACCCCAGGTTGGCAAAAATCTGGAGTGTTACACTTAGAGAAAGCAGTTAATTGTGTCTACTGTATAATATAATCAGATTTTTTTCCAATGGTTTAAACATTGCATTATCTTATTTGGCATCTCTACTCTAATGGAATAAGAACTTTTAAAATAAGAGCTACTCTAATAACCTCTTTTTGTTCTAGCAGTTGTTTTAAATAAGCTCATTTGGTAAAATTACTTTTTCAAATTTGAAACAGCTCTTATTTAAAATAAGCATGCTTGGTAACATGTTGAAATGTAAGACCCGTATCCTAGTCCGTACTGTTCCGTCGACTGCCGCAATCCTTACTGTTGAATTTCGGCAACCTGCGATCAATAATCAATGTTTGTACACGAACTTAAGCCGTATCTTATAGAATTGAGTCAGCTTAATACGAGACTTGTATCATTGCGACCGCACAGTCGCCGCGGTTCCAACGCCGCGACTCATGTACCGATCCGATACCCTGACTAACAGATGTGAGCCGGCATTTATTTCAAGAAAACGCTGTGCGTTTGCAATCCCAAGAGAATCTCTATAACATGTCCCATCAATCCCATCAATCAATCCCATCAATCACCTCTCATGTCAAGTACAAAGCACCCATGCTTCCTTTCTCCATAAGTCAAGCAACCACCAAGTCAACTCTCGTGTCAAGTACACCATCACCTCACCCATCACTCACATCCATCACCCATCTCTCACATCTCCTTACATCCCATCTCCCTCTCTCTTTTCTCACAGCATTTCCAAGCAAGGAGAGAGCGCTCCCACGTCCAAGCTCTCTTCCATGTGAGAGAGTACATGTTGGTGGCCCACTTCCCATCCCAAATCTCTCATCCTAGCCATCCATTCTTTATCTTTCACCATCAAAGTGAAGCGTAAGGAGATAGGCTATCCAACGGATCGAGAAGATCAATAGGTGGGTGCTTCTATAGGCTAGTTTTCATGCTTTTAAGATGTACCAAGTGAGGCCTACCGATCAATGGTATGGATCGTACTTTGGACCCTAAGATGTAGCCGATGGCCCATCTTGATCATCAATATCATTCCATGATGGGGCTATTCTCCATGGACCCCATCATGATGTTTACTTTCTTTGCATTAAAGAGGTCATCTAGACCGTCCATTTTTAGTGGAGAAAAATCTTCACCGTTGATCTTTGAATTGGTGGGCCCACTTGTATTAGGCCCCACTCGATGTACGATTGAATGCAAGGGAGGGCTCATAGTGGCGGAGCCCTCCATCACGTGTGTCCCGCTCTATCTCTCTCCCTCTCTTTTCATTTATTTATTTATTTGTGTGTGATGTAATGGCTGTGTGGCCCACTTGAATGGACCCACCATGACGTGAGTATTTTATCCAAGCCGTCCATGAGTGGGGCCCATCTTAGATGTATTGTACTTACACCATCCATCTTGTGGTGGCCCACCTAAACAAAATAAAAAAAAAAGAAACGTCCAGCATCTGGACGCTAGACGTGGAAGGAAAACACAAATGTTGGCTTGATTCTACAAGCCATTCTGGTGAATCGCTTATGTAGGCCCCACCTTGATGTATGTATTCAATCCACGCCGTCTATTCCGTTCCTAAGCCCATTTTAGGCATTGAACCAAAATATGGGGCTGATCCAATTTTCTGGCGGGCCATACTTTAGGAAATAGTGATTTCCACCGTTGAAACCTTCCCTAATATTTCTATACACCAAACAAAATACTCAATATTGGACTCGTTAGATTTCTTATGAGCTATGGAATCCAATGACTGGGATGGATCTATCCGATGTGAGCCGTATACGTGAAAAACCACAAAATCATAGTTTTTTTTTTAAAAAAATAAAAAAAATACATGAGGCATGCTGCTGCCAGAGGCGCAGGCAGCGCCTACACATGCGGGCGAGCGTCTCAGCAGGGACCCACGGCTCCAGCCGTGGGCCCCACCATGATGTATATTTTGTATCCACTCCGTCCATTCTATGGGCCTCTTAGGTCTGTGGGCCCCCACCCAAAAATCATCTCCATATATGGTTCAGGTGGCCCATATCACAGGAAACAGGGTGATTGAACGGCTATCATTGGAGTCCTTTTAGGCATCACGGAAGTTTTGAATCAATCTGAAATTTATTTTTTCTCTTCATTCCAGGTCCGTACGACCTTACCAATGGGTTGGATGGAAAGAAAACGTTATGGTGGGCCCCACATGGGACCCACAATGATTTCAGTGATGTTTATTCTTCATTCACGCCGTCCATACGAACGGTGGAACCCACCTTAAATGTATGTGTTCCATCCCGTCTACTGTCTGAACGGTAGGGCCCCTAGTGATGTATTTGTTTTATATCCAAGCTGCCGATCAGGTGGACCACACAGCTGGAACAATGAGGATTTAATGTCTACCGTTGAAACCTCCTGGTCCAGAGGTTTTGGGTCATTATGAAACTTGTTTTTCCTCTTCATCCGGTCTATGTGACCCTATCAACCGTTGGATGTCAAATAAATAATATGGTGGCCCCACGTGGAACCCACTAAGGATGTATGTGTCTCATCCTCACCGTCCACTGTTTGGATAGTGGGACCCACCAGGATGCATATGTTGCATCCAAACCATCAATCCATTTTGCAAGCTCATTTTGGGCATGAGCTAAACAATGAATTAGATCCATGGTTCATGTAGACCCCCCACCATGATGCATGTGTTGCATCCAAGCTGTTCAACCATTTGATGCTCATTTTGAGGCTTGAGAGTAAAAATAAGTCATGCCTTAAGTTCAAGTGGACCCCACTATTCTAAGTAGTGGTCAATGATGCCTACCGTTCAAAAATCTCCAAGGGCCATAGTAACTTTCCATTAAATTGATAAATATTTCTCACTTCATTTATCGCTATATTAATTTAAAAATAGGTTGGATGAGAAATATATGTTATGGTGGGCCTTAGGAATTTTAATGGTGGAGATCATTATCACCACTCTTATTTGGTTGAGGGCCCATTTGATGTATACATGGGGCCCATTGGTATGACTCATTCGAAGTATACGTAGGGCCCAATTAGTGTGGCCCATTCAATATGCATAAGGCTCATGTGATTGGGCCCATCTTGATGTACTTGTGGCCCATACTACGAGGCCCATTATGACGTATTCAAAGGCCAGGGGCTATAGTCCATTGCAATGTACATAAGGCCCATTGATGTGGCCCACTGGATTTATACAAGGCCCATATGATGCGGCCCATTTGATGTGTCTAAGGCCCATGGGTCGAGGCCCAACGGGATGACCTTAGAGTCCATTGCAATGTGTGATTTCTCATGGTTCATGTAATGATATTTATGGTGGGCCGAGCCTAGGGAACAATGATGGTTTGACCTACACATTGTAAGTACAATGTTGGTTAAATGTCTGCATTGTAACTTTCCTTAAGGCCCATTGATAGGCCCATACTCGTTAATATTCATCACTTTATAACATGCTTAGTATAATCCCATAACTCATGCCCATACGCATCATATGTATGCCTAATATGAGTACTGACTGATCATAACATACGCCATTAGGCAGACCATTTACTGAACTCGTTATGAGACAGAGTGCCTCACATGATCGCTCAGTACGCGCTAGATTGCTGCATGATTTGACAGTGTGATTCATGCATCTCGCATATGTGTGACTTGATCACTGCACGCCCTAGCAATATCAGGGCCGAGGCTCCATAGGTACATCGTGGATGACCGTATCGGATACCAAAAATACTTGGTTCTAGCACTATGGGCACTTAGGATGTCCTTGGGTGAAAGTCTCAGAACCTTTTTGGTACTAGGAGATGCTCCAACGTCTAGACCGAGTGGATACACGAGCGCCTGAGTGCCGAATACAAGTAGGCCGCGTCTCCCACTGTGTCGTAGTCGGTTGGAAGGGGGTGTAGCCTTATCCGCCTGAGTGAGGGGGCTATAAGCTAGGCTGAGTTTGACCAGCTCACAAATGAGTCTGCTATCGATGAGCCGGGTAGGTATTGGCAGACTACTGGTCAGGCGGATAGTGAGGTCTATTCCTCTTGCTTGGCTGTGCAGCTAGGGAGGAGGCAATCAGTGTGAGTGTATTAGACCCCAGTGATATCTAGAGAGGAACTGTACTGATATGTGTACTTGATGAGTACCGACTTGCTTAGATTGCATTTTGCATATGACATTTGGCTATGTAGGCCTCGCATTGCATTGGTGTGGCCGATAGCATTCATGTCTCGCATCGCATGGCTTGGTATGGCCGATAGCATTCATGCCTTGCATTACATAGCCTTGGTATGGTTGATTGTATTCATGGACTTACTGCATACTTTCGTACTACTTTGATATTGTACACTTGGCGTTTGCCTTGCGCACACACTTACACCACCCTCTAAGCTTTTGTAAGCTTATGCACGATAGTTGCGTGCAGGTAGCATTGGACAGCAGCAGCGCTGAGATAGGAGCGCGTATCAGGCCATTTTGGAGCTTTTTGATCACCTTATATTTCCCTTTCCATATTGTACTTAAAGTTTTTGATATAGTGGATATGTGGTAATGTTGTTTTATGACTTGGTTATGCTTGTGGTTATGCTCCATTATAAAAAAAATTCATTCAGAAAATCCTCCTTGTAGGATCCCAGGATTAGAATCTGGCATATGATTGTCAGGAGCCGAGAATGAGACACTACGGAGGCTGTTGACACCGGATTCGGAGATCGGGATTCATGTGAATCTGATTTCCTGGTCTGGGGCGTGACATGAAATAAGGGCACTTTTTAAGGGTAATAGATATCATTTAAAATAAAAAATAAAAAAATAAAAAATTACAACATGACTGTGTGTTGATTCATTTAAGAACCTCTTATTTATTTATTTTTTTGCAGGGTTTGAAGATAGAAAAAAAAAGTTTGAATCATTAACCTTGATCATCAATCATTTAGGCCCCACATTTGATTGATAATAACTCTAGGGAACTACTTTAATTGGATGAATCCAGCCATTTGATCAGTGGATGGCTTGCATTTTTGTTGTCAATTATGTGGGTGGAGAAAAACATGCGAATCACACCCACTTTTCAATGATCTAACAGTTACACTTTAGAAGTGGACAATGTTCTCTTCTCTAAGTAATTGATATGCTACTCTCAGCTTATCCTTTTGTAACTAATATGCTTGAGAACACACAAAGCTGAACTACACTTTGCGAGGAACAAAGTATAAGGGAATGTTCAAACGAGCTGCCTTGATAAGCTTTGTGGGCCAGATTGTGCATTCTTATTTGCCAAACATCTGTCAGGAAGTTTTACATCTATGATTTATCACAATCTTATGGTTGGATGCAAAGTATGAGCTTCAGAAGTTTCAGTCCAATAACTAAGAAAATTCAGGCATTTTGATTTCCTGTTAAATATCTATGTGTAGTATCAGCTTTATTTGGACTAGTATTCATATTTAGATTAATTAACACAAAATTCTGTTACTAGTTAAAGATTATTTCTCCCAATTCCCAAGACAGAAACTGTGGTACTGCCAAACTGTGATACACAAAATTCTGCCTTTGTGAGCCAACTCCAAGAATGATTTTGATAATGCTAAAAGGAGTATGTGCTCTCTTTGTTGCAAGGTGGATAGATATAAATGAGCTATTTAGGTACATTTGTTTTTTTTTTTTTTTTTTTTTTTTTTTAATCTTTCCACAAAACCAGTGAATAAGACTTCCCTTCCCTTTTTCAACCAATAATTAGGACTTGGCTTAGGCAATTTACATAACTCTGCTTTTTGGGCTCCCATCCCATGTGAAATATTGAATATCACGGCACTATTATATAAGCTTTAACCATGTAGAGCATCATGATTGATTTATACTTTATAATGAAGCATGTTGGAAATGTTTTCCATGATATCTGATTTGGGAGTTGGTTTTCCATGTTGACTATTTTATTTTATTTTTGCACCTTTTACTAGTCTTCTTGATGTGATTCTTCGACCCATAACCCTGATTGTGTGTTTATTTCTTGTCTTAATAAGTTGCAGTCTCCTTTGATAGCCAATAGCCTACATACTTTTGAAATATTCTGACACAACAATGTTACCTAAATTGCCAACACCACTACATTTTTCCAGTTTGAATTGCCCCCGATTATGGACCATTTACAATTACCCATCAACTATTTTGTCTCTCCATTATTGCTTACTTTCATTTATTTTCCAAATGTATTGTTTCTCATTTGTCTTTCCATTATCTATCTATCTGGCCTTTAATTATCTATCTTGGGATCTTCCATTGTAGAAATTTTCTTCTAAAAACTTGTATGTACATCTCAGATCTATTGCAATTAGTCAGATTTCAATCCTAGTTGCTTCATTTATCTTGGGATCTTCCCTTGTGGAATTTTCAACATGCGTGCAATTTTCTCATATAAATGCAGCCCCTCTTAGCAATTTTGGGTTGACTTTTATATAAAAGTTGTGCTGCCATGTTTGGATATGAATTTGTTGCTCAAATTTACTAAAACTTTTCCTTTGTGGCTATCATGAATGTTTTGATGGGTGACTTCCAGTGTTACTATGACACTTCCAAGGCAACATATGAGCTCATTCAAAAGATACCACTTACAGGACTGGAGCCTGGAGTTATTGATGTGTTTCTTGATTTCATTTACTACTCAAGTGGTCCTCTACTTGACGAAGTGCTCACCCAAGTTAAGGTTAGGCATCACCCCACATGATGTCAAATTTTATTTCTTTTAGCCTTATGGTTCCTCCAATTCATGAAGATGGTTCTGCATTTCTATGTATTGTTTTCTTCTTTCTTTGAAGTCAAGATTTATGTGTTATTTTGTTGATATAATTTAGAAAAATTTCTGCATCAGTATGCAATCGTTCTTCAAAGCATTTTCTTTTATAAGATGTTATCAGTTGTTCTTTATCTTTATTCAATTTCCTTAGTGCTATTCAATTTTTGCTCATGCTTCATCTTGAAATAAGGTTTTTCTAATGGAGTTATTTTGTTATAACTAGGGAGTTCATGTTTTAGAGGACTTTGTTGCCGAGCAATTGAGGTCCATGATTTCTGATATGTAGGTTGATGTGGTAAGTGACAAGCACTCAAAAGCAAGTTATGATAATGGTGGTGGAAAAGGATTCATGTAGCTGACCCCAATTAATTGGGATACGGTTTAAATGATGATAATGATGGTCTTCCTTATTTTGCTTTAGGTCACTCAGGTTGGCAGCTGGTATATAGGAAGTCAAAGTTGAAATGGTAAATGGTTTCCTTTATTCGCTCCATTTTTATACATGCAAATTGATTTTCACATTCTGTCCTTCATTTGATATGATTGTGTGCCAAAAAATGATGCCCATCCCAAGCATTACAACAAATATGTTGAACTGTGGTGCCAATTATTTCTCAGAGATCTTGGGCCATCTCTAGAGAAAACCCAGAAATCTTTTAGTAAGAAAATCCAACCATTTTCTCTTGCAGCTCAAACCCAATTGCATTTTTCAAATAGCATTAGCTATTTATAGCTATGATTCTTCAGCTTGGAGCTTCTGTTTTTATGCAATAATACTTCATGTTTTGATGAAATGACCTTTTTTTTTGGTGGGTTATTTTTCAGCTCTGTTGAGTGATTACATATCACCTGTGAAGAAATTAGCTTGTGGAGTTCTTGAATTTTTAACTGAAGAGCTGAAGGTTGAACCAAGCTTAACTGGTTTTGGAGAACACACTGACCCTCAGATAATATTAGTTCTGAGATCAAACAATACATCATGCCTTAAAATCTCTCTCAGTGATGGAGCTGGGTTTCAGTCCCACCTGACCACAACTCCTTTATCATTGTTGGTGATTCCTTACAGGTATGAATCTGCATAATGATGCTTCTTCTTTTTCTTCTTCTTTCTATTTAATTCCCAAGTTTCTCTATTTTGAAGAATGGGCTTAATATGGTGGACCCAATTGAGAATGGGAGAGCATGACTATGGAAGAAAGCCAGTTTATGCATATCGTTTGATGGCACATGGAACTATGGAAGAAAAAATATATAAACAACAGGTATAGACAAAACATGACTACTAATAAATGATGTGTATGAGGCTTTACTTACCATCACATTGTGAATATCTAGATCCCATTTTACTGATTAAAAAAAAAAAAAAAAAAACTCTAGATCTCATTTTATTTTCAAATCTTTCTTCTATAATCAAAGTTTGGAAGATTTTTTTTTTTTTTTTTTGTTACTGCAACAAGTGACAAAAGAGGGACTTGCTGTAAAGGGTGGTTGATAGGCAACAAATACATCAGACCATTTCTAAGTAAGGAGGTCCTGCATCTCTTGGATTTGTATTTTAATTGATGGGACATAATTATGATGATCATTTGTTAAGTTTTCAGGGAAAATGATATTCTTTACATTATCTTATTTCATCAGTAGCTGACCTAATTTTGGCTTTTCAGGGTATTTTAATATGGCTTTGTATTACATGATCTTTTGTCCCTTTTTAAACACTTTGCTGTGAAATCAGGGTTATTTTCCCTTCTTAGGAAATGGGATGTACAACAAGAGGTTTGTTTTGGGCTTTGTACTGCTCGGACATTTTCTTTATAGGTCACAGAGTATTCATAATAGTTTTTTTTTTTTACGTCACTCTGCTGTGAAATTAAGCTTTTATCTTCCCTACCTAGGAAATGGAAGGCCGTACTTCAATCTATAAGTCCATTAATCTTGTTAGGATTTGGTCGGCTCATTTTTACAGCAGGTGTAGATTATAAGGTAGGGAGCTTTTTCTTGGTCAGCTTGGTTCTTTTACAATTATGTATGCTTGCACTTGTCGGGAGGTGTTTGTTTGAACTATTCTACTTGGCTTATCTGTTTCGAATTAAGTTGGCGACCTAAGATTCAAATGACAATTATGAAAATTTTATGAACGTATCATTCTTTTTGGTCATTTAGATAGGCATATTTTTTTGCTTAAAATTGGATAGTATTCAGATGCAGATATGCTTATTGCTTAAAATTGGATTTAAACATGCATGTTGAATAGGTCATTAACAATCATTCTAGACAAGAATGTTGAAAGAGTTTCTCGGTGAATGGTAAAGAACCCTGGCTCAAATTGAGTTTGTAGTGTTGAAATTGTTCTTAGTTTTGCTTCTTTTAGTATCTCTTTGGATGCTTTGTTAAACTGTATTGCAATTATTCAAATTTATTATAAGAAGAATATGGCCAAATTGTGACTGGCGCCATTTTAATTCGTTGTAGTTCCATGGGCTTTTAAGTTGGACAGTTGGACTTGGAATGACAATAATTTCAATTTGAGTGGCTAGCCTCACTAGAGTCATTTACTCATTGAATCGAACTATTGCAATTCAAATTTGGGTGAGCATCCAAACATAGCCTTAACTGTTGGGACTTGGAGTCCAATATTAGTTTTCTTCCCCCATGCTTATTACATTTCTTTTCCTTTTTCTCTATGGGTATTGTATCATTTCCTCAATTAGATTTTGGGATTTCTTGTTTTAGATTCTCTCTAGTTATTCTTTTGGACAAGTGTTCTCCATTTTGTTTATCTTTTGCTTACTTTCCTTGGCTGTCAAATATTTAAGCTCAGTTCTGCATTTCTGTTTTGTTCTTCAACAGGTGGAATGAGAGGTTTTAGGATAGATGAATTTATCCCTCAGAAAACATCTTGCATACATCTGCATACATTAGCCAACATGACTTGCACTGTTGCACATATCCAAGACTGAATTTTTAAAATTTTATTTTTCATGTCATGTGATGGAAGAGCTCTTGAAGGAACTCAAGAAAGGAGAGAAAGAGGCCAGAATAGTTGCTGACTTTGATTTGGGTGCATACATGAATGTGGTCTACTATTTTCTTCCTTTTATTCTAGAAGTGGTTAGAAGTTTAGTTTCTATCGGCAATGATTAAAAGCTACAGTTAATTTTGATACGCAATAACAGATGATTCGAGCTCGGGCAAGCTCGAACTCGGCTTGAATTTTTTTCAAGCTCCAAAAACCAACTCAACTCTGTCCGAATCTAGTTTCAAGCCGAGGTGAGTCGAGTGAGTTGACTGAGCTAACTCGATTCGTGTACAACTCATGTTCTACTTGCAAGGTATGTGTGGGGCTAAGAAACCTCCAACCTATGGAGAAATTTTTTAGTTTTACTTTCAAAGGTCTTTATTTGTTTGTCCTTTTTATATGAATTTTTTTTTTTCTATATAGACTATATATGTTCCTTTCTGAGGAAGTTTTTGTTATTTTCATTGTTCACAGATAACTCATTGAAGCGCCAAGATGTTTGGATTTTGTGGTCAATCCATGGTTTCATGGCCATATAAAATGAGAATGGTACGTAATTTTCCATCCAAGCTAAAAAATAAAAACTCTTTTCCTTTGAATATAGGGAGTCTGCTTAACCACTGAATATATAAGGGCTTTGAATAATCCATAGGTTAGAATATTCCAACAGAAGAGTTTTTATTTTTATTTTTGTACCCACACTCAGGCTGCTAGTAGCACCCTTCCCCTTCTACTTTTGGTTACACACTAGTGCCATTTTATAGTATAGAATTCTTTTAAATTACAGATTTTGTAAAATGATTCTATGCAATTGCACTATTTCTATTCATTACAAACCCTTGTGAACGGTTTAAATTACAAAATTCTTTATGCTCGTCTTAATAGTGCTTCTAACCCTGTTTTAACAATGGCTTAGTATTTGATTTTTTTACTGACAAATTTACTTAAATATACAATTTGCAGGTTCGGACTAGAGCCATGTATTTGTAAAGGTATATTTGCTCAAGGGAGGATATCTTAAGCTATGCTAACAAGTTGCTAAAGGCAGAGCTCCCTCTTTCTGTGAGGCTTCTTGGTATGTAGATTGTTTGCATGTTATGCATATTAATCATGGGATGTTACAAGGATTAATATGAAATATAGCAGTGCTTAGGTGTCCTGTTTTTATTGATTGAGAATTGCAATCTCATTGGCAGAGTCTTTTGATGCTCTTCAGTCATTTTAGCCCATTTCCCACTTCATGTACTTGTATGCTATACTATGTATATGCCCATTTTCCAAGCATTGGTTAAGCAACACATGCATCTTTCAACACAGATATGATGCATAAAAGGAACTTTACGAATGGCTTGCTCAGCAGGTTGTATCATCTGATGTATGTTTTCCAATTTGTTATTTCAAGGATTGTGCCCCAATGACATTAAGGGCGTGTTTGGCCAGTTGTATTAGGTGAGATTAGAAAGGATGGAACTAGTTTTAAGGTAATGATGACATTGTCGGTGGATGGGTTGGAGTTCCATGGTATGTATTTATGAATATATTGTATGATGGTTGAATGGATGGATGAGGGAATCAAAGATATTTTTTTGGGTTTGGTTTCATGGACCAAATGGTAATAGAGATGCAGTTTCATAAATGAAAGCAGTTACAAGCACTGCCAAGTTGTTGCTATCTTCTGATTATGCAGGCGTATCTTGTTGGAAAATAGGAATTTCGCAGTTCCTACACTTTCATTTGGTCATTTTGTTAGACACTAGTGCATTAAATGCAGATTGCATTGCGCTGTTGTGTATTGATTCTAACATCTAAAGATCTTTTCAAACTATATTGTGCTCTCCCAGTGAATTCTATGAAGTTAAGAAACGCTCTTACCTTAACCTCTAATGGCTAGGATGAATTCTAGTCTTTTATTTTGTTAATTGGTTTTAGTTGATTAAACTATTCACTTTTCATGGATTTGAGCTGGTTATTTGTAATATATGAAGGGTTGACTAAACTAGTGTCACGCCCCGAACTCGAAAACCGGGTTCACAAAATTCCCGATCGCCGAATCCGGCGCCGACAGCCTCCGTAGAACCCCATTCTCGGCTCCCGGCACCCATTTACCAGGTTCCGATCCTGAGATGCTATAAGGAGGATTTCTAATCATCAATTTGAATTGTAATGAGTATAACCATGCATAACCCATGAACAATAACCACAAGAACACCATCATAAAATTTACTATGATCAAAAACTTTAAGTACAATGCGTAGGAAAGGGAAATACAAGATAATGACAATAATAAAAACTCCAGAAGCTCGGCTGCACGCTCCAACAGCAATGAGACTAAGGCTGCGTCCTGGCGTCACCTGCACGCATTAATCGTGCATAAGCTTATAGAATGCTTAGAGGGTGGTGTAAGTGTGTGCGCAATATAAGCGTGCTCAGAATGCAAGGTCAGAGAAATGCGGAATCATCCTGATGAATACATGAATGCAATCAGCTGTACCAAGGCTATACGGTGCAAGATTTGAATGTTATCGGCCATATCCAGATCATGTGATGCGAGATGCAGCTCAAGCATGTCAATCATCATCATATATCAGTACAGTTCTCATTCTGGATAATCACCGAGGTTTAGTACACTCTAAATGGCACTGCCGCTCTCTAAGCCGCACAGTTCAAGTGAGCGTAAGAAACCTCACTATCCACCTGGCCAATGGTCTGCCAATACCTATCCGGTATGACGATAGAGGACCCATTCATGAGCTGGTCAAACTCAGCCTAGTATTGTCCCCTATCCTTGGGCGAGTAAGGCTACACCTCTTTCTAACCGACCACGACACAGTGAGAGACGCAGCCTCCTAGTAATCGGCCCTCATGCGCTCATACATCCACTCAGTCTCAACGTTGGAGTCATCCTCTGGTACCATCGGGTTTAGAGATTTTCACCCAGGGACATCTATGGCGCCCGTATGCTAAAACCAAGCATTTTCGGTATCCAATCCAGCCACCCATGATGTGTTTGTGGAGGCTATGGCCCTGATGTCACTAGGGCATATCACAATCACACAAATACAAGTGCATGTATCACACTATCAGTCATGCAACCATCCTGCGTGAATCACACTCTCATGTAGGGCAACTCCGCCTATCAAGGAGCCCGTAAACAGTCTGTCCGAAGGCATATGTTATGATCAGTCATTCCTCATCTCAAGCATACATATGATGTGTATGATCATGAATCATGGGGCGGCACTAAACTTATGATATGATAATGGGCTCTACTCAAAACGAAGATGGGCCTAAACGGCCTGCAGACTACAAATATGGGCCTATCAATGGGCCTTAGGAAAAGTGATAATGTGGACATTTAACCGACATCATCCATACAATCTGGACCTCAAACCATCATTGTTCCTAAGACACGTCTCATTATAAACATCATTATATATACCACGGAGAAATCATACATTGCAATGAACCTAAATTCATCTCACTGGGCCTTAAGTACATTAAATGGGCCATATCACATGGGCCTGCAAGTAGGCCGTATCAATGGGCCTTAGGTACTTTGTAATGGGCCATCACCCATGGGCCTTAGAATGCATTAAAATAAGCCCAATCACATAAGCTTTAAGTGTATCAAATGGGCCTAATCACATAAGCCTTATATATATATCAAAGTGGGCCTCAACAATGGGCCACAAATACATCAAATGGCCTGCATACATGGGCCCATATATACCAAAGTGATCCTCAACATTGGGCCTATATACATGTCAAGATGGGCCTAAATACATGAGCTCATATATACCAAAGTGAGCCTCAATAATGGGCCTAAAAATACATCAAGATGGGCCTAAACACATCAGTCCATATGCATCCAAGTGGGCCTCAATAATGGGCCTACAAATACATCAAGATGGGCCTAAACACATCAGCCTACATGCATCCAAGTGGGCCTCAATAATGGGCCTAAAAATACATCAAGATGGGCCTAAATACATGAGCCCATATTTACCAAAGTGACCCTCATGCCTGCCATAATGTTTATTTTTTCTATCCAATCTGTTGATAAGGTCACATGAATAGGGGTCCACCAAAATGTCTATTTTCCAGCCAACCTATTGATATGGTCACATGGGCCAAGGGCCCACTGTAATGTTTATTTTCCAGCTAACCTATTGAGGAGGTCCTATGGATAGGAGGGGGCCCACCGTAATATTTATTTACATCCAATCTGTTAAGAGGTCACAAAGACCAGGGGCCCACCATAACATTTATTTCCATCCAACCTATTCATAAGGTCACGTGGACCAGGGAGGGGGCTGGGGCCCACTGGAATGTTTATTTATCATCCGACTTGTTGGTGAGGTCACGTGGACCAGGGAGGGCCCACGGTGATGTTTCTTTATCATCCAACCGGTTCATGAGGTCACGGTCAGGGTTAGGAATGTGGTCCACAAATCTAATCCACCCATTATGTGTGTCCACCTGACTGGTAGGCCCCACTAAGTGTTTTTATATGATTTAGGCATGTCTTCACATAATTTAGATGGTATGACCCACTTGAGTTCCGTTTATGGCTGATTTTTTGGGGACGCCCCATAGATAAAGGGGACTCATCAAACGTGTGGTGTTGATGCTCGAAACGCATCACGTGGGGCCCACAGCCAGGGCTGTGAGCCCCAGCCAGTCCGTCCGTCAGTAGCCAGCGCAGGCGCTGCCTACACCTACAGCAGTAGCACTGCACCCTCTCTCTTTCTTTTTTTTTTTGAAAATAGGAAAAAAAAACCTGTGGTTTTTGGTAGGTGGGGTCTACCTTAGGAAAATCCAACCCATTCATTGTATGTATCCCACCAATTTAATGGTCTAAACTGAGTTTCAGGTGGGTCTAAGCTACATGTGGACCCCAGTATTTGATTCCATGTGGTTTGGCATACCATTGCATGAATGGTGATGGTGTGGGCCATCTGAGGACTTTTTATGGCTAATTTTTGGAGCCAACGCATCATTCAAGGGGACCTATTAAATGAACGGCATGGATGTAGAACATACATCATGGTAGGGTCCACAACTGGAGATAATGGGGCCCACCTTTTTTTTTTATATGTTGGACGTCCAGACTCCTCTGGACGTCAAGGCACAAATGCATGCAAAGTATATATTTTATTTTTGTTTTCCTAGGTGGGACCCGCATTAACCAGATCTACCCCGTCCATTACATGTGTCCCACAAAATTAGGGGTCCAAAACAAGTTTCAGGTGGGTCCAAGCTTCTTGTGGACCCCAACAATCATTTTCCCAAGTTTTAGCAGAAAATACTAGCATTCTCAATGCCACGGCCTGCCAGATAATTGGATAAGTCTCATTTTTCGGCTTAACGCCTAAAATAATGCAAGGGTTAGAATGGACGGCTTGGATCATACATAAATACCAAAGTGGGGCCTACTTGAACCCCATTTCCAAACCCATTATGGGTAGCTTGTTAGTATACCCATGTCAGTTCACACTTCACATTAACCACTTGTAGCGTCTAACGTCCAGAGACGCTGGACAGCGTGGATATTCACAAACATCATGGTGGGTCCCACATGGACGTGGCCCACCATGTTATATATGTAATATAATATAATATATAATATATGATATTATATATGTGTATGGAATATGGGATCTCCTAAATGTGGTGGGCCACCCCCATCTAATGGATGTAATAGGTAATTTGGTGGGGCCCACTACATTCTAGGATGAGAAAAAAAGAGAAAGAAAGAGAAATACACGGTGTAATAGAGGGACCCCGCTACTATGGGCCCTCATTGATACATCACATACATCACAACGGGTCCCACCAACAAGTGGGCCCTCAAATCATTAAATCAATGGTACAAACTCAAAGATCACCCACCTCTTGTACTCCTTGTTCCCTTAGCCTCCTTAGCTCCTTGCCTTCTCTTTTGATGGTGGTAGATGATGGATCAATGGTTGAGATGAGAGACGAGAGGGGTGGGGAAAGTGGGCCACACTTGGCTTGGGAGAGAGAGGAGCTTGGACGTGTGAGAGTTTGGGTTGCTTGGGAGATTGTTTGAGCAAATGAGAGAGAATATTAAGAGTGATGGATGAAGTGGTGGGTGTAATTAATGAGGTATGGGTTGGTTTGAAAAATGGGTAAAAGAAGGGATGGTGAGGGAGAGAGAGGTTTGACTTGTGGAAAAAGGGGGAGTGGGGTGGTTGTACTTGGATAAGGGATGCATTTATAGTTGATTGATGAGACTTATTGTAGAGATTCCCTCGAGATTCGTAATGCACGGCGTTTCTTTAGAATAAATGTAAACCGACATCTTCTAGCCTGGGTATCGGGTCGGTGCGTGAGTCGCGACGTTGGAACCGAGGCGACGGTGTGGTCACCAAGATATAGGTTTCAGTTCGAGCCGACTTTGGCATACAGGTCTCGGCTTAAGATTGGGCGCAAACGTCGAATACAGGTCGAATGTTGCCGGAATTCGACCGGAAGGACCGTGGAAGAATATGAAATGGTACGGTCTAGGATACGAGTATTACAACTAGCGTTTTCTTGGATTGAATCTGGTTGTTTGTAAGATATGTAGGAAGGGCTCAAAAGAAGGTTGAACAAGAGAAGATACCAAGTAGCCAATTCAAGGCAAGGCATAGCCAACAGTTGAAGTTCTGGATAATTTCTTTTGTATGGGTCCTAATTTGGTGGGAAAGTGTTTAGTTAGGAGGGTTAAAATCAATTTTTGGAGTGGGCCATTTGGGTCATTTCCTCTTTTATTGAATTGAGTTGTCACCAATTTTGTGAATAGGATTATTATCAAACAATAGTGTGAATTATTTTTTAAATGACTATCAGGTGCAAGATTAAAAAAATAATAATAATAATTTATCGATTTTTTTTTACAGATATTTTAACGACGAACCAAATCCGTCGATAATTTCTGAACATTGAAATCAACGACGGATTTGAGGTCCGTCGCTAATGTTTTTAGTGACGACTAATTTTGTGAACATTACCTACAAATATTTTATTTTTTACAACGGATTTATCCATCGCAGATTAAACAACAGATAAAATTCGTCGACCAAAAACGACCCAGTAAACAGCGACGGACCAAGTGACGGATGAAGTCCGTCGTTTACTTGGTTTTACGACAGATTTGGTTCGTCGCAAAACAGCGATTTTGGTGTAGTGCGTGATGAAAGAATACCCTAAAAATCAGGGCAATCCAATTATAAGTGGGCCACACATAGAAGATAATAGATAATCACACAAAAAAAACTTCAAATTCACTTATACCCCACATGACACTTGGATCAACCTAAATTATGGGCCGGGATCCACTTTTGGAATGGGGCAACTTTATTGAATGAGTTGGATGAAATATATACTGCACAAACCGCAGTGGATCCCACATGCAAAGTACTATAACATAAACCTTTCTTACAATGCCTAGATATCAAAATTTTTATTTATAGTTTCGTGTATTAAAAGGTGAAATTTTTTCTTACTAGCTATATAGTAATTAGAGTATTGAGCAGATTATATACAAGAACTGCTCACACACAACTGATTGTACATGCATGTGGAGCCTATCATGGTGTTTGTATGACATCTCACTCTTCCAACAAGGTTGTCCCACAAGGAAAACGGGACACCCACTACAAGAAATATGGTTCTTACCGATGAAAATAATTTTCATAGGTAAAGATAACTTTTCATCGGTAAAATTATTCGATAAAATTTAATTTCATACGTAAAAGTTATCTTTACTAACGAAAATCCTACGAAAATTTTCGTAGGTAATGGGTGTTTACTATTAAGCCATCTTTACCTTTGAAATTTTTTGTAGCTAAAGGGTGTTTTGAATTTTTTAAAAAATAAAGAATCGAAAAGTTTACTTGTGCCTAGTAAAAGCCATCTTTACCTACGAAAATTTTCATAGGGAAAGGACGTTTTGAATTTTTGAAAAAATAAAAAATCGAAAAGTTTACTTTTACTTAACGAAAAGTTTCATAGGTAAATGGTATTTTGAATTTTTCAAAAAACAAAAAATCCAAAAGTTTACTTTTACTTGGTAAAAGCCATCTTTATCTACGAAACTTTTCGTTAGGAAAGGGTGTTTTGAATTTTTGAAAAAATAAAAAATTGAAAAGTTTACTTTTATTGACAAAAAAAGCCATATTTACCTACAAAAATTTTCGTAGGTAAAGGGTGTTTTGAATTTTTCCATAAACAAATTATCAAAAAGTTTACTTTTACCTACGAAATCTAATTTCGTTGGTAAAAGCCATCTTTACCGACGAAAGTGTTCGTAGGTAAAGGGTGTTTTGAGTTTTTGAAAAAACAAAAAATCCTAAAGTTTACTTTTACCTACGAAATCTAATTTTGTAGGTAAAAGCCATCTTTACTATGAATTTTTTCGTAGGTAAATGGTGTTTTGAATTCTTTTACCTACTAAATCTAATTTCCTTGGTAAAAGCCATATTTACCGACGAAAGTGTTCGTAGGTAAAGGGTGTTTTGAGCCTTTAAAAAATAAAAAAAATCCTAAAGTTTACTTTTACTTACGAAATCTAATATTGTAGGTAAAAGCCATCTTTACCAACAAAAGTGTTCGTAGGTAAAGGGTGTTTTGAATTTTTGAAAAAAAATAGAAAATTGAGAAGTTTCCTGGCAAGTGTTAGTAAACAACTTTTATCGACGAAAATATTCGTCTATAAAAGTATTATATTTTTCCCTGAAGAAATATGCCACTAAGAGTTTTACCTACGACACTTTTCGTAGGTAAAACTATTTCCCAATACTCTTACCTAAAAAAATGGATGAGACTTTTACCTACGAAATATTTCGTAGTTAAAAGTCTCTATTTTTTTAAAAAATCTCCTAGCACAAAATTTCTGATATACACCTGTTACAATATATTCTTCCTGATGTACACCTGTTATATAATATATTTCATCATATTCACATTCATATCTATCTAAACCCAAACTACGTAAATCCATCCAAACATAAAATATATTCATCCAAACAATTGTATGGAAAAAAACAAATGAAAAGAGAGAGAGCATATGAGGGGTGATCCTTATCTCTTTAGCTGGATTGAAGCTGCATGTGCCCTACTCAACTTCCTATAACGAGAAGTTATATGGGTCTTGGAATAATGTTGATGAAAAATTTACCTTGTCTATTAATATTATCATATTGTGTTAGGACATGACTTTAAAAATGAGATAAATCCAAATCTCAAATGATTTATACTATAAGAGATTGTGGAGATGGAAATAGATGCATTGCGATGCTTGAGTTTGAGTATGCTTACCAACAAAGCAAGATTTTCTTGTTTGTTTCCATGTGATTGGGATACATTATTTCATCAATCAGGTTCAGGTTCGGGATCGAGTTTAGGTTTAGGTTTTCAAGTTTAGGTTTAGGTTTAGGTTAGGGAGTTGAGATTAGGATTAGGTGTAGGTTTAAGTTTAGGGATTTGAGAATACATTTAGGTTTAGGTTTTAGGTTTAGGTTTAGGTTTTAGGTTTAGGTTAAGGTTAGGTTATAGGTTATAAGTTTAGGTTATAGGTTATGGGTTATAGGTTACAGGTTAACGTTTAGGTTATACGTTTCAGTTTAGGTTAAGGTTATAGATTTAGGTTTAAGTTTAGGTTAAGGTTTAGGTTAAGGTTATAGGTTTAGGTCTAGGTTATAGGTTATACGTTATAGGTTATAGCTTTAGGGAATTATGAATAGGTTAAGGCTTAAGTTTGGGAAATCGGGTTCGGGTTTGGGTTCGCTATCGGGTTTAGGTTTCAGTTTTCAAGTTTAGGTTTAGGTTTAGGTTAGGGACTTGAGATTAGGATTAGGTGTAGGTTTAAGTTTAAGAATTTGAGAATACATTTAGGTTATAGGTTTAGGTTTACGTTTTACGTTTAGGTTATAGGTTTACGTTTAGGTTATAAGTGTAGGTTATAGGTTTAGGTTTAAGTTAGGTTATAGGTTAAGGTTTAGGGAAGTAGAATAGGTTAAGGTTTAGGTTTAGGAAATCGGGTTCGGGTTTGGGTTTAGGTTTAGGCTAAGGAGTTGAGATTAGGATTAGGTGTAGGTTTAGGTTTAGGGATCTGAGAATACATTTAGGTTTTAGGTTTAGGTTTAGGTTTTAGTTTATAAGTTTAGGTTATAGGTTTAGGTTTATGTTAAGGTTAGGTTATAGGTTATAAGTTTAGGTTATAGGTTATTGGTTAAGGTTTAGGTTTTAGGTTTTGGTTTAGGTTAAGGTTATAGGTTTTAGTTTAGGCTAAGGTTTAGTTTTTAAGTTTAGGTTAAGGTTATCGGTTTAGGTTTTAGGTTTAGGTTAGGTTTATGTTTAGGTTATAGGTCATTGGTTATAGCTTTAGGGAATTGAGAATGGCTTAAGGTTTAGGTTTAGGAAATTGGGTTCGGGTTCGGGAACGCGTTTAGGTTTGGGTTTTCAAGTTTAGGTTTAGGTTTAGGTTAGGGAGTAGGGATTAGGATTAGGTGTAAGTTTAAGTTTAGGGATTTGAGAATACATTTAGGTTTTAAGTTTAGGTTTAGGTTTTAGTTTATAGGTTTAGGTTATAGGTTTAGGTTATAGGTTTAGGTTTTAAGTTTAGGTTAAGGTTAGGTTATATGTTATAAGTTTAGGTTATAGGTTAAGGTATAGGTTTAGGTTTAGGTTATAGTTTATAGCTTTAGGGAATAGAGAATAGGTTAAGGTTTAGGTTTAGAAAATCAGGTTCGGGTTCGGTATTGGGTTTAGGTTTTGGTTTTTAAGTTTAGGTTTAAGTTTGGGTTAGGGAGTTGAGATTAGGATTAGGTGTAAGTTTAGGTTTAGGGATTTGAGAATGCATTTAGGTTTTAGGTTTAGGTTTAGGTTATAGGTTTAGGTTTAAGTTAGGTTATAGGTTAAGGTTTAGGGAATTGAGATAGATTAAGGTTTAAGTTAAGGTTAAGGTTAAGTTATAGGTTATAAGTTTAGTTTATAGATTATAGGTTAAGGTTTAGGTCATAGGTTTTGGTTTAGGTTAAGGTTATAGGTTTAGGTTATAGGTTTAGGTTAAGGTTAAGGTTACGGTTTAGGTTTAGGTTATAAGTTATAGCCTTAGGGAATTGAGAATAGGTTAAGGTTTAAGTTTATGAAATCGGGTTCGAGTTCGGGATTGGGTTTAGGTTTGGGTTTTCAAGTTTAGGTTTAAGTTTAGGTTAAGGTTATAGGTTTAGGTTTACGTTATACGTGTATATTATAGGTTTAGGTTTAGGTTAGGCTATAGGTTAAGGTTTAGGGAATTGAGAATAGGTTAAGGTTTAGGGAATTGAGAATAGGTTAAGGTTTAGGTTTAGGAAATCGGGTTCGGGTTTAGGTTTGGGTTTTCAAGTTTAGGTTTAGGTTAAGGAGTTGAGATTAGGATTAGGTGTAGGTTTAGGTTTAGGGATTTAAGAATACATTTAGGTTTTAGGTTTAGGTTTAGGTTTTAAGTTTAGGTTAAGGTTATAGGTTTAGATTATAGGTTTAGGTTTAGGTTTAGGTTATAGGTTATAGGTTATGGCTTTAGAGAATTAAGAATAGGTTAAGGTTTAGGTTTAGGAAATTGGGTTCGGGATCGGGATCGGGTTTAGGTTTGGGTTTTCAAGTTTAGGTTTAGGTTTAGGTTAGGGAGTTGAGAATAGGACTAGGTGTAAGTTTAGGTTTAGGGATTTGAGAATATATTGTCTATGAAACATAGCCAAAAAATACATAGATCGGAAGATGGTGACTTTTATATTAGTAACCATCAAAGGAATAGTTAAAAAGAAATGGGTTGTGGTCCTAATTTAATGATTTCAAAAATTAGATTATCAAATCATCTGATCACTGTGGTTCTTAGACAATGCTCCATCCACAATGGTTGATGACGAGTTCTTGCCTTTTGATTATGTCTCCTACACTTCTGAGCTCCAAGTAAGTGCATCTATCCATCCATCCATCCATACGTGTGCACATACAATCTATGGTATAAGTACATACATACACACATGTAACATGCATTCATGATTTAATTAGTATTAATATAATGATGTTTTTGATTAATAGAGAAGCACAAAGGAATTAGAAAATGAGATATTGGGAAAGCCTATTAGCTTGAGCCCTTTATATAAGTCTATTGAGGAGCTAAACAAGGCAGCTACTAAAATAAATGACCAAAGAAAGGTTAGGCATCCCTTGATTTTTCTATAATATCATTTTTTTTCTTGATTTGTTGGTATTTGGTTTGCAGCCATTTTTTTTTCTTGATTTTTTGGTGTTGTGTTTCTTCCATGTCATCCAAAAGCACAGTCCCAATCTTGAAAATATTGTAGATGGGAAGAAATAAAGAAAATTCTGAAGGTGAAAACCAAATTTACAAACTTAAACTAACGTAAGAAAACCTCTGAACTAATAAACAATCTAATAACTGATAACATACAACTGGTTGTACTAAATCCATTTTTCTATGCTCCATAATTTTTATGCCACTATTTTCAAGGGCACAATGCTTGTGAAAACAGGATGTAGTCCAAGTTACCCTACAGCCAGTTATAGGTGATCAGTCCTCAAACAATCCATTTTACTAACTCAATATCTTTTGGTGATAATAGACAACAACTGGGTTATTGATCATCTTGTGGGTGCTCCCTGATCGGAAACTATCCTTAAGAGAAAAAGCAAAAGGAAAGCATTGTTGGAAGCTTGGAACTAACAATTTTTCCATAAAAGTTTAAACATTCACAATCAAGTTTGATTATGTTAAATGTCAACTGGAATGACTTGGCCAAAAAATCTCAAGCAAATGAAAATTTAAAACACTTACAAGCATGCCAAGCTTGGACTTGAAATCAAAATTTTGAAAAGGGTAGGCCCGACGGCCCGACGAAAAATAGTTTAAAATCCAGGCTAAGACCTACCCAGCCTAGCCTATTGATAACCCTAATTTTATTAGCTGATATTTGTTTTTTTTTTTTCATTCATCCAAATATATTTTACCTTCTGACAAATAAACATTGTAGAATGGCTCTATGAAGATTTTAACAGTGGGACTTTTTATCACTATTGTTTCTTATAGTATGGTCCACCTGAGATTTGCAAAACCTTAATTAGGGATTGAACTTGAATACCCCTAATTAGGGATTTGAACTTGAAAACCCTTAATTAGGGATTTCGATATTTATATATGCAAAACCTTATTTAGGGATTAAAAAATGAAAATCCCCAAAAACATGCAACATTGGAAAACCCTAATTAGGGATTAAAAAATGAAAATCACCAAATACATACACCATTAGAAAACCCTAATTAGGGTTTGGATATTCGACGTTGAAGAGAGAGGAGAGGAGAGGAGAGGAGAGAAATACCTACTGCAATGGCCCCTCGATGCTGAAATGGCCGCCGATGTGTAGATCGATTCGGCTCCCTCCCTTTTTTGGATCAAACAGAGAGAGAGAGAGAGAGAGAGAGAGAGAGAGAGAGAGAGAGAGAGAGAGAGAGAGGATGGAGAGGAATAGGGAACGAGAGAGAGGGGGGATGGAGAGGAATAAAGAGAGAGAGAGAGAGAGAGAGAGAGAGAGAGAGAGAGAGAGAGGAAATTGGTTGTGTTTATGCGCTGACACTCTTCGAGCTCCAAGTTGTATGAACGGTTTAAAGGATGCCAAAATTAAATGGGCCCCACTATGATGCGTGTTGGCCATCAACATCGTGCATTTGATGGGCCCCCTTTAAATTATGGGATATCCTAAAAATCAGCCATATACAGAACTTAGGTGGGCCATACCATCTAAAATCATGTGAAGAAATGGCTCAAACATATAAAACCACTTGGTGGGGCCCACCTAAAATTTTGAAGCATATGAAACTTGGTTTGACTCCTCATCCAAGTGGGACACACATAATGGATGGTCTAGATTTGTGAACCACATCTCGGTAGGCCTAACAAATGATTATGAATATTTTAATGGTGGGTAACCCCTCTCCACTTTTGTATGTGGTGTGGCCCAAAAAAGTCCCGGATTGACTTGAATTTTAAGCCTCAGGCCCATCATGGAATGGTACATCTGATTGATGAGGTAGATGTTCGACACCAGTGACCAAGTCTAGGAGGCCCACCATGTTTTAATTACAAAATTCACTCTGCTAATCAAATTTTATACTCGATGTTAGGTCTTTGAGGTTAAAAAAATAACTAGATCAACAAATTAAATGGGCCACACCACATGAAATAATGTAAATGGGATGTCAACCATATACAGGTTTGTTTGTGCGTGGGCCACCATGTGGTATATATTTAATCAACTTCATTAATCAGGTTTACATTTCATGGAAGCTCTTTCACAAATCGTGTTCAATCCAATCTCCACCATAGACATGTGTACAATCTTGATCACAACTAATTAGTTGATGGGGCCATCTGGTTAAGCTTTCTTGCCATGAGTTTGGTGAGGGACACAATTTGAGGTACCACCATAGACATGTATGGTTTATTTCAGGTGCTGGGCCATGGCCCAACTCTCTTCAGCATAATCGAAAAATTGTCTTAAATGTAGCACATATACAGTGATTAGAATTTTTGATCTGGTGGGCCATAGGTGCCCTAATTGCCTGATATGTGTAATTTTTTTTTATTTAAGGAAGCTGCTGGTGATTTTCTCAAGGACTGACTTGACCTGATGATCTTTACAAAATCTCATTCTATGTGAATGAGGCTTTGGTGGATCCTTGACTATGGGGTGTGGTGGGCCCCACAGTCAGGGATCCACCTAATCTTTGTCCATTATCTGTGCATCTTTTTCTTTGAAGAAGTTGCTGATGATTTTCTTGTAGTATGGCTGGCTGAAAGGACACGTTCTTTGCTTGACTTGCCGACCTTTACATGAAAGGATATTAAAAATAAAATAAAAAATAAAAACTGAAAAACTCCCTTCCTGTCTAGGTACATAAACAATGGTATACACTTACAATAATTTAAAAGTAGTAATATAGACAGCCACCAACCTGTAGGGCCCACCAAAGTTGGGAAATAATAGTATCTTGCTAGTTGCTATCTCCTGAAATTTCCAATATCTCGTAAAGAGATGACTACGTACATTTTTGCCAATTGGCATGGCCCACTAGATGGACAGACTGGATCACCACATGCACATTTAGCACCAGAACAAGGACCTTGCAAGTTACAACATTTTTGGATAGATGCCACTACCTTCACCATTCACTCATTCATACAATTAGGTACAAGCCATGGTGTAATAATCACACCGGTCGGATGATCATAACCCTTTGAATGGATCCAATTTGCTAACAACCATCCATTTTTTGAGAGCCATAATTCACATGGTGCCCCTACTCATAATTGACGATGGACCCGGATGGCTTCAAGTATAACCATCAATTAGTGCTGTCCAAGGGCCCTGACTCAGTTAGTCTGTTCTCAGGTTTTGAACTACAAGTGACAATGTATTGGGTCAGCTAGCAAGTTAACAGACCCGAGCTGTTCCTAATGAAGGTTGGAATAAGCCAAATGGGAATGGGTCAGAGTACGGTTGAACCATATCCAACCTAACCCAACCTAGCCATATAAATAACCAATGAGATGGGATAGATGAACCAATCCAGCCCGGACCATATAGCCCAATGTTCTATTCTTACACTTAGGGCTACAACTTGTGTTCGGATCAAACCAAACCCAATTGAACTAAACCTATAACCGGATCAGGTTGTCAAGGTCCTCGGTTTGGGTTAGGATTGGAAAATACCTACCTAATTTGCATTTGGGTTGAGCATATTTAGGTCAGGTTAAGTCATGTTAGGAATAATGAAAACATCAACTTGCCTGAGAGTCTTACTTGAACCTTTGTGTGGTTGTGTAGGTCAGTTCCGGTTGATCGAGCCCAACTGAACTACAATTAAACTACATCAAGCTGCCCACTGCAACCCGCGGTCTTGGCTGCTCCGGTCCATTCGGGTTTAAGTTCGGGTTTCACTGTTTCCATTCTCACTGTTTCCCCATAGTATGGCCCACTTCGAAAATGGTTTTATCTCATTTTTTAGATCTCATTCTATCATGGTTTGGAGAAAATGATGGACGGAGTATATTTTACACTGTCATCGTAGTTGGCCCACATTAATTCATATCTTCTTGTGTTTTCTCTTCATTCATATCTTTTTGATATTATGAACTTGTTGGATGTCAAATAAACATTACTATGCGTCCAAGGAAGGTATCAACGGTGGAAATCATTATTCCACACTGTTTCGTGTGGCATGGTCCACTTGAGTGGATTTACCAAAAATTCGGGATCATTGGCTTGTTCATCCATTTTTCGAGATCATTTTAGAGAACTATCCAAAAAATTATTCATATCCAAAGATTAATTAAATGAACCACACCACAAATAAGGGGAACAAATTGGTTGCTCCCCTTGACACCATCCAATGGCTTGTGGTTGGTGCTCCGTGGGCCCCACCGTGGTGTATGTGTTTAATCCATGCCGTCCATCTATTTTTAAAAATCATGTTATGGCATGAGATAAAAAATGAGGCATATCCCAATATGAAATGGACCACATTTACAGGAAACATTTTTGAATGAGCGTCAACCATTTAAAACATTTCGGGGGCCATAAAAGTCTTGGATCGAGATGATTTTTGTTTTTCCCCTTTATTTAGGCCTGTATGACCTAATCAACAGATTGGATGTCAAATAAAAAGTACAATGGGCCTTAGGAGAGTTTTAATGATGGATAACCAATTATTATTGTTTTTATGTGGTGTGGTTGGCCTGATATTTATATACCAAGCAATGGCTGGTGGTTGGTGCTCTGTGGGCCCCACCATGATGTATGTGTTTCATCCATGCCATCCATCTATTTTTATAAATCATTTTATGATATGAGAAAAAAAATGAGGTATATCTAAATCTCAAGTGGACAACATTACAGGAAAAAGTGTTGGATGAACGTTGACCATTAAAAATGTTTTGGGGGCCATAAAAGTTTTGGATCAAGCTGATATTTATTATTTCCCTTCATTCGGGTCTTTATGACCTAATCAACATATTAGATTTCAAATAAACATTACAGTGGGCCTTAGGAGGATTTTAATAGTGGATATCCGACCATTATTAATTTCCTATGGTGTAATCCACCTGAGATTTATTTAACTATCATTTTTTGAATAAAACCCTAAAATGATCTCTAAAAATAGATGAACAGAATGGATGAAACACATACATCATGGTGGGGCCCACAGAGCACCCACCACCAGTAGCCAATCCACCTCCCAAATTTAGGTGCGCGCTCAAAACAGAGCAGCGCCCAAAGTTTAGGGATTTCATACTCTCTCTCTCTCTCTCTCTCTCTCTCTCCGTTCCCCAATTAGAGCATTCCCTAAACCCTTCTTTACCTAATCCTCTCTCTCCCTCCTGATCTCTGCTCCATCTCTCTTTCTCCTCCCTCTCTCTCCAATGCATCAGTCATGAAGAAACACAGGCCGTGAACGCCCTCTTCTCTCTCTCTCTCTCTCTCTCTCTCTCTCTCTCTCCTTTGCAGTAGCCGTGAATCTCCTACTTGAAGAAACACACGCCGTGAAGCTCCTCTCCATAGGTTTGATATCTTCTTCTATTTGTATATATTTTTCTATCTTTCTGATTTGATATACGCTGACTGTTTGATGAAATGACATTTTTGTAAAATTTCTTAACCGTACATGTCGTGGGCCACACCTAGAGATTACCTGGGATGTGGTCCACTTATCAGGTGAGATACCCGATGAAATTAATGGACAGAGGATGGTCTGACTTAATGTACAGGTTTGGCCCCCCTAATGAGTGGATTCGTCTGGTTTTCTCCATGGCTCAGATGTTCTGCATAAGTGCCATGTTTGATGGAAGGAAAGCATTGTATGTGAAAGTTCTCGTACAACATTGTATGTGAAAATTTCTCTGTATTGACTGTTTGATCGCTGACGGTGTTTAGAAATTATTTTTTTCCATGGATTTTTTTCTTCATTAATTTTTTTTTATTTTTTTATTTTCAGTAATTTGAGAGTTTGAGAATGAAATTTGATGACATTATTACATTCAAATAATGAAATTTGATTGAAAAATAATGTAGGCTCTTTGCTATTGAATTTGAATTGGTGCAGGGCATTTGTGGGCCTCGCATAGCAGCGGACAAAAAATTGTCCACCACCGCCTAGGTTCTGTACATGTGGGGCCTGTTTGGTGTTCCAGTCTATTGTTCTGCTGGGTCCCACTATTAATGGGGGATTCCCTCAAATTTTTCTTCAACCAGGATGTTTGTTGAGGCTTGCTAGTCCTATATGCGCCTTGATGAAATATATTTGAGCCATGCGCAAATCTGTATGTACCTTGATGAAATGGCTTGCTAGTCCTGTATGCACCTTAAATTCTCTTTTTAAGCTTAAAATCTGATTAGTCCATACACACAGATTTCCAGAAAAAGGAAGAAGAAAGAAGACAGTTTTGTTGCGGTGTGGTCCACTTGAGATTTAGATATGACTCTTTTTTAGGATTTTGCCCTAAAATAATGATCCAAGTGAATGGACCACATGGCTAAAATACATGTATCATTGTGGGGTCCACCGAGCACTGTCCAAATCTCTAATACATAATTACCATTAGCTAAAATGAGACGAAGTCATTTTTAAGTGGCTGCTAAACAGGGCCTTGGGTTTTGGTCAAAACCTCAGTAAAAGTTTCTGCATGTTTTAAAGGAAATAAAAAGAATGAAGTTTGGGCCATTAAACAAAGGTAAACCATGTTGATAGAAACCAATCTACTTAGGCCCCTGTTTGGTAGACACCTACAAATGAGTTCATCTCATTTTAGTTTACCACCATAATGTATCAGAGGTCATGTTTTCTATTACATAGTTACTGCTATTATGAACTCATTATTCATTATAGATCTAGATTTCTAATACATAATTAGTCTTAACTTTATTGAAATGACCTCATTTTTAGGTGCCTACCAAACAGAGCCTTAGTTTTTTTTTTTTCGTCTTCTTCTTCTGGACATGATGGATTGTTTTATGTGAATCAAGCAAGCACCTTGCTATTTTAAGCAAAGGCTATTTAACTAGCATAAGGTATAATTTCATATGTAATATGAGAAGAACCTTTGATACTCTGGCAGAGTGTGATGGATGATACCCAGGTGCTAAGATACTGTACACATGGCATACAAGTAATTCAAAGTAATTTGGACACATTATGGATAGTTTAGATGGATCGTAACCCAAAAGCCAGACTTCTATAACTACCAGATAGGTGGACATTATTGCAGGATGGAAATGAAAAATACCCATTGGTGCCCCTATCCGAGTTTTTTTTTTTTTTTTTTTATTTAAATTTTTAATCCAGTAAGCTATTGGATAGTAGTACTCTATAGGCCCCACCCTGGTTTATGAGTTTTATCCATGCTGTTTTTTTTTTTTCCAGATTATTTTAGAGCAGAAGCCCAAAAATAAGGCAAATTTAAATCTCATCTGGACCATACCATAAGAATTAGAAGTAATTGACTACTTATCCAACCTAACAATTAGACCTAATGTAACCCATGAGTTTCATATTGGCATGTCCACTACTACTCACCATTGTAGTCTCTTAGTTATGATATAGCGCCCTTTGATCTAGCTTTCTTTTTAATGATACGGATTGTGTTTGTTGAAGGTGAATTAGATGTTGAAATCAATGGTTCACAAGCAGTTATGATTGGGCCTGTGTGAAAATAACAGGTATGTTTTTTTTCTTCGTAAAACTTTCACAAGGCGACACTGTTATACTTTAAAAATACATTTTTTGTTAATTACATATTTAATAGAAATTTCAGTATAACCTATTTATTCCTTAATTGCTAAGTACACATTTGACTTTAAGATATTATATTTTTTTGTCTTAAATTAGTATTGTGATTAGTTAGTTTATAGTAGTGACTTATAATTGTGATTTGTAGGTTAGATAATTAGCTACTCGTTTGAAGATCTCTATAGGGCCATACATAGATATAGTGTATTTTTGGTGGCATAGAAATCGCTCAAATTATCCCATTTTGGACAGTTCAAGGATAAATGGATAGTATGCTTTCATATAATCTATTTAAATGTTCATGCCTGATCTGTGATCCATCTCCTCGTTTCTATCTAGATTTTTTTTTTTATTCTATATCCAATGCCAAATATCTTTATATTGCTTTAGATTTTTGACATTGAAATGTAACGTAAGATCAACTTATCTGGAGAGGTATGGGGAGATGTTGCTAAATTTTTAGCATGAACGTTTAAGTCGTAATATGAAAGTATTACAATCTATCCAACCTTGGATGAGTAACTAATTTATGATTTAATTGTATTAGCTTAGAATTGATGGATCAGATCCGGATGAGCGTCGGAGCTATCCCGATGTTGAGCAGGGGTTCCTGGAAGGTAGAAACCGCTATTTATATTCGAGTAAGATAAGATGCATGATTTTCCTTTTTAACTGTTAGTCATAGAGTGACAATACTTGTTTCAATTTTCTTGGATGGATGATGAATATATTTATAAATGTAAATGAAAATAAAAAACTTATAATATATATATATATATATATATGTTATCAATAGAGGATACCTTGTTTAGAGGGACATGAAATTCTTATAGCTTATGGTATGGTGCCCCAATATTGGTTGTATGTTACTAGTATGTAGTAGATAATACTAGGTTCAATAGTAGATAATAGTAGAGAAAACCTAAACCCGATCTGAATCCGAAACTAAACCTGATTCCCTTAACCTAAACTTATAACCTTAACCTAAACCTATTCTCAAATCTCAAAACCTATACTTGTAACATAAACGTAAACCTTAACCTAAACCTAAACCTATACTTATAACCTATAACCTATAACCTAATCCTTAACTTATAACCCAACTCTTAACCTATAACCTTAACTTTAACCTAAAACCTAAACCTAAATCCAAAACAAAACCTATAACCTTAACCTAAACCAAAACCTATAACCTAAACCTATTCTCCTGTCCCTAAAGCTATAACCTATAACCTATAACTTATAACCTAAACCTAAACCTTAACGAAAACCTATAACCTAAACCTTAACCTATAACCTATAACTTAAACTTATAACCTACAACCTAACCTTAACCTAAACCTAAACCTAAACCTTAACCTATAACCTAAACCTATATAACCTAAACCCTAAACTTATAACCTTAACCTAACCTATTCTCAAATCCTAAAACCTATACTTATAACCTAAACCTAAACCTATACTTATAACCTATAACATATAACCTAAACCTTAACCTATAACCCAACTCTTAACCTATAACCTAAAACCTAAACCCAAACCTAAACCTCTATAACCTAAACTTAAACCTTAACCTTAACCTATAACCTAAAATTATAACCTTAACCTAAACTCATAAACTTAACCTAAACCTATTCTCAAATCCCAAAACCTATACTTATAACCTAAACCTAAACCTTAACCTTAACCTATAATCTATACTTATAACCTTAACCTAAACCTATAACCTAAAATCTAAACCCAAACCTAAACCTGGCTATAACCTAAACATATAACCTAAACCTAAAACCTAAACCTATACCCAAACATAAACTTATAACCTTAAACTAAACCTATTCTCAAACCCCAAAACCTATACTTATAACCTAAACCTAAACCTAAACTTAACCTATAACCTAAACCTATACTCATAACCTTCTTAACCTAAACTTATAACCTTAACCTAAACCTATTCTCAAATCCCAAAACCTATACTTATAACTTAAACCTAAACCTTAACCTTAACCTAAACCTATAACCTATATCCTAAACTTATAACCTTAACCTAAACTCATAATTAACCTTAACCTAAACCTATTCTCAAATTCAAGCCTATACTTATAACCTAAACCTAAATCTTAACCCAAACCTTAACCTAAACCTAAACCTATAACCTATAACCTAAACTTATAACCTTAACCTAAACTCATAACCTTAACCAAAACCTATTCTCAAATCCTAAAACCTATACTTATAACCTACCTAAACCTTAACCTAAACCTATAACCTATAACCTAAACCTAAACCTAAATCTATAACCTAAACATATAGCCTAAACCTAAAACCTAAACCTAAACCCAAACCCAAACCTAAACTTATAACCTTAACCTAAACCTATTCTCAAATCCTAAAACCTATACTTATAACCTAAACCTAAATCCTAACCTATACTCATAACCTTAACCTAAACTTATAACCTTAACCTAAACCTATTCTCAAATCCCAAAATCCATACTTATAACTTAAACATAAACCTTAACCTAAACCTAAACCTAAACCTAAACCTAAACCTAAACCTATAACCTATAACCTTAACCTAAACTCATAACCTTAATCTAAACCTATTCTCAAATCTCAAAATCTATACTTATATCCTAAACCTTAACCTATAACCTATACTTATAACCTTAACCTAAACCTAAAACCTAAAACTTAAACCTAAACCTAAACATATAACCTAAATCTAAACCTATTCTCAAATCCCAAAACCTATACTTATAACATAAACCTAAACTTAACCTAAACCTAAACCTATAACCTATAACCTAAACTTATAACCTTAACCTAAACTCATAAACTTAACCTAAACCTATTCTCAACTCCCAAAACCTATACTTATAACCTAAACTTAAACCTTAACCTTAACCTATAACCTATACTTATAACCTTAACCTAAACCTATAACCTATAACCTAAACCCAAACCTAAACCTATAACCTAAATATATAATCTAAACCTAAAATCTAAACCTAAACCCAAACCTAAACTTATAAGCTTAACCTAAGCCTATTCTCAAATCCCAAAACTTATACTTATAACCTTAACCTAAACCTAAACCTAAACCTTAACCTATAACCTAAACCTATACTCATAACCTTAACCTAAACTTATAACCTTAATCTAAACCTATTCTCAAATCCTAAAACCTATACTTATAACCCAAACCTTAACCTTAACCTAAATCTATAACCTATAACCTAAACTTATAACCTTAACCTAAACTCATAACCTTAACCTAAACCTATTCTCAAATCCCAAAACCTATACTTATAACCTAAACCTAAACCTTAACCTATAACCTATAACCTAAACTCATAACCTTAACCTAAATCAATTCTCAAATCCCAAAACCTATACTTATAACCTAAACGTACACTTTAACCTTAACCTAAACCTATAACCTAAAACCTAAATGCAAACCCAAACCTATAACCTCAACATATAACCTAAACCTAAGACTTAAACCTAAACCCAAACCTAAACTTATAATCTTAACCTAAACCTATTCTCAAATCCCAAAAATCTATACTTATAACCTAAACCTAAACCCTAACCCAAACCTAAACCTAAACCTTAACCTATTCATAACATTAACCTATAACCTATAACATATAACCTATAACCTAAACTCAATTCCCTAAACCTTATCCCTAAACCTAACCTAATTAAGCCTAAACCTATAACCTACACTTATAACCTAGCTATAATCTAAACCTAAAACCTAAACTTAAAACCCAAATGTAAACCTGATCTCGAACCCAAACCTGATTTCCTAAACCTAAACCTTAACATATTCTCAAATCCTTAAACCTAAACCTACACCTAGTCCTGATCTCAATTCCCTAACCTAAACCTAAACCTAAACTTATACTATTATCAATTCCCTAAACTTAAACATATAACCTAAACCTATAACCTAGCCTAATCTTAATGCTATTTTCATAAACTGACTCTAGTCTTTTCATTGTAGAGATGGATAAGAGTTGGATGCAAGCTAACAACAGGTTTGGCCCAGAGTATAAATAAGGAGTTCAAGAGTTCATGAAATTTGCGTAAAATCGGGCAGATTTAGGGAATAGGATTAGGTGTCTATGTCGAAAATGCAAGAACATGATATATAAGACTTTAGACAAAGTAGAGGATGATTTGTTCATAGGATTAACGAGGGTTACACTTGGTGGATCCATCATGGTGAAGATATGACCCATAAAGTTGAGGCCACTGAAATCAATGAAGACATAATTGTACCAGATGACGAGGATGAAAATGTTGACGAAATGCAAGATATTATAGGGGATGTGTTTAGGGGAACAGTTGCGGATATTGATTTTGCAGTGACAAGTAGTAGCCAAGATATTCCTCCAATGGGTGATGTCGAATCAGAAAAGTTTAATAGGTTATTGAAGGATATGCAATTTCCACTTTATCTGGGGTGTGAAAACTTCTCCAAGTTGAATTTTCTTACAAAGTTACTTTATTTAAAGACAAGAAATCGTTGGAGTAACAAATTGTTGGACATGTTGCTTGAGTTATTGAAAGAAGCATTACCGGATGGTGAGACATTGCCTAAGTCTTATTACGAGGTAAAATCCTTGATGCGAGACTTGGACCTTAGTTACATCCTCATACATGCATGCATAAATGATTGTTTATTGCATTGAAAAGAACATGATAAGGTTGAAGAGTGTTAAGAATGTGAAGAGTCTAGGTGAAAGTATGACAAAGCCAGGCATTAGAAAATCCTGCAAAAGGTGTTAAGGTACTTCCCATTGAAACGCAGATTACAAAGATTGTTTGTCTCGTAAGATGGCTGAAGATATGAGATGGCATAAGGAGAAATGTGTTCATGATGATGGTACACTGAGGCACCGTACGAACTCTAAAGCCTGATAAAATTTTGACAAGCAATATGACTAGTTCGCAGAGGATTCTCGTAATGCTCGACTAGGTCTTACAAGTGATGGTTTTAATCCATTTGGTAATATGAGTAGCTCGTACAGTATATGGCCAGTGGTACTTATGCCCTACAATTTACCTTCTTGGTTGTGTATGAAGGAGTCATTTTTCATGATGTCATTACTTATTCCTGGACCCAGGTCACCTAAGAATGACATTAATATGTATTTGCGACCGTTAGTAGATGAGTTAAAAGAGTTGTGGAGTCAAGGTGTAGAAACAAATGACACATTTGCAGGATAGACATTTTGATTGCATACAACAGTCTTGTGGACAATAATTGACTTTTTCGTATATAAAAATTTGTCTGTGTGGAGCACGAAGGGCAATCTGGCTTGTCCTACATGTGGTATTGAGACTTGTTCATTGTCATTAAAGCATGGTAGAAAAATGTGTTATATAGGCCATCGTCGCTTCCTTCCGAGTGATCATACTTGGCGCAGGAAGACTATGATCTTTGATGAAAAACAAGATGATAGGCCACCCCCGAAAGAGCTATCTGGAGAAGATGTGATACAACAACTGAGTAACATTGGAGAAGTTATATTTGTTAAGGTATCACACTTGAAGAAGAGAAAACGTACAGTATTGAACTATAACTGGAGGAAGAAGAACATCTTTTTTGAGTTGCCCTATTGGAGAGATCTGAAATTGCGACACAACTTGGATGTCATGCATATTGAGAAAAATATGTGACAATGTCTTCGGAACATTGATGAACATAGAGAATAAAAAAAAGATAGTTTCAAGGCTCGATTGGATTAATAAGAAATGAGTTTAAGGAAAGAGTTGCACTTGTAACCACATGAAAATTCATATACTATACTAGTAGCCTGCTACACGTTGACAAAATTAGAGAGAAAGTGTTTATTTGAATGGTTGAGATCGGTGAAGTTTTTCGATGGGTATGCGTCAAACATATCTCGGTGCGTAAACGTTATGGATTGTAAGGTAACAGGAATGAAAAGTCATGATTGTCACGTCTTTCTGCAATACTTACTACCGGTTGCGATTCGTGGATTCCTGAGTAAGGATATCAATACAGTGCTGATTGAGTTGGGGACATTCTTTAGGATTTGTGTTAGAAATCGTTGAATATGGATGTTATTAAACAACTGGAGAGGGACATTGCCATAATCCTTTGTAAACTTAAAATAATATTTTCACCTGCATTTTTTATGTCATGGTACACCTAGCGATTCACTTACCGGATGAGGCAAAGGTTGCAAGCCTAGTACAATATTGTTGGATGTATTCAATCGAAAGGTGGTAAAACCTATTAAAATTTTTATTCATTCTGTGAACTACATATATCCATATTTTCATACTCTTAACATAGTGGTTTTATGTATAGATACCTTCATACACTCAAACGATTTATGAGGAATAAGGCACGTCCGAAGGGATCCATAGCTGAAGCGTACATTGATAATGAGTGCCTTACATTTTGCTCCATGTATCTTCGTGGCATAGAGACTAAATTCAAACGAGAATATCGAAATTCCGATGAAGGGCAAGAGCATGAACAAGGACTCATATTTGTGTTTGCACATAATGTTCATCTTTTAGAATCCCCGACGTTTCAGGATATGGACCTTGGGGATCTAGTAAAGGCGAGATGGTATGTATTGCATAATTATGAAGAAATATATTCATACTTGCAGTAAGTCTTTCCTCGATTATTGTTTTCTCTATAAATAATGATCTTATTATTTTTTGTTGATGACGTGCCATTTATGTGTAGAGAACACATTGTCACGCCCAAACTCGGAAACCGGGCTCACAAAATTTTCGATCGCCGAATCCGACACCGACAGCCTCCGTAGAACCCCATTCTCAGCTCCTAGCGCCCATTCGCCAGGTTTTGATCCTGAGATGCTACGAGGAGGATTTTCAATGTCAGTTTGATTCGTAATAAGCATAACCAAAGGCATAACCCACAAACAACAACTAAGAATTCCATTACATTTCCACTATGATCAAAAACTTTACAAGTACAATGAGCATAAAAGGAAATACAATGATGATGAACAAAAACTCCAAAGTAATCTGCCACATGCTCAAGCCTCAGCGCCGCTGCGATCTAACGTCACCTGCATGCAACGGTTGTGCATAAGCTTGTAAAAAGCTTAGAGGGTGGTGAAAGTGTGTGCGCAAGGTAATAATATGATCATGCAGTATCAGAGTAATGCAGAATATACAGATGGATCCATGAAAATCATAAGCCATACCAAGGCTATGCAATGCAAGGATGAAGGATGTCGGCCATACCAAGACTATGCGATGCAAGATGCAAGTCAAGCATACAATCCTCATCTAAGTCCACATATCAATACAGCTCAACTCTGGGATATCACCGGGGTCTAGTACACTCTAAACCAGATCGTCGCCACATCGCGCGCAATAAGTGGAAGAGACCTCACTATCCGTCTGCCAATATCAGGAAAGACTCGTCGATAGCGGACGCACTCCTCGAACTGGTCAGACTCAACCTAGTATTTCCCCCAACGCTCGGGCGGATAAGTCCGCACCCCCTTCCAACTGACCACAATACAGTGGAGAGCGTAACCATCTGGTATCGGCACTCAACGCTCATCTACCCACTTGGTCTAGACGTTGTACCATAAGGGTTTAGAGACTTTCACCCAGGGATATCTATAGCACCCCATGTAGAACAAAATTTTCGGTATCCAATCTTGCCAACCACGATGCTTTTGTGGAGGCTACGGCCCCGATGTCGCTAGGGCGTATAATAACCATGTCACACAAATACGAAATGCATGAATTACGCTATCCAGTCATGCAACAAATCCTGCGCATATCGTGTGCTCATGTAGGGCAACAACCCCTAACCGGGAGCCCATAAACAACCTACTCAAAGGCATATGCTATGATCAGTCAATTTTCATGTTAAACATACATATGATGCGTATGATCATGAGTCATGAAGTTATACTAAATATGTTATAATGAGATGAACTATTCTTACAACGCAGATGGGCCTAGATGGCCTATACACAACATGTACTACCTATCAATGGGGCCCTAAGGAGAGTTGTAATGTGGACATCCAACCAACACTACACTTGCAATGTGGATGTCCAACCAACATTGCTCCCAAGGTACGATCGTCGCAAACATCGTTACATAAACCGTGTTGGGCTCACACATTCCAATGGACCTTAGGTACATCCCATTGGGCCTTAAATACATCAAATGGGACACGTCTTATGGGCCTTTTATTCATCAAATGGGCCACATAAATGGACCACACCAATGGGCCTTAGGTATATTGCAATGAGTCATAACTCATGGGCATCGGAGTACATCATAATGGGTCAAATCACATGGGCCTCGTGTGTCTTAAATTGGCCTAATCCCATGGGTTTCATACATATCAAATGGGCCTAAATCATAGGCCTTATATAGATCAAGTGGGTCTGGTCCCAAGGGCCTTGGGATATATCAAATGGTCCGATCTCATGGGCCTTACATCCACATTAAAGTGGGTCCCAATCAACTGTCACAAATATATTAAGATGAGCCTCAAATCAAGCTAAGATGGGGTCCACTTGGACTATGGATCTGGCTCATTCTTTGACTCATTCCGTAAAATGATCTTTAAAAATGGGTGGATTGATTAGATGCAGCACCTGCATCAATGGTGGGGGCCCACATGAAGGCCCACACCCAGCGCATACATCATGGTGGGTACCACCGTCCAAGCGGACGGTGGATGCCAAATACACATCATTGTGGGTCCCAAGTGGGGCCCACCATCAATGTTTACGCACCATCCAAACCGTCCATAAGGTCACACGGACCCGGGCGAAGGAAAAAGACAAATTTCACCTTGATCTAAAACTTCTGTGGGCCCAAAAGAGTGTTTCAATGGTAGAGGTTCAACCCCATTATTTCGTGTGGTGTGGGCCACCTGAGTCAGGGAAGGGGATGAAATTCGGAGGGCGCCCACCACTGGGGGTGGCCCACCCCATGAACAGGTTGGATGATAAATAAACATCACAGTGGGGTCCACACGCAGGGCCGAGGGCCCCTGATGCCCGTCCGCCCCAAACGCTGCACGCAGGAGCGTGCAGCTGCTGCAGTTACGTCAGAGGGCAGAGGCAGAGCCTCTGCCATTATTTTTATTTTTTTAAAAAAATAGAAATCCCATTTTTTTTGGGGTTTTCCACAACTGGGTCCCACATCAAGAAGATCCACGCCGTCCATTGGCTTCTACAGGCCATGACGAGTCCATCGAGTCCAATGTTGAATATTTTTTGGCCTGAAGAAAAGTTTAAAATGTTTTATAAACGGTGAAAATTACTGCTTTGAAGAGTATGGCCCGCCTGATCATCGGATTGACCTCTTTCTTTGGCTCAACGCCTAAAACAAACTTGGAAACGGAATAGATGGCATGGATTGAATACATTCATAAAGGTGGGGCCTAGGTGAGTGGGTCACCCAAAAGCTTGAAAACAAGCTTATATTTGTTTTTCACTTGACGTCCAGCATCCCTGGACGCTGGACGGTTGGACTAATTCAAGTGGGCTGCCCTCGTAGGCTCCAAATAGTGAGTGGTGTGGGCCACCAAATGATGGGTGGGGTACATGAGACCCACATCAAGGTGAGGTCCCTTTGGATGAATGGTTGAGATGTCCCACAACCCATCAAGTGGGCCACAAAATCGTATTACCATATGAAAGAAGAATGAAATAAAGAGAGAGAGAGAGAGAGAGAGAGAGAGAGAGAGAGAGAGAGAGAGAGAGAGAGAGATTGGAGAGTGGGACACGCGTGTGATGGAGGGACCCCGACACTATGGGCCCTCCCTTGAACCGATCATACATCAACTGTATCCCTTACACCCGGAACCACCAAGATCGAAAATCAACAGTGGAGATTCTCTCTCCACCAAAATGGACGGTCTAGATGACCTTCCTTTGCAATAAAATAAACATCACGATGGGGTCCATGGAGAATGGCCCCATCATGGAATGATCATGATGATCCTAGTGGGCCATCGGCCTCATTTTAGAGTCCCAAGTGAGATCCAAACCATTGATCGGTTGGCCTCACTTGGCCCATCTCAAAAATATGATAAAATACTATAATCAAGCACCCACCGTCCGATCTTCTTGCTCCTAGGGGTTTCTTAGCACCTTAGCTTGGATTTCAATGGAGGAGATGGGAAATGGATGGTTGAGATGGGAGATGGTGGGGTAGGAAAGTGGGCCACCTTGAAGTTTTGGAAAGCTTGGAGAAATCTCATACGTATGGAGCTTGCTTGGAGAATGAGATGGGAAAATGAGAAAGAGAGAGAGTGTTGTAGAGAGAGATGGGTGATGGATAGATGTGGTGAATGATGGTTGTGTAAGAAAACCTTGACTTTTGTGGCTTTTTGTGTAAGAGAGGTATGGGAGGTGTAAGAAATCCTTGACTTTTGAGGCCTTTTGTATAAGAGAGGTATGGACTTTGTAAGAAAAGCTTGACTTTTGTGGTTGCTTGGGAATGGGTGAAAGGTGATGTGTACTTTACATGTGATGGATCAATTAATTGATGGATTGATGGGATTGATGTGACATCTCATAGAGATTCTCTTAGGTTTCGCAACGCGCGGCGTTTCCTCGCACCGAACGTCGGCCTACACCTCTCGATCAGGGTATTGCCTCGGCGCGCGAGTCGCGGCATCGGAACCGCAGCGACGGAGCGGTCGCTATGGTACAGAACTCGGGTTGAGTCGAAACAGGTTGACGTCATATGAATCAGGGTTGGGTGTTAATATCAGTTAAGCGTCGAAGGTTGTCGGAATTTGACCGGTAAGACCGCGAAAGTCTACGGAACGGTACGGACTAAGATACGGGGCTTACAACTATCCCCTCCTAATAAAAATTTCTTCCTCGAAATTTACACAATCAATGCAACTAAGCATAATTCATGAGGAAGAAGAGACATAACGTCATCATATAGAATCAGGGGCAGCATACAAAATACAATACAAGATTAATCATCAAAGAGATGAAGATAACGCTTTCGAATCTCAACCTCGCGCTCCCAAGAAGCCTCCTTTACGAAATGGTGACCCCACTACACCTTCATCAACGGAATGACCTTGGTTCTGAGGATCTGCTCCTTCCGATCAAGGATACGGACTGGCTGCTTAATGTAAGAAGCATCCTCACGAACCTCCAGCGGCTGCCAATCAATAACGGGAACTATGTCTGACCCACACTTCCTCAACATGGAGACGTGAAAAATGTTATGGATGTCAGACAACTGTGATGGCAAGGCAAGCCGATAGGCCATGGCGCCAACACGCCCAGTGATCTCAAAAGGTCCTATGAATCTCGGGACAAGCTTGCCCTTCGCTCCAAATCGAACTACGCCCTTCATGGGCGAGACCTTGAGATACACATGGTCCCCTACATCAAACTCCAAGGGACGACGCCGACGATCAGCAAAACTCTTCTGTCGGCTCTGAGCTGTGCGCATCTTCCGCCTGATGATTTCAATAGCCTCTGACATCTCTTGCACAAGCTCGAGACCTAGGAGACGACGCTCTCCAACCTCGGTCCAGCAACTCGGTGATCTGCATGGTCTGCCATATAGTGCCTCAAAAGGTGTCATACCGATGGTCACCTGATAGCTGTTATTGTATGCGAACTCAGCCAATCGCAGATGCTCATCCCAGCTACCCTCGAAATCAATCGCGCAGGCCCGAAGTATATCTTCAAGTATTTGATTGACCCTCTCGGTCTGGCCATCGGTCTGCTGATGGTACGCAGTGCTGAGCTGCAAATCAGTCCTTATTGCTCTCTGGAAGCTCCCCCAAAAATGAGACGTGAACCTCGAATCTCGGTCAGAAATGATCGAGACCGGAACGCCATGCAGTCTCACAACCTCCTCAATGAATAACCTCGCAAGCCGGTTCATAGACCAAGTCGCACGCATCGCTAGGAAATGTGTCGACTTCGTCAGATGATCCACAACAACCCAAATGGCGTCATGACCGCGCTGATTCCTCGGCAATCCCATAATGAAATCAGTCGACACGTGCTCCCACTTCCACATCGGGACGCTCAACGGCTGCAATAGACCAGGGGGTCTCTGATGATCGGCCTTGACATGCTGGCACGTGTCACACTCGGCCACAAAACTGACAATCTGGCGATTTATCCCTGCCCAAAAATACTGCCGCCTCATGTCATGGCACATCTTCGTCGAGCCCGGGTGGATAAAAAATCGTGATCGATGGGCCTTGGTCATAAGATCCCTGCGTAACTCAAGAATATCCGGAACACATAATCGGCCTCTGAAGCTAAGTCCACCGTCTGTACCAATCTGCTAATCAGCCTGACTCTCAGATGCCGCCTCAGCCATATAACTCTACAATGACGCATCAGCCTGCTGAGCCTCGATCACCCTTGCGACAAGAGAGGGTTGAATCGACAGGCTCGATAACTGCACGACAGAAGACTGCAGGACGAACTTAAAATCATATGCTACGATATCCTCAAGCATCCGCCACTCCTGAATCATCATATGCGCTACTAGGCCTCGTGGCTGACGGCTGAGGGCATCTGCCAGCACATTCGCCTTACCCGGGTGGTACTGGAGATCAAAATCGTAGTCCTTCAGAAGCTTCATCCAGCGCCTCTGTCTCATATTCAACTCAGACTGCGAAAAGAGGTACTTCAAGCTCTTGTGATTAGAGAAGAGCTCGAACCTGACCCCATAAAGATAGTGCCTCCACACCTTCAGTGCGAAGATAACTGCAGCCAGCTCTAAGTCATGCATAGGATAGTTCAGCTCATGGACCTTGAGCTGACGAGATGCGAAGGCCACTGGTCTCTCGTGCTGCATCAGGACAGCACCCAAACCGATATGCGAGGCATCAGTGAATATAATAAAACCGTCACTCCCAGAGGAAAGAGTGAGGATAGGAGCGGACGTCAGATGGTCCTTCAACTCCGTAAATGCTCGCTCGCTGGCGTCACTCCAAATAAACTCTACGCCCTTCCGAGTCAACTTGGTCAGCGGGGCTGCAATACGAGAAAAACCCTCAATAAAATGCCGGTAATAGCCTGTCAAACTAAGAAACTATGGATCTCTGTCGCAGTCATGGGCTGGCCCCACTGACGCACTGCCTCGACCTTCGAGGGGTCCACTGCGACACCCTCCCTCGTCATCACGTGACCGAGGAACTTCATCTCCTCCTGCCAGAACTCACAATTCTTCAGCTTCGCATACAGCTGGTGTGCGCGGAGGGTCTGTAACGTGATCTCTAAATGTTGCTCATGCTCCTCACGGGTCCTTGAATAAATCAGAATGTCGTCGATGAAGACTACAAAAAACTGATCGAGATAAGGGCGGAAGACCTCGTTCATCAGCTGCATGAAAACGCGGGTGCATTGGTCAGTCCGAAGGACATGACCTGAAACTCAAAATGATCATAACGCATCCTGAATGCCGTCTTCGGAATGTCCTCAGCTCGGACCCGAATCTGATGATAACCGGAACGCAGGTCAATCTTCGAAAAGAACTGTGCACCCTGCAGCTAATCAAACAAATCATCAATCCTCGGGAGCAGGTACTTATTCTTAATCGTGACTTTGTTGAGCTCGCGGTAGTCAATACAGAGCCTCAATGAACCATCTTTCTTCTTCACGAAGAGTACTGACACTCCTCACGGTGAACTGCTTGGACGGATAAAACCCAACTCTCACAACTCGTCCAACTGCTTTTGCAATTTTCGTAACTCCAACGGTGCCATACAATATGAGGCCTTCAAAATAGGCGCGGTACCGGGCACGAGATTAACCTGAAACTCAGTGAGTCAACGAGGCGGTAATCCCGGAATCTCCTGAAACACATTAGGAAAATCGCGAACCACGGGCAACTGGTCGATACAAGCGGCAACAGGCTCCTCTATGGCGCAGGACATCAAACAAGACAACCGCTCTCCTCTGGCCTCTGCAACGAACTGAAACTGTGGCACGCAGGATATACAAAACGTGACTGTCCTCGCGGCGCAGTTCAAAATGACATAATACTCAGCGAGTCAATCCATGGCCAGGATGACGTCGAACTCAGACATCGGCAATACAAACAAATCGACAAGCAGAAAGGTATCCCCAACCAGAACGGCACAAGACGAGCAAAATCGGCCCAACACTGTAGTCCTCCCTAAGGGAGTCGATACTGATTGACTCTCACCAACAGACTCCAACGGTAAGCCGGTCGATCGGCAGAAGCTCTCGGCCACAAAAGAGTGCGATGCACTGGAATCAAACAGCACACGTGCGATGCATGCAGAAACTGGAAGTATACCCTCAACGACTCCTCCAGACGACTGCAGATCCTGCTGAGCCGTATAAAACCTAGCCTGAGCTGGCTAGGGAGGTGCCTGTCCCCTCTGAGCGTGCTGCTGCTGCTGCTGGGGTCGCTGAGGCAGTCGAAACTGCTGTCTCTGCTGTTGTGGCCTCTGATGCTGGTGCTAATGCTGATGCTGTTACTGAGGTGGCCTAGGTGGTGGGGGCTGCTGTGGAGCCCTCTGCTGCTGTGGGCCTCTCTGTTGCTACTGGAGGCTGGGACACTCCCATGAACGGTGTCCTGTCACACCGCACCTAAAACAAGTACCGGTGAATTGCCTCTGAGGTGGTGCTAGAGGTGCTGCTGGTGCCGCTGGTGCTTAGAAGGATGGGCGACCTGTGCGCCTCTGCTGCTGTGGTCGATGCTGCTGGGAAACACTGGAAGAACCCTGCCTCTTCTGGTCTCTCCTCTGACAGTAATCAGACTGAGAACCGGCCCACTCAGTCTCAAAAATTTGGGCCTTTCACACCACTTCCTCAAAAGTCGAAAGCTCATGGCCAATCACACGGCTGCGAAGACCGTAACGTAAGCCGTCCTCGAATCGACGGGCTCTCCGCTCCTCATCATCGACTAAATATGGCACAAATCTAGACAGTGCTACAAAACGAGTGGCGTATTGAGCCACTATCATATCGCCCTGCACTAGGGCCTCAAACTCCAACGCTCGCTGTTGTCGGATGTGATCAGGGAAGTACTGTCGGTCAAACCGATCCATAAAATCCTCCCAAGTCCACACAAAATCAGCGCCCGCTGCTCGGGAAACTGATGCCCACCAGTGCTCAGCCTCACCGTGGAGAAGAAATACGGCTAATCTGAGCTTACTCGTACATCCCATAGTCTCAAATATCTTCTCCACATCAGCACGTCATCTCTCGGCTACCGTCGGGTCTGGCTCACCCTGGAAATGCGGCGGATTGAGCTGTCAAAACTCACGAAGGAGGGCACTCGTACGATCCTGTTCTGCCTGTGCCGGTGAAACAACTGGCTGCCTGCTCTGCCCATAGAGTGCAGCTGTCACAACCTGTAACATCTGCTGCAACTGAGAAGCACTCAAGGATATGGTCGGCTCCGCACCGGTCTCTGGTGGAGGAGCAGAATACTTAGAATGGGCAGTAGGAATCTCTGGTGGTGGAACAGGCATCGTAGGTGGTAATGCGGGAGTCTCAGGTAGTGGTGCGGGAGTCGATTGGGTAACTCACTTGGGCGGCATGTCCTACAGGAAAGAGCGAAGGCGCCCATCAACTTTAAAATTCTCGAAGACACGCACGTTAAAGGTCTGTAATGGAAGATCATGAAGCTATCCGAACTTCAGGACTTAGTCATTCTACACTCACAGCAGATATATAATGTTGTTCTCGGTTATTCCCAAGTTATGCTCTGATACCAACTTTTGTCACGCCCCAAACTCGAAAATAGGGCTCACAAAATTTTCGATCGCTGAATCCGGTGCCGACAGCCTCCGTAGAACCCCATTCTCGGCTCCTAGTGCCCATTCGCCAGGTTCCGATCCTGGGATGCTACGAGGAGGATTTTCAATGTTAGTTTGATTTGTAATAAGCATAACCAAAGGCATAACCCACAAACAACAACCAAGAATTCCATTACATTTTCACTACGATCAAAAACTTTACAAGTACAATGAGTATAAAGGGAAATATAATGATGATGAACAAAAACTCTGGAGTAATCTGCCACGTGCTCAAGCCTCAGCGCCGCTGCGATCCAACGTTACCTGCACACAACGGTAGTGCATAAGCTTATAGAAAGCTTAGAGGGTGGTGAAAGTGTGTGCGCAAGGTAGTAATATGATCATGCAGTATCAGAGTAATGCGAAATATGTAAATGGATCCATGAAAACCATAAGCCATACCAAGGCTATGCAATGTAAAGATGAAGGATGTCGGCCATACCAAGGCTATGCGATGCAAGATGCAAGTCAAGCATACAATCCTCATTTAAGTCCACATATCAATACATCTCAACTCTGGGATATCACCGGGGTCTAGTACACTCTAAACCAGATCACCGCCACATCGCGCGCAATAAGGTAAGTGGAAGAGACCTCACTATCCATCTGCCAATATCGGGAACGACTCGTCGTTAGTGGACCCACTCCTCGAGCTGGTCAGACACAACCTAGTATTGCACCGTACGCTCGGGCGAGTAAGGCCGCACCCCCTTCCAACCGACCACGACACAGTGGAGAGCGTAACCATCTGGCATCGGCACTCAACGCTCATCTACCCACTCGGTCTAGACGTTGTACCATAAGGGTTTAGAGACTTTCACCCAGGGATATCTATAGCATCCCATGTAGAACAAGATTTTCGATATCCAATCCTGCCAACCACGATGCGTATGTGGAGGCTACGGCCCCGATGTCGCTAGGGCGTATAATAACCATGTCACACAAATGCGAAATGCATGAATCACGCTATCCAGTCATGCAACAAATCCTGCGCATATCGTGCGCTCATGTAGGGCAACACCGCCTAACCGGGAGCCCATAAACAACCTGCCCGAAGGCATATGCTATGTTCAGTCAATTCTCATGTCAAACATACATATGATGCGTATGATCATGAGTCATGAAGCTATACTAAACATGTTATAATGAGATGAACTATTCTTACAACGCAGATGGGCCTAGACGGCCTATACACAACAAGTACTGCCTATCAATGGAGCCCTAGGGAGAGTTGTAATGTGGACATCTAACCAACATTACACTTGCAATGTGGACGCCCAACCAGCATTGCTCCCAAGGTACGATCGTCGCAAACATCGTTACATAAACCGTGTTGGGCTCACACATTGCAATGGACCTTAGGTACATCCCATTGGGCCTTAAATACATTAAATGGGACACGTCATATGGGCTTTTTATTCATCAAATGGGCCACATAAATGGACCACACCAATGGGCCTTAGGTATATTGCAATGGGTCATAACCCATGGGCCTCGGAGTACATCATAATGGGTCAAATCACATTCGCCTTGTGTGTCTTAAATAGGCCTAATCCCATGGGTTTCATACATATCAAATGGGCCTAAATCATAGGCCTTATATAGATCAAGTGGGTCTGGTCCCAAGGGCCTTGGGATATATCAAATGTTCCAATCCCATGGGCCTTACATCCACATTAAAGTCGGCCCCAATCAATTGTCACAAATACATTAAGATGAGCCTCAAATCAAGCTAAGATGGGGTCCACTTGGACTGTGGATCTGCCTCATTCTTTGACTCATTCCGCAAAATGATCTTTAAAAATGGGTGGACAGATTAGATGCAACACCTGCATCAATGGTGGGGGCCCACATGAAGGCCCACCATCGTGAATGTTATAAATATATTGTATAATATATATACAATATATATAAAATATATACAATATTATATATATATATATATATATATATATATTCAATAATATATATATATATATATATATATATATATATATAATACAATATAAAATATATATGTGTATATATATATACACACTCACGCTGCATGCACACACACACGCACACCCACACGCACGCATGCACACCCAGCGGGCTCCACCGTCCACTTGGACGGTGGAGCAATACATACATCATGGTGGGTACCACCGTCCAGGCGGACGGTGGATGCCAAATACACATCACTGTGGGTCCCAAGTGGGGCCCGCCATCAATGTTTACGCACCATCCAAGCCGTCCATAAGGTCACACGGACCCGGGTGAAGGAAAACACAAATTTCACCTTGATCTAAAACTTCTGTGGGCCTAAAAGAGTGTTTCAATGGTAGAGGTTCAACCCCACTATTTCGTGTGGTGTGGGCCACCTAAGTCAGGGACGGGGATGAAATTCGGAGGGGGCCCACCACTGGGGGTGGCCCACCCCATGAACAGGTTGGATGACAAATAAACATCATAGTGGGGCCCACACGCAGGGCTGTGGGCCCCTGACGCCCGTCCGCCCCAAACGTTGCACGCAGCAGCGTGCAGCTACTGCAGTTACGTTAGAGGACAGAGGCAGAGCCTCTGCCATTATTTTTATTTTTATTTTTTAAAAAAATCTGCCTCTGCCATTATTTTTATTTTTATTTTTTTTAAAAAATAGAAATCCCATTTTTTTTGGGGTTTTCCACAACTGGGTCCCACATCAAGACGATCCATGCCGTCCATTGGCTTCTACAGGCCATGACGAGTCCATCGAGTCCAATGTTGTATATTTTTGGCCTGAAGAAAAGTTTAAAATGTTTTATAAACGGTGAAAATTACTGCTTTGAAGAGTATGGCCCGCCTGATCATCGGATTGACCTCTTTCTTTGGCTCAACGCCTAAAACAAACTTGGAAACGGAATAGATGGCATGGATTGAATACATTCATAAAGGTGGGGCCTAGGTGAGTGGGTCACCCAAAAGCTTGAAAACAAGCTTATATTTGTTTTTCACTTGACGTCCAACATCCCTGGACGCTGGACGGTTGGACTAATTCAAGTGGGCTGCCCTCGTAGGCTCCAAATAGTGAGTGGTGTGGGCCACCAAATGATGGGTGGGGTACATGAGACCCACATCAAGGTGAGGTCCCTTTGGATGAATGGTTGAGATGTCCCACAACCCATCAAGTGGGCCACAAAATCGTATTACCATATGAAAGAAGAATGAAATAAAAAGAGAGAGAGAGAGAGAGAGAGAGAGAGAGAGAGAGAGAGAGAGAGAGAGAGAGAGAGAGAGATTGGAGAGTGGGACACGTGTGTGATGGAGGGACCCCGGCACTATGGGCCCTCCCTTGAACCGATCATACATCAACTGTATCCCTTACACGTGGAACCACTAAGATCGAAAATCAACGGTGGAGATCCTCTCTCCACCAAAATGGACGGTCTAGATGACCTTCCTTTGCAATAAAATAAACATCACGATGGGGTCCATGGAGAATGGCCCCATCATGGAATGATCATGATGATCCTAGTGGGCCATCGGCCTCATTTTAGGGTCCCAAGTGAGATCCAAACCATTGATCGGTTGGCCTCACGTGGCCCATCTCAAAAATATGGAAAAATACTATAATCAAGCACCCGCCGTCCGATCTTCTTGCTCCTAGGGGTTCCTTAGCACCTTAGCTTAGATTTCAATGGAGGAGATGGGAAATGGATGGTTGAGATGGGAGATGGTGGGGTAGGAAAGTGGGCCACCTTGAAGTTTTGGAAAGCTTGGAGAAATCTCATACGTATGGAGCTTGCTTGGAGAATGAGATGGGAAAATGAGAAAGAGAGAGAGTGTTGTAGAGAGAGATGGGTGATGGATGGATGTGGTGAATGATGGTTGTGTAAGAAAACCTTGACTTTTGTGGCTTTTTGTATAAGAGAGGTATGGGAGGTGTAAGAAATCCTTGACTTTTGAGGCCTTTTGTGTAAGAGAGGTATGGACTTTGTAAGAAAAGCTTGACTTTTGCGGTTGCTTGGGAATGGGTGAAAGGTGATGTGTACTTGACATGTACTTGACATGTGATGGATCGATTGATTGATGGATTGATGGGATTGATGTGACATCTCGTAGAGATTCTCTTGGGTTTCACAACGCACGGCGTTTCCTCGCACCGAACGTCGGCCTACACCTCTCGACTAGGGTATCACCTCGGCACGCGAGTCGCAGCATCGGAACCGCAGAGATGGCCCGGCGCTATGGTACAGAACTCGGGTCGAGTCAAAACAGGTTGACGTCATATGAATCAGGGTCGCGCGTTAATATCGGTTAAGGGTCGAAGGTTGCCGGAATTTGACCGGTAAGACCGCGAAAGTCTACAAAACGGTACGGAATAAGATACGGGTCTTACACACATAGACGAGATGAAGTCCAAATTCTTCACAAGTTATGATAGAATGTATTAGGATCAGTTTCCAAAATGGTTCATAAAACTTGTAAGATTTCACATTGTATCTCACCACACTTAGAATTTTTGTTATATTACACATTATTTGAACCTAAGAAAATCTCTAAACAATTATATTTTGTATATGATAATAGATGAAGACATTGTGCACGAGCAACTCTGCGGATGCATCTAATGCATTATACTCACTGGTATGTGGCCCTGATAGATGTGTATCTAGATATACAGGTTGTATTGTAAATGGAATTCGGTTCCATACTTAAGAACGTGAGAAGTATAAGACCACACAAAATAATGGGGTGGTTGTGAAGGGAACGAATGAGGAGGATAAAATTGACTTTTATGACATTTTGATGGATATTATTGATCTGAATTATTGTATGAGAAAGTGGGTGTACTTATTTAGATGTGATTAGTATGATATTCGAAATAAGAAGTTAGTAATACGGACTGACAATTACTTTATGAGCATAAATTTATCTCGGAAGTGGTTTAAGGATGACCCATTTTTCTCGCCAGCAAAGCCGAACAAGTATTTTACCTCGCTGACACCAAGTTAGGTGGTTCTTGGGACGTGGTGCAGAAAATAAAGCTAAGGAAAGTATTTGACGTTCCCGTACTAGAAGTTGAAGATAGCGAGGACGGAGGAAATGTCATGTCTAGGGTTGAACAAGCATATCAAGAAGACGTGCCATCTGGGAATACAGAGACTGATTCAATTGTTGATATTGATGTGGTGTAATTGTACAGAGAGGATGTGTCACCTGATCTTGTTGATGCCTCAATAGTACATAACATTGTTAGAAATGATAGCGGTTTCATTGAGGGATCCATTGCAGACGAGAAAGAGAAAATATTGATCAGTGATAGTGATGGTGAAGAAAAAATAGTCCTAAGCGATAGTGATACAAACGACGATTATTAAATGTACACATGATTTACATGTCATTTTTCAATTCGAATATGTATATTTAATATAGAATGATAATGTGTAATGAAATTTTTAAGAGTTATAGATTAAAGTTTACAGTTTTATTATATTCTACTTGCATTGTAGTGTAATGGTCTAATCATATTTTAATCATCTCTCTAAGCATAAGGACAAATGTATTGTACCGTCAACACTATTTGTATAATGTTTTAGTATATTTCACTTGTATGACATTTTTTTAAATTTATAAGTTCATAACTCGCACATATTCAGTGATGACACCAAGTGGGAGAGCACGTCGTTCACGCACTGGATCTACCCCTTCTACCCATGATGCGACGGAGACAGCATTGCCGTCACATGTTGCATCGCAAGTGTCTAATCCCTTAGTCGTGCATACACCGGGCACTGAATGTAAGTTTAGATATATATTTCTTTTAATGACATCTATTTATGTTTAGACTTACATATTTCTTTTACAACAGCGTCATCGACCAGTCAACGAGGATGTGGACCCACGCATGGGTTGTTTTTAAAGTAACTTATGCATGAGGGTAGGGTGACGGTAGAGTTCACATAGGACTGCATTAGACCTGTTAGGAATAATGCCAGACTGTTTAGTCTGGGGTCGGTGTCTTATGCTGATCTCTGATCCCCTACCACCCCTGTTGGGCAGACATGACAGATAATGTGCAGCAACTCATCTGTTAGTGCCTTTAGGTAAATTTAAGTAAATTAAAATTTATTTTATAAAAGTTCATTTACGGTTAAGTTATTTTCTTGATAAGTTTATTGCCTTAATCTATTATTTATGAAACTTCAGGATAAATTTGACTTAAATTTGAGTGTTCTGCACATTTTTTATACCGCCGACGACATGATCAAGGAGTGATTCAAGGAGTACTGCTCCCTGTTACACAAGTAGTACAAGTGGTGCATGAGCCACAAGGAGGGCGCACTGTCCGCACCGCCGTACGTGACCTATGACGACTGGAGAATACTCTGTGATAGATTTTCGTCTAATTCTTTTCAGGTAATATTTACATATTTATGATGTAACAATTAAATTCACAATTAATAACATTTTATTATGAATAATGTGTTCAGAACAGGAGCAAACTAAATTCTGACAACAGGAGAAAGTTAGAAGTGAACCACGTAGTTGGTTCAAAGTCATTTGTAGAAATTCGTCACAATATGGTAAGAAATTACTGATAATTATTAAGTTGATATATTCTTTCCATGCATTTATATTAACTCTATTATCCTTTCGATTGCGCAGCGAGATTCCGTTACAGGCCAGGAGCCCGAACCAGTAGACCTTTACAGAGGCACTCATTGTCGGCAGGCGACGGGATCTTGGGTACATCATAGAGTAGACGAGATTTGGGTAAAAATACTTATATTGTAAAATTTAATTGCATTAAATTATAATAATGTCATTTTTTAGAGAAAATTTATATGTTTTCATTACAGGCGGCGATGGACACCTTACACAGTCAGCTCACTCCCGATGGTACTCAGTGAAGTGAGCCAGAGATCCCGAGTGAGGTACTTGGCACTCGTTCTAAATATGTGCGTGGGCTTGGCCATGGTGCCAAGCTCATGGCACTCGCTAGAGCTTCCTCCACCCGATCCATCGTCGTTGGCGAGAGTGCCACCCGTTGAGCTAATTTCGCAGAGAAAGAGGTTCAGCAGCTACGGGTCATCGTCCATGACATTAGAGAGCACCTGGAGAGGTAGATGGAAGAGCAGGTGTCTTGCCCCAAACTAAAAAATCAGGCTCTTAAAATTTTCGGTCACTGAATTCAGCGTCGACAACCTCTATAGTACCCCATTCTTGGCTCCTAGCACCCATTCATCAGGTTCTGATCCTGAGATGCTACGAGAAGAATCTTCAACATCAGTTTAATTCGTAATAAGCATAACCAAAGACATAACCCACAATCAACAACCAAAAACTCTATTACATTTTCACTATGATAAAAAACTTTACAAGTACAATGAGCATAAAGGGAAATACAATGATAGTGGACAAAAACTCCATGATGATCTAGTATATGCTCCTGCCTCAGCACTGCTGCGGTCCAATGTCACCTGCACGTAACAGTCATGCATAAGCTTATGAAAAGCTTAGAGGGTGGTGAAAGTGTGTGCGCAAGGTTGTAATGCAATTATACAGTATTAGAGTAATGCAGAATATGCTGATGAATCCAAAAATATTATTAGTCATACCAAGACCATGCAGTGCAAAGCATGAATGATGCAGTCATATCAAGGCCATATGATGCGAAATACAACTCAAGCATATAAATCCTCATCTAAGTCCACATATCAATATAGCTCAATTCTGAAATATCACCGGGGTCTAGTACACTCTAAACCAAATTGTCGTCCCATCGCGCGCAAGTGGAAGAGACCTCACTATCCGCCTGCCAATATCGGGCTCGGCTCATCAATAGCGGACTCATTCCTCAAGTTGGTCAAACTTAGCCTAGCTTTACCCCCTCCTCTCAGGCAGATAAGGCCGCACCCCCTTCTATCCGACCATGACACAGTGAAAAGCACGACCATCTGGTAATCGGCACTTGACGCTCCTGTATTCACTCGGTCTAGATGTTAGAGCAACCTCCTAGTACCATAAGAGTTTACGGACTTTCACCCAGGGTTATCTATAGCACCCTATCTAGAACAAGATTTTCAGTATCCAATCTCGTCAACCACGATATGCCCATGGAGGCTACTGTTATGATGTGGCTAGGGCGTACAGTAAACATGTCACATAATGCGAAATACATGAAGCATACTATTTAGTCATGCAACAATCCAGCGCGTATCGTTTGCTCATGTAGGGCAACACCATATATCTAGGAGCCCATCATCAGTCTGCGCGAAGACATATGCTCTGATTAGTCACTCCTCATATCAAGCATACATATGATGCATATGATCATGAATCATGAAACTATACTAAAACATGTTATATGGTGATGGATTATGTTTATAACGAAGATGAGCCTAGACGACCTACAAGTATGGACCTAACAATGGGCCTTAGGGAGAATTATAATGTGAACCTTTAACCAACATTATTCTTACAATGTGGACGTCAAACCATCATTGCTCCCAAGGCATGGCCCACCATAAACATTATTACATTGTAATGGGCCTAATGCACATCCCATTGGGCCTCGACCCACGGGCCTCTGATACACCAAATGGGCCGTATCACATGGGTTTCATATATATCAAGGTAGGCCTTAACAACGGGCCTCGTATATCACATCGGCCTAATTGACTGGGCCCTAAATACATCACATCAGGCCTAATCAAATGGGCCGATTCAAATGGGCTTTATGTATTTCAGAATAGGCCACACCGATGGGCCTCATGTATAACAAATCGGGCCGCATCAATAGGCCTCATGTATATCAAATCGGGCCCACCCTTATGTATTTGAGATCCAACCTATTCATAAGTTATCATAGAGATACATGAAATGAAAAATAATTATCAACCTAATTGGAAACTACTGTGGCCCTTAAGAGTTTGAACGGTGGAAGTCACGGGCCACTATTTAAATGGTGGGGGCCACTTAAACTTTGTATCACACCCATTTTCCCATGCTAAAAGGATGATCTCATAAATGGTTGGATGGTATGGATGCAAGACATGCATCATGGTGGGACCCACCATCCAAACAGTAGACGGTGTAGATAAAGCACATACATTATCAGGGGCCACACCATGTGGATGAAGCACATACATATGGAGTGGGTCCCACCGTCAGATGGACGACGTGTGATACAAAATACGCATCAAAGGTGGGCCTGCGGCTGCTTAGATGCAAAGAGCAGCTATATAGCCGCTACACGTGTAGTATTACTGCCATACAAAGGGAGAGGTGGGTCCCACAGAACCACCAACATTTATATATATATATATATATATTTAATATATAAAACAAACAGCTGCTTCTCTGCATTTAAAAGAGGGAGGTGGGTCCCACGTACGGCCCACCATAACAAGTAGTATTATATAATATTATATTGTATTATAATATACTATATAATATATTACATTATATATTATATAATATAGTATAATATATTAATATTATATGTATATATATATATATAGCAAACGTCTAGGCCGTCCATCTAGACACTGGACAAAACACATACGTCCTGGGGCCCACCGTCCCATTCTTGATGGATGGACGGCTGGATGAGAAACACATACATCTGGTGGGCCCCACCTTCACAAGTGTCACATGTGTGGGGTAGGCCCATGCAAATGGATGAATGGTGTGGTGCACACGAGCTCACCAGCTGAATGGATGGATGGTGTGGTGCAAAACATACAGTAGAGGGCCCCACGTCCAGTGCACTACACACGTGCAGGCACCTCAGGTGGGTCCCACGTGCAGGCCACCCTCACTGGGGAATCGTGCCAAGACCTCAGTGTTGCAGCAAGGTATCTTTCACTCAGCCTGCCAGTTGAGTTAGGGCCTGGGCCCCACGTTGAAACGAGGTATCTTGCGCTCCGCCTACCACTGGAGCTATGGATTTGGGTGTGCACACGCACCAAGGAGGGCCCCACACGGACGTGGGTCCCACCATCCAGGGATGGTGGACGGTTAGATAAAACACATGCTCTATTATGTGGCCCATCAAAAAGGGTGGATGGTGTGGATGGGTCTCATGGGCCCCACCGTCAGCACACACTTCACTGTGGTGCACCCTCCACTCCACTGTCAGTTAACACTTCACTATTGGTGCACCCCACGTCAGTTCACTCTTCACTGTTAGTGCACGTCCAGCGTCCATGGATGCTAGACAGTGTACATATAACACAAGCATCATGGTGGGTCCCACATGGTCGTGGCCCATCTGATTTCATCACTAATATTTGTGTTTCTCCTACATCTAGGCCCACCACATGACCCAGATAAAACGGATGGATGACACCGATTTAAAAGGGCATGATCAAGGTGGGCCACACCATTTTGGATGGGTGGACAGGGTGGATGATATCATGCATCAAGGTGGGTTACAAGCCATCATACAAGAGAGAGAGAGAGAGAGAGAGAGAGAGAGAGAGAGAGAGAGAGAGAGAGAGAGAGAGATCAGCGAGAATGGAGGGGCCTCGCCACTATAGGCCCCTCTATGATACAAAGCCTACATCAAGGTGGGTCCCACCACAAGTGGGCCCTTAAATCATAAAACAAGTAAATAAGTGGAGATCCAAGATCACCCACCGTTCCTTCTTGCTTCCTAGGCTTCCTTTGCTACTTAGCTTCGATCCTAACGGAGGAGATGAAGTTTGGATGGTTGAGATGAGAGATGAGAGATGAGAGACTGGGAAGTGGGCCACACACAAAGTTCTCTTGGAGGGCTTGGAGGCTTAGACGTGGGATTTTTCTTACTTGGAAAGTTGTTTTAAAAATATGAGAGAGAGGTTGGTAAAGGTAGAGAGATTAATGGTTGATGGATGTGGTGAGTGATAGGTGTAAGAGCTTTTTGACTTTTGTGGTTGCTTGGTGTACGAAAGGTATGGGTGTGTAAGAAACTTTTGACTTTAAGGGTTACTTAGGGAAGGGTGAGAGGTATGTGTACTTGACATAATGGGATTGATTAATTGATTGATTGATGTGAAAAGTCATAGAGATTCTCTCAGAATTCGTACGTGCGGAGTTTTCCTTGCACCGAACGCGGACTCATATCTCCTGACTAGGGTATTGAATCGGTGCACGAGTCACGACATCAGAATCGTGGTAACAGTGCGGTCACTATGGTATAAGTCTCGGGTTGAGTCAACGTGTGACTTAGGGTCGCGTGTAAATACCGGTTAAGGGTCAAAAGTTGCCGAAATTTGACCGAAAAAATCGCGAAAGCCTATGAAATGGTATGGACTAAGACACAGGTCTTACAGTAGGAGAGGAGGAGGATGAAGGAGCAGGAGAGGTAGAGGGACGAGCAGGAGAGGAGGATGGAGGAGATGCGGGTGGAGCATGAGCGACGAATGACGGAGATGTTTCAGGCTCTTGCTGCACGCTTACCCACCGATGCTCCACCACCTCCGCCTTCATCTTTGTGATTTTTTGTATTTTATTTATGATATTAAACTTACATGTATTTATGTGTGAATGAATGTCATGTTGATGGATGAAGTTTATGTTTGTATGGATTTACATATTTTGGGTTTAAATGGATGTGAATGTGAATGTGAATATGATGAAATATATTACATGACAGGTGTATATTAGGAAGAATATGATGAAATATATTGTAATAGTTGTATATCAGGAATTTTGTGCTGGAATATTGAAAAAAAAAAAAGCACTTTTACCAATGAAAATTTTCGTAGGTAAAGGTCTCATCCACATTTTTTACCTATAAAACATTTCGTAGGTAAAAGTCATATCCACGTTTTTACCTATGAAAATATTCGTAGGTAAAAGTTCTGTAAATTTTTTTAGCTACAAAATTACTCGTATGTATAAGTTTTGTAAATATTTTTACCTATGAAAATATTCGTAGTTAAAAGTTTTGTAAATATTTTTAGCTACGAAAATATTCGTAGGTATATGTTTTGTAAATATTTTTACATATGAAAATATTTGTAGGTAAATGTTTTGTAAATATTTTTAGTAATGAAAATATTCATAGGTAAAAGTTTTATAAGTATTTTTAGTTACGAAAATATGTGTAGGTAAAAGTTTTGTAATACTTTTTAGCTACGAAAATATTCATAGGTAAAAGTTTTGTAATACTTTTTGCCTACGAATATTTTCGTAGCTAGAAAATATTTACAAAACTTTTACCTACGAATATTTTCGTAGCTACAAATACTTAAAAAACTTTTACCTACAGAAATATTCGTCGGTAAAACGTTTTGTCAATATTTTTGCCTACGAAAAACAGCGTTGGTAAAAGGTTTTACCGATGAAAAAATTTGTTAGAAAAACTCTTATCTTTGCCAACAAATTTTTTTTTGTTGGTAAAAGTTTTTCTACTCGGTCTTTTAGTGACGAAAATTTTCATCGGTAAAAGTTTTTGCTTATGAAAAAAGGCTTTTATCAACGAAAATTTTCGTCAGTCAAAGTGGCTTTTCTTATAGTGACCCCAAAAGTCAGGTTGATCAAATCATTAGATGCACCCCTCATGAATGTGGAGTTTTTTGAGTGATTGTTCATTGTTTTCTATGGTGTGCCTCACCTGGGAGTTAGATCTACCCAAATTTTCAAGTGTCCCATTTTCATGGTGAGACAACCTTGTTGGACGGGTGAGGTGTCATACAAACATTGTAGTAGGCCCCAAATGCCAGTTATTAGCCGTGTCAAAATTAATACTCAAACCCACATCTGCATTCATTTAGTTATGCTATACTTGGCCATATGGGTTGGGTTTCAGGTGTCTGATGAGTCTATTCGGCCTGTTGCCTCGTTATATATTCACTTCTAGCAACCTAAGATTTTGGTGGGTAACTTCATCCTGTTGGGGTGAAACTCCATCCTAAAGGGTCTAACCTAAAATTCTACAGTGTGGTCCCTCCCCCATGTCCCACATTATTCCTTTCAGTGTGGCCCACTTAAAAAAGGATCAAGTTTTATGCTGGAATCCAAGCCGAACATGGGTAGCTCAGCTAATAGACAGATTGGATGGTACTAAAACATGACAGGTGAGCTCACACAGCTTGAATATATGTCACTTTCACAGGTTTGAGCCTAAGTGGCGCCCACCATGATGTTTGTGAGAAATCTATCCTCTCCAATCTACTCATGTTAGGACATGAGACAGAAAATCGGTGAGCCATACCATAGGAAACAGTGGAGATTAAATGCCCTTTATTGAAACATTTGTGAAGTTACAAAAGTTATGGATCATGCTAATATTTGTATCTTCGGTTCATCCCAGCAGCAAGGATGTGAAGCGGATTCGATAAAGTGACGGACCCCACCTTGATATATATGTTGTATGTCCATGTTGACTATCTGATTCGTCAGCTCATTTTAAGGCATGTCCCTTAAAAATGAAGCAGATCCAATTCCCCTGTGAAAAACACAACAGGATACACTGGCCATTGACCATTTAAAAATTTTTATAGGCCACAAAAGTTTTGGATAAAGCTAATATTTGTGTTTTCCCTTCATCAAGGTTTGTGTGACCTTAAATAAACAATACAGTAGGCCCTAGGAAGTTTTTAATGGTGGGCGCTAAATCACCACTGTTTCCTATGTAGTCCACCCAACACATACATTAATGTGGCCCCATGAGCTAATGTGGCCAAGTAGGTAGTGTCACCTATGAAAATTGAAACACTGACAGAAACTAACCTATAATGGTACTAACCAGAATGCTGAAATCCAATGCCCCATTGTCACAATCTGAACTTTTCTTAGGTGAATTATTATTATTTTTGTTGTTAATCACTCCTTCATTGGCCTTGTATTATGGATTTTATAGGAAATTCGAGAGCTACAAGAGCTTCAGTGGACACTGTATACACGTTTCTTCATGTTATGACCACACACAATCTGTCTTCAGTTTTCCTTGCCCCAAATAGCAGGGGGTATTTGGATCCAATGATGCAGTTGCTTTTTCATACTTCTTGAAGTCATAGGGATATACTTTTAAGGAAGGTGCGTATAAAAATTCATATCTAATCTCCGCGCGCCCCCCCTCCCCCCTCAAAAAAAAAACATTTTCGCGCGCCCCCCCCCCCCTCAAAAAAAAAACAAAAAATGTTACTTAAATTGATTAACATGAGCTGACAAATTGGATGGACAGGTAAATTTCTTACAAACATCATGCTAGGGAACAATCTACCTCTTCCTTGAAGTGGCATGATTTGATTACTATTTAATGGGGCCACATGCCATTATTAGAAATGGGGTCTATTATCAAGAAAATATTGGACAAAACAACTTTCAAACGCACCTTGAGTGCCCCATCTTTGACACCTTGTGGCCCAATCAAATCCTGCCGCATCAAATGCACCAAAATCTGAATCCCTTCCAAACATGTTGTGCAGCCATCCCTATTTATGGCACATAGCACAGTCAATCCTATCAGATCCCAACACCAAGCTACGCCGCGTTGGGGTCATGGTGATGTGTATTGGGGTCGCCGTGCAACACGAGATACGTTGGGGTCATGTTGTTGAGTGTTGGGGTCATCGTGCAACACGAGCTATTGGGGTCATGGTGTCGAGTGTTGGTGTCATCGTGCAACACGAGCTACGCAATTTTTAGGTCGTTATGCAATCCACGTGTAAATTAGCATGTTTGATCTCCTATGTGTCTCTGTTGCAGGCGTGTGTACAGATATTCATTTGATTGGTTAACATGAGCTGGTGAATTGGATGGATGGGTGAATTTCTCACAAACATCATGCTAGGGAACAGTCCACATCTTCCTTGAAGTGGTATGGTTTGATTACGATTTGATTGAGCCACATGTCATTATTAGAGATGGGGTCTATTATCGAGAAAATATTAGACCAAACAACTTTCAAACGCACTTTATGTGCCTCATCTTTGACACCTTGTGGTCCAATCAAATCCTGCCACATCAAATGTATCAAAATATGCATCCCTTGCAAACATGCTATGCAGCCATCCCTGTTTATGGCACATAGCACAATCAATCCTGTCAGATCCCAACACCAAGGTACGTCGCATTGGGGTCATGGAGTTGCATGTTGGGGTCATCGTGCAACACGAGCTAAGTTTGGGTCATGTTATTGAAGGTTGATGTCATCGTGCAACACGAGCTACTAGGGTCATGATGTCAAGTGTTGCTGTCATCGTGCAACACGAGCTACAGAGTTTTAGGGTCGTTATGCAATCCACGTGTAATTTAGCATATTTGATCTCCTATGTGTCTCTATTGCTGGCGTGTGTACAGATATTCATTAGATTGATTATTATGAGCTGGTGAATTAGATGGACGGGTGATTTTCTCACAAACATCATGCTAGGGAACAATCCACATCTTCCCTAAGGTGGCATGATTTGATTACGATTTAATTGTTTCACATGTTATTATTAGAGATGGGGTCTATTATCAGGAAAATATTGGACCAAACAACTTTCTAACGCACTTTATGTTCCCCATCTTTGACATATTATGGCCCAATCAAATCCTACCACATCAAATGTACCAAAATCTGCACTCCTTCCAAACGTGCTGTGCAGCCATCCCTGTTTACGGCACATAGCACAATCAATCCTGCCAGATCCCAACACCAAGCTATGCCGCGTTGGGGTCACGGTGTTGCGTATTGGGGTCGTCGTGCAACACGACCTGCGTTGGGGTCATATTGTTGAGTGTTAGGGTCATCGTGCAACGCGAGCTACTGGGGTCACGGTGTCGAGTGTTGCTGTCATCGTACAACACGAGCTACGCTGTTTAGGGTCGTTTTGCTATCCACGTGCAATCACTTCATGAGGTCACCAATCATCACCAATCACCGATGTGCCACCATTTCTTTGACCTGCCAAACACACTCGACCCAACCTCTTGGAAGTTGACGAGCTCAATAAAACAAGAGTTTTAAAAGATACAGGAATATAAAATGACGAGGAAAAAAAAAACAAGGGAAAAGAAAAAACATTATTGGGTGGAAGCTCAATAAAACAAGAATTTTAAAAGATATAAGAATATACAATGAACCTCTTATTGGCACACCCTCGAATTTGCACTCACCTTCAGCCGTCAACAAACGCCTACACTTCTGCAAACTCAAATGAAACCGTTGCCGGTAATTTACACCTCCAATTGGAAAAAATACAATGAAGTTTGAGAGGTGCTGCAAGAAGCAACAGTCAGGATGTTGCCCACATCCCCAATCATCTCAACTCAATGTAAGGCATCCAACCAAACCTTCATCAGATGTAGATCATAATGCAAGTGATGCAAACCAACAAGTTCAGCCAATCAACTCATCAGGCATGCCACATCCATGCAAATATGGGATGGTTGTAAAAGATTTGCAAGCTATCCATATCATACGTGTAGAGGTGCATGTGGAGCTGATGTGGCCAAGCTTACTGATGAATGTAGGAAGTTTTCAGGCCAATATCATCTACATGGTGTGGCACACAGGACCCAGGAAGTCCCACACAGACTTTCAAAGTTTGCATGTATGAATGTGCATATGGATGGATGCATGCACTTGCTTCGCAGAACTTTTTACAGAAACTTGCTGAAAATAACCTGTTTGTACCTTGCATTATCTTGAAGAGCCACGGAAATGTTATATACTGAAAAACAAGCATCCTATAATCATCGAGAACATTAGTCGCACCCGAGGATGTACAGCAAAGAAAAGCAGACACTCGAATAAGTTTCAAAAATAAAAATGATATGCATGACCCAAGGCCTATCTTTCGTGCATCTCTCAGTAATCTAGTCATTGGTCTGATGGGACATGCAGTGGATGGACAATGTCCCAAATCATACTCAACTAAATGATCCTCAACCTTTGAAAGATTGCCTACGAATAGACAGTCCAAAAAAATTTCATGGTCTAAATTAACCACAAAAAATGCCAAAGATTGAATGGCTAGGATCTTAATCCAGGAAATTTCAGGCATGGTGTATCCACTGGGGCCCATCAAAAAACATTTTGGATCACCCAACTACGGGGCAAGCTTATAAGAGCCCAAGTCCAAATAGTTCAAAAACTATTATTGGGCAAGCTTATTTAATTACTCAAGAATGTATTGACCCACCTCTATTGATTCAAAATGGTGTTTGCCGCCGAAGACTCCAGAAAACGGGGAGTGTTCGTCAGTGGTATTTGTTTCCATAGAGCCTTCTGGCAAGATGTTATCTGAAAACGAGGCTTCCATTCTGTTGGCGTCTCAAATTCTCGATCAGGGATTGGTAGAACAATTTCAGGGCAGTGATGTCACTTCCCTGCAGATAAATAGTTGAAATTTCAAGAATTGTTAGCACAGAACTGAAGTGGGGGTGCAAATCAAGATTGAACCCAGGATTGTAGCATCAACTACCAAACCAAAAACTGTGCCATGAGTGGATCAAGGGCCTATTTGTATGTTCCCTCGAACCACAACTGGTTTCACTGTCCTGCTGAAAACAACATGCATTTGAGGCAGCGCAAAAAATGGAAACGCAATCCTGCTTTTGCACCCAAGACCACAAGTGAGACAAAAACAGGAGAAGAATACCTTCTCTTGCCAATCATATCCCACTCATTGATAGTAGAGTGCATTCCATACACCTAGGGAACTGGGAAGACCCAAACAAGCCCTAATTCCAGTCCCTAAAATTGTAACCAAGGTGACTCATGTGGATGATCCTGAGTTGCAACAGAAGCTGTGACTCAGGATCACCAACCTGTGTTGTTCCATGGGGGCCCACATGCTGAGATGGTGTAGCAATCCAAACTGTCCACATTATGGACGCTTAACTGTCACCTGAGCTTGTAGACTAATGTAGATGACTAAAAATAAACTTTCAATGGCTCATAGTCATGGTTATTAGATCGATCCGAAGAGGGCCATGGAAGGACCGGTAGGAATATTAATTATCTGAAAGGGCAACAATGTTGATTAAATATCCAAAACTTACCCAGCCAATTATTAGTTAAAGAACAAAACAGTGTAGAGAAAGTATATATACCCGATACAGCAGGATGAATCACACGGGAGAATTTGTTAGGGAATTCATGGTCAAAAATTTCATGGTCTATCCACAGTGGATTGCACCAACTGCAGTACCGTGTGTTAACAAATGCAGACAGACTTTCTGTACTAGATAATCCAGCCTTCCCGAACTTCTTCAACTATAAATACCTACTCCCAGTACCACATTTCTCACCACAAACCACTAGCCATGGATTCTACATCATGGGTCATCTACCTAGCAGCTCTGCTTGCATCTCTCGCTCTCTTGATCAAGGCTCTAATCGGTGGCTTCCGTAGCCGGAAGCTCAACCTTCCCCCCGGCCCAAAACCATTGCCAATCATCGGCAATCTCAACCTCATTGGTTCACTACCACACCGTTCCATCCACGAACTATCACAAAAGTATGGACCGTTGATGCAGCTCCGATATGGGTCATTCCCAGTTGTTGTGGGATCATCGGTGGAGATGGCGAAACAGATCTTGAAGACCCAAGATCTCAATTTCGCGTCGAGGCCCAAGACCGCGGCTGGCAAGTACACGACATATAACTACTCGGACATCACATGGTCCCCATATGGGGCCTACTGGCGCCAGGCTCGTAAGATGTGTATCATGGAGCTTTTCAGTGCGAGGCGGCTCGACTCGTATGAGTACATACGTGTGGAGGAGACGCATGCTTTCCTCCGTGGCCTATTCGCTGCATCAGGGAAGGCTATTACACTGAAAGACCATCTATCCACCGTTAGTCTCAACGTTATAAGTCGAATGGTGTTGGGGAAGAAATATACTGAAGAATCAGAGTCGGAGATGCCGATTGTGACACCGGAAGAATTTAAGAAGATGATTGATGAGCTGTTCTTGCTTAGTGGGGTGCTGAATATCGGGGACTCGATACCGTGGATCGGGTTCTTAGATTTGCAAGGGTACGTGAAGAGAATGAAAGCTCTTAGCAAGAAGCTGGACCGTTTTCTCGAGCATGTGATCAACGAACATAATGAGAGGAGGGCTGGCGTGAAGGATTATGTAGCGAAGGATATGGTCGACGTGCTTCTGCAGCTCGCCGAAGATCCGAATCTGGAAGTTAAGCTCGATAGGAGCGGCGTCAAGGCCTTCACACAGGTTTGGTTGCTCAGCTGGCTCTCATGCAATATATATATACGGACTACCTTTTTGAGAACTCGTAATACTGATGATTCTCGAAAATCTGAACGGTCCACATGAAGGAGAGCTTCGTCAAACCTCCTAATACCAATTTTTACTGTGAAAAAAAACTTCAGTGGGCCATGAAAAATGCAAACAGTTTTTTCCCTTGATTTTTATTTCTCTTTTCTATGGCCCACCAGAATCTTATATTAGGTTGCAAATTCAAATATTGGGGTTTCATGGGATTCCGCATCTTATGGACCGTTCGGATTCGACTCCCATGATACGTGTGAAAAGGTATGCACGTGCATAAGCACGTAGGTGAGCATGTCTCTCTCTCTCTATATATATATATATAGACACACACCTTATTGTTTTTCTTTTCGTGGTGTATGATGATTATCAATATTCATTATCACGGTGGACCCATCACCCGTTTTGGTGCTTGGCGTGCAAGTGGGTAGCGTGTTTTTCTGTTTGTACAGAGATTTTAAGGACGAGGATTGCATGACATCCCCGACTTGAAGAAGTTACTAGGCTAAGTGGGACCCAACATGATGTTTCAAGTTTCGGTATGATTCAAAAATGAGGAAAATCAAAATCTAGTGAGCCACATGACAGGAAACACAAAGGATTGAATACTCACCGTTGAAATATCTGTGGGCCACTAGGCTAATGGTTTTTATATATATATTGTGTGTGTGTTTTCAGTTTGTTTGAAGGGGCACGACCTTACGAACGGTTTAGATGGCATGTAACCTAAGCTTATCATTTGGTGTGGTCCACTTGGGCGTTGGATTTGTCTCATTTTTGTACACATACTTTAAAATAACCTGAGATAAGGGATGAACGGTGTGGATAAACAGATAAATTGCATGATCGGACACAAAAATCTTAGTGGGCCCAACCTAGCTTCTTGTAGCAGTAAACTGCTAGTGGCAAAGTGGACCTGCAGTGAAAAGTAAAAAATTTCTTTGAATACATACGAGCACATAGCTTTTGAATGGGCAATTCACGTCCGGTCTTAACAACTGATTAAATTTTTTTTTTTTTTTTGTTTTCACGATGGAAGGTCCCATTCATCCAACTTTTTCCCTTGTCATGTCATTCTTGTGTGTTCTTTTCTCAACCGTTCATTTCTAGATTATCCAACTTTGGGAATTTTTGGACCTGTGGCTGACGTATCCCCATGAGATCAGCTTTGGATACCACCAGTTAAGTTACTTTAAAAAAAAAAAACATGCAACAGAAAATAAGTAACTTATTTCAAATAAGTTTGGTTTATAATTAGTTACAAATAACTTTTTAATTAAAATATACTTAATCACTTTAGTTAAAAAAAAAATTTTGCTTTTTTATTTTTCATAAGTCACTAAAGAGAAACATAAGAGAGATGAAAGAGAGAAAAGCTGAAAAGTAGGTTGTTTATCAAAAGATACTTATCTTCCTAATAAGTAGAAACTAAGTTAGTGGTGGTATAAGTAACTTATCTTAAGCAACTTACTAGCCAAACAGGCCCCAAAGAGGCTTGCACCCCACCCGTTGATCATATTTACCTGATTTTGTATCCACGCATTGAGCATGGTTTACGTGGGATGGCTTGAATGTCATACGCATATCGTGTGGGCTCCATGAGTCTCGATTTCGCTAACTTTTAAAGATATACATTTTTGTAATTTCCTTCCTCAAAAAAAGGACCTTTCCATTATTTCTAATCCCCCTGTGCAAGCATTATTTGGTAATATGTTGATACCTAAGGAATTCTTTCATACAAAAGGTCAGTTGGGCTTGTCACATCAAAGCAATATCTGGGCCATTTGAAGTCCCTGGTGGTGATCCAGATCACCTGAGGTGGACCCACGTGTGCAGTAAGACCAGAAATTGCACAATGTGGTTATCAATAGAACCTGTATTTCATAATATCTATTAGCAGTTTACGGTGGACCCCTTTCGTTGATTTTATTTTTTTTTATTTTATTATTATTTTTAATGTGCGAAACACTTGAATTCCTACGGATGGGAGTGGGCATTTTCGGATGCGCCCATCAATCTCAATTTATCAAAAAATTTAAAGGGCAGATTCATATTGTTATTGTTTTTCACTTAGATTTCAATATTAGCAACATGAAATCTGTGTTATGCATGTAACGTGATATTAGTAATAAAATGTTACTGAAGATAATATTAACAATTTTTATTTCTCTGTGTGAAAAGTTCTTATAATTATGAATTCTATGTTTTGATTATTGATTCAGGACTTGATCGCTGGCGGCACTGAGAGCTCGGCTGTGACAGTCGAGTGGGCCATATCAGAGCTATTGAAAAAACCTGTGATATTCAAGAAAGCGACAGAGGAATTAGATAGAGTGATCGGCCAACATCGATGGGTCGAAGAGAAGGACGTGGCCCACCTGCCCTACATCGAAGCAATCATGAAAGAGACGATGAGGATGCACCCAGTGGCGCCAATGCTCACGCCCCGCCTTGCCAGAGAGGATTGCACCATTGATGGCTATGATATTCCTGCAGGGACCCGGATACTTGTTAACATATGGACCATTGGAAAAGACCCATCTATTTGGGACAACCCAGATGAGTTCCACCCAGAGAGGTTCATTGGGAGGGCATGTGATGTGAAGGGTCAGGATTTCGAGTTGCTACCATTCGGATCAGGGAGGAGGATGTGTCCAGGGTATAGCCTAGGGCTTAAGGTAATCCAGCTTACTTTGGCTAATCTCTTGCATGGATTTAAATGGGAGCTGCCAGCTAAAATGGCACCGGAAGATTTGAACATGGATGAAATCTTTGGCCTCTCGACACCTAAGAAGTTCCCGCTTGTGACCGTCGTCAAGCCACGCCTTCCGGCTCATGTATACTAACCATGATTAAAGAGAAACGTCTTAGTTTATGCTCTTAAGTGTGCTTAATAAGTTTGCATTTAGTTATCAAATGTGAAATGTAGTATGTTTGTGTGGCTGAAGTATATGTATGAGTTGAATATAATGAGAATAATATTTGTGTTTGGTTGTCTAAAATGTTAGGCCTGAATTAATCTAGGGTTTTGATAGAGGGTGGGACCAGCATCACAGCTAACACAGCATACAGTGTGAGTTTGCCGTTTATTTAAAATTAATATTGGTCAACTGGGCCAGCATCAATTTTTTAATTTGTATATTTATTTATTTATATTTATTTATTTATTTATTTATTTAAAAAAAAAAACCGTTTTGACAGCCTAGTAGACCACTGTGTCCCAAGTCAACCCGGACCGGTGACCGTCTGAGTCCCGACCCAAGTCCTAGTTGGCAAAATGTGGTATAATTTTTGCATCCTAGAAAATGAAATGTGGCCCATTAATGGACTGTTTAGATTGATCAATGGGACATTTTTAATGAGCAAAGACGACTAAGAGAATTGCAATTTATAGTGCTCTAAGAGAATGGGAGGATTTCTTGTGTTTAAATAATCTCGTAACCTTTCTTACCACCAAAGTCACCCATTAAATTTTATTTTTTTTAAAAAAAAAGTCACCCATTAATGACCCAAACAAAGGCTACTTTTGTATTTATGAGTTTATTTTGTTTTATCTGTGACTTGTTTTCCAAATATGTGGCAAACGTGTAAGAGAGCAAAACAGAACATCAAGAATCATATGCCCTAGATTGTCCTAAACCAGAAAATCACTTCGATCCAGTGATCGTAGCCGTTCCACCAGGCGACTTTTGGTGAAAGAAAGTAGATGGATACGAAATTAAAAATGTCAGGCAAGAGTTCTTCTGAGTTTTGATGGTCCATTTCTTTATAAGTTCATCCAATCCATGGATTAATATTGTCCATTGGGTCAGAATCTCAGGATGTCACCATCTAGGTAGGATGAATGCTCGGATCTTTAAAGCTTTTGCCAAGCACAGGCGTCCAAATAAAATTAAATTTCTGAAACATTGGGGTTGTTTGGATACAACAAAATCTAGTGTAATGGCTAAAAGAAAGTCAGGAAGTAAAACATATAGTTTAGTTATGTACAAACACGTGTTAAGATGCAAGCCTTTTCTTTAAATAGTAATAATAATAATAATGTACTTGTAGAATTCAAATTAAATATACAAAGTAATGTCCATAGGAAATCCACCCATGACTCTAACCACTAAAATATGATTTCGCCATTTTATATTTGTTTATGGTCCATCTAAAGTGGGGCCGACTATTTGGACGGCTTAATTTGAGTTATATATTTTTCATGTGCTTGGTTTATGATCCATCTAAAATGGGGCTGACTAGGGGTGCACACGGGTTGGTTCGGTCCGATTCTAGGGTTAAATCGGAATATAACCATTCCTAGCTGTTCTAGAAATTTCATAACCGAAATCAGACCATTAGCACTCTAGAACTGAACTGGAACCGGACCATGAAAACCAGTTCGATTCCGGATTGATTCAACCGTTCTGAACTTTTTAAAATCCAGCCCAATTGATATGAATTGTTCGGCCCACATTTTGAAACCTTTCATCCACACTGTACATGTAAAGGACCCCAACACCTAAGACAGTTGAGGTGCTGATGTCGAGCATTAAAACCTCCTTGGTCTAGAAGTGCTGACGTCTAGCATTAAAACCTTCCAGTTCACTGGGCCATGGGCCTACTAGATGTATACGTTTTATTCTTTTTTTTTTTTTTTTTTTTTTTTTTTTTTTTTTTTTTTTTTTCTGTCCAACAGTGAAAAAAATAAAATTAATATTCCAATACAACAACACTCTTGGGACATGACATATCTCAATGAGGCACTTTAGATCAATAGTTTTAATCAAGTTCAACTGTGAACCCCATGGCACTACGTACATAATATTACATTTTGGTAAAATGACATCGAGCATGATAATAGAAAATTAGCCGGTCCAGAAGAGTTGAATGACAAAGTAAGAAAGGGAAAAATGTCTCCCACACAAAAACAAGAGAACAACTGGTTTAGGTCGACGGATCGAATCCATGGTTTGGATCCACGGTTCAGTTCGGATCTACATGCCCCTAAACCAGAACCGAACCATATCCAACGGTTCTTTGAATTTTAGAACTGGAACCGGAATCAGTGCACCCTAGAACCGGACCAAACCGGACCGTTTGATCAGTTCTGGTCCAGTTTCACGGGTCTACCAGTTCGCTGTGCACCTCTAGGGCTGACCGTTTAGATTGTTTAAAATTGATTTATATAATTCTCATTTGTAGTTGTAGGTAAGGAAGAAATGGTCTGGACAACAAGACAAACCAACTCAGGTTTGGACCGATTAACTTGGCCCATTTGCTAGGCTTGGGCTGACATACACGACTAGATAAAATAAATAAATAAATATTAGTGGGGCTTGGGCTAAGTCATTTTAGCCTGATTTAGCCAAGCCCAACCTGACCTGTTGACTTCGTATGAATGTCTTACATCCAATAGATGTCATTCTAATCCTTGATTAAGTGACCCATGTATCTTAAACGAAGACCATTAATTTTAATCCTTTTAAGTGTTTTTCTAATAATACATGTGTGGCTCACTCGATCAACAGATAAATTAAAAACATGTGTTGGTAAATAAGAATTTTATCACTTTTCAAGCCGAAGCTTGGTCGAGCCGAGGTCCAACCAGTTTCATTTTGAGCTTGGGCTTGATGTCGTAAGCCCATGCTAGGCATGGTTTGATCTCAAGTGTAGTGCCTAAGCATAGTGCTAAAGTGTTGAGTTGGCCTTAGTGCATTCCAAATCCCACCCATTGCCACCCCTAGTTGTGTATTTAAGAGAGAGGAGAGATGTGAAAGTGGTTAAATGAAAAACCACCATTAGGAAATTAAAAAATAACCAATTTTTAGAGTCATTTGGTTAAAAATATTAACAAGAGACAACTTTTCCACTTTTGATTTCTTAACTAAACATAGTTAAAAAAGAGCTAACCATTAAAATAATAATAATATCCATGTAATACCAAACAAGCCTTAGAAAAAAAAAAAACAAAAACTCACAGCTGTGAATATACCCCATATGCAAGATTTGAACTATCCATCGGAATCATTGTCAACATTCCATTACAGGGCCGGCTACAATCCTATCCTTCATCCCAACTAGAGGTGAATTTCTGAGAGGTGCTAACACCACTTACCAAATTACCAATGCCTGTTGGAGAACCTAACCCATGCATTATAACTGGTTATTACATTGTTTCTATTTGGATTGATTTCATTTAATTCTCAATTACCTTATAAATAAACATGTCACTTCTTGAAAACATATATCCATAAAGTGCCATGGTAATGTCTACATGTTGTGTGGCAAAAAAAGAAGAAGAAAAAAGGCCTGTTTGGTAGCCACTTAAAAAGGACTTCATCTCATTTTGATTAATCGAAATTATGTTTTGGCAGTCAAATTTTAAAAGTGACTAGCTAAAACTATTCATGATAACCAACTATTTATATATGATTTCTATACATAAGTTATATTAACTAAAATGAGATGAACTGAGGATGGGTGTATGGCATGAGCAACACACGTGGAGTGTACAGGAGAGTGAAAAAGGAAAGAAAGAAAAAGATGCCGCTCTAGGCAAGTTTGTGTCGCATGGAGAGAGAGAGAGAGAGAGAGAGAGAGAGAGAGAGGTTAAAAATAAAAAATAAAATGATGGACAATCAATCTCCACTTTTTTTCTTTTTCTTTTTTCTAATGTTGTGGACTACTCAAGTTTTTAAAAATGATATCTTAAAATTAGGTGCAACAGATGTATGGAGTGAATTTTACAAAATGTCTCATACAACCTTTGTTGCACGGACTCCTTAATAGTATTGCCATTGTAGGCTATATGCAAATACACTAACTACGAGTAGGCCACTCAAGTGAAAAAGACAAAAAAATGAAATGAAAAAATACCATTAGTTGAGTGTCCACGTGTATACCATTTTCCAAAAGTTTATGATAGATCCCAAATGTAGAGTGCAAGTGCTATGATAATTTATTTTCTCTTCGGGTGAGAAACGTACCACAATTTGAATGCAAATTACTTGACTTTCATTAACGAAAACATTGGCTGCTTAAATAAGCAAGGCCACGTACAAACAGTCCGGAATAAAAAAGAAGTTAACAACTAACAAATGAAAACACTCCATGTACTGCACATCTTGCACGTAAACTGTATGTAAACTGTCATAAACTGCATGTAAGTTGTCATGACTTAAACTATCATGACTCAATCCATGTAAACTCCATGTAAACTGTCATAAACTGCATGTAAACTGTCATAACTCAATCCACAGTCCATTCCTCCATGGACTCCATGTAGTGCACGTCCCCAGCTTATCCCAAATATTTGGGATTTGGCTTAAGGCCCCTCTCAGATCGTCGTGACCTATCAGTTTATGCCCTTTTCCATGACTAATTGCAGCAGGAAAGTTGGTCTGACAATATATATTATAGAGATTATTTCATGTGCATGATATTAGAGGTTTTTTTTTCTTTCTTTCTTTTACACACACCCCCACATTAGCACCCAAACCCATGACATTAGTGTTGAAATGCACTCTATCTACCACTGAACCAAGTGTTAAGATTCCACAATGTTAGAGTATAGACTAGGAAAATGTTAATAGATTATTAAGTTAATCATAATATATTTAAATCATGAAGATTTCTTCTAGTCTATGTAAGTATTCTTTCTTTAATATGTTGAGTTTCTTCAATAGAATGTATACACATCTTTCCACAATCCAGATTTACTAAGATTAACCTAATCTATTTAGATTATTGTTGAGAGTCAAATATTGCATATCAGACACAGTTATTGCCTGGATTTATAAGCATGATGCCATTTAATGGCCCGATTTAATTGTGTTTGTGATGCAGAGTGTATTTACGAGTATGGACTAAAAAAGGGTGCTTAAAGCATGGATTTAACGATCTGATGACACCAAAGGTAAGGAACGGACTCTAGGGGACTAAAATCGATGGAATTACATGCCAGAGATTCGAGAAAATCGGGAAACTGAAGCTCAAGTGGCCCAAAAATTATCCAGAATGCAAGATCACAGGGTTTCCACCATCTGTTCTGCTTGAAACTACATACATGGCTTGAAGACTATAAAGTAACCGTACACATCGAATTTCGGCCGTTGGATCCTGGTGGAAGTGGCCCAACAGATAGATCAGTGTAGAAATCATTGATTTGTGGCCCACCTGATATCTAGATCTATTTCAATTTTGGTCTCAACTCATTAAATGAGCTGAGGAAATGAATGGATGGAATGGATCTTTCACAAGCATCATGGTGGACCCCACAAGAGGGGGCGTGCGAGTGCATAGGCGGTGCACTCCTGCGGTGCATCGAATCCATACAAAGGGTCAGCAACAGCTAACCTGAGTCATCTTAAAAAATGGAAAATTCCATTTTTTTTTCTCTTTCACCAGCGTCCGCACGGACGATTTCAGTGGGGCCCACTCCTCATTCAAAGCATGAATCTGAACCGTCCAAGGTGTCCAGGGAGGGCGTATTACCCTCGTATAAATGATAGAAATACAGAAGACATTGAGGATCTCAATCTAGTCGTCTAAACGAAAAATGGATAATGGACTAAAAAAAGCTTGTGGGCCACACTTAAATTAAACCCGAATTGTCCTTCCCGCATGTTTTTTCACCAGGAATTCAATGTACGGTGTGGATTTCTCAACTGATGTGAATTATGGGCCCCACCAGCAGCACAGCGGAAGAAATCCACTTTTCTCTATTTATGCAAAAACAGAGACTGCGGACGATCTTGGTGGCCCACCAGTGCTGATCAGTTTGATGATCTGGACTGTCTATCATAAAGATGAGCTTGATCATGTCAAACCCTAGTTGAACGTTTGAAATCATATACATAAACGTGGCCACTACAGCAATCAACAGATGACCGTCAGCTGCCGTTTCAACAAGATTTCTTCCCTGGGCCGCATCAACGGACGACTAAAGCTTTCCATCTTTGGTCGAAATTCTGAGGAGAAGATAATGGATGGATTGGATTTTCAAGAGAGCAGAGCATCAGTCACCATCCCAAAACAGGCTTCGAACGCAATCACGGTTTGCGTTTTTGCTCTGTAAGCCACCAACTCTTCGTAAAACCTTCACACGCAACTATGCTTCGTGTCCACTGACTTCAGCTGCATAAGTCCCCACCGACCTCCATCAGCTTATAAAGGGGAGACGTGCGGGAGAGAAAGGGAAAATTCAATCTAGATCCAACCAAGAAGCAGAGAGAGAGAGAGAGAGAGAGAGAGAGAGAGAGAGAGAGTAGCTGTAGAGTAATTTATTTATTTCTTTTAATTTTTTTTCTTAATACTTCTTTTAAGATATCTGGCTCCATCATGTTGAGGTAAACCTCTTAGCCAGGGCTAAAGGGTGAAGCTTGTAGCGTGATGAGAGACCTTTAGCTTATGCCTTTTGTTTATACTGAACTAATGTTGATTTTAGTTAATTAAGGGAATATTTTTAGTTTTTAATGGTTTGTAGTGACTGAAATTACAATGGGTTTGGGATGGCTTTGACATGTTCCTTCCTTTTATGTTTATGACGTAAGGAAGCCCTGTTGTTCACCATCATTTCCTGGGCATGGTCGGATGACGGTACCGTTCATAACCTTCATGCATTGTGGATTGGTTGGTAATTAGTTTAATTCTGTTATTTACTTTGTTTCCTGGGCATGGTTTGGTGCTGAAATCCATTTTAATTCATATACCTTTCATTTCTTTAAAACTATATCAAAAGAAGTTCAATTTAATTTTTATGGTTACACTCTTCAACTGGAGGAAGATGGGACTTTAAATCCAGTTGAGTTCTTGAAACAGGCATAAGATCTCCCTGATCTCTACAAGTGTATCCTCTGAATCTTTAGTTTTCTTCCTCTGAATTTTTTAGATTTTAGATAATTATTTCATCATTATTACTCAATTTATAGTTAATTTAGATTTCATCTTAGCCTAGTTCTAGTTTTACTTAGTTTTAGATAACGTACAGATATTAGTCCCTTGGGATTCGACCTCTGTCTTACCGAGTTTATTACTACATCACAACCTTGCACTTGGGGGGTGAAGAAGTTTTTGGCGCCGTTGCCGGGGACTGACAGTTACGTATTTTTGAAATTAATTGGTTTTAGAATTAGATTAAGATTAAGATTTTTACTAACTTTAGTTTTTAAATTTTCGTTTTAATTGATTTTTAAAAACTAACTTACTTTCTCGCTTTGTAGGATTTTGTTAGATCTCCTTATATGGTAATTTCGTCCTAATTTCTTTATTTCCTCTATTCTTTATATTTGATTTTATCTTTTAGAAACTATTTTTTTTTAGTTTTCTTTTGTAGGATCTTAACATAGGAACTTCTAATGTAGTAACATCCTTCTAACTTCTCCTCTTACTTTCTATATTATTGTTGGAATTTTTCATTTATTTTTAGAATTAAATTCAGAGTTAAGGTTTCACCATGTATCTGAATGAGTGGGCACGTCCGTATGTTGAGATAGCTTATGAAAAACATCTTATGTTTCAAAAATTTTCTAAAAATATCTTCGAGAACCAATCAGAATATGATATTCCACCAATTAAGAGGTCTTTCGGTGATTATATGTGGGAGAATAATTGTGTTCCATGAGTTAAGAAAACAGTATGTGATTATTAGAATGATGACGCGTATCAACTCCTGACAGATGACCCATATGATTTTGATCAGTGGAAACAAAAATATTTCAAAGTTGAGTCAGTAAAACATCATGGTAATAACCCCCATGGATCAGCCACTTGTAAATATCCACCAGAAATGATCCAAGAAGAGTTATCTCTGAGTTACACAGACTATGTTACTAGCATGAGGAAATTAGTAAGAACACTTGAATTACGCCTTGATAGGCTAATGGAGGCTAGTTCGTCTCAGCCACAACCCAATTCAGAAATATAATGCGAGAAATGTCATCCTCACTCACTTTTGAAAAATTCTGAAATTTGGAATGAAGAGTTGAATTACGTTAACGAGCATGTGGTTTAATTTTCTGATGAGTTGATCTCGATGACTGTTCAAAAGAATGGGGAAGAGACATGGGTGTCTTTCAAATATAATGATATGACACACTTCCTTCACAGGACACACTAAATTTCAATGATGAAGAAGAGGTTGGGTTATGCAAACCTTAATGCATTCTATGTGTAGAATATGAGGAAAGTGATCCCATCTCAAATGTGCACTGCACTGAACTAGAATATGATGAGTATTAGGATGACGATCCTAAATGTGTAGCCATAGTTCCCCTGTAATTAATCTCAAGTTTGGTCTAGGTTAATGATCAAGAAGTACACGAAAAGAATGGTCATAATGAGCTACTCCACTCACCTGACATGTCTGATCTAAAAGTAGATGAGCTCCTTACAACCAACCCTTCTATCTCTTGTGAGATATGTTTGGACCATTTCCCTGAATTGAATGATGATATGATTCGGGAGACGGACGAGTTACTCGATATGACTCTAGATTTTGAAACCACTCAGTTGAGGTCACCATCTGAACTGTTGAATGTTGATGATTCAATGCCTCTTCTGAGTAGTATTAATGAACAGAGTCTGCACATCAATGCTTCGTATACTGACCCTCAATTTGTCTATGCAGGGCTGGAGCAAGCGAGCACACTTCCGTTTACCTTTAAAGACAATGGATTCCTTGGGCAGATCATAACAAGCTCTAATGTGGAACATAAGTCACGCTCAACTGAATTTTTCAACTCTTTGGATGATTGCTTGGCACACTTTGTAAATTCAAATGATCCCATGATGAGAGACATAGTGAATGCCTTGCAAGACAATATCTCGATAGTCATCACTGACCGAGAGAACCCTTACTCCAAAGCCTCTTCTTCCACAGATCCTAAATGTTTACCATTAGGGGAAGAGGAGCTAAAAATTGAACCGAAGTCTGCTACTTCGGAATATTTTAAGACTACACCACTTCCTGAAAATTTTTCTCAATTTGATTTACCTTTAGTCACTGATTCACCATGGGATACTAACTTTGAAACTTTTTCTGACATAAGTGAATCATACATACTTTGGATACCTCAGGTAAATCAACGGTAAATTTTTAATGAGGTACATAAGTTTCTCTGAAAAGTCAAGCTCCAGGACATCCAAACTTATTGCAAAAAGGGCTTTTGAATGATCCTATTGAGGAACTTACTGAGAAACTTATCACGATATTGGTCGGAAGAGAAACCTTGCGACATGATCAAGTAGTTTTTCTCTGTTTTCATAAGACTAGGGTAGTTTGCTTTATGTTGTTATAGGATAGACGGTTTTATGTCATTAAGTTAGTTTGCTTGATGCGTCGTTGTAAGATAGTTTTCTTTCGTGTCTTCACTCTCATATTGACCAGCTTTCATGCGGCGATCTTTTGGTAAGTCTCTCTCTCAATTCGTTATCCAGGTCCTATCTTCCCATCACTTCTCATTTACTTTCATTGTCCCATATGCATTGCATGCTCATATCTTTTACATTGCGGATAATGTAGATTTTTGGTTGAGGGTGGAAGATTAGGTTTCCTAATCAGTGTTTTCTTAGTCTTGAGAAAAAATTGTGAAATTTTTTAAAATGAATTCGAAGTGATTTTGACGAACATCCTTGATTTAGAATTTCAAGATACGTGATGTTGGTAATTTATGTCTCTTAGATTCAATCATCTGTTAGACTCCACAGTTAAGTTTGAATTGTTAATCCAAAATCAGAAATTGTAAACATTGATTGAATCATGATTTCATATGCCACATCTCACTTACACATTGAGGTTTCAGTTCGATATTGAAAGATTAACTTGGTGATCACTAAGCTTGAAAGGAACTAACCTAAGAAATTGAAATGATTGGGCGAATGGTCTTTACCATAGGTTTGATCTCTACAGGTGAGGGTTTGATTCCCCAAGGTTAATATTTAAAGAATTCATTGGGCGACTAGTCGTTACTATAGGTTTGTTCCCTATAGGTAAGGACTTGATTCCCCTCATTGGCATTACTTTTAATAAAAAAATCAAAAGCTAAAAGAGAGAGAGAGAAAGAGAGAGAGAGAGAGAGAGAGAGAGAGAGAGAGAGAGAGAGAGAACTGTAAGACAAGTTCTACTTTATGTTTTGGTTGTTCTGAATGCTCTTTGGATCATCAATATTATCATGGAAATGGACAATTGAATTTCTTAATGATGTTAAGTCGGGATTACACTATACACCCATAGAACTCAATGTTTAGAGTTTTTTTTCTAATTGAAGGATTAATACTTTGTACTTGATTATGAAGTTTACCGTGCGCTCAAGTCTAGAAGAAAGTAATGCCCATCATTCATAAATCTTAGAATACTAGTACCTGGATCATTTTTCAAAAATCATTCGAGTTTATATAAATTCTCCTGAAGTTCTCAACTTATTTTTCGCATACTTTGCTCGGGACTAACAAGATGTTAGTTTGGGGTTGTGTTGAGGGTCAAATATTGCATATCAGACCCAGTTATTGCCTGGATTTACAAGCATGATGTCGTTTAATGGCCTGATTTAATTGTATTTGTGATGTCGAGTGTATTTACGAGCATGAATTGAAAAAGGGTGCTTAAAACATGGATTTAATGCTTTGATGACACCAAGGCAAGGATCGGACTCCGGGAGACTAAGATTGACGGAATTACATGCCAGAGATTTGAGAAAATCGGGAAACTGAAGCTCAAGTGGCCCGAAAATCATCCAGAATGTAAGATCACAGGGTTCCCACCATCTGTTCTGCTTGAAACTATATACATGGCTTGAAGAGCATAAAGTAACCGTACACATCGAATTTCGGCCATTGGATCCTAGTGGAAGTGGCCCAACAGATAGATCAAGACAGAAATCATTGATTTGAGGCCCACATGATATCTGGATCTGCTTCAATTTTGGTCTTAACTCATTAAATGAGCTGAGGAAATGAATGGACGAAATGGATCTTTCACAAGCATCATGGTGGACCCCACAAGAGGGGGCGTGTGAGTGTATAGGCGGTGCACTCCTGCGGTGCACCGAATCCATACAAAGGGTCAGCAACAGCTGACCCGAGTCATCTTCAAAAATGGAAACTTCCGTTTTTTTCCCTTTCACCAGCGTCTACACGGACGATTTCAGTGGGGCCCACTCCTCATTTAAAGCATGAATCTGGACCATCCAAGGTGTCCAGGGAGGGGTTATTATCCTCGTTTTGATGGCAAAAATACAGAAGACACTGAGGATCTCAATCTAGCCGTCCAAACGGAAGATGAATGGTGGACTAAAAAAGCTTGTGGACCACACCTAAATTAAACCCGAATTGTCCTTCCTGTATGGTTTTTCGTCAGGAATTTAATGTACAGTGTGGATTTCTCAACCGATGTGAATTATGGGCCCTGCCAGCAGCACAGCAGAAAAAATTCATTTTTCTCTGTTTATGCAAAAACAGAGACTGCGGACGATCTTGGTGGCCCACCAGTGCTGATCAGTTTGATGATCTGGACTGTCTATCATGAAGATGAGCTTGATCATGTCGAACCCTAGTTGAAGGTTTGAAATCATATACATAAACGTGGCCGCTACAGCAATCAACAGATGACCGTCAGCTGCCGTTACAATAGGATTTCTTCCCTGTGCCGCATTAACGGACGACCAAAGCTTTCCATATTTGGTCGAAATTCCGAGGAGAAGACAATGGATGGATTGGATTTTTAAGAGAGCATTAGTCACCGTCCCAAAATAGGCTCCAAACGCAAGCACGGTTTGCGTTTTTGCTACGTAAGCCACCAACTCTGCGTAAAACCTTTGCACGCAGCTGTGCTTTGTGTCCATCGACTTCAGCTGTATAAGTCTCCACCGACCTCCATCAGCTTATAAAGGGGAGACGTGCAGGAGAGAAAGGGAACATTCAATCCAGATCCAAGCCAGGAGCAGATAGAGAGAGAGAGAGAGAGAGAGAGAGAGAGAGAGAGAGAGAGAGAGAGCAGCTGTAGAGTAATTTATTTATTTCTTCTTTTTTTTCTTAGTATTTCTTTTAAAATGTCTAGCTCCATTATGTTGAGCTAAACCTCTTAGCTAGGGCTAAGGGGTGAAGCGTGTAGCGTGATGGGGGACCTTTAGCTTATGCCTTTTTGTTTATACTGAACTGATGTTGATTTTAGTTAATTAAGGGAATATTTTTAGTTTTTAATAGTCTGTTGTGACTGAAATTACAATGAGTCTGTGATGACTTTGAGCATGTTCCTTCCTTTTATGTTTATGACGTCAGGAAGCCTTATTGTTCACCATCATCTCCTGGGCATGGTCAGATGACAGTACCCTTCCTAATCTTCATGCATTGTGGATTGGTTGGTAATTAATTTAATTCTGTTATTTACTTTGTCTCCTGGGCATAGTTTGGTGATGGAATCCATTCTAATTAATATACCTTTCATCTCTTTAAAACTATATTAAAGGAAGTTCAATTTAATTTTTATAGTTACACCCTTCAACTGGATGAAGATGGGACTCTAAATCCAGTTGAGTTCTTGAAACAGGCATAAGATCTCTCTGATCTTTACAAGTAAATCCTCTGAATCCCTAGTTTTCTTCCTCTGAATTTTTTAGATTTTAGATAATTATTTCATCATTATTGCTCAATTTATAGTTGATTTAGATTTCAACTTAGCCTAGTTCTAGTTCTACTTAGTTTCAGATGACGTACAGGTATTAGTCCCTTGGGATTCGACCTCAGTCTTACCGAGTTTATTACTACATCACAACCCTGCACTTGGGGAGTGAACAATTATCCTATGACCAACTTGTCCTCCAAATTCATGTAATAAAATATTAAGGACAACATGGAAAAAAAAAGTTTCAAGAATTGCATGATGGTCCACATAATTTTTAAGTAATTTACAAAATGATGAAAGATTAGACTTTAATAAACCAAGCACCAATCAAGCTTTGTTGAACTTGTTCAACTATAAATAACCACTCTCACCACCACATTTCTCACCACCACCCACTAGCCATGGAGTCTGCATCATGGGTCATCTACATAATAGCTCTAATCGCATCCGTCACTCTCTTGATCAAGGCCCTAATAGGTGGCTTCTGTTGTCGGAATCTCAACCTTCCCCTCGGCTCAAAACTGTGGCCCATCATCGGCAATCTCAACCTCATCGGCCCACTATCGCACTGTTCCATCCACGAACTATCGCAAAAGTGTGGACCACTGATGCAGCTCTAATTTGGGTCATTTCCAGTTGTTGTGGGATCATCAGTGGAGATGGCGAAACAAATCTTGAAGACCCAAGATCTCAATTTCGTGTCAAGGCCTAAGACCGTGGTTGGCAAGTACACGACATATAACTACTCGGACATCCCATGGTCCCCATATGGGGCCTACTGGTGCTAGGCTCGTAAGATGTGTATCATGGAGCTTTTTAGTGGAAGGCAGCTCGACTCGTATGAGTACATACGTGTGGAGGAGACACATGCGCTCCTCCGTGGCCTCTTCATTGCATTAGGGAAGGCTATTACATTGAAAGACTATGTATCCACCGTTAGTCTCAACGTTATAAGTCGAATGGTGTTGGGGAAGAAATATACGGAGGAATCAACGTCAGAGACTCCGATCGTGACGCCCGAGGAATTCAAGAAGATGCTTGATGAGCTCTTCGTGCTTAATGGGGTATTGAATATCGGCGATTCGATACCGTGGCCTGGGTTATTGGATTTGCAAGGGTATGTGAAGAGGATGAAGGTGCTTAGCAAGAAGCTAGACCGGTTTCTTGAGCATGTGATCAACGAACATAATGAGAGGAGGGATGGTGTGAAGGATTATGTGGCGAAAGATATGGTTGATGTGCTTCTGCAGCTTGCCGAAGATCCGAATCTCGAAGTCAAGCTCGACAAGAGCAGCGTCAAGGCCTTCACACAGGTACGGTGGCCATTGCATGTTTTGGGGCCCACACAGGTCAACCTCACGGGAACTTCCCATAACCGCATAGAACACACACACACACACACACACACACACACACACACACACACACACACACACACACACACATATATATGGGAAAAGGTACTATGCGCTCGAGCTCATGGCTCCGTCCCATACGGTCGAGCTGTGTGGGCCACACCGTGATGCGTTTCGAACATCTACCCCATCAGTCAGATGCACCATTCCATCATGGACCTAGGTCTCAAAAATCAAGTCAATCCATGACTTTTGTGGGCCACAGCACATACAGAAGTGGAGAGGGGCCGTGCACCATTAAAACATTTATAATCATTTTTTTGGTCCCACCGAGATGTGGTTTGCAAATCCAGCCCATCTATTATGTGTGTCCCACTAGGATTAGGGGTCATACCAAGTTTCAGCGGCATTCAAAACTCATGTGAGCCCCATCAAGTGCTTTTATATGTTTTAATGGTGTCTTCACATGATTTTAGATGGTATGGCCCACCTGAGTTCCGTTTACGGTTGATTTTTGGGATATCCCATTATTTAAAGGGGAACCATCAAATGCACGGTGTTGATGGTCGACACACATCACGATGGGGCCCACACAGCTCGACCTCATGATAAGCTTATCCTGAGCTCGAGCGCGTAGTACCTTTTCCGTGTGTGTGTGTGTGTGTGTGTGTGTGTGTGTGTATGGGAAAACGTTCTATGTTGTCGAGTTGATGGGAACTTTCCACGAGGTCGAGTTGTGCGGGCCCCACCGTGATGTGTGTCGAACATCTACCCATCAGTCAAATGCACCATTCTACGGTGGGCCTAAAGCTAAAAAATCAAGTCAATTGGTGACTTGTGTGGGCCACACCACATACAAAAGTTGAGAAGGGTTACCCTCCATTAAAATATTCATAATCATTTGTTGGGCCCAACAAGATGTAGTTCACAAATCCATCCCATCCATTATGTGTGTTACACTTGGATGAGGGGTCAGACCAAGTCTCAGACGCATCCAAATTTTAGATGGGCCCCACCAAGTCCTTTTATATGTTTTAAGCATGTCTTCACATGATTTTAGATGGTATATATTACCCACCTAAGTTCCATATATGGCTGATTTTTGAGATATTCACCCATCAAATGCACACGATTAATGTTAATGTTCGACATGCATCACGGTGGGGCCCACATAGGTTAACCTCATGGGAAGTTCCCATGATGGCATAGAACCTTTATATATATATATATATATATATATATATATATATATATATATATATATATATATATATATATATATATATAAATGCAGAACGCTCACCTGCAAACTAGTTCGCATGAACTACATACGAACTTTTTTGAGATCTCATCATATCTGATGAGTCTCGAAAATCTAAACGGTCCACATGAAGTGGAACTTCTTGAAACCCTTTGTACCAATTTTTATTTTGAACCAAAACTTTAATGGGTCATGAAAAATACAAACAGTTTCTTCCCTTGATTTGAATTTCTCTTTACTATGGTCCACCAGAATCTTAGATTAAGGTGAAAATTCACCCCCTAAGGTTTCATGGGATTCCCCATCTTATGGACTATTCAGATTTGACACCCATGACACATGTGCAAAGGTGAGCATATGTGTGTGTGTGCACGCGTGCACGTGTCAAACATCTACCCCATTAGTCAGATGCACCATTCCATGGTGAGCCTGGGTCTTAAAATCAAGTTAATCTAAGACTAGTGTGGGCTACACCACGTATAGAAGTTGAGAGGGGCTACCCTTCATTAAAACATTCATAATCATACGTTGGGCCCACCAAGATGTCATTCACAAATCCAGCCCATCCAGTATGTGTGTCCCACTTGGATGAGGGGTTAGACCACGTTTCAGACGCATCCAAATTTCAAGTGGACCCCACCAAGTGCTTTTATATGTTTTATGCATATCTTCACATGATTTTAGATATTATGGCCCACCTGAGTTCCGTATAAGGCTGAATTTTGCATATCTCATAATTTAAAGGGAACCCATCAAATGCATGGTGTTAATGTTCGACACACATCACGGTGGGGCCCACACAGCTCAGACCTCATGGGTAGTTTCCATGAGGTCGACGGCATAGAACCTTATATATATATATATATATATATATATATATATAATCGTGTATAGACTATGTAGGAATGATAGGTGCGTTGGATTACGGTGGGCCCCACTAGTTGTATGATGGGTGGCCTACCAGTTCGTGCTGTGTTTGGTCAGGTGTGGAAGAATTATTACAGTTCGTTCATGGTGGGCCGCTCGATCTGTAGGGAGTATGTCATGCCAAGCAGGATTATGCATCATTTGTAGAGAAATTATAAGGCCCTGATTCAAATTTGGACCGTGGTTCATTGATGGATTGTTGATTTGATGGGCCCCACTGTGGATGGTTTATGACCCAAAAGTACTTGAGATGGAACATCCTAGCCGTCGCATCTTTGTCCTTTCTCGTGCTGTCGCTGTATTTTCTCTCGTAACCGTGAATTTGTAGGCCATTTATCCGAGGGTTCATGATCTTCTGACCTGGGAGATTTTGGGATCCATGTTTTAAGTGCTAGGTCAATTGTCTCGATTACCAAACCATGGGAGCCACTCGTACAGATGGGATCATCAGGCTCAAAATTTTCTCTCATTTCTGTTAGATCTTGATCTGGGACTGAGCATCCCACCGTAGGCTTCAATTTTTTTTAAAATTTTTTTATTTTTATTTTAAGGGTAGTAATTTGTTACTCTGGAATGGCATGAAGCTTGATACGCGGGCACTAAGAAATATAGATGAACTCAAGTTATTCCGTCTAAATTTTGTAACCCACTTAAATATTAGATTCGTCCCAACCATTGATTGCCGGACGCATCTTTTTCCAAAAGGACATTTGGATTGGCTTTCCCACAAATGACAATCAGTCAGCGACTCAGCGGGGACGCGGATTGCGTCCTGCTCCCTCTGGATCGACTCGTCCGAGCAGGCTGTCTGTGGGGCCCACTGTGATGTATGTATTTTATTCATGCCGTCCATTCATTTTGATAAATGATTTTAAGGTATGAGTTCAAAACTTAGGCAGATCCAATACTCAAGTGGACCACAGTACAAGAAGCATTGGTTATAATAATTCTCACGGTTGAAACTTTCCTAATGCCAACTTGATGTTTATTTCCCGACCTATCAGTTGATAAGGTCATATAGACCTGGATGAATAAAAAACACAACTATAAACTTATTAAAACTTCTACAGCTTTTGAATTTTTTTTATTAGTGGTCGTTTAGTCACAAATATATAGTCTACTTAAGCTTTGAATCTGCCTCTTTTTTAATTATTCATACTGTAAAATGATTTTTTAAGAAAACACATACATCACAATGAGCCCCACGGAACCGGTCAAAATCATTTATAATCTTCAGGTGCACGCTTATCACTAATCAAATGCTCCCACAGTACCGAAGTTTTTTTTTTTTTCATCCTCGTTTTAAGAAACGTGAACTTTCTAACACGCACTTTGGGTACATATTATTTTTACACGCGCACTTCACCCCAACGCACCTACTCACTCACACCATAATTGTTTTTTACGGTAATATATACTTGAACCCACGACCGATTGTTGAAACTCCAGTAAGTCTACCATTTACTGTTATAAATCTACCAGTATGGCGCATACTATGTTGACATGGATCCATTGTCCATCAATTCCACCAATTTGTTGAAGGATGGGATAAAACATGCGGCTGATTAAAAAAACTCAAGTGGGCCACTGATGAGATTTTATATCAATTGAGTTTGGTTAATTAAAATAATAGAAATGTTAAGCGTTTTTCTTTGTTAGACTTTCTCCACTTAAATTCAAAAAATTTAAAAAGTGAAAATTCTTTGAAAATATTTGGTCAAACATTGCTTAGAGAAAAAGAGTTAAGAAATTTTATAAACTTTGAGATCTCTTGTATTCTCACTTAGAGAATTGAGAGAAAAAGACTAGCTTGATGGGAACACACGGATGCACATGCATGAGCTCATTTTTTAGTTATGTTGCATCTCTTCCAAAAAATTATTTTTGAGTTAAGTCACATCTCTTCATAAAAGACATGATCATTGCAAATGGTTACAAATGCATATTTTAAAAAGCATTTTATTGCAAAAATGCATGGCCTTTTATTCTCTATAAAATCCCGTGGAAATTGAGAATTTATCATAAATTGCATTGGTCTTTCCAAAGATAGAAATTCTCTATATTGGAATCTCTATCATTTTCTCTTTATAAGCATGTTAAGCGGGTTCTATGTTTTCTCAATAAATAGAATTTGTGCAAACTGCATAGCTAGGTTTAATTGTGATAACTTTGTGATCATTGCACGCAGAACTATTGAGGCTTATCAAATCCTAAAAGCAATTTATGCTTTAAGGAAAGCGTATCTAACATATGCATCAAGTAAAGAAAGCGTATCTAAGTATCTACATGTGCATCAAGCTTGTTTTGATTTTTCTTTAATTGTGGTTTCTTCCATTATCACTATTTTCTCAGTAGCCACACCACAAGAAACAACGGTGGTGATAGAAATGTTGCTACTGAAACCTTTTTGCAGGCTGCGGTGATGTTCTTATGTCATCCAGAAAAATAAAAATATTAGTCTGATATGAACCTCTAGGCACCCGAGGAACGTCAGCATTGAATCTCTACATTTTCTTGTGGCGAAGCTCACTTGAGTCTTAGATTAGGTTTGCTTTAGGGCTTCTATTCTCAAACGAGAGTAGTGACTTTGAAGATGAAATGGATTTCACATGAACACCACGGGAGGCCCCATAAAGCTTTAGGTCACAAGAATTTGACCTAATTAGCATGGGAGGACATATGATCCTTTTAAGCCTAGCTGCATGACTAACTGAAGATGCTGTATCATGGTACTTTACCATGTACCTAGCCTTTAATTCCCATGTCCCACCTAAAATACATCATCCATTCCTTAGACTCTCTCTCATATCTGGTGTATACATGGCAAGGGCTAGTGGACAATTTTTCCTACACAATTACTCGTGACAGAGTTGATAACTTTTCAGATATGAGGGGTCATTGGCAAGGATCTTCAATGGACATGTGTGGGGAATTATGGAAATGTATATCCTGATTCAGCTCATATATTAACTATTTTAGTGTTTGTTTTTCTATTTACTACTGTAAATGGTGGTAAATAAGTGATTATCACCTCCTGCGGCTGTTTGAAAGAAAGTGAATTGTCAGAGTATCTACTAAAATTTTAAAACTGCCTTATCAAAAAACTGATGAGAATGCTCGAATGAAATCTGTGGGTCCTATAGTTATGTATGTGTCTGATCCGTGTCATCCATCCATTGTACCAAATCAATTTAGGGCATGAGACAAAAAAATGAAGATTTTATTAGCTTAAGTGTACACACCACAGGAAGGAAATGGGAGAAATAATGACGAACGTTGTTAAAAGGTGTAACCATCCATGAGTCTAACAGTGATGTGTATCTGTGATCCAACCTGTTCATATGGTCACGTGGACATGGATGAAGGGAAAACACAAATATCACCTTGATCCAAAACTTTTGTGGCCCATCAAAAAAGTTTCCAAGGGTAGGCATTTAACTTCCCTTGTTTCTTGTGGTGTGGTCCTTTTGCACTTTGGATCTACTTCAACTTTAGGCTCATACCATATAATGAGTTTTTAAAATGGATGAATGGTGTGGACCAGACACGTACATCACAGTGGGCCCTACAAATTTAAAAATTTCTCCTTAGTCTTAGTGTCAAGCATACCAAAGCTCAAAGTCACAAGCATAGTGGTTTGTAATTCAAATGGTAAATAATGATTATTTATTTACCTCTATTTAAAATGGTAAATAAAAAACCAAAAACATCCTTAACATTATGGTGGGCCCACATAGCACCATCCAGTAGTGAGCGTTTCATTACTGGCAGTGTCAGTATGCAGTCCGCGTCCATACTCGTTTTGGTACTTGTGGGCTCCCAGCTCCATCATGTCAGAGTGCTAATGCTAATTGCACTCCCCCGAGTGCAAGCAATGCACATTTGTGAGGGATCAGAGCCGTTCGTCTTGAGATCCCGAATGTGGTGATGACTGTATCTAAAACGACCCAAGCGTATATGATCATCAGGTGTCGTACACGCATTGAGGATTGCCTGATGAATGGCCCAATCTTACACTTGTGTGTCTCAATATCACGAGTGAGAGTGCACTTTCGAAGTGATATCTGGGCCATTAGTAATCCTATGTGAGGCCCAGCTGGTTGGACCGTCCAAATCAACTGAGTTGGGGTCAAGTGACAGGTAGGCAGGACTTCATTGTGGGTCCCTTGCTTATTATAGCAGGACCCATTTGGATTACCATGCTTATTTCCTGTTAGTTTTTTATTTTTAAGTGGCTCACTAACCAATACAGGAGCATTTTCATACTGTGCTTGAATGGATAACCTGTGGGATGTAGGGGCACACTCAAGGTGGGTGGCCCATGTGAGGCAGGTGACTCATATGAGGTGGGCCCTACTCATGTGAAGGGGGTGGCTCATGTGAGGTGGTACCCATGTGATGTAGGGCCCACAAGAGGATTTGGCCAAGGTCCTAACCTATGACATGTGGAGCTGGGCTATGAGATGAAGGGATTGATTCACCATGCTTTGTCAATTCAAGGTTTTAGAGCAATTAGTTAATTGTCCTTCACCACTAACACATGTTAGTTCATATTCGCATCTGGGCCATGGGTGGGCCATGGTGCATGGTTGGTGTGAGTTTCTTTAGTGAGCAGTTAAAAGGTGGGTCCCACCATTCTCGATCTATCAAATTATAGAAGGGAAGATTTGAAAATTGATCTCGTATATGGATTTGAATGTCATTACATATGCCATTCATGCAATATGTGATATCAGTAATAAAACGTGAATTGAGGTTTTTAAATTATTCGATTTACTAGCTGCTTATAATATTAAATGTTGTGTTTTAACCATTGATCTAGGATCTAATCGCCGGTGACACTGAGAGCTCGGTCGTTACGGTTGAGTGGGCCATATTGGAACTATTGAAAAATCTAGAAATTTTTGAGAAAGCAATGGAAGAGCTGGATAGAATGATCGGCTAACATTGATGGGTCGAAGAGAAGGACGTGGTCCACCTGCCCTACATCGAAGCAATCATGAAAGAGACGATGAGGATGCACCCAGTGGCGCCAATGCTCGTTCCCCACCTCGCCAGAGAGGATTGTGTTGGAGATTTGACCTGCGAAATCACACAGATTTAGATCTAGGATAGCAATTCAATGCACCAAGCACATACAAGAGAACACACAGATTTAACGTGGAAAACCCTTTCGGGAAAAAACCACGACACAAAGTGACAGATCTCCACTATGAAATAGAAATTACAAAGAGAGAGGACTTACCTAATTCGAACAACCTCGAATCTCACCCTTTTTACACCCTTTGATTTTCTTATAACCCCTTTAGAAAACCTTAGAATTATTTCTCATACCCTAAAAAAATCCTAGGAACACCTACTTATAGTTTAGGAAACTTCTCTTCTGTAAGGACTCAAAATCTGCAATCCACACCAAATCACGGAATGAATCTGCATAACCATGACTGGTCGTGCAGTCTGCACAACCGGTCGAGCGCCACCCACGACCGGTCGAGCACCTCGGACCCTTAAATTTGATGCTCGCTGGACTTTGAGTCGAGGGGGCTACGACTAGTCAAGCCGCTCCCACGACCGGTCGAACCTAACCCATGATTGTTCGTGCATGTTCAAATTCAAGACATATGTTAACAATCTCTACCATGTCTTCAATCTTGAACTGTGCAGCTTCTTGACATCTTCTCTTATTTCTGTATCACATAATACCTTCTTGTGCATACTCCGTCTTTCTCTTCTGCTATCGCCAAGCCTAGAGAAGTTACACAGAACTTGAACTTCCTTGTAGGAATAATCTAGGTGAGCATGTCTGCCGGATCAAAATCCACAAGCTCAACCATCTTTGCTCCTGTCTTCTTAAAAGGAAAGACGTAGTCTTTTTACCATCTCACCGCTACCCAATATTGCTTGTCGGGGTACTTGCTCACAACACTGATAGCCTGTGAAATAATCGGTCTAATCCATACCCTGGCACACATTGCCAACCGCATTCAAATAAGGCTCATGAGATATCCTGCTTTTCTTCATCTGTTTTGAGACATGTCCTGTGGAAAACTTGATGAAAGACGCGTAGGGAACGCTCTCCGGCTTTACCTAGTCCATCACATCCTTGATCAATACCTACACATAAGGTATTCCTGCTGTGATTACCAAAGTCTACTCCTCCTTCAGTCTTAATGCCAAGAACCATCTTTGCAGCCCCCTGATCCTTCATCCATGAAGGAATCAAACCACTGCCTATGTGACAGGTCGAACCACGACCTCCTGCAAAGTCTTTTCTCAGTCCCTTTAACTTCGAACTGCTCTGATTGCTTCATATAGATCTACTCTTCACTTTCCCTTATAGAAGTGCAGACTCCACATCCATCTTTCCAGCTCAAGATCGCATTGGCCAATCAATGTTAATCACGAATTTATTAATAGACATCCGTTATACCATTGGCGCAAATATCTCTGAGAAGTTGATCCCTTCTCTCTGAGCATAACCCTTCGCTATCAACCTCGCCCTGTAGCTATGTCGTATTCTCCTGAAGATCCACCTACATCCAACCGATCTCAGGCTTATTGGAAGATCCACCCGCTCCCATATGTCGGTCTGGTACAATGAATCCATCACATCACCCATAGTCACCTTTCACTTCTCAGCACTAGGCTTACCTAGAGCCATTTGAATAGAAGATGAATCCCTTGCGATATTGGAGTCGTCCATGTACCTCGCTGATATCCTGCGATCATGCAGTGTGATTCTTCTCACAGGTGACTGCTCCGCCTGCTTTGTATCCCTGTCCGCACGTCTCAGCCTCCCTGCCCTGCTCGCTCATGTGACCATGCCTAACATGTCACATAAGTATAGAGGTGAAATCCGCTACATCCATTACAGCTCCACCTTTTGAAGTGCTCCCGATTAACCTGTACAAGTTACCGAGTCGTTGCACTTTCATGATTACCTGTGCCCCCCTTAGATACTTTAAGAGTACCATCAATACCTGTGTACGTGCATCCTTTTACCTCAAGCACACCAAGAGAAATCAGATTTTGCTTCAAATTAGGAACGTGCCTCACATCTGTCAAGGTACGCTCCACCCCATCAAACATCTTAATGTGCACCGAATCAATAGCCACAACATTACAGGCAATGTCATTGCCCATAAATACCTGTCCACCATCGCACTCCCTGTAGCTAGTGAACCAACTCTGATAAAGAGTCATGTGAAAAGATGCCCCTGTGTCTAACATCCACTTGTCCTTATGATCATCGTATGGTTGTCTGAGAGAAGACACAGATAAAACATCACCATCACATCCATCTGATGTGGCAGCATTGGCCTCCCTGCATGAAGCCTCAGAATCTTCCCTCTTCAATTTAGAATTTTCACAATCCTTATTTACATGTCTTTCCTTCCTACAGTTTTAGCACTTTACCTTTCCTTTACCCTTGCCCTTGGATTTGGATCTAGAACCCGAAGAACTTGTACCTTGTCCAGAATTCCTACTCACTGTAAACAATGCATCAGAAGATGTCCCCCATGTCGCTGTTTAGCTGTCTTATAGCCTTCCCTTGAAGGGTTGAGATAACAATGTCGACACTCAGGATTTTATTCATGTTACACATAGTGTCCTTGAATGACTCATACGACGTCGGAAGAGAATTCAGCAATATATATGCTTGTTCTTCATCTTTCATTACTTCATATCCAGCAATTTGCAAACTAATTCATTAAAGTTATTGATATGAGCCTCCAGATCTCCACCCTCTGCCATCTTGAAGTTATACCACTGCTGCTTCAAGTACAGACGATTTTCAGAGAATTTTTTCGCATAGACATCTTCTAACTTCGCTCATACCTTAGCCGCAGTTTTCTCCCTCATGACGTTGTAGAGAACCTCATCTGTGAGACATAGACGGATCGATGATAAGCATTCTTATCAAGTGCATTCCACTCGTCATCAGTCATAGTAGGCTTCTGCTCCTCAAGAGCACCATCTTCGCCTTACTTGATTAAGGAACTCATCATCTTGATCTTCCATAACTCAAAATTATTTTTCCTTGAATACTTTTCAATCTCATACCTAGTGCTCGCCATTATTACTAATCCCTCAGATTCAAATTTGTGCTCTAACGATAACTCTGATACCGCTTGTTGGGAATTTGACCTGCGGAATCACATAGATCTAGATCTAGAATAATAATTCAATGGTGATGTTTTATTTAAACCAATCTAATTTAAATGATTTTTAAACTCGCAAGTATACGAATTAGATGTATATATGGTACGTATTACGAGATCGTTCCCATGAGGATTGGTTGTCACAATTCGAAATTTAAGACTCTTCTTAACTAATTCAACAAATAGTGTAGCGAACTATTAAGTAAACTAACATAAATCTATGAAGAAATAACCGAGAGCAATGAGTAAAATCCAATCAAGGAGAAGACTAGGACTTTCGAATCAACCCCTAATTATCCTAATCCTTGTTTTACCTATTGATTCACCCTATTCAGATTGATATAAATTAAATAAATCACAAACTATGTCCTTGGTCGGGCACACAGAATGTATAATCCCTTAAAGCATATGGATCACATCTCTCCATCCATGGTCAAGCATAGAGAGATGTAGATTCCTGTTTCTTCCTCTATAGGAAACTTGTTCATGGTCAGACACAAGCACCTAGAATAATATTCCAAACAATATCCACATTTAAACTTTGGTTAAACTCATAGAATAGAGAAGTACGAAAATCTCAGGAAAGCACACTAGAGAAAGAAACAAATCAATTAGATTCAGATGAATTCAAAACATCACAAAAGTTATTCAAATTAGGGGCTTCATCTCAGCCCTAGTTGAGAAGATTAGCTACATCTCCCTTCTTCTTCTTCTTCTTCTCTCTCTCTCTCTCTCTCTCTCTCTCTCTCTCTCTCTCTCTCCTCTTTCTTCTCTTTCCTTGGCTCTGGATCTCCTCTCCAAGCTCTGGATCTGCTCTCCCTTGCTGCCCACGTCCAAAACCCTCTTTTATAGCTGCTGGAGGCGATTGAAGGCTGTCGCAACAGATGTTGTAGCGACAGTGAAAGCTTTTTCGCAGTCAAGTTTGGGGCTTCAAAACTTGTTACTTTCCTGGCTCAATTTTCAAAGAAACACCGTCCCTTAAGACATTTTTCGATGGTCTTCATGATGGACGGTTCAGATCTGCCATATGATCAAAGTTGGTGGCTCACAACTTTCCGGAGAAGTCAATTTTCGTGGATGTGCGAAAGCTTTCGCACTCTTTCGCTGTCGTGATTGGTAGGCCCCACAGAAGTATTTTTGGGGAAATCCACCCCATCCATTAGATCCAGGATGAAATTTCGGTCAAACATGGATGGTTTTGAACGTCCATTGATGCGGCCTAGAGAAGAAATCACAATAAAATCAATTTTAAACGTTGTAGAGCAGTCCACTTGTGGCCTCTGTACCGCATACGTGTACAAGCATGGGTGTAAAGTAACAACTTGATTTTGAAGTTCTCGAGGCCTTCTATACGATGGACGTCTTTGATCCGCTATACAAGGCCTGATGGTGGCCCACTTCATTCCACAAAACGGACAGCGTCTGTCCGTTATGCTAGAAAATGGAAATTTCCTTTTTTGAAGGAGATGGCCGGGTCAGCGCTAGCTTGGACTGAATGTCTGGTCCGGTGCATGCTAGGCACGTGTGTACACCATGTACACACATTGTACATATGGGCCATTTATAATGTTTGTGCGAAATCTACATCGTCCATCCTTTTTCTCATATTACTTCAACCGTCGGGACAAAAATTGATGAATATCCAGATATCCAGCGGGCCCCACTTAATGAATTAAGGGACAGATCTGGTCGTTGGACCACTTTTCGAGATATTCAATGGCTGAAATTTTATATGTATGGTTTATTTATGTCCCCCACCCATGTATGAAGTCTCATGTCAATCGGATGACGGGAACCATGTGATCTTACAATCTGGACCATTTTCAACCTTTTTTAAGGTGAACGACTTGATTTTCTTGGATCCCTGGCATGTAAATCCATTGATCTTGGTCTTCTGGAATCCGTTCCTTGCTCTGGTGGCTTCGAATCATTAAATTCACGCTTTTATTACTCTTTTTCAGTCCACGCTCTTAATTACTACCTACAACAAAAACACGATTAAAATACTCCATAAAGCTTTATCATGTACGTAAAATAAGGCAGTAATCGGGGTCTAATATGTAATATTCGACCCTCATCAAATGGCACCAAGCACATACAAGAGAACACATATATTTAATGTGGAAAACCCTTTCGGGAAAAAACCACGGCACAAAGCGACAAATCTCCACTATGAAAATAGAAATTACAAAGAGAGAGGACTTACTCGATTCGAACAACCTCGAATCTCACCCTTGCTACACCCTTTGATTGCCCTAGAATTCCTTTAGAAAGACTTAAAATTATTTCCCATACTCTAGAAAAATTCTAAGAACACTTACTTATAGTTTTGACAACTTCCCTTCTGCATCCCAGTTGTGAAAGAACTCAAAATCCGCAATCCACACAAAATTGCGGAACGAATCTGTATAACCATGACCTGTTGTGCAGTTTGCACGACCGGTCGAGCACCATCCACGACCGGTCGATCATCTCAGACCCCAAAATTTGATGCTCGCTGAACTTTGATTCGAGCGGGGTACGACTAGTCGAGCCACTCCCATGACCAATCGTGCACGTTCAAATTTAAGACATACATGCATGACCGGTCGTGGGTCAGGTTCGATTGGTTATGGGAGCGGCTCGACTAGTCGTACCCCACTCGACTTAAAGTCCAGCGAGCATCAAATTTTGGGGTCCAAGGTGCTCGACCGGTCATGGGTAGCGCTTGACTGGTCGTGCAGATTGCACGACCGGTCGTGGTTACACAGATTCGTTCTACAATTTTGTGCGGATTGCTGATTTTGAGTCCTTTCGCAACTGGGATGCGGAAAGAAAGTTGCTTAAACTATAAGTAGGTGTTCCTAGGATTTTTCTAGGGTATGAGAAATAATTCTAAGGCTTTCTAAAGGGGTTCTAAGGAAATCAAAGGATGTAGCAAGGGTGAGATTCAAAGTTTTTCAAATCGGGTAAGTCCTCTTTCTTTGTAATTTATATTTTCATAGTGGAGATCTGTCACTTTGTGCCGTGGTTTTTTTCCCACAAAGATTTTTCACGTTAAATCTGTGTTCTCTTGTGTGTACTTGGTGTCATTGGATTGCTATCATAGATCTAAATCTGTGTGATTCCGCAGTCAAAATCCCCAATAGATTGCACCATTGATGACTATGACATTCCAGCGGGGACCTGGGCACTTGCTAACATATGGACCATTGGATAGGACCCCATGATTTGGGACAGCCCGAATGAGTTCCAATTGGAGCGGTTCATCAGTCGAGTAATCGACGTGAAGGGTCAGGATTTTGAATTGTTACCATTTGGATCAAGGAGGAGGATGTGTCCAGGCTATAACAATTAGGGCCTAAGGTAATCCAGCTTACTTTGGCTAATCTCTTGCATGGATTCAAATGGAAGCTCCCTGGAAAAATGATGCCTAAGGATTTGAAAATGGATGAAATCTTTGGCCTATCGACGCCTAAGAAGAACCCGCTCGTAACTATGGTCGAGCCCCGGCTTCCGGCTCATGTATATTGTGCGTGATTACTGACAATTTTCATAGTTTAAAGGCTTAATTACACTTAGTAGGTACTTAGTACTCACATGTGTACTATGTTTGTTTTGCTAATATTGTATTTGTATGTGTTGAATGATGAGAACAATACATGTATTAGGTCGCCTAAAATATTAGTTTTGTCATAATGTAGTGAGGTTTGAGACATTGTACATGTTTTGGGGCCCACCCACTGCAAATGGGCACATTTGTGAGATGGGTGTGGTAATGTGGAGTAGGAAGAACATGAATATGATGAAGCCATCCTTCCAGTCTCAAACAGGTCCGTTCATTGAGTGGGGCCCATTTTGGATGGTTTATGTTTAAAAATCAAACCAATTGGAGAATCATATGCACCATTGTTCTTCAATTTATCTAGTTGAATATTTGATCGTTAACTACTTTTCTTTTCTACCATTGTTTTGAAAGCCACCAGTCAATTAGATTTCTCTTGTATTTTCTAGTAAGTGATCTACTGTGAAATATGATCCATCTATGCCACGGCCCAGTAGATGGATGGATGACTAGATGTGATAGGCTGATGCATCAATCACATCCATTTATTTAGTGGACCCTAGTTTAGATGGCTTATCTTTCAAAGATTAAACTTGTTTATAAGGCAATCATATACATCATTTCTCTTGACAATCTTAATCCAATGAATATGTGTGTTAGCTTCCTTCATTTTCTATTATCATTTTGAGAGTTGTTAAACTATAAAATACTATACTGTGAAAACTATTACTTATTTATTTTACTAATATGACATGAATATACAGAACAATGGAAGATTTGTAGAGATCCAACTCGTCATATGATACACATTTTTACTGCCGAAATATTTAAAGCCATCGGAAAAGTAAGGGTTGAACTCCTATCGATAATGTGATGTACCGAGGGAAAGAGCGGTAGTTGACATTTCAATTGACATCTCGAGCACTAGAAGTGTTACTAAACCATTCGTTATTCATTAGAATTGTAAACCATTTATATCTTAGAAGTCGGAAATGTTTGATTAATTGTACTACTAATCTTTTCATCACAAATGACCTATGATTTTTATTTTTTTTTCATTTTCTTTTCAATAAATATTAATTATGTTGGTGTATTTTTATGGAACGGCTCCTCTGGGTCGGATCTTCTTCCACCTGCACGATCAACACTATCAAGGGGACCCTGGCTAGAGCCGGGGAGCCTCCGATGCTTAAGTCAGTCGTTTTATCGATAACAAAGGGTTTTCTCAGTTTTGTATCTCGTACCTTTTTCTATAGAAAGCTTAGATATTTATAAGTCTTGGGAATCCTCATCATACGAGGATCATTCCCCTGATTTTTCAGATATTTACTCCTCTCTGCTGATTGCTTTCGATCCTGAGAATCTCAGGATCGGACATCCATATTCCTGGATTTCTGGAGCAACATTTGCATTCCTTCCACCTTTTCTTGTCTTGGCTCGGTCGTTACCGACTCTATGAGAGCCGACCGACTCAAGAGGACAAGTGTTCTGCCTTCTCACGGACGGGATAGTCTCGACGTTTGTCCGTCATCCTCCCTTACTCCGTGACCGACAGAACCAACTCATTAAGTCAGTTTTATTCTATCAGTTGGGTGGCTTAGAATACGCTCGGCCCTCAGTAGGCTTATGTAGACGAGGTTATCACTCTGACAGAGTAACTGTTATCATCTTTTGCTTATGCCCCTTGGCCTATCCTTTATTCCCTCGGCTCTGACCGTTGTCTCGAACTCTTCGGACAGTGTCAGTAGATCCGACCTACTTACAATCCGAGTCTCTGGACTGAACGTATTTTTTCTCCAACAGTAAGCCCCCCTTACTTCTTGTGTCGTTCGCGGCATCAAGGGGTAACGAGTTTTTAAGTCGGTTCGTGTTAGAGTCTGAGGTTATGATGAGGCGTTTAATGTTCTTTAAGTCGTCTCTAACGTATGACGCTGCGTCCCCCGAGGCCACACGTGCGGCCAGCCGTCAGGTCATTCCGTTTGCGTATGAGATTTGGACGCGTGGCGAAGACGTTACCACTGTCAGTCAGCGTGAGCCATGTGTCGAGCGGGGGAGTCGAGACGAGCGACGATTCGCTTTTTCATTAAAAGCCCTGCCACGTGGCACAACTATAAAAAGGCTTGGCGGGAGGACTGTGTAAAATTTATTTTCGCGTTCCTCCCTCCCGCTCGTATCCACTTTCAAGTTTTCTTTCTCTTCTTCCTTCTTCCCTCTACTGTCGTTTCTTGCTTCATCAACTTCCTTTGCGTTCGCTATCATTTTTCCTGATGAGTTCTTTCCTCCCATTTCTTTAAACTTTAATAGCTGCGCGTAGCTCTCAGAGCCCCCGGGAGGAGATTTCTGGGGATGAGGGTGTGTCCCAACATCTTTGGAATGTTGCGGAACTGCCCTCCCTACTGACGGAGTTTGCCGTCGGTGCTGATGCCGCATTCCGGCTTGTAAAGGAGGCCGATGACTCATCGGTTGAGTGCCCCGCTCAGGCTGGTCAGTCCAGTGGTGAAGTGTCTCTGGTAACCTGTCCAGGGAGACCTAACCTCGGGATGGATCAGCAGGAGGAAGAAGAAGTAAACGAAATTGTTATAGGCGAAGGTGTGGCTATTCCAGACCCCGTGAACCAAACTGTGGAAGCCTCTGAATTCTCTTCGAAAGGAGAAGAAGGTGAAGACGAGCTGAGTGGTCTCGTCACCTCAATTTTAACCGAATTCGACATAAACCGGATCAGGGCTACATATCATGTCCCTGACTCGGTCGTACTCCGTCTCCCTCGTTTGGGAGATTTGCTCAACCATCCCCTTATGGGGATGGTCACAATTTTCCAAGTCGCGATGCAATGTGGGCTGCGCTTGCCACTTTAGCCCATTGCTCGTGATTTCTTTTTCCGAGTCAAAATAGCTCCCGGTCAAATTGTCCCGAGCACGTGGAGGAGTTTGTTCGGGTGTGCCGTGCTGTGGGCGGAGTTAGAACAGCCTCCGCTAACAGTCAATGAGTTTCTCTACCTCTACCAAGTCAGACCAAATCCAAACTTCTCTAGCTTCTACTTCCTGAGTGCGTGGAGAGGTAAAAGGGGGTCTTTGATAACCGACTCACCCACTTCTAACAAGTACTGGAAGGAGAGGTGGTTTTGGGCTTGCGGTTAGTGGGAGTCGGCCGATACGTGGCCGTACGAGCCTCAAGTCTCTTGCACGTTCCGGAGAGCAGGTGATTTGGTGACCCGTTCTGATAATCTCTCCTTTTTTTTTTTCTTTTTTTTGGCTGATCTGACCTCATAATGTCTTGCAGATATTTTGAAGAAGAGGGGGAAACTTGAGTTCGGGACTCTAACTCGAATAAGAGAGCTGAGGAAGCTGAGCGCAGAGGAACGGTCTTGGAAGTTGCTGCTGCAACCCGAGCGTCTTTATCTCGCGGGTCTAGATTCATTCGTCTCAGGTAACTCGTCCCGCTTTGCTTCGTCCTTTCGATTTCCTGTCCAACTCTTCATTCTTCTTTGCAGACCTTCCCGAGGCTCGTCCATTTCTCAGGTCAGCTTCTGCTTCTGATAGCATGGTCGGATCTCGTCCGTCCCTAAAGCCAATCTCCAAAGTGAGGGCCCTTCCGATGTCGACTCTTTTGTTAGGGCCTCGGCCTTCGAAGCAGCAGAAGACTGCTGCAAAAGCTAAGGAGCCAATGCCTCGCCTACTCCCGTCTCTGTCGCCCCGCAAGTGGTCGTGCTTTTTGACCCGGATGATAGGGTGGAGGAAGCGGATCCGAGCCTTCCGATCTCTCAGTCGGTTCCCGAGCCAGGACCTATGGTAGAAGAGGCCCCGAGGCCGAGAGAGGCACCTTACGCTGAATCCTCGAGAGGAGAGATGACTCAACAGGAGTCTCCCTTAGCCAAAGTCATCTCAAGGATGATTCCTTGGGCTCTTGCACATGGGAGCGAGAAAGACTTCGCTAGCTACTACAATGCCTCGACTGTGCAAACTCTCGGGCATACGGCGAGTTTGCTCTTTAAGGTAAAATCCATTCTCTCTACTTTTCTGTTATTTTTGACTACGTCCTTGTTCATAACTTACAGTCTCCTGCTCGCAGCTGGCTCCTTGCATTGTTAAAGCCTGCTCGGAGCTAACTGCTACTCAAAAACTCGTGGCCGAGACAGAGACTGTAAGGAGGATTGTGGCCGAGGCGGAGGGTCGTAGAGAGATTGTCGAGGGTCGCATCGGCATCATGACTGGCGATCTATCAATCACTCGGAAGGCGACAGAAGATGCCAGGATGGTTCTCGAAGGAGCCAAAACTGACAATGCCCACTTGACCTCGCTTCTGAAGGAGGATGAGGAAAAGCATTAGCATCTTCTCCGAGTTCACAACTCCTGCGAGGGCACTCTCGCCCGGGCTAAGGCTGAGGCCGCGGCCCTCATCCATGAAGCGTAGGAAGAAACCCGCCGAGCCAAGGAGGCAGAAGAGCGCGCCGTAGACACCTTCCTTCAGTCACCAGAGCTTGAAGAAGAAAGGGACCGCCTTTACCAAGGCAGTTACAGGGCTTGCATTTTGGAGATAAAGGCTGCCTTCTCCGACCTTGATCTCTTTGCTTTCGATGCCGACAGTCCTGAGGCCGAGGCTACTGGCGATGACACCACTGACGGGGGAGCCCCCGCTGCTACTGACGGGGCCGGCCCTTCCGAAACTGCTTGAAGAACGGTCCTTGATCGAGGGAGATAACTCTCTCTGTCGGCAGTTACGTCGTCCATCTTTCATGTATCTTTAACCTAATCTGTAATTCGACGCTAAACACTTTAGGAAAAATTGGAATTTCTTTATTTTTATTAAATTGACTCCAATTACATCTCTCTTCCATTATTCTTTAGCGCTTTCTATTCTGTTTCACGGGTAATAGATCTTGAGATGTTCGGCATTCCACGGGTGAGGCAACAGTTGCCCATTTAGGTCTTCCAGGCGATACGTTATAGGGTGGATAATGTTGGAGATGATATAGGGACCTTCCCAATTGGGTCCCAATGTGCCCGCCCCAACTTCCTTCGTATTTGGGAATATTTTTCAGAGGACCATATCACCGGCTCGGAATCGTCTGACCTTGACTCGTCTGTTGTAAAACCGAGACACTTGCCTCTGTCGAACCATCATTCGTAATCGAGCTCCTTCTCTTCTCTCTTCCAACAGATCGAGCCCGACTGATAGAAGTTCATCTTTTTCTTGTTCGCCGAATGTATTGACTCAGGCTGAACTAATACCAGTCTCAACTGGGGCCACAGCTTCAGAGTTAAAACAAAGGGAGAAGGGAGTTTCTCCCGTGACAGTCTGAGCTTTAGTTCGATGGGCCCACAATATATTCGGGAGTTCCTCGGCCCATGCTCCTTTTACTTCATCAAGCTTCGTTCGGAGATGTTACTTTATAATTTTGTTAACAGCCTCGACCTGTCCATTTGTTTGAGGATGATGAGCCGAGGCGTACACGTTTCGGATCCCGAGATTGCTGCACATCTCTCGGAATTGCTTATTATCGAACTGCCTCCCATTGTCGGTAATGATAGTCCGAGGTATTCCGAACCGACAGATAATATTTTTCTAAACAAAGCTAGTGATCCTTTGCTCGGTAATCTTCGCTAATAGCTCAGCCTCGGCCCACTTCGTGAAATAATCTATTGCAACCACAGCAAATTTGGTTTGACCCTTCCCTAGAGGGAAGGGTCCAATGATGTCGATCCCCCACTGTGCGAAGGGCCACGGTCTGGACATCGGAGTGAATTCCTCCAGGGGTTGTCTTGGGATAACCACAAATCGTTGATACTTGTCGCACTTTTAGACGAACCTCTTAAAATCATGTTGTATCGTCGGCCAATAATACCCTTACCGTAACACTTTGTTGGCGAGCGAACGTCCGCCTGAGTGATTCCTAAATATTCCTTCGTGTATCTCCCGTAAGACATAGTCGGCTTCATAGGAGTCCACACATCTTAATAGGGGAGCGTAAAACCCTTTCTTGTATAATACACCATTCAAGATGGTATAACGCGATGCTCGTACCTTTAGACGTCGTGCCTCGGCGTGATCCTCTGGTAGTTCTCCATCATTGAGATAACGAATGATTGGATCAAACCAAGTGGGTTTTGACATGATAGAAAGTATGACCGAGTCTATATCCGAGTCTGCCGGCTCATTTATACTCAGTTTTGCCACAAACTCAATCGGAACCGACCGAGGTATGGTGTCTTCGTCGGCCGAAGCGAGCTTGGCTAACAAGTCAGCTTTGGCATTGTCGGCCCAGGGTATCCGAATAACTTTGCATTCCTGAAATTTGCTGATTAATTCTTTGAAAATTTCCATATACGCCTTCAGTTGTTCTTTCCGAGTTTGATAAACGCCGGAAACTTAGTTAACGACCAACTGCGAGTCACTGAAAATGTTGAGATGAGTGGCGCCTAAGCTCGCAGCGAGTCTATGGCCGAGTAATAAGGCCTCGTACTCTGCTGTATTGTTCAACGTTTAAAATCCAAGTCGCAAAGCATACTGCATACAAGTTTGATCGGGAGTTTCTAATACCACCCCGGCCCCACTTGCTTTGGAGTTGGATGAACCGTCGACGTATAGCTTCCAGGGTACCGGGTCAGGCAAGGGGTCGAGAGAGGAAGAAGTCATTGGTTCAGTAACCTTCTCAGAATCATGTGTTGTGTTATGGTTGGAGGTGATTTCAACAAGAAAATTAGCAACAGCTTGTCCTTTTATAGCCACTCTCGGCCTGTACTGTATGTCGAATTCATTCAATTCGACAGCCCACTTCTTAAGTCGGCCAGAAGCTTCTGGCTTTTGAAGAATCTGGTGCAGTGGTGAGTCGGTCACAACAATGATGGTGTGAGCTTGAAAATACGGCCGGAGTCACTGCGAAAATACAACCAGAGTTAAGGCTACTTTCTCGAGCTAAGGATACCTCGTCTCTACCGGTAGTAAAGCTTTGCTAACATATTACACTGGTAGTTGCCTCCTTTCGTTCTCTCGTATTAAGGCCGAACTGACTGCTGCATCGGATACAGCCAGATATAATAATAAAGTTTCTCCTAACTCGGGCATAGACAGCAGTGGTGGGGACCCGAGGTAATTCTTTAGTTCTTGAAATACTTTTTCACATTTGTCCGTTCACTCCATCGTCTGTCGTCCCTTTAATTGCTTGAAGAACGGGAGACATTTGTCTGTGGCTCGGGACAGGAAGCGATTAAGAGCGGCTACTCTCCCTGTCAACCTTTGGATGTCTTTGATTGTTTTCGGAGACTTCATATCAAGTAAAGCTTTAATTTTCTCAGGGTTCGCTTCGATTCCTCGCTGGCTAACGAGGAAATCGAGAAATTTTTCCGAGCTTACACCAAAAGCACACTTGCTAGGATTCAACTTCATTCTATACTTACATAAAGTCAGGAACATTTCTTCCAGGTCCGCCACATGGTCGGCTGCTTGTACACTTTTGACGAGCATATCGTCGATATATACTTCCATCGTTCGGCCAATTTTCCGAGCGAACATTTTGTTCACTAACCTTTGATACGTTGCCTCGTCGTTTTTCAAACCAAATGGCATCACTCGATAACAGTAAAGGCCTTTGTCAGTGACAAAGGTAGTTTTTGATTTATCATTTTCGTGCATTACAATTTGATTGTAGCATGAGTAGGCATCCATAAAACTAAGCAATTCATGGCCCGCAGTACTGTCTACCAGCTGATCAATGCGAGGAAGAGGGAAGCTGTCCTTAGGCAAGCTTTGTTCAAATCTGTATAATTTATACATACTCACCACTTCTCATTAGTTTTTTTCACGAGTACAACATTGGCTATCCACTCTAGATAACATATCTCTTCGACGAATTTGGCTTTAAGGAGCTTACCGACTTCCTCTTCAATGACAGCGTACCTTTCCGGGATTAGAGGGCGACGCTTCTGTCGGATGGGCTTGTAAGTCGGGTCAATGTTGAGTCGGTGCGTAATGATCAAGGGATCGATCCCGAGCATGTCTTCGTGGCTCCAAGCAAATATATCGGCGTACCGCCGAAGCAAGGCGATCATTCGTTCCTTAAGAGGTGGACTCAGAGACGAGCCGATTTGCACTACTTTCGACGTGTCTGTCTGGGTTAACGGTTCCGAGACGAGTTCTTCCATCGGTTTCCCTCGTTCATGAGATTCGATTCGAGGGTCCAGCGACTCGATCATCGATACTTCCATCGGCGCCTTGACTGCGGTGGCATAGTATCTTCGAGAATCTTGTTGATCTCCTTTCACAATTTCTACTCCCGACTCAGTCGAAAATTTCATGCAAAGGTGATAAGTGGATACCACGGCTTGAAGGAGGCTTAGGGATGGTCAACCAGGTATAGCATTATACATCGATGGTTGGTTCATGACCAGGAAGTCAACCATTGTAGTCGTCTGATTGGGTGTAGTTCCGACAGTGAGTGGTAGTGAGGCGATTCCCTCGGGAAGTACCTGTCCACCCAAGAATCCTATCAGTGGGGTTCGGACCGGTCGTAAGGTCGATCGTCCGATGCCCATTTTATCGAATGCTTGGGTAAACAGTACATTCGCCGATGACCTAGTGTCTACCAGTATTCGGAACACCTTTCTGTTGGCGATGGTGAGAGCGATGATAAGTGCATCATCATGGGGATGATGAATGCCTCGGGCGTCATCCTCAGTGAATGAGATGCAATATCGTCCTCTCTTCTTCTCCTTGGAAGGTCGGGACAGTAGAAGAATCTCAGACTCCGGGTGATCGATGCTTCTGGTGTGATTTTTCCTGGCGTTATTTGAATCTCCGCCACCCTGATGCCCTCCAATGATCGTTCGTATTTCTTCCGTGGGACGATCTTCACTTGGTCCTGCTGGAACACCAGATTCTTCTATATATTCTCTAAGTCGGCCTTCTTTAATTAGCCACTCGATCTCATCCTTCAAATGGTAACAATCACTCGTATTGTGACCGTGATCATGATGATAGTGGCAATATTTGTTCTTGTTCCGTGAATCGGGTTCCCTCGGAGCTTTCCGGGCCAGTTGACAAACCTTCATTCTTGATTTCCATCAACACTTGTTCCTGAGATTTGTTCAGGGGGGTGTATGTGGAAAATCTCCTGTCGGTCTCTTTTCCGACGTACCATCGTCTCGTGCCCTATCATCTTTTCGCTTCTTCCCTCCAGTTGAGTCAGCTACTTTCTTGGCTGGCTCTTTAGCCGAGGGTTTCGTATTCTGGACCTTCTCTCGTACGAGTTGGGTCTCTTCAGCATCGGTGTATTTGTCCGACCAAACCATAAATTCGCCCAGGGTCGCCAAAAAGGGTTTATCTCTCACCCCTTGCATGAGAGCATTAAGAGTTGTCTCATCAGAATGCTTTCGAACCTACAAAGATTCGAAGTTGAAGCGCTTGATATAGTCTTTCAACAGCTCTCCTTCCTTCTGAACTATGTTGTTCAGATGTGCGGGCGGCTTTAGCTTCTTCTTTCCGCCGATAAAATTGTTGAGGAAGGCGTCACTGAGCTCGGCGAACGACTTGATTGACCTCGATTTTAATTGCTTAAACCAAAGTCGGGCCACATCAGTCAGGGTAAGAGAGAAGGCCCGACACATAACAGCGTCCGAGGCATCGTGCACCTTCATATAGGTTCTGAAGCATTTAAGATGCTCTGTCGGATCGGTTTTTCTGGAAAAGGAAGTTATCTGAGGTAGACGGAACCTTTTCGGCAATCGCGCCTGCATCACCTCATCCACAAACGGAGAAGCCTTTTCCTCGGATTTGGTCGGGTTTGAGTTCTGACCGTGCTTCATGCCTACCATCTCTTTTTTCATCTTTTCATGGACCTCGTTCTTGAAATCTTACATATCAACTTTTTAGGGTTCCGTACTTTTCACCGTTTCTTCTACAGGGAGCCGACTTCGCCTCCTCTGATCTATTCTATGTCACAAATCAGAGGGAGGCAGAACGACCGTTGCAGAGCGAGCCGGCGCTGGCTGACTCGGTCCTTGATGCTGACTCGGTCCCTGGGGTTGATTCGGCTGTCGAGGCGACTGTGGAGCAGCAGGCTGCGCTACAGATGTTGCCGGGAGAACCTGTGCCGACTCATGACGATGCTGCATCTGCTGATTACACATTTGTTCCAGCATGTGTTTCATAACAGCCATTTCGGAACGCATCTCTTGGACTTCCTGATCCAAGTGCGCTTTCCCTCGGTTAGGCTGGCTGGTAGTCGCAGGCGGTTCTGCTGGGGGAGCTCCCTGAGCTGTGCTAGCAGCGGCCTTCCCTGCTTCATCTGGATCTGTCCTCCTAGTTCTTATCATTCGATGAATTACAGAAAACAGCTTTTTGTCCATTTCCCACAGACGGCGCCAAACTGTTGGTGTATTTTTATGGAACGGCTCCTCTAGGTCGGATCTTCTTCCACCTGCACGATCAACACTATCAAGGGGACCCTGGCTAGAGCCGGGGAGCCTCCGATGCTTAAGTCAATCATTTTATCGATAGCAAAGGGTTTTCTCAATTTTGTATCTCGTACCTTTTTCTATAGAAAGCTTAAATATTTATAAGTCTTGAGAATCCTCATCATACGAGGATCCTTCCCCTGATTCTCCGGAGATTTACTCCTCTCTGCTGATTGCTTTCGATCCCGAGAATCTCAGGATCGAACATCCATATTCCTGGATTTTCGGAGTAGCATTTGCATTCCTTCCGCCTTCTCTTGTCTCGGCTCGGTCATTACCGACTCTAAGAGAGCCAACCGACTCAAGAGGACAAGTGTTCTGCCTTCTCACGAACGGGATAGTCTCGGTGTTTGTCCGTCATCCTCCCTTACTCCGTGACCAACAGAACCAACTCGTTAAGTCAGTTTTATTCTATCGGTTGGGTGGCTTAGAACACGCTCGGCCCTCAGTAGGCTTATGCAGACGAGATTATCACTCCGACAGAGCAACTGTTATCGTCTTTTTCTTATGCCCTTTGGCCTATCCTTTATTCCCTCGGCTCTGACCGTTGTCTCGGACTCTTCGGGCAGCGTCAGCAGAGCCGACCTACTTATAATCCGAGTCTCCGGACTGAACGTATTTTTTCCCCAACAAATTATACCTGACAAACTTAAGTTACTCCTTATAAAGCAACTTAGAACTGTAGAAAAATGTTAACATTGATCAAAATAATGTTATTATAATATTATGATTTTTTAAAAATTTATTAAGACGTCCATCTGTTAAGATTTCTCCATATATATTTTTATTATTACAAGTGACATAACTATATTACAATTTTCATAATATAGTCTAGGGTTTAACAATGGCCACCTAACAAATTTATAGAATTGTTTACTTGGTGTTATATCTTTTAAACCTAAGCCATACTTGTTAGGTTTCATCAGATGGATGGCTTTATTGTATTTTGATTCATCCATCTCTACTAACATCTCCCTCAGCTGTGGCCACTAATATAAATTCCTCACAGGGTAGCTTGGTGGGCCATTCTTGGAATCCTTTCAGCCATCAAAGAAGGAAAAGCAAATGATACTATTTCTTGTGCAGTATAAAAAGACAGACATATGAGAAGCCCATCCATCTTCCTTTTTTTTTTTAAACACATGCACACACACCGCCACACATTCACGCTAGTGGAATTTCACCACCTATGGGTACTCGAACCCTTGACTGGGTGTTGAAACTCCTAGGAGCCCATCTATCCTTCTCATGTTTATTGGATTGTTGAAGGTGGATATATTTCTTTATTTCTATGATGGGACTCTTCATCTGCTACTGGCTGAGTTGAAAGGCTTGTTGGAGTCTAAAACGTACATTTCAATTTTAAAAGGGAAATTTGCGACTGTACGACCCATTTTTGGCCCATTTAGGAATCTAAGCCCACCTTATTTTCCCTAGCGAGAATACGCCCTAGCTGTACGGACGCCTTTCCAAAGGTCGAAACTACCCCTGCTTTTTCCTTCAAGTGGGAAGACGAGCGTTGACGCTCTTCGAACTCCGAGTTATACGAACGGTTCAAAGAGATCAACGTTACATGGGCCCCACAGTTATGTATTTATTATATCCACATCGTTCATCCATATTTCGAGATCATTTCGGAGCATCATCCAAAAAAAAAATTCATATCCAAAGATCAACTGGACCACACCACAAAGACCAGCAGAAAATTGATTTTCACTGTTGAAACTTTTGTAGGGCCCACCATAACATATATTTTCCATCCAATCTATTCATAAGGTCACAAAGACCTGGATGAAGAGGAAAAACAAATTTCATAATGATCCAAAACTTCTTGACCCCTAAAAAGGTTTCAATGGTAGACATCCAATCCTCCACTGCCTTTTACAGTGTGGTCCACTTGATAGCTAGATCTATCACATTTTTCATCCCAAGCCTTAATATGAGTTCGCCAAAACGATGGACGGTTTGGATATAACATAGACCTCATGATGGGACCCAAAAAAAAATAAAGATTCAAAAAAAAAAAAAAAAAAAGCTTGCTGTAAAATCATCTGCTACGGTCAAATATATAGCTATGGATTATAACCGTAGCCATATATATCCAATCCGTAGCCATAAAGGGCTAATCCGGGGTGGGCTCGCCGAATTAGTGGCACCCGCGCCACTTACTGGAGTTTCCAGCGGGGCCACACCCAGCTGGGGCCCCCTATGGCTCGGATTATAACCGCAGCCATTAACTGTAGTGCAATTTTTTATTTTTTATTTTATTTTATTTTATTTTTATTATTATTTTTTTTACATGGAGAACTTTAGTCTACCTATAATTTTCTCTAATACATATTTATATAAATATATATATACAAGCATATAAAAAAAAATTTCTCTCTTTTTTCATTTCTTTTTTTTTTCATTTAACAAAAATATCTTCTAAACTAAAATTAGTTACTTGATGTACCTTATATGATTTTGGGATAGGAGAAGCTACTTTAACCAACCAATAAAGTTATTTTCCAAGATTCCATTAGGGCGATGGTCGAAAATCCATTTCATTCACTTAGCAGTCAATTTCATTCATTTCCTTTACTTCGTGATCAATTCCATGCATTTCACGGTCAATCCAGACGATTCTGTTTTGATTCACGGTCATTTCCATGCATTTCATGCTCAATTCCCTTCACTTCACGGCCACTTTTATTCCATTTCATGGTCATTTCCCGAGAATGACCATGGAAATTAGGATTAGGTGTAGGTTTAGGTTTAGGGATTTGAGAATAAGATTAGGTGTAGGTTTAGCTTTAGGTTTAGGGATTTGAGAATACACTTAGGTTTTAGGTTTAGGTTAAGGTTATAGGTTTAGGTTTAGGTTTAAGTCATAGGTCATAGCTTTAGGAAATTGAGAATAGGCTAGGGTTTAGGTTTACGAAATCGGGTTTGGGTTCGGGATCGGGTTTAGGTTTGGGTTTTCAAGTTTAGGTTTAGGTTTAGGTTAGGGAGTTGAGATTAGGATTAGGTGTAGGTTTAGGTTTAGGGATTTGAGAATTCATTTAGGTTTTAGGTTTAGGTTTTAAGTTATAGGCTATAGGTTTAGGTTAAGGTTATAGGTTATAGGTTTAAGTTTAGGTTTAGGTTTAGGTTATATGTTAAGGTTTAGGTTATAGGTTTAGGTTAAGGTTATAGGTTTGTGTTTGGGTTTGGGTTATAGGTTATAGGTTTAAGTTTAGGTTATAGGTTTAGGGATTTAAGAATAGGTTTAGGAATTTGAGAATAGGTTTAGGTCATAAGTATAGATTTAGGTCTGGAATTCGGGTTTGGGTTCGGGTTGGGGTTTATGTTCGGGTTTAGGTTATAGGTTTCGGTTTAGGTTATAGGTTATAGGCTTATGTTAAGGTTTAGGTTTAGGTTTAGGTTATAAATATAGGTTTAGGTTTAGGAATTCGGGTTCGGGTTCGGGTTGGGGTTTATGTTCGGGTTTAGGTTATAGGTTATAGGCTTATGTTAAGGTTTAGGTTTAGGTTTAGGTTATAAGTTTTGGGATTTGAGAATAGGTTTAGGTTATAAGTATAGGTTTAGGTTATGGTGTAGATTAATGTTTAGGGAAATGACCGTGAATCAACACGAAATCGTCAGGAATGATCGTGAAATGTATGGAAATGACCGTGAAGTGAAGGGGCATGACCGTGAAATGCGTTGAAATGACTGTGAATCAACATGGAATGGGCGGAAATGACCGTGATATGTATGGTAATGACCATCAAGTGAAGCGATTGAACCGTGAAATGCGCGGAACTGACCGCGAGGTGAAGATGCGTGACAGCAAAATGTGTGGAAATCACCGTGAATCAACACAAAAAAAGCGAGAATGACCATGATATGTATGAAAATGGGGGTGAAGGGAAGCGATTGGACCGCGAAATGCGCGGAACTGACCGTGAGGTGAAGACGCGGGACCGCGAAATGCGTCGAAATCACCGTGAATCAACACGGAATATGCGGGAATAACCATGATATACATGGAAATGGCGGTGAAGTGAAACGATTGGACGGAAAAATATGCAGAACTGACCGAGAGGTGAAGACACGGGACCGCAAAATGCGTCGAAATCACCGTGAATCAACACGAAAATTTCGGGAATGACCGTGATATGCATGAAAATGGGGGTGAAGTGAAGTGATTGGACGACAAAATGCACAGAACTGACCGAGAGGTGAAGACGTGTGACCGCGAAATGAGTGGAAATCACCGTGATTTTCACCTTTTTCGTGTTGATTCACGGTGATTTTCACTCATTTTGCGGTCACGCGGCTTCACCTCTTAGTCAGTTTCGTGCATTTCGCCGTCCAATCGCTTCACTTCACCCCCATTTTCATGCATATCACGGTCATTCTCGCCTTTTCCGTGTTGATTCACGGTAATTTAGACGCATTTCGTGGTCCCGCGTCTTCACCTCTCGGTCAGTTCTGTGCATTTCGTCTTCCAATCGCTTCACTTCACCCCCATTTCCATGCATATCATGGTCATTCCCGCATATTCCATGTTGATTCACGGTGATTTCGACGCATTTCGCGGTCCCACATCTTCACCGCACGGTCAGTTTCGTGCATTTCGCGGTCCAATCGCTTCCCTTCACCCCCATTTTTATGTATATCACGGTCATTCCTGCCTTTTTCGTATTGATTCACGGTGATTTCCATGCATTTTGTAGTCACGCATCTTCACCTCACGGTCAGTTCCGCGCATTTCACGGTCCAATCGCTTCACTTGATGGTCATTACCATACATATCACGGTCATTCCCGCCCATTCCGTGTTGATTCACGGTCATTTCGACGCATTTCACGGTCATGCCCCTTCACTTCACGGTCATTTCCATGCATTTCACGGTCATTCTCGGTGATTCCGTGTTGATTCACGGTCATTTCCCTAAACATTAATCTACACCCTAACCTAAACCTATTCTCAAATCCCAAAACTTATAACCTAAACCTAAACCTAAACATTAGCATAAGCCTATAACCTATAACCTAAATTGAAACCTATAACCTAAACCCGAACATAAACCCGAACCCGAACCCGAACCCGAATTCCTAAACCTAAACCTAAACCTATACTTATGACCTAAACCTTAACATAAGCCTATAACCTATAACCTAAACCCGAACATGAACCCCAACCCGAACAAGAACCCGAATTCCTAAACCTAAACCGATACTTATGACCTAAACCTAAACCTAAACCTTAACATAATCCTATAACCTATAACCTAAACCCGAACATAAACCCCAACCCGAACTCTAACCCGAATTCCTAAGCCTAAATCTATACTTATGACCTAAACCTATTCTCAAATCCCTAAACTTATAACCTAAACTTAAACCTATAACCTATAACCTAAACCTATAACCTTAACCTAAACTTATAACCTAAATCTTAACATATAACCTAAACCTAAACCTAAACTTAAACCTATAACCTAAAACCTGAATGAATTCTCAAATCCCTAAACCTAAACCTACACCTAATCCTAATCTCAACTCCCTAACCTAAACTTGAAAACCCAAACCTAAACCCGATCTCGAACCCGAACCCGATTTCGTAAACCTAAACCCTAACCTATTCTCAATTCCCTAAAGCTAACCTATGACTTAAACCTAAACCTAAACCTATAACCTTAACCTAAACCTAAAACCTAAGTGTATTCTCAAATCCCTAAACCTAAAGCTAAACCTACACCTAATCCTAATTTCCATGCATTTCACGGTCATTCCCGTGAAGTGTAGGGAAATGACCGTGAAATGAATAAAAGTGACCGTGAAGTGAAGGGAATTGACCGTGATATGCATGGAAATGGGGGTAAAGTGAAGCGATTAGGCCACGAAATGCGCAAAAGTGACCGTAGAGTGAAGACGTGGGACCGTGAAGTGTGTCGAAATGACCGTGAATCAACACGGAATATGCGTGAATGACCGTGATATGTATGGAAATGGGGGTGAAGTGAAGCGATGGGACCACGAAATGCACGTAAGTGACCATGAAGTGAAGACGCGGGACCGCAAAATGCATCGAAATGACCGTGAATCAACACGGAATATGCGGTAATGACCGTGTTATGCATGAAAATGGGGGTGAAGTGAAGTGATGAGACCGTAAAATGCATGAAAGTGACCGTGAAGTGAAGACGCGGGACCGCGAAATGCGTCGAAATGACCGTGAATCAACACGAAATATGCGGGAATGACCGTGATATGCATAGAAATGGGGGATCTGAGGGTCCTAACCTGATGGCTACGGATTATAACCGTAGTTATAGCCGTATCCCTATCCTTCTTTCTTTCTTTCTTTCTTAGAAGGGGAGTTAGGAATGGGTAGCAAGAGAGGGGGATTTGAGGGTCCTAACCTGATGGCAAGACCCGATTCGATTAATCGGGAGAAATGAATTTTTGAGTGATAATAAATGTAGGTGTAAGGTATTGTCCCTGGGGTGAAAGCATCCCATGTTCCATGATGCCCTGTTGGAATATATTCAATCAAGGGTAATCCCGATCTTCCTTCCAGCTATACTTAGAAATCCATCATCCTGGGATTCAGAAATCCCACATTACACCCTCCAACGCGAGGCTCATTCAGTGAGCCTGTGAAATGAATTTGAGCCCCATCGCATGGTCCTTCCCGACCTGCCATTCCCAGATCTTGAGTTGGGAGTGACAATGAAACCCCGTTTGGTACAACTAGACGGCCGTAGACAGTCACGCCTAAGTCGAAGCTCTTTTTTCAACCTATCTCCTTAAAATCTTCACATACCTTCACTCTGTCCTCTAATTTCCCCGGGACATTGACAGGTATGAGCCGAAAATTTACCGTTTAGATGATCGAAACCATAGATCTAGATTGAATGAGTTAATTTCAAGTCAAAGTTGATAGTTTTGACCCATTGGGGGGTAAGGACTTAAGAGTGAACAAAATTTCATCGGAAATAGTGGAAATATATAGAAATCTAGTTTTGACCTCTAAGTAGGAATAATATCATGAGACAGATAGGCTCATTGCGTAGATCAGCTTCTCCTACCCCAAATTCATATATGGCACGTTGAATAACTCCTTTCGATTTGTGAGATATGCATGTCGCAAGGTGTCCCCGCCGGCCCGCATTATCACCCCGCCGATCGGCATGGCCGCCCCGCCAATCCGCGTTGTCACCCCGCCAATGGTCCAGAGGACCGCGTTGTCCCCGCCGAACCGGCGTGGTCACCCCGCCGCCCCAAGTTGCCCCATCGGAATTTCTGTAATTTTCAGTAAACTTCAAAAATTCATATCTCACTCGATATAACTCCGATTTAGGTGATTCAAAAGTCAGATTAAAGCTTGATGAGTCTAGTTTCATATAAAAATAAGTAAAAAATATAATAAAAACTTTAATATAGTTAAATATGGGTTATTGTGATAACTATGTAAAAATTATTAAGTTCGAACAACTGTTGCTTCTAGAATTTTAATAATTTATTTACAACTCTAAATGATATGAAATTTGGTGGGATGACTTAAAACTTGATGGTAAATCATCATAAAAATTTTAAAAATAATAAAGTTACTAAAAGTATAAGAAATGTTACATGTCAGTGGATTGTTTTAAGATCTATGAGATTGCTTATATCCCGGGACAAGTTCACAAGGTCTGTTTGGCTCATCATGCATATCCCGGGATCTCGCGATCCCATTCCTCCTAATACCGTGGGATTAGTTTGGCCAAATAGGCCCTAAAGGTAATGATGGTGATGTCATTGGATTATCTTAAGATCCATGGTAATGATCGTGTCTGTTTGGCTCGCCTAGCCAATCCTAGGATCTATCTTCCTATCCCTTATAATTCCATCCAATCTATGCGGCCAAACAGGCCCTATATGATTTTGGGGTAGGAGAAGCTACTTTAAACAACCAACCTGGTTATTTTTCAAGATTCCATCAGGTCGATGGTCGAAAATTCATTTCATTCACTTAGCGGTCAATTTCATTGATGACCGTGAATCAACACGGAATAGGAGGGATCGGGATCGGGTTTAGGTTTGGGTTTTCAAGTTTAGGTTTACGTCTAGGTTAGGGAGGTGAGATTAGGATTAGGTGTAGGTTTAGGTTTAGGGATTTGAGAATACGTTTAGGTTTTCGGTTTAGGTTTTAGGTTATAGGTTATAGGTTTAGGTTAAGGTTATAGGTTATAGGTTATAGGTTTAGGTTTAGGTTTAGGTTTTACGTTTAGGTTTAGGTTATAGGTTAAGGTTTAAGTTTAGGTTTAGGTTATAGGTTTAGGTTTGAGTTTAGGTTATAGGTTATAGGCTTAAGTTTAGGTTATAGGTTTTGGGATTTAAGAATAGGTTTAGATTATAGGTTATAGGTTATAGGTTAAGGTTTAGGTTATAAGTTAAGGTTTAGGTTTAGGTTTAGGCTAAGGTTTAGGTTTGGGTTTAGGTTATGGATTTAGGGAATTGAGAATAGGTTAAGGTTTAGGTTTAGGTTATAGGTTTGGGTTTAGGTTATAGGTTAAAGGTTTAGGTTTATGTTATAGGTTAAAGGTTTAGGTTTTGGGATTTGAGAATAGGTTTAGATTAAGGTTATAAGTTTAGGTTAAAGGTTTAGGTTAATGTTATAGGTTTAGTTTTAGGTTTAGGTTATAGGTTTAGATTTGAGAATAGGTTTAGGTTATAAGTATAGGTTTAGGTTAGGTTGTAGGTTAAGGTTTAGGGAAATGAGTTTAGGTTATAGGATATAGGTTTAGGTTAAGGTCTAGGTTGTAGTTATAGGTTTTTAGATTTGAGAATAGGTTTAGGTTATAAGTATAGGTTTAGGTTAAGGAATTCGGGTTTGGGTTCAGGTTTAGGTTATACGTTTTGGTTTAGGTTATAGATTATAGGTTTATGTTAAAGTTTAGGTTTAGGTTATAGGTTTTGGGATTTAAGAATAGGTTTAGGTTATAAGTATAGGTTTAGGTTAGGGTGTAGATTAAGGTTTAGAGAAATGACTGTGAAGTGAACGGGGCATGACAGTGAAATGCGTCAAAATGACTGTGAATCAACATGGAATAGGTGGGAATGACCGTAATATGCATGAAAATGATTGTGAAGTGAGGCGATTGGACCACGAAATGCGCGAAAATGACCGTGAAGTGAAGGGTCATGACCGCGAAATGCGTCAAAATGACCTTGAATCAACACGGAATAGTTGGGAATGACACTGATATGCATGGAAATGGAGGTGAAGTGAGGCGATTGGACCGCGAAATGTGCGGAAGTGACTGTGAAGTGAAGACGCGGGACCGCGAAATGCGTCGAAATAACCGTGAATTAACACGAAAAAGGCGGGAATGACCGTGATATGCATGGAAATGGGAATGAAGTGAAGCTTTTTGACCGCGAAATACGTGGAACTGACCGTGAAGTGAAGAAGCGTAACCGCGAAATGCGTCGAAATCACCGTGAATCAACACGGAAAAGGCAAGAATGACATGATATGCATGGAAATGGGGGTGAAGTGAAGTGATTAGACCATGAAATACATGATACTTACCGTGAAGTGAAGACGTGTGACCGCGAAATTCATCGAAATGCCCTTGAATCAACACGAAATAGTTGGGAATGACCGTGATATGCATGGAAATGGGGGTGAAGTGAAGCGATTGGACTGTGAAATGCACGGAACTGACCGTGAAGTGAAGGGTCATCACCACGAAATGCGTCGAAATCACCGTGAATTAACATGGAATATGCGGGAATGACCGTGATATGCATGGAAATGGGGGTGAAGTGAAGCGATTGGACCGCGAAATGCACGGAAGTGACCTTGAAGTGAAGACGCGGGACCGCGAAATGTGTCAAAATGACCGTGAATCAACACGAAATATGCGGGAATGACCGTGATATGCATGGAAATGGGGGTGAAGTGAAGCGATTGGACCGCGAAATACGCGGAACTGACCGTGAAGTGAAGGGTCATCACCGCGAAATGCGTCAAAATCATCATAAATCAACACAGAATATGCAAGAATGACCGTGATATGCATGGAAATGGGGGTGAAGTGAGGTGATTGGACCGTGAAATGCGCAGAACTGACCGTGAAGTGAAGGGTCATCACCGCTAAATGCGTCGAAATCACCGTGAATCAACACGGAACCTAAGTCGAAGCCCCTTTTTCCAACCTATCTCCTTAAAAATCTTCACATACCTTCACTCTGTTCTCTAATTTCCATAGGACATTGACAGGTACGAGTCGAAAATTTAACGTTTAGATGATCGAAATCATAGATATACACTGAATGAGTTAATGTCGGGTCAAAGTTAATAGTTTTGACCGATTGGGGGGTAAGGACTTAAGGGGTAATGAAATTTTATCGAAAATAGTAGAAATATAGAAAAATCAGGTTTTGACCTTTAACCGAGAGGAATCTTATGAAATGGATAGGTCCATTGCGTAAATCGATTTCTCCTACCCCAAAATCATATATGGCATGTCTTAGGGGGCATTACCGGTGCCCGAAAAAATACCCGACAAGTTGACCCCGCTAACCGGCGTGGTCATCCTGCCGCCCGCGTGGCCGCCCCGCCAACGGTCCAGCGGGGTGCGTTACCCCCGCCAAACCGGCGTGGTCACCCCGCCGGCCCGAGTTTAGACCTCTATGGCTACGTACTGGGTATTTATGACTACGGTTATAATCCGTAGCTATTGGTCTGACGGTAGTAAATGACTTCACAGCAATTTTTTTATTTTTTATTTTTTGTATCTTTGTTTTTTTTTTTTTTGGTCCCATCATGAGGTCTATGTTATATCCAAACCGTCCATTTATTTGACGAGCTCATATTAAGGCTTGAGACAGAAAATAAGATAGATCTAACTATCAAATGGACCACACTTTAAAAGGCAGTGGGGAATTGAACGTCTGCTACTCTTTGTGGTGTGGTCCAGTTGATCTTTGGATATGAATTTTTTTTTTGGATAATTCTACGAAATGATCTCGAAATATGGATGAACGTTTTGGATATAATAAATACATAACTGTGGGGCCCACGTATCGTTGATCTATTTTGAACCGTTCGTAAGAGTTCGAGGAGCGTCGACGCTGGTCTTCGAGCACCAGCCGATCCGCTTGGAGGAAAGAGCAGGGGCATTTTCGACCTTTGGCAAGGCGTCCGTACAGCTGGGGCGTATTCTCGCAGGGGAAAATGAGGTGGGCTTGGTTTCCTAAATGGGCCAAAAATGGATCGTACAGTCGTAAATTTCTCATTTAAAAATCTTATAGGATTTTTGTGGAGATGATCTTAGGATGGCCCACTAGCCGACATGTTCAAATATAAAATAAAATAACTTCTCCTGGCCCAGTTTTTCAATTAAAATAATGAAAATTAAAAAAAATAAAAAAAATAAATAGGGAGGGTGGTGATTTACTGTTTTGGTACATGTACATATGCATGCCATGCATGCGAAATCCAAACCGCACACAAGACGCCCCATCAAGTATGGTTTTAAGACAGATGAGTCTGATACGAACTCACCTCAATCAATTGGGCTCATTAATCCTATCCGGTTCATTAATATGAACCCCCACCTAGTTGACTCAGGACCGAATAAGTCCCAGTCGTTGGCCTGTTTGGTCCGCCGGATTAAATTATATAGAATTGCATTATATGAAATTATCACTATTATTGCACAATGATAGTGTGTTTGGAAATATCATAGTATTTTGACCATACAATCTCACATTTGATATTATGAGATTTTTCTTCTCAAGGAAAAACATTGTATTAAGTGAAAATCATGTTCGGTGGACCATAAAATTATAATCAATGGACTACAATTAATTTTGATTACTTGCATATGTGTACAACTAGATTGTCACGTGTAATGGATGAACAACATGGATAGAACACATGCATTAATGTGGGCCCATAGATGCAGTGAATTTTGAAATGGGACCAAATGCAATCCGAGCCAACCTAATCTCAACCTTGATTGTATGGTCTTTTGGCTATTGAATCAAGGAAAACATACTTCCCTCAAAAGTCAGGCCTATTCAATAGGAGTCTTGCTAAGCCTGAGCCTAGTTACCCACTTTTATGCAAGATCTGGGCTGTTTATTAAGTGTGCCCCACCATGCATGATATATCACAGAAATACCCTTGAAACCCCAAATAAGCCATTCTGTCCATTGTCCTTTAAACATAGCCAAGCCTAGCCTGATTAATAAATGTACCTAAATTTTAGATATGGGCCTGGCCCACTTACTTTAAAGCAAGCCAAGCCCAATTGGAGCCCAGGTTGGCTTGCCTTATATGACCAATGGTTTGATGGAATGGATCCACTGTGATTTAATCATGGCCATGAAATCACTACGATCAGATGATCAAATCCATTGATATAAGACCTTGGAAAATGAAAATAATCTCATGGTTCATTTACAGGTAGGGAAAGAATGAGCCACGTTGGGCCAGAATAGAAACTGCCTGTTTTGTAATCAGAACTAAAACATCCCTCTCACATGACCCATTTATTAACTGGGCCTTCAATTTCAAGCCCAAGCGTGCCTAATCAAGCCATAAACAGGCCTGATCCCAGTCTAGGCCCACTGACCCAATCATCTGATCACATGATTTTGAGGCCATGAGTACTTCACAGTGGGACCCACCATCCTATTGGATGGCCCACTTTGTTATAGGTTGGCCTACTTGTGCTCCAAATAAGATCTGCCACGTGGCCGTAGGACTTTTGAATTAGGGTCATAGCTCTATAATACATGTATATGCTCATATTCCATACATGAAAGGGAGAATATTTTTATAAGATAATTTCTCCTACATGAGATTAGCTTATTTACATAAAACTCTAAAGAATAATCTCTCTTTCCATTAGTACTATAGTCCGCGGAGTACTTGATCGTATACATATCCAGAGGTAGGCCCACCACAAAGTTGTACGAATGATCGTATCCATCCGATCTATGTACAAATTAAATCTAATGATAGTCACCAGTTACCATTCAACTCCATTTTTCAATGGCTAGGATCTATTTTTGCAGAAAAAGTAGGACCACTTTTGATCTATCCAAGGTGGGGCCTACCCTTTGATATGGGTCTTGCACAAATCAACGTGGCCCATTCGGTAGTCCCACTGACTACGTTATTCTAACTTGATTTTTTGCATCTGGTGGATTCGCCTTAGATGTTGTCCAAAACGGCAATGACTCCAAACACGAAAGCCTGGTCAAAGCCGGGTTGTACCAGAACACGGTACACGTCTTTGCTTGACGGAGACTCAGCCTCTTCCCATGCACTCATCTGCACCGTACAAAGTAATTTTACAACACTTTAAAATCTCATGCATATTACGTACTCTGATAGAATAGAAAGGGGAGTCAATTGATACTCTGGCAGATTGTGATGGTTGATACACAGTCAGGCTGAATTTGTATGTGCCATGTATTAAATCAAAGTAGACTGTCCAGATTTTCGGGCACAGTGTAGATAAATCACTGTACAGAAATCATATTGTTTGGACGATCCTAACCACAGATCTTGGAAGACTTATTTGCCGAATTTGGACTGTTGGATATCTTTCATCTGAACTTTCGGTTGAATATCCACCAATAGGTTAGTAGGCGTACAATTTGGAGGATTTAAGTTAAATTAGTTATATTCCACGTGTACAATATATCTTAGTGCCTGTGTATCAACCATCACACCATGAGAAATTTACGACTGTACAACCCATTTTTGGCCCATTTAGGAATCTAAGCCCACCTTATTTTCCCTTGCGAGAATACGTCCCAGCTGTACGGATGCCTTTCCAAAGGTCGAAAATGCCCCTCCAATTGCATTCCGCTGACGCTACCAACCGCGTCTCCACCGAAAAACGCTCAATTTTTTCTTTTTTTTCCTTCTTTCCTCTTGTAAATCCTTCATCCTACCCGTAGATTACCAATTTCTGATCACTTCTACTGCCAGTAACTGTCCACTGTAGCTGTAAAATCCTTCTTTTACCGCTTTCTTCTTTCCCCTTTATCTAGTCGAGAATACACACTTTACAGACGTCCTTTTCGACTTTTTTTGAGCCGAAGATAGGACGAAAAATGGTCTCCCCAGCTAAGAAGCCTCGAATGGCAGGTAATATTGAAATCCCTGCTTTCGTTTTGTCGACCCCACTGTATATTATACTATATATGCGCCCGGTCCACATTACATTTTCATTTTTTAAAAATATTAAGCTTTCTTTGGGTGGACCCTACTGTATATTATACTATATATGTGCACGCTCCCTAATCTATTTTCATTTTTTAAAAATGCTTAATGGTATGGCATGTTCTGATAAACGAGCGAAATCGGGACTCAAATGGCCCACATTGAGAGTTGTGTAAAGAATGAATGAAATTAGATGTGAAACTAATCGATGACCATGAAAGCGACTGAGCACTGACTAAGTTTACAAACCGAGGACCCACTGAGTTATTAATTCATGAGCTAAAATGACTGTGAACCAAGGTAAAATGATCGTGAACTGAGCTAAAATGATCATGAAGTGCGCTAAAATGACCATGAACTGACCTAAAATGACCGTGATCTGGGCTAAAATGACTGTGAACTGAGTTAAATTGGCTGTGAACCGACTTAATTCCTGCCTTTCCCCGTCATTTCACGGTTAATTCCCTTCATCTCACGGTCGTTTACAATCATTACATGTTTATTTATGGTCAATTCCCTTCACTTCACGGTCATTTCCATGCATTCCACTGTCAATTCACCTCACCTCACGGTCAATTGCATGCTTTTCATGGACAATACCCTTCACACCACGTTCAATTCCACTCATTTCATAGACAATTTCCTTCACCTCATGGACAATTCCATGCATTTCACAGTCAATCCCCTTCACCTAACGGTCAATTACAGTCCTTAGACAAATCCACGCATGGTCAAATTCACGACGTTCTTGGCCAAAGTGCAACAGAGAACTATGAAAATTGACTCATATCTTAGTGAAATTGGCCGTGAAGTTGTTGAATGTGACCTATGAGTTGACCATTTGACATGGAATACTTCAAAATGGCCGATGACTGCTTGATATTGACATTTTTTTGACTGACAACCTTGGTATGAATTTACGAAGAACTATATGAAATATAATGATAAACGAGTGAAAGCGGCCCAAAACTTGTGAAAATTCACTAATAAGTCTTGTACTTTCATTTGAAATTCGGCAAAAATTGACCGCTAACTCGGCAGACTCACACCATACTTTATGAATTTTTACCACAATAAGTCAAGTTTCATATTATGTGTCGTTAAAAACTGAATGTTATCGTTGATTTAATTTCCAATTCATCCTTGCAGATGACAAACTCTTGCAGAAGGGATGCGGCCAGTCGGTACCTACCATCTCATGCAGATGTTCTTTGACATGGTGGTTTGATAGTGTGAAGAGTGGGTTAGAGAAGAATAACGCTAGATTAATTATATTTAGGCAGACCCCATTCTCATTTTTATTACATATTCCACCATTTAGGTTTATAGGAGGCATTTTTCACGCACTTATTAACAGATATATAGGCAACCTTGTATTCAATTTACAATGGAACTATATAAAATTTACTAAGATGGACTTCACCCTAATAATAGGGCTGAATACTAGTGACCTCTATATACCCAATATCCATCATTCGAAGAAGTCATTAAGAGAAAAATACTTCCATGAATATCCATCCTAAAGAAACATGTACAGGAGGTGTTTAATAGAATAGTTGATATCAATAAGCATGAAGATGTCGTAAAGTTAGCCCTAATATTATGTGTAGAGTGGTATGTTAGGGGTACCGACACGAATATTAAATGTTGTAAAGAGTTTATTCACCTTGTCGACTCGTTGGAAGACTTTAATATCTACCCTTGGGGTAGTTTGGCCTTCCAAACGATGAAGGAAGGGATCGAGAGTGCCTTCATGGCATCCCAGGGGCTTAATTACAATGTCAACGGTTGTATATTTTCCCTACAGGTAAGGATTCTTGCCTTGTCTATTTTAATTCTTACTTTATAGCAAACTATATTTTTTTAACATCACCTTGTTATTTCATTGTAACAGATATGGGCTGTTGAGAGAGTACCAACTCTCCAATAGTGTATAATTTCATATGTTCCTGACCTATATCCCCGATTCATACAATATCGGGAATGGAAGGTTTTGAGGAATAAGAAGATTTAGGAAATTATAGAGAGTAATAATGTAAGTCAATTTCTATAAAGCTAAGTGGTCAGTCATTTAACTATATATATTTGTGTGTGCGTGTCTATGTGTGTGCGTGTGTGTTTCTGTAGCATGAAAATGAAGATGTTCTCTTGCAGGCTGAGATTATTATTAACTTAGAGCCTACCACAAAGGAGTTGGAGACGGAGGTCGTTCGTTTAGCTCGTGATATATATGATGTAAGATGTCTGAAACGTCTTCTTTTATGTTGGTATTTTATATTTAATTTGAAATGTTATATAACTGATACATACATTACTCCATTCTGTAGGGCACTAAAGATGAAGGTGATGAAGATATGGAGGAGAAATCAGGACAAGGAGAGGGAGAAGAAGGGTGGAGAGGGAGAAGAAGGGGGAGAGGAAGACAGTACTAGTGAGGGAGAGGGATTGCAACTCACTGGGGAGTCAAGTGAGGTTAAGGAGGAGTTAGAGGCGCAGAGGCTTCAGTTGGAGGGGGAGAGGGAAGAATTGAAGCTTCTTGAATGCACACTAAAAGAGAGAGAAGAATCGATTGAGAGGGAGAGAGAAGTAGTACTCAAGGATGTTGAACTAATGCTGAAACTGAAAGAAGTTTTGAGGTTAGAGAAGGAGGAGTTGAATGAGAGGGAGGTTTTGAAGAAGGAGAGGGAAATACTGCTGAGGAAAAAGGAAGAATTGAAGAAGGAGAGGGAAGAGTTGGAGGAGGGTAAAGCGGAGTTGAAGAAGCAGATGGAGGTATTTCGTTCAGAGAAGATTCAGTTTTGGAAGGAGGACTTAGAGAATCAGAAGGAAGAGTTTGAGAAGGAGGACGAGGATGCGTTGAGCGTTGATATGTGTGAGAAATTACTGCATTCCATTCCACTACATATGGGGAGACCTAAGAGGGTGCTGAAGCCGTCTGTCTACAAGTGTTCTCTATTCACTTCCATCTCTGCCGTGCAAACCACTCCAAACAACTCCGCCACCGATGAGAAACAGAGAGAATTTCTGACTTCTCCGATACCCCTTGAGGCCAAGATCGATCCACTTAGGGTAATATCGCAGGACAAACTCCATGAATTGGAAAGCTGGGCCAACGCAAACAAAGAGTCAGCTGAATTTTCTTGGTTCAAGACCATTTGGGAGAAGAATGCTTGGGTTGACAGCGTGGTAAGTAAATCATACACATACATATATGATTTTATTCAGAATTTGTATATAATATAGTATAGGTTAATTTTCCTTCTTTATTAATTAGGCTATCGACAAGTATGTCGATTTCTTGGAGAGAAGACACCGATCATTTCCTCTATTATATACAAAGGACTGCAAGTTTTGTCTCACATTTTTCCTGGTAACTGTATGATTTGGATTATGGTTATTATGTTTTTTCATTATATGATCTATGTTCTAATTTACTATGTTGTTTGTAATAGCCATGTATCGGCATGCAAATGTCGACATTGCGAATGTATCGGGATGTTGACAGTGACGAATCACGTTTATTATTTGAAGGGCTAGGAAAACTCTCTCCGATCAGCATTGTCAAGCCTCATGATGGGTAGAAGGCCATGTGGCAACATGAAGAGGTAATGGTGTCGTTACAAGTTATCAACGCTGGGTATACCCAAATCTATAATTTCTGGATATTGATATCTTATCTTGCCAAACATGGACAGGCATATGTATCAATCAATCACTCCAACAGTCACTGGTACCTGATGGTCATCCACCCTCGAGACCGAGAAATCATTATACTTGACAGTTTATACTCGAAGACAGTCAGTCGATACAAGCAACATATAAATCTGATGAAGGAGGCCTTGCTTATATTATTTTACACCACTGGAGATACGGCTGCACTGGAAGGAAATGCTTGGACGGTCAGAGAAGATACCTCTATACCAAAGCAAACGAACGGATATGACTGTGGCATTTTTGTCATGAAATATATCGATATTTTGTGCAGCGATCAAAATTTCAATGGGAGAGACTTGCAGCAACTCACTTCCAGCATTAGGGACTCAATAGCCTATGATTTCCTGAGTGACCTCAAAATATGATATATTTGTCTTAGGCATGAGAGGAATCGAAAAATTTTGTGAAGTGTTGTAAATGATGTACTATAAAACATTCATGGTGAAATGATGTAAATGATGTGTTATATATTTTATCAAATTTCTGAAGAAAATGATGTATTTGTAATATTAATTTCATTATGAATAGTGAAGACAACATTTTGTATTAAATGATATCTTTTCTTCTTTGTCACTTCGGTGCATATCAAAAGTGCATTAGGTGGCAGCAGTGCTTAAAATATTTCCCGGCATATGGGTCCCCGTTTCTGCAAATGACGGCTGAATCAGTGCCCAGAAACTGGATTAAAAATATTTGGTCCACTACATAGCTATAAAAAGCACAAGTGATCAAATTTTAATGCTAGATGTGTAAGTCGCCAAACTGTCATTCCAACATTAGCCATAGCGATGAGATCAAAGTGTGGGTTTAATGTAATAAGACACGAAAACCTTGTCATATTTGCACTTCAGCTCAACCAATCTGCCGTCGTTGAATAATGTAAGATAATTGAATGGGCATGGGCAATAATACTTACAAGGAAATCCAACTAACCACATGCTACAAAAAATAAAACTCCATAGATAGATTCTTTGCGCATGAACTTAATAGATTAACCCAAAAGTTGATGCATGTGGTGTGGTGGCTAGTAAGTTGTTCATCAACAATCTGTTACATGTAGGAACTGCATTTGTGAGGACAACTAGCAACAATTCAGTATGTTGTAAAGTAGAAATGCAATGAGAGTCAGCTAAAACTTACATGTGCATGATTTTTTTTTATTTTTTTTCAAAGGTCACTTACAAATGCATGATAAGATCAAACAAGAAAAATTTACCCAGTAGGCATACGTAATTTTGAGCCATACATCTATCGTGTTCATATTTGATATTCATATAGTTTTTTATATAAGAGTATATAGTTTCTTGGACCTCTTGGCCAAGAGTTTGGCCTTATGTGTGGCCCACTAGAATCTCGATGAAAGACAGTTACTTCATCCATGTTCAATCCGAATGACACAGAAATGATCGTGAATTCCACACACTTTAACCCCACGAAATAGGCCCTTAGAGGGCAATTAAAAGCACATGCGCATGTCGCGGTCCAATCGACTCACTTAACGGTCATTTCCATGTATATCACGGTCAGTCTCGCATATTTCGTGTTGATTCACGGTGATTTCGAAGCATTTCGTGGTCCCGCGTCTTCACTTCACGGTCAGTTTCGCTTATTTCGCGGTCCAATCGCTTCACTTCACCCCCATTTTCATGCATATCACGGTCATTCTCACCTTTTTCGTGTTGATTCACGGTGATTTCGATGCATTTTGTGGTCCCGCATCTTCACTTCACGGTCAGTTCCGCTTATTTCGCGGTCCAATCGCTTCACTTCACCCCCATTTCCATGCATATCACGGTCATTCCCGCCTTTTTCGTGTTGATTCATGGTGATTTCGACGCATTTCGTGGTCCCACGTCTTCACTTCACGGTTAGTTTCGCATATTTCGCGGTCCAATTGCTTCACTCCACCCCCATTTTCATGCATATTACGGTCATTTCTGCCTTTTCTGTGTTGATTCACGGTGATTTTCACGCATTTTGCGGTCCCGCGTCTTCACTTCACGGTCAGTTCCACTTATTTCATGATCCAATTGCTTCACTTCACCCCCATTTCCATGCATATCACAGTCATTCCCGCCTTTTTCATGTTGATTCACGGTGATTTCGACGCATTTTGCGGTCCCACGTCTTCACTTCACGGTCAGTTCCACGTATTTCGCGGTCCAATTGCTTCACTTCACTCCCATTTCCATGTATATCACGGTCATTCCCGCCTTTTTCATGTTGATTCACAGTGATTTCGACGCATTTTGGGTCCCGCGTCTTCACTTCACAGTCAGTTCCGCGTATTTCGCGGTCCAATCGCTTCACTTCACCCCCATTTCCATGCATATCACGGTCATTCCCGCCTTTTTCATGTTGATTCACGGTGATTTCGACGCATTTCGCGGTCCCGCATCTTCACTTCACGGTCAGTTCCGCGTATTTCGCGGTCCAATTGCTTCACTTCACCCCCATTTTCATGCATATCACGGTCATTCCCGCCTTTTCCATGTTGATTCACGGTGATTTCGACGTATTTCGCGGTCCCGCGTCTTCACTTTACGGTTAGTTCTGCGTATTTCGCGGTCCAATTGCTTCACTTCACCTCATTTTCATGCATATCACGGTCATTCCCGCCTTTTCTGTGTTGATTCACAGTGATTTCGACGCATTTCGCGGTCTCGCGTCTTCACTTTACGGTCAGTTCCGCTTATTTCGCGGTCCAATTGCTTCACTTCACCCCATTTCTATACATATCACGGTCATTCCTGCCTTTTTCGTGTTGATTCACGGTGATTTCGACACATTTCACGGTCCCGCGTCTTCACTTCACGGTCAGTTCCGCGTAATTCGCGGTCCAATCGCTTCACTTCACCCCCATTTCCATGCATGTGACTGTCTTTTCGAGCTATGCATCACCCAATGAAGAAAAAAAATCCACGAGAATGGGAGGTCATGGGGCTCACGGTGCTTGTGGTACATCGCAGATGACAAATTCGGACGACACCTGAAAATGAATTAATCGTGTCATCCAGTCGGCACTTGTATATTGCAAATCACCCTAGCCTTGAAATAAAATTTTGTGCTTTTTAATCAAATGACCCTGCCAATTAGGATAGTGAATTGGGGCATTTCGGTTGTCTGATTTCATCTAACTTTAGAAATTGAATAGTGAAGACATGTCCCTACAGCAGGGCGGCCAGATCTGACCCTTGATCCAAAAACGGTGACGGAAAATGGATCCCATACGGTCATTTGGATGAATCAGCGGAACCTAGGGCCAACTCACCTAAAACTAAAGTATAAAACCCTTTAACCTCTCTCTCTCTCTCCCAGTCACTCTTACAACAATTCTAGAAAATAAGAGAGAGCGATAGATGAGAAATTGGATTGCGAGAAAGTGTAGGAAGGAGTGTCTGTGAGTGCATTGTAGGAAATGGAGACCCTATGACTGTAGAAGCTACCTCTGATCAAAGGTAAGAATCCAAACTCCCCAAATGATCAACAAGGCACTTCAATGGATTTTCATTGGTTGGGACAACTTGTTTGCTAAGATAATATGCTGGTCTTGTGCCTGGATATTTACTTGATTAGTGAAGGGGCTGTTTCGTTAAAATTTACTTATGCTATTAACTCTAGTTTACCTAATATCGACCAATCAGGGTGTAGGTAAGGACCATGGGCCACGATTTACTCTTCAAAAGTACCAGTGACGAATTGTTTTATTCAAATGATTTATCTCTGAGTGACCATTACAAATAATGTATTGTAGTCCATATATTCGATGAAATGCCTGAGACATTGCATGTCATTTCAAGTGTCTCTTCTCACATTCAATGATAATCTCTGAAGAGCTGAATTGGATATTGTAACGTACATGCTTCTGAAAATATAGAATAGTTTCTTATCTTAGGACACTAATGATTGTTAACAAAGTATGTCTCATTCTGTTCAGCACAAATCATCCAGAGAATGGTTGGGGAGCCTCTTGATAGGGTGGGTGTTGGGAAAGGAAGGAGCATTCATTGTAGTCTCCCACAATATAGTATCGAATAATTTGAAGGTCGGATCCAACATACACGTGCGGATGAGTTAGTTTTGGGCCAAACTCGATAGTCCCGGGCCATTCAGGGATAAAGACTTAGCGACGAACGAGATTTTTCTGAAATTTGTGGAATAGGAGGAAAATGAGATTTCGGCCTCTAACTAGGAAGAATCTCATGGAACGGATGGACTCAATGTATAGATCAGCTTCTGCTACCCCAAAATCATATATGTCATGTCTCGGGGGGTCGCACCGACGCCCGAGAAATCACCCGACAAGCGTACCCCCCCTGGGGTGCTCCCCCCCCCCCCCCCCCCCCCCCCCCGCGTGGTCGCCCCGCCAGCGGTGTAGGGGACCGCGTTGGCCTCGCCATCCTGGCGTGCCCGCCCCGTCGGACCCCATTTTCCTACCCCATTTGGGGATTTTCGAAATTGAGTGGGCCCCACTGCCTTATACCCTAAGGAATGCCTCATTTCTCTCCCTCTCTTCTATTGCAAACAACCTTTCTCAAGAGAGGAAGCTCCATCCTCTCCCAACAAGAGCTCAAGCCCTCATTCTCTAACAACCTCTTCTTCCTTCCATCAATCTTCCTTCCCTCCACATTTCATCTTCCATTTTACTTCCTTCCTCTCAGCAACCCATCTCCCATTTCACTTCCTTTTTTCTAGCAACCCATCTTCCATTTCATTTCCTTTCCTTTTAAGCCCCCTCCAAGACCCAAACACCCACTTCCCTTCTCTCTTACTCTCCCATCTTAGATCTTCTTCAACCCACTTCTTCTTCACATCTTCAACCCACATATCACTTCTCATTCTCCAACTACATTACTCATAAAACCCATCTCCAAATTCATTCATTCAAAATCCACATTCAACCCGTTCTACCCCATTCCATAGACCCCCAAACTACCTTTTTAACTCCAAACACCCTTCTCAAATAGAAGAACTGAGCATCTTCCTAACCTTTCCTTAATCACTTTCTCATTTTTTACTCTTCTCATACTCCAGAACCCAAGTTCCACCCTTAAGACCCTATTCTCAAACCCCCTTCAAAATCCACATTCTCAAATCCTCACAATCCATAACCCATATTCCAGACCCCTATTCTAAAGACCCATTCCCCTTCAACCGAGGAAGATGACATTTTCAATAGGCTCCATTGCCTCATTCTTCACTATCCCAGTGGTCCTTTCCCTTATGGGGAAGAAGAGAACGACTTCCAAGGAAGCGGGGCCTAGCCAGAAGCGACGTAGTAAGAAGAAGGACGACCCAAAGGGTAAAACAAGCTCGGAGGCCCGATCCAAGAGGCGGAATGATTCCCAAATAGATGAAGCACTCGTTGAAGATTTGGAGAACTTCCGTGTGTGCCAAGTCGCATTTGAGGTCTTCATGGAGGAATATCTACTAGGTAGTAACTCTCTACTCAACTGTCTTATGGAGAAGAATTGGGGTCCCATGTTCTATACAACCAAGCAGGGCGATGTGGGGTAGGCTAGGATGTTCTACACTCGAATTAGGAATCCTCAATTCGATCCCCTTGGACTCGATATCATAGTACACGGTAAGGAGATCCACCTGGGAGTTGAAGACTTTGCTGAGCTGCTGGAAGTGCCGTTGGGGGAAGTACGAATTGATGTTGCGAATCTCGAATCAAGCGAGGCATGCGACGTGCGGACTCGCCTCTTGTGTGGTCAAGCTGCCCAATGGACTCGGGATGTCCGCTTATATGCAACCTCTATGCGCGCTGAATATCGGGTACTCCACCGTATTGCTACCCACAATATATACCCGAGGTTGAAGAACCGCACCGAGTGCTCCTGCTATATGGTGGATTTCTTGTATCAGGTGGGTAAAGGAGCAAATGTGTGCGCTCCTAGCATAGTGCTCTACCAGATTGTGAAGGCCCAAAGGCGGTATGAAAGGACGTACCCCTCCCTTTTGGCCGCCTAGCCTGCTTTATATCCGAACAGTATGGGCTAGGTGGGTTGGACAAGAACCTCGTACCCACAAAAATTCTAGGGGATAGGCTACTAAACTCTATGGGTGTGGGACCTAAACAGATGCAGGCTTACATTGAAGCATATGGGGATGCCGATGAATGGGAAGAGGAAGGCGGTGAAGACGATGGAGGTAGCAAGGGTGACAAGGATGAAGACGGTGGGGCGCCTACCGCTCTAGACTCGAGCGAGCGTTGGGATGCGCTTGAAGCCAGATTGACCAGGATAGAGGAAACTCAAGTGAGGCACCCTGCAGAACAAGAGAAATGGAACCAGAAGATGTACCGGGCCATAAAGGCCTTGATCTGCTACAGTAAGGGGAAAGAGGCACCTCCGCTTCCGCCCGACGCGGACGAGTAGCCGCTTGACCTACTGATGACAAATAGTTTTCTTTAAATAGTTGTTTTTAAGTTACTTAGACCTAATTTCCTGTACTGGAAGACAGTACGACTTTTTCCTAGTTAGAATGTTTTTCCTTCCGTCATACATGCTTGTTAATGCTTGTAATCCGTGCTATAATACGTAATTGGCCGTTTTTATTTACTAATTTTTAGCAATTCACACCATTTATTTCTCTTATGAACATTCTTGAAGCGATTGGACCGCAAAATACGCCGAACTGACCGTGAAGTGAAGACACGGGACCGCGAAATGCGTCGAAATCACCGTGAATCAGTACGGAAAAGGCGAAAGTGACCGTGAAATCACCATAGCCTTGTGCTAGCTATTTGGGTTGGCTTTAGGAATCCTATTTCACCCAAGACTCAAGAAGAATTTCCATTAGTTATTTGGCAAGAAGCCTCCCCTACCACATGAAGGGAACCACGAGATCATTCATAATTGTGAATTACCAACTACCTTAAAAGTGTGTGCTAATGTCAATCTTAAAGATTCTGATATCACTAACATTCTTAAGAGAGCGGCCAACAAAATAAGTGACAAAAATAGGGTATTGTTGATTGGCACTTTGCCCCTTTTCAATCCTTAGAGGAGTCTATATTTTCCACTGCCTCCACATTTCTGGCTGCCCTTTCCCTTCACCCGTTGATCTCTAGTGTGGATGTGCATTTCTTTACAATGCTCCATATTCAAGGTGTCTTGACCCTGCTGCATGAGGTCCATGTTAGTAGGGATAACTGTGTGTGCAACAGCTACGTGAACTCCAGCTACACAACAGCCTTTGTGGATGCTGCAATTGCCTTCATAAAGTGCTTGGGCATAATTTTCAATAATGGTATTGGACCATGTTTCTGCGGATTCCAGGACATTATGCAGCAGCACATATCACTATGCATATGCTGTATTGTTGTAATTTTGACTGATCTAGTCCTGTGTCAGGGATGCATATGAAAAAAGCATCATATCATTTTGCCAAATCATTCACTACAAGGTCTATTGGTTCACTACAAGGTCATGATGGCTAGATAGTTTTCTCAACAGTGAGATAGTCTTTCATTTCTTTAGCATGAAGATAGCAAACAGATGAAATTAAAACCAAAGTATGCAGAATTGCTACATTTGTCCTCCGCCAGATCTGATTTTCTTAGTACTTGTGGGGGAAGTGAAGCGATTGGACCGCGAAATACGCGGAACTGACCATGAAGTGAAGACGCGGGACCGCGAAATGCGTCGAAATCACCGTGAATCAACACGAAAAAGACGGGAATGACCGTGATATGCATGGAAATGGGGGTGAAGTGAAGCGATTGGACCGCGAAATAAGCGGAACTGACCGTGAATTGAAGACGCGGGACCGCGAAATGCGTCGAAATCACATTGAATCAATACGGAAAAGGCAGGAATGACCGTGATATGCATGGAAATGGGGTGAAGTGAAGCAATTGGATCGCGAAATACGCGAAACTGACCGTGAAGTGAAGACGCAGGACTGCGAAATGCTTCTAAATCACCGTGAATCAACACAAAAAAGGCGGGAATGACCGTGATATGCATGAAAATGGGGGTGAAGTGAAGCGATTGGACCGTGAAATATGCGGAACTGACCGTGAAGTGAAGACGCGGGACCGCGAAATGCGTCGAAATCACTGTGAATCAACATGGAAAAGGCGGGAATGACTGTGATATGCATGGAAATGGGGGTGAAGTGAAGCAATTGGATCACGAAATAAGCGGAACTGACCGTGAAGTGAAGACGCGGGACCGCAAAATGCGTGGAAATCACCGTGAATCAACACAGAAAAGGCGGAAATGACCGTAATATGCATGGAAATGGGGGTGGAGTGAAGCAATTGGACCGCGAAATATGCGAAACTGACCGTGAAGTGAAGACGAGGGACTGCGAAATGCGTCGAAATCATCGTGAATCAACACGAAAAAGGTGGGAATGACCGTGATATGCATGGAAATGGGGGTGAAGTGAAGCGATTGGATCGCGAAATAAGCAGAACTGACCGTGAAGTGAAGACACGGGACCACGAAATGCGTCGAAATCACCGTGAATCAACACGAAAAAGGCGAAAATGACTGTGATATGCATGGAAATGGGGGTGAAGTGAAGCAATTGGACCGCGAAATACGCGGAACTGACCGTGAATTGAAGACGCGGGACCACGAAATGCGTCGAAATCACCGTGAATCAACACGAAAAAGGCGGGAATGACCGTGATATGCATGGAAATGGGGGTGAAGTGAAGTGATTGGACCTTGAAATACGCGAAACTGACCGTGAAGTGAAGACACGGGACCGCGAAATGCGTCGAAATCACCGTGAATCAACACGAAAAAGGCGGGAATGACCGTGATATGCATGGAAATGGGGGTGAAGTGAAGCGATTGGACCACGAATTACGTGAAACTGATCGTGAAGTGAAGACGCGGGACCGCGAAATGCATCGAAATCACCGTGAATCAACACGGAAAAGGCGAGAATGACCGTGATATGCATGAAAATGGGGGTGAAGTGAAGCGATTGGACTGCGAATTACCCGGAACTGACCGTGAAGTGAAGACGCGGGACCATGAAATGCGTCGAAATCACCGTGAATCAACACAGAAAAGGTGGGAATGACTATGATATGCATAGAAACGGGGGTGAAGTGAAGCGATTGGACCGCGAAATAAGCAAAATTGACCGTGAAGTGAAGACGCGGGACCGCGAAATAGGCCGAAATCACCATGAATCAAAACGGAAAAGGCGGGAATGACCGTGATATACATAGAAATGGGGGTGAAGTGAAGCAATTGGACTGCGAAATACGCAGAACTTACCGTGAAGTGAAGAGTCATGATCGCGAAATGCGTCGAAATCACCGTGAATCAACACGAAAAAGGCGGGAATGACCATGATATGCATGGAAATGACCGTGTAGTGCCCTCACTAGATGAAGTGAATGGGCATAATTCAATATACTCTAACAATTTCAAAGAATGTAACGGATGTATTAAATATACAACATTTACAGTCGTATTACCAAAAAAAATGCACTTTAAATTACATTATTTTAAAGGTATTGGAAATTTGCAGCTCTGACGATTATGCCCCATTCGTTTGCAACGTCTGCATATTTTTGTAGTTCGTTCCTCTCCACGGGAAAGGATCTGTGCCTTCTTTGGTCTTCCAGCTGACCTCATTTGTAGTGGAGGCCGGATTCTTGAACAATACTCTCTGAAGTCATTTGAAATTTCCCATTGACTTTTGTCCCGCACTAGGTACACCGAATTTTCATAGGTGACTTGATAATTCCTCACCGTGTACAATGGCGAGCAATACGAGTAATGAAGAAGAACGTAGTTTATACATGCTGAAAGAACGTGAAGACAAGGCAAACCCTTTACTTCAAACTTGCGACATGTACATGAAAGCTCATTGAGTTTGACGGTATCATTGTAGTCTCTCACAATATAGTATTCATCTTGAGAAATTGCATGGCAACGAACATCTCGTGCCTTCGGTATGAGATCCTTTATTTGTTTCTCGGCCCACGGTGTCAACGGTCTAACGAATGATGAGGCTGATTCTCTTTTTTTATAAAACATCTCTTGAATTTTCAATCTGACCGTCTCTATTAGCATAGTCACTGGATATTCTCTTGTTTCTTTGAATAGAGCGTTAACACACTCAACTATGTTTGTAGTCACCAAATTGAACCTTTTTCCTAGGAAATGCGATGATGCCCACTTTTCATAACCTATTTCCCTTAGCCATGCATGTACCGGGGGGTTGGCAAGTTCGATATCATGCATGAATTTATAGAAATTAGCTCTCCTACAAGTCTTTACAGCCTGCCAGTGGTAGATTTCCAATGACTTATCTTTGAACGTATCCACCAAGTTTCTGTATATATGGTAGGTGCAGTACCCATGGATTGCTGCCTGGAAGACATGTGGAACTTCATCAGACCTTTATGACGGTCTGATATGATAACAAGACCAGGTAAATTCCCTAACGAATCGCTGAGGTATGTAAGGAACCAGTTCCAACTGTTGCTATTCTCTGATTCTCCGATACCAAATACGACTGGAAAGATGTAATTGTCACCATCCAATGCCGTAGCAACAATCAAAACACCCTTGTACTTACCTTTTAAATGCGTCCCATCAACGGCCAAGACCCTTCGCAGAGATGTTTGAAAACTTCTGACACACTGTCCGAGCGCAACAAAACATCTCTCAAACCTCATCGTCTGTTGATTCACAAGCAGAGAAGTCAAAGTCCCCGGGTTCGCCATCCTCAACTCATGTAAGTACATCGGGAGTTCTTTGTAAGAGTCTTCATAAGACCCCATTACGCGATCGATTGCAATCTCTTTAGCACGCCATGCCTTATTATAGCTAATAACAATATTATACTTCTCTTGCATTGCGAATATTATGTCTTTCAGCCTTAACCCCATACGTTGCTCAGTACGATTGACAACCAGTTCGCTGGCCAGCTTACTACTTGCTTGCCGATGATCGCTCTTCATCCATAACATTCCACAAGTATGTTTTTCCTTGTAGGTCTTAATCTGGAATATCCCTGCATCGTTCACCTTAGATGCGTGCACCCTCCATTTACACTTATCTTCCATACATGCCATGGCGAATTTCTTCTTTGTGGAATATAACACCTTGTATTAAAAGTTGTTACGGATTGTAAATTGGCTCAAAATATACTGACACCGGCTCTTGTCCTCGAACGTTTGGTCAACAGCTATATCAATCGGGTCATCAACAGGACATAAATATAGTGATAGGTCATCATTAGTGAAACCAGCATCATCCAAAGGCACGATGGGAAGCCTGGTGGTGAAGTCCAATGATCGACCCTGCTCAGGCAGTGGAATGTCGCTTCCACTCACATTTTTGATGTTAGATGTTGAGGGTAAATCTACTCTCGTAAATGAAGGTGTTATCGTATATTTAGGTTTGAGGTTCACGTCAGCCGACAGCCTCACTGGACTTGTCATGAAGTTTGATGTATGACCTTAACATGTCATCAATTTTGGTGTATGGGCCGGCACGGGTACCAGAGTGCTAATTAGAGGAACCTGTGAAGGTGAACAGTTATATTCGTAAGTGAAGATATGTTCCTCACCCACCCAAACTTCTTACTGCTGGGGCGTCATGTTCGAACCCACTATAACCGACCTGGTCTTCGAGTACTAGTTCATTAACGCGTTGCATTGTCTCGATGAATAAAGGGATGTAGTGATCCGGGTGCTTCAGCTGTGCTGTCAAGAACATTCTCACATCGTCATCGTCTTCAATTACAACTGGAGGGACTGTTTGGTTTGTGTAAGGATACAATACCCTCAACCTTATATCATATTCCTCAGGTCTACTCTTCGCAATTTTGTACATTTTCGATAGAAGCTGTTCATATGGAATGTCAACACATACAGCTGTAGTTTTCGATTCTCTACCCTTGTACGTATAACGATCGTTTTCATAAACTAACTCCCCACCATATGAGCATAGGATGATTACTAAAGCCATTTCCTGAAAACAAACACAATAATATAACTCGTTTAGTGTTCACATGTATATGGTGGATTTGACCGAGTAGTAGGAAATCCACCATTGTACCAATTCAAATATGACAGGCTTATCGGTCAGATTCACAAAGTTTTAAATTATAGGGATATATGCCACTCAGTTCGATGATTTTTACTCACTTCACAGTCAATTTTACTCACATCCAGGGAAGGTTCGCATTTTTCACGATGAATTATCATTCAATTCTCGGTCCTGAAAAGGAGTGAAAATAACTGCAAAGTAAGTGAACTTAAGTTCCTGTTTTATTTTCGGGCTCACTTGTATTTACCATGTAATTACAAGTAATAATTATTTACCTATGTAATTACCACATCTTTCCCAATGTAGACCGCGAAATGAAATGAATTGACCGTGAAGTTAGGGGGATTCGCATGGAATTAACTGTACATGGAATTAACTGTACAAATGCGTGGAATTGACGGTGGAGTGAAGGGGATTGACCCTGAAATGAATGGAATTGACAGTGAAATGAATGTCTTGTTGGAAATTTGAATCGTTGTGATAACGATTCGCAATTTCAGGGCCTGTTTAGTTTTCTATCTCAAGTGTAATTATCTTGTAAATGATTAATCATTATTTACCAAGGTAAGATCTTTCCCAATGCTGACTCATAAATCGAGAAATTTACCGCCCATACATTATGCCAGATGAATTCAAGGCATGACCCCAAATATTAGGCAAATCAAAATGTCGAGTGGACCACACCACACGAAATCATGAGAATTGAATGCCTACCATTAAAAACTTGTTGAGCGCCTTAGAAATTTTAGATCAGGCTTATATTTTTACTTTTCACTTATCCATGTCCATGTGACCGTATGAACGGGTTCGATGGTGAATAAACCTCAATGTGGGCCCAGTAAAAGAATCAACTTTCAACAGTGGACAAATTAAATCCATTGTTTCCTTTCATGTGGGCCAATTGAACATTAGATCTTCTGAAATTTTTTCAGATCTAGCCTCAAAATATTCTAAATAAACAGATGGATGACACGGATATATTATATACATTATAGTGGGCCCATGGATTTAAGGTAACATTTTCGAACCGGTTTTCTAGGTGAAATTACTCACTCATTTCTAAACAAGTGAAAAAATGTAATAATTACTTCTTTACGGCGATTTATCTGAATTATGAAAAACCAAATAGGCTCAAAGAAAGCAACGGATGTATTCAATATATAACATTCACAAACGTATTACAGTAAATGCACTACAGATTCACCGTCGTATTACAGAAATGCACTACAATTTGACAGTAAATTGCGTGAAAATCACCAGGTAGTGCACGAAGTTGACCGATCAATTCAGTATATTAACCGGAAAGTGAGTGAAATTGACCACGATACATCATCTAATTGGATAGTCACGTAAAATTGACTCAGCAATACATGATATTGACCATGTGAAATTGACCATGGTCTTCTATGTAAACAATTACGAATTTACCTAGAATTTAAACTTCAAGGTAGTTGACCGCGAACTACAATCACTCCCTAACAATTAGTGAAATCCGTGTTCGAGAAAGGTCTTTAAGATTTCACGTGTATTCGTAAAAAGAATGCGCTTGGGCTCAAGAAGAATGTAATAGGAAAGATGTAATGTGATAGTATGATGAAGATTATATGACGATTTAGTAAAGAAAATTAAGATTATATGGCGATTTAGTGAAGAAAATGCATGCAAAGAAGAGATAGGGTTGATAGACACAAGTCTGGATATGTTTTTGGCCATAAATGAGACAATGCACAGAAATTGAAAAAGGTGGGGCATTTTCGACCTTTGGAAAGGTGTCCGTACAGCTGTTTCGTATTCTCGCATGAGATAATAGGGTGGGCTTAGTTTTCTAAATGGTCCAAAAATGGGTCGTACAGTCGCAAATTTCTCTCACAACATGCCCGAGCATCGGTGTTTCTCTTGCAGAAACTGCGAGCATATCTCTCACACGCATATACAAACACACACCGTTGGGAATGCTAGTTGCACACGAGTTCTCATGCGTACACTTTGAAAATATTTAATCCTGTGGGCCCCACTGTTAGATGGTCATGGCCAAGCAATCGTTGAGTCGAAAGAAATAAATGCCGCCCATTTTTGTGACCATTTTGATTAAGCGGTTAGGATCATCGGATTGGTCTGATTTTTGAGCCATGACTCAAATATGGTCTGGCCCACCAGATAAGCAATCAAGATCTTGTACACTGTCTTCTTGATTGTGCAATAGGAACTTGTATACAAGAACGTGTACAAAAGTTCACATGCAATTAGTACACTTCATTGTATTATAACCAAACCGGGCTACGATGATGGGAAACGGATTGGCTACTCCCCCTGCCATCAGCCAATGGCTGGTAGTCGGTGCTCTGTGGGCCCCACCATGATGTATATGTTTCATCTATACCGTCCATATATGTTTTTAGATCATTTTATTTATTGAGACAAAATATGAAGTATATATCAACCTCAAGTGGACCACATTACAGGAAACAGTGTTGAATGAACTTCGACCATTAAAATATTTTGGGGGCAATAAAAGTTTTGGGTCAAGCTGATCTTTGTTTTTTCCCTTCAACTGGGTCTGTATGACCTAATCAACAGATTGGATGTCAAATAAACAGTACAATGGGCCTTAGGAGGATTTTAATGGTGGATATCCAATCACTATTGTTTTCTTGTGGTGTGGTCCTAATGAAACTTATATCCCCATCTTTCTTATAGTAAAAATCTGAAATGATATTTAGAAATGGATTAACGGAATGGATTAAACACATACATCGTGGTGGGGCCCACAGAGCACGGGAGTAGCCAATCCGTCTCCACAATGACGTTAGGTCTTCGCTATTTTTTTGAATTTTCAACCGTACACCTGGCATAGTTGTACGGCCATTCATTAACCCAATTTTCGATATAACATAATCTAAAATTTGAACTGAGAAGGTGATATGAACCATCTGATTTATCACTTCGAATTCAGATAACTGGCTATTTTACTTTTAGCCATCAATTTTATAGTCATTAATTGGATGGTTACGATTTCTTGGACGGTGTGATTTTCGACATATGCTCCATCTACAATGGGACCCACAATTTAGATGGTTTGGATAGAGGTATATCAGTGCAAGAAATTAGAAAATATAATCTACCTGGGCCACGATATTTCCTCGACGATCATTAATGCTGCAAGCTCTGTAGACAAAAGAGCCCTTGATTTCGAAATCCCAGTCCACATTTGGCTTCTTGGGTTCAATACAACCTCTGATTTTATTGGTTCTTGCAATCCATGATTTTGGCTCTTTGATACAAAAACCAACTTTTCTTCACCTTCATAGGCCATCTGGTACCCTTTCCATTGCTTGTACACGCTCAACGCCTGAACAGTGCCACCCTGCAAATTTTCAAACACGAATCAGAAATCTAAGCCGTTCATCGGATGTGATCAAACGTGTATGTGCCGTGGCATGAAAATCAAGTTGGTTTGGCTACAGGTGGTACACACATGCACGTTTGATGTGGATTTTATTGTTATCATACATGTGTGGCCCACCTGATGGGCTGGTGACCTGATTTTCAGACCATATGGATGGAAAAACACTCATCTATACCTTTCGTCGGATGAAGAGCAACGTTGAGCCGTCCCCGTCTCGAAGTATCAACTGTCCCTTGGAACCAATGGTCCCACATCCATCGATCCTGAAGAACACCTTCTGGCTACGATCAGTGACCACCAAACCTCCACCGTTCACGACATGGGGCCTACTGCGAACTATGAAATCTACTTGGGTGGATGAACAGAAGAGCTTGCTTACTACAGGTGTAAGATTGGTCACTACAGCCATTTTTTTCTTCTGAACTTGGATCTGATCCGCTCTTTTCTAGAAGACAAGCTACAATCAACACGATCCCAACCGTCCAATTAAGCTACGAGCTCAACCCCACGATCACGATCTTGGATGGTACTCGAAATGTAGGGATTAACTAAGGGTCTCTTGCTTATTTATATATGCACGTAAAGGAGGGATTGTTCTTGTTCAAAGGTTGGCCGACCTTGACTTTGATTGCTTAGTAAAGAAGAATTGTATGGTATACACAACACGTGAGTTATTTATATGTACAAGCAAGTGGGGCCCACCATGGAACCTTTATGACCTTTTATTTCAATTTGGTGCATGTGATTAGGCAGGTTAGAAGTGGAATAATGGTCCACTCCAAACTGAATAATTGGCCCAACATTGACTTTTTGATCTCATGAGATATAAAGGGTATGGTTTACCTAAGTGGGGTTCAAGAAAACGGTTTAGATCTAGTTTGAAAAAATGTGACTTAGCCAACTGAGTTAACTCGACTGGAACAGATCTCATCAAAATTTGAGAAAAACTGAGTTTGGTCATAACTTAAAAATAACAAAACTCGATGGAACTCAAGTTCAGGACTTATCTGAGTCATTAATGTGTATTTGTGACCGTTAGTAGATGAGTTAAATGAGTTCTAAAGTCAAAGTGAAGAAACATATGACACATTTACAGGACAGACATTTCGATTGCATGCAGCGGCCTTGTGGACAATAAATGACTTTTCCGCATATGAAAATTTGTCTGGGTGGAGCATGAAGGGCAAGTTGGCTTATCCTATATATGGTATTGAGACTTTTTCAGTCGAAAAACATGTTATATGGGTCATCGTCGCTTCCTTCCAAGCGATCATAGTTAACGCAGGAAGACGATAATCTTTGATGACAAATAAGATCATAAGCCACCCCCAAAAGAGCTATCTGGAAAAGATGTGATACAACAACTGAGTAACATTGGAGAAGTTAGATTTGCTAAGACATCACACTTGAAGAAGAGGAAATGTACAGTATTGAAATATAATGGGAGGAAGAAGAACATCTTTTTCGAGCTACCCTATTGGAGTGATCTGAAATTGTGACACAACTTGGATGTCATACATATTGAGAAAAATATATGCATGTGACAATGTCTTCAGAATATTGATGAACATAGAGAAGAAAATAAAAAATAGTTTCAAGGCTCGATTGGATTTACAAGAAATGAGTTTAAGGAAAGAGTTACACTTGCAATCACATGAAAAATCGTATACTATACCAGCATCCCACTACACGTTGACAAAACTGAGAGAAAGTGTTTATATGAATGCTTGAGATTGGTAAAGTTTTTCGATGGATATGCATCAAACATATCTCGGTGCATAAGCATTATGGACTGTAAGGTAACAGGAATAAAAAATCATGATTATCATGTCATTCCGCAGTGCCTACTACCGATTGCGATTTATGGATTCCTGAGTAAGGATATCAGTGCGGCGCTGATTGACTTGGAGATATTTTTTAAGAATTTGTGTTCGTAATCGTTGAATGTGGATGTTATTAAACGACTGGAGAGGAACATTGTCATAATCCTTTGCAAACTTGAAAGAATATTTTCACCTGTGTTTTTCGATATCATGGTACACCTAACAATTCACTTACCGCATGAGGCGAAGCTTTCAGACCCAATACAATATCGTTGGATATATCCGATCGAAAGGTGGTAGAACCTATTAAAATTTTTATTCATTCCGCAAACTATATATATCCATGATTTCATACTCTTAACATAGTGGCTTTGTATACGATACCTTCACACACTCAAACGATTTGTGAGGAATAAGGCACACTTGGAGGAATCCATAGCTGAAACGTACATTGATAATGAGTGTCTTACATTTTATTCCATGTATCTTCGTGGCATAGAGACTAAATTCAACCGAGAAAATCAGAATACCGATGAAGGGCAGAACATGAACAAGGACTCATATCTGTGTTTTCACATAATGTTTGTCCTTTAGGATCCCCGACTTTCAGGATATGGACCTTCGGGATCTAGTAAAGGCAAGGTAGTATGTGTTGCATAATTGTGAAGAAATAGAGTCATACTTGGAGTAAGTCTTCCCTCGATTATTATTTTCTCTACATCGATGATTTTAATGTTTCTTGCTGATGACGTGTCATTTATGTGTGGCGAACACATAGATGAGATGAAGTTCAAATTCCCCGCAAGTTATGATCGAATGCATCAGGATCAGTTTCAAGAATGGTTCACAAAACGTGTAAGATTTCACATTGCATCTCACTGTTCACTCCCCAAGTGCAGTGTTGTGATGTAGTAATAACTCGGTTAGACCGAGGTCGAATCCCAAGGAACTGAAACTTGTACGTTATCTAAAACTAACTAGAACTAGAACTAGAATGAGATGAAATTTAAACTGAATGTAATTTGAGAAATAATGGTGAAAATATTAATCTAAAATTTATAGAAATCAGAGGAAAGGAAACTAGGGATTCAGAGGATCCACTTGTAGAGATCAGGGAGAACTTATGCTTGCATCAAAAATCATGAAAATTACTGAACTGCCGTTGATCTAGTTTTCAAGGAGATGAAAGGAAGATGAATTAGAATGGATTCCATCACCAAACCATGCCCAAAGATTATGACAAACAACAGAATTAAACTAATTACCACCCAATCACATGTATGAAAGTTAGGAAGGGTACCGTCATCCAACCATGCCCAGGAGACTATGGTGAACAACAGGACGTCCTGACATCATAAACATGAAAAGGAAATAGAAATATTCAAAGCATCGCAGACCCATTGTAATTTCAGTCACAACAGACCATTAAGAACTAAAAATATTCCCATAATAATCAACTAAAATCAACGTCGATTCATGAATAAATAAATAAATAAAAACATAAATTAAAACCTTCCATCTCACTACAAGCTTCACCTCTTAGCCCTAGCTAAGAGGTTCAGCCCGCCATGAACGGGTTAAATCTCATAATAAAAGAAAAGAAAAGAAAATACTCTCTCCCTCACGTCTACTTCAAGTCCCTGCCCGAGCCTCCACGTCTCTCTTTTTCTTCCTTCCTAGACCTGAATGAATGCTCCCCATGTCCAAAACCTCCTTTTATAGCTGCTGGAAGGCTGGAGTCAGTGATAGAGTTGTAGCAGGACACGGAGTGCAATTTTCGTAGCCAAGTTCGGTGCCTCGAAACACGCCACTTTCCTCGCTCAAATTTCAAAGAAACATTGTCCTTTAGTACTTTCTTGGGTTCTCTACATGATAGAAGGTTCAGATCTACCATATGATCAAAGATGGTGGCCCAAAACTGCCTGAAAAAGTCAGTTTTCGCGGATGTGCGAAACCTTTCGCACCATTTCGGTGTTGTGATCGGTGGGCCCCACAGAAGAATTTTATGGAAGATCCACCCCATCCATTGGATTCAGAACGAAATTTCAGTCAAGAATGGGTAGTTTTGAACGTCCATTGACGTGTCCCAGAGAAGAAATAACTAAAAGATCAGATTTGAACGCTACCGGGCAGCCCTTTTGTGGCCTCTGTATCTCCCACGTGTGCACGCATGGGTGAAAATTGTTACCATGTTTTTTTAGTATTCGAGCCCCTCTACACGGTGAACGGGTCAGATTTTCCGTACGGTCAATGGGTAGGGCCCACAACCGCCCGCAAAAACGGCCAGCGGCCTGCGTTATGCGGTGCGTAAATTTATTTTATTTTATTTTATTATTTTTTTTTTAAAAGAAGAAAGTCGGTCAGCGTCTTGCTGACCGACTTGACTCGTTTGGTGCACGACGAGTGCACATGTGCACTATACACATGCTACACTAGATGGGCTCTATTATGATGTTTATGAGCAATCCAGTCCATCCATCTCGTAAATCAGATCTTTTTAACAGTTGGGACAAATTTTGAGGCATATACGGATAGTAAGTGGGCTCCAGATCGAGATTTAAGGGGCTGATCTACTCGTTAGGCTACTTCCACAATGATTTAATGGATGATTTCTGACGTGTACGGTTAATTTATGGTCCTCAGGCCACGTATGAAGTTTCGAGCCGAACGGATGGTGGGAAACATGTGATCTTACATTTTGGATGAGTTTTAAGCCACTTGAACTTCAGTTTCTTAATTTTCTTAGATTTCTGACTGTGTATATCTGTCAATCTTGGTCCCCTGGAGTGTGTCTCATGCTTTTGGTGAATTTGGAGCATTAAATCCATGCATTTAGTATCCTACTTCGATCCAAGCTTGTAAAATCAACCTGCAACATAAACATGATTAAATCAGTCGTTAAACACTATTATGCTCGTAAATCCAGACAATATTTGGGGTCTAATATGCACTATTTGACCCTCAACACAACCCCCAACCAGCATTTTGTTAGTCCCGAGTAAAGTATGCGAAAAATAAGTTGAGAATTATAGGAGAACTTTCTATGAAATCGAGTGAGATTTTGAACAAAATACGAGAAATTTGATATCCATGAATGTTAGAAATTATTTTCTCCTGAGCTCAAGCGCACGGTAGACTTCATAATCAAGTGTAAAGCATTAATCCGTCAATTAGAAAAATTTTAAACATTGAGATCCATGGATGTATAGTCTAATCTCGGCTTATCATCATTAAGAGATCCAATCGTCAATTTCATGATATCATTGGTAACCAACAAGAAAATTCATGACAACCAAAACCTAATCCAAAACTTGCCTCATAGATTAGCCTATTAACTTGTGATTTTTCTGTTCAAAGTAATGCCAAGGAAGGGGAATCAAATCCTCACCTATAGGGAGCAAACCTATGGTGAAGATCGTACACCTGACTCTTTTTAGATATCATTCATGGGGAATTAACTCCACACCTATAGGGAGCAAACCTATGGTGAAGATTAATTATCCAACCCTTCCAATTTTTATACCATGATGGCAAGATATTTCAGGCTGGTTCCTTTCGTGCTTAGTGATTACCAAATTAACCCTTCAATGTCAGACTGAAATCTTAATGTGTAAGCAAGACGTGTCCTGAAATCATGATTTAATCAATGTTTACAACTTCTAATCATGGATTAATAATTCACTTAACTATGAAATCTAACAGTTACGGAATCCAAGAGTCATAAATCCACCATTATGTATCTTGAAAATCTAAATTAGGGATATCTGTCAAAATCACTTCGAATTTGTAGGAATTTTCAAAAATTTTTTTAAAAAAAATTTCACAATTTTTTCTCAAGACTAAGAAAATACTGATTAGGAAACCTAATCTCCCACCCCCAACCTAAAATCTACATTGTCCTCAATGTAAAAGATATGAGCATGCAATGCACATGGGACAACGAAAGTAAATGAGAAGTCATGGGAAGATAGTACCTGAATAACGAATCAGGAGAGTTTCCAATAGATCACGGCATGGAAGCTTGCCAGCATGAGAGAGAAAGCAGAACAAAAATAACAAAAATAAAATCCTACCTATACCACTTTCGCAGGTGTTCTCGAGTGCATTTAGCGTATGCAACAAGCCTTTAAACCCCTAGGTTACCCCTAGTGGACGAGTTGTAGTCTCGTGAGGGTTTGCAGTAATGTTACCCACAAACATCGAATCGATCATACCTCAAGGTTCCCCTTCCGGCCAATATCTTGATAAGTTTCTCAGTAAGTTCCTCAACAGGATCATCCAAAAGCCCTTTTTACAATAGGCTTGGAAGCCCTGGAGCATGATTTTCCAGAGAGACTTATATACCTCATAAAAAATCTTCCATTGAATTGCTTGAGGTATCCATAATTTATACGATTCACCTAAGACAGAAGAAGTTTCAACGTTAGTATTGCATGGTGAATCAAAGACTACAAGTAAATAAAGTTTAGAAAACTTCTTAAAAAATAATGTAGTCTCAACATATTCCGAAGCTCCAAACTTCAGTTCTAGATTCAGCTCCTCTTCCTCTACTAGTAGACGTTTAGGATCAGGGGAAGAGAGGGTTTCAGAACAAGGGTTCGTTCGGTTAGTGATGACTACCGAGATGTTGTCTCGCAAGGTATCCACTTTGTCTTTTAACATGGGATCGTTTGAAACCGCAAAGTGTGTCAAGCAATCCCACGAGTTGAAAAATTCAGATGAGCGTGACTCGTTTTTGTGGCTTGTGATGATCTGCGCAAAGAATCCATCATCCTTGAAAGTGGATGGAGGTACGCTCTCTTGCTCTCGTCCTGCACAGACAAATTGAGGGTCAGTAGACGAAGTATTGATGGACGAACTCTGTTCATTGATATTACTCAGAAGAGGCATTGAATCGTCAAAACTTGACAGTTCAGATGGTGTCCTTAACTGGGTGGTTTCAAATTTCAGAGTTGTATCAGGTGGCTCGTTCGTCTCCTGAATCATATCATCATTCGATTCAGAGAAGTGGTCTAAACATGTTTCACAAGAGTTGGAAGGGTCAGTTGTAAAGGGCTCATCCTGCACCTTTGAATCAGACATGTCAGGTGAGGGGAGTGGCTCATTATGACCGACCACTTCATGTACGTCTTGATCATTGATCTGGACCAAACATGAGAGGGATTCCAGGGAGACTGTGGCTGCACATTCAGGATCGTAATCATGTTCTAGTCCAGTGCAGTACACATTTGGGATGAGATTACTTTCCTCACATTCTACACTTAGCATGGGTTGAGGTTCAAATAAACTAACCTCCTCATCATTGAAATCATGTGTGTCATGTAAGGAAGGTGTGTCATCATCAATGTAATTAAAAGACACCCATGTATCTTCACCATTCTTTCGAACAGTCATCAAGATTGACTCATCGGGAAATTGAATCACATGCTCATTAACGGAATCCAACTCCTCATTCCAAATTCCAGATTCTTTTAAAAGTGAGTGCGGATCACTTTCTTCGCATTGTATTTCTGGATTAGGTCGTGGCTGGGATGACCGAGCCTCCTCTATCCTATCAAGGCGCGCATCAAGTCCTTTCATTGTTTCCATTACTTTTCTCATTTCCACAAGACAGGCAGAAAGATTACGTTGATATGAATCCTCTTGGATCGTTTCTGGATGGATCTCAAAGGTAGGGGATCCAAGAGAATAATCATTATAACATGTAGTTGGTTCATTTTTCCAATTTTGATGTTTCCACTGGTTATAGTCATACTGATCATAAGTAGGAGAATCTGCTGGTTGGTAATACTTATTATCACTCATGATAGAATCACGCATTGTTTTATCGGATGGGTGATAATAATTCTCGCAACCATAGTTATGATAACTCCAACACTCACGTACTGTTTTGTTAATCCGTGGGGTGTAATTCTTCTCCTGCATATAATCACGTAAGGACTTCTTAACTGGTGGATTTTTATATTCTGATTGGTTCTCAATGATAGTTTCAGAAAAATTTTGAGATATAGGTTGATTTATATCATCATCATCCCAAAATAAGTTATTCTTCTTAGCATACTGACGTTGCCACTCATGCATATACATGATGAAACCCTTAACTCGAATTTAATCCTATGAAAATAGAAGAGAAGGTCCTACAGCAAAGTGAAAAGTAAGAGGGGGAGAAATTAGAAAGAAGTTACCCGATTAGAGATTCGTATGTTAAAACCACTTTAGACGATTTATCAAGGACCCTACAAAAGAGTAAAGTTAGTTCTAAAAAAGAAAAATCTAAAATTGAAAATTCTAATCTTAAACTAATCCTAAAACTAGTTAATCTCAGAAAAACGTAGCCGTCAGTCCCCGGCAACGGCGCCAAAAACTTGTTCACTCCCCAAGTGCAGGGTTGTGATGTAGTAATAACTCGGTAAGACCGAGGTCGAATCTCAAGGGACTGAAACTTGTACGTTATCTAAAACTAACTAGAACTAGAACTAGAATGAGATGAAATTTAAACTGAATGTAATTTGAGAAATAATGGTGAAAATATTAATCTAAAATTTATAGAAATCAGAGGAAAGGAAACTAGGGATTCAGAGGATCCACTTGTAGAGATCAGGGAGAACTTATGCTTGCATCAAAAATCATGAAAATTATTGAACTGCCATTGATCTAGTTTTCAAGGAGATAAAAGGAAGATGAATTAGAATGGATTCCACACCAAACCATGCCCAAAGACTATGACAAACAACAGAATTAAACTAATTACCACCCAATCACATGTATGAAAGTTAGGAAGGGTACCATCATCCAACCATGCCCAGGACACTATGGTGAACAACAGGACGTCCTGACGTCATAAACATGAAAAGAAAATAGAAATATTCAAAGCATCGCAGATCCATTGTAATTTCAGTCACAACAGACCATTAAGAACTAAAAATATTCCCATAATAATCAACTAAAATCAACGTCGATTTATGAATAAATAAATAAATAAAAACATAAATTAAAACCTCCCATCTCACTACAAGCTTCACCTCTTAGCCCTAGCTAAGAGGTTCAGCCCGCCATGAACGGGTTAAATCTTATAATAAAAGAAAAGAAAAGAAAATACTCTCTCCCTCAGGTCTACTTCAAGTCCCTGCCCGAGCCTCCACGTCTCTCTTTTTCTTCCTTCCTAGACCTGAATGAATGCTCCCCACGTCCAAAACCTCCTTTTATAGCTGCTGGAAGGCTGGAGTCAGTGATAGAGTTGTAACAGGACACGGAGTATAATTTTCACAGCCAAGTTCGGTGCCTCGAAATACGCCACTTTCCTCGCTCAAATTTCAAAGAAACACCGTCCATTAGTACTTTCTTGGGTTCTCGACATGATAGATGGTTCAGATCTGCCATATGATCAAAGATGGTGGCCCAAAACTGCCTGAAAAAGTCAGTTTTCGCGGATGTGCGAAACCTTTCGCACTATTTCGGTGTTGTGATCGGTGGGCCCCACAGAAGAATTTTCTAAAAAATCCACCCCGTCCATTGGATTCAGAATGAAATTTCAGTTAAGAATGGGTGGTTTTGAACATTTATTGACGTGTCCCAGAGAAGAAATAACTAAAAGATCAGATTTGAACGCTACCCGGGCAGCCCTTTTGTGGCCTCTGTATCTCCCACGTGTGCAAGCATGGGTGAAAATTGTCAACATATTTTTTTAGTATTCGAGCCCCTCTACACGGTGAACGGGTCATATTTTCCGTACGGTCAATGGGTAGGGCCCACAACCGCCCGCAAAAACGGCCAGCGGCCTGCGTTACGCGGTGCGTAAATTTTTTTATTTATTATTTTTTTTTTAAAAGAAGAAAGTCGGTCAGCGTCTTGCTGACCGACTTGACTCGTTTGGTGCACGACGAGTGCACATGTGCACTGTACACATGCTACACTAGATGGGCTCTATTATGATGTTTATGATCAATCCAGTCCATCCATCTCGTAAATCAGATCTTTTTAACAGTTGGGACAAATTTTGAGGCATATACGGATAGTAAATGGGCTCCAGATCGAGATTTAAGGGGCTGATCTACTCGTTAGGCTACTTCCACAATGATCCAATGGATGATTTCTGACATGTACGGTTAATTTATGGTCCTCAGGCCACGTATGAAGTTTCGAGCCGAACGGATGGTGGAAAACATGTGATCTTACATTTTGGATGAGTTTTAAGCCACTTGAACTTCAGTTTCTTAATTTTCTCAAATTTCTGACCATGTATATCTGTCAATCTTGGTCCCCTGGAGTGTGTCTCATACTTTTGGTGAATTTGGAGCATTAAATCCATGCATTTAGTATCCTACTTCAATCCAAGCTTGTAAAATCAACCTGCAACATAAACACGATTAAATCAGTCGTTAAACACTATTATGCTCATAAATCCAGACAATATTTGGGGTCTAATATGCACTATTTGACCCTCAACACTCACCACACTTAGAATTTTCGTTGTACTGCACATTATTTGAACCTAAGAAAATTCCTAAACAATTACATTCTGTACATAATAATAGATGAAGACATTATGCATGAGCAACTCTGCGGATGCGTCTGATGCACTATACTCACTAACGTGTGGCTCTGATAGACATGTATCTAGATATATAGGTTGTATTGTAAACGGGATTCGGTTCTACAACAAAGAACGTGAGAAGTATAGGACCACACAAAATAGTGGGGTAGTTATAAAGGGAACGAATGAGGAGGATGAAATTGACTTTTATGGCATTTTGACGGATATTATTGAGCTAAATTATTGTATGAGAAAGCGGGTGTACTTATTTAGATGTAATAGGTGGGACATTGAAAATAAGAAGTTGAGAATACAGACTGACAACTACTTTACTAGTGTAAATTTATCTCGAAAGTGGTTTAAGGACTACCCGTTTGTCCTCGTCAGCTAAGTCAAACAAGTATTTTACCTCGCTGACACTAAGTTAGGTGGCTCTTAGCACGTGGTGCAGAAAATAAAGCCTAAGAACGTATTTGATGTTCTCATACTAGAAGATGAAGATAACGAGGATGGGAGAAATGATACGTCAAGGGTTAAACAAACATATCAAGAAGACGTGCCATCTGGGGATACAGGGACTGATTCAAGTGTTGATATTGATGTGGTGCAATTGGACAGAGATGATGTGTCACTTGATCATATTGATGCCTCAATAGTACATGACATTGTTAGAGATGATAGCGGTTTCATTGAGGGATTCATTGCAGACGATAAAGAGGAAATACTGATCAGCAATAGTGATGGTGAAGAAGTATTCCTAAGTGATAGTGATATAGACGATGATTATTAAATGTAAATATGATTTACATGTTATTTTTCAATTTGAATATGTATATTTAATATAGAATGATAATGTGTAATGAAATTTTCAAAGATTATAGATTAAAGTTTACAATTTTATTATATTCTGCTTGCATCATAGTGTAATGGTTTATTCATATTTTAATAATCTCTTTAAGCATAAGCATAAATGCATTGTACCATCAACACTACTTGTATAATGTTTGAATATATTCCACTTGTATTGACATTGTTTAAATTTATAAGTTTGTAACTCACACATATTCAGTGATGGCACCAGGTGGGAGAGTATGTTGTTCGCGCACTGGATCTACCCCTTCTACCCATGATGCGACGGAGACACATCGCCGTCACATATTGCATCGCAGGCGTCTGATCCCTCAGTCGTGCATACACCGGGCACTGCATGTAAGTCTAGACATATATTTCTTTTAATGACTTCTGTTTATATTTAGACTTACATATTTCTTTTACAACAGCATCATCGACCAGCTGACAAGGATGTGGACCCACGTGTGGGTTACTTTTAGAGCGACTTATGCATGAGGGTAGGGTGACGGTAGAGTTTCCACAGGACTGCATTAGACCTGTTGGAAACAATGTCAGACTGCTTACGTTGGAGGTCGGTGTCTTATGCCGATCTCTAATCCCCCACCAACCCCATTAGGTAGACGTGACAGATGATGTGCAGCAGCTCATCCGTCAGTGCCTTCAGGTAAATTTAAATAAATTAAAATTTATTTTATAAAAGTCTATTTACAATTAAGTTATTTTCTTGATAAGTTTGTTACCTTAATCTATTATTTACGAAATTGCAGGATAAATTTGACTTACATTTGAATGTTCCGCACATTTCCTATGTCGTCAACGACATGATTAAGGAGCAGTTCAATAAGTACCACTCCCTGTTACACAAGCGGTACAAGCGGTGCATGAGCCCTGAGGAGGGCGCATTGTCCGCACCACCGCACGTGACCTATGATGACTGTCGGATACTCTGTGAGAGATTTTCATCTGATTCTTTTCAGGTAATATTTACATATTTACGATATCTTAAGGTAACAATTAAATTCACAATTAATAACAATGTATTATGAATAATGTGTTCAGAAGAGGTGAAAAATAAATTATGACAATAGAAAAAAGTTAGAAGTAAACCACGTAGCTGGTTCAAAGTCATTTGTAGAAATTCGTCACGTCATGGTAAGAAATTACTGGTAATTATTAAGTTGATATATTCTTTCCATACATTTATATTAACTCTATTGTACTTTCGATTGCAGAGCGAGATTCCGTCACTAGCTAGGAGCCCAGACTAATAGACCTCTATAAAGGGACTCACTGTCGGCAAGTGATGAGATCTTGGGTACATCCTAGAGCTGACGAGATTTAGGTAAAAATTCTTGCATTGTAAAATTTAATTGCATTAAATTATAATAATGTCATTTTTTAGAGAAAATTCATATGTTTTCATTACAGGCGGCGATGGACACTTTACGCAATCAGCCCACTCCCGATGGTACTCAACGGAGTGAGCTAGAGATCTTGAGTGAGGTGCTTAGCACCCATTCTTGATATGTGCATGGGCTTGGCCTTGGTGTCAAGTTCATGACACCCACTAGAGCTGTCTCCACCTGATACATCGTTGTTGGCAAGAGCGTCACCCGCCGAGCTGATATCGCAGAGAGAGAGAGAGGTTCAGCAGCTATAGGTCATCGTCCATGACATCAGAGAGTAGCTAGAAAGGAAGAGTGAGCAACTGGAGAGGCAGTTGGAGGAGCAGGAGAGGAGGATAGAGGAGCCAACGAGGTAAAGGGATGAGCAGGAGAGGAGGAAGATGGATGAGTAGGCTAGGCAGAGGGAGGAGCAGGAGAGGAGGATGGAGGAGATGCGGGTAGAGCATGAGCGATGGATGACAAAGATATTTCAGGCTCTCGCTGCACGCCTACCCACCGATGCTCCACCACCTCCTCCTTCATCTTTGTGATTTTTTATATTTTATTTATGATGTTAAATTTATATGTATTTATGTGTGAATGAATGTCATACTAATGGATGTAGTTTATGTTTGGATAAATATAGTTTATATTTGGATGAATTTACGTACTATGGGTTTAAATGGATGTGAATGTGAATATGATGAAATATATATATATTATATAACAAGTGTATATCATGAAGAATATGATGAAATATATTGTAACAGGTGTATATCAGGAATTTTGTGCTGGAATAGTGAAAAAAAAAAAAGACACTTTTACCAACGAAAATTTTCGTGGGTAAAGGTCTTATCCACGTTTTTTACCTACAAAAATTTTCGTAGGTAAAAGTCTCATCCACGTTTTTTCCTAAGAAAATATTTGTAGGTAAAAGTTCTGTAAATATTTTTAGCTATAAAACTATTCGTTGGTATAAGTTTTGTAAATATTTTTACCTACGACAATATTCATAGTTAAAAGTTTTGTAAATATTTTTACCTACAAAAAAATTCGTAGGTAAAAGTTTTATAAATATTATTAGCTACATAGGTATATATTTTGTAAATATTTTTATCTATGAAAATATTCGTAAGTATATGTATTCACTACAAAAAAAATGAGCAAAGGCTACGGACTATGTAGACTTTTAGCTACAGATATAAACTGTAGCTATATTACTACGAATTTAATCTGTAGCTAAAACCTATTTAATCTGTAGCTAAAATGTACCTCCCCATCGGACCTTATTAGAGACTGACGATGCTTAAGGGGCTCCATGGAGCCCATTTCAATGAATGTGTTTTATCTAAGCTGTTCATAAATTTTGAAATATTATTTCAGTGCATGAGCCTAAAAATTAAAAGATTAAAAGTCTAAGTGGACCACACCATAAGAAATAATGAAAAATATATTTATAACATTAGTATGTGGTGTGGTCCACCTACAGCTTTGATCTGACTCATTTTTTGGATTAACCCTAAAAATTAGCCATTAAAATTAATGGACGAAGTGGATAATTAACATACACAATGGTGGGCCCCATAAGTCCTAAAATAAATCAAGATGGTGATGTCCGTCACCCCGAAAACACAATCCTGCCCACGCTCCTCTCCCATGCGCACCCAATTTTCCAAAACCAATCCCCCCTTTCTCTCGCCCGCGCACGCACCCTCTCTCTCTCTCTCTCTCATCCTCTCCCTTTCTCTCACCCTGTCTCGATCTCTCGCGCTCCCTCACCCTCTCTCTGTCTCTCAGCCCCATTTCCCTCTTTCTGTTTCCCAACCTCTTTGTCTCTCTTGCTAGGGTTTTCAAAACCCTTTTTCGCTACAAACTCACCATTGATCTGTGAACACATCCTAGGCTAGGGTTTTCGAAACCCCTTTCATCCAACCCTTGTCACTGCCCCAACTTATCCACCAGCCGCAACCCCCATGACCACAGCCTTTGTCCGTAGCCACCGCCCCTGTTCGTGTCTACTTGATCCTCCAAGGAGTAAGCATAGTGTTAAGGGTCAAATATTGCATATTAGACCCCAGTTATTACATGGATTTACGAACATGACACTGCTTAATATAATATTTTAATCGTGTTTTTGTTGTAGTGTGTAATTAAGGGATGGACTGAAAAAGAGTATTAAAAGTGTAGATTTGACGCTCCGAAGTCATCAGAGCAAGTGACGGACTCCAGAGGACTAAGATTAACGAGTTTACACACCAGGGGTCCGAGGAAATCAAGCCGTCACGTTAAAAATGGCCTGAAACTAGTCCAGAATACAAGATCACGGGGTTCCCATCATTCGTTCAGCTTGAAACTACATACATGGCCTGAAGACCCTAAATTAACCGTACATGTCGAATTTTAGCCGTTGGATCCCCCTGGAAGTGGCCTAACGGACAGATCATCCCTCAGAATCATGATTCTGGGCCCACTTGATCTTTGGAAATGCTTCAATTTTGGTCTCAACCGTTAAAATGAGGTGAAAAAAATGAATGGATAGAGCGAATTTCTCAAGAACATCATTATGGACCCCATATGTACGTCGCATGTACATAAGGTACATGTGCACACGCCGTGCACCGCGTTAAGGAGATCGGTCAACAAGCCATTAACCGAGCTCTCCCTTTCAAAGATGGATTTCATGTTTCCATTGCAACAGCGCCCGCAAACTGTCCGTGTGGGGCAATGTTGTGGGCCACCATGGTCCATGATCCGGATAATCTGGACCATTCATCAGGGATAAAAGCAGCCGCTTATCACTGCCTAAGTGGAGAAATTGCAAAATATGGCGAGGAGCGAAATCCAACCGTTCAAAGCGGAGAATGGACGGTGGAGTGAAAGATAACGTGGGCCACACTGAAACAGACCAAAGTTATACATTTCTGACCGATTTTCCATCAGAAATCTAATGCACAAACTGGATTGCACAGATGGAATCGATCATGGGCCCCACCGTCAGCCAACGCAAGATGCGTTGTCTCTGTTATGCACGAACGAACGCTGGAACATGTAGTGGGCCCTCACCATTCATCACACGGACAATCAGGACCGTTCATTCGGTCTAGGAGGTGGCTAAGACCCTCGCAAAGAACTCCGTATGGTCTCATGCATGCACACATGGATGGATTGTAGTCAAACGTAGGTCAAACGGTGAGAAGATCTGGTGCAATGGGCCACGTAAAACTTGAAACAAACCCACCTGTCCTGAACTATTTTTCGCTGGGAATCGAATGAACGGTGTAGATTTCTCATTAGATCTTGATCATGGACTCCACCAAGAAATCAACATACACACTATGACGCACGCTGTAACAGAGTACGTGAAATCTTCGGCTTTTGCTGCGTAACCGACCCTCTTTCAGCCTCTCATCCACCGTTTTGGATAGCTATAAAGAGAGAGGAGAGATCAAATTGAAGGAGATCAGATTCGGCTTGGCTTGGACGTGGAAGATAGAGAGAGTAGAGTAACTTGATTTTATTTTTTAATTTCTTCTTAGTATTTTCTTTTGAGATGTCTAGCTCCATTATGTGTGGCTAAACCTCTTAGCTAGGGCTAAGAGGTAAAGCTTGTAGTGAGATGGGGGATTCTATTTTATGATTTTAATTTAATTTATGAACTGAACTAATATTGATGTTAGTTTAATTATGGAATGTTTTTAGTCTTTAATGGTTTATTGTGACTGAAATTACAATGGGTCTGTGATGGCTTTGAGCATGTTCCTTTCCTTTATGTTGATGATGTCAGGAAGCCCCGTTGTTCACCATCGTCTCCTGGGCATAGTCGGATGACGGTACCCTTCCTAACCTTCATGCATTGTTGATTGGTTGGTAATTAGTTTAATTTTGTTGTTTGCTTTATCTCCTGGGCATGGTTTGGTGATGGAATCCATTCTAATTTCATATACCTTTCATCTCTTTAAAACTATATTAAGTAAGTTAAGTTTGATTTTCATGAAACAGGCGTAAGATCTCTCTGATCTCTACAAGTGGATCCTCTGAATTTCTAGTTTCCTTTCCCTGAATTCTTTAAATATTTAGAAAATTATTCTTCAAATTATACTCAAGTTAGATTACATGTTAGTCTAATTCTAGTTCTAGTTAGTTTTAAATTACATACAGGTATCAGTCCCTTGGGATTCGACCTCAGTCTTACCGAGTTTATTACTACATCACAACCCTACACTTGGGGAGTAAACACCTAGTTGGTTAAAAGTTCCAGGCATTTAACAATCATTTGATTGCAATTTCTTCTTTGATCAGGTGTGTGATGATAGATCTATTTTTGTTTTGAATTTCTTTGCAAGGAAAAAAATATCAACAACTTTCCTCCGTTTGCATGCCAGATGCTTGTCAAAATGCCAATCCCGAAGAAGGGAGTATTCAGGCAGCCCAATTCCAAGTTGATGCAAATGCAACGACCCACACAAAATTTGTAAATAGTTAAATCAAGTCAATTACATAGAAATCAATTGTAACATAGTTAGATAAGCATGCATTAAAAAAGAAAACTATTTAGGTAAGCAACAATTAGATTTACCTATGTTGTTTTCCTATTTTAAGAATCTGGATGTGCAGATTGTATTCCAAAAACTAGGTCATTGTTTTTGTTTTCGGATTAAAAAAAGTTGGATTTGTTTACTTGGCTTAACTCCATAGAAAAATCGTCTTTTTGACAAACCCATTCTAATTCTATTACCTCTTGGTGCATAGCGGAATGATGGCATTGCTACAAAATTGTAGTTCATTTTTGTTTATTTTTCTCTGTCTTTTATCTAAATGTAGTTTGTTGTTGGATCATAATTTCCTTTTCACTTCCAAGGATGAAAGGGCCTTTTGATGCTTTTGAACATGTTGGTTTCAAAATGTTCTTAGGGGTCATTGTTTTTATAATGATGAATTGGGATGCTGATGGAACAAGTTGCAGTCTTGTTTTGGAGGAACCCTCTGGTAGACTTTGTTGAGCTTCCTGATACATGCCAAGGCCTATATTATCGCAACATCTTGAGTGGAGTTATTAGAGGGGCACTAAAAATGGTAAGAATTTCATCTCTCTCTCTCTCTCTCTCTCTCTCTCTCTCTGTCTCTCTATCCATCTACATCTAGCTAGCTACTTACCTACTAACGGGTTTAAACATGCCATAGCTCGTCAAAAATTTTGTATGGAAATAAACTATCTGGTATGGAGCAATACATTTGTTGCTAATCTTCTTGTGCATTCTGTTGCTTACCTTGGGTTTTGGTTGCACCAAATATTATGAGTTTTCATGATTATAATCAGTTTAAATTGGTGCAAAGTATCTAAAAATTTCACGATTTTGGTGCATGCATGAATTATGGAATTGTGGGCATTTCTTGACTTAAAGGAGTGTTAGTTCTCTTCAATATGTTTGTTTATGGATTCCTATTCAAAGCTTTTGCATGTGTCTTTGGATAATAATATGTTTACCTCTAGGTACTTTATCAGTTTTTTGCAACATGAGTTGTTCTGATTCTAATTTTGTGAATTTTCTATACTTTTCTTCAGTTGAAGTCATAAAAAGATGGTTTTAGTTTGCCTGGGGGTCTAATTAGTGACGACCCAAGTTTCCAAACTTGAGAATCTTTAATTTTGTTTTACAAATGGGTTCATTTCTCTACTGCTTTGTTACAATTAGCAAGAATTCTGCTACTTTATTCATTTATTTGACTATAAAGTATATTTTCCCTATAAATATGAATTGTGTTCATTTCTCTTTTATATGTTTCTACCATTTCATTTCTCTAGTATTGCCATGCCAGAAAAGGCAATTTCTTGAATCTAGAATGGAATGAAAGTTCATTTTTCAGTAAATTGTTTCCTAAATTCTTTTCTTATAGGAAGATCTGGAATTACCAATAGGCATGCAACATTTTCCTTTAGAAGCGCACATGTTTTATAAGAGGCATATGTCTTGTTGCAAAATAATTTGTTTCTTAAAGCTTCCCAATGTTAAAGTTAGCATTAAAGTGACTCTACTATTATAGCTGTGAACATAATGATTTAAAGGAGAAATGTTATGCATATTTTCTCACATAAGGTTGAGGGTTATCTTTGTGGTAGATGTATGCATGACAGGGCTATTCATCAGGTGGACCTCACCATCAACATGCGTTACCCTAAAAACCAGTTTGATCCACTCATTGGTCGGGCCATCAACAGAGAGAGTTTCTCTGAACCCAGTGAAGTCAAGGCTATGTGAGGTTCAGAGTTCAGGGAAGGACAAATCTAGAATTGGATATATCAAACTAACGTCATTTGGTTATCCACTTAGAGAATTCAAGCTCTCCTATGAGTATCATTTGGTTCATAAGTAAATATATTGGTAGTCAAAATGTGGTTTGCTTTGTTTATAGATTACTGTGTCTGTTACAAGTAGAGGCATGGCAAAGAGAAAATGTATAAGCTAACTTCATTCATTTCTAATTCTAGGTTGTAACAAAGTCCATTGTTAATTAACTACATTTTAGTTATCGTTTTACCTATTAAAACTTGTATTACCACCTGCATACTCAAGATAGGGTGGATTTGAATGAGATTTAGATGCTCCAATTTCCATGTAATATGTTCTGAAAGAGAATTTTCTTATAGGATTTGTCAAGGAAGCATTGAAACTTTAAGAAGTAATAATGTCAATGCCTTTGTATTGGACCTTCGAAATAACAGGTTATTCACTTTTTAATGTGCATCCACGTTTGCATTCACCCTTTAAGTGTGCTTCTGATATACTAAAATTTGGTGCAGTGGTGGATCTTTCCTAGAAGGAATTGAGATTTCTAAGATCTAGTAAGCTTCTTCACAGAATCAACAGAACAACACAATGCATCTGTTGTATGCATTTACTTTACTTTTTTTTTTTTTTTTTACTATATTTTGTTATATACCATGTGTTCTTCTATACCATGGTCAATGAAATGTATTTTGTTATATACCATGGTCTTCTATACTCATGATTCATTTAGGTGCACTTATGGAATTTTGGTCTTGAAGGATGTAAGCTGGCTAATCTTCAGTTGGTTATTAATCATTCAATAGAAATGCCATTACGGCTAGTGCAGGGATGGCCTAGATTGCACCTGCTTCCTTTCGCTTCTTTTCTTTTAATGTGTGTAGCCCACATTGACCTCCATATGGTACCCAAAATAATTATACCTAAAACCTCCAAATTGACTTGCTATGGCCCACCTGAGATCGTAGTGCCCATGTAGATTTCTTGCTGATATTTCATATCAAATTTTAATAGGGTGGATATTGGGACCAGCGAACAGTTGCTTTTGGATGTATTGATAAATGCCTTAACAAAAATAAGCTCAGAGTAAGTTTTAGCTACTCTTGCATATTAGCATTTGATATCTCTCTCTTTCTTTCTTTTTTTTTTTTTTTAAATTTTAATTGCAGTATCATAAGTTTTCATTCACTAACTTTCTTATGATGCATCTAATGATGAATAAAATACTCCGGCTTTGTTTGTATATCTTGACACAATATGTATGACTTGCTCTCATCTCCTACATATGTTGAAAGAAGCTATAATGCAGTGTTTTGTAGATAAAAAATATATACTTCTATCTGAAATTGGTGTAATCAACCTGCAGTCTTTGGTTTCATTAGTGAAATTCAAGATGGAAACATCTATTAGTTGAGAAGTGTTAATCAAAGATTCAAAATCTATGACATTAAAAGCAATTCTCTATCTCTGTCTTTGTATAGCTTCTTGATGATATAGTTTTAGGTATCTGTCCCCCCTTTTGATGTGTTTGTTTATGTAATCAAGTGAGTGTCTATCATCATGTGTTTGTTTCTCTGTGGACTGTGGACTGTATTTCAACATTTTTCTGTTGGGATTTAATACAAACTTTTGATGGATGTTGAGTGGCACATCACCTATGTTTCATTATGTGATTTGCGTGTGTTCTTTGAGTAAGTTGTGCAAGTGCGCATAGCTTTTCTCACGCTTTTAATGTCAATTGCAGCCTCATCTAATTTTCTGAGTAGAGATTGGAAATATGGAGCTAAAGTGATCATTAAATGCTTCACAGGACATTTCTATTTTGGTCAAGAGTTCATTCTTGGTTTCTTTTGAGCAAAAAATTTCAGACTATAAAGACTTCTATTCTTTTCTTCTTTTTTTTTCTTTTTCTTTTTTTTTTTTCTGTTTTGGTTAAGAGCTCATTCTTTTAGAGCTCATCTTGGAAAGAGTTCATTCTTTTATCCAGCCTTCAATATCCCTTGTTAGTCTTTTTTAATTTTAATTTGGGATCTCCAGTAGCTGTTTGCAATGGTTTTTTTTTTTTCACATTTGCAAAGCTGCTGCTGAGTGTTTGGGTGTGGAATTAGGTGTCATTATCAGTAATTAGGATTAAAGTCTGCATTAATGTATTGCTTTTTTAATTTTTAATTTTTATACAAGTTAAGATCCCTGGAATGCTGGTTTTTTCTTGCAATGTCAGGGAGGAGTCTCTCATGTGTACTTTGTTTATAGCAGTGTAGTTATCAATGTAGTGTTGTTATTATGTGGTGTAATCTTTTTGGTTTTCCTGTTTATGAATTGTAGCAGAATTTAAATTTAGATAATCTTACTCTTGTGTTTGGTCCCAAGCCCGGGTAAAGGAGGAGGGAAAAGGGCCTTAGAATGAGATCGTTAACTATGGAAGAGATCCTGAAAATGCAGTGAGTATCTCTGGCTTTATGGTTTTACTTATACATTCATATATTAATTACTCAAGTATGATGGTTATGCGTATTTTTTCAAGTGGATGTTGCATGTGGGAGGATTGGAACTGCGTATTTCAGATTCAAGCATCTGGTACGCTCTTGTCAAGAATGCACATGTGTAGTTCATCAAACAATACATTATGTGATTATAATTACATTTATTTGTTGCAAATGTGAATGGTATTGTATTTGCGAATGTGAATGAAAATAAACCTAAACTTGAAAACCCAAACCTAAGCTTAATCTCAACTCCCAAACCTAAACCTAAACCTAAACTTGAAAACTCAAACCTAAACCTGATCCCGAACTTGAACCCGATTTCCTAAACCTAAACCTAAACCTATAACCTAAAACCTAAACCTAAACCTAAAACCTAAATGTATTCTCAAATCCATAAATCTAAACCTACACCTAATCTTAATCTCAACTCCCTAACCTAAACCTAAACCGAAACTTGAAAATCTAAACCTAAACCCAATCCCGAACCCTAACACGGTTTCCTAAACTTATACCTAAACCTATAACCTAAATGTATTCTCAAATCCCTAAACCTAAACCTACACCTAATCCTAATCTCAACTCCCTAACTTAAACCTAAACCTAAACTTGAAAACCCAAACCTAAATCCGATCCCGAAGCCGAACCCGATTTCCTAAACCTAAACCTTAACTTATTCTCAATTCCCGAAAGCTATAACCTATAACATATAACCAATAAACTAAACCTAAACCTATAACTATAACCTAAACCTAAACTTAAACCCATAACCTTAACCTAAACTAAAACCTATAACCTATAACCTATGGCCTATAACCTAAACTTATAACCTAAAACCTAAACCTAAACCTATAACCTATAACCTAAACCTAAAACTAAAATCTAAATGTATTCTCAAATCCCTAAACCTAAACCTACACCTAATCTTAATCTCAACTCCCTAACTGAAATCTAAACCTAAACCCGATCTCGAATCCGAACCCGATTTCCTAAACCTACACCTAAACCTATAACCTAAAATTAAACCTAAACCTAAAACCTAAATATATTCTCAAATCCCTAAACCTAAACCTAAACCTAATCTTAATCTCAACTCCCTAACCTAAACTTGAAAACCCAAACCTAAACCCGATCTCGAACTCAAACTCGATTTTCTAAACCTAAACCTTAACCTATTCTCAATTCCCAAAAGCTATAACCTATAACATATAACTTATAACTTAAACCTAAACCTATAACCTTAACCTAAACCAAAACCTATAACCTATAACCTAAACTTATAACCTATAACCTAACCTTAACCTAAACCTAAAACCTAAATGTATTCTCAAATCCCTAAACCTAAAGCTACACCTAATCCTAATCTCAACTCCCTAACCTAAATCTAAAGCTAAACTTGAAAACCCAAACTTAAACCCAATCTCGAACCTGAATCTGATTTCCTAAACCTAAACCTTAACCTATTCTCAATTCCCTAAAGCTATAACCTATAACCTATAAATTATAACCTAAACCTAAACCTAACCTACACTTATAACCTAAACCTAAACCTAAACTTAAACCTGTAACCTTAACCTAAAAGTAAAACCTAAACTTAAAGCTAAAACATAAATGTATTCTCAAATCCCTAACCTAAACCTAAACCTAAACCTATAACCTACAACATTAACATAAACTTATAACCTAAACCTATAACCTACAACATTAACCTAAACCTATATTTATAACCTAAGCCTATTCTCAAATCCCAAAACCTATAACCTAAACCTAAACCTCAGTTGAAAACTTCAGAAAAGTCTTTCATAACTATGATATTAGAAATAAGTGGATGTGTTAGAAAACTTTAGACAGGTTTTTCATAGCTATAGATTCATTCAGTTGATCATTGTGGCCCGACTAGAGGACTACTTGGATATTACACCTGTCTGCCATGCCGGCATGTGGTAGTGTGTGCATTAGCTCACTTACACATGCAGGTGAGCTTAGCAAACCTCTTTCCCTTCCTCAGGTGGGCTCTACCAAGAAGGTGCACATTTCTAGCAGGCGGTGAACCTGCTGCTTCTGAACATCATTAGATTATTTTCTGATTGTGATCTTTTCTCTATACAACGTGATGCATTGTATACCCTAGAAACTATCTAAAACACGAGGCATTGACACTAATCACTGGCATGTCCCACTTATAATTGATAAGCAAATAGAGATTTTCTTTTCATGATGGTCAGCTCTGCTTGCACATTTTTCAGGTAATAGATAATCGTGGTCAGTATCTGTTCCACTTGAGAAGTGGGTACTTATGGCGACCGATGGTCCTCCTTGCGAAAATTGTCCAGACATTTATTTTGGCCCTACAAACTATATGGTGAAACCATTCCTTTTGTGTCAATTTCATTCATCTCTTTGAGTTTTTATTAATTCATTAAAAAAAAAAGAAGAAGAAAATGGTTATACATGATGCATTTCTTTCACTCTTTCTTTCCCCCAATGGCCATTCCGATTTATGAATGCCATGACTATTTGTAGGATGATAGAATATACAAAGCTGTTGCAGGAAGTGACTTTGTCATTACTAGAGTTGCATTTCGAGACAACTCTTTAAAGTACTACATAAATGACCGTGAAAATAATTTTACAGAGGTCACTAAGAAATTGAAAGGAAAATGAGTGGACTTGGACAACAATCGGTTTTTGATTCTTCAGGTGGGTGATGGGTTGATGGATGAAAAAGACCTATTTACTTATGAAAAAAATATCATACCATCAAAATATATCTCCTCTTTCAATTCTTTATCAATGAAATTTCAGGGTGAAGTCGAGCAAATTTCTTTAATGAAGCCAAAGATTTGTATTTTCAACATTATTATAATTGTAATTGTAATTGATTGAATGAAGGATTGTAATTGATTGTAATTATAATTGATTGAATGAAGGATTGTAATTGATTGTTATTGAATGAATGAATGATTGTAATTGATTGTAATTGAATGAATGAATGATTGTAATTGATTGTAATGAAATGAATGAATGATTATACAGGTGGTAATTGAATGAATAAATGATTATATATATTTTTTAATGTACAAAATAGCTATAGATATTGGCCATAGCCGGTAATCTGACAGCTGTAGCCATTATTAAATTTGGCAAAATGCCGCTACGGACTTTTAGCTACAAATAATATCCGTAGTTGTTTGTAGTTTTTGCTACAGATATAATTGGTACGGATTATATTTGTAGCTATTGTGATCTTTAGTTACAAATTAAATCCATAGCCATAGGTTTAAGACCTATTGTTACAGCACCTATTACTACGGTCCTATTATAGGTCTATGGCTACGGCTTTTATCTGTAGCCTTTACCCAGTTTTTTGGTAGTGATTGTAAAATATTTTTACAAAGTTTTGTAAAAATTTTTAGCTACGAAAATATTCGCAGGTATATATTTTGTAAATATTTTTACCTACAAAAATATTTGTAGGTAAATGTTTTGTAAATATTTTTAGCTATTAAAATATTCGTAGCTAAAAGTTTTATAAGTATTTTTAGCTACGAAAATATTCATAGGTAAAAGTTTTGTAATACTTTTTACCTACGAAAATATTCATAGGTAAAAGTTTTATAAATATTTATAGCTATGAAAATATTTGCAGGTATATATTTTGTAAATATTTTTACCTACGAAAATATTCGTAGGTAAATGTTTTGTAAATATTTTTAGCTATTAAAATATTCGCACGTAAAAGTTTTATAAGTATTTGTAGCTACGAAAATATTCGTAGGTAAAAGTTTTGTAATACTTTTTACCTACGAAAATATTCATAGGTAAAAGTTTTGTAAATTTTTTTCACTATGAATTAAAGTATTCGTAGGTAAATAGTTTTGTCAATATTTTTGCCTACAAAAAAAAAAAAAAAAGCATTGGTAAAAGGTTTTACCAATGAAAAAATTCATCAGCAAACGTCTTATCTTTGCCGACAAAATTTTTTTTCGTTGGTAAAAGTTTTTCTCCTTGGTCTTTTAGTGATGAAATTACCAACGAAAATTTTTGTCAGTAAAAGTTTTTGCCTACGGAAAAAGGCTTTTAGCGACAAAAATTTTCGTCGGTAAAAGTGGCTTTTCTTGTAGTGACCCCAAAAGTCAAGTTGATCAAACCATTAGATACACCCCACATGAATGTGGAGTTTTTTGAGTGATTGTTCATAGTTTTTTATGGTGTGCCCCACTTGAGAGTTAGATGTACCCGAATTTTCAAGTGTCCCATTTTCATGGTGAGACAACCTTGCTGGACGGGTGAGGTGTCATACAAACACCGTAGTAGACCCCACATGCGAGTTATTAGTCAGGTCTAAATTAATACTCAAACCCACACCCGCATTCATTTAGTTATGCTATACTTGGCCATATGGGTTGGGTTTTAGGTGCCTGATGAATCTATTCGGCCTATTGCCTTGTTATATATTCACTTTTGGCAACCTAAGTTTTTGGTGAGTAACTTCATCCTGTTGGGGTGAAACCTTCATCCTAAAGGGTCTAACCTAAAATTCTACAGTGTGGTCCCTCCCCCATGTCCCACATTCTTCCTTTCAGTGTGACCCACTTAAAAATGGATCAAGTTTTATGCTGGAATCCAAGCCAAACATGGGTAGCTCAGCTAATAGACAAATTGGATGGTACTAAAACATGACAGGTGAGCTCACATAGCTTGAATGTATGAGATAAGAATATACGTCACTTTTGACTTATATATGACTTCCTATGGTTAGAGCCTAAGTGGCGCTCACCATGATGTCTGTGAGAAATCTACCTTGTCCAATCTGCTCATGTTAGGACATGAGACAAAATCGGTGAGCCATACCATAGGAAACAATGGAGATTAAATGCCCTTTATTAAAACATTTGTGAAGTTACAAAAGTTATGGATCAGGCTAATATTTGTGTCTTCGGTTCATCCCAGCAGCGAGGATGTGAAGCAGATTCGGTAAAGTTACGGACCCCACCTTGATATATATATGTTGTATGTCCATGTTGACTATCTGATTTGTCAGCTCATTTTAAGGCAGATCCCTTAAAAATGAAGCAGATCCAAATCCCCAGTGAAAAACACAACAGGATACATTGGCCATTGACTATTTAAAATTTTTTATAGGCCTTTGGATAAAGCTAATATTTGTGTTTTCCCTTCATCAAGGTTTGTGTGACCTCAAATAAACAATACAATAGGCCCTAAGAAGTTTTTAATGGTGGGCATTAAATCACCACTGTTTCTGATGTAGAGCGGGTCATGGACAATTTCATGGCCAAGATGGATCAGAAAAGGCACGGTCGACGACATAAGTGATCCGGATCATTGGACCTTAGATCGAGCGTATCTTGCAATCCGGAATTAGTTATCTGACATTAAATATATGAATTTGGGGTAGAACGAGCTACTTTAGCCAACCAACCCTACTATGTCAGGTTGTGCAACTCGGATTTGCGAGAAACCCCCTGATCGATGGTCGTTTCCACGTTTTAATTTCGTTTTTACTATAAATAGTAAGTTTTAGTTTGCTTATAGCTCTTCATCCGTTGGGCTTTAGGAGTTGTGTCCAACATGAAAAGTGCTTAGAATAATTAGGAGAACGATTTGGTGAAGCCAAATAGGACACTTACTATTTTTGGCCAAAAACCTTATGCACTAGTTGACATCACGACCGTCTATAAATAGTAAGTTTACTATTTATAGTAAGTCGCAGATTCTAGGAGTTTTAGTTGTAGTTTCAGTCTGATTTCTTTCTGATTGCTTGGTTCCCTTATTTAAAGGGGTGTAAACTCATTTTTATTCATTCATCAATTAATTTCAAATTTATTAGAATTTATTTCTATTTTTCCTGCTTTCTTTCCTCGTGGATTCGAGAAGTCTCTGTGAGGAGTCCAGAGAAGCTCCATGGATTCAGAGTAGTTATCCTTGAGGAAGACGGTGATCGACCTCATCATGTTCATCCATGCGTCAATTTGGTATAAGAGAGAGGTTTCCCCTCGGGCCGATGGCAAACAACGAAGGTATGAATCAAAATCCTGTGGACGGTGATCCAGGGATTCGTTATCTTTCGGAAAGAATGGAAGCTTTCCATCGGGAGAGTTAGTTGACCATGCAAGGGCTACAGGCAACCCTCAACCATCTTGCAAATGCACTACTTTCACCCCGAGCCCTAGGCGGTGCTCCACCACCCGTGGTTGCTGTACGACGTGACCCCGATTATCACAGAGCACCACCAGTGGCAAACCGTAGGGCTACACTAGATGATTCTAGTTCCAGCGATGAGGACATTAATGAGAGTTTTGACCGACGACCAATCCATGAAGGCGATCATCTAGATCGTGCTGAAAGAGACTATCGAGGTAAGGCTGAACTTCCTAATTTTAACGGTTTATTATGTATCAAAGATTTCCTCGATTGGCTAGCCGAAGTAGAGAGATATTTTGATTATATGGATGTACCAGATCATAAAAGGGTGAAATTAGTAGCTTTTAAATTAAAATATGGTGCTTCTGCATGGTGAGAACAATTATAACTCTCACGAGCTCACCAGAATAAGGCGCCCATCGCATCATGGCCTCTGATGAGACGTCTTCTTGGATCACGATTTCTCCCTAGTGATTATGAGCAAATCTTATTCCAGCAATACTAGAATTACCGACAAAGAAATCGAACTGTTACAGATTACACTGAAGAATTCCAGTGGTTGGCTACATGAAATGATCTGTCAGGATCTAAGTCACAGAAGGTGGCACGATTTATAGGTGGGTTGCGACCAGCAATTCAGGACCGAGTTTAGATGTACCCAGTCGGGACCATAGATGAAGCAATTCAATTGGCAGGAAGGGTAGAAACACAACTTGCAAGAGCTCTTGCTCGTCCCTATCCTTCAAATCGACCCCCTATAATGGGTCCCACACAGAATCCAATGCTGGCTTGAGAAAAAGATCCGGTAGGAAAACATCCTCAACCTCCTCCACCCGTGAACCGTGATGCGGGGAGTGGACCATTCAGACCTCAATGGGTAGCACCCACAACAGCGGGGCCGAGTAGAATTCGAATCCTTATGCTCGGCCAAGGCCGAACAATTGTTACCGCTGTAGTCAAGCAGGCCACTTATCAAACACTTGTCCTTAACGTTCGGCAGCACACTTGACTAAAAACGAAGGGGGCACTAAAGATGAGGTCGCAGAAGAAGATCATGGCTTTGATGAATATGAACAAACCACTGAAGAAATAGCAGATGGCGGTGAAGTGACAGGAGAGGATCGTGGTGAATTTCTCATTGTGAGGCGACTACTGTATACCCCGCGAAAGGAATTACATCCATAGCGGCACAATATATTTCGTACTCGGTGCACTATCAGCGAAAAGGTCTGTGATGTCATTATAGACAGTGGGAGCAGCGAGAACATCATCTCAAGAGTGATGGTGGACAAGTTGCAGCTACTAACGACGAGACATCCTTTCTCGTACTCAATTGGCTGGATAAAAAAAGTGAACGAGACCAAGGTAACTGAACAATGGAGTATCTGTTTTCAATTAGTAAACATTATAAGGATCATATACTTTATGACGTGGTTGACATGGAAGCCTGTCATATGCTACTCAGTCGACCCTGGCAGTCAGACCGTGATGCGATCCATCGGGGCTGAGACAATGTCTACATATTCGTCAAGGATAGTCGAAAAATAATCATTGCCCTTATGGCACCAGAGAACCACCCTGAAGCCTCTAAAGTGGAGGAAAGTTCTCTCTTGACCATTTGAGATTTTATGGAGGAATCCAAGGAAACCGGTGAGGTATACGCCGTAGTGGTGAAGGGCGAGGAAGATGAATCCTTAAACATCCCTCCAAGCTTAAGACTGTTGCTAAACGAATTCAAAGAAGTCTGGCCTAAAGATTTACCTGATGGATTGTCCCCCATGAGGGACATCCAACATCACATAGACCTTGTCCCTGGGGCTAGCCTGTCCAATCACCCTCATTATCGGATGAGTCTGAAGGAGTGTGAGATACTTCAGGGGCAAGTGGAGGAATTGATCCGTAAGGGTCTATTAAGAGAGATCATGAGCCCATGTGTTGTACCAGCATTATTAATGTCAAAAAAAGATGGAAGCTGACGCATGTGTGTCGACAGCCGAGCAATCAACAAAATTACCATCAAATATTGGTTCCCAATACCACGGTTGGACGACATACTCGATATGCTGGAAAGGTTCAAGGTGTTCTTTAAACTAGATCTAAAGAGTGGGTACCATCAGATTCGTATCCGACGCGGTGATGAGTGGAAAACAACATTCAAGACAAAGGAAGGATTATATGAGTGGCTGGTCATGCCCTTCGGCTTATCGAACGCACCAAGTACTTTTATACATTTGATAAATCAAGTTCTAAAACCGTTCACTGGTCGATTTGTGGTATTATATTTTAATGACATTAATATATAGCCGGGATGAGGCGGAACACAAGAAACATCTCAGGCAGGTGCTGCAGGTCCCACAAGATAACATGTTGTACCTCAAATTGAAAAAGTGTAGCTTTTTAACCGACAGCCTGTTGTTTTTATGATTTGTTGTAACGTCCACAGGCATTCGAGTGGACGATGAAAAGGTGCGAGCTATTAGGGAATGGCTGATCCCGACAAACATTCATAAGGTGAGGAGTTTTTATGGATTGACGACTTTTTATCGTTAATTTGTGCGAGACTTTAGCACCATAGTCGCTCTTATAACAGATTGCATAAAAAAGAGACCGTTCCATTGAACCGATAAAGTTGACAAGAGCTTTCACGAGATTAAGCATCGTTTATCTACAACACCAGTCTTGGTGCTTCCTAATTTTGACAAATTATTTGAGGTTGAGTATGACGCTTCATACGTCGAAATTGGAGGAGTATTATCACAGGAAGGCAGGCTGGTAGCCTTCTACAGCAAGAAGCTCAGCGAAGCATGAAAGAAGTGGTCGACTTATGAGCTTGAATTGTACGCAATTGTTCAGGCACTGCGACATTGGCGGCATTATCTGATTCAAAGGGAGTTTATTTTGTACACTAACCATCAAACATTAAAGTTTATTAATAGTCAGACTAACGTGAATCGTATGCATGCTAGATGGGTTACGTTTTTACAGAAATTCACGTTCGTTCTGAAGCACAAGTCAGGATAACAGAACAAGGTGGCTGATGCACTTAGCCGTCATACATCACTACTTGTTACGATGAGCAACGAGGTGGTCGGCTTTGGCTGTCTCAAAGAGCTGTATGCCAATGATGAGGACTTCAAAGAGTCATGGTTGAAGTGCCAAGAAGGTCACCCCAGTGACCTTCATATATAGGACAGTTTTCTCTTCAAACGAAATTATTGTGCATCCCTCGAAGTTCTTTAAAGGAGCAGATTATTCAGGAGCTACATGGAGGTGGCCTTGGTGGACACCTTGGGCGAAACAAGACGCGAGCTCTTATGGAAGAGCGGTATTACTGGACGCAATTAGTACGTGGTGTGGGAAGAGCCATACAACGTTGTCATATTTGTCAGACCTCCAAGGGGCAATCTCAAAATACGGGCCTCTACACCCCGTTACCTGTGCCCGACGACCCTTGGTAGGATTTATCAATGGACTTCGTATTTGGTCTTCCATGAGTACAACGTGGTATGGATTCGGTGTTCATAGTGGTCGATCGTTTCTCTAAGATGGTGTACTTTATCCCATGCAAGAAGACCCTCGATGCAACACATGTGGCGAATCTATTCTTCAGGAAAGTCGTACGGCTACACGGGGTCCCTAAGACCATTACTTCTGATCGTGACACGAACTTCATTAGCTACTTTTGCCGGACTTTGTGGACTCGATTCGATACACGACTTCAATTCAGCAGTGCTTACCACCCACAGACTGATGGGCAAACCGAAGTTGTGAATCGCACATTGGGAAACCTCCTTCGCAGTATTGCAGGGAAAAAGCCAAATTAGTGGGACTTGGCCTTGTCTCAAGTAGAGTTTACGTTCAACAACATAGTGAACCGGTCGACAAGAAAATCATCGTTCCAGATTATATACGGACGAGTGCCTCGCCACACACTTCACTTGGTCCCTTTGCCCAAACACCCAGGCACGAGTGTTGCAGCAGAACATATGGCAGATAAGATCATGGGCATCTATGCAAAAGTATAGGCCAAGATACATGCCTCGAACGAGAAGTACAAGGAACAAACGGACAAGCACTGGCGACAAAAAGTGTTCGAGGTGGGCGACCGCGGTATGGTCCATCTGCGTAAAGAGAGATTTCCGACCGGGACATATAACAAGTTAAAAAATAAGAAGATTAGACCAGTACCGATCATTCGAAAGATCAATGACAACGCTTATATTGTTGATCTTCCAGATGACCTAGCGATCTCACGGACTTTCAACGCCACGAACCTGACCGAGTATAATGAACCAGCGCAGGAGGAGAACTCGAGGACGAGTTTTTTTCAAGTGGAGGGGATTGATGTAGAGCGAGTCGTGGACAATTTCATGGCCAAGATGGATCAGAAAAGGCACGGTCGACGACATAAGTGATCCGGACCGTTGGACCTTGGATCGGGCGTATCTTGCAATCCGAAATGAGTTATCTTACGTTAAATCTATGAATTTGGGGTAGAACGAGCTACTTTAGCCAACCAACCCTACTACGCTAGGTTTCGCAGCTTAGATTTTTGAGAAACCCCCTGATCGACGGTCGTTTCCCCGTTTTAATTTCGTTTTTACTATAAATAGTAAGTTTTAGTTTGCTTATAGCTCTTCATCCGTTGGGCTTTAGGAGTTGTGTCCAACATGAAAAGTACTTAGAATAATTAGGAGAACGGTTTGGTGAAGCCAAATAGGACACTTACTATTTTTGGCCGAAAACCTTGCACACTAGTAGACATCATGACCGTCTATAAATAGTAAGTTTACTATTTATAGTAAGTCGCGGATTCTAGGAGTTTTAGTTGTAGTTTGAGTCTGATTTCTTTCTTATTTCTTGGTTCCCTTATTTAAAGGGGTGTAAACTCATTTTTATTCATTCATCAATTAATTTTAAATTTATTAGAATTTATTTCTATTTTTCCTGCTTTCTTTCCTCGTGGATTCGAGAAGTCTCTGTGAGGAGTCCAGAGAAGCTCCGTGGATTCGGAGTAGTTATCCTTGAGGAAGACGATGATCGACCTCATCATGTTCATCCCTACGTCAGTTTCCTATGTAGTCCACCGAGCTGATGTGGCCCCATGAGCTGATGTGGCCAAGCCTACTGATGAATGTAGGTAATGTCACCTATGAAAATTGAAACACTGGCAGAAACTAACCTATAATGGCATTAACCAAAATGCTGAAATCTAATGCCTCAATGTCACAATCTGAACTTTTCTTAGGTGAATTATTATTATTTTTGTTGTTAATCACTCCTTCATTAGCCTTGTATTATGGATTTTATAGGAAATTCAAGAGCTACAAGAGCTTCAGTGGACACCGTATATGTTTCTTCATGTTATGACCACACACAATCTGTCTTCAGTTTTCCTTGCCCCAAATAGCAGGGGGTATTTAGATCTTAAAGTCATAGGGATATACTTTTAAGGAAGGTGCGTATAATAATTCACATCTAATCCACCCCCCCCCCCCCCCCCCCCCCCACACACACACACACACACACAAAATAAAAATAAAAAATGATACTTAAATTGATTAACATGAGCTGGCGAATTGGATGGACAGGTAAATTTCTCACAAACATCATGCTAGGGAACAATCCACATCTGCCCTGAAGTGGCATGATTCGATTACGATTTGATTGGGCCACATGTCATTATTAGAGATGGGGTCTATTATCGAGAAAATATTGGACCAAACAACTTTCAAACGCACTTTATGTGCCCCATCTTTGACACCTTATGGCCCAATCAAATCCTGCCACATCAAATGCACCAAAATCTGCATCCCTTCCAAACATGCTATGCAACCATCCCTGTTTATGGCACATAGCACAATCAATCCTGTCAGATCCTAACACCAAGCTATGTCGCATTGGGGTCATGGAGTTGCATGTTGGGGTTGTTGTGCAACACGAGCTATGTTGGGGTCATGTTGTTGAGTGTTGACGTCATCGTGCAACACGAGCTACTGGGGTCATGGTTTCAAGTGTTGGTGTCATCGTGCAACATGAGCTACGCAGTTTTAGGGTTGTTATGCAATCCATGTGTAAATTAGCATGTTTGATCTCCTATGTGTCTCTGTTGCAGGCATGTGTACAGATATTCATTAGATTGATTAACATGAGCTGGCGAATTGGATGGACGGGTGAATTTCTCACAAACATCATGCTAGGGAACGTTCCACATCTTCCCTGAAGTGGCATGATTTGTTTATGATTTGATTGGGTCACATGTCATTATTAGAGATGGGGTCTATTATCGAGAAAATATTGGACCGAACAACTTTCAAACGCACTTTATGTGCCCTATCTTTGACGCCTTGTGGCCCAATCAAATCTTGCCACATCAAATGCACCAAAATCTGCATCCCTTCCAAACATGCTGTGCAGCCATCCCTGTTTATGGCACATAGCACAGTCAATCCTATTAGATCCCAACACCAAGCTAAGTCGCATTTGGGGTCATGGAGTTGCACGTTGGAATCATCGTGCAACACGAGCTACGTATGTTGGGGTCATGTTGTTGTGTGTTGACGTCATCGTGCAACACGAGCTACTGGGGTCATGATGTCAAGTGTTGGTGTCATCGTGCAACACGAGCTACACAGTTTTAGGGTCGTTGTGCAATCCACATGTAAATTAGCATGTTTGATCTCCTATGTGTCTCTATTGCAGGCGTGTGTGCAGATATTAATTAGATTGATTAACATGAGCTGGCGAATTGGGTGGATGGGTGAATTTCTCACAAACATCATGCTAGGGAACAATCCACATCTTCCCTAAAGTGGCATGATTTGATTACGATTTGATTGTGCCACAAGCTATTATTAGAGATGGGTCTACTATCGAGAAAATATTGGACCAAACAACTTTCAAACACACTTTATGTGCCCCATCTTTGACACCTTATGGCCCAATCAAATCCTGCCACATCAAATGTACCAAAATCTGCATCCCTTCCAAACACGCTGTGCAGCCATCCCTGTTTATGGCACATAGCACAATCGATCCTGTCAGATCCCAACACCAAGCTACGCCGCATTGGGGTCATGGTATTGCGTGTTGCGGTCATCGTGCAACAAGAGCTGCGTTGGGGTCATATTGTTGAGTGTTGGGGTCATCGTGCAACACGAGCTACTGGGGTCATGGTGTCGAGTGCTGCTGTCATCGTGCAACACGAGCTAAGCAGTTTTAGGGTCGTTATGCAATCCACGTGCAATCTCTTTCATGAGGTCACCAATCACCAACCATCACCAATCACCGATGTTCCACCATTTCTTTAAGCTGCCAAACACACTCGACCTAACCTCTTGAAAGTTGATGAGCTCAATAAAACAAGAGTTTTAAAAGATATAAGAATATAAAATGACGAGAAAAAAAAAAAAAAAAAAGAAGGGAAAAGAAAAAACATTATTGGGTGGAAGCTCAATAAAACAAGAGTTTTAAAAGATATAAGAATATAAAATGAACCTCTTATTGGCACACCCTCGAATTTACACTCACCTTCAGCTGTCAACAAACGCCTACTTCTCAAACTCAAATGAAGCCGTTGCCGGTAATTTACACCTGCAATTGGAAAAAATGCAAAAAAGTTTGAGAGGTGCTGCAAGAAGCAACAGTCAGGATGTCGCCCACATCCCCAATCATCTCAACTCAATGTAAGGCATCCAACCAAACCTTCATCAGGTGTAGATCATAATGCAAGTGATGCAACCCAACAAGTTCAGCCAATCAACTCATCAGGCATGCCACATGCATGCAAATATGGGATGGTTGTAAAAGATTTGCAAGCTATACATATTATGCGTGTAGAGGTACATGTGGAGCTGATGTGGCCAAGCTTACTGATGAAAGTAGGAAGTTTTCAGGCCAATATTATCTACATGGTGTGGCCCACAGGACACAGGAAGTCCCACACAGACTTTCAAAGTTTGCATGTATGGATGTGCAAATGGATGGATGCATGCACTTGCTTAGCAGAACTTTTTTCAGAAACTCGCTGAAAATAAACAGGTTGTACCTTGCATTATCTCGAAGAGCCACGCAAATGTTATATACAGAAAAAGAAGCATCGAGAACATTAGTCGGGCCGAGGATGTAGAGCAAAGAAAAGCAGAAAAAGGAACCATGACACTCGAATAAGTTTCAAAACTAAAAATGATATGCATGACCCAAGGCCTATATTTCGTGCATCTCTGAGTAATCTAGTCATTGTCTGATGGGACATGCAGTGGATGGACATTGTCCCAAATCATACTCAACTAGATGATCCTCAACCTTTGAAAGATGGCCTATGAATAGACAGTCCAAAAAATTTCATGGTCTAAATTAACCACAAAAAATGCCAAAGATTGAATGGCTAGGATCTTAATCCTGGAAATTTCAGGCATGGTGTATCCACTGGGGCCAATCAAAAAACATTTTGGATCACCCAACTACCGGGCAAGCTTATAAGAGCTCAAGTCCAAATAGTACAAAAACTATTATTGGGCAAGCTTATTTAATTACTCGAGAATGTATTGAACCACCTCTATTGATTCAAAATGGTGTTCACCGCCGAAGACTCCAGAAGATAGGGAGTGTTCGTCAGTGGTATTTGTTTCCATAGAGCCTTCTGGCAAAATGTTATCTGAAAACGAGGCTTCCATTCTGTTGGCGTCTCAAATTCTCGATCAGGGATTGGTAGAACAATTTCAAGGCGGTGATGTCACTTCCCTGCAGACAAATAGTTGAAATTTCAAGAATTGTTAGCACAGAACTGAAGTGGTGGAGCAAATCAAGATTGAACCCAGGATTGTAGCATCAACTACCAAGCCAAACACTGTGCCATGAGTGGATCAAGGGCCTATTTGTATGTTCCGTCGAACCACAACTGGTTTCACTGTCCTGCTGAAAACAACATGCATTTGAGGCAGCGCAAAAAATGGAAACGCAATCCTGCTTTTGCACCCAAGACCACAAGTGAGACAAAAACAGGAGAAGAATACCTTCTCTTGCCAATCATATCCCACTCATTGATAGTAGAGTGCATTCCATACAACTAGGGAACTGGAAAGACCCAAACAAGCCCTAATTCCAGTCCCTAAAATTGTAACCAAGGTGACTCATGTGGATGATCCTGAGTTGCAACAGAAGCTGTGACTCAGGATCACCAACCTGTGTTGTTCCATAGGGGCTCACATGCTGAGATGGTGTAGCAATCCAAACTGTCCACATTATGGACGCTTAACTGTCACCTGAGCTTGTAGACTAATGTAGATGACTAAAAAGAAACTTTCAATGGCTCATAGGCATGGTTATTAGATCCATCCGAAGAGGGCCATGGAAGGATCGGTAAGTATATGTATCTGAAAGGGCAACGATGTTGATTAAAGACCCAAAATTTACCCAGCTAATTATAAGTCAAAGAACAAAACAGTGTAGAGTAAGTATACCCGGTACAGCAGGATGAATCACACGAGAGAATTTGTTAGGGAATTCATGGTCTATCCACAGTGGATCGCACCAACTGCAGTACCGTGTATTACCAAATGCAGACAGATAGATTTTCTGTACTTGATAATCCACCCTTCCCGAACTTCTTCAACTATAAATACCCACTCCCACTACCACATTTCTCACCACAAACCACTAGCCATGGATTCTACATCATGGGTCATCTACCTGGCAGCTCTGCTTGCATCTCTCGCTCTCTTGATCAAGGCTCTAATCGGTGGCTTCCGTAGCCGGAAGCTCAACCTTCCCCCTGGCCCAAAACCATTGCCAATCATAGGCAATCTCAACCTCATCGGTTCACTACCACACCGTTGCATCCATGAACTCTCACAAAAGTATGGACCGTTGATGCAGCTCCGATATGGGTCATTCTCAGTTGTTGTGGGATCATCGGTGGAGATGGTGAAACAGATCTTGAAGACCCAAGATCTCAATTTCGCATCGAGGCCCAAGACCGCGGCTGGCAAGTACACGACATATAACTACTCGGACATCACATGGTCCCCATATGGGGCCTACTGGCGCCAGGCTCGTAAGATGTGTATCATGGAGCTTTTCAGTGCAAGGCGGCTCGACTCGTATGAGTACATACGTGTGGAGGAGACGCATGCGTTCCTCCGTGGCCTCTTCGCTGCATCAGGGAAGGCTATTACACTGAAAGACCATTTATCCACCGTTAGTCTCAATGTTATAAGTCGAATGGTGTTGGGGAAGAAATATACTGAAGAATCAGAGTCAGAGACGCCGATTGTGACACCAGAGGAATTTAAGAAGATGATTGATGAGCTGTTCTTGCTTAGTGGGGTGCTGAATATCGGGGACTCGATACTGTGGATCGGGTTCTTGGATTTGCAAGGGTACGTGAAGAGAATGAAAGCTCTTAGCAAGAAGTTGGACCGCTTTCTCGAGCATGTGATCAACGAACATAATGAGAGGAGGGCTGGCGTGAAGGATTATGTAGCGAAGGATATGGTCGACGTGCTTCTGCAGCTCGCCGAAGATCTGAATCTGGAAGTTAAGCTCGATAGGAGCGGCGTCAAGGCCTTCACACAGGTTTGGTTGCTCAGCTTGCTCTCATGCAATATATATATATATATATATATATATATATATATATATATATATATATATATATATATATATATATATATATATATATATATATATATATATATATATATATATATATATACACGGACTGCATACAAACTTTTTTAAGAACTCATCGTACTGATGATTCTCGAAAATCGGAACGGTCCACGTGAAGGAGATCCTCGTAAAACCCCCTGATACCAATTTTTACTTTGAACCAAAACTTCGGTGGGCCATGCAAAATGCAAACAGTTTTTTCCCTTGATTATCGTTTCTCTTTTCTATGACCCGCCAGAATCTTAGATCAGGGTAAAAATTCATCTCTTGAGGTTTCATGGGATTCCGCATCTTATGGACCGTTCAGATTCGACTCCCATGACATGTTTGCAAAGGTACGCACGTGCCTATATATATACACACTACGTCAAAATAGCCAATTTGCGAGCTAAAATCTCTTGCTTTAGCGACGGATTTAATCCATCCCTTACGGAAAATGTCCGTCGCTAATCCCATGTTTGTCGAAAACCCGGTGTGAACGTCGCTGAATTTAGCGACGGACCAAAATCCGTCGCTAAAATCTGATTTACGACGCATTTACGACGGAGTTTGGTCCGTCGTTAATAGGAGACGGACGAAATTCGTCGTAAAATTTCATTTTGTCTTCCCACCCAAGACGTGGCGCACTTTTCAGTAGCTTTTGCGACGGATCATGGTCCGTCCTAAAAGGACTTTTGCCTTGACATTAATTTTTTTTTTCATTTTTTTAAAAAAATAGTGGAAATTTTAGTTTTTTTGTAGTCTAATAGTTGTTTTTTAATAGAATTTCAGTGGTTTAATTGTACATATTTGTATCTAAGATTATTTTTTAACAATTGATTGAATGCAAAAAGAAAATTTATTTTGTTTTTGTATTAAATGAGTGGAATTTTTTTTTATTTAAAATTAATATCTAAATGATTTGTAATATCACATGATAAAGAATATTGAGAAGTTAAAAATTTAACAATGTTTGAAAAAAAAAAATTAGATTTTGAAAAAATAAAAATCATAATTTAATAAAAATCTATTGTGGGAACAAAAAAGAATTTTGAATAAAGTTGATAAATTTGAAAAAAAAAAAAAAAAAAGCATTTGATATTAGGAAAAAAAATAATATCCTGAAAAAGAAAATTAAAAATATTTTTAAAAATGTGAAAATTTTCATAATGTTGAAAAATGAAAGTATTTTAAAAAATAAAATGAGAGTTTGAAATTTGAAAAATAAAATAAAATATCATATTTTTTACTCAAAATAAATTTTGAGTGAAAAATAAAATAAAAAGATATTAAAAAATTGATACTTTATCAAAAAACAAACATTTTGAAATGAAAAATAAATAAGTCGAATAATTTTGTGATTTTGAAAAATAATTGAAAATGTTCAAAATTTGAAATTAAAAGAAAAAGTTACTTATAAAAACACTAAGACTTTGAAAAAATATATATAATTTTTAAAAAATTGAAAAGTTGAAAACAACATGATGCTTTTGAAGGAAAAAAAATCGACATTTTGGAATTTTTGGGAAAAAAAAGAAAAATTTGTGAAAATTTTAGATATTTTGAAAATAAAAATTTAGAATTTGTATTTTAATTTATTTTTTAAAATATTTTATAATAAAAATGATATTTTGTTAAAAGTTTTCAAAGAAAAATTAAAAGTAAAAAAATATACATTTTGAAAAAAATGTTATTTTTAAATGGAAATTGAAATTTATTTGTGAAAAAAATTATTAACAAATTATTAGACACATCCACTAATTGAACATTTAACCATTTTTGGACAATCGAATTAGTCCATATTGAAGAGTTAATAACTTCATATGTTTAAATCAAATTTCATTCAAATTGTTGATCAATCTTATATGCCCAATATCTTTCTAATATGTAGTTAGCCTGATTGGGGCAACTAGTCAAATTGAAGATATTGATCAGTAAAATAGAATAAATGGACTAGACATAAAATGAGCTAAATATTGTTATCAAAATTGTGACCCAACTTATTGACCTCGCAAGAACCTACGAATTGATGTTAATAAGTTTTGTGGGCCCCATCATGATGTATGTCGAACATCAATACCGTGCATTTAATGTATCCCCTTTAGGTTATGAGATATCTCAAAAATCATTCGTAAACGAAACTCAGGTGGGCCATACCATCTAAAACCATGTCAAGACATCTTAAAAAATATAAAAGCACTTGGTGGGGCCCACATGAGTTTTGAATGCGGCTAAAACTTGGTCTGATCCCTCATCCAAGTGGGACACACATAATGAGTGGGTTGGATATGTGAATCACATTAAGGCAAGCCCAATATATGATTATGTATGTTTTAAGGAAACCCCTCTACATTTAGGTGAGTTAGTCATTATCCTTACCAGAGTAAACTCCGTGGGGTCCACCGTTATTTATTTATTTTATCCATTCTGTTTATCTATGTTAATAGATAATTTGAGGTCTAAAGAACAAAAATGAAGCATATCCAAAGCTCAAGTGGACCACACCACAGGAAATAGTGTGATTGAACCCTTACCATTGAAAAATTCTTGGAGGCCGTAGAAGTTTTAGATCAAGCTGATGTTTGTGTTTTCTCTTCATTCATATATATTTGATATTATGAATAGGTTAGATGGAAAATAAACCTTACTATGGGCCCAAGGAAGGTATCAATGGTGGAAATTATTAATCCACATTGTTTCGTGTGGTATGGTCCACTTGAATTTTGGATTTACCAAAAATTTGGGATCAACCCACATTGTTCATCCATTTTTTGAGATCATTTCAGAGAATTATTCAAAAAATGAATCATATCCAAAGATTAAATGGACCGCACAACAAGTACCAACATGGATGGGAGCAGATTGGCTACTCTCTTGCCACCTGCCCGTTGGCTAGTATTCGATGTTATGTGGGCCCCACCATGCTGTATGTATTTCATCCATTACGTTCATCCATTTTTACCGATCATTTTAGGGCATGATTGAAAAAATGATAGGGATATAAACCTAAGGTGGGCCACATCATAGGAAAACAATATTGATTAGATATCCACCATTAACATCCTCTTAAGGCCCACAGTACTATTTATTTGACATCCAATTTGTTGATTAGATCATACAGGCCCTAATGAAGGGAAAAAGCAAAGATCAACTTGATCCAAAACTTTATGGCTCCCAAAAGGGTTTCAATGGTAGACGTTCAATCGCCCATTACTTTTTTCAGTGTGGTCCACTTAATAGTTAGATCTGTCTTATTTTTTGTCTCAAGCCTTACCACGAGCTTGTCATATGGATGAGCGGTTTGGATATAACACATACCTCATGATAGGACCCACATAACTTGCTGACGTCACCCAGCCAGCTCTCTCACGAGCGCGGCTGGCTACTGGCAAGTTAGTAGAGAGACTGCTACTGAAGTGACGTCACCAAGTTCTGTGGGCCCCACCATGATATATGTTCTATATCCACACCGTCCATCCATCTAGAGAGATCATTTTAGGGTAAGATCCAAAGAATAAGTCACATTTTAAGCTCCAGTGGACCCCACCAGAGAAGACAGTGGGGAGAGTTACACCACCATTAAAACCTTCTAAAGTCCACAAAAGTTATATATCAAGCTGATATTTGTGTTTTCCCTTCTTTAATGTCTTTGTTAACTTTTGAACAAGTTGGATTTCGGAAAAACATCATGGTGGGCCTTAGGAAGGTTTCAACGGTGGGCGTCAATCTTCCCGTTGTTTTCTTTGGTGGGGTCCAGTAAAGCTATGGATCTTCCTCGTTCTCTGGTTCATGCCTTAAAATAATATATCCAAATGAATGGACGTTGTGGATAGAACACATACATCCTGGTGGGGTCCACAAAACTTGGGTGACGCCACTTCAGTAGCGAGTCGCGCTACTCATCCTGTCAGTATCTAATCTGCGTCCCTCGCGAGTGGATTAGGGCACCGGCCCCCTCTCTGTTTCAACCCCTCATATGCTCTCCTCTCTCTCTTCTCGTCGATCTCTCTCCTTCTTCTCTCTCTTCATGGTGAAAATCTGGTGACTCGCCTAATGGAAAAGGTGGATTTGAAGCTCGGGTTAAATCAGATTCACACAGGTGAAAGTATCTCTCTCTCTCTCTCTCTCTCTCTCTCTCTCTCAATATTAATGCTGATTTAGGAATTTGGGAGTTAGTAGTTTGTAGATTCCTAATTTGAATGTGGACCCTTATTTCAGGATCTGGAGATTTTAGGGTTTTCAGATTTGAATGTGGACCCCAAATTAGGGATTTAGGGATTTTAGAATTTTGGGGATTTTTGGACTTTTAAAATTGGGGATTTTCTGATTTTGCAAATTGGGGATTTTCTGATTTTACAAATTGGGATTTTCTGATTTTACAGATTTTTTATTTTTTTATTTTTATTTTTTTTAACATTCTGTTGCTGTTCTCTTTCTAATTTTCATGATGGATCCTAAAAATCAAGGCCCCTCCACAAGGAATAGTGTCAAATCATGCTAAATTTACTATATATGGCCAATATGAGTCTTGGAATATCTTGATTTTTAGGGAATCCATTCATCCCAGTGTGGCAAATCATATAAGTAGATTGGATGACATATAAATATCAGGGTGGAACCTGTATGTACTTTGGACAATTTTGGTGGTGGGAATTACTATTTCAACTATTCCCCGACAGGTGTTGTCTTTGGTTTTGGAAGATTTTGGGAACCACCCACTCCGCATGGTCCATATAGGCAATTTGGATCATTGCAACATGCCCTGGATCTAGCTGCAGTTAGCAGTGAAACTCGGACAGGTGGATTTGGATTGAAGATGTATCTAGTGGTGCAACGTCCTCCTTATACACAGTAGAGATGTGAAAGATGGAGGAGACGTATGTATACTCAGATAAAGCAGTTAATTGTGTCTACTGTATAATATAATCAGATTTTTTTCCAATGGTTTAAACATTGCATTATCTCGTTTGGCATCTCTACTCTAATGGAATAAGAACTTTTAAAATAAGAGCTACTCTAATAACCACTTTTTGTTCTAGCAGTTGTTTTAAATAAGCTCATTCTGTAAAATTACTTTTTCAAATCTGAAAATAGCTCTTATTTAAAATAAGCATGCTTGGTAACATGTTGAAACAAGGGCATTTTTAAAGGGTAATATATATCATTTAAAATAAAAAAAATAAAAAATTACAACATGGCTGTGTTGATTCATTTAAGAACCTCCTTTTTATTTATTTTTTTGCAAGGTTTAAAGATAGAAAAAAAAAAGTTTGAATCATTAACCTTGATCATCAATCATTTAGTCCCCACGTTTGATTGATAATAACTCTTGGGAACTACTTTGATTGGATGAATCCAGCCATTTGATCAGTGGTCATTGATCAAATGGCTTGCATTTTTATTGTCAATTATGTGGGTGGAGAAAAACATGAGAATCACACCCACTTTTCAATGATCTAACAGTTACGCTTTAGAAGTGGACAATGTTCTCTTCTCTAAGTAACTGATATGCTACTCTCAGCTTATCCTTTTGTAACTGATATGCTTGAGAACACACAAAGCTAAACTACACTTTGCGGGGAACAAAGTATAAGGGAAGTTCAAAAGAGCTGCCTTGATAAACTTTGTGGGCCAGATTGTGCATTCTTATTTGCCAAACATCTTTCAGGAAGTTTTACATCTGTGATTTATCACAATCCTATGGTTGGATGCAAAGTATGAGCTTCAGAAGTTTCAGTCCAATAACCAAGAAAATTCAGTCATTTTGATTTCCTGTTAGATATCCATGTGTAGTGTCAGCTTTATTTGGACTAGAATTCATATTTAGATTAATTAACACAAAATTCTGTTGCTAGTTAAAGATTACTGCTCCCAATTCCCAAGACAGAAACTGTGATACTGCCAAACTATGATACACAAAATTCTGCCTTTGTGAGCCTACTCCAAGAATGATTTCGATAATGCTGAAAGGTGTTGACTATTTTATTTTATTTTTGCACCTTATACTAGTCTTCTTGATGTGATTCTTCGACCCATAACCCGGATTGTGTGTTTATTTCTTGTCCTAATAAGTTGCAGTCTTCTTTGATAGCCAATAGCCTACATACTTTTGAAATATTCTGACACAACAATGTTACCTAAATTGCCAACACCACTACATTTTCCATTTTGAATTGCCCCCGATTATGACCATTTACAATTATGCATCAACTATTTTGGCTCTCCATTATCGCTTACTTTCATTTATTTTCCAAATGTATTGTTTCTCATTTGTCTTTCCATTTTCTTTCTATCTGCCCTTTAATTATCTACCTTGGGATCTTCCATTGTAGAAATTTTCTTCTAAAAAGTTGTGTGTACATCTCAGATCTGTTACAATTAGTTAGATTTCAATCCTAGTTGCTTTAGCTGTCTTGGGATCTTCCCTTGTGGAATTTTCAACATGCGTGCAATTTTCTCATATATATGCAGCCCCTCTCAGCAATTTTGGGTTGGCTTTTATATAAAAGTTGTGCTGCCATGTTTGGATATGAATTTGTTGCTCAAATTTACTAAAACTTTTCCTTTGTGGCTATCATGAATGTTTTGATGGCTATCATGAATGTTTTGATGGGTGGCTTCCAGTGTTGCTATGACACTTCCAAGGCAACATATGAGCTCATTCAAAAGATACTACTTACAGGACTGGAGCCTGGAGCTGTTGATGTGTTTCTTGATTTCATTTACTACTTAGGTGGTCCTCCACCTGATGAACTGCTCACCCAAGTTAAGGCTAGGCATCACCCCACATGATGTCAAATTTTATTTCTTTTAGCCTTTCGGTTCCTCCAATTCATGAAGCTGCTTCTGCATTTTTATGCATTGTTTTCTTCTTTCTTTGAAGTCAAGGTTTATGTGTTATTTTGTTGATATAATTTAGAAAATTTTCTGCATCAGTATGCAATCGTTCTTCAAAGCATTTTCTTTTATAAGATGTTATCAGTTGTTCTTTATCTTTATTCAATTTCCTTAGTGCTTTTCAATTTTTGCTCATACTTCATCTTGAAATAAGGTTTTTCTAATGGAGTTATTTTGTTATAACCAGGGAGTTCATGTTTCAGAGGACTGTTGCCGAGCAATTGATGTCCATGATTTCTGATATGTAGGTTGATGTGGTAAGTGACAAGCACTCAAAAGCAAGTTATGATAATGATGGTGGAAAAGGATTCATGTAGCTGACCCCAATTAGTTGGGATAAGGCTTAAATGATGATAATGATGGTCTTCCTTATTTTGCTTTAGGTCACTCAGGTTGGTAGCTGGTATACAGGAAGTCAAAGTTGAAATGGTAAATGGTTTCCTTTATTCGCTCCATTTTTATACATGCAAATTGATTTTCACATTCTATCCTTCATTTGATATGATTGTGTGCCAGAAAATGATGCCCATCCCAAGCATTACAACAAATATAATGTTGAACTGTGGTGCCAATTATTTCTCAGAGATCTTGGGCCATTTCTAGAGAAAACCCAGAAATCTTTTAGTAAGAAAATCCAACCATTTTCTCTTGCAGCTCAAATCCAATTGCATTTTTCAAATAGCATTAGCTATTTATAGCTACGATTCTTCAGCTTGGAGCTTCTATTTTTATGCAATAATACTTCATGTTTTGATGAAATGACCTTTTTTTTGGTGGGTTATTTTTCGGCTCTGCTGTGAGTGATTACATATCAGCTGTGAAGAAATTAGCTTGTGGAGTTCTTGAATCTTTAACTGAAGGGCTGAAGGTTGAACCAAGCTTAACTGGTTTTGGAGAACACACTGACCCTCAGATAATATCATTTCTGAGATCAAACAATACATCAGGCCTTAAAATCTCTCTCAGTGATGGGAGCTGGGTTTCAATCCCACCTGACCACAACTCCTTTGTCATTGTTGGTGATTCCTTACAGGTATAAATCTGCATAATGATGCTTCTTCTTTTTCTTCTTCTTTCTATTTAATTCCCAAGTTTCTTTGTTTTGAAGAATGGGCTTAATATGGTGGACCCAATTGAGAATGGGAGAGCATGACTATGGAAGAAAGCCAGTTTATGCATATCGTTTGATGGCACACGGAACTATGGAAGAAAAAATATATAAACGGCAGGTACAGACAAAACATGACTACTAATAAATGATGTGTATGAGGCTTTACTTACCATCACATTGTGAATCTCTAGATCCCATTTTACTGATTAAAAAAAAAAAACTCTAGATCTCATTTTATTTTCAAATCTTTCTTCTACAATCAAAGTTTGGAAGAAAATGTTTGTTTGTTTGTTCCTTTTTTTTTTTGTGATTTTTTGTTACTACAACAAGTGACAAAAGAGGGACTTGCTGCAAAGTGTGGTTGATAGGCAACAAATACATCGGACCATTTCTATGTAAGGAGGTCCTGCATCTCTTGGATTTGTATTTTAATTGATGGGACATAATTATGATGATCATTTGTTAAGTTTTCAGGGAAAATGAGATTGTTTTATCTTATTTCATCAGTAGCTAACCTAATTTTGGCTTTTCAGGGTATTTTAATATGGCTTTGTATTGCATGATCTTTTGTCCCTTTTCAAACACTTTGCTGTGAAATCAGGGTTATCTTCCCTTCCTAGGAAATGGGATGTACAACAAGAGGTTTGTTTTGGGCTTTGTACTGCTCGGACATTTTCTTTATAGGTCACAAAGTATTCATAATAGTTTTTTTTTTTTTTTGCATCACTCTGCTGTGAAATTAAGCTTTTATCTTCCCTACCTAGGAAATGGTAGGCCGCACTTCAATCTGTAAGTCCATTAATCTTGCTAGGATTTGGTCGGCTCGTTTTTACTGCAGGTGTAGATTATCAGGTAGGGAGCTTTTTCTTGGTCAGCTTGGTTCTTTTACAATTATGTATGCTTGCACTTGTCGGGAGGTGTTTGTTTGAACTATTCTGCTTGGCTTATCTATTTCGAATTAAGTAGGCGACCTAAGATTCAAATGACATCTATGAAAATTTTATGAACATACCGTTCTTTTTGAGCATTCAGACAGGCATATTTTTTTGCTTAAAATTGAATAGTATTCAGATGCAGATACACTTATTGCTTAAAATTGGATTTAAACATGCATGTTGAATAGGTCATTAACAATCATTCTAGACAAGAATGTTGAAAGAGTTTCTCGGTGAATGGTAAAGAACCTGGCTCAAATTGAGTTTGTAGTGTTGAAATTGTTCTTAGTTTTGCTTCTTTTAGTATCTCTTTGGATGCTTTGTTGAGCTGTATTGCAATTATTCAAATTCATTATAAGAAGAATATGGCCAAATTGTGACTGGCGCCATTTTAATTCGTTGCAGTTCCATGGGCTTTTAAGTTGGACAGTTGGACTTGGAGTGACAATAATTTCAATTTGAGTGGCTAGCCTCACTAGAGTCATTTACTCATTGAATCGAACTATTGCAATTCAATTTTGGGTGAGCAACCAAACACAGCCTTAACTGTTGGGACTTGGAGTCCAATATTAGTTTTCTTCCCCCATGCTTATTACATTTCTTTTCCTTTTTCTCTATGGGTTTTGTATCATTTCCTCAATTAGATTTTGGGATTTCTAGTTTTAGATTCTCTCTAGCTATTCTTTTGGACAAGTGTTCTCCATTTTGTTTGTCTTTTGCTTACTTTCCTTGGCTGTCAAATATTTAAGCTCAGTTCTGCATTTCTGTTTTGTTCTTCAACAGGTGGAATGAGAGGTTTTAGGATAGATGAATTTATCCCTCAGAAAACATCTTGCATACATCTGCATACATTAGCCAACATGACTTGCACTGTTGCACATATCCAAGACTGAATTTTTTAAATTTTATTTTTCATGTCATGTGACGGAAGAGCTCCTGAAGGAACTCAAGAAAGGAGAGAAAGAGGCCAGAATGGTTGCTGACTTTGATTTGGATGCATACATGAATGTGGTCTAATGTTTTCTTCCTTTTACTCTAGAAGTGGTTAGAAAGTTAGTTTCTATCGGCAATGATTAAAAGCTACACTTAATTTTGATAGGCAATAACAGATGATTCGAGCTCGGGCAAGCTCGAACTTGGCTTGAATTTTTTTCAAGCTCCAAAAACCAACTCAACTCTGTCCGAATCGAGTTTCAAGCCGAGGCGAGTCGAGTGAGCTGACTGAGCTAACTCGACTCGTGTACAGTTCATGTTCTACTTGCAAGGTAAGTGTGGGGCTAGGAAACCTCCAACTTATGGAGAAATTTTTTAGTTTTACTTTCAATGGTCTTTATTTGTTTGTCCTTTTTATATGATTGTTTTCTATATAGACTATATATATGTTCCTTTCTGAGGAAGTTTCTGTTATTTTCATTGTTCACAGATAACTCATTGAAGCGCCAAGACGTTTGGATTTTGTGGTCAATCCATGGTTTCATGGCCATATAAAATGAGAATGGTACGTAATTTTCCATCCAAGCTTAAAAAGAAAAACTCTTTTCCTTTGAATATAGGGAATCTGCTTAACCACTGAATATATAAGGGCTTTGAATAATCCAGAGGTTAGAATATTCCAACAGGAGTTTTTATTTTTAATTTTGTACCCACACTGGCTGCTAGCAGCACCCTTCCCTTTCTACTTTTGGTTACACACTAGTGCCATTTTGTACTACAGAATTCTTTTAAATTATGGGTTTTGTGAAATAATTCTATGCAATTGCATTGTTTCTATTCATTACAAACCCTTGTGAATGGTTTAAATTACAGAATTCTTTATGCTCGTCTTAGTAGTGCTTCTAACCCTGTTTTAACAATGGCCTAGTATTTGATTTTTTTACTGACAAATTTACTTAAATATACAATTTGCAGGTTTGGACTAGAGCCATGTCTTTGCAAAGGTATTTTTGTTCAAGGGAGGATATCTTAAACTATGCTACCAAGTTGCTAAAGGCAGAGCTCCCTCTTTCTGTGAGGTTTCTTGGTATGTAGATTGTTTGCATGTTATGCATATTAATCATGGGTTGTTACAAGGATTCATATGAAATAGAGTGGTAGTGCTTAGGTGTCCTGTTTTTATTGATTGAGAATTGCAATCTCATTGGCAGTCTTTTGATGCTCTTCAGTCATTTTAGCCCATTTCCCACTTCATGTACTTGTATGCTATACTATGTATATGCCCATTTTCCAAGCATTGGTTAAGCAACACATGCATCTTTCAACACAGATATGATGCATAAAAGGAACTTTACGAATGGCTTGCTCAGCAGGTTGTATCATCTGATGTATGTTTTCCAATTTGTTATTTCAAGGATTGTGCCCCAATGACATCAAGAGTGTGTTTGGCCAGTTGCATTAGGTGGGATTAGAAGGGATGAAACTAGTTTTAAGGTAATGATGACATTGTCGGTGGATGGGTTGGAGTTCCACGGTATGTATTTATGAATATAACTGTATGATGGTTGAATGGATGGATGGGAGAATCAAAGATATTTTTTTGGGTCTGGTTCATGGACCAAATGGTAATAGAGATGCAGTTTTATAAATGAAAGCAATTACAAGCACTGACAAGTTGTTGCTATCTTCTGATTATGCAGGTGTATCTTGTTGGGAAATAGGAATTTCGCAGTTCCTACACTTTCATTTGGTCATTTTGTTAGACACTAGTGCATTAAATGCAGATTGCATTGCGCTATTGTGTATTGATTCCAACATCTAAAGATCTTTTCAAATTGTATTGTGCTCTCCCAGTGAATGTTATGTAGTTAAGAAACGCTCTTACCTGAACCTCTAATGGCTAGGATGAATTCTAATATTTTATTTTGCTAATTGGTTTCAATTGATTAAACTATTCACTTTTCGTGGATTTGAGCTGGTTATTTGTAATATATGAAGGGTTGACTAAACTAGCCTTTTCTTGGATTGAATTTGGTTGTTTGTAATATATGTAGGATGGGCTCAAAAGAAGGTTGAACAAGAGAAGATACTAAGTAGCCAATTCAAGGCAAGGCATAGCCAACAGTTGAAGTTCTGTTTAATTTCCTTTGTATGGGTCCTAATTTGACGGGAAAGTGTTTAGTTATGAGGGTTAAAATCAATTTTTGGAGTGGGCCATTTGCGTCATTTCTTCTTTTATTGAATTGAGTTGTTACCAATTTTGTGAATAGGATTCTTATCAAACAATAGTGTGAATTATTTTTTGAATGACTATCAGGTGCAAGATTAAAATAATAATAATAATAATTTATAGATTTTTTTTACAGATATTTTAGCGACGGACCAAATCCGTCGCTAATTTCTAAACAACACGAAGGATTTGAGGTCCGTCGCTTATTCATATTAGCGACGGATCTTATCCGTCGTTAATTTCTGATCGTTCAAAACGTTGTCCGTTGCTTACTCATATCAGCGACGGACCTTATCCGTCGCTAATTTTTTAGTGACGACTAATTTGGTGAATATTACCGACGGATTTTTTATTTGGTGAATATAAACTAATATGAAGTCCGTCATTTATTTGGTTTTGCGACGGATTTGGTTCGTCGCAAAACAGCGATTTTGGCGTAGTGATATATACGTGTTATTATTTTTTTTGTGGTGTATGATGATTATCCATATTCATTATCACGGTGGACCCATCAACTGTTTTGGTACTTGGCGTGCAAGTGGGTAGCATGTTTTTCTGTTTGTAGGGAGATTTTAAGGACGAGGATTGCATGACATCCCCGACTTGAAGAAGTTACTAGGCTAAGTGGGACCCATCAACTGTTTTTTTTTTTGTGTTTTTAGTTTGTTTGAAGGGGCACGACCTTACGAACAGTGTAGATGGCATGCAACCTAAGCTTATCATTTGGTGTGCTCCACTTGGGTGTTGGATTTGTCTCATTTTTGTGCACATACCTTAAAATAACCTGAGATAAGGGATAAATGGTGTGGATAAATAGATACATTACATGATCTGACACAAAAATCTTGGTGGACCCAACCTAGCTTCTTGTAGCAGTAAACTGCTACTGGCAAAGTGGACCTGCAGTGAAAAGTAAAAAAATTTCTTTGAATACATACGAGCACATAGCTTTTGAATGGGCAATTCACGTCCGGTCTTAACAACTGATTAAAGGTTTTTTTTTTTGTTTACATGATGGAAGGTCCCATTCATCCAACTTTTGTCCCTTGTCATATCATTCTTGTGTGTTCTTTTCTCAACCTTTCATTTCTAGATTTTTCTACTTTGGGAATTTTTGGACCTGTGGCTGACGTATCCCCATGAGATCAGCTTTGGATACCACCAGATAAGTTACGTTTTAAAAAAAAAAAAAACATGCAACAGTGAATAAGTAACTTATTTCAAATAAGTTTGATTTATAATTAGTTACAAGTAACTTTTTAATTAAAATATACTTAATCACTTTAGTTTTTAAAAAAAATAGCTAAATTTTAGCTTTTTTATTTTTCATAAGTCACTAAAGAGAAACATAAGAGAGATGAAAGAGAGAAAAAGCTGAAAAGTTGGTTGTTTATCAAAAGATACTTATCTTCCTAACAAGTAGAAACTAAGATAAGTTAGTGGTGGTATAAGTAACTTATCTTAAGCAACTTACTAGCCAAACAGCCCCCAAAGAGGCTTGCATACCACCCGTTGATCATATTTACCTGATTTTGTGTCCACGCATTGAGCATGGTTTATGTGGGATGGCTTGGATGTCATACACATATCATGTAGGCTCCATGAATCTCAATTTCACTTAACTTTTAAAGATATACATTTTTGTAATTTCCTTCCTAAAAAAAGCACCTTTCCATTATTTCTAATACCCCTGTGCAAGCATTCTTTGGTAATCTGTTGATTCCTAAGGAATTCTTTCATACAAAAGGACAGTTGGGCTTGTCACATCAAAGCGATATCTGGGCCATTTGAAATCCTTGGTGGTGATCCAGATCACCTGAGGCGGAGCCACGTGGGCAGCAATACCAGAAATTGCACAATGTGGTTATCAATAGAAACTGTATTTCATAATATCTATTAGCAGTTTATGGGGGACCCCTTTCGTTATATATATATATATATATATATATATATATATATATATATATATATATATATATATATATATATATATATATATATATATGTGGAACCCACTCGAATTCCTACGGCTGGGAGTGGGCATTTTCAGATGCTCCCATCAATCTCAATTTATCAGAAATTTTAAAGGGTAGATTCATATTGTTATTGTTTTTCACTTAGATTTCAATATTAGCAACATGAAATCTGTGTTATGCATGTAACATGATATTAGCAATAAAATATCACTTAAGATAATATTAACAATTTTTATTTCTTTGTGTGAAAAGTTCTTATAATTATGAATTCTATGTTTTGATTATTGATTCAGGACTTGATCGCTGGCGGCACTGAGAGCTCAGCTGTGACAGTTGAGTGGGCCATATCGGAGCTATTGAAAAACCCCGTGATATTTGAGAAAGCAACCGAGGAATTAGATAGAGTGATCGGCCAACATCGATGGGTTGAAGAGAAGGACATGGCCCACCTGCCCTACATCGAAGCAATCATGAAAGAGACGATGAGGATGCACCCAGTGGTGCCAATGCTCATGCCCCGCCTTGCCAGAGAGGATTGCACCATTGATGGCTATGATATTCCAGCAGGGACCTGTGTACTTGTTAACATATGGACCATTGGAAAGGACCCATCTATTTGAGACAACCCAGATGAGTTCCACCCAGAGAGGTTCCTTGGGAGGGCATGTGATGTGAAGGGTCAGGATTTCGAGTTGCTACCATTCGGATCAGGGAGGAGGATGTGTCCAGGGTATAGCCTAGGGCTTAAGGTAATCCAGCTTACTTTGGCTAATCTCTTGCATGGATTTAAATGGGAGTTGCCAGCGAAAATGGCACCGGAAGATTTGAACATGGATGAAATCTTTGGCCTCTCGACACCTAAGAAGTTCCCGCTTGTGACCGTCGTCAAGCCACGCCTTCCGGCTCATGTATACTAACATGATTAAAGAGAAACGTCTTAGTTTATGCTCTTAAGTGTGCTTAATAAGTTTGCATTTAGTTATCAAATGTGAAATGTAGTATGTTTGTGTGGCTGAAGTATATGTATGAGTTGAATATAATGATAATAATATTTGTGTTTGGTTGTCTAAAATGTTAGGCTTGTATTAATCTAGGGTTTTGATAGAGGGTGGGACCAGCATCACAGCTAACACAGCATACAGTGTGAGTTTGCCGTTTACTTAAAATTAATATTGGTCAACTGGGCCAGCATCAATTTTAAAATTTGTATATTTATTCTATATTTATTAATTTATATTTAATTTTTTTAAAAAAAAAAAAAAAAACCGTTTTGACAACCTAGTAGACCACTGTGTCCCAAGTCGACCCTGACCAGTGACCGTCTGAGTCCCGACCCAAGTCCTAGTTGGCAAAATGTGGTATAATTTTTCAATCGTAGAAAATGAAATGTGGCCCATTAATGGACTGTTTATATCGATCAATGGGACATTTTTAATGAGCCAAGACGACTAAGAGAATTGTAATGTATACCGCTCTAAGAGAATGGGAGGATTTCTTGTGTTTAAATAATCTCGTAACCTTTCTTACCACCAAAGTCACCCATTAATGACCCAAACAAAGGCTACTTTTGTATTTACGAGTTTCTTTTGTTTTATCTGTGACTTGTTTTCCAAATATGTGGCAAACGTGTAAGAGAACAAAACTGAACATCAGGAATCATATGCCCTAGATTGTCCTAAACCTGAAAATCACTTCGATATATCCAGCGATCGTAGCCATTCCACTAGGTGACTTTTGGTGAAAGAAAGTAGATGGATACGAAAAAATGTCAAGCAAGAGTTCTTCTGAGTTTTGATGGTCCATTTCTTTATAAGGTCATCCAATCCATGGATTAATATTGTCCATTAGGACAGAATCTCAGGATGTCACCATCTAGGTAGGATGAATGCTCGGATCTTTAAAGCTTTTGCCAAGCACCGGCGTCCAAATAAAATTAAATTTCTGAAACATTGGGGTTGTTTGGATACAACAAAATCTAGTGTAATGGCTAAAAGAAAGTCAGGAAGTAAAAGAAATAGTTTTGTTATGTACAAACACGTGTTAAGATGCAAGCCTTTTCTTTAAATAATAATAATAATAATATACTTGTAGAATTCAAATTAAATATACAAAGTAATGTCCATCGGAAATCCACCCATGACTCTAACCACTAAAATATGATTTCGCCATTTTATATTTGTTTATGGTCCATCTAAAGTGGGGCCCACTATTTGGATGGCTTAATTTGAGTTATATTTTTTTCATGTGCTTGGTTTATGATCCATCTAAAATGGGGCTGACTAGGGGTGCACACGGGTTGGTTCGGTCTGGTTCTAGGGTGAAACCGGAACATAACCATTCCTAACAGTTCTAGAAATTTCGGAACCGAAACCGAACCGTTAGCACCCTAGAACCGAACTGGAACCAGACCATGAAAACCAGTTCGGTTTCGGATCGGTTCCACGGTTCTGGGCTTTTTAAAATCTAGCCCAATTGATATGAATTGTTGGGCCCACATTTTGAAACCTTTCATCTACACTGTACATGTAAAGGACTCCAACACCTAATTAAGGTAATTGAGGTGCTAATGTCCAGCATTAAAACCTCCTTGGTCCAGAGGTGCTGACGTCTAGCATTAAAACCTTCCGATTCACTGGGCCATGGGCCACTATATGTATACATTTTATCCTCTCTATTTTTTTTCTTTTTCTTTTTTGTGTCCAATAGTAAAAAATAAAAATAAAAATAAAATAATATTCCAATATAGCAACACTCTTGGCACATGACATATCTCAATGGGGCACTTCAGATCATTGGTTTTAATCAAGTTCAACTGTGAACCCCATGGCACTACGTACATAATCTTACATTTCGGTAAAATGACAACGAGCATGACAATAGAAAATTAGCCGGTCCAGAAGAATTGAATGACAAAGTAAGAAAGGGTAAAAATGTCTCCCACACAAAAACAAGAGGACAACTGGTTTAGGTCAACGGTTCGGATCCATAGTTTGGATCCACGGTTCAGTTCGGATCTATATGCCCCTAAATCGGAACCGAACCGTATCCAACGGTTCTTTGAATTTTGGAACTGGAATCGGAACCGGTGCACCCTATAACAGGACCAAACCAGACCGATTAACTTGGCCCATTTGCTAGGCTTGGGCTGACATACATTACTAGATAAAATAAATAAATAAATATTAGTGGGGCTTGGGCTAAGTCATTTTAGCCCGATTTAGCCAAGCCCAGCCTGACCTGTTGACTTCATATGAATGTCTTACATCCAACAGATGTCATTCTAATCCTTGATTATGTGACCCATGCATCTTAAATGAAGACCATTAATTTTATTCCTTTAAAGTGTTTTTCTAATACATGTGTGGCTCACCTGATCAACAGATAAATTAAAAACATGTGTTGGAAAATAAGAATTTTATCACTTTTCAAGCAAAAGCTTGGTCGAGCCCAGGTCCAACCAGTTTCATTTCGAGCTTGGGCTTGATATCATAAGCCCATGCTAGGCATGGTTTGATCTCAAGTGTAGTGCCTAAGCATAATGCTAAAGTGTTGAGTTGGCCTTAGTGCATTCCAAATCCCACCCATTGCCACCCCTAGTTGTGTATTTAAGAGAGAGGAGAGATGTGAAAGTGGTTAAATGAAAAACCACCATTAGGAAATTAAAAAATAACCAATTTTTAGAGTCATTTGGTTAAAAATATTAACAAGAGACACAACTTTTCCACTTTTGAGTTCTTAACTCAACATAGTTAAAAAAGAGCTAACCATTAAAGTAATAATAATAATATCCGAAAAAAGCCTTAGAAAAAAAAAAAACTCACAGCTGTGAATATACCCCATATGCAAGATTTGAACTATCCATTGGAGTCATTGTCAACATTCCATTACAAGGCCGGCTACAATCCTATCCTTCATCCCAACAAGAGGTGAATTTCTAAGAGGTGCTAACACCACTTACCAAATTACCAATGCCTGTTGGAGAACCTAGACACACCCTAGTGGTGGGACCCATGCATTATAACTGGTTATTACATTGTTTCTATTTGGATTGATTTCATTTAATTCTCAATTACCTTATAAATAAACATGTCACTTCTTGAAAACATATATCCATAAAGTGCCATGGTAATGTCTACATGTTGTGTGGCAAAAAAAAGAATTAAAAAAGGCCTATTTGGTAGCCACTTAAAAAGGACTTCGTCTCATTTTGATTAATCGAAATTATGTTTTGGCAGTCAAATTTTAAAAGTGACTAGCTAAAAGTAATCATGATAACCAACTATTTATATATGATGTTTATACATAAGTTATATTAACTAAAATGAGATGAACTAAGGAGGATGGGTGCATGGCATGAGCAACACACGTGGAGAGTGTACGGGAGAGTAAAAAAGGAAAGAAAGAAAAAGATGCCGCTCCAGGCAAGTTTGCGTCGCATGGAGAGAGAGAGAGAGAGAGAGAGAGAGGCATTGAGAATGGTTAAAAATAAAAAATAAAATGATAGACGATCAATCTCCACTTCTTTTTTTTTCTAATGTTATGGACTACTCAAGTTTTTAAAAATGATGTCCTAAAATTAGGTGCAACAGATGTATGGAATGAATTTTACAAAATGTCTCATACAACCTTTGTTGCACGGACTCCTTAATAGTGTTGCCATTTTAGGCTATATGCAAATACAATAAGTACGAGTAGGCCACTCAAGTGAAAAAGAAAAAAAAATGAAATGGAAAAATACCATTAGTTGAGTGTCCACGTGTATACCATTTTCCAAAAGTTTATGATAAGTCCCAAATGTAGAGTGCAAGTGCTACGATAATTTATTCTCATTGGATGAGAAACGTACCATAATTTGAATGCGAATTACTTGACTTTCATTAACGAAGACTTTGGCTGCTTAAATAAGCAAGGCCACGTACAAACAGTCCGGAATAAAAGGGAAGTTAACAACTAACAAATGAAAACACTCCATGTACTCACGTCTTGCACGTAAACTGCATGTAAACTGCCATAAACTTCATGTAAACTGTCATCACTTAAACTGTCATGACTCAGTCCATGTAAACTGCATGTAAACTGCCATAAACTGTATGTAAACTGTCATGACTCAGTCCATGTAAACTGCATGTAAACTGCCATAAACTGTATGTAAACTGTCATGACTCAATCCACAGTCCATTCCTACATGGACTCCATGTACTGTACATCCCCAGCTTATCCCAAATATTTGAGATTTGGCTTAAGGCCCCTCTCAAATCGTCGTGGCCTATCAGTTTATGCCCTTTCCATGACTAAGTGCAGCAGGAAAGTTATTCTGGCAATATATATTATATATAGAGATTATTTCATGTGCATGATATTAGAGGTTTTTTTTTTTCTTTCTTTCTTTCTTTTACACACACCCCCACATTAGCACCCAAACCCATGACATTAGTGTTGAAATTAGGGGTGCACACAGGTCGGTTTGGTCCAATTCTAGGGTGAAACCGGAACCGAACCGTTCCTAACGGTTCTACAATTTTTGGAACCGGAACTGAATCGTTAGCACCTTAGAATCGGAACCGGAACCGAACCATAAAAACGGAATGGAACCAGAACCGGCGCAGATGAACAAAGAAATGAAAAAAAAAAAAAAAAACCCAATAAAAACAAAAACCCATTTGCCATTTCACAGTGGCTTGAGTCAAGTTAAGGCAAGTAAAAAAAAATAAAAACATATGCCACCAGAACTCCAGTCCATGACTGTCAATTTGTAACCCAAGTCACATAAGTGAAATACCCAATAGTTATTTCAAGTTCATTTGCATCAGCATGTTCATACCTCATTCCATAAGTAGAAGTAATCTTTCTTCTAGTGAGCTTTTTTCTTCAAGGTTTCAACTTCTTTTTGCACCACATCTTTTGCATCATCTTTTGCACCACATCTTTTGCATCAAACCTCACACAAATTCTCAAATACAAACACCCACAAAGTGTGAGCATGATTTGTGGCATACTGATTAAGAATTGGAGTATATGGTACTGTATATGCAGCCAGTCTTGGATCTGAATAATATTCATCTGCCTTTGGATGATCAGCTACATCAAGAAGAAATTTTGATTAAGCATTTCACAAGAAGCAGCTGACTTCACAATGATAATGCATTTGAGATCTAAAAAACTAAACTTCTATAATGTTAATAAATTAGACAGAAGTTAATAATCTACCACAAAATTATGTTTCTTTTACCAAATTACTTGGCCAGGGACAGGTGTATGTTAAGACACGCATGTTGTCTCCCCATATGCGAAAGAATGGACTAATTCTAAATTGAAGAAGCCACTTGGAGTGCCTTTCTAATGCATCATACCACCCATCACTCCCATGTATTACTCCAAAACGATCCTCAATCGCAGTTTCAGATATCTAAAGTACAGTTAAGAAATTCACAAAGATATGGTGTCCACTTTCTCAATAATTAAGGAACAAAAGCAACCTTTAGTACAATATATCTGTAGATTGTCTCTTGAAAATGAAAACCCATCTGCAAATCGACAGTCAAGCCGCTTGACCAAGTATAGCAAAAAAAAAAATGAAAACCGGTTTCAAACCACAACAACAAAAAAAAAAAAAAAAAAAAAAAAAGGCTAGGATCTTCTAGCCTGGGAGATTTTAGTAAAGTTTAGCAAGCAACATACATATTAAATGTCTTCCCAGTTTCCATAGTAACTGTCTATTTTCAAGCCACACCAGCAAAAAAAGGCTAGGATCTTCCAGTTTGGGAGATTTCAGCAAACTTTAGCAAGTAACATATTAAATGTCTTCCCAGTTCCCACAGTCCACAGATATGAAAAAAAGAAAAAAAAAAAAGAATGTCTTGTATGCCCTGCAAACACACCTAAAAAGGAAAAAATTCGCTATCATATGACAAACCCGCCTTGATTGTTGAGTTCTTCAACATGATGATGATGCCAGAACGGATGTAGATTGTAGAACCCTTCTGAAGATCTGTCAGCTTCTTGTATGCCCTGCAATCACACCCAAAAAATAAGACAGGGACTATGTCCATAACAGTGGGATATTCAACTTTTAGAAATAAATGGTCATAGATGTACTTGGATGCACAAGTGAAGTTTTCTTTTTAAGAAGAAGTCACTTCAGGATTTTTTAATTTTTTAAATACAAAAATGGAGCCTAGTCATGTGTGGCCTATTTAACAAAAAGATTCCTCAAGCTGCACAAATGACTTAACATCAACGGTGAGAATCTCTGGTAAGATTGACCATTCGTAATTAAGGAGCAACAAAGATGATTACTTACTCTTCTCCACATACTAACGACTAAATTGTATCCATTCACCTACTCATGCTCCTTAAATTTGAAGAGCTTGAAGGTCTGTGCAGCTGGGTTTTGTTAAGCCTATTGAATGAAATTTCAGATTCTGCAGCTGTATTGGTAGTATGATATTGTTTCAAAACATTATTCTGTGTCTGAACATGGAAACACACTCCAATTATTTAAACTAAGCTTCCTGATTTCCATAAGGTTCCTGTCAGTTGGAAGTTATTTGCCACATGAATGGTTAGGATTACATTGTTGCTTGCCACATAGGTACAACATGTCCACTCGTGAGCAATGTTTTGAAAGTCGAGTTGGATCACAAATAGCAAGAGGATTGAAAATGTAAATCACAAATCATAAAACCATAAGATTTTTATAATCTTTTGCAGAAGGATAAAGCCCCTTCATATGCAGAAGGAGAAAACCCCTTCATATGTAGAAGGAGATTCCACCTAGATGGTTATCCCATCCAGTTTGACTCCGATCTATTATTTGAGGCTCTGTAATAAACTTTACATCCAATGCGACATCAAAGGCTATTTTTCCATTAGAGCAAGAGGTTGCAGATCCCACTTTTACTGATCAGCGAACTATAGTAGACTGAATTTTCAAAGGCATTCTTGCCTTAGAGCAATAGGTTGCAGACCCCACCTTTAAGGATCAGTAAACTATAGAAGACTGAATTTGTACCACTCAATCATGAACATGATCTCATAAATCTTCACTGCAGTTCATATAACTAAACATTTTTCTTTACATGGGAATATTTTTCTGTTGTTGTGATCCAACAATCAGAAACAAAAGTAGCATGCAAAAAATAATGCAAAGAACATGATATTTTGGCAAAAACAATCAACACAGAAATGCAAATTTCAGAAGGAAAATAGAGGATTTAAATGAATGCGATGTTATCCTTATCAATAAAATATAAAACACTCATTAACATTCCTATTAGAACACATTAACACCCAACAAACAGCCAATGCTCAATAAACATGAAAAGACCATGAAAACATAAAGCAGAAGGAAATTAACCTGTAGATCATAGTCAATTGAACCTCACCAAAGTAAACTTGATATGAAAGTCCTCAGATAGAAGATAGAGCTGCAAAAATATAATAATTTATTAAAATCAAGAAGAACACAATAAGTAAAAGTAAATTATATGACAAAATTATATTGATCAAATGAACATTTACCTGATTCAAGAGCTTTAATTTCAGCCATATTTTCTTCAACTTGAATTGGGAGAGGCAAAGCACGTAACCAATCTTGTGCACAAATTAAGCATTCCACAAGCTTAGGGGTAAGAGAACTACGGAATTGATCTAGAACACGACCTCCAGTACTAAAAGCCGATTCAAAAGCAACGGTAGATACAGGAATGGCTAAAATATCCCTTGTAACTTGAGAAAGAACTTGATACTTTGAGCTATTCATCTTCCACCAATTCAAAATTTCAAATTTTGGATCATCCTTTTCACAAGATTCCTCCAAATATTTCTCCACTTCAGACTTGCCTCCATAATTCTCTTCTTCTTCCAAATGTTTTTGAAACTTAGATTTGAGAGAAATTAATTGCTCACTTGTACAGCTAATTGATTGGTCGACATCCATGTCAAAAATGCCTTGACTTTTTTTTAAAAAATAATAATAATAATAAATGGCTTGACTTGAAGAAGAATCAACTAACTGAAACTTTTGATATTCATCATAAATACGATTGAATGTCTCTCTGATCTTCTTAGTGAGCTCAATCACCATGGAAGGTTCGTAAACTTCAGAATAACAAAACTTCACATATTTCAATTTGTAAAAGGGATCCAACACAACGGCAATCAATAACATCATATTCACCTTGCCAATATTTCACGAATACTTTTCAAATTTAATTTTCATTTTCTTAACCATGGCATTTAAAGTAGAATCCATACTGATTGACCATTCGGATAAAAAAATTTCAATGGCACAAACTTCATGAAAATATGAATTAGAAGTGACATATAAAGAACCAGACAAACGAACAGTCGCATCATAGAATTTCTGCAAAAATTTTGTAAAAACCCGAGCATCATCCCAATCACTAGTGGTAGGTGGTCCATCATGAAATTCTATGATGAAATGTGGATCTTCCTCTTCTAATCTCTCAAATGCTTTTTGAAACTTTGTTGCAGCATTTAGCATGAGATATGTGGAGTTCCACCTAGTTTGAACATCTAGGCACAAACAACTTTTATATGTTATTCTCTCTTTCTCTACACATGCCTTGAAACGTTGTTTTCTTTGTAGAGAATTCTTAACATACCTCACTGCCCCACGATTTCGAGTTAATGAATCTCTTAATTCAATTAACCCATCTTTCACAATTAAATTAAGAATATGTGCACAACACCTCATGTGAAAGAATTCACCACCTAAAATGAAAGTATCACTCTTCTTAGACATCTTTCTTTCATATATGAAATAACAACATCGTTGGAACTTGTATTATTTACAGTAAGTGTGCATAGTTTCTCTATACCCCATTCCATTAAACATGGCTCCACTGCTCGACCAATTTCTTCACCTTTGTGACTAGAAATCACACAAAAGTTTAAAATTCTCTTATACAATATCCAATCTTGGATAAAATGAGTTGTAAGGCACATGTAAGAAAGATTCTGCACTGAGGTCCATGAATCCGTAGTGAGACAAATTCTTTGATTTGAGTTCACTAATAAATTCTTCAATTTTTTTTCTCACTCACATACAATGTCATACAATCCCTTGCCATTATAATACGTGATAATATTTTGAAATTAGGTTGCATGACGCTACAAAAGTAACGAAATCCTTCATGCTCAACAAACTTAAAAGGAAACTGATGTAGAACGTGTCACAGAGATATTCCCAGCATGGATGAGCCACAAGGAGATGGACCGTGAATTGACCATAACTTTTGATCCGGGTATCGTTACGGGGCGTACAACCTGTCAATCTTTACTGAAACGGGCCATCTGAGGTGAACTGACCCACAAAGTGGGTCACATCTGTCCGTTTCATCAGAAAACGCGCGCTTTCAGCTTAAAAACGAATTTTTAGGAAAATTTTACTATTTTTAGTAATTCCGATTTTTTAATTATTTTTAGAGTTTTAGATTTTCTTTCTTTCTAGAAAGAAACTTTTAGTTATACTAGGACTCTTCTAGAGAAAGTTTATTTGTAATTTTTATTTTTAGAAATTAGACCTTAGAAGAGTTTTACTAGAATTAGGATTCTAGTTAGAGTTAGAATTTTGCTATTTTTGGTAATTACGAATTTTAGTTTATCTTTTTTCTTTATTTAATGGTGTAAGGAGACACATTAGACAATTATCAATGAATCATCAATCAATTTCGAATTTATTAGAATTATTTCTATTTTCCTGCTTTCTTTCCTCGTGGATTCGAGAAGTCTCTGTGAGAAGTCCAGAGAAGCTCCGTGGATTCGGAGTAGTTATCCTTGAGGAAGACGGTGATCGACCTCATCACGTTCATCCCTGCGTCAATTTGGTATCAGAGCGAGGTTTTCCCTCGGGCCGATGGCAAATAATGAAGGTATGAATCAAAATCCTGTGGACGGTGATCCAGGGATTCGTTATCTTTTGGAAAGAATGGAAGCTTTCCACCGGGAGAGTCAGTTGACCATGCAAGGGCTGCAGGCAACCCTCAACCGTATTGCGGATGCGCTGATTCCGCCTCGAGCTCAAACACCTATGGCCGCTGTACAACACAATCCCAATTTTTGCAAGGCACCATCAGATGATGGTTCATCACAGGCCACCACTTCGATTATGAGGAAGCCGTTATACATGCCAAAGGTAGAGATAGAATTAGAGAGAGACAACATCTTTCGAACAAGGTGCACTGCATACAAAAAAGTCTGCAATGTAATCATCGATGTAAGGAGCGATAAGAATTTCGTGTCAAAAATAATGGTGGAGAAGCTACAACTGAAAACAGAAAGACACCCATCTCCATACACGATTGAATGGATCAAAGAGATCAACAAAACAGAGGTAACTGAACGATGTCGTATATCTTTTTCCATTAGTAAATATTATAAGGATGAAGTAATGTGTGACGTGGTCGACATGGAAGCTTGTCACCTATTACTTGGTCAACCCTGGCAAAATAATATTAATGCTACACATAGGGATCGGGATAACTTATATATTTTCTTTATTAAAGATGGCAAAAAGATTATCCTCGCCCCTATGGAAAGGGAGAACCAACCCAAGACTTCTAAAGTTGAGGAACAGTCTCTCACAACTGAACAGGCTTTTGTTAAACAATCTGAGGAAATAAGCGATATATATCCATTAGTTGAAAAGAAAGAATATATGGAGCCTGTGAATATCTCAAAAGATTTGAAGCCGATGTTACAGGAGTTTAAGGAGATTGTGCTCGATGAACCCTCTAATAAATTACCTCTCATACGAGATATACAAAATCACGTTGATCCCGTCTCAGGGGCAAGTCCGCCTAATTGCCCACATTATCAGAAAAAATATGAGATCTTAAAGAACGATGTGAAGGAACTGACCAATATTAGTCAAGTCAAGGAAAGTATGAGTACATGCATTGCGTCAAATGTGAAGGAACTGATCAATATTAGTCAAGTCAAGGAAAGCATGAGTACATGTATTGTGTCACCTCAAGAGCTTAATGTCAAGTCTGAAAAAATGGATAATGAGCATCGGCGTCAGAAGTTATTTCAGACTTATGTGCCAAGTCTCTTGCGTAACTCGAGGACGAGTTTTTTTCAAGTGGAGGGGTCTGATGTAGAACGTGTCACAGAGATATTCCCAGCATGGATGAGCCACAAGGAGATGGACCGTGAATTGACCATAACTTTTGATCCGGGTATCGTTACGGGGCGTACAACCTGTCAATCTTTACTGAAACGGGCCATCTGAGGTGAACTGACCCACAAAGTGGGTCACATCTGTCCGTTTCATCAGAAAACGCGCGCTTTCAGCTTAAAAACGAATTTTTAGGAAAATTTTACTATTTTTAGTAATTCCGATTTTTTAATTATTTTTAGAGTTTTAGATTTTCTTTCTTTCTAGAAAGAAACTTTTAGTTATACTAGGACTCTTCTAGAGAAAGTTTATTTGTAATTTTTATTTTTAGAAATTAGACCTTAGAAGAGTTTTACTAGAATTAGGATTCTAGTTAGAGTTAGAATTTTGCTATTTTTGGTAATTACGAATTTTAGTTTATCTTTTTTCTTTATTTAATGGTGTAAGGAGACACATTAGACAATTATCAATGAATCATCAATCAATTTCGAATTTATTAGAATTATTTCTGTTTTCCTGCTTTCTTTCCTCGTGGATTCGAGAAGTCTCTGTGAGAAGTCCAGAGAAGCTCCGTGGATTCGGAGTAGTTATCCTTGAGGAAGACGGTGATCGACCTCATCACGTTCATCCCTGCGTCAGAAACTCATCTACGATTATCATTTTTGCAAGTGCTTCTCTATATAGATCTTGATCAAATTTCCACACACCAAGGGTACTACCGCCATCTTCTGATATTGAATGCATTGACAAAAGTTTTTGTTTCTTGTCTTTATTTTGAGAATTCTTGGGACACTTTGATATATGTTTTCTCAAAGTGCTAGTCTCATTCTCACTCAGCTATGCATAGGATGAATTACAGTAGTTACATCTAGCCCCTTTCGCTTTTCCATCCCCATCATTTACAATTTTGGTAAAATGATCCTAAACGTCAGATTTAAAACCCTTGTCTTTAGGAAGACATACCTTTGCATGAGATGGAGAATTAGTGATAGAGAGCTCTTGAGGATTATTTGTCTCTCCAGTACTTGACATCTAATAAGAATTAAGATATACAAAAATAAATAAATAATAAATAAATCAATAAAACACCTAACATTCAATAAAACATTGATAATTACATTGCTCAATATGTACCCTAAATGTGGTCAGCTGGATTTTGCTCCAATGAAACATAGATTGCAAATTTATAAATTATAACTGTTTTAGGGTGTTTGGTTGTACCCTTCAACCAAACAAATATCCGAATAACTGTTTTAGGCTGTTAGTGATATAACAGGAGATTTCTTCATATTTAGTGCAATCAAATGCATCCTTCAACCACCAAGAATTTATCTGATGCAGGACCCTAAGTTTTCATCTTGAGCAAGCAGGCCCATGGTTCAATTATCCAGACCATTGCTCTCATGGACCCTGCCACCTAACAATTTCTTTGTCAGGGCAATCCAGAGTCGTAACCCTTGGAATAGTGGCCCGCAAATAGGGATGTGTGGTAACAGGAAAGCCCGAAAGCTGTTCCCATCCCTGTCAGGGGAGATGTCAACCATCTCTTCTTGCAACGAATGCTAGTAGCCCGCAAATAGTATAAGAAAACAAATGCAACAATGGTTCATATTCAATAAAAAATTTACAAAAAATCAATAACATTGATAATTGCTAATTATCATCACAGATAATGATGAAGAAGCCGTTGTTGAAGTTTGGATCAAGATTCGAGATGGCCAGAGAGGGACGGCCAGCGATGGACGATCAGAGAGGGGTGGCTAGCACGAGAGGGATGACTGGACATGGTATTTTTCAGCTATTTACCCTACAAGGAGGAGATTACCACGGTAAATGCAAGAAATGGGGGAGAAATTCGAGACGGATTAAAGATTTCGAGCTAGGGTTTTGAAAATGGGGGAGAAATTCGAAAAACATAGAAAGAAAATGGCGTACAGAAAGAGAGAGAGAGAGAACGTTCCGGTGAATCGGTGATTGGGACGACGAGAGAGGGATTTTTGGTGATTGGGAGTTGGGACGGGCGGATGGCGAGAAAGAGAGAGAGAGAGAGAGAGAGAGCTCAGACGGCAGACGCGCCGCACGGCCTTCGGGCTAGGGGGTGCGGGACACCGATGAGAGAGAGAGAGAGAGAGAGAGAGGAGGAGGAGGAGGAGATGTGGCGACGCCGACGAGAGAGTGGGCAGGGGCAGAGTGCGGCGCTAGAAGAAGAGGGCAGGGGTATGACTTATGAGGTTAGGGTTTTTTTTGGGTTTTAAATACGGATCCACAGTTCCCATCATGGATAGGGTCTACGGTTCGGATCAACGGTTCGGTTAACGGTTCGAATTGGTTCTCCAAGACCCTTAAACCGGAACCGAACCGTAATCAACGGTTTTTGAAAATTTGGAACCGGAACCAAACCGTTAGCACCCTGGAACTGGACCAAACTGGGCCGATCCAACGGTTCCGGTCCGATTCCACGGTTCCAGTGGTTAAATGTGCACCCCTAGTTGAAATGAGCTCTATCTACCACTGAACCAAGTGTTGAGATCCCACAATGTTAGAGTATAGACTAGGAAAATGTCAATAGATTATTAAGTTAATCATAATATATTTAAATCATGAAGATTTCTTCTAGTCTATTTAAGTATTCTTTCTTTAATATATTGAGTTTCTTCAATAGAATGTATACACATCTTTCCACAATCCAGATTTACTAAGATTAAGCTAATCTATTTAGATTATCCTATGACCAACTTGTCCTCCAAATTCATATAATAAAATTTTAAGGACAACATGAAAAAAAAGGTTTCAAGAATTGCTTGATGGTCCACATAATTTTTAAGTAATTTACCAAATGGTGAAAGATTAAACTTTAATAAACCAAGCACCAATCAAGCTTTGTTGAACTTGTTCAACTATAAATAACCACTCTCACCACCACATTTCTCACCACCAACCACTAGCCATGGAGTCTGCATCATGGGTCATCTACATAACAGCTCTGATCGCTTCCGTCACTCTCTTGATCAAGGCCCTAACAAGTGGCTTCCGTTGCTGGAATCTCAACCTTCCCCCCGACCTAAAACCGTGGCCCATCATTGGCAATCTCAACCTCATTGGCCCACTATTGCACTGTTCCATCCATGAACTATTGTAAAAGTATGGACCACTGATGCAGCTCCAATTTGGGTCATTCCCAATTGTTGTGAGATCATCAGTGAAGATGGCGAAACAGATCTTAAAGACCCAAGATCTCAATTTCGCGATGAGGCCTAAGACCGCAGCTGGCAAGTACACGACATATAACTACTCGAACATGACATGGTCCCCATATGGGGCCTATTGGCACCAGGCTTGTAAGATGTGTATCATGGAGCTTTTCAGTGCAAGGTGGCTTGACTCGTATGAGTACAATCATGTGGAGGAGACGCATGCACTCCTCCTTGGCCTCTTCGCTGCATTAGGGAAGGCTATAACACTGAAAGACTATCTATCCACTGTTAGTCTCAACGTTATAAGTCGAATGGTGTTGGGGAAGAAATATATGGAGGAATCAGCGTCAGAGACTTCGATCGTGACACCCGAGGAATTCAAGAAGATGCTTGATGAGCTATTCTTGCTTAATGGGGTACTGAATATCAGCGATTCGATATTGTGGCTTGGGTTATTAGATTTGCAAGGGTATGTGAAGAGGATGAAGGTGCTTAGCAAGAAGCTGGACCGGTTTCTGGAGCATGTGATCAACGAACATAATGAGAAGAGGGATAGTTGTTCAGCGTCAAATAGTGCATATTAGACCCCATTTATTACTTGGATTTATGAGTATAATACTGTTTAACGCCCAGTTTTAATCGTGTTTTGTTGCAGGGTGTGATTAGGAGAGTTGACTGAAAAAGGATGCCAAAAGCTTGGATTTAACATTCTGATGATCACCAGGGCAAGGGACAGACTCCAGGGACTAAAATCGACGCAGATCAACGCCAGAGATCTGAAAAAATTGAGAAACTGAAGCTCAGGTAGCCTGAAAGTCAGCCAAAAATGCAAGATCACAAGGTTTCCACCATCAGATTGACACGAAACTTCATATGTGGCCTGGGGACGGCTGGAGCTTGTGGACGTGGACAGAGGAAGAGAGAGAGAGAGGAGGTCTAGAGAGTTTATTTTTTCTTTCTTATTTATTTTATTCTATTTTTTTCTAGTTAAGATGATTAGCCCCATCATGTTGAGCTAAACCTCTTAGCTAGGGCTAAGAGGTGAAGCTTGTGGATAAATGGGAGACTCTATTTTTAGCCTTAATTTATTCTGAACCAACATTGATTTTAGTTTTATTAATGACAAATTTTGTTTAGTCTTTAATGGTCTGTTGTGACTGAAATTACAATGGGTCTGCAATAGCTTGGAGCATGTCCTTTTTCCTTTATGTTTATGACGTCAGGAAAACCTGTTGTTCACCATAGTCTCCTGGGCATGGTTGGATGACGGTACCCTTCCTAACTTTTAAACATGTGATTAGATGGTAATTAGTTTAATTCTGTTGTTTGTCATAGCCTTTTGGGCATGGTTTGGTGATGGAATCCATTCTAATTCATATACCTTTCATCTTTTTGAAACTATATCAACGACAGTTCAGTTAAATTCCATGATTCTTAAAGCTGACATAAGATCTCCCTGATCTCTACAAGTGGATCCTCTGAATCCCTAGTTTCCTTTCCTCTGATTTCTATAAATTTTAGATTAATATTTTCACCATTATTCCTCAAATTACATTCAGTTTAGATTTCATCGTACCTTAGTTCTAGTTCTAGTTAGTTTTAGATAACGTACAAGTTCAGTCCCTTGGGATTCGACCTCGGTCTTACCGAGTTATTACTACATCACAACCCTGCACTTGGGGAGTGAACAAGTTTTTGACGCCGTTGCCGGAGACTGTCGCCTACGTTTTTCTGAAATTAATTAGTTTTACGATTAGTTTAGGATTAGATTTTCTTTTTAGAAATTTTTAATTTTAGGTTTAGAAGCTTAGTTATTTTCCTTATTAGAAAATTTTCCTAACTTTAAAAACTTGCTATTCTTCCTTCTATCTGATTTTTAGAACTAACTTAATTTTTCTGTTTTGTAGGAAGCTTCTAATTTAGTAAGCTCTTTCTAATTCTTTTTTCTTTGAAATTTCTTCTTTTTTCTAGAAATTAGTTTACTCTTAATTAGGACTTTCTATTCTTAGAAACTAACTTATTTTGTTTTGTTTTGCAGATTCTTACCTAGGACTCCAAATTTGGTAACTTCTTTCCATCTTTCCCTTTTATTTCTAGATTTCTTCTTCCTTTCTCTTAGGTTTAAGTTAGAATTTGAGGGCTGAGTGTGTTTTATGCCCCAGTGGGCACGCGACAACACTCGACGTCTCGTGACTGAAGGAGGATTAGTTGAGGGGTTGACTGTCCATCGCAGGACTAGACACCACTTGAATTCTCCTGAGTTAGAGGAGGGTATGACTGAAAATCAACCTCAAGCACTACCCCAACCAAGGGTTGAGGAAGTACATGATAAGAATGAGGTGCATCAGGCACCCCTGCCTCGTACTTTACGAGATTATTTACAATCGGCGGGGGTGAGTATGCCCTCATGCATAATTTTTCCTGAGAATACAGGATATATGGACATCAAGCCAGGGGTTATCCAACTCCTTCCTAAGTTCCATGGGCTTGAGTCTGAAGGACCATACTTGCATCTGAAAGAGTTCGATGAAATCATAAGCACCTTATACTTTCTTAATGTATCTGAGGATACTATTAGGCTGAAATTCTTTCCATTTTCCTTGAAAGAAAAAGCCAAGACGTGGTTACATTCACTGCGTCCTAGAACCATTGGCACATGGAATGATATGCAGAGGGAATTTATAAAGAAAATTTTCCCACATCATAAGACAATTACCCTCAGGAGAGCACTCATGAACTTTGTCCAAAAGGAAGATAAAATATTCTTCCAATGTTGGGAAAGGTTCAAGGATCTGGTTAATGCATGCCCACAACATGGCTTTGAAATATGGCGCATTAAGAATTTTTTCTATGATGGGCTAACATCTTCCATGCACCAAATGATCGAGGCAATGTGTAACAGAGAATTCATCAATAAAAATGTCGACGAGGTATGGGATTACCTCGATAGTCTCGCTGAAAAAACACAATCATGGGACTATTACCTAAGGACGAACACTACGTCTAGGCCGACTCATTCAAGGGAAAAAGGAGGAATATATCTCCTGAAAGAGGATAATGATCTTAACGCTAAGGTGGCCAATCTCACCAGAAAATTTGAGGCCATGGAAGGAAGGAAGGAAAAGGTTAATGAAAGTGTTTGCGGCATCTATGATTGCAACATTCATACTACTGAAAATTATCCTTCAATACCTGCCTTTCGAGAAGTACTGAATGAATAATCTAATGCCGTAAATAACTATCAAAGACCTTTCAATGGACCACCCTTTAATACGTACAATCCTAGCTGGAAAAATCATCCGAATTTTAGTTGGAGGAATGGACAAACTACCACCCCTCAAGGTTTCTTCAATCAAAATCCAAATCAGGGGAGACCTCAAGAAGAACCGGCTCAAAATTCTGTGCAAGAGCTGACGTAGATAATGCGAGATTTCATACAAAAGATAGATTCACGTATGACGGCTATAGAAAAGGGGATGCTTCCTGCACAACCAATCCCCAATCCTAAACTGCAATACGAGACAGGTAATCCCATCTCTTCAAATCAAATGGGGCACGCTAAATCCATCACCACTCTTAGGAGTGGGAAGGTTATTGATAAAACCCTTCCGGTTAGGCCCGAAAAGCCTCAAGAACCAGAAGAGGACAACAATGATGGATCTAGTGGCGCCCCACAAAAATTTGAACCGGAACCTCTAGCAAAGCCAGTTGCTCCGTTTCCCCAACGGTTGGTTGAACCAAAACGTCTCTCTAACTCTCAGGATATCCTAGAGGTGTTAAAACAAGTGAAAGTCAGCATTCCTCTGCTTGATGTTGTAAAACAGATTTCTTTATATGCTAAATTTCTAAAGGACTTATGCACTACCAAACGACGGAAAAGTGTTCAAAAGAAGATTTCCTTGACTGAGAAAGTGAGTGCCATCCTGAAACAAGATGTGCCGTAAAAATTCAAAGATCCCGGTTGCCCAACCATATCGTGTGTAATCGAGAACTATCGAATTGATCACGCACTTCTTGACTTAGGAGCAAGCGTCAATCTGATTCCCTACTCGGTATACCAACAGTTGGGTTTGGGTGAATTAAAACTCACTCGAACCACACTACAACTTGCTGATCATTCTGTTCATGTACCAAGAGGGATCATCGAGGATGTGTTGGTCCAGGTTGATAGATTCTACTACCCTTTTGATTTTATCATCTTGGACACCGAACTCATGAATGACACGAGCACTCAGATTCCCGTCATCCTTGGTCGCCTATTCTTGTCCACTTCAAATGCAATTATCAATTACAGGAATGGTATTATGACTGTCTTTTGGAAGTTTGACATTGGAATCAAATATCTTTTTTAATAACGGCAGCAACTCAGAGGATGATGATGATTTCCACGATGTTAACATGATTGATTCTTTTGTGGAAGATAGAGCACCTCTCACCTTATCCTCTGATCCTCTAGGGACGTGCCTGGCCCACTCCCATGATCTTGATGATGATATAATTAGGGAGACGTGTGTCATGCTTGATACTACACCGGTACTTGAAGTTAACCGGTGGAGGCCACAAATTGAAGAATTGCCCCAAACTGATGTAGTGCCTCTGTCGTCTAACCTCAAGCCACCAAAGCTTGACCTAAAACCTTTACCCTTTGATTTAAAATATGTTTATTTAGGTCAAGATGAGACATACCCGGTAGTGATCTCTGCCCACCTGGAAAAAGAATAGGAGAGTATGCTCATATCTACTCTCATTGAGCATAAGAGAGCTCTTGGATGGATGATAGCGGACCTCAAAGGAATTAACGCATCAATTTATACTCACCGCATATATCTTGAGGATAATGCAAAGGTTGTTCGGCAATCACAACGTAGACTGAATCCAAACATGAAGGAAGTGGTTAAGGCCGAGGTTCTCAAACTATTGGAAGTGGGGATCATATACCCCATATCCGATAGTCAATGGGTGAGTCTAACTCAGGTGGTTCCTAAGAAGTCCGGGATCACCATCGTAGCCAATGCCAATAATAAACTCGTGCCAACCAGAGTTACTACTGGTTGGAGAATGTGTATTGACTACAGGCTGAATACCGTCACAAGGAAAGACCACTTTCCTTTGCCCTTCATTGATCAAATCCTAGAAAGGCTAGCTAGTCATTCCTATTATTGTTTCCTTGACGGGTATTCAGGTTATAATCAGATTGAAATCGCCCCTGAGGATCAGGAAAAGACCACATTTACATGTCCCTATGGCACCTTTGCATACAGAAGGTTGCCATTCGGGTTATGTAATGCCCCTGCCACCTTTCAGCGATGCATGATGAGTATCTTTTCTGACATGGTAGGAAAATATTTAGAGGTCTTCATGGATGATTTCTCTCTTTTCGGTTCATCTTTCAGCGAGTGCTTAACAAGTCTTAAATGTGTGCTGAAAAGATGTGAAGAAAAAAAATTAGTATTTAACTGGGAGAAGTGCCATTTTATGGTTCAAAAGGGAATTGTCCTTGGGCATATCATCTCGTCCAAAGGAATCGAGGTAGATAAGGCAAAAATCGATCTTATCTCTAACCTACCTCCACCCAAGAACATCAGAGACGTGCGATCCTTCTTAGGACACGCAGGCTTTTACAGACGATTCATAAAGGACTTTAGTCTCCTCTCTCATCCTTTATGTAATCTTCTTCAAAAGGATACACTATACGAGTGGACTGAGCAGTGCCAAGAAGCTTTCACTAAGCTTAAGGGCATGTTAACCACTGCACCTATCATGCAGCCACCCGACTGGAGTCTTCCTTTTGAACTTATGTGCGACGCCTCTGATTATGTTCTTGGAGCGGTTCTAGGCCAGAGAAAAGATAAGCGGCCTTACGTTATTCACTACGCAAGTAGGACTCTAAATCCTGCCCAAGTGAACTACTCGACTACGGAAAAGGAACTTTTAGCCGTAGTGTTCGCTTTGGACAAATTTCGGTCCCACCTAATCGGATCCAAGATCATTATTTATACCGATCATGCGACACTTAAGTATCTTCTTTCCAAGAATGATTCTAAGCCCCGCCTAATACGATGGATCCTTCTACTCCAAGAATTTGATTTAGAAATTAAAGACAAAAAGGGAGTAGAGAACGTAGTAGCTGATCACCTTTCTCGCCTTAATACCTCTGATTCCCTTGAGGTGACCCATATCAATGACATGTTCCCTGATGAACAACTGTTTAGAGTCTCCCATTCACCTTGGTTCGCTGATATTGCTAATTATCTTGCTACAGGTGCCATACCCACACACTGGACGTCACAAGATAAGAAGAAATTCTTTACCAAGGTGCGTAACTTTTTCTGGGATGATCTATATTTATTTAAATATTGTCCAGATCAAATCTTAAGGAGATGTGTGCCAGACGATGAGCATCAGAGTGTCATCTCCTTCTGTCACTCACAGGCCTGTGGTGATCATTTTTCTGCTAAAAAGACCACGGCCAAGATTCTACAGTGTGGCTTTTACTGGCCCACTATGTTCAGGGACACTCATGAGTTTTGCAAGGCTTGTGAGCGTTGTCAGAAATTGGGAGCATTGTCCCGTCGAAATATGATGCCTTTGAATCCCATCCTTATTATTGAAGCATTTGATTACTGGGGCATTGATTTCATGGGACCATTCCCCCAATCATTTGGAAATCTGTATATTTTGCTCACCGTAGACTATGTCACTAAATGGGTCGAAGCAATTCCGTACTGCAAAAATGACCATCGCACGGTCATTAAGTTCTTAAAAGAAAATATCCTGTCGCGGTTCGGGACGCCTCGAGCCATCATTAGTGACGGGGGCTCACACTTTTGTAATAGACCATTTGAGAGTTTAATGAAGAAATACGGTATCTCTTATAAGGTGAGCACCCCATACCATCCACAGACAAGTGGACAAGCTGAGATTTCCAATAGAGAGATCAAACATATCCTAGAGAAAATGGTTAACCCCGATCGTAAGGATTGGTCAATCCGATTGACTGATGCCTTATGGGCGTACCGTACTACTTTTAAAACCCCTATTGGAACATCTCCCTTTAGACTTGTCTATGAGAAAGCTTGTCACTTGCCCGTGGAATTGGAACATAAAGCATACTGGGCGATCAAAAATCTAAATTTCAATCTGGACAACGCTGGCTCGTTACGCAAACTTCAATTAAATGAACTTGAAGAAATTCGGAACGATGCATATGAGAACTCGAGAATTTACAAGGATAGGATGAAGGCGTTTCATGATCAACATATTCTACGGAAATCATTCACGCCAGGTCAGAAAGTCCTTTTGTACGATTCTCGACTACATCTCTTTTCGGGTAAGCTTCGATCTCGTTGGACCGGTCCTTACATTGTTGTTACTTCTTATCCCCATGGAGCCGTCGAGATAAGAGATCCCGACAATGGCAAGGAGTTTAAAGTCAATGGACATCGATTAAAGCCAGTTGTCGAGGCATTTGATTCAGAGGACATGTCCATGCCTCTGAGTGCTCCTATTTACCAGGACTGATCTTCTAGTCTGATGGAGGTATAGGTAGGTTTATCGCTTTCATAGGACTAGGGTAGTTGCTTAATTTGTCTGGCTGAAGAAGGTAAATTTAACGCTCCTGGGAGGCAACATAGTCATTTTATTCCATTTCATTTCATTTTTTTTAGTTAGATAATTCAATGTTTTTGGGTAACATTACTGTAAACCCTCACGAGACTACAACTCGTCCACTAGGGGTAACCTAGGGGTTTAAAGGCTTGTTGCATATGCTAAATGCAATCGAGAGCACCTGCGAAAGTGGTATAGGTAGGATTTTATTTTTGTTATTCTCCCTCGTACTAACCTGCTCTCTCTCAGCGATCTTTTGAAAAATCTCTCTCGATTCGTTATCCAGGTACTATCCTCTCATAACTTCTCATTTACTTTCGTTGTCCCATGTGCATTACATGTTTATATCTTTTACATTGAGGACAATGTAAATTTTAGGTTGGGGGTGGGAGATTAGGTTTCCTAATCAGTATTTTCTTGGTCTTGAGTCTTGAGCAAAAATTGTGAAATTTTTTTAAATTTTTCTGGAAATTTTTAGGGATTCAATGTGATTTTGACGACTATCTTGGATTAAGAAGTGTAAGATACATAATGTTGGATTTATGACTCTTGGATTCAGTATTTGTTAAATTTCACATTTAAGTTTGAATTGTTAATCCAGAATTAGACGTTATAAACATTGATTGAGTCATGAATTCACATGTCATATTTCGTTTCCATATTAAGATTTCAGTTTGACATTGAAGGATTGACTTGGTAATCATTAAGCATGAAAGGAACCAGCCTGGAAAATTTGCTTATTATGATCAATATAAAAAGTAAAAAAAAAAAAAAACATAATTGAGGAAAAAGAAAATACCCAGGGTTGGGCAGATGGCCTTCACTGTAGGTTTGCTCCCCACAGTTGAAGATTTGATTCCCCAAGATTAACATTCAAAACTTATTGGGTGACTGGTCTTTACCATAGGTTTGCTCCCTATAGGTAAGGATTCGATTCCCCTCCTAGGCATTACTTTTATGAGAAAAATCAAAAGTTGGAATTTCTGAGGCAGGTTTGGTTCGGGTTTTGGTTATCATGAATTCTTATGTGGTTACCAATGCTATCATGAAATAATGAATTGAATTTTAATAACGATGAGCCGAGATTACACTATACACCCATGAAAATGTTTAGAATTATTCTAATTGATGGATTAATACTTTGAACTTCATTATAAAGTTTACTGTGTGCTTGAGTCCATGAGAAAATAATTTCTAACATTCACGAATCTTAGATTTCTCATGTCTGAATTGTTTTTCAAGAAATCACTTGAGTTCATAGAAATTGTCTTGTAATTCTCAACTTATTTTTCGCATATTTTACTCGGGACTAGCAAAATGCTGGTTGGGGGTTGTGTTGAAGGTCAAATAGTGCATATTAGACCCCATTTATTACTTGAATTTACGAGTATAATACTGTTTAACGCCCAGTTTTAGTCGTGTTTTGTTGCAGGGTGTGATTAGGAGAGTTGACTGAAAAAGGATGCCAAAAGCTTGGATTTAACGTTCTGATGATCACCAGGGCAAGGGACGGACTCCACGGACTAAAATCGACGGAGATCAACGCCAGAGATCTGAAAAAATTGAGAAACTGAAGCTCAGGTGGCCTGAAAGTCAGCCAAAAATGCAAGATCACAAGGTTTCCACCATCAGATTGACACGAAACTTCATACGTGGCCTGGGGACGGCTGGAGCTTGTGGACGTGGACAAAGGAAGAGAGAGAGAGAGAGGTCTAGAGAGTTTATTTTTTCTTTCTTATTTATTTTATTCTATTTTTTTCTAGTTAAGATGATTAGCCCCATCATGTTGAACTAAACCTCTTAGCTAGGGCTAAGAGGTGAAGCTTGTAGATAGATGGGAGACTCTATTTTTAGCCTTAATTTATTCTGAACCAACATTGATTTTAGTTTTATTAATGGCATGTTTTGTTTAGTCTTTAATGGTTTGTTGTGACTGAAATTACAATAGGTCTGCAATGGCTTGGAGCATGTCCTTTTTCCTTTATGTTTATGACGTCAGGAAAACTTGTTGTTCACCATAGTCTCCTGGGCATGGTTGGATGACGGTACCCTTCTTAACTTTCATACATGTGATTGGGTGGTAATTAGTTTAATTCTGTTGTTTGCCATAGCCTTTTGGGCATGGTTTGGTGATGGAATCCATTCTAATTCATATACCTTTCATCTTTTTGAAAATATATCAACGACAGTTCAGTTAAATTCCATGATTCTTAAAGCTGACATAAGATCTCCCTGATCTCTACAAGTGGATCCTCTGAATCCCTAGTTTCCTTTCCTCTGATTTCTATAAATTTTAGATTAATATTTTCACCATTATTTCTCAAATTACATTTAGTTTTGATTTCATCGTACCTTAGTTATAGTTCTAGTTAGTTTTAGATAACGTACAAGTTCAGTCCCTTGGGATTCGACCTCGGTCTTACCGAGTTATTACTACATCACAACCCTGCACTTGGGGAGTGAACAATGGTGTGAAGGATTATGTGGTGAAAGATATGGTTGATGTGCTTTTGCAGCTCGCCGAAGATCTGAATCTCAAAGTCAAGCTCGACAAGAGCAGCGTCAAGGCCTTCAAACAGGTACAGTGGTCATTGCATGTTTTAGATGATTTTTTTTTTCTAACACACACACACACACACACACACACATATGGAAAAAGGTTCTATGCTGTCGAGCTGATGGAAACTTCCGATGAGGTCGAGTTGTGCGGGCCCCACTGTGATGCGTGTCGAACATCTACCCATCAGTCAAATGCACCATTCTACGGTGGGCCTAGAGCTTAAAAATTAAGTTAATTGGTGACTTGTGTGGGCCACACCACATACGAAAGTTGAGAGGGGTTACCCTCCATTAAAATATTCATAATCATTTATTAGGCCCACTAAGATGTAGTTCACAAATCCATCTCATCCATTATGTATGTGTCACACTCGGATGAGGGGTCAAACCAAGTTTCAGAGGCATCCAAATTTCAGATGGGCCCCACCAAGTCCTTTTATATGTTTTAAGCATGCCTTCACATGATTTTAGATGGTATATATTACCCACCTAAGTTCCATATATGGCTGATTTTTGAGATATTCACCCATCAAATGCACACTTTTAATGTTAATGTTCGACATGCATCACGGTGGGGCCCCACACAAGTCAACCTCATGGGAAGTTCCCATGACCGCATATATAAATATATATATATATATATATATATATATATATATATATATATATATATATATATATATATATATATATATAGCGGAACGCTCACCTGCGAACTAGTTCGCATGAACTACATACGAACTTTTTTGAGAATTCATCATATCTGATGAGTCTCGAAAATCTGAACGGTCCACATGAAGTAGAACTTCTTGAAACCCCTTGGTACCAATTTTTACTTTGAACCAAAACTTCGATGGGCCGTGAAAAATACAAACAGTTTTTTCCCTTGATTTGAATTTGCCTTTACTATGGTCCACCAGAATCTTAGATCAAGGTGAAAATTCACCTCCTAAGGTTTCATGGGATTCCGCATCTTATGGACCGTTCGGATTCAACACCCATGACATGTGTGCAAAGGTGTGCACGTGCGTAGGTGAGCATATATATATATATATATATATATAAACATCTACCCCCATCAGTCAGATGCACCATTCCATGGTGAGCCTGGGTCTTAAAATCAAGTCAATCCATGACTAGTGTGGGCCACACGGTGTATAGAAGTTGAGAGGGGCTACCCTTCATTAAAACATTCATAATCATTCGTTGGGCCCGCCAAGAAGTCGTTCACAAATCCAACCCATCCAGTATGTGTGTCCCACTTGGATGAGGGGTTAGACCAAGTTTCAGACACATCCAAATTTCAAGTGGACCCCACCAAGTGCTTTTATATGTTTTAGGCATATCTTCACATGATTTTAGGTAGTATGGCCCACCTGAATTTTTGCATATCTCATAATTTAAAGGGGACCTATCAAATGCATGGTGTTGATGTTCGACACACATCACGGTGGGGCCCACACAGCTCAGACCTCATGGGTAAGTTCCAATGAGGTCGACCACATAGAGCCATATATATATATATATATATATATATATATATATATATATATATATATATATATATATATATAAAAAAAATCGTGTATAGACTATGTAGGAATGATCGGTGCATTGGATTATGGTGGGCCCCACTAGTTGTATGATGGGCGGCCTACCAGTTCGTGCTGTGTTTGGTCAGGTGTGGAAGAATTATTACAGTTCGTTCATGGTGGGCCGCTCGATCTGTAGGGAGTATGTCATGCCAAGAAGGATTATGCATCATTTGTAGAGAAATTATAAGGCCCTGATTCAAATTTGGACCGTGGTTCATGGATGGATTGTTGATTTGATGGGCCCCACTGTGGATGGTTTATGACCCAAATGTACTTGAGATGGAGCATCCTAGCCGTCGCATCTTTGTCCTTTCTCGTGCTGTAGCTGTATTTTCTCTCATAACCGTGAATTTGTAGGCTATTGATCCGAGGGTTCATGATCTTCTGACCTGAGAGATTTTGGGATCCATGTTTTAAGTGCTAGGTCAATTGTCTCGATTACCAAACCATGGGACCCACTCGTACAGATCGGATCATCAGGCTCAAAATTTTCTCTCATTTCTGTTAGATCATGATCTGGGACTGAGCATCCCACCGTAGGCTTCAATTTTTATTTTATTTTATTTTATTTTAATATTAAGGGTAGTAATTTGTTACTCTGGAATGGCATGACGCTTGATACGCGGGCACTAAGAAATATAGATGAACTCAAGTTAATCCGTCTAAACTGTGTAACCCACCTAAATATTAGATTCGTCCCAACCATTGATTGGCGGACGCATCTTTGTCGAAAAGGACATCTGGATTGACTTCCCAACAAATGACAATCAGTCAGCGACTCAGCGGAGACGTGGATTGCGTCCTGCTCCCTCTGGATCGACTCGGTCCGGGCAGGCTGTCTGTGGGGCCCACTGTGATGTATGTATTTTAGCCGTCCATTCATTTTGATAAATGATTTCAAGGTATGAGTCCAAAACTTAGGCAGATCCAATACTCAAGTGGACCACAGTACAAGAAGCACTGGTTATAATAATTCTCACTGATGAAACCTTTCTAATGCCAACATGATGTTTATTTCCCAACCTATCAGTTGATAAGGTCATATAGACCTGGATGAATAAAAAATACAAATATAAACTTCTCAAAACTTCTACAGCTTTTGAAAAATTTTTAATAGCGGTCGTTTAGTCACAAATATAAAGCCCACTTAAGCTTTGAATCTGCCTCCTTTTTTAAATATTCCTACCGTAAAATGATTTTTTAAATAAAACGCATACATCGCAATAAGCCCCACGGAACCAGTCAAAATCATTTATAATCTTCAGGTGCCCGCTTATCACCAATCAAATGTTCCCACAGTACCGATTTTTATTTTTTTTTAATCCTCGTTTTAAGAAACGTTGACTTTCTTGCACGCGATTTGGCTACATTTTATTTTTACACGCGCACTCCACCCCAACACAGCTACTCACTCACGCCATAATTGTTTTTTACGGTAATAAATATTTTAAGCCACGACCCATTGTTGAAACCCTTATAAGTCTACCATTAACTCTTATAAATCTACCAATGGGCATACTATGTTGACGTCGATCCATTGTCCATCAATTCAACCAATTTGTTGAAGAACGGGATCAAACATGCGGCTGATTAAAAAACTCAAGTCGGCCACCGATGAGATTTTATATCAATTGAGTTTAGTTAATTAAAATAATAGAAATGTTAGAGTTTTTTCTATACGCACTTTCTCCACTAAAATTTCAAAATTTTAAAAAGTGAAAATTCTTTGAAAATATTTGGTCATACCTTGCTTAGAGAAAAAGTGTTAAGAAGTTTTATAAACTTTGAGATCTCTTGTATTCTCACTTAGAGATTTGAGAGAAAAAGACTAGGTTGATGGGAACACACGGATGCACATGCACGAGCTCATTTTTAAGTTATGTTGCATCTCTTCATAAAAAAAAATTTTGATTTGAGTCACGTCCCTTCATAAAAGACATGATCATCGCGAATGGTTACAAATGCATATTTTAAAAAGTGTTTCATTGCAAAAATACATAGCCTTTTAGTCTCTATAAAATCCTGCGGAATTTGAGAATTTATCATAAATTGCATTGCTCTTTCCAAAGACAAAAATTCTCTATATTGGAATCTCTATCATTTTCTCTTTATAAGCATGTTAAGTGGGTTCTATGTTTTTTCAATAAATAAAATTTGTGCAAACTGCATAGTCAGTTCTATCTGTGATAACTTCGTGATCATTGCACGCAGAATTATTGAGGCTTATCATATCCTAAAAGTAATTTATGCTTTAAGGAAAGCATATCTAACACATGCATCAAGTAAAGAAAGCATATCTAAGTATCTACATGTGCATCAAGCTTGTTTTGAGTTTTCTTTGATTGTGGTTTCTTCCATTATCACTATTTTCTCAATAGCCACACCACAAGAAACAACAGTGGCTATAGAAGTGTTGCTACTAAAACCTTTATGCAGGCCACGGTGATGTTTTTATGTCATCTAGAAAAACAAAAATATTAGTCTGATACGAACCTCTAGGCACCCGAGGAACGTCAGCATTGAATCTCTAGATTTTCTTGTGGCGAAGTTCACTTCAGTCTTAGATTAGGTTTGCTTTAGGGCTTCTATTCTCAAATGAAAGTAGTGACTTTGAAGATGAAATGGATTTCACATGAACACCACGGGAGGCCACATAAAGCTTTAAGTCACAAGAATTTGACCTAATTAGCATGGGACGACATATGATCCTTTTAAGCCTAGCTGCATGACAAACTGAAGATGTTGTATCATGGTACTTTACCATATACCTAGCCTTTAATTCCCATGTCCCACCTAAAATACATCATCCATTCCTTAGACTCTCTCTCATCTCTGGTGTATACATGGCAAGGGATAGTGGACAATTTTTCCTTGACAATTACTCACGACAGAGTTGATAACTTTTCAAATATGAGGGGTCATTGATAAGGATCTTCAATGTACATGTGTGGGGAATTCTGGAAATGTATATCCTGATTCAGCTCATATATTAACTATTTTAGTGTTTGTTTTTCTATTTACTACTGTAAATGGTAGTAAATAAGTGATTATCACCTCCTGCGGCTGTTTGAAAGAAAGTCAATTAATAGAGTATCTACTAAAATTTTAAAACTGCCTTATCAGAAAACTGATGAGAATGCTTGAATGAAATATGTGGGTCCCATAGTGATGTATGTGTCTAATTAATGTCATCCATCCGTTGTACCAAATCAATTTAGAGCATGAGACAAAAAATGAAGAGATTATTAGCTTAAGTGTACCACACCACTGGAAGGAAATGGGAGAAATAACGACGAACGTTGTTAAAAGGTGAAACCATCCATGAGTCTAACAGTGATGTGTATATGTGATCCAACCTGTTCATATGGTCACGTGGACATGGATGAAGGGAAAACAGAAACATCACCTTGATCCAAAACTTTTGTGGCCCACTGAATAGTTTCCAAGGGTAGGCATTTAACTTCCCTTTTTTCTTGTAGTGTGGTCCATTTGCAGTTTGGATCTGCTTCAACTTTAGGTTCATACTATATAATGAGTTTTTAAAATGGATGGATGGTGTGGATCAGACACAACACGTACATCACAGTGGGCCCTACAAATTTAAAAATTTCTCCTTGGTCTTCGTGTCAAGCACATCAAAGCTCAAGGTCCCAGGCAGAGTGGTTTGTAATTCAAACGGTAAATAATGATTATTTACTTACCTCTATTTACAATGGTAAATAAAAAACCAAAAACATCCTTAACATTACGGTAGGCCCACAGAGCACCATCCAGTAGTGAGTGTGTCATTACTGGCAGTGTCAGTATGCAATCCGCGTCCATACTCATTTTGGTACTTGTGCGCCCCCAGCTCCAACATGTTAGAGCGCTAATGCTAATTGCACTCCCCCGAGTGCAAGCAGTGCACATTTGTGAGGGATCAGAGCCGTTCGTCTTGAGATCCCGAATGTGGTGATGACTGTATCTAAAACTACCCAAGCGTATATGATCATCAGGTGTCGTACACGCATTAAGGATTGCCTGATGAATGGCCCAATCTTACACTCGTGTGTCTCAATATCACGAGTGAGAGTGGACTTTCGAAGTGATATCTGGGCCATTAGTAATCCTATGTGAGGCCCAACTGGTTGGACGGTCCAAATCAACTGAGTTGGGGTCAAGTGACAGGCAGGCAGGACTTCATTGTGGGTCCCTTGTTTATTATAGTGGGACCCATTTGGATTACCATGCTTATTTTCTATTCGTTTTTTATTTTGAAGTGGCTCACTAACTAATACAGGAGCATTTTCATACCGTGCTTGAATGGGTGGCCTGTGAGATGTAGGGGCACACTTGGAGTGGGCAGCCCGTGTGAAACAGGTGATTCATGTGAGGCAGGCCCTACTCCTATGAGGTGGGTGACTCGTGTGAGGCGGTACCCATGTGATGTGGGGCCCACGAGCTTGTTTGGGCAAGGTCCTAACCAATGAGATGTGGAGCTGAGCTATAAGATAAAGGGATTGATTCGCCATGCTCTGTCAATTTAAGCTTTTAGAGCAATTAGTTAATTGTCCTTCATCACCAACACATGTTAATTCATATTTGCATTTGGGCCATGGGTGGGCTATGATGCATGGTTGGTGTAAGTTTCTTTAGTGAGCAGTTAAAAGGTGGGTCCCACCATTCTCGATCTATCAAATTATAGGTGGGAAGATTTGAAAATTGATCTTGTATATAGATTTGAATGTTATTATATATGCCATTCATGCAATATGTGATATCAGTAATAAAATATGAATTGAGCTCTTTAAATTGTTCGCATTACTAACTGCTTATAATGTTAAATGTTGTGTTTTAACCATTGATCTAGGATCTAATCACCAGCGACACCGAGAGCTTGGCCGTTACAGTTGAGTGGGCCATATCGGAACTATTGAAAAATCTAGAAATTTTTTAGAAAGCAATGGAAGAGATGGATAGAGTGATCCGCCAACATCGATGGGTCGAAGAGAAGGACGTGGCCCACCTAACCTACATTGAAGCAATCATGAAAGAGACGATGACGATGCACCCAGTGGCGCCAATGCTCGTTCCCCGCCTTGCCAGAGAGGATTGCACCATTGATGACTATGATATTCCAGCAGGGACCCGGGCACTTGTTAACATATGGACCATTGGATAGGACCCCATGATTTGGGACAGCCCGAATGAGTTCCAACTGGAGCAGTTCATCAGTCGGGTAATCGACGTGAAAGGTCAGGATTTTGAATTATTACCATTTGGATCAGGAAGGAGGATGTGTCTAGGCTATAGCTTAGGGCTTAAGGTAATTCAGCTTACTTTGGCTAATCTATTGCGTGGATTCAAATGGAAGCTCCCTGGAAAAATGATGCCCAAGGATTTGAACATGGATGAAATCTTTGGCCTATCGACGCCTAAGAAGAACCCGCTCGTGACTGTGGTCGAGCCCTGGCTTCTGGCTCATGTATACTGTGCGTGATTACTGACAATTTTCATAGTTTAAGGGCTTAATTACACTTAGTAGGTACTTAGTACTCACATGTGTACTATGTTTGTTTTGCTAATATTGTATTTGTATGTGTTGAATGATGAGAACAATACATGTATTAGGTTGCCTAAAATATTAGTTTTGTAACAATGTAGTGAGGTTTGAGACATTGTACATGTTTTGGGGCCCACCCACAGCAAATGGGCACATTTGTGAGATGGGTGTGGTAACGTGGAGTAGGAAGAACATGAATATGATGAAGCCATCCTTCCAGTCTCAAACAGGTCCGTTCATTGAGTGGGGCCCAGTTTGGATGGTTTATGTTTAAAAATCAAACCAATTGGAGAATCATATGCACCATTGTTCTTCAATTTATCTAGTTGAATATTTGACCGTTAACTACTTTCTTTTCTACCATTGTTTTGAAGACCACCAGTCAATTAGATTTCTCTTGTATTTTCTAGTAAGTGATTTACTGTGAAATATGATCCATCTATGCCACGCCTAGTAGATGGATGGATGACTAGATGTGATAGGCTGATGCATCAATCACATCCATTTATTTAGTGGACCCTAGTTTAGAGGGCTTATCTTTTCAAGATTAAACTTGTTTATAAGGCAATCATATACATCATTTCTCTTGACAATCTTAATCCAATGAATATGTGTGTTAGCTTCCTTCATTTTCTATTATCATTTTCAGAGTTGTTAAACCATAACATACTATACAGTGAAAATTATTACTTATTTGTTTTACTAATATGACATGAATATATAGAACAATGAAAGATTTGTAGAGATCCAACTCGTCATATGATACACATTTTTGCTGCCAAAATATTTAAAGCCATATAAAAGTAAGGGTTTAACTCCTATCTATAATGTTATGTACCGAGGGAAAGAACAGTAGTAGACATTTCAATTGACATCCCGAGCGTACTATAAGCGTTACTAGATCATTCGTTATTTATTAGATCTGTAAACCATTTATATTTTAAAAGTTGGAAATGTTTGATTACTCGTACTATTAATCTTTTCATCACGAATGACCTGTAAGTTTTATTTTTTTCATTTACTTTTCAATAAATATTATTTATACCTGTCAAACTTAAGTTACTCCTTATAAAGCACTTTAAATTTGTAGAAACATGTTAACATTGATCAAAATAATGTTATTATATTATAATATTATGATTTTTTTAAAAAATTTATTAAGACATCCATCTGTTAAGATTTTTCCATATATATCTTTATTATTACAAGTGACATAACTATATTACAATTTTCATAATATAGTCTAGGGTTTAACAATGGCCTCCTAACAAATTTATAGAATTGTTTACTCGGTGGTATTTCTTTTAAACCTAAGCCATACGTGCTAGGTTTCATCGGATGGATGGCTTTACTGTATTTTGATTCATCCATCTCTACTAACATCTCCCTCAGCTGTGGCCACTAATATAAATTCCTCACAAGGTAGCTTGGTGGGCCATACTTGGAATCCTTTCAGCCGTCAGAGAAGGAAAAGAAAATGATACGATTTCTTGTGCAGTGTAAAAAGACAGACATATGAGGAGCCCATCCATCTTTTTTGAAAACACACGCACACACACCCCCACACACTCACGCTAGTGGAATTTCACCACCCATGGGTACTCGAACCCTTGACTGGGTGTTGAAACTCCTGAGAGCCCATCCATCCTTCTCATGTTTATCGGATCGTCGAAGGTGGATATATTTCTTTATTTCTACGATGGGACTCTTCAACTGCTTCTGGCTGAGTTGAAAGGCATGCTGGAGCCTAAAATGTACATTTCAATTTTAAAATCTTATAGGATTTTTGTAGAGATGATCATAGGATGGAGCACTAGCCGACATGTTCAAATATAAAATAAAATAACTTCTCCTGGCCCAGTTTTTCAATTAAAAACTGAAAATTTAAAAAAAAAATAAAAATGGGGAGGGACGGAGCGTGGTGATTTGCTGCTTTGGCACATGTACATATGCATGCCATGCATGCGAAATCCAAACCGCACACAAGACGCCGCATCAAGTATGGTTTTAAGACAGATGAGTCTGATACGACTCACCTCAATCAATTGGGCTCAGTAATCCTATCCAGTTCATTAATATGAAACCCTACCAGTTCTCTCTTTCCATTAGTACTATAGTCTGCGGAGTACTTGATCGTATACATATCCAGAGGTAGGCCCACCACAAAGTTGTACGAATGATCGTATCCATCCGATCTATGTACAAATTAAATCTAATGATAGTCACCAGTTACCATTCAACTCCATTTTTCAATGGCTAGGATCTATTTTTGCAGAAAAAGTAGGACCACTTTTGATCTATCCAAGGTGGGACCTACCCCTTGATATGGGTCTTACACAAATCAACGTGGCCCATTCGGTAGTCCCACGGACTACGTTATTCTAACTTGATTTTTAGCATCTGGTGGATTCGCCGTAGATGTTGTCCAAAACGGCAATGACTCCAAACACGAAAGCCTGATCAAAGCCGGGTTGTACCAGAACACGGTACACATCTTTGCTTGACGGAGACTCAGCCTCTTCCCATGCACTCATCTGCACCGTACAAAGTAATTTTACAACACTTTAAAATCTCATGCATATTACGTACTCTGATAGAATAGAAAGGGGAGTCATTTGATACTCTGGCAGATTGTGATGGTTGATACACAGTCAGGCTGAATTTGTATATGTGCCGTGTATTAAATCAAAGTAGACTGTCCAGATTTTGGGGCCCAGTGTAGATGAATCACTGTACAGAAATCATATTGTTTCGACCATCCTAACCACAGATCTTGGAAGACTTATTTGCTGTATTTGGACTGTTGGATATCTTTCATCTGAACTTTCGGTTGAATATCCACCAATAGGATAGCTGGGCGCACAATTTGGAGGATTTAAGTTAAATTAGTTATATTCTACGTGTACAATATCTTAGTGCTTGTGTATCAACCATCACACTATGCCCGAGCATCGGTGTTTCTCTTGCAGAAACTCTCGCACGCATATACAAACATACACCGTTAGGAATGCTAACTGCACACGAGTTCTCATGAGTACACTTTGAAAATATTTAATCCTGTGGGCCCCAGTGTTAGATGGTCATGGCCAAGCAATCATTGAACCGAAAGAAATGATTGCCGCCCATTTTTGTGACCATTCTGATTAAGCGGTTAGGATCATCGGATTGGTCTGACTTTTGAGCCATGACTCAAATATGGTGTGGCCCACCAGATAAGCAATCAAGATCTTGTACACTGCCTTCTTGATTGTGCGATAGGAACTTGTATACAAGAACGTGTACAAAAGTTCACATGCAATTAGTACACTTCATTGTATTATAACCAAATCGGGCTTCAAAGATGGGAAACGGATTGGCTACTCCCGCTGCCATCAGCCAATGGCTGATAGTCGGTGCTCTGTGGCCTCCACCATGATGTATGTGTTTCATCTATACCGTCCATATATGTTTTTACATCATTTTATTGTTTGAGACAAAATATAAAATATATATCAACCTCAAGTGGACCACATTACAGGAAACAGTGTTGAATGAACTTCGACCATTAAAAATATTTTGGGGGCAATAAAAGTTTTGGATCAAGCTGATCTTTGTTTTTTCCCTTCAACTGGGTCTGTATGACCTAATCAACAGATTGGATGTCAAATAAACAGTACAATGGGCCTTAGGAGGATTTTAATGGTGGATATCCAATCATTATTTTTTTCCTGTGGTGTGGTCCACATGAGACTTATATCCCCAAATTTTTTAAATTAAAAACCTAAAATGATCTTTAGAAATGGATTAACGGAATGGATTAAACACATACATCATGGTGGGGCCCAAAGAGCACGGGAGTTGCCAATCCGTCTCCACAATGACGTTAGTTCTTCGCTATTTTTTGAATTTTCAACCGTACACCTGGCATAGTTATACGGCCATTCATTAACCCAATTTTCGATCGAACCTAATCTAAAATTTGAACTGAGAAGGTGATATGAACCATCTGATTTATCACTTCGAATTCAGATAACTGGCTATTTTACTTTTAGCCATCAATTTTATAGTCATTAATTGGATGTTTACGATTTATTGGACGGTGCGATTTTGGAGATATGCTCCATCTACAATGGGACCCTCAATTTAGATGGTTTGGATAGAGGTATATCAGTGCAAGAAATTAGAAAATATAATCTACCTGGGCCACGATATTTCCTCGACGGTCATTAATGCTGCAAGCTCTGTTGACAAAAGAGCCCTTGATTTCGAAATCCCAGTCCACATTTGGCTGCTTGGGTTCCACCTCTGATTTTATTGGTTCTTGCAATCCATGGTTTTGGCTCTTTGATACAGAAAACCAACTTTTCTTCACCTTCATAGTCCATCTGGTACCCTTTCCATTGCTTGTACACGCTCAACGCCTGAACAGTGCCACCCTGCAAATTTTCAAACACGAATCAGAAATCTGAGCCGTTCATTGGACGTGATCAAACGTGTATGTGTTGTGGCATGAAAATCAAGTTGGTTTGGCTACCAGGTGGTACACACATGCACGTTTGATGTGGATTTTATTGTTATCATACATGTGTGGCCCACCTGATGGGCTGGTGACCTGATTTTCAGACCATATGGATGGAAAAACACTCATCTGTACCTTTGGTCGGATGAAGAGCAACGTTGAGCCGTCCCCGTCTCGAAGTATCAACTGTCCCTTGGAACCAATGGTCCCACATCCATCGATCCTGAAGAACACCTTCTGGCTACGATCAGTGACCACCAAACCTCCACCGTTCACGACATGGGGCTTACTGCGAACTATGAAATCTACTTGGGTGGATGAAAAGATGAGCTTGCTTACTACAGGTGTAAGATTGGTCACTACAGCCATTTTTTTCTACTAAACTTCGATCTGATCCGCTCTTTTCTAAAAGATAAGCTACAATCAACACGATCCCAACCGTCCAATTAAGCTACGAACTCAACCCCACGATCACGATCTTGGATGGTACTCGAAATGTAGGGATTAACTAAGGTTCTCTTGTTATTTATATATGCACGTAAAGGAGAGATTGTTCTTGTTCAAAGGTTGGCCGACCTTGACTTTGATTGCTTAGTATGTTATATACAACACGTGAGTTATTTATATGTACAAGCAAGTGGGGTCCACCATGGAACCTTTATGACCTTTTATTTCAATTTGGTGCATGTGATTAGGCAGGTTAGAAGTGGAATAATGGTCCACGCCAAACTGAATAACTGGCCCACTAGCCTAACATTGACTGTTTGATCTCATGAGATATAAAGGGTATGGTATACCTAAGTGGGGTTCAAGAAAACGGTCTAGATCTAGTTTGAAAAAATGTGACTCAGTCAACTGAGTTAACTCGACTACAACAGATCTCATCAAAATCTAAGAAAAACTGAGTTTGGTCATAACTTAAAAATAACAAAACTCGATGGAACTCAAGTTCAAGACTTATCCGAGTCATTAATGTGTATTTGTGACCGTTAGTAGATGAGTTAAACGAGTTCTAGAGTTAAGGTGTAGAAACGTATGAAACATTTGTAGGATAAACATTTTGATTGCATGCAGCGGTCTTATGGATAATAAATGACTTTTCCGCATATGGAAATTTATCTGGGTGGAGCACGAAGAGCGAGTTGGTTTGTCCTACATATGGTATTGAGACTTGTTCATTGTCATTAAAGCATGGTTGGAAAACGTGTTATATGGGCCATCGTCGCTTCCTTCCGAGCGATTATAGTTAGCGTAGGAAGACGATGATCTTTAATGGAAAACAAGATCATAAGCCACCCCCGAAAGAGCTATCTGAAGAAGATATGATACAAAAATTAAGTAACATTGGAGAAGCTAGATTTGGTAAGGCATCGCACTTAAAGAAGAGGAAACGTACAGTATTGGACTATAACTAGAGAAAGAAGAGCATCTTTTTTAAGCTGCCCTGTTGGAGTGATCTGAAATTGCGACACAACTTGAATGTCATACATATTGAGAAAAATATATACATGTGACAATGTCTTCGGAACATTGATGAACATAGAGAAGAAAATAAAAGACAGTTTCAAGGCTCAATTGGATCTACAAGAAATGAGTTTAAAGAAAGATTGCACTTGCAACCACATGAAAAATCGTATACTATACCAGCAGCCTACTACACGTTGACAAAATTAGAGAGAAAGTGTTTACGTGAATGCTTGAGATCGGTGAATTTTTTCGATGGGTATGCGTCAAACATATCTCAGTGCCTAGACGTTATGGACTGTAAGGTAACAGGAATGAAAAGTCATGATTGTCACATCCTTCTGCAATGCCTACTACCGGTTGCGATTCGTGGATTCCTGATTAAGGATATCAGTGCAACACTGATTGACTTGGAGATATTCTTTAAGGATTTGTGTTCGTAATTGTTGAATGTGGATGTTATTAAACAACTGGAAAGAAACATTGTCATAATCCTTTGCAAACTTGAAAGAATATTTTCACTTGCATTTTTCGATGTCATGGTACACCTAGCGATTCACTTACTGCACGAGGCGAATCTTGCTGGCCTAGTACAATATTGTTCGATGTATCCGATCAAAAGGTGATAGAACATATTAAAATTTTTATTCATTCGACAAACTACATATATCCATGTTTTCATACTCTTAACATATTGGTTTTGTATATAGATATATTTACACACTCAAACGATTTGTAAGGAATAAGGCACGCACTGAGAGATCTATAGCTGAAGCGTATATTGATAATGAGTGTCTTACATTTTGTTCCATGTATCTTCGTGGCATAAAGACTAGATTCAACTGAGAAAATCGAAATGTCGATGAAGGACGGAGCATGAAGAAGGACTCATATCTGTGTTTGCACATAAGGTTTGTCTTTTAAGATCTCCTACTTTCATGATATGGACCTTAGGGATCTAGTAAAGGCGAGGTGGTATGTGTTGCATAATTGTGAAGAAATAGATTTGTACTTGGAGTAAGTCTTCCCTTGATTATTGTTCTCTACATTGATGATATTAATGTTTCTTGTTGATGATGTGTCATTTATGTGTGGCGAACACATAGACGAGATGAAGTCCAAATTCCTTGCAAGTTATGATCGAATGCATCAGGATCAGTTTCCAGAATAGTTTTCAAAACATGTAAGATTTCACATTGTATTTCACTGCACTTAGAATTTTCGTTGTATTGCACATTATATGAACCTAAGAAAATTCCTAAACAATTACATTCTTTACATGATAATAAATGAAGACATTGCACACAAGCAACTCTGCGGATGGGTCTAATGCATTATACTCACTGGCGTGTGGCCCTGATAGATGTGTATCTAGATATACAGGTTATATTGTAAACGGGATTCAATTTCACAACGAAGAACGTGAGAAGTATAGGACCATACAAAATAGTGGGGTGGTTGTGAAGGGAACGAATGAGGAGGATAAAATTGACTTTTATAACATTTTGACAAATATTATTGAGCTGAATTATTGTATGAGAAAGCGGGTGTACTTATTTAAATGTGATTGGTGAGACATTGAAAATAAGATTGAGAATACAGACCGAAACTACTTTACGAGTGTAAATTTATCTCGGAAGTGGTTTAAGGATTACGCATTTGTCCTCGCCAGACAAGCCGAACAAGTATTTTACCTTGCTAACACCAAGTTAGGCAGCTTTTAGCACGTGGTGCAAAAAATAAAGTCCAGGAACGTATTTGACGTTCCCGTACTAGAAGTTGAAGATAGTGAGGACGGGAGAAATGACACGTCTAGAGTTGAACAAGCATATCAAGAAGATGTGCCATCTAGGGATATAGGGACTGATTCAAGTGTTAATATTGATGTGATGCAATTGGACAGAGATGATGTGCCACCTGATCATGTTGATACCTCAATAGTACATGACATTGTTAGAGATGATATCGGTTTCATTGAGGGATCCATTACAGACGATTAAGAGGAAATACTGATCAACGATAATGATAGTGAAGAAGAAATAGTCCTAAGCGATAATGATATAGACGACGATTATTAAATGTATACATGATTTACGTGTCAATTTTCAATTCGAATATGTATATTTAATATAGAATGATAATGTGTAATAAAATTTTCAAGAGTTATATATTAAAGTTTATGTTTTTATTATATTTTACTTGCATTATAGTGTAATGGTTTAATCATATTTCAATCATCTCTCTAAGCATAAGCACAAATATATTGTACCGTCAACATTACTTGTATAATGTTTTAGTATATTCCACTTGTATTGACATTGTTTAAATTTATAAGTTTGTAGCTCGCACATATTCAGTGATGGCACCAGGTAGGAGAGCACGTCGTTCCCGCACTGGATCTACCCCTTCTACACGTGATGTAAAGGAGACAGTATCGCTGTCACATGTTGCATCGCAGGCATCTGATCCCTCAATCGCGCATACACTGGGCACTACATGTAAGTCTAGACATATATTTCTTTTAATGACTTTAATTTATGTTTAGACTTACACATTTCTTTTGCAATAGCGTCATCGACCAACCGACGAGGATGTGGACTCACGCGTGGGTTGCTTTTAGAGCGACTTATGCGTGAGGGTGGGGTGAAGGTAGAGTTCCCACAAGACTGCATTAGACCTGTTGGGAACAATGTCAAACTGTTTACGTTGGAGGTCGGTGTCTTATGCCGATCTCTGATCCCCTGCCACCCCCTGTTGGGCAGACGTGACAGATGATGTACAACAGCTCATCCGTCAGCGCCTTCAGATAAATTTAAGTAAATTAAAATTTATTTTATAAAAGTTTATTTACGGTTAAGTTATTTTCTTAATAAGTTTATTACCTTAATCTATTATTTACGAAATTGCAGGATAAATTTAACTTGCATTTGAATGTTCCGAACATTTTCTATGCCGTCGACGACATGATCAAGGAGCAGTTCAATGAGTACCCCTCCCTATTACATAAGCTGTACAAGCGGTGCATGAGCCATGAGGAGGGCACACTGTCCGCACCACCGCACGTGACCCATGACGACTGGCGGATACTCTACGATAGATTTTCGTCTGATTCTTTTCAGGTAATATTTACATATTTACGATATCTTAAGGTAACAATTAAATTCGCAATTAATAACAATGTATTATGAATAATGTGTTCAAAAGAGGAGCAAAATAAATTCTGATAACAGGGGAAGGTTAAAAGTGAACCACGTAGCTGGTTTAAAGTCATTTGTAGAAATTCGTCACGATATGGTAAGAAATTACAGGTAATTATTAAGTTGATATATTCTTTCCATGCATTTAGATTAACTCTATTGTCCTTTTAATTATGCAGCGAGATTCCTTCACTGGCCAGGAGCCCGGACCAGTAGACCTCTACAGAGGGACTCATTATTGACAGGCGACGGGATCTTAAGTACATCTTAGAGCAGGCAAGATTTAGGTAAAAATCCTTAAATTGTAAAATTTAATTCAATTAAATTATAATAATATCATTATTTAAAGAAAATTCATATATTTTCATTATAAGCGGCGATGGACACCTTACGCAGTCAACCTACTCCCGATGGTACTCAGTGGAGTGAACCAGAGATCCTGACTGAGGTGCACCCATTCTGGATATGTGCGTGGGCTTAACCATGTTGGCAAGCTCTGGTATCCGCTAGAGCTACCTCCACCTGATCCATCGTCGTTGGCAAGAGCGCCACCCGCGAAGCTGATATCGCAGAAAGAGATTCAGCAGCTACAGGTCATCGTCCATGACATCAGAGAGTAGCTAGAGAGGCAGATGAAAGAGCAGGAGAGGAGGATGGAGGAGATGGCGAGGCAGAGGGACGAGCAGGAAAGGAGGAAGATGGAGGAGCAGGCGAGGCAGAGGGAGCGGGAGAAGAGGATAGAGGAGATGCAGGTGGAGCATGAGCAACGAATGATGGAGATGTTTCAGGCTCTCGCTGGACGCTTACCCACCAATGCTCCACCACCTCCGTCTTCATCTTTGTGATTTTTTATATTTTATTTATAATGTTAAACTTATATGTATTTATGTGTGAATGAATTTCATGTTGATGGATGTAGTTTATGTTTGGATGGATTTACGTACTTTGGGTTTAAATGGATGTGAATGTGAATATGATGAAATATATTACATAACAGGTGTATATCATGAAGAATATGATGAAATATATTGCAACAAGTGTATATCAGGAATTTTATGCTGGAATAGTGAAAAAAAAAAAGACACTTTAACCAACGAAAATTTTCGTAGGCAAAGGTCTCATCCACGTTTTTAACCTACGAAATTTTCGTAGGTAAAAGTCTCATCTATGTTTTTACCTACGAAAATATTTGTAGGTAAAAGTTCTGTAAATATTTTCAGCTACAAAACTATTCGTAGGTATAAGTTTTGTAAATATTTTTACCTACGACAATATTCGTAGTAAAAAGTTTTGTAAATATTTTTATCTATGAAAAAATTTGTATGTAAAAATTTTATAAATATTATTAGATACGAAAATATTCGTAGGTATATATTTTGTAAATATTTTTACCTATGAAAATATTCATAGGTATATGTATTCACTACCAAAAAAATGAGCAAAGGCTACGGACTATGTAAACTTTTAGATATGGATATAAACTGTAGCTATATTATTACGGATTTAATCCGTAGCTAAAACTTATTTAATCTGTAGCTAAAACGTACCTCCCCATTGGACCATATTAGAGACTGACGATGCTTAAGGGGCTTCATGGGGCCCATTTCAATGTATGTATTTTATCTAAGCTGTCCATAAATTTTGAAATATTATTTCAGTGCATGAGCTCAAAAATTAGAAAGATTAAAAGTCTAAGTGGACCACACAATAAGAAATAATGAAAAATAAATTTATAACATTAGTATGTGGTGTGGTCCACCTACAACTTCGATCTAACTCATTTTTTGAATCAACCCTAAAAATGAGCTGTTAAAATTAATGGACAAAGTGGATAATTAACATACACAATAGAGGGCCCCACAAGTCCTAAAATAAATCAAGATGGAGATGTCCGTTCCGTCACCCCAAAAACACAATCCTACCCATGCTCCTCTCCCGCGCGCACCCAATTTTCCAAAACCAACCCCCCCCCCCCCCCCCTCTCACCTGCGCACTCACCCTCCCTCGCCCTCTCTCTCTCTCTCTCTCTCTCTCTCTCTCTCTCAGCCTCTCCCTTTCTCTCACCCTGTCTCAATCTCCTGCGCTCCCTCACTCTCTCTCTCGCTAGGGTTTTCAAAACCCCCTTTCGCTGTAAACTCACCATTGATCTATGAACACATCCTATGCTATGGTTTTCAAAACCCCTTTCATCCAACCCTCATCAAACTCATCCACCAGCCGTAGCCCCCGTGACCACAGCCTTCGTCCGCAGCCACCGCCCTTGTTCGTGTCTGCTTGATCCTCCAAGGAGTCCTAGCTAGTTAAAAATTTCAGGCATTTAACAATCATCTTATTACAATTTCTTCTTTGCTCAGGTGTGTGATGATAGATCTATTTTTGTTTTGAATTTCTTTGCAATGAAAAAAATATCAACAATTTCCCTCCGTTTGCATGTCAGATGCTTGTCAAAATGCCAATCCCAAGGAAGGGAGTATTCAGGCAGCCCAATTCTAAGTTGATGTAAATGCAACGACCCACACAAAATTTGTAAATAGTTAAATCAAGTCAATTACATAAAAATCAATTGTAATATAGTTAGATAAGCATGCCATTAAAAAAGAAAACTATTTAGGTAAGCAACAATTAGATTTACCTATATTTTTTTCCTGTTTTAAGAATCTGGACGTGCAGACTGTATTCCAGAAACTAGGTCATTGTTTTTGTTTTCGGATTAAAAAAAGTTGGATCTGTTTACTTGGCTTAACTCCATAGAAAAATCGTCTTTTTGACAATCCCATTCTAATTCTATTACCTCTTGGTGCATAGCGGAATGATGGCATTGCTACAAAATTGTAGTTCATTTTTGTTTATTTTTCTCTGTCTTTTATCTAAATGTAGTTTGTTGTTGGATCATAATTTCCTTTTCACTTCCAAGGATGAAAGGGCCTTTTGATGCTTTTGAACATGTTGGTTTCAAAACGTTCTTAGGGGTCACTGTTTTTGTAATGAATTGGGATGCTGATGGAACAAGTTGCAGTCTTATTTTGGAGTACAACCCTCTAGTAGACTTTGTTGAGCTTCCTGATACAAGCAAGGCCTATATTATCGCAACCTCTTGAGTGGAGTTATCAGAGGGGCACTAAAAATGGTGAGAATTCCATCTCTCTCTCTCTCTCTCTCTCTCTCTCTCTCTCTCTCTCTCTCTCTCTCTCTCTCTCTCTCTCTCTCTCTCTCTATCTATCTATCTATCTATCTATCCATCTACATCTACCTAGCTACCTACTTACCTACTAACGGGTTTAAACATGCCATAGCTCATCGAAAATTTTGTATGGAAATAAACTATCTGGTATGGAGCAAAACATTTGTTACTAATTTGCTTATGCATTCTGTTGCTTACCTTGGGCTTTGGTTGCACCAAATATTATGAGTTTTCATGATTAATCAGTTTAAATTGGTGCAAAGTATTTGGAAATTTCTCAACTTTAGTGCATGCATGAATTATGGAATTGTGGGCATTTCTTAACTTAAAGGAGTGTTAGTTCTCTTCAATATGTTTGTTTGTGGATTCCTATTCAAAGCTTTTGCATGTGTCTTTGGATAATAATATGTTTACCTCTAGGTACTCTATCAGTTTTTTGCAACATGAGTTGTTCTGATTCTAATTCTGTGAATTTTCCATACTTTTCTTCACTTAAATTTCATAAAAAGATGGTTTTGGTTTGCCTAGGAGTCCAATCAATGACGACCCAAGTTTCCAGACTTGGGAATCTTTAATTTTGTTGTACAAATGGGTTCATTTCTCTACTGCTTTGTTACAATTAGCAAGAATTCTGCTACTTTATTCATTTATTTGACTATAAAGTATATTTTCCCTATAAATATGAATTGTGTTCATTTCTCTTTTATATATTTCTACCATTTCATTTCTCTAGTATTGCCATGCCAGAAGTGGCAATTTCTTGAGTCTAGAATGGAATGAACGTTCATTTTTCAATAAATTGTTTCCTAAATTCTTTTCTTATGGGAAGATCTGGAATTACCATTAGGCATGCAACATTTTCCTTTAGAAGGGCACATGTTTTGTAAGAGGCATATGTCTTGCTGCCAAATAATTTGTTTCTTAAAGCTTCCCAATGTCAAAGTTAGCATTAAAGTGACTCTACTATTATAGCTGTGAACATAATGATTTAAAGGAGAAATGTTATGCATATTTTCTCACATAAGGTTGATGGTTATCTTTGTGGCAAATGTATGCATGACAGGGCTACTCATTAGGTGGGCCTCGCCATCAACATGTCTTACCCTAAAAACCAGTTTGATCCACTCATTGGTTGGGCCATCAACAGAGAGAGTTTCTCTAAACCCAGTGAAGTCAAGGCTATGTGAGGTTCAGAGTTCGGGGAAGGAAAAATCCAAAATTGGATATATCAAACTAACGTCATTTGGGTGTCCGCTCAGAGAATTCAAGCTCTCCTTTGAGTTTCATTTGGTTCATAAGTAAATATATTGGTAGTCAAAATGTGGTTTGCTTTGTTTATAGATTTCTGTGTTTGTTACAAGTAGAGGCATGGCAAAAGGAAAATGTTTAAGCTAACTTCATTCATTTCTAATTCTAGGTTGTAACAAAGTCCATTGTTAATTAACTGCATTTTAGTTTTCGTTTTACCTATTAAAACTTGTATTACCACTGCATACTCAGGATAGGGTGGATTTGAATGAGATTTAGATGCGCCAATTTCCATGTAATATGTTCTAAAAGAGAATTTTCTTATAGGAGCTGTCAAGGAAGCTATTGAAACTTTAAGAAGTAATAATGTCAATGCCTTTGTGTTGGACCTTCGAAATGACAGGTTATTCACTTTTTAATGTGCATCCACGTTTGCATTCACCCTTTAAGTGTGCTTCTAATATACTGAAATTTGGTGTAGTGGTGGATCTTTCCTAGAAGGAATTGAGATCTAGTAAGCTTCTTCACAGAATCAACAGAACAACGCAACGCATCTATTGTATGCATTTACTTTACTTTTTTTTTTCTATATTTTGTTATATACGATGTGTTTTTTTATACCATGGTCAATGAAATGTATTTTGTTATATACCATGGTCTTCTATACTCATGATTCATATAGGTGCACTTATGGAATTTTGGTCTTGAAGGATGTAAGCTAGCTGATCTTCGGTTGGTTATTAATCATTCAACAGAAATGCCATTACGGCTAGTGCAGGGATGGCCTAGATTGCACCTGCTTGCTTTCATTTCTTTTCTTTTAATGTGTGTAGCCCACATTGACCTCCATATGGTACCTAAAATAATTATACCTAAAACTTCCAAATTGACTTGCTATGGCCCACCTAAGATCGTAGTGCCCATGTAAATTTTTTGCTGATATTTCATATCAAATTTTAACAGGGCAGATATTGGGACCCGCAAACAGTTGCTTTTGGATGTATTGGTAAATGCTTTGACACAAATAAGCTCAGAGTAAGTTTTAGATACTCTTGCATATTAGCATTTGATATCTCTCTTTTAAAAATAAAAATAAAAAAATTTTAAATGCAGTATCGTAAGTTTTCATTCACTAACTTTCTTATGACGCATCTAATGATGAGTAAAATTAATGCAGGGATGAACGTGATGAGGTCAAACACCGTCTTCCTCAAGGATAACTACTCCCAATCCACAGAGCTTCTCTAGACTCCACACAGAGACTTCTCGAATCCACAAGGAAAGAAAGTAAGAGAATAGGAATAAACTCTAATAAAATTTAAAATTAATTGCTGAATGAATAAAAATGAGTTTACACCCCTTTAAATAAGGGAACCAAGCAATAGGAAAGAAATCAGACTCAAACCACAACTAAAACTCCTAGAATCCGTAACTTACTATAAATAGTAAACTTACTATTTATAAACGGTCGTGATGTCTACTAGTGCGCAAGGTTTTTGGCCAAAAATAGTAAGTGTCCTATTTGGCTTCACCAAACCGTTCTCCTAATTATCCTAAACACTTTTCATGTTGGACACAACTCTTAAAGCCCAACAGATGAAGAGCTATAAGCAAACTAAAACTTACTATTTATAGCAAAAATGAAATTAAAATGGGGAAACGACCGTCGATCGGGGTTTCTCACAAATCCAAGTTGTGCAACCTAGCATAGAGGGTTGGTTGGCTAAAGTAGCTTGTTCTACCCCAAAATCATATATTTTACGTCAAATGACTCATTCCGGATTGTGAGATACGCTCGATCTAAGGTCCAACGGTCCGGATCACTTATGTCGTCAACCGTGCCTTTTCTGATCCATCTTGGCCATGAAATTGTCCGCGACCCGCTCTACATCAGTCCCCTCCACTTGAAAAGAGCTCGTCCCTGAGTTCTCATCCTGCGCTGGTTCATGATACTAGGTCAGGTCCGCGACGTTGAAAGTCTGTGAGATCGCCATATCATCTGGAAGATCAACGACATAAGCGTTATCATTGATCTTTCGGATGATCAGTACCAGTCCAATCTTCTTATTTTTTAACTTGTTGTACGTCTCGGTCGGAAATCTCTCTTTACGTAGATGGACCATAACGCTGTCGCCCACCTCAAACACCTTTTGTCGCCGGTGCTTGTCCGCTTGTTCCTTGTACTTCTCGTTCGAGGCATGTAGCTTGGCCTGCACTTCTGCATGGATGCCCATGATCTTATCTGTTATATGTTCTATTGCAACACTCGTGCCTGGATGCTTGGGCAAAGGGAACAAGTCAAGTGTGTGGCGAGGCACTCGTCCGTAGATAATCTGGAACGATGATTTTTCTGTTGAGCGGTTCACCATGTTGTTGAACACAAACTCTACTTGAGACAAGGCCAAGTCCCACTGCTTCAGCTTTTCTCCTGCAATACTGGGAAGGAGGTTTCCCAATGTGCGATTCACAACTTCGGTCTGCCCATCAGTCTGTAGGTGGTAAGCACTGCTGAATTGAAGTTGTGTATCGAATCGAGTCAACAAAGTCCACCAAAAGTGACTAATGAACTTCGTGTCATGATCAGAAGTAATGGTCTTAGGGACCTTGTGTAGCCGTACGACCTCCCTAAAGAATAGATTCACCACATGTGTTGCATCGAGGGTCTTCTTGCATGGGATAAAGTGCGCCATCTTGGAGAAACGATTGACCACTACGAACACTGAATCCATGCCACGTTGTGTTCGTGGAAGACCAAGCACGAAGTCCATTGATAAATCCTCCCAAGGGCCGTCAGGCACAGGTAACGGGGTATAGAGGCCCGTATTCTGAGATTATCCCTTACAGGTCTGACAAATATGACAACGTTGTATGACTCTTCCCACATCACGTATTAATTATGGCCAGTAATACCGATCTTCCATAAGAGCTCGCGTCTTATCTTTCTCAAGGTGTCCACCGAGGCCACTTCCATGTAACTCCTAAATAATTTGTTCCCTTAGAGAACTTTGGGGGATGCACAATCGATTTTCTTTGAAGAGAAAATCGTCTTGTATATGAAGGTCACTGGGGTGACCTTCTTAGCACTTTATCCAAGAATCTATGAAATCTTCATCCTCGGCATATAGCTCCTTGAGACAGTCGAAGCTGATCACCTCGTTGCTCTTCGTAACCAGTAGTGATGTACGACAACTAAGTGCATCAGTCACCTTGTTCTACTGTCCTAACTTATGCTTCAGAATGAAAGTAAATTCCTGTAAAAATGCAACTCATCTAGCATGCACACGATTCATGTTAGTCTGACTATTAATAAACTTTAATGCTTGATGGTCAGTGTACAGAACAAACTCTCTTTGAATCAGATAATATCGCTAATGTCGTAACGCCTGAACAACTGCATACAACTCAAGCTCATAAGTCGACTACTTCTTTCGTGCTTCATTGAGCTTCTCGCTGTAGAAGGCTACCGGCCTGTCTTCTTGTGATAATACTCCCCCAATTCCGACGTATGAAGCGTCACACTCAACCTCAAACAATTTATCAAAATTAGGAAGCACCAAGATCGGTGTTGTAGATAAATGATGCTTGATCTGGCGAAAGCTCTTGTCAGCTTCCCCTTTTCATGCAATCTGTTATAAGCACAACTATGGTGCTAAAAAATCTCGCACAAATCGACGATAGAAAGTCGTCAAACCGTGAAAACTCCTCACCTCATGGATGTTTGTCGGGATTTGCCATTCCCTAATAGCTCGCACCTTTTCATCATCTACCCGAATTCTTGTGGACGTTACAATAAATCCTAAAAATAACAGGTTATCAGTTAAAAAACTACACTTTTTCAAGTTGAGGTACAACTTGTTATCTTGTAGGACTTGCAGCACCTTCCTGAGATATTCTTTGTGCTCCACCTCATCCTGACTATAAATCAATATATCATCAAAATATACTACCACAAATTGGCCAGTGAACGATTTTAGAACTTGATTAATCAAACGTATAAAAGTACTTGGTGCATTTGATAGGCCAAATGGCATGACCAGCCACTCATACAATCCTTCCTTTATTGTGAATGCTGTTTTTCACTCATCACCAGGTCGAATACGAATCTAATGGTACCCGCTCCTTAGATCTAGTTCAGAGAATACCTTGGCCCCTCCTAGCATATCGAGCATGTTGTCCAACCGGGGTCTTGGAAACCGATATTTGATGATAATTTTTTTAATTACTCGGCTGTCGACACACATGCTCCAACTTTTATCTTTTTTTGACGTTAATAATACTGGTACAACACATGAGCTCATGCTCTCTCTCAATAGACTCTTATGGATTAATTCCTCCACTTGCCTCTGAAGTATCTCACACTCCTTCGGACTCATCAGACAATGAGGGCGGTTGGGTAGGCTAGCCCCAGGGATGAGGTCTATGTGATGTTGGATGTCCCTTATGGGGGGCAATCCATCAGGTAAATCTTTAGGCCAGACTTCTTTGAATTCGTTTAGCAACAGTTTTAAACTTGGAGGGATGTTTGAGGGTTCCTTTACCTCGCCCTTCTCCACTACGGTGTATACCTCACTGGTTTCCTTAGATTCCTCCATGAAATCCCGAATGGTCAAGAAAGAACTCCCCTTCACTTTATAAGCTTCAGGGTGGTTCCCTGGTGCCATAGGGGCAAGGATTATTTTTCAACTATCCTATACGAATATGTAGACGTTGTCTAGTCCCTGATGGGTCGCATCACTGTCCGACTGCCAGGGTCGACCGAATAGCATATGGTAAGCTTTCATATCGACCACATCACAAAGTATTTAATCCTTATAATATTTACCAATTGAAAACGAGATAGTGCATTGTTTAGTTACCTTGGTCTCATTCACCTTTTTTATCCAGCCAATTGAGTACGAGGAAGGATGTCTCGTCGTGGGTAGCTGCAACTTGTCCACCATCACCCTTGAGAGGATGTTCTCACTGCTACCACTGTCCGTGATCACATCACAGACCTTTCCACTGATAGTGCACCGAGTACGAAATATATTATGTTGCTATAGGTGTACTTCCATTCGTGGGGTATATAGTAGTCGCCTCACAACTAGAGATTCACCACGATCCTCGCTTGTCAATTCATCGCCACCTGCTATTTCTTCAGTGGTTTGTTCATATTCATCAAAGTCACGATCTTCTTCTATGGCCTCACCTTCAGTGCCCCTTTCGTTTATAATCAACTGTGCTGTCGGACATTAAGGACAAGTGTTTGATAAGTGACCTGGTTGGCCACAGCGGTAGCAATTGTTTGGCCTTGGCCGAGCATAAGGATTTGGAATCCTACTCGGGCCCGCTGTTGTGGGTGCTGCCTGTTGAGGTCTGAATGAGCCGCTCCCCATATCACGGTTTGCAGGTGGAGGAGGTTGAGGATGCTCTCCTACCGGATCATTTCCTCGAGCCGACACTGGATCCTATGTGGGACCCGTCATAGGGGGTCGATTTGAAGGATAGGGACGAGCAGCTCTTGCAAGTTGTGTTTCTGCCCTCCCCGCCAATTGAACTGCTTCATCTACGATCCGACTGGGTATATTTGAACTTGGTCCTGAATTGTCGGTTGTAACCCACCTATAAATCGTGCCACCTTCTGTGACTCAGATTCTAACAGATCGTTTCGTGTAGCCAACCGTTGAAATTCTTCAGTGTAATCTGTAATAGTTCAATTTTCTTGTTGGCAATTCTGGTACTACTGGAATAATATCTTCTCATAATCACTGGGGAGAAATCATGATCGAAGAAGACATCTCATCCGAGGCCATGAAGCGATGGGCACCTTGTTCTGATGAGCTCGTGAGAGTTGTAATTGTTCCCACCATGCAGAAGCATCAGATTTTAATTTAAACGCTATAAATTTTACCTTTTTATGATCTGACACGTCCATATAATCGAAATTTCTCTCTACTTCGGCTAGCCAATCGAAGAAATCTTCTATGCGTAATAAACCGTTAAAACTGCGAAGTTCAGCCTTACCTCGATAGTCTTTTTCAGCACGATCTGGATGATCACCTCCATGGATTGGTCGTCGGGCAAAACCCTCATTAATGTCATCGTCGCTAGAACTTGAATCATCTGGTGTAGCCCTACGGTTTGCCACTGGTAGTACTCTGCGATAATCAGAGTCATGTCGTACAACAACCAAGGGTGGTGGAGCGACCATAGGTGGTGGAGCACCGCCTAGGGTTCGGGGCGAAAGTAGCACATCCGCAAGACAGTCAAGGGTTGCCTGCAGCCCTTGCATGATCAACTGACTCTCCCGATGGAAATCTTACATTCTTTCCGAAAGATAACGAATCTCTGGATCACTGTCCACAAGATTTTGATTCATATCTTCGTTGTTTGCCATCGGCCTGAGGGAAAACCTCTCTCTGATACCAAATTAATGCAGGGATGTACATGATGAGGTCAAACACCGTCTTCCTCAAGAATAACTACTCTGAATCCACGGAGCTTCTCTGGACTCCTCACAGAGACTTCTCGAATCCACGAGGAAAGAAAGTAAGAGAATAGGAATAAACTCTAATAAAATTCAAAATTAATTGCTGAATGAATAAAAATGAGTTTACACCCCTTTAAATAAGGGAACCAAGCAATAGGAAAGAAATAAGACTCAAACAACAACTAAAACTCCTAGAATCTGCAACTTACTATAAATATTGTGATGTCTACTAGTGCGCAAGGTTTTTGGCCAAAAATAGTAAGTGTCCTATTTGGTTTCACCAAACCGTTCTCCTAATTATCATAAGTACTTTTCATGTTGGACACAACTCCTAAAGCCCAACGGATGAAGAGATATAAGCAAACTAAAACATACTATTTATAGTAAAAATGAAATTAAAATGGGGAAACGACCCTTGATCAGGGGGTTTCTCATAAATTCGAGCTGCACAACTTGGCATAGTGGGTTGGTTGGCTAAAGTAGCTCGTTCTACCCCAAAATCATATATTTTATGTCAAATAACTCATTCCAGATTGCGAGATATGCCTGATCTAAGGTCCAACGGTCCGAATCACTTATGTCATCGACCATGCCTTTTCTGATCCATCTTGGCCATGAAATTGTCCTCGACCTACTTTACATCAGTCCCCTCCACTTGAAAAGAACTCATCCCCGAGTTCTCGTACTGCGCTGGTTCATGATACTAGGTCAAGTTCGCGACGTTGAAAGTCTGTGAGATCGCCATGTCATCTGAAAAATCAACAATATAAGCGTTATCATTGATCTTTCGAATGATCGGTACCAGTCCAATCTTCTTATTTTTCAACTTGTTGTACGTCCTGGTCAAAAATCTCTCTTTACGCAGATGGACAATAACGTGATCGCCCACCTCGAACACCTTTTGTCGCCGGTACTTGTCCGCTTGTTCCTTGTACTTCTCGTTCGAGGCATGTAGCTTGGCCTGCACTTCTGCATGGATGCCCATGATCTTATCTGCTATATGTTCTGCTGCAACGCTCATGCCTGGATGCTTGGGCAAAGGGACCAAGTCAAGTGTGTGGCGAGGCACTCGTCCGTACATAATCTGGAACGGCGATTTCTCTGTCGAGCGGTTCACCATGTTGTTGAACGCAAACTCTGCTTGAGACAAGGCCAAGTCCCACTGCTTCGGCTTTTATCCTGCCATACTGTAAAGGAGGTTTTCCAATGTGTGATTCATAACTTCGGTCTGCCCATCAGTCTGTGGGTGGTAAGTACTGCTGAATTGAAGTCATGTATTGAATTGAGTCCACAAAGTCCACCAAAAGTGGCTAATGAACTTCGTGTCACAATCAGAAGTAATGGTCTTAGGGACCCCGTGTAGCCGTACGACCTCCCTGAAGAATAGATTCAACACATGTGTTACATCGAGGGTCTTCTTACAAAGGATAAAATGCACCATCTTGGAGAAACGATCGACCACTACGAACACCGAATCCATGCCACATTATGTTCGTGAAAGACCAAGCACGAAGTCCATTGATAAATCCTCCCAAGGGCCGTCAGGCACAGGAAACGTGGTATAGAGGCCTGTATTCTGAGATTGCCCCTTGAAGTCTAACAAATATGACAACGTTGTATGGCTCTTCTCACATCACGTACTAATTGCGGCCAGTAATACCGCTCTTGCACAAGAGCTCGTGTCTTGTCTCACCCAAGGTGTTCACCGAGGCCACCTCCATGTAGCTCCTTAATAATCTGCTCTCTTAGAGAACTTTGGGGGATGCACAATCGATTCCCTTTGAAGAGAAAATCGTCCTATATATGAAGGTCATTGGGGTGACCTTCTTGGCACTTTATCTAAGAATTCTTGAAATCCTAATCCTCGGCATACAACTACTTGAGACCAGTCGAAGCTGACCACCTCATTGCTCATCATAACAAGTAGTGATGCATGACGGCTACGTGCATCAGCCACCTTATTCTATTGTCCTAACTTATGCTTTAGAATGAACGTAAATTCTTATAAAAACGTAACCCATCTAACATGCACACGATTCAAGTTAGTCTAACTATTAATAAACTTTAATGCTTGATGGTTAGTGTACAGAATAAACTCTCTTTGAATCAGATAATGCCACTAATGTCGCAGCGCCTGAACAACTACATACAACTCAAGCTTATAAGTTGACCATTTCTTTCGTGCTTCGCTGAGCTTCTCACTGTAGCTTCCAGCGAGCGATGGGGACTGATTTGCAGCTCAGCACCGCATACCATCTGCAGACCGATGCCCAGACAGAGAGGGTCAACCAGATCCTTTAGGATATGCTTCGGGCTTGCGCGATTGATTTTGGGGGTAGCTTGGATGAGCATCTACGATTGGATGAGTTCGCATACAATAACAACTATCAGGTGACCATCGACATGGCTCCTTTTGAGGCACTATATGGCAAACCATGCAGATCACTGAGTTGCTGAACCGAGGTTGGAGAGCATCGTCTCCTAGGTCCCGAGCTTATGCAGGAGACGTCAGAGGCTATAGATATCATCAGGCAGAGGATGCGCACAGCTCAAAGCTGCCAGAATAGTTTTGCTGATTGTCGGCGTCATCCCTTAGAGTTTGATGTAGGGGACCATGTGTATCTCAAGGTCTCGCCCATGAAGGGCGTAGTTCGATTTGGAGCGAAGGACAAGCTTGCCCCGAGATTCATATGACCTTTTGAGATCACTGAGGACGTTGGCGCTATGGCCTATCGACTTACCTTGCCATCTCAGTTATCTGGCATTCACAATATTTTTCACGTCTCCATGTTGAGGAAGTATGGGTCAGACATAGTTCCCGTTATTGATTGGCAGCCGCTGGAGGTTCGTGAGGACGCTTCTTACATCAAGCAACTAGTTGGTATCCTTGATCGGAAGGATCAGGTCCTCAGGACCAAGGTCATTCCTTTGGTAAAGATTCGGTGGGGTCACCATTCTGTAGAGAAGGCTTCTTGGGAGCATGAAGTCGAGATTCGAGAGCGTTATCCTCATCTCTTTGATGGTTGATCATGTGATGTATTTTGTATGTTATCTCTGGTTTTATATAGTGATGTTATGTTTTTTATTCCTCGTGAGTTATGCCTAGTTGCGATGATTGTGTAAATTTCGAGGATGAAATTTTTATTAGGAGGGGAGAGCTGTAAGACCCGTATCCTAGACCGTACCATTTCGTAGACTTCCCCGGTCTTACCGGTTGAATTCCAGCAACCTTCGACCCTTAATCGATATTTACGCACGACCCTGATTCGTACGCCGTCAACCCGAGTCGACTCAACCCAAGACCATTACCATAGCGACCGCGCCATCGCTGCGGTTCCGATGCCGCGACTCGTGCGCCGAGGCGATACCCTGGTCAAGAGATGTGAGTCAGCGTTCGGTGCGAGGAAAATGCCGCGCGTTGCGAAACCTAAGAGAATCTCTACAAGGTATCACATCAATCCCATCAATCAATCAAATCTCATCACATCTCATGTCAAGTACACATCACCTTTCACCCATACCCAAGCAACCACAAAAGTCAAAAGGGTCTTACAATCCAATGCCTTTTTTACACAAAAGGCCACCAAGTCAACAAAGCCTTACACACCCATCTCTCTCCCATCCATCACTCCATCACCCCATCACCTTACATCTCCTTACAACTCTCTCTCTTTCTCATTTCTCATCTCATTTTCTCAAGCAACCAAATCCCATACGTATGAGTCTCTCCCTCTCTTCGAAAACTCCAAGTGTGGTCTACCTTTCTTACCCCATCATCTCCCATCTCAACCATTCATTCCTCATCGCCTCCATTGGAATCAAAGCTAAGGAGCTAAGGAACCCATAGAAGCAAGAAGATTGAACGGTGGGTGTTTAATAATAGTAGTTTTTCATATTTTTTTTATGGGCCAAGTGAGGCCAACCGATCAATGGTTTGGATCTCACTTGGGACCCTAAGATGTGGCCGATGGCCCATTTTGATCATCATGATCATTCCATGAAGGGGCCAATCTCCATGGACCCCATCATAATGTTTATTTTCTTGCCTTAAATAGGTCATCTAGACTGTCCATATTGGTGGGGAAAGGATCTCCACCGTTGATTTTTGATTTCTATGGACCCATGTGTTAAGGGACCCACTTGATGTATGATTCATTGCAAGGGAGGGCCCATAGTGTCGGGGTCCCTCCATCACATGCTCCCCACTCTATTTCTCTCTCTCTCTCTCTCTCTCTCTCTCTCTCTCTCTCTCTCTCCCTCCCTCCCTCCCTCTCTCTCTCTCCTTTTTTTGATGATATGGTTGTGTGGCCCACTTGGATGGACCCCACCTTGTATGTGTTATATCTACACCATCCACCCTTTGGTGGCCCACCTAAGTAAAGCCCACCTCAATGCATGTGCCGTGACTAAACCGTCCAGCGTCTGGAACGCTGGACGTGATTTAAACACAAATATAAGCTTGGTTCAAGCTTTGGGGGTGGACCATCAGTGTAGGCCCTACCTTGATGTATGTATTCAATCCACGTCGTCCATTCTTTTCCTGAGTTCATTTTAGGCGTTGAGCCGAAAAATGAAGTTAATCCGTTCATTGGGCGGGCCATACCTCTCAAAACAGTGACTCTCACCATTTAAATTAATTTTAATTTTTCTACAGGCATAAATGTATTCAATAGCGAACTCATTGGGCTTGTCTTGAGCCAGGGAAGCTAGTGAACGGGGTGGATTTATGTGATGCGGGCCACACACCCGAAAAACAGTAAGATCATGTATTTTCAAAAAAAAAAGGTAGAAGGAGGGTGCTGCAGCAGGCGCTGCAGCTGTCAGCGCTGCCGGCTCCAGGAGGACGGACCAGCGTCCCAACGACTGTTGCTGTGGGCCCCACCTTAATGTATATGTGAAATCAAAGCCGTTCATGAGGTGGGCCCCCTCCAAGTTTCAACCGAATCCAAAACTCAGGTGGCCCACACCACACGAAATAGTGGGATTGAACCTCTACCATTGAAACTCTCTTTTTGGGAAGTTTTGAATCAATCTGAAATTTATGTTTTTCTTTTCATCCAGGTCTGAGTGACCTTATGAACGGTTTGGATGGCATTTAAACATTATAGTGTGCCCCACATGGGAACCCACAGTGAAGCATGTGCTTTACCTCCACCATCCAGGCAGACGGTGGAGCCCACCCTGATGCATGCGTTTTAGCGCCGTCCAGCAGCAGCTGGACGGCTAGTGGATCCCAGCCCCACCGTGATGTGTGCTGGCACACATTACAGGTGGCAGTGTTGAATAAACACCCACTGTTAATAAAATAAAATAAAATAATAATAATAATATAAACATTTTAGTGGGCCCCTTGCCAACTAGTTTGAATGGCAATTAAATATTTCAGTGGGCCCCTTGCCAGTTTAAATGGTATATAAACATTTCAATGGGCCCCTTGCTAGTTTGAATGGTATATAAACATTTCAGTGGGCCTCTAGGCCCATGGGATTGGACCCATTTGATGTGTTCCAAGGCCCATGGGATTAGGCCCATTTAATGTAATTTAAGGCCCATGGGATTGGACCCATTTGATGTGTTCCAAGGCCCATGGTATTAGGCCCATTTGATGTAATCTAAGGCCCATGGGAGTGGACCCATTTGATGTATTCCAAGGTCCATGAGATTGGACCCATTTGATGTATTTTAAAACTCATGGGAGTAGGCCCATTTGATATGTATAAGGCCCATAGGTCGAGAACCATTTGATGCATTCTAAGGCCCACGGGTTATGACCCATTGCAATGCACTTAAGGCCCATTGGTGCGGCCCATGGATGTGGCCCACTTAATGAATATAAGGCCCATATGATGTGGCCCATTTGATATATTTAAGGCCCAATGGGAATTGCACTTAAGGCCTATTGGTGCGGCCCAGTGGTGTGGCCCACTTGATGAATATAAGGCCCATTGAATGTGGCTCATTTGATATATTTAAGGCCCAATGGGATGTACCTAAGGTCCATTGCAATGTATGACCCCAACATAGATTATGTAATGATCGCGCCTTGGGAGCAATGTTGGTTTGACGTCCACATTGCGAGTGTAATGTTGGTTGGATGTCCACATTACGACTCTCCTTAGGGCCCATTGTTAGGCCCGTATTTGTTGTCTATAAGTCGTCTAGGCCCATCTGCTTTGTAAGGATATTGCATTACTTTATAACATGTTTACTATAGTTCTATGACTCATGATCATACGCATCATATGTATGTTTGGTATGAGAAGTGACTGATCATACTATATGCCTTCAGGCAGATTGTTTATGGGACCCCAATTAGGCGATGTTGCCCTATATGAGCGCACGATACGCGCAGGATTTGCTGCATGATTGGATAGTGTGATTCATGCATTTCGCATTGTGTGATATGGTTACTGTACGCCTTAGCGACATCGGGGCCGTAGCCTCCACCGACATATCGTGGTTGGTAGGATTGGATACCGAAAATCTCGTTCTACATGGGGTGCTATAGATATCCCTGGGTGAAAGTCCTTAAACCCTTATGGTACCAAGAAGTTGCTCCAACGTCTAGACCGAGTGGGTAGATGAGCATTGAGTGCTGATTACCACATGGCTGCGCTCTCCACTGTGTCGTGGTCAGTTGGAAGGGGGTGCGGCCTTACCAGCCAGAGAACAGGGGGCAATGCTAGGCTAAGTTTGACCAGCTTAAGGAATGGGTCCGCTATCGACGAGACGAGCCCGATATTGGCAGATAGATAGTGAGGTCTCTTTCACTTACCTTATTGAGCGAGATGAGGTGACAATCTAGGTTTAGAGTGTATTAGACCCCGCTGATATCCCAGATTTGAGCTGTATTGATATGTGGACTTGGATGAGGATTGTATGCTTGACTTACATCTTGCATCGCATAGCCTTGATACGGCTCATAATATTTATGGATCCGTCTGCATATTCTGCATTACTCTGATATTGCATGATCATTACTATATTGCGCACACACTCTCACCACCCTCTAAGCTTTCTATAAGTTTATGCACGACCGTTGCGTGCAGGTAACGTTACCTCGCAGCAGCGTTGAGGCAGGAGCGCCAGGAGCGCTTAGCAGATCGTTTTGGATTTTTTATTCATCATCATTGTATTTCCCCTTTATGCTCATTGTACTTGTAAAATTTTTTATCATAGTGAAAATGTAATGGAGTTCTTGGTTGTTGTTTGTGGGTTATGCCTTTGGTTATGCTTATTACGAATCAAACTGATGTTGAAAATTCTTCTCATAGCATCCCAGGATCGGAACCTGGCGAATGGGCGCTAGGAGCCGAGATTGGGATTCTACGGAGGCTGTCGGCGCTGGATTAGACGATCAGAAATTTTGTGAGCCTGGTTTCCGAGTTTGGGACGTGACAGAAGTTGGTTGGAAATGTAATGGAGTTCTTGGTTGTTGTTTGTGGGTTATACCTTTCGTTATGCTTATTACGAATTAAACTGGAGTTGAAAATCCTCCTCGTAGCATCCCAGGATCGGAACATGGCGAATGGGCGCTAGGAGCCGAGAATGGGGTTCTACGGAGGCTGTCGGTGCCGGATTCGACGATCAAAAATTTTGTGAGCCCGGTTTCTGAGTTTGGGGCTTGACAGAAGTTGGTATCAGAGCATGACTTGGGAATAACCGAGAATAACATTATATGTCTGTTATGAGTTTAGAATGGCTAAGTCCCGAAGTTCGGATAGCTTAGCGACCTTCCGTTACAGACTTTTAACGTGCGTGCCTTCGAGAGTTTTCAAGTTGATAGGCGCCTTCACTCTTTCCTGTAGGACATGCCGCCTAGGAGAGTTACCCAATCGACTCCCGCACCACCACCTGAGGATCCCGCACTACCTCCTACGGCTCCCGCACTACCACCTACGATGCCTATTCCACCATCAGAGATTCCTACTGCGCATCCTGAGTATGTTGCTCCTCCACCAGAGACCCGTGTGGACCCGACCGTATCCGTGAGTGCCTCTCGGTTGTAACAAATATTACAAGTTGTGACGGCTGCACTTCAAGGACAGGGCAGGCAACCAGTCGTTTCACCGGCCCAGGCAGAGCAGGAGAGCGCGAGTGCCCTCCTTCGTGAGTTTCGACAGCTCGATCCCCCGCGTTTCCAGGGTGAGCCAGACCCGACTGTAGCTGAGAGATGGTGCGCCGATGTGGAGAAGATATTTGAGATGATGGGATGTACGACTGAGCGGCAAGTTCAACTAGCCGTATTTCTTCTTCATGGTGAGGCTGAGCACTAGTGGGCATCAGTTTCCCGAGCAGCAGGCGCCGACTTTGTATGGACATGGGAGAATTTTATGGATCATTTTGACCGACAGTACTTCCCTGATCACATCCGACGACAGCGAGTGTTGGAGTTCGAGGCCTTGTTGCAAGGCGATATGATAGTGGCCCAGTACGCGGCTCACTTTGTAACGCTGTCCAGATTTGCACCTTATTTAGTTGATGAGGAAGAGCGAAGAGCCCGTAGATTCGAGGACGACCTACGTTACGGTCTTCGCAGCCGTGTTATTGGGCATGAACTCCCAACTTTTGAGGAGGTGGTATGAAAGGCCCAGATTTTTGAGGCTGAGTGGCCGATTCTCAGTCTGCTCGCGGTCAGAGGAGAGACTGGAAGAGGTAGGCTCCTTCCAGCGACTCTCATCAGCGTCGACTACAGCAGCAGAGGCGTACAGGTCGCCTAGCCTTCCGAGCACCAGCAGCACCCCCGAGGTAGTTCATCGGCACTTGTTTTAGGTGCGGTGTGATGGGACACCGTTCGTGGGAGTGTCCCAGTCCCCAGCAGTAGCAGAGAGGTCCACAGCAGCCTCCACCACAGCCGCAGCAGAGGCCCTCACAGCAGCATTAACAGCAGCCCCCACCACCGAGGCCACCTCAGCAACAACATCAGCACCAGCCTTCGAGACCGCCTCAGTAACCCCATCAGCAGCAGTAGCACGTGCAAAGGGGACATGCACCTCCCCAGCTGGCTCAGGCTAGGTTCTATGCGGCTCAGCAGGATCCGTAGTCATCTGGAGGGGTCGTTAAGGGTATACTTCCAGTCTCTGCATGCATTGCACGTGTGTTGTTTGATTCCTGTGCATCGTATTCTTTTATGGTTGAGAGCTTCTGCCGATCGACTAGCTTACCGTTGGAGTCTTCTTGTGAGAGCCTATCAGTATCGACTCCCTTGGGGAGGACTGTAGTGTTGGGCCGATTTTACTCGTCTTATCCCATTCTAGTCGGGGATACCTTTCTGCCTGCCGATCTGTTTGTATTGCCGATGTTTGAGTTTGATGTCACCCTAGGCATGGATTAGCTCACTGAGTACTATGCCATATTGGATTGCACCGAGAGGACAGTCACGTTTTGTATACCTGGTGTGCCGCAGTTCTAGTTCATTGCAGAGCCCAGAGGAGAGCGGTTGTCTTGTTTGATGTCGTGTGCCATAGATGAGCCTATTGCCGCTTGTATCAACCAGTTGCCCGTGTTTTGCAATTTTCCCGATGTGTTTCAGGAGATTTCGGGATTACCGCCTCGTCGACTCACTGAGTTTCAAATTAATCTTGTTCCCGGTACCGCGCTTATTTCGAAGGCCCCGTATCGTATGGCACCATGGGCAGAAGTAGTTGGACGAGTTGCGCGAGTTGGGCTTTATCCGTCCGAGCAGTTCACCGTGGGGAGCGCTGGTACTCTTCGTGAAGAAGAAGGATGGCTCGTTGAGGCTCTACGTAGATTACCACGAGCTTAACAAAGTCACGATCAAGAACAAGTACCCTCTTCCGAGGATTGATGATTTATTTGATCAGCTGCAGGGTGCTCAATTCTTTTCGAAGATCGACCTACGTTCCGGTTATCATCAGATTCGGGTCCGAGATGAGGACATTCCGAAGATAGCATTCAGGACGCGTTACGGTCATTTTGAGTTCCAGGTCATGTCCTTTGGACTGACCAATACACCTGCGATCTTCATGCAGCTGATGAACGAGGTCTTCCTCCCTTATCTCGATCAGTTTGTTATAGTCTTCCTCGATGATATTCTGATCTATTTGAGGACCCGTGAGGAGCACGAGTAGCATTTAGAGATTGTCTTGTAGACCCTCCGTGCACACCAGCTGTATGTGAAGCTAAAGAAGTGTGAGTTCTGGCAGGAGGAGGTGAAGTTCTTCAGTCACGTGGTGACAAGGGAGGGTGTCGCAGTGGACCGCTCGAAGGTTGAGGCAGTGCGTCAGTGGGGCTAGCCCACGACTGCGATAAAGATCCGTAGTTTCCTTGGTTTGGCGGGCTATTACCGACGTTTCATTGAGGGCTTTTCTCGTATTGCATCCCCGCTAACCAGGTTGACTCGGAAGGGCGCAGAGTTTATTTGGACTGACGTCTGCGAGCGAGCATTTATGGAGTTGAAAGACCGTCTGACGTCCGCTCCTGTCCTCACTCTTCCCTCTAGGAGTGATGTTAAAGGTCAAATATTGCATATTAGACCCCAGTTATTGCCTGGATTTACGAACATTATACTGTCTAACGGTCCGTTTTAACCGTGTTTGTGCCGCAAGGTGTAATTACAAGCTTGGACTGAAATAAGTGCCTAAAACATGGATTTAACGCTCTGATGATACCAAAGGCAAGGGATGGAATCTAAGGGGCTAAGATCGACGAAATTACACACTGTAAATTTGAGAAAATCGAGAAACTGAAGCTCAAGTTGCCCAAAATTGATCCAGAATGCAAGATCATAGGGTTCCCACCATCCATTCGGTTCGAAACTTGACACATGGCCTGAGGATCATAAATTAACCGTACAAGTTAAAAATCAACCATTGGATCACTGTAGAAGAGGCCTAATAACTAGATCAGCCTACAAATCATCAATCTGGAGCCCACCTGATCTTTGGATATGCTTCAATTTTGGTCTCAACCCCTTAAATTATAAGAGAAATAAGATGGATGGTGTGGATTTCTCATATACACCAATGTGGAACCCATCTTACATAGTTCGTGTTCGTAGCACACGTGCACCAGATGAGCATCAAACAGGAGAAATCGGTCAACAGAGCCTTTGACCGATTCTTTTTAGAAGGATTTTAAAATCCTTCTCTTCTGCCAACAAACGCTCAAAAAGAGCTTACGGATAGCTTCTTGTGCGCCACTATGATCATCCAGATCGTGAATCTGGACCGTCCATGTGACTCGTATGATTCATATTTCCCTTGCCTAGGTGACAAAAATTCGAGGTACATCAAAGATAGATTTTTAACTGCCCAAACGTAGGACGGACGGCGGAGCAAGATATTCTGTGGGCCAGACCGAATCCAACATAAAACCAGACATTACTGACTGTTTTTTTGCCAGAAATTCAATGGATGGGGCGGATTTCACCGATGTCATCAAGCATGGGGTCCACCCACGGCACAGCGTAAGAGCCTGTGCAGGCCCTGTTTCGCAGAACCGAGAAAACTGACCGCTGTGGGCCGATTTTGTGATCCCGATCACGATCAATTAGAAGATCCAAACCATTCAAACTCACCAACAGGGGGCTGTGATCATTACCATGGAGGCTGAATCAGAAAAATGATGGTCGTTCGTCCCGAACCAGGCGAAAACGCAACTGACCTGCGTTTCTTTATGCGTAAGTGACTGACATCCGCACCGACTCTTGCTGTGAAATTTTTCGCACGCTTCACCTACTTCTCTAAGGACAGCAACTTCTCACCGACTACCAGGAATATAAAAAAAAAACACAAAAAGGCTGGAGGGGAGAAAGTTTTGGGTTTTTTGGACGGGAAGTGCATAAGAGAGAGAGAGAGAGAGGAGAAGTTGAAGTTTTTCTATTTCTTTTCCTTATTTCTTTTTCTGTTTATTTTATGAATCCTGAGGATATTAGCCACATCATGTCTGGCTAAACCTCTTAGCTAAGGCTAAGAGGTGAAGCTTGTAGCGTGATGGGAGAGATTTTCTTGTACCTTTTGTTTCGAGTAAATTGATGTTGATTTTAGTTTTTATTAATGGAATGTTTTCAGTCTTTAATGGTCTATTGTGACTAAAATTACAATGGGTCTGCAATGGTTTTAAGCATGTTCTTTTTCCTTTATGTTTATGACGTCAGGTAGCCCTGTTGTTCACTATAGTCTCCTGGGCATGGTCGGATGACGGTACCCTTCCTAACTTTCATAGCATGTTAATTGGTTGGTAATTAGTTTAATTCTGTTGTTTGCCATAGTCTCCTGGGCATGGTTTGGTGATGGAATCCATTCTAATTCATATACCTTTCATCCATTTGAAACTATCTCAACGACAGTTCAGTTTAATTTCCATAGAGTAGGTATAAGATCTCCCTGATCTCTACAAGTGGATCCTCTGAATCCCTAGTTTTTCTTTCTCTGAATTTTCTTAAGCTTTAGATTAATTATTCCACAATCATTCTTTAATTGCTATTTGATTTAGAATTCATCTCATTCTAGTTCTAATTCTACTTAATTTTAGATTACGTATAGGTTTCAGTCCCTTGGGATTCGACCTCGGTCTTACCGAGTTTAATACTACATCACAACCCTGCACTTGGGGAGTGAACAAGTTTTTGGCGCCGTTGCTAGGGACTGACCGCTACGATTTTATGGAATTAATTAGTTTTGGGATTAGTTTAAGATTAGGATTTTGCTAATTTTAGTTTCAAGTCATTCTATTTGATTTTTAGAACTAACCCAATTTTTCTGTTTTGTAAGCTTCTGAGATAGTTTCTAAATTGGTAACTTCTTAACTTCTTTTCCCTTTCTACTTATAGATTAGGATTTATTTTTTTTACTAGTTTCTATCTCTTTTAAGAATCCCAACCGTATTTCTTAGAGTTTCTATAAGTTTTTTTGTTTAGGAACTAACTTATTTGTTTTGTAGGAAACTTCTAATTCAGTAAGCTCCTTCTAATTTCTACTCTCTATTCCCTTTTATTGCTTTTTAGTTTAAGACTTTCCTAATTTATTTTCTATTTTCTTTTTTTTAGGAATTTCTTCTCTTTATTTAGAAAGTAGTTTACTTTTAATTAGGAATTTTCTATTCTTAGACGTTCTATTCTTAGAAACTAACTTTGTTTTGTTTGTTTTGCAGGTTTTTAATTTAGGGATTCCAATTTGGTAACTTCTCTCCATACCCTTTCTTTCCTTCTAGATTTCTATCTCCTTGCTGTCTAGGTTAGAATTTAAATTGAGGGCTGATGTGTTTTATACCCAAGTAGGCACGCAACAACACTCGACATCTCGTGACTGAAGGAGGATTAGTTGAGGGGTTGACTGTCCATCGTAGGACTAGACACCACTTGAATTCTCCTGAGTTAGTGGAGGTTATGGCTAAAAATCAACCTCAAGCACTACCCCAACCTAGGGTAGAGGAAGTACAAGCTGAGAATGAGGTGCATCAAGCACCCCTGCCTTGTACTTTACGAGATTATTTATAACCGGCGGGGGAGAGTACGCCCTCATGCATGATTTTTCCTGCGAATACAGGACATATGGACATCAAGCCAGGGGTTATCCAACTCCTTCCTAAGTTTCATGGGCTTGAGTCTGAAGAACCATTCTTGCATATGAAAGAGTTCGACGAAATCATAGCCACTATATACTTCCCTAATGTATTTGAGGATACAAATAGGTTGAAACTCTTTCTATTTTTCTTAAAAGAGAAGGCCAAGACGTGGTTACATTCACTGCGTTCTAGATCCATTGGCACATGGGATGACATCCAGAGGGAATTTATAAAGAAATTTTTCCCACATCATAAGACAATTACCCTCAGGAGAGAAATCATGAACTTTGCCTAAAAGGAAGATGAAACATTCTTCCAATGTTGGAAAAGGTTCAAGGATTTGGTCAGTTCATGCGCACAACACGGCTTTGAAATGTGGCGCATTACAAATTTTTTCTATGATGGACTGACATCTTCCATGCACCAAATGATCGAGACAATGTGTAATGGAGAATTCATTAATAAAAATGTTGACGAGGTATGAGATTACCTCGATAGTCTTTCTGAAAAGACTCAATCATGGAATTATTACCCAAGTTCAAACACCATGTCTAGGCCGACTCAATCCAAGGAGAAAGGTGGAATATATCTCTTGAAAGAAGAGGATGACTTTAAGTATAAAGTATCTACGCTCATAAGAAAATTTGAGGTCATGGAAGGAAAGAAGGAAAAGGTTAATGAAAGTGTTTGTCGCATCTGTGATTGCAACATTCATACTACTAAAAATTGTCCTACAATACCTGCCTTTCAAGAAGTATTGAATGAACAATCTAATACCGTAAATAACTATCAAAGACCTTTCAATGGATCAACCTCTAATACGTACAATCCTGGCTAGAAAAATCATCTCAATTTTAGCTGAAGGAATGGACAAATTGTTACCCCTCAAGGTTTCTTCAATCAAAATCCAAATCAGGGGAGACTCCAGAAGAACCGGCTCAAAATTCTGTGCAAGAGCTGATGCAAATAATGCAAGATTTTATACAAAAGATAAATTCACGCATGACGGCTATAGAAAAGGGGATGCTTCCTGCACAACCAATCCCCAATCCTAAACCGTATTACGAGATAGGTGATCCTAGCTCTTCAAATCAAATGAGGCACGCTAAATCCATTACCACTCTTAGGACTGGGAAGGTTATTGACAAAACCCTTCCGGTTATGCCCGAAAAGCCTCAAGAACCAAAAGAGGACAATAATGATGGATCTAGTGATGCCCCACAAAAATTTGAACCGGAACCTCTAGAGAAGCCAGTTGCTCTGTTCCCCCAACGGTTGGTTGAACCAAAATGTCTCTCTAACTCTCAAGATATCATAAAGGTGTTGAAACAAGTGAAAGTCAACATTCCTCTACTTGATGTCGTAAAACAGATACCTTTATATGCCAAATTCCTAAAGGACTTATGCACGACCAAACGACGGCAAGGTGTTCAAAAGAAGATTTCCTTAACTGAGAAAGTGAGTGTCATCCTAAAACAAGATGTGCCGCAAAAATTCAAAGATCCCGGTTGCCCAACCATATCTTGTGTAATCAGGAACTATCGAATTGATCACGCACTTCTTGATTTAGGAGCGAGCGTCAATCCGATTCCCTACTCGGTATACAAACAGTTAGGTTTGGGTGAATTAAAATCCACCCGGACCATTCTACAACTTGCTGACCGCTCTGTTTGTGTACCAAGAGGGATAATCGAGGATGTGTTGGTCCAAGTTGATAGATTTTACTACCCTGTAGATTTTATCATCTTGGACACCGAACCCATCAATGACACGAGCACTCAAATTCCCGTCATTCTTGGTCTCCCATTCCTGTCCACTTCAAATGCAATTATCAATTGCAGGAATGGTGTCATGACTATGTCTTTTGAAAATTTAACATTGGAATCGAATATCTTTTTCAATAACGGTAGCAACTCAGAGGATGATGACGATTTCCACAATATTAACATGATCGATTCTTTCATGGAAGATAGAACGCCTCTCTCCTTATCCTCTGATCCTCAAGATATGTGCCTGGCCCACTCCCATGATCTTGATGATGATATAATTAAGGAGACATGTGCCATACTGGATACTGTACCGGTACTTGAAGTTAATCGGTGGAGGCCACAATTTGAAGAGTTACCCCAAACTGATGCAGTGCCTCTACCGTATAACCTCAAGTCACCGAAGCTTGACCTAAAACTTTTTTCCTCTGATTTAAAATATGTCTATTTAGGTCAAGATGAGACATACCTGGTGGTGATCATTGCCCACCTGAAGAAAGAACAAGAGAGTATGCTCGTATCTAGTCTCATTGAGCATAAGGGAGCTCTTGGATGGACGATAGCGGACCTCAAAGGAATTAACCCATTGATTTATATTCACCGCATATATCTTGAGGATAATGTAAAGGCTGTTCAGCAATCACAACGTAGACTAAATCCAAATATGAAAGAAGTAGTTAAGGCCAAAGTTCTTAAACTATTGGATGTGGGTATCATATACCCTATATTTGATAGTCAATGGGTGAGTCCAACTCAGGTGGTTCCTAAGAAGTCCAGGATCACCATCGTAGTCAATGCTAATAATGAACTCGTACCGACCAGAGTTACTACTAGTTGGAGAATGTGCATTGACTACAGAAAGCTAAATACCGTCACAAGGAAAGACCACTTTCCTTTGCCCTTCATTGATCAAATCTTGGAAAGGCTAGCTGGTCATTCCTATTACTGTTTCCTTGACGGGTATTCAGGTTATAATCAGATTGAAATTGCCCCTGAGAACTAGGAAAAGACCACATTTACATATCCCTATGGCACATTTTCTTACAGAAGGATGCCATTCGGGCTATGTAATGCCCCTGCCACCTTTCAGCGATGCATGATGAGTATTTTTTCTGACATGGTGGGGAAATATCTAGAGGTCTTCATGGACGATTTCTCTATTTTCGGTTCATCTTTCAGCGAGTGTTTAGAGAGTCTTAAATGTATGCTGAAAAGATGTGAAGAAAAGAATCTGCTACTTAATTGGGAGAAGTGTCATTTCATGGTTCAAAAGGGAATTGTCCCTGGGCATATCATCTCGTCTAAGGGAATTGAGGTAGATAAGGCAAAGATCGACCTTATCTCTAACCTACCTCCACCTAAGAACATCAGAGACGTGCGATCCTTCTTAGGACACGCAGGATTTTACAGACGATTCATAAAGGACTTTAGTCTCCTCTCTCGTCTTTTATGTAATCTTTTTCAAAAGGATGCACCATACGAGTGGACTGAGCAATGCCAAGAAGCTTTCACTAAACTTAAGGACATGTTAGCCACTGCACCTATCATGTAGCCACCTGACTGGAGTCTTCCTTTTGAACTTATGTGTGACGCCTCTGATTATGCTCTTAGAGCGGTTCTAGGCCAGAGAAAAGATAAGCGGCCTTATGTCATTCATTACGCCAGTAGGATTCTAAATCCTGCCCAAGTGAACTACTCGACTACGGAAAAGAAACTCTTAGCCGTAGTGTTCGCTTTGGACAAATTTAGGTCTTACCTGATCGGATCCAAGATCATCATCTATATAGATCACGCGGCACTTAAGTATCTTCTTTCCAAGAATGATTCTAAACCACGCCTGATACGATGGATCCTTCTACTCCAAGAATTTGATTTAGAAATTAAAGATAAAAAGGGAGTAGAGAACGTAGTGGCTGATCACCTTTCTCGCCTTAATACCTCTGATTCCCTTGAGGCGACCAATATCAACGACATGTTCCCTGATGAACAACTCTTCAGAGTCTCTCATTCACCTTAGTTTGTTGATATTGCTAATTATCTTGCTACAGGTTCCATACCGACACACTGGACATCACAAGCTAAGAAGAAATTCTTTACCAAGGTACGTAACTTTTTCTGGGACGATCCATATTTATTTAAATATTACCCAGACAAAATCTTAAGGAGATGTGCGCCAAACGATGAGCATCAGAGTGTCATCTCCTTCTATCACTCACAGGCTTGTGGTGGTCACTTTTCTACTAAAAATACCACGACCAAGATTCTACAGTGTGGCTTTTACTGGCCCACCATATTTAGGTTCACTCATGAGTTTTTTAAGGCCTGTGAGCATTGTTAAAAATTGGGAGCATTGTCCCGTCGAAATATGATGCCCTTGAATCTCATACTTATCATAGAAGCATTTGATTGTTGGGGCATTGATTTCATGGGACCTTTCCCCCAATCCTTTGGAAATTTATATATTTTGCTCGCCGTAGACTATGTCATTAATTGGGTCGAAACAATTCCGTGCCGCAATAATGACCATCGCACGGTCATTAAATTCTTAAAAGAAAACATCCTGTCGCGGTTCGGAACGCCTCGAGCCATCATTAGTGACGGGGGTTCACACTTTTGCAATAGACCATTCGAGAGCTTAATGAAGAAATACGGTATCTCTCATAAGGTGAGCACCCCATACCATCCACAGACAAGTGGACAAGCCGAGATTTCCAATAGAAAGATCAAACATATCCTAGAGAAAACGATTAACCCTGATCGTAAGAATTGGTCAATCCGATTGACCGATGCCTTATAGGCGTACCGTACTACTTTTAAAACCCCTATTGGAACATCTCCCTTTAAACTTGTCTATAGGAAGACTTGTCACTTACCTGTGGAGTTGGTACATAAAGCATACTGGGCGATCAAAAATCTGAATTTCAATCTGGACAACGCTGGCTCGCTATGCAAACTTCAATTAAATGAACTTGAAGAAATCCGGAATGATGCATATGAGAACTCAAGAATTTACAAGGACAGGATGAAGGCGTTTCATGATCAACATATTCTACGAAAATCATTCACGCCAAGTCAGAAAGTCTTTTTGTACGACTCTCGATTACATCTCTTTCCAGGTAAGTTTCGATCTCGTTGGACCGGCCCTTACATTGTGCTCACTGTTTATCCTCATGGGGCTGTCGAGATAAGAGATCCCGATAATGGTAAGGAGTTTAAAGTAAATGGACATCGATTAAAACTATTTGTTGAGACGTTTGATTCAGAGGACATGTCCATGCCTCTGACTGCTCTTATTTATAAGGATTGATCTCCTAGTCTGATGGAGGTATATGTAGGTTTATCGCTTTCATAGGATTAGGGTAGTTTATTTTATTTGTCTAGCTGAAGATGGTAAATTTAGCGCTCCTAGGAGGCAACCCAGCTTTTCATTTTATTTTCCTAGTTGGATGATCGATTCAATGTTTGTGGGTAACATTACTGCAAACCCTCACGAGACTACAACTCGTCCACTAGGGGTAACCTAGGGGTTTAAAGGCTTGTTGCATACGCTAAATGCAATCGAGAGCACCTGCGAAAGTGGTATAGGTAGGAGCATATTTTTATTATTTTTATTTTACTCTCTCTCGTATTGACTTGCTCTCTCCCAGCGATCTCTTAAAAAATCTCTCTCGATTCGTTATCCATGTACTATCTTCCCATTACTTCTCATTTACCTTCGTTGTCTCATGTGCATTGCATGCTCATATCTTTTACATTGAGGACAATGTAGATTTTAGGTTGGGGGTGGGAGATTAGGTAACCCAATCAGTATTTTCTTGATCTTGAGTAAAAATTGTGAAAATTTTTAAAATTTTCTGAGAATTTTTATGAATTCAAAGTGATTTTGATAGATATCCTGGATTTAGAAGTTCAAGATAAGTAATGTTGATAATTTCGGACTCTGAGATTTAGTATCTGTTAAATTTCACAGTTAAGATCGAGTTATTAATCCATGATTAGAAGTTGTAAATATTGATTGAGTCATGATTTCACATGTCACATTTCGCTTTCACATTAAGGTTTCAATTTAATATTGAATGGTTAATTTGGTAATCACTAAGCATGAAAGGAATCAGCCTGAAAAATTTGCTCGTCGTGATTTATGAAGGAAAAAAAAACAGAATTGAAGAAAAAGGAAATACCCAGGGTTGGGCGAATGGCCTTCACTGTCGGTTTGCTCCCTACAAGTGAAGGTTTGATTCCCCAAGGTTAACATTCAAAAATTATTAGGTGACTGGTCTTTACCATAGGTTTGCTCCCTATAGGTAAGGATTCGATTCGCCTCCTTGGCATTACTTTTAAGAGAAAAATCAAAAGTTGGAATTTCTGAGGCAGGTTTGGTTCGAATTTTGGTTATCATGAATTCTCTTGTTGGTTATCAATGATATCCTAAAATAGAGAAGCGAATTTTAATGTTGATAAAGCTGAGATTACATTATACACCCATTTAACTCAATGTTTAGAATTATGTTAATTGATGGATTAATACTTTGAACTTGACTATAAATTTTTCTGTGTGTTTGAGTCTGGGAGAAAGTAATTTCCAACATTCATGAATCTTAGATTTCTCGTATCTAATTTGTTTTTCAAAATATCACTCGATTTCATAGAAAATTATCCTGTAATTCTTAACTTATTTTTCGCATATTTTGCTCGGGACTAACAAAATGCTGGTTTGGGGTTGTGTTGAAGGTCAAATATTGCATATTAGACCCCAGTTATTGCCTGAATTTATGAACATTGTACTGTCTAACGGTCCGTTTTAACCGTGTTTGTTCTGCAAGGTGTAATTACAAGCTTGGACTAAAATAAGTGCCTAAAGCATGGATTTAAGGCTCTGATGACACCAAAGGAAAGGGATGGAATCTAAGGGGCTAAGATCGACGGAATTACATGCTGTAAATTTGAGAAAATTGAGAAACTGAAGCTCAAGTGGCCCAAAATTGATCCAGAATGCGAGATCATAGGGTTCCCACCATCCGTTCGGTTCGAAACTTGACACATGGCTTGAGGATCATAAATTAACCATACAAGTCAAAAATTAACCATTTGATCACTATAGAAGAGGCCTAATAACTAGATCAGCTTACAAATCATCAATCTGGGGCCCACCGGATCTTTGGATATGCTTCAATTTTGGTCTCAACCCCTTAAATTATAAGAGAAACAAGATGGATGGTGTGGATTTCTCATATACACCAATGTGGAACCCACCTTACATTGTTCGTGTTCGTAGCACACGTGCACCAGATGAGCATCAAACAAGAGAAATCGGTCAACAGAGCCTTTGACCGATTCTTTTTAGAAGGATTTTTAAATCCTTCTCTTCCGCCAACAAACGCTCAAACAGAGCTTACAGACAGCTTCTTGTGCGCCACTATGATCATCCAGATCATGAATCTGGACCGTCCATGTGACTCGAATGGTTCATATTTCCCTTGCCTAGGTGACAAATTTGAGGTACATCGGAGATAGATTTTTAACTGCCCAAACATAGGACGGACGGCGGAGCAAGATATTCTGTGGGCCAGACCGAATCCAACATAAAACCAGACATTACTGACTATTTTTTTGCCAGAAATTCAATGGATGGGGCGGATTTCACTAATGACATCAAGCATGGGGTCCACCCACGGCACAGCGTAAGAGCCTGCGCAGGCCCTGTTTCGCAGAACCGAGAAAATCGACCACTGTGGGCCGGTTTTGTGATCCCGATCACGATCGATCAGAAGATCCAAACCATTCAAACTCACCAACAGGGGGCTGTGATCATCACCATGGAGGCCGAATCAGAAAAATGATGGTCGTTCGTCCCGAACCAGGCCAAAACGCAACTGACCTGCGTTTCTTTATGCGTAAGTGACTGACATCCGCACCGACTCTTGCTATGAAAGTTTTCGCACGCTTCACGGACTTCTCTAAGGACAGCAACTTCTCACCGACTGCCAGGAATATAAAAAAAAAACACAAAAAGGCTAGAGGGGAGAAAGTTTTGGGTTTTTTGGACGGGAAGTGCATAAGAGAGAGAGAGAGAAGTTGAAGTTTTTCTATTTCTTTTCCTTATTTCTTTTTCTGTTTATTTTATGAATCCTGAGGATATTAGCCACATCATGTCTGGCTAAACCTCTTAACTAGGGCTAAGAGGTGAAGCTTGTAGCGTGATGGGAGAGATTTGCTTGTACCTTTTGTTTCAAGTAAATTGACGTTGATTTTAGTTTTTATTAAGGGAATGTTTTCAGTCTTTAATGGTCTATTGTGATTGAAATTACAATGGGTCTGTAATGGCTTTAAGCATGTTCTTTTTCCTTTATGTTTATGACGTCGGGTAGCCCTGTTGTTCACCATAGTCTCCTGGGCATGGTCGGATGACGGTACTCTTCCTAACTTTCATAGCATATTGATTGGTTGGTAATTAGTTTAATTCTATTGTTTGCCATAGTCTCCTGGGCATGGTTTGGTGATGGACTCCATTCTAATTCATATACCTTTCATCCATTTGAAACTATCTCAACGACAGTTCAGTTTAATTTCTATAGAGCAGGTATAAGATCTCCTTGATCTCTACAAGTGGATCCTCTGAATCCCTAGTTTTCCTTTCTCTGAATTTTCTTAAGCTTTAGATTAATTATTTCACAATCATTCTTTAATTGTTATTTGATTTAGAATTCATCTCATTCTAGTTCTAATTCTACTTAATTTTAGATTACGTACAGGTTTCAGTCCCTTGGGATTCGACCTCGGTCTTACCGAGTTTAGTACTACATCACAACCCTGCACTTGGGGAGTGAACAAGTGACGAATTTATTGTATTCACTGATGTCTCACATATTTATTTGGGTGCTGTCCTGATGAAGCATGGGAGACCAGTGGCCTTCGCGTCTCGTTAGCTCAAGGTCCATGAGCTGAACTATCCTACGCATGATCTGGAGCTGACTACAGTTGTCTTCACACTAAAGGTGTGGAGGCACTATCTTTATGGTCTCTAATCACAAGAGCTTGAAGTAACTCTTCTTGCAGTTTGAGTTGAATATAAGACAGAGGCGCTGGATGGAGCTTCTGAAGGACTATGATTTCGATCTCCAGCACCACCCGGCAAGGCGAACATGGTGGCAGATGCCCTCAGCTGTCAGCCACAAGGCCTAGTGGCGCATATGATGATTTAGGAGTGGCAGATGCTTAAGGATATCGCAGCATATGATTTTGAATTCGGCCTGTAGTCTTCCATCGTACAGTTATTGAGCTTGTCGATTCAACTCTCTCTTGTCACAAGGGTGATAGAGGCTCAGCAGGCTGTTGAGTCGTTGTAGAGTTATATGGCTGAGGTGGCATCTGAGAGTCAGGCAGATTGGTATTTTGGTGCAAACGGTGGACTTCGCTTTAAAGGCTGATTATGTGTCCGGGATATTCCAGAGTTGCACAGAGATATTATGACCGAGGCACATTGATCACAATTTTCTATTCACCCTGGCTCTACGAAGATATACAGTGACATGAGGTGACAGTTTTTTTGGACGGAAATGAAGCGCCAGATCGTCAGTTTTATGGCCGAGTGTAACACGTGCCAGCGTGTCAAGGTCGATCATCAGAGACCTCCTGGTCTATTGCAGCCGTTGAGTGTTCCTATGTGAAAGTGGGAGCACATGTCGACAGATTTCATTATGGGCTTGCCGAGGACTCAGCGCGGTCATGACACCATTTGGGTTATTGTGGATCGTCTGACGAAGTCGGCATATTTCCTGGCGATGCGTGCGACTTGGTCAATGGACCGGCTTGCGAGATTATTCATTGAGGAGGTTGTGAGACTGCGTGGCGTTCCAATCTCGATCGTTTCTGACCGAGACTCAAGGTTCACATCTCAGTTTTGGGGGAGCTTCCAGCGAGCGATGGGGACTGATTTACAGCTCAACACCGCATACCATCCGCAGACAGATGGCCAGACCGAGAGGGTCAACCAGATCCTTGAGGATATGCTTCGAGCTTGCTCGATTGATTTTGGAGGTAGCTTGGATGAACATCTGCGATTGGTTAAGTTCGCATACAATAACAGCTATCAGGCGACCATCGACAGGCTCCTTTTAAGGCACTATATGGCAGACCATGCAGATCACCGAGTTGCTAGACCGAGGTTGGAGAGCGTCGTCTTTTAGGTCCCGAGCTTGTGCAGGAGACGTCAGAGGCTATAGATATCATCAGGCAGAGGATGCGCACAGCTCAGAGCCGACAGAAGAGTTTTGCTAATCGTCGGCGTCGTCCCTTGGAGTTTGATGTAGGGGACCATGTGTATCTCAAGGTCTCGCCCATGAAGGGCGTAGTTCGATTTGGAGTGAAGGGCAAACTTGTCCCGAGATTCATAGGACCTTTTGAGATCACTGGGCGCGTTGGCACCTTGGCCTATCGGCTTGCCTTGCCATCTCAGTTGTCTGGCGTCCACAACGTTTTCCACGTCTACATGTTGAGGAAGTGTGGGTCAGACATAGTTCTCGTTATTGATTGGCAGCCTCTGGAGGTTCGTGAGGACACTTCTAACATCGAGCAGCCAGTTCGCATCCTTGATCGGAAGGAGCAGGTCCTCAGGACCAAGGTCATTCCTTTGGTGAAGTTTCAGTGGGGTCACCATTCTGTAGAGGAGGCTTCTTGGGAGTATGAAGTCAAGATTCGAGAGCGTTATCCTTATCTCTTTGATGGTTGATCATGTGATGTATTTTGTATACTATCTCTGGTTTTATATAGTGATGTTGTGTTTTTTATTCCTCACGAGTTATGCCTAGTTGAGATGATTGTGTAAATTTTGAGGATGGAATTTTTATTAGGAGGGGAGAGCTGTAAGACCCGTATCCTAGACCGTACCGTTTCGTAGACTTCCGTGGTCTTACCGATCGAATTTCGGCAACCTTCGACCCTTAATCGATATTTGCGCACAACCTTGATTCGTACGTCGTCAACCCGAGTCGACTCAAGCCAAGACCATTACCATAGCGACCGCGCCATCACTGCGGTTCCAATGCCGTGACTCGCCCGCCGAGGCGATACCCTGGTCAAGAGATGTGGGTCAGCGTTCCGTGCGAGGAAAACGCCGCGCGTTGTGAAACCCAAGAGAATCTCTATGAGGTATCACATCAATCCCATCAATCAATCAAATCTCATCACATCTCATGTCAAGTACACATCACCTTTCACCCATACCCAAGCAACCACAAAAGTCAAAAAGGTCTTACAAGCCCATGCCTTTTTTACACAAAAGGCCACCAAAGTCAACAAAGCCTTACACACCCATCTCTCTCCCATCCATCACTCCATCACCCCATCACCTTACATCTCCTTACAACTCTCTCTCTTTCTCATTTCTCATCTTATTTTCTCAAGCAACCAAATCCCATACGTATGAGTCTCTCCCTCGCTCCCAAAACTCCAAGTGTGGTCCACCTTTCCTACCCCATCATCTCCCATCTCAACCATCCATTCCTCATCTCCTCCATTGGAATCAAAGCTAAGGAGCTAAGGAACCCATAGGAGCAAGAAGATCGAACGGTGGGTGTTTAATAATAGTAGTTTTTAATATTTTTTTTTATGGGCCAAGTGAGGCCAACCGATCAATGGTTTGGATCTCACTTGGGACCCTAAGATGTGGCCGATGGTCCATTTTGATCATCATGATCATTCCATGAAGGGGTCAATCTCCATGAAGATTTGCTGCATGATTGGATAGTGTGATTCATGCATTTCGCATTGTGTGATATGGTTACTGTACGCCCTAGCGACATCGGAGCCGTATCCTCCATAGACATATCGTGGTTGGCAGGATTGGATACCGAAAATCTCGTTCTATATGAGGTGTTATAAATATCCCTAGGTGAAAGTCCTTAAACCCTTATGGTACCAAGAGGTTGCTCCAATGTCTAAACTGAGTGGGTAGATGAGTATTGAGTACTGATTACCAGATGGTTGCACTCTCCACTGTGTTATGGTCGGTTGGAAGGGGGTGCGGCCTTACCCGCCCGAGACAGGGGAAATGCTAGGCTGAGTTTGATCAGCTCGAGGAATGGGTCTGCTATCGACGAGTCGAGCCCGATATTGGTAGACGGATAGTGAGGTCTCTTCCACTTACCTTATTGCGGGTGATGAGGCGACGATTTAGGTTTAGAGTGTATTAGACCCCATTGATATTCCAGATTTGAGTTGTATTGATATGTGGACTTGGATGAGGATTGTATGCTTGACTTACATTTTGCATCGCATAGCCTTGGTACGACTCATGATATTTATGGATCCATCTGCATATTCCGTATTACTCTAATATTGCATGATCATTACTATATTACGCACACACTCTCACCACCCTCTAAGCTTTCTATAAGCTTATGCACGACCGTTGCGTGCAGGTGACGTTGGCTCGCAACAGCGTTGAGGCAGGAGCGCTTAACAGATCGTTTTGGAGTTTTTGTTCATCATCATTGTATTTTCCCTTTATGCTCATTGTACTTGTAAAGTTTTTGATCATAGTAGAAATATAAGGGAGTTCTTAGTTGTTATTTGTGGGTTATGCCTTTGGTTATGCTTATTACGAATCAAACTGACGTTAAAAATCCTCCTCGGAGCATCCCAGGATTGGAACCTGACGAATGGGCGCTAGGAACCGAGAATAGGGTTCTATGGAGGCTGTCGGAGCCGGATTAGGGGATCAGAAATTTTGTGAGCCCGGTTTTTGAGTTTGGGGCGTGACAGTCTCATTCACTTTTTTTATCCAGCCAATTGAGTACGGGTAAGGATGTCTCGTCATGGGTAGCTGTAACTTATCTACCATCACCCTTGAGATGATGTTCTCACTATTATCACTGTCTATGATCACATCACAGACCTTTCCACTGATAGTGCACCGAGTATGAAATATATTGTATCGCTGTGGGTGTACTTCCGTTCGTAAGGTATACAGTAGTCGCCTCACAACTAGAGATTTGCCATGATCCTCGCTCATCAATTCATCGCCACCTGCTATTTCTTCAGTGGTTTGTTCATATTCATCAAAGTCATAATCTTCTTATACAGCCTCACCTTCAGTGCCCCCTTTGTTTATAGTCAAGTGTGCTGCCCGACGTTAAGGACAAGTGTTTGATAAGTGGCCTAGTTGGCCACAGCGGTAGTAATTGTTTGGCTTTGGCAAAGCATAAGAATTTGGAATCCTACTCGGGCCCGTTGTTGTGGGTGCTTCCCGTTGAGGTCTGGATGAGCTGCTCTCCGTATCACGGTTTGCGGGTGGAGAAGGTTGAGGATGCTCTCCTACCGGATCTTTTCCTTGAGCCACTACTGGATCCTGTGTTAGACCCATCATAGGGGGTCGATTTGAAGGATAGGAACGAGCAGCTCTTACAAGTTGTGTTTCTGCCCTCCTTGCCAATTGAACTGCTTCATCTACCATCCCGGTTGGGTACATCTGAACTCTGTCCTGAATTGTCAGTCACAACCCACCTATAAATCTGCCACCTTCTGTGACTTAGATTCTGACAGATCGTTTCGTGTAGCCAACTGCTGAAATTCTTCAGTGTAATCTGTAATAGTTCAATTTCCTTGTCCGTAATTTTGGTACTGCTGGAATAATATCTGCTCATAATCATTGGGGAGAAATCATATCGAAGAAGACATCTCATCCGAGGCCATGAAGCGATGGGCACCTTGTTCTGACGGGTTTGTGAGAATTATAATTGTTCCCACCATGTAGAAGCGCTAGATTTTAATTTAAATACTACCAATTTTACCTTTTTATGATCTGACACATCCGTATAATCGAAATATCTCTCTACTTCGGCTCGTCAATCGAGAAAATCTTGTATGCGTAATAAACCGTTAAAACTAAGAAGTTCAGCCTTACCTCGATAGTCTCTTTCAGCACGATCTGGATAATCACCTCCATGGATTGGTCGTCGGGTAAAACCCTCATTAATGTCATCGTCGCTAGAACTTGAATCATCTCGTGTAGCCCTACGATTTGCCACTGGTAGTGCTATCTGATAATCGGGGTCACGTCGCTCTGATACCAAATTGACACAGGGATGAACGTGATGAGGTCAAACACTGTCTTCCTCAAGGATAACTACTCCGAATCCACGGAGCTTCTTTGGACTCCTCACAGAGACTTCTCGAATCCACGAGGAAAGAAAGTAAGAGAATAGGAATAAACTCTAATAAAATTCAAAATTAATTGCTGAATGAATAAAAATGAGTTTACACCCCTTTAAATAAGGGAACCAAGCAATAGGAAAAAAAATCAGACTCAAACTACAACTAAAACTCCTAGAATCCGTGACTTACTATAAATAGTAAACTTACTATTTATAGACGGTCGTGATGTCTACTAGTGTGCAAGGTTTTCAGCCAAAAATAGTAAGTGTCCTATTTGGCTTCACCAAACCATTCTCCTAATTATCCTAAGCACTTTTCATGTTGGACACAACTCCAAAAGCCCAACGGATGAAGAGCTATAAGCAAACTAAAACTTACTATTTATAGTAAAAACGAAATTAAAATGGGGAAACGACCGTCGATCAGGGGGTTTCTCATAAATCCGGGCTGCGCAACCCAACGTAGTGGGTTGGTTGGCTAAAGTAGCTCGTTCTACCCCAAATTTATATATTTTACGTCAGATAACTTATTCTGGATTGCGAGATACGCCCGATCTAAGGTCCAACGGTCCGGATCACTTATGTCGTTGACCGTGCCTTTTCTGATCCATCTTGGCCATGAAATTGTCTGCGACCTGCTCTACATCAAAAATACTCTGGCTTTATCTGTATATCTTGACACAATATGTATGACTTACTCTCATCTCTTACATATGTTGAAAGAAGCTATGATGCGGTGTTTTGCAAATAAAAAATATATACTTCTATCTAAAATTGGTGTAATCAACCTGCAGTCTTTGGTTTCATTAGTGAAATTCAAGCTGGAAACATCTATTAGTTAAGAAGTGTTAATCAAAGATTCAAAATCTATGACATCAAAAGCAATTCTCTATCTGTCTTTGTATAGCTTCTTGATGATATAGTTTTAGGTATTTACCCCCATTTTGATGTGTTTGTTTATGTAATCATGTGAGTGTCTATCTTCATGTGTTTGTTTCGCTGTGGACCGTGGACTGTATTTCAACATTTTTCTGTTGAGATTTAATACAAGCTATTGATGGATGTTGAGTGGCACATCACCTATGTTTCATTATGTGATTTGTGTGTGTTCTTTGAGTAGGTTTTGCAAGTGCGCATAGCTTTTCTCAAGTTTTTAATGTCAATTGCAGCCTCATCTAATTTTCTGAGTAGAGATTGGAAATAGGGAGCTAAAGTGATCATTAAATGCTTCACAGGACATTTTTGTTTTGGTCAGGAGTTCATTCTTAGTTTCTTTTGAGCAAAAAAATTTAGACTGTAGAGACTTCTATTCTTGTTTTTTTTTTTTCTTTTTTCTTTTTTGGTCAAGAGTTCATTCTTTTATCCAACTTTCAATATCCCTTCTTGGTCTTTTTTTATTTTAGTTTAGGATCTCCAGTAGCTATTTGCAATGGTTTTTTTCACATTTGCAAAGCTGCTACTGAGTGTTTGGGTGTGGGAATTAGGTGTCATTATCAATAATTAGGATTAAAGTCTGCATTAATGCATTATTTTTTAATTTTTAAATTTTTATACAAGTTAAGATCCCTAGAATGCTGGTTTTTTCTTGCAATGCCAGGGAGGAGTCTCTCATGTGTACTTTGTTTGCAGTAGTGTAGTTATCAATGTAGTGTTGTTATTATGTGGTGTAATCTTTTTGGTTTTCCTGTTTAAGAATTGTAGCAAAATTTAAATTTAGATAATCTTACTGTTGTGTTTGGTCCCAAGCCCGGGCAAAGGAGGAGGGAGAAGGGTCTTAGAATGAGATCGTTAACTATGGAAGAGATCCTGAAAATGCAGTAAGTATCTATGACTTTATGGTTTTACTTGTACATTCCTATATTAATTACTCAAGTTTGATGGTTATGTGCATTCTTTCAGATGGATGTTGCATGTGGGAGGATTGGAACTGCATATTTCAGATTCAAGCATCTGCTACGCTCTTGTCAAGAATGCACATGTATAGTTCATCAAACAATACATTATGTGATTATAATTAAATTTATTTGTTGCAAATGTGAATGGTATTGTATTTGCGAATGTGAATGAAAATAAACAACTTATAATATATATATATATATATATATATATATGTTATCAATGGAGGATACCTTGATTAGGGGGACATGAAATTCTTGTAACTTATGGTATGGTGCCCCAATATTGGTTGTATGTTACTAGTATGTAGTAAATAATACTAGGTTCAGTATTTTTTATACGTGGCTAAAATTTTTATCTCAACTACTTATAACCTAAACCTAAACTCATAACCTAAAACCTAAACGTAAAACTAAAACATAAACCTAAAACTAAAACCTAAATGTATTCTCAAATCCCTAAACCTAAACCTACACCTAATCCTAATCTCAATTCCCTAACCTAAACCTAAACCTAAACTTGAAAACCCAAATCTAAACCCGATCCCGAACCCGAACCCGATTTCCTAAACCTAAACCTAAACCTAAAACCTAAAACCTAAATGTATTCTCAAATTCCTAAACTAAAACCTACACCTAATCCTAATCTCAACTCCCTAACCTAAACCTAAACCTAAACTTGAAAACCCAAACCTAAACCCGATCCCGAACCTGAACCCGATTTCTTAAACCTAAAACTAAACCTATAACCTAAAACCTAAACCTAAACTTAAAACCTAAATGTATTCTTAAATCCCTAACTCTAAACCTACAGCTAATCCTAATCTCAACTCCCTAACCTAAATCTAAACCTAAACTTGAAAACCCAAACCTAAACCCGATCCCGAACTCGAACCCGATTTCCTAAACCTAGACCTAAACTTATAATCATTATAAGAAAAACGGGCAAAGGCTATAGCCAAAAACCGTAGCAAAAGTCCTTTTGCTACGGATATGATCCGTAGCACATTCGTCGCTATTGGTGGGATAGCTAAAGGTATAGTTACGGATTATATCCGTAGCAATAGATATCAATAGCTACGGATATAATCCGTAGCAATAAATACCAATAACTACAGATTCTATCCGTAGCAATAGATACTAATAGCTATGAATTCTATCTGTAGCAATATCTTTAGCTACCCCACCAATAGCGACGGACATGCTATGGATTATATCCGTAGTAAAGGGAATTTTATCCGTAGCAATAGATATCAATAACACCAATAATATTCGTAACAATAGCAATGATACCAATAGCTACGGACAATATTCGTAGCAATAAATACCAATAACTACGGACAAAAGCCGTAACTATAGCTACGGATTATATTTATAACTATTTTTAAAAAATTATAATAATATGACCTGTTTCTATTACAAGAACCTGTTGTGATTGATAACTCATCTAAGCTTAATGCTGATAGAAATAGTACATAAAATGCAATTAGAAAAAAAAATGATGCATTTATTACAAATAGCAATCAAATCATACAATGCATCCTACATTCACATTTCTAAATAAACAATACTTCACTTTGCTCAACTTATCATAAAAATTACAACTAAGGCGTGCCCTCATGTGCAAGAAACAAATACACTCCAACAAGTAAACACCCTTTATATGCTTTCAATAATGCTCACGTTTTTACAGAATTTTCTTCCTTCAGACGGTCAATTTCTGCAAAATGCAAAAAATAGAGCTTCTTCTTTCCTTAAAACTGCAGATGTAACTTCTATGGACTTCGACATAAGATCACTTTCAAGTTCTAAAACCCTTCCCTTGAGAAAATGAATTTCATCCTCCACTGACTTCTTTAGCTTGTCAGCCTGTATAAAACAGCATTTGTAAACACAATCAAACAACCATGCCTTTGAACACATCTCAAAAGGAAAAAAATATATATATAAAAAAAAAACACATATATAAAGAAATAAAAAATGTACCTACAAATTTCTAAACTATGGCAAAATCCAACATGAGTAATGTGTTCAAACCTAGGATGAACTTTTAAACTCAAAACCTAGGTTTAGGTTTAGGTTTAGGTTTTAGGTTTAAGTTAAGGTTATAGGTTTAGGTTAGGTTTAGGTTATAGGTTATAGGTTATAGCTTTAGGAAATTGAGAATAGGTTAAGGTTAAGGTTTAGGTTTAGGAAATTGGGTTTGGGATCGAGTTTAAGTTTGGGTTTTCAAGTTTAGGTTTAGATTTAGGTTTAGGTTAGGGAGTTGAGATTAAGATTAGGTTTAGGTTTAGGTTTAGGAATTTGAGAATACATTTAGGTTTTAAGTTTAGGTTTTAGGTTTAGGTTATAAGTTTAGGTTATAGGTTATAGTTTTAGGTTTAGGTTTAGGTTAAGGTTTAAGTTTAGGTTTAGGTTATAGGTTTAAGTTTAGGTTAAGGTTTATGTTTAGGTTTAGGTTATAGGTTTAGGTTTAGGTTTAGGTTATAAGTTAGAAGTTATAGGTTAAAGCTTTACAGAATTGAGAATAGGTTAAGGTTTAGGTTTAGGAAATCGGGTTTGAGATTGGGTTTAGTTTGGGTTTTCAAGTTTAAGTTTAGGTTAAGGAGTTGAGATTAGGATTAGGTGTAGGTTTAGGTTTAAGGATTTGAGAATACATTTAGGTTTTAGGTTTAGGTTAGGTTTAGGTGTAAGTTATAGGTTATAGCTTTAGGGAATTGAGAATAGGTTAAGGTTTAGGTTTAGGAAATCAGGTTCGGGTTCGAGATTGAGTTTAGGTTTGAGTTTTCAAGTTTAAGTTTAGGTTTAGGTTAGGGAGTTGAGATTAGGATTAGGTGTAGGTTTAGGTTTAAGGATTTGAGAAAACATTTAGGTTTTATGTTTAGGTTTAGGTTTTAGGTTATAGGTTTAGGTTTAGGTTTTAGGTTTAGGTTAAGGTTAGGTTATCGATTATAAGTTTAGGTTATAGGTTATACTCTATGGGTTAAGGTTTAGTTTATAGGTTTTGGTTTAGGTTAAGGTTATAGGTTTAGGTTTAGGTTAAGGTCTAGGTTTAGGTTAAGGTCTAGGTTTAGGTTTAGGTTATAGGTTTAGGTTAAGGTTTAGGTTTAGGTTATATGTTATAGGTTATACGTTATAGCTTTAAGGAATTGAGAATAGGTTAAGGTTTAGGTTTAGGAAATCGGGTTTGGGTTTAGAATCGGGTTTAAGTTTGGGTTTTCAAGTTTAGGTTTAGGTTAAGTTTAGAGAGTTAAGATTAGGATTAGGTGTAGGTTTAGGTTTAGGGATTTGAGAATACATTTAGGTTTTAGGTTTAGGTTTAGGTTATAGGTTTAGGTTTAGGTTATAGGTTATATCTTTAGGGAATTGAGAATAGGTTAAGGTTTAGGTTTTAGGAAATCGGGATCGGGTTTAGGTTTGGGTTTTCAAGTTTAGATTTAGGTTAAGGAGGTGATCTTAAGATTAGGTGTAGGTTTAGGTTAAAGGATTTGAGAATACATTTAGGGCCTGTTTGGTTGGACCAATCCCACAGTATTTGGTGGGATGGGATTCAAAAAAATATAATTATTACCCATGGCAGGGATTGTCCCCTGTTCCCATGGGATAAGATTAATGCCATGCTTTGCTAGTAATACGATGGTACATTGAATGGATATACCCACCATCATTTAAAATTACTGAGAATAACACACATAATGTTATATCTAAACCGTTCATTTGTTTTGTAACCTCATTTTATGGCATGTGCTTTAAAATGATGTACATCCAAAACTTATGAGCCCCAAAGAAGCTTTCAATGGTAAGTAATCGATCCCCATTGCTTTCTATGGTGGGGTCCACTTGAGTTTTAGATTTACCTGATTTTTTGGCCCATGCTCTAAAATAATCTTAAAAAATGGATGGACGGTGTGGATATAGCCTACACATCATAGTGGGACCTACAAAACTTGCTAACATTGAGTGAAATTGCCACAGACCCAATGCAATTCCATCTACAGCTTTTCCCTTCTTTCCAAACATGGAGTGGAATTGTCACACCCCAAACTTGGAAATCAGATTCACAGAAATTTTGATCACCGAATCTAGTACCGACAGCCTCCGTAGTACCCCATTCTTGGCTCCCAGCATAGATACGCCAGATTCTGATCCTAGGATCCTACAAGAATTTTTCAACGTACATTTGTCTTGTAATAAGCATAACCACAAGTTTACCCAAATCATAAAGGCAACATCATCATCACATATCTACTAATATATTCACTTGAATACAATGCTGAAAGGAAAATACATATATTAAAATCAGAGCTCCTGAAAACCGCTGCATGCTCCAAGCTCAACGCTGCTGCAACCTAACGCCACCTGCATACATCTATCATGATAAGCTTACAAAAGCTTAGAGGGTGGTATAAGTGTGTGTAAGGTAAGTGTCGAGTTTACAATAAAGTCCATAAATCATACATCATCGAGGTAAATGGAAATACTAATAAGATCATGAATCATACGATATCAGAGTAAGCGAAAATAATGATAAACCCATAAATCATACAATATTAGAAATACTAGCAAGACAAATCAACTATGTGAACAAGGAGTCACAGAGAGCCAAATGTCATATGTCGAGGGTACAATACAATATGTAAATCCTGCTAAGTCCGTCTAGGCCATATACGTGCAACAACATAGTAACTCAAAATGTTAAATACTACGGATGCAATGAAATATGTGGTGAAAATGAAATGATTATGCTGGAATGTGAAGTCGGGATGATAGTACGAAGTATCACAGGCTATGGGGTCCATCACAAGGGACTTTTATCCAAACCAGTCTCAAACCTAAGTTTGGATAGTCAGACACAATATAGTAAAATCTTGGTCTCAGGTTAGTCACACGCCCAACTGAAATCCTAGTCTGCGAAGGTACATAAAACAAATAGTTACACACCACCAGCCCAAGTAGATGGTGAATGAATGAATGAATGGATATGTAATTTTTGCTCAATAAGTCCACATATCAGTACGGTTACTCTCAAGAAAAATCACTGGAGTCTATTACACTTGACACCGACTGCCTCCTCCCTAGCAGCACAGCCTAGCGAGCGGAATAGACCTCACTATCCGCCTGGCCAGTAGTCTGCCAATACCTACCCGGCTCGTCGATAGTGCACCCATTTACGAGCTGGTCATACTTGGCCTAACTTATAGCCCCCTCACTCGGGCGGATAAGACCACACCCCCTTTCAACTGACCACGACACGGTGGGAGACACGACCTCATGGTATAAGCACCGACGCTCATATTTCACTCGGTCTAGATGTTGAAGCAACTCCAAGTACCAAGGAGGTTCTGAGATTTTCACCCAAGAACATCTTAAGTGCCCACAGTGCTAGAACCAATTATTTCTGGTATCCTATCTAGCCATCCACGATGTGCCTGTAGAGGCCACGACCCTGATGTCGCTAGGGCGTAAAATGATCAAGTCACATATATGCGAGATGCATGAGTCATACCATCCAGTCATGCAACAATCCTGCGCGTACGGCACGATAATGTGGGCACTCTGTCTCATAAGGAGTCCCATAAATAATCTGCCCAATGGCGTATGGTATGATCAAACATTTCTCATATCAGGCATACATATGATGCGTATGGGCATGGATCATAAAGTTATACTAAGCAATTTATATGGTGATGAACTATCCTCACAACGAAGATGGGCCTTGATGGCTTATGCACAACAAGTATGGGCCTATCGATGAGCCCTACGGAGAGTCATAATGCGGACATTTAACCAACATTATTCTTACAATGTGGACGTCAAACCAACATTGCTCCCAAGGCATGACCCGCCATAAATGTCATTACATAACCCATGGTGGAATCACACTACAATGGGCTCCAACCCATGGGTTCCAAATACATTACATTGGGCCTCAACCCATGGGCCCTATACACATCACAGTGGGTCTCAACCCACGGGCCTTTATATATCACAATGGGTCTCAACCCATGGGCCCTAATACATCGTAATGGGCCTTAACCCATGGGCCCTAAAATACATCACAATGGGCCTCAACCCATGGCCCCAAATTCATTACAATGGGCCTCAACCCATGGGCCATCAACACACCAAAGGTGGGCCTCAACAACAGGCCTTAAACATGGTAAGTGGGCTACATCACATGGGCCATATACGTATCAAATGGGCCACACCAATAGATAAGTAGTGGTAATGATTTCAACCATTAAAATTCCTAAGGCGTCCTGTTAAACAGGCCTAAAAACCCATCCAGAGTATAAGATTATGGGGTTGTCACCATCCAATCAGCTCAAAACTTTATATGAAACCTTGGGACCATAAATTATCCGTACACGTCAAATTTCAGCTCCTGGATCCTTCTGAAAATGGCTAAACTGATAGATCAGCCCCTGAAATCATGATTTAGGGCCCGCTTGATATCTGGATAAGCTTCAAATTCGGTCTCAACGCTTTAAATGAGCTGACAATGCAGATGGATGGAGCAGATTTCTCACAATCATCACCATAGACCTATATGTACATTGCATGCACATCACGTGCATGCATGACATCTTCTCATTTACGTAAACAGTGTTTACACTGTGCATTTAAAATTTTCTTAGTACGGCCTACTCCACATTTAAATCATCGATTTGTACCGTCCATTGTGTTCAGAAGGAATATTTAACCCTTGCCAAAGTGGCATTCTGAAATCATGCAGGCTGTTGTAAGATCCTAGTCGTTAAATATAAGATGGACGGCAAAGTAGACAAACCCGTGGACCGCACGGATTTCACTCCAAAAACAGTCCTTTGCAGATGGTTTTTTATCCTGAAATCAATGGATGGAGTGGATAAAACACATATATCATGGTGGGTTCCACCTCATGATGGACGGCATGAATGAAACACATGCACAATAGGGGACCCCACCGTCTAGGGCCAAATGGACGGTGTGCATATATAGATTACATACATCAAGGTGGGTCCATCCCACATGTGCAACACGTGTGGGGTGGGCCCCCACACGTCTACTAGAAGGGTGGGCAGTAGGGATGGAATACATATATCATGGTGTCCCATGAGGCTGGGCAGCATGAATATACAACACATACACCATCTTGGGCCTCGCAATACAATCCACAGTAGGACACCCTAAGTGAATAATCTAATCCGTTCACCGTCTTGACCACCTCGAATGAGGTCAAATAGACTCTGACTAGGACTGATTTGGATGACAAGGGACTCTAAAGAGGGCCCTAGAGTGTTTCAACAGATGGGCATTGATACCCTTAGTACGGCTCATTTGAGACTCATATTTACTCCAAAATTTGGCACATGGCCTAAAATTATAAGGAGAAGATGGTGGATGGTGTGGATTAAACAAATCCACCATGGTGGGGTCCACGTGTGGTGGCAGCCCAGTAATGCTTCCACCTTCACCGTCACTGGACAAAAACGTCCAGGAACGTACTCTTTTTTCTTCTCTTTCTTCCCTTATTTTTATTTATTTTATTCTACTATGTAGGGTCCACTAGTGGGTAATCCATTTCGTCTATTATATCGACCAACTCTCTACAGAGCAAAAGAGCCTAATGATGGATAGGTCCACCACTTATACACACAACAGTAGATATTAGAAAGTTCCAACAGTGGAAATTTATATCCCTCAGTGCGGTCCACTAAGAGCTAAGATTTGTCTAATTTTTCGACTAATAGCCTAAAACTACATGAGGAAGGTGGTGGACGACATGGATTAAACAATTACATCAAGGTGGGGTCCATGGTTGGGACGCCCCCACCCACGTCTGCATGGTTGACGTGAGGGAGGTGCTCCCACTACCACCATCAGTTGTGGTGTGGTCTACCTGATGGTTGGATCTAGTAGAGTTTTGGGTTCCACGGCTAAAATATCTCAGAGAATGAACGTATGGTGTGGATCTAAGAAATACATTGACATGGGTCCAATGAGTGAAAAATCACTTCAAACCTCCCATGCAAAAAGGTAAGAAATGACGTGGGTACCTTCTTGGGCTCAACATCTAAAATGATCTAGGGATCGAGATGGACGGCGTGGATTGGATCAATGCATTAGGGTGGGGCCTACATAGGCGACCCTCCTCAAGGCTTATGAACCACGCCAATATTTATGTTTTTCACTTAACGTCCAGCGTCCCTGGACGCTGGACGGTTGGACTGTTTCAAGTGGGCTGCCCATGTGGGCCACCAAATGATGAGTGGTGTGGGCCGCCAAATGATGGGTGGTGTACATGAGACCCACATCAAGGTGAGGTCCCTTTTGATGAATGGTTTAGACGTCCCACAACCCATCAAGTGGGCCACACAATCATATTATCATATGAAAGAAGAATTAAAAAGAGAGGGGGAGAGAGATAGGAAAGAGAGTAGGACACACGTGTGATGGAGGGACCCTGACACTATGGGCCCTCCATTTCGAGCATCCAATTCATACATCAAGTGGATCCCATTGCATATGGACCCATCAAATCAAAGATCTATGGTGGAGATCCTTTCTCCACCCAAAATGAATGGTCTAGATGACCTCTTTCAAACTAGAATTAAACATCATGATGGGATCCATGGAGAATGACCCCATCATGGAATGATATTGATAATCAAGGTGGGCCATCGGCCACATCTTAAGGTCCAAAGTGAGATCCATACCATTGATCGGTAGGACTCACTTGGCCCATCTTAAAAATATGAAAAACTACCCTATTAAAGCACCGACCTATGATCGTCTTAGTCCGTTGGATAGCCAATCTCCTTGTGCTTCACTTTGATGGAGAGGATGAGAAATGGATGGCTAGGATGATGGGTTTTGGAGTAGGAAGTGGGCCTCACACATGCATTTTCTCTCCATGGGAAGGCTTGGACCTGAGCTCTTTCTCTTGCTTGGGATGTGTTAAGAAATGAGAGAGGGAGATGGGATGTAAGGAGTGATGGAGTGATGGGGTGATGGACATGTACTTGACATGTATGGGTGCATAAGAGAGAGAGAGAGGGAGAGAGTTGACTTTAGGTAAGGGTGATGTAAGAGGGGGAATGGTTGCTTGTACTTGACATGAGATGATTGATGGATGGATTTATTGATTGATTGATGGGATATATTGTAGAGATTATTTTGAGATTTGTAACGTGTAGTGTTTTTCCTCGAAATGAACGCGGGTCCACATCTCCCTGCCAGGGTATCGGATCGGTGCACGAGTCGCGGCGTTGGAACCACGGCGACGGTGCCGTCGTAATGGTACAAGTCTCCGATTGAACTGACTTAGATATACAGGATACGACTTAAGGTCAAGCATAAATGTCGATCATCAATCACAGGTTGCCGGAATTCGACCAGGAGGACCGCAGGAGTTGATGGAATAGTACGGACTAGTATACGGGTCTTAAAGAAATTGGCACAGGACTAGATGTAATTCCATCCCACCTGATCCCTTCTAATCCCACTGCCCAAACACGCCCTTAGGTTTTAGGTTAGGTTATAGGTTAAGGTTTAGGGAATTGAGTTTAAGTTATAGGTTTAGGTTATAGGTTAAGGTTATAGGTTAAGGTTTAGGTTAAACTTATAGGTTTTAGTTTAGGTTTAGATTTAGGTTTTAGGTTTAGGTTATAGGTTATAGGTTATAACTTTAAGGAATTGAGAATAGGTTAAGGTTTAGGTTTAAGAAATCGGGTTCGGGTTCGGGATCGAATTTAGGTTTGGGTTTTCAATTTAGGTTTAGGTTAAGTAGTTAAGATTAGGATTAGGTGTAGTTTTAGGTTTAAGGATTTGAGAATACATTTTAGTTTTATGTTTAGGTTATAGGTTTTGGTTTAGGTTTAGGTTTAGGTTTAGGTTTTAGGTTTAGGTTTAGGTTTAGGTTATAAGTTATAGGTTATAGGTTATAGCTTTAGGGATTTGAGAATAGGTTAAGGTTTAGGTTTAGGAAATCGGGTTCAGGTTCGGGATCGGGTTTAGGATCGGGTTTAGGTTATAGGTTATAAGTTTAGGTTATAGGTTATAGGTTTAGGTTACAGGTCTAGGTTTAGGTTAAGTTATAGGTTATAGGTTAAAGTTTAAGTTATAGGTTAAGGTTTAGGCTTAGGTTATAGGTTTAGGGTGTGGTTTAGGTTAAGGGCGTAGTCCCTGTAAATACAGATATAAACACGGCCTGTCCAAATGACCAAGCCCCTCTAATGTTGTCCACAGGAAATGGACAGCCTCATCATGGTCATAACAGCGGTTCCCACCTTCTAGAGACCCCCGCTCATCATCCGGATAGTTCCGACACACATCCGGATCTACTTCATTAATTTCGAGATAATACATAAATACGGGCCTATCCAAATGGCCAGGCCATCCTATTGTTATCCATAGGAAATGGACAGCTTCCATATGGTCATAATAGCGGTTCCCACCTTCTAAGGACCCTCACTCAACATCCGGATAGCTCCGACACACATCCGGATATATAAATGGGTACAGTTTCAAAGAGCATTATTAGTCATGTTTCAAATGCATACCTCCCTTAGAAAGTCCTTCAGTTGATCCTCATGAAAGTCCTGATCTGTAAGAACCTTAACAGCAACATCCCGCATTCCATGATTAAATAAATAAGAAGATGCATCACCTTTACTTTCAAGTCAAACAAAAATGGGACAAAGAACCATGTAAGAAACATGAAGAAAAATGTGGATTTCTTTAAATATGATAGAGAGATTGGTCCAGGAACTGAACCACAAATTACTCTCATCGGGTTAGTTATCAAAATAACATTTCCAGAGAGTTTCCCTGCATTAAACACTTGCCTATGTAATTCAATTGTCTTTAGTAAAATCAAATTACTGTCTTAAAAGAAATGCATGCCACGCATGCGAAACACTCAAATGCAACAAAAAAGAGAATTACAATTAAAAGAAAGAAAGAAAGAAGAAAAGAAAAGAAGGCAAGTAAGTAATTAAATACTTAAATGCAACTTAAAAGAAAAATATAATTACTTATCTGGTTAACTTCCCCTGAAGTGACACCTACACTAACCTACAACAATGGAAACCAGATTAGTCCCAAATGTGTACTTAACAATCGAGGCGTCAAAAAAATGTAAGAGTACCTTTGGGGTGAAAACCAGCCAGTGTAGCTTCAATAGATGATCCTACAACACTCAAAACCAGATCCTACAAATAAGAGTACCTCTGGCATTAGCATCTTGCTATTTAAATGATTTTAAGATAGCTAGAGTAAAACCATTTACCCTTGAAGTAAATAATATATATATATATATATATATATATATATATATATATATATAACATTAAAGCTCTATAAATTATATAAATATAAATAAATGTTATATATCAATTCCCCTCTTAAATCAATTTCAATCTATGGTTTCATACCAAAATAATCAAACACCCTATCAATATAATCAAAATCATACAAGAGTGGGTCAGTCTTGGAGGTGATTAGGAGGCAACTACAGAACTCAATTCGAAAAGTGTCTCCCATTTTGACCTGACCTTAAGAAAGCTAAAAAAGATTTAAACAGAAACAGCTACACAAATGCAAAATAAGGTAAGATCATAGCTTGTTGCAACCACCAACACATCACACGTGTGCTGAGATTAGCACCATTAATCAGTTGGGCTCAGCACTGGACAAGTTGGCTTACTCTCTAGGTGGGCCTTATGTGTGTGAAAGAAATGGACTGTAAGAGAAAGTTACAAATGGTTGAAGTACACGTCAGTGTGTGTGAAATCTATTTCCATGTGGGGCCAACTTGATGAATGGCTTGTCTCACATTAGAAGCATATCCGGTAGTTTTGGAGGGAACTTTCCTCTATGTCATTGCTACATTCATGTCATAGGTGGACAAGATTGAAACTGCTCATTTGATATATGCAAGGGTGAATATGATCTACATCCACAACATCATTTAATTAGATGGTTGGGATAATGAGCTTGTATCTTACCTTAAAGACTTAAAGTGTAAATGCAATGATCATGAGTCCCAAACTGATCTACCAAGTGACCTAGTTCTAATACTCTGACAGATTCCCAAACAAACACTAGAAAACAACCAAATAATCTCAATCATTTTACAACACAAAGAAGTAAAAAAATAAATTGTGAGTGGAAACAAATACATCAAGAAGGCGAAGCCTTCCTATGTGGCTCCTATTTAACAACCAAAGCCCCTTTGCAATTTGATATAATCACATACAGGTTAGAGTTGAACTGGTTCATTTGAATTTCACTTGCTCTCTATCTCCAGTATATATGGACCTGCCTCACCATATGGTCCATAATACAATCCAAGCCTACATGACCAATATGACCTCACTTGCTTATTTTTTTTCCCTACAAAGGGGCTATCTGTTGGTCCCATAATTGTTGGTTGCTAGTGGAACATGTCATTAGCAACAGGACATATAATCATATAAAATATCTAATTCAGAAAAGTTGAAAACCAACCATAAAAGACCTTGGAGCTAAATAAGGAGCCAAACCCAACCATAAATCAGAAACAACTAGAAAATGGACTGTGGAAGTAATTTCCAGCAGTCTGTTAGTCTATTCAACTAAAAAGAGAAGACAAACAACTAGCGCTTGAGAAATTAGAGCAGTTAATTCTCAGATTAAAACATGTCGGCTAGTCTATTCAATTAGAAAGAGAAGATATAAATTGGACCAGAACTAGGTAGGCCTTGGTTTGCAAGTAACTCAAAGCAAAAATAAGAACATTCATGAAGCATGGAAGTCCAGTCTTTGGAAACACAATTTAGATTGCTCTCACTATATACTCTACTATAACTTAAGTAACATAGCCTCAATCACTTCTAGTAAAGATTGTACATTCTTGTATAAACAAAACATGCTATTGAGCATAGCATCACTAAGTTATATGAGGATCAGACATTCTCCTTATATGGAAATGCATAACTCTTTGGACCTTTTAAGAAGTCAAGTTGGGTTTGAGTCTCACCTTTTTAGACTCTGTTAAAGTTCATTGATATAATTGAAAATTACATCTAGGAGACCACAAATGAAACTAGGAAAACCCAACAAATTCATACAAAATAGCAAGGAACCATAACAAAAATCATCCAAGATGAAAGACAGGTGAACCCAGTCTAACAGGAAAATTAAAGATAAAATCAAAAAATTGAATCTTGCTTACTGTTGCAAACATGATTTTCCAAACAAATATGGTACTTGTTTACCTTTCTGAAATACATGCAAAAGAGCAACACATCCAATTTCTTAGTGAAATTCACAATCTGAAGCCAATAAGACTAAATCATTTAAGTCTAGTGGAACACCCAATTCTTTCTACCACGTTGGAACAGAAATAAAAGAGAAATTATTTTCGAAGAATCAAGCTGAAACAGCCACAAAAATGCACAAAAAAGGAATCCAAAAATCAGGCTAATATAAAACTTAGGTGGGCCACACCACAAGAAATAAAGGGATTTAATGCCTACCATTGGAAACTTTTTAGGTGCAATAAAAGTTTTTATATCGGAATGATATTTGTACCTATACTTTATTTGAATGGTTATAAGCCTATGAACGGTTTAGATGGTTGGCTCTAGGAAGGTTTCAATGGCGGATGTTTCCGTTCTAACTGTTTCTTGTGGTGAGGCCCACTTGAATTTTGTATCCACCTGAGTGATTGCGTCCTACTAGGGGTGAACACCGAGTTGAGCTGACCTCAGCTTGGCCACTAGCTAATCCCAGCTTGAACTCAGCTCGGCTCGATTTGGTCAGTAGGTCAGGCCAGTAAAGCCGAGTTTCAGCCAAAATTGAGCCTATGCAGCGTTTTCACAAACACATACAGGGCACTTTCAGTTTCTCACTATTTGTAAAACAGCAACAAGTATTCCTTAAATACCTTATATGCAACATCAAAATAAAGGAAAAATGGTATTTTTTTGGTGTGCATACCTACCTTGCCACTAGCCGACACTTCGTTGAGTCATTTCATCAAACACTTGGTGAGCAACATCAATATCAAAATAACTGAGTCATCGAACTTCAAAGAAGAAATCCTGAAAATAAAAAAGAAAGAGAATTTCCTTTCATGAATTTAACACTATCAAACAATCATGAATATATTAAAGATGAGAAGATTAAAAGAATATCACCTTCCAGAAGCGGAAACCCTAATCCGTTGGATTTGTATGCCGATGAGGTGTGGTCGGAGCACTGTTACAATGCCGTCATAGGGTAGCTAGGTTTTCTTTTTAAAAAAAGAAAAAAATCCTTCTACAAGCCCCTCTTGTTCTCATATACAACATGAAATCCACTTTATAAATACAAAAAGTCGCAGACTTGCAGCAAGTCACATGTTGCATAAGTAAAGTCAACTGCACCTCAAAACTAGATTCATAGACGAAAAAAAATAACAGAATCATTGGAAAAAGGAGAAACCATACCTAATCACTGTACACACCCTCTCTTCTACTTCTGCTCAAAACAATCACTGCTGCTACAAAAGTAAATCAAACCAATAGCCAAGAATCCACTACAACCCACAGAATCATAGAAATCTGACACTGACCCATGAAATGATATCCGCCGAAAATCCACCTAACCTCCGAAAAATGAGAAGAACCCACCCTTCCTTGGCTCCTCCTCAAGCATCACTGCCTGCATACTATCCTGCTCCACTAGCCTCCATGTGGCCTGCTCAAACGCAAGCCCTGCCAGCATCGGGGGCTTATTCAACACAAGCGTGTACCCTCGGTTCGTACTCCGAATCACCTCCGCATCTTCTGGAATCACCCCAAGAAGCGTCAGCCCCAGCATCTCTTGAACATCAAGAACCGACATCATATCCTTACCCCTGATCAAATCGGTGCGAACTCGGTTGACCATCATTTTAATGTCCTTAAGCCCATCACATTCAAGAAGCCCAGTTACATGATCGGCATCACACAGGCTGGTGATATCTGGGGTGGTAACAAGGATCGCCTCATTAGCAGGAGTGATGGCGGTGATGAAGCCGGCATTAATGCCTGCAGGGCACTCAGTGAGGATGAAGTCGGGCGGGCTGTCAGGCTGAGATTTCAGGGCATGATGAGCCAGAGCAGTGCCTTGCCGCCAAATTCGAGGGGTAGCTTGTCGCGAACGAGGGCTTGGTTGAGGTGGACGTCGAGGGCAGTGTAGTTGACATGGTTCACGAGGCCAAGGAGGATGTCAAGGTTGCGTAGGCCGACATCGGCGTCGATAACAACAACGGAGAAGGAGAGACGGGCGAGAGATGGGGAGAGATTGGCGATGGTGGTTGTGCCGACGCCGCCCTTGCTAGAGGTGACGACGACGACACGAGGGGTGGGGCCGGACAGCTGCAGATGGTGATTCCACTAGAGAACGGAGAGGATCTTGCGGCTCTTGCTGATGGAAGTGGGATTTGTTAGGGTTTTGGAAGGAGAGGAGAAGAGGGTTTTGAGAGATGACGGTTGGGGCTATTAGGGAGGAGTGGTTGGAGGGAGAGCATTGCCACTGCTGTATGTGTGAGAGAGATATATTAAGAAGGGAGCATGACAATAGGAAATGAAATCCCTAGGGTAGCCGGGTTGCTATAGAATAGTGCAACTGGGTTGCGGTAGAGAGAGAGAGAGAGAGAGAGAGAGAGAGAGAGAGAGAGAGTGCATGAGAGAGACAGGAGAGCGAGCCGAGAATTAGTGTTCGGGGCGCGGCTCTTTTTAGAGCGCGTGCCAAAATTTGGGGCTCCTCTGACAAATGGACCGATTAAGGACTCTTTGGGGCCCACCATGATGTATTTCGTTAATCCATTCATATCCATAATTTTAATAAATTATTTTATTTTAAAAAACTAAATTTTAGGTATATTTAAGGCCTAACTGGACCACACCATAAGAAGCAACTATAATTTAATATCAATATTTCCTACCGTGTGGTCCACTTGAGCCTTCGATTTAGCTGATTTTTTTTTCAACCTCTAAAATAATATTTACAAATATATCGACGGCTTAGATAGAACATATAGTTTTTTTTTAGGCCTCATAGAGCCGCTTACAACACTATTAATTATTAATGGTGTATCAACCTTTTAGATATAGATTAAAACCGTAACAACTATAGCTAAGGATTATATCCATAGGAAAAAAGTAACGTGGTCTAAATCCTTTGCCCCTTTTTTTGGGAGTGAACCTAAATGTATTCTCAAATCCCTAAACCTAAACCTACACCTAATCCTAATCTCAACTCCCTAACCTAAACCTAAACCTAAACTTGAAAACCCAAACCTTAACCCGATCCCAAACCCGAACCCGATTTCCTAAACCTAAACTTAACCTATTCTCAATTCCCAAAAGCTATAACCTATAACCTAAACTTAAACCTTAACCTAAACCTATAACTATAACCTAACCCAAAACCTAAACCTATAACCTTAACCTAAACCAAAACCTATAACCTATAACCTATGGCCTATAACCTAAACTTATAACCTAAAACCTATAACTTAAAACCTAAACCTAAAACTAAAATCTAAATGTATTCTCAAATCCCTAAACCTAACCCACACCTAATCCTAATCTCAACTCCTTAACTGAAACCTAAACCTAAACTTGAAAACCCAAACCTAAACCCGATCTCGAACCTGAACCCAATTTCCTAAACCTAAACCTTAACCTATTCTCAATTCCCAAAAGCTATAACCTATAACCTAAACCTAAACCTTAACCTAAACCTATAACCTTAACCTAAACCAAAATCTATAACCTAAACCTTAACCTATAACCTAAACTTATAACCTATAACCTAACCTAAACCTAAACCTAAAACCTAAACCTAAACCTAAAACCTATAACTTAAATGCATTCTCAAATTCCTAAACCTAAACCTACACCTAATCCTAATCTCAACTCCCTAACCTAAACCTAAAGCTAAACTTATAACCTAAACTTATAACCTAAACCTATAACCTAAACATTAACCTAAACCTATACTTATAACCTAAGCCTATTCTCAAATCCCAAAACCTATAACCTAAACCTAAACCTTCAGTTGAAAACTTCAGACAATTCTTTCATAACTATGATATTAGAAATAAGTGGATGTGTTAGAAAACTACAGACAAGTCTTTCATAGCTATAGATTCGTTCAGTTGATTGTGGCCCGACTAGAGGACTGCTTGGATATTACACCTGTCTGCCATGCCGGCATGTGGTAGTGTGTGCATTAGCTCACTTACACATGCAGGTGAGCTTAGCAAACCACTTTCCCTTCCTCAGGTGGGCTCTACCTAAGAAGGTGCACATTTCTAGCAGGCGGTGAACCTGCTACTTCTGAACATCATTAGATTATTTTTTGATTGTGATCTTTTCTCTATACAATGTGATGCATTGTATACCCTAGAAACTATCCAGAACTCGAGGCATTAACACTAATCACTGGCATGTCCTACTTGTAATTGACAAGCAAATGGAGATTTTCTTTTCATGATGGTCAGCTCTACTTGCACATTTTTCAGGTCATAGATAATCATGGTCGATATCTGTTCCACTTGGGAAGTGGGTACTTGTGGCTACCGATGGTCCTCCTTACGGAAATCGTTCAGACGTTTATTTTGGCCCTACAAACCATATGGTGAGACCATTCCTTTTGTGTCAATTTCATTCCTCTCTTTAAGTTTTTATTAATTCATTAAGAAAAAAAATGATTATACATGATGCACTTCTTTCACTTTATCTTTCTTTCCCCCAATGGTCATTCCGATTTATGAATGTCATGATTATTTGTAGGATGATAGAATATATGAAGCTATTGTAAGAAGTGACTTTGTCATTACTAGAGTTACATTTCGAGACAACTCTTCAAAGTACTACATAAATGACCGTGGAAGTAATTTTACAGAGGTTACTAAGAAATTGAAAAGAAAAGGAGAGGACTTAGACAACAATCGATTTTTGATTCTTCAGGTGGGTGATGGGTTGATGGCTGAAAAAAGCCTATTTACTTGTCAAAAAAAATCATACTGTCAAAATATATTTTCTCTTTCAATTCTTTATCATTGAAATTTCAGGTTGAAATCAAGCAAATTTCTCTAATGAAGCCAAAGATTTGTATTTTCAACATTATTATAATTGTAATTGTAATTGATTGAATGAAGGGTTGTAATTGATTGTAATTGTAATTGATTGAATGAAGGATTGCAATTGATTGTAATTAAATGAATGAATGATTGTAATTGATTGTAATTGAATGAATGAATGATTGTAATTGATTGTAATGCAATGAATGAATGATTATGCAGGTGGTAATTGAATGAACAAATGATTATATATATTTTTTAATGTATGAAATAGCTACGGATATTAACCGTAGCCGGTAATCTGACAGTTGTAGCCATTATTAAATTTGACAAATTGCTATGGAATTTTAGCTACAAATAATATTTGTAGCTGTTTGTAGTTTTTGCTACAGATATAAGTGCTATGGATTATATCTGTAGCTATTGTGATATTTAGCTACAGATCAAATCCGTAGCCATAGGTTCAAGACCTACTATTATGGCACCTACAATTACAGTCGTGCTACGAACTAAAACCGTAGCCATAGGTCTATAGCTACGGCTTTTATTCGTAGGTATATATTTTGTAAATATTTTTACCTACGAAAATATTCGTAGGTAAATGTTTTGTAAATATTTTTAACTACTAAAATATTCGTAGGTAAAAGTTTTATAAGTATTTTTAGCTACGAAAATATTCATAGGTAAAAGTTTTGTAATACTTTTTACCTATGAAAATATTCACAAGTAAAAGTTTTGTAAATATTTATAGCTACGAAGATATTCGTAGGTAAAAGTTTTGTAATTATTTTAACCTACGAAACTATTTGTAGGTAAAAGTTTTGTAAATGTTTTTAGCTACAAATTAAAATACTCGTAGGTAAAAAGTTTTGTCAATATTTTTGCATACGAAAAAAAGCATCGGTAAAAGGTTTTACCGACGAAACAATTCATCGGCAAGAGTCTTATCTTTACCGACGAAATTTTTTTTCGTTGGTAAAAGTTTTTCGCGACGGCTTTTAGTGACGAAATTACCAACAAAAACTTTCGTCGGTAAAAGTTTTTGCCTACAAAAAAAACGCTTTTAGAGATGAAAATTTTCGTCGGTAAAAGTGGCCTCTCTTGTAGTGACCCCAAAAGTTAATCAAACCATTAGATACACCCCACATGAATGTGGAGTTTTTTGGGTGATTGTTCATGGTTTTCTATAGTGTGCCCCACCTGAGAGTTAGATCTACCCGAATTTTCAAGTGTCCCATTTTCATGGTGAGACAACCTTGTTAGACGGGTGAGGTGTCATACAAACACCCTAGTAGGCCTCACATGCGAGTTATTAGTTGGGTCTAAATTAATACTCAAACCCACACCCGCATTCATATAGTTATGTTATACTTGGCCGTATGGGTTGGGTTTTAGGTGCCTGATGAGTCTATTCAGCCTATTGCCTTGTTATATATTCACTTCTGAGTGGGTAACTTCATCCTGTTGGGGTGAAACCTTCATCCTAAAGGGTCTAACCTAAAAATCTACAGTGTGGTCCCTCCCCCATGTCCCACATTCTTCATTTCAGTGTGGGCCACTTAAAATGGATCAAGTTTTATGCTGGAATCCAAGCCGAACATGGGTAGCTCAGCTAATAGACAGATTGGATGGTACTAAAACATGACAAGTGAGCTCATACAGCTTGAACGTATGAGATAAGAATATACGTCACTTTCGATTTGTATATGACTTCCTATGGTTAGAGCCTAACTGGCGCCCACCATGATGTTTGTGAGAAATCTACCCTGTCCAATCTGCTCATGTTAGGACATGAGACAGAAAATCGGTGAGCCATACCATAAGAAACAGTGGAGATTAAATGCTCTTTATTGAAACATTTGTGAAGTTACAAAAGTTATGGATCAGGCTAATATTTGTGTCTTTGGTTCATACCAACAGCGAGGATGTGAAGTGGATTCGGTAAAGTTACGGACCCCACCTTGATATATATGTTGTATGTCCATGTTGACTATCTGATTCGTCAGCTCATTTTAAGGCACATCCCTTAAAAATGAAGTAGATCCAAATCCCCGGTGAAAAACACAACAGGATACATTGGCAATTGACCATTTAAAAAATTTTATAGACCTTTGGATAAAGCTAATATTTGTGTTTTTCCTTCATCAAGGTTTGTGTGACCTCAAATAAACAATACAATAGGCCCTAGGAAGTTTTTAATGGTGGGCGTTAAATCACCACTGTTTCCTATGTAGTCCACCCAACACATACATTAATGTGACCCCATGAGCTGATGTGGCCAAGCCTACTGATGAATGTAGGTAGTGTCACCTATGAAAACTGAAACACTGGCAGAAACTAACCTATAATGGCATTAACCAAAATGCTGAAATCCAATGCCCCAATGTCACAATCTGAACATTTCTTAGTTGAATTGTTATTACTTTTGTTATTAATCACTCCTTCATTGGCCTTGTATTATGGATTTTATAGGAAATTTGAGAGCTATAAGAGCTTCAGCAGACACTGTATACGTTTCTTCATGTTATGACCACACACAATCTGTCTTCAGTTTTCCTTTCCCCAAATAGCAGGGGGTATTTGGATCCAATAATGCAGTTGCTTTTTCATACTTCTTGAAGACATAGGGATATACTTTTAAGGAAGGTGCGTATAATAATTCAGATCTAACCCCCCCCCCCCCCCCCCCCCCCCCAAAAAAAAAAAAAAAAAAAGTACTTAAATTGATTAACATGAGCTGGCAAATTGGATGGACAGGTGAATTTCTCACAAACATCATGCTAGGGAACAGTCCACATCTTCCCTGAAGTGGCATGATTTGATTACAATTTGATTGAGCCACATGTCATTATTAGAGAAGGGGTCTATTATCGAGAAAATATTGAACCAAAAATCTTTCAAACGCAGTTTATGTGCCCCATCTTTGACACCTTGTGGCCCAATCAAATCCTACCACATCAAATGCACCAAAATCTGCATCCCTTCCAAACATGTTGTGCAGCCATCCTTGTTTATGGCACATAGCACAAACCTGTCAGATCATATCACCAAGCTACGTCATGTTGGGGTCATGGAGTTGCATGTTGGGGTTGCCGTGCAACACGAGTTACGTTGGGGTCATGTTGTTGAGTGTTGACGTCATCGTGCAACACAAGCTACTGGGGTCATGGTGTTGAGTGTTGGTGTCATCGTGCAACACGAGCTATGTAGTTTTAGGGTCGTTATGCAATCCACGTGTAAATTAGCATGTTTGATCTCCTCTGTGTTTGTTGTAGGCATGTGTACAGATATTCATTAGATTGATTAACATGAGCTGGCGAATTGGATGGACGGGTGAATTTCTCACAAACATCATGCAAAGGAATTGGCCACATCTTCCCTGAAGTGGCATGATTTGATTACGATTTGATTGGGTTATATGTCATTATTAGAGATGGGGTCTATTATCAAAAAAATATTGGACCGAACAACTTTCAAACGCACTTTATGTGCCCCATCTTTGACACCTTGTGGCCCAATCAAATCCTACCACATCAAATGCACCAAAATCTGCATCCCTTCCAAACATGCTGTGCAGCCATCCCTGTTTATGGCACATAGCACAATCAATCCTGTTAGATCCCAACACCAAGATACGTCGCATTTGGGGTCATGGAGTTGCATGTTGGGGTCATCGTGCAACACGAGCTACATGCATTGGGGTCATGTTGTTGAGTGTTGACATCATCGTGCAACACGAGCTATTGGGGTCATGATGTTGAGTGTTAGTGTCATCGTGCAACATGAGCTACGCAGTTTTAGGGTCATTATGTAATCCACATGTAAATTAGCATGTTTGATCTACTATATGTCTCTATTGCAGGCGTGTGTATAGATATTCATTAGATTGATTAACATGAGTTGGCGAATTGGATGGACGGGTGAATTTCTAGGGAACAATCCACATCTTCCCTAAAGTGGCATGATTTGATCACGATTTGGTTGTAACACGTGATATTATTAGAGATGGGGTCTATTATTGAGAAAATATTGGACCAAACAACTTTCAAACGCACTTTATGTGCCCCATCTTTGACACCTTATGGCCCAATCAAATCCTGCCACATCAAATATACCAAAATCTGCATCCCTTCCAAACATGCTGTGCAGCCATCCCTCTTTAAGGCACATAGTACAATCAATCCTGTCATATCCCAACACCAAGCTACGCCGCGTTGGGGTCACGGTGTTGCGTGTTGGGGTCGTCGTGCAACACGAGTTATTGTTGAGCGTTGGGGTCGTGCAACACGAGCTACTGGGGTCATGGTGTCGAGTGCTGCTGTCATCATGCAACACGAGCTAAGCAGTTTTAGGGTCGTTATGCAATCCACGTGCAATCACTTCATGTGGTCACCAATCACCGATGTGCCACCATTTCTTTGACCTGCCAAACACACTCGACCTAACCTCTTGAGAGTTAATGAGCTCAATAAAACAAGAGTTTTAAAAGAAATAAGAATATAAAATGACGAGGAAAAAAAAGAAGGGAAAAGAAAAAACATTATTGGCTGGAAGCTCAATAAAACAAGAGTTTTAAAAGATTTAAGAATATACAATGAACCTCTTATTGGCACACCCTCGAATTTACACTCACCTTCAGCCATCAACAAACGCCTACACTTCTGCAAACTCAAATGAAGCCGTTGCCGGTAATTTACACCTGCAATTGGAAAAAATACAATGAAGTTTGAGAGGTGCTGCAAGAAGCAACAGTCAGGATGTTGCCCACATCCCCAATCATCTCAACTCAATGTAAGGCATCCAACCAAACCTTCATCAGGTGTAGATCATAATGCAAGTGATGCAACCCAACAAGTTCAGCCAATCAACTCATCAGGCATGCCACATGCATGCAAATATGGGATGGTTGTAAAAGATTTGCAAGCTATCCATATTATACGTGTAGAGGTGCATGTGGAGCTGATGTGGCCAAGCTTACTGATGAATGTAGGAAGTTTTCGGGGCAAGATCATCTACATGGTGTGGCCCACAGGACACAGGAAGTCCCAGACAGACTTACAAAGTTTGCATGTATGGATGTGCATATGGATGGAAGCATGCACTTGCTTAGCAGAACTTTTTTCAGAAACTTGCTGAAAATAACCAGGTTGTACCTTGCATTATCTCGAAGAGCCACGCAAATGTTATATACAGAAAAAGAAGCATCCTGTAATCATCGAGAACATTAGTCGGGCCGAGGATGTACAGCAAAGAAAAGCAGAAAAAGGAATCAAGACACTCGAATAAGTTTCAAAAACAAAAATGATATCCATGACCCAAGGCCTATATTTCGTGCATCTCTCAGTAATCTAGTCATTGGTCTGATGGGACATGCAGTGGATGGACAATGTCCCAAATCATACTCAACCAGATAATCCTCAACCTTTGAAAGATGGCCTACGAATAGACAGTCCAAAAATATTTCATGGTCTAAATTAATCACAAAAAATGCCAAAGATTGAATGGCTAGGATCTTAATCCAGGAAATTTCAGGCATGGTGTATCCACTGGGGCCCATCAAAAAACATTTTGGATCACCCAACTACGGGGCAAGCTTATAAGAGCTCAAGTCCATATAGTACAAAAACTATTATTGGGCAAGCTTATTTAATTACTCGAGAATGTATTGACCCACCTCTATTGATTCCGCCGAAGACTCCAGAAAACGGGGAGTGTTCGTCAGTGGTATTTGTTTCCATAGAGCCGTCTGGCAAGATGTTATCTGAAAACGAGGCCTCCATTCTGTTGGCGTCTCAAATTTTCGGTCAGGGATTGGTAGAACAATTTCAGGGTAGTGATGTCACTTCCCTCCAGACAAATAGTTGAAATTTCAAGCACAGAACTGAAGTGGGGGACCAAATCAAGATTGAACCCAGGATTGTAGCATCAACTACCAAACCAAACACAGTGCCATGAGTGGATCAAGGGCCTATTTGTATGTTCCCTCGAACCACAACATGCATCACTGTCCTGCTGAAATCAACATGCATCACTGTCCTGCTGAAATCAACATGCATTTGAGGCAGCGCAAAAAATGGAAACGCAATCCTGCTTTTGCACCCAAGACCACAAGTGAGACAAAAACAGGAGAAGAATACCTTCTCTTGCCAATCATATCCCACTCATTGATAGTAGAGTGCATTCCATACACCTAGGGAACTGGGAAGACCCAAACAAGCCCTAATTCCAGTCCCTAAAATTGTAACCAAGGTGACTCATGTGGATGATCCTGAGTTGCAACAGAAGCTGTGACTCAGGATCACCAACCTGTGTTGTTCCATGGGGGCCCACATGCTGAGATGGTGTAGCAATCCAAACTGTCCACATTATGGACGCTTAACTGTCACCAGAGCTTGTAAACTAATGTAGATGACTGAAAATAAACTTTCAATGGCTCATAGTCATGGTTATTAGATCGATCCGAAGAGGGCCATGGAAGGACTGGTAAGTATATTAATTATCTGAAAGGGCAACAATGTTGATTAAAGATCCAAAATTTACCCAGCCAATTATTAGTCAAAGAACAAAACAGTGTAGAGAAAGTTTATATACCCGATACAGCAGGATGAATCACACGGGAGAATTTGTTAGGGAATTCATGGTAAAAAATTTCATGGTCTATCCACAGTGGATTGCACCAACTGCAGTACCGTGTGTTAACAAATGCAGACAGATAGACTTTCTGTACTAGATAATCCAGCCTTCCCGAACTTCTTCAACTATAAATACCTACTCCCACTACCACATTTCTCACCACAAACCACTAGCGATGGATTCTACATCATGGGTCATCTACCTAGCAGCTCTGCTTGCATCTCTCGCTCTCTTGATCAAGGCTCTAATCGGTGGCTTCCGTAGCCGGAAGCTCAACCTTCCCCCCGGCCCAAAACCATTGCCAATCATCGGCAATCTCAACCTCATTGGTTCACTACCACACCGTTCCATCCACGAACTATCACAAAAGTATGGACCGTTGATGCAGCTCCAATATGGGTCATTCCCAGTTGTTGTGGGATCATCGGTGGAGATGGCAAAACAGATCTTGAAGACCCAAGATCTCAATTTCGCGTCGAGGCCCAAGACCGCGGCTGGCAAGTACACGACATATAACTACTCGGACATCACATGGTCCCCATATGGAGCCTACTGGCGCCAGGCTCGTAAGATGTGTATCATGGAGCTTTTCAGTGCGAGGCGGCTCGACTCGTATGAGTACATACGTGTGGAGGAGACGCATGCGTTCCTCCGTGGCCTCTTCGCTGCATCAGGGAAGGCTATTACACTGAAAGACCATTTATCCACCGTTAGTCTCAACGTTATAAGTCGAATGGTGTTGGGGAAGAAATATACTGAAGAATCAGAGTCGGAGACGCCGATTGTGACACCGGAGGAATTTAAGAAGATGATTGATGAGCTGTTCTTGCTTAGTGGGGTGCTGAATATCGGGGACTCGATACCGTGGATCGGGTTCTTGGATTTGCAAGGGTACGTGAAGAGAATGAAAGCTCTTAGCAAGAAGTTGGACCGCTTTCTCGAGCATGTGATCAACGAACATAATGAGAGGAGGGCTGGCGTGAAGGATTATGTAGCGAAGGATATGGTCGACGTGCTTCTGCAGCTCGCCGAAGATCCGAATCTGGAAGTTAAGCTCGATAGGAGCAGCGTCAAGGCCTTCACTCAGGTTTGGTTGCTCAGCTTGCTCTCATGCAATATGTATATACGGAATACCTAGGGAACTTTTTGGGAACTCGTCATACTGATGATTCTCGAAATTCTGAACGGTCCACATGAAGGAGAGCCTCGTGAAACCCCCTGGTACCAAATTTTACTTTGAACCAAAACTTCAGTGGGCCATGCAAAATTCAAACAGTTTGTTCCCTTGATTTGTGTTTCTCTTTGCTGTGGCCCACCAGAATCTTATATCAGGGTGAAAATATACTTGCAAGGGTTTCATGAGATTCCGAATCTTATGGACCGTTCGGATTCGATTCACATGACATGTGTGCAAAGGCACTCACGTGCATAAGCGCGTAGGTGAGCATGCGTCGATATATATATATATATATATATATATATATATATATATATATATATATATATATGTCAGGGTGGAGTGGATCTCACATACATGTCAGGATGGGCCCAAAAAAATACGAGGTGGGAGTCCGTGTGGTTCCCTTTTCCCAAAACGCTACTGCTTGGCGTAATTTAATATGATAATTAAGGCTCATAATGCTTGGAAGAGAACTGGGGTTATTTTGGTAATTAATCCTCGTAATGCCAGCAGATGAGTGATTTAAACGAACTTTGGAAAAGAGTGGCCCGTTCGGGTCAGCCCACCACGATCACGGGTGGGCTTATTTTTGTCTTCTATACCCAACATAAGATTACACATCTAATGGTTGGAGTGGATCACACATACACATTAAGGTGAGTCCCATAGAAAAAAATTAAAAAATCAAAAATAAAAAATCAAAATAGAGCGTGTGGTGAAATTCTTTTTTCCAATAAAAAAAAAAAGTCCAAGTTCGTCGGGTTGGAGTACCGTTTTGTGTCCAGCCAGTACATATCATCTAACCTGTTCTTTAAAAATGACATCGGATCCGTCTAATAGGTTGATCCATCACAAGCATTACTTTTTTTAAACACCACAACAACCAAATATACAAGTTAGTTGGCCAAACACAATTTGGTTAATTTTAATGGTAAGACCTTCTATCTTAACTACTTACCATGGTTTAACCCAATCTAGTGTTGAATCTACCTTAATTGCAAGTCCATGTACAAAAGCAAGGTGGCCCATAAGATGGACGGGGTGGATCTACTCCACATGAACTCTTTCCTTCTACATCTGGGAAAGCAATGCCACGTTGCCCTCAGGAAGGCCAGGCAAACTTTATGCTAAATATTTGGAAAGAGGATACACCCGAAGGGAGAGTAAATATATGATGGGCTACACACCTACTATAGATTTGGACCATCCAACTCAAAATCAGATCCGTGCATTAGATAAATTACATGTCAACATGTCAAAGACAATTTTTATTTTTTACGACGATCTCATGATCGATCATGTCAAATACTTATGGAAAGTGTTTTTTTTCTTTTTTTTCTTTTTTTTTTTAACTGTAAACCAGGTAATCTATTTACATGTAAAATAGAATCCCATTAACCCTTTTTACATGCACCAAACGCCCTTTAATGTACATCGACTTACCTTTAAGGACAGTAATAAAACTCTCGCATTCAAGTCTACAAAAGCTAAAAGCACTCCAACCTAGAACTGTTCCTTCTTCCATTGTTTTTTTTTTTTTTTTTTTCCAAAAGAAGGGCCATGCCCCTAAATCTTTGTTAATGAGGAACAGACGATATACAAACTAAATTTCGGGTGGGCGCCACACCAAAAGAATTGGGCCTCATCTAACATATCAGCGAAAAAACAGAAAAAAATGACAAACAATAGAAAACAGAGCGGAAAATTTCCTTATCCTCTCATTGCACCGGACATAACATCCAACCATCTATCATTCAAATGAGTAACATCAGATTCTGAGCCTGATATATTTTGTGATCGGTAAAGAGAATTTGAAATGGAGTGCTTTCTCTAACTGGTTGAGAGAGCCATTCATCACATCCTGTTTGAACATTTGAGGCCGATGGCAACCTGATTCTCTGAGGTGATAAATCCGCGCTGCACTCAATCCGATTACTCATGGAATGTGTTGGTTGTTAATAAAACTGTTCAACGATCCAGATTTAAAATGCATATGTACTTTTCTTACAAGTGCAGTTTCTTAGTTTTTGTTACATAACTTTTCTTAGTGGGTCTTAACTGATGAATGGCCTAGATCTTTGACACACAAGTTACTTTACATAAGTATGACATGCATTCTAAAACTTCTCAAATGTAAGCGTATGTATTATATAAAAGAGTGAATTTTCTCATTAAATGCAAAGCTAGTTGGACGAAAATGCAATGTCCAACTAGTTGTGTGTGAGCATTGCTCTCTCTCTCTCTCTCTCTCTCTCTCTCTCTCTCTATATATATATATATATATATATATGTTATTATTATAATTATTATTATTTATGGTGTTGTATGATGATTATCGATATTCATTACCACGGTGGACCCATCACCTGTTTTGGTGCTTGGCGTGCAAGTGGGTAGCGTGTTTTTCTGTTTGTAGAGAGATTTTAAGGACGAGGATTGCATGCCATCCCCGACTTGAAGAAGTTACTAGGCTAAGTGGGACCAACATGATGTTTCAAGTTTCGGTATGATTCAAAAATGAGGAAAATCCAAATCTAGTGGGCCACATGACAGGAAACACAAAGGATTGAATACTCACCGTTGAAATATCTGTGGGGCCACTAGGCTAATGGATTTTTTATTTTTTATTTTTGTTGTGTGTGTGTGAGTGTGTGTTTTCAGTTTGTTTGAAGGGGCACGCCCTTATGAACGGTTTAGATGGCATGCAAGCTTATCATTTGGTGTGGTCCACTTGTGCGTTGGATTTGTCTCAATTTTGTGCACATACCTTAAAATAACCTGAGATAAGGGATGAACCGCATGGATAAACAGATACATTGCATGATCTGACACAAAAATTTTGGTGGGCCCAACCTAGCTTCTTGTAGCAGTAAACTGCTACTGGCAAAGTGGACCTGCAGCGAAAAGTAAAAAATTTCTTTGAATACATACGAGCACATAGTTTTGGATGGGCAATTCACGTCCGGTCTTAACAACTGATTAAAGTTTTTTTTTTTTTTTCATGATGGAAGGTTCCATTCATCCAACTTTTGTCCCTTGTCAGATCATTCTTGTGTGTTCTTTACTCAACCGTTCATTTCTAGATTTTCCAACTTTGGGAATTTTTGGACCTGTGGCTGACGTATTCCCATGAGATCAGCTTTGGATACCACCAGATAAGTTACTTTTTTTTTAACATGCAACAGTAAATAAGTAACTTATTTCAAATAAGTTTGGTTTATAATTAGTTACAAGTAACTTTTTAATTAAAATATACTTAATCACTCTAGTTTTTTTTAAAAATAGCTTTTTTATTTTTCATAAGTCACTAAAGAGAAACATAAGAGAGATGAAAGAGAGAAAAAGCTGAAAAGTAGGTTGTTTATCAAAAGATACTTATCTTCCTAATAAGTAGAAACTAAGCTAAGTTAGTGGTGGTATAAGTAACTTATCTTAAGCAACTTACTAGCCAAACAGGCCCCAAAGAGGCTTGCGCACCAACCGTTGATCATATTTACCTGATTTTGTGTCTACGCATTGAGCATGGTTTATGTGAGATGGCTTGGATGTCATACACATATCATGTGGGCTCCATGAGTCTCAATTTCACTAACTGCTAAACATTTTTGTAATTTCCTTCCTCCAAAAAAGCACCTTTCCATTATTTCTAATCCCCCTGTGCAAGCATTATTTGGTAATATGTTGATTCCTAAGGAATTCTTTCATACATGACGCAGGGATGAACGTGATGAGGTCGAACACCGTCTTCCTCAAGGATAACTACTCCGAATCCACGGAGCTTCTCTGGACTCCTCACAGAGACTTCTCGAATCCACGAGGAAAGAAAGCTGAGAATAAGAATAAACTCTAATAAAATTTGAAATTAATTGTTGAATGAATAAAAACGAGTTTACACCCCTTTAAATAAGGGAACCAAGCAATAGGAAAGAAATCAGACTCAAACTACAACTAAAACTCCTAGAATCCACGACTTACTATAAATAGTAAACTTACTATTTATAGACGGTTGTGATGTCTACTAGTGCGCAAGGTTTTCGGCCAAAAAAGTAATTGTCCTATTTGGCTTTACCAAACCGTTCTCCTAATTATTCAAAGCACTTTTCATGTTGGACACTACTCCTAAAGCCCAACGGATGAAGAGCTATAAGCAAACTAAAACTTACTATTTATAGTAAAAACGAAATTAAAACGGGGAAACAACCGTCGATCAGAGGGTTTCTCATAAATCCGGGCTCGCAACCCGGCGTAGCGGGGTTGGTTGGCTAAAGTAGCTCGTTCTACTCCAAATTCATATATTTTACATCAGATAACTCATTCCAGATTGCAAGATACGCCCGATCTAAGGTCTAACGGTCCAGATCACTTATGTTGTCGACCGTGCCTTTTCTGATCCATCTTGGCCATGAAATTGTCCATGACCCGCTCTACATCAATACAAAAGGATAGTTGGGCTCGTCACATCAAAGCGATATCTGGGCCATTTCAAATCCTTGGTGGTGATCCAGATCACCTGAGGCGGAGCCACGTGTGCAGCAAGACCAGAAATTGCACAATGTAGTTATCAATAGAAACTGTATTTCATAATATCTATTAGCAGTTTATGGTGGACCCCTTTCGTTGATTTTAAAAAAAAAAAAAAAAAACGTGGGAACCCACTTGAATTCCTATGGCTGGGAGTGGGCATTTTCAGATGCGCCCATCAATCTCAATTTATCAAAAATTTTAAAGGGTGGATTCATATTGTTATTGTTTTTCACTTAGATTTCAATATTAGCAACATGAAATCTGTGTTATGCATGTAACGTGATATTAGTAATAAAATGTTACTTAAGATAATATTAACAATTTTTATTTCTTAATTTGTGTGAAGAGTTATTATAATTATGAATTCTAAGTTTTGATTATTGATTCAGGACTTGATCGCTGGTGGCACTGAGAGCTCGGCTGTGACAGTTGAGTGGGCCATATCGGAGCTATTGAAAAATCCCGTGATATTTGAGAAAGCGACCGAGGAATTAGATAGAGTGATCGGCCAACATCGATGGGTCGAAGAGAAGGACGTGGCCCACCTGCCCTACATCGAAGCAATCATGAAAGAGACGATGAGGATGCACCCAGTGGCGCCAATGCTCACGCCCCGCCTTGCCAGAGAGGATTGCACCATTGATGGCTATGATATTCCAGCAGGGACTCGGGTACTTGTTAACATATGGACCATTGGAAAGGACCCATCTATTTGGGACAACCCAGATGAGTTTCACCCAGAGAGGTTCATTGGGAGGGCATGTGATGTGAAGGGTCAGGATTTCGAGTTGCTACCATTCGGATCAGGGAGGAGGATGTGTCCAGGGTATAGCCTAGGGCTTAAGGTAATCCAGCTTACTTTGGCTAATCTCTTGCATGGATTTAAATGGGAGCTGCCAGGGAAAATGGCACCGGAAGATTTGAACATGGATGAAATCTTTGGCCTCTCGACACCTAAGAAGTTCCCGCTTGTGACCGTCGTCAAGCCATGCCTTCCGGCTCATGTATACTAACCATGATTAAAGAGAAACATCTGAGTTTATGCTCTTAACTGTGCTTAATAAGTTTGCATTTAGTTATCAAATGTGAAATGTAGTATCCTTGTGTGGCTGAAGTAAAAGTATCAGTTGAATATTATGATAATAATATTTGTGTTTGGTTGTCGAAAATGTTAGGCCTCTATTAATCTAGGGTTTTGATAGAGGGTGGGACCAGCATCACAGCTAACACAACATACAATGTGAGTTTGCCGTTTACTTAAAATTAATATTGGTCAACTGAGCCAGCATCAATTTTTTAATTTGTATATTTATTCTATATTTATTAATTTATATTTTAAAAAAAATTATAAAAAAATAAAAATAAAAAAACCGTTTTGACAGCCTAGTAGACCACTGTGTCCCAAGTCGACCCGGACCGGTGACCGTCTGAGTCCCGACCCAAGTCCTAGTAATGCAGGGATGAACGTGATGAGGACGTTCTCCTACCGGATCTTTTTCTCGAGCCAGCACTGGATCCTATGTGGGACCCGTTATAGGAGGTCGATTTGAAGGATAAGGACGAACAGGAGCTCTTGCAAGTTGTGTTTCTGTCCTTCCTGCCAATTGAACTGTTTCATCTACAGTCCCGACTGGGTACATCTGAACTCGGTCCTGAATTGCCGGTCGTAACCCACTTATAAATCATGTCACCTTCTGTGACTCAGATTTTGACAGATCGTTTCGTGTAGCCAACCGCTGAAATTCGTCAGTGTAATCTGTAACAGTTCGATTTCCTTGGCGACAATTCTGGTATTGCTGGAATAAGATCTGCTCATAATCATTGGGGAGAAATCGTGATCGAAGAAGACGTCTCATCCGAGGTCATGATGCGATGGGTGCCTTGTTCTGGTGGGATCGTGAGAGTTGTAATTGTTCCCACCATACAGAAGCACCAGATTTTAATTTAAACGCTACTAAATTTACTCTTTTATAATCTGGTACATCCATATAATCGAAATATCTCTCTACTTCGGCTAGCCAATCGAGGAAATCTTTGATACGTAATAAACCGTTAAAACTAGGAAGTTCAGCCTTACCTCGATAGTCTTGTTCAGCACGATCTAGACGATCACCTCCATGGATTGGTCGTCGGTCAAAACTCTCATTAATGTCCTCATCGCTGGAACTAAAATCATCTGGTGTAGCCCTACGGTTTGCCACTGGTAATGCTCTACGATAATCGGGGTGACGTCGTACAGCAACCACGGGTGGTGGAGCGACCATAGGTGGTGGAGCACCGCCTAGGGCTCGGGGCGGAAGTAGCGCATCCGCCAGACGGTCGAGGGTTGCCTGCAGCCCTTGCATGGTCAACTGACTCTCCCGATGGAAAGCTTTCATTCTTTCCGAAAGATAACGAATCCCTGGATCACCGTCCACAGAATTTTGATGCATACCTTCGTTGTTTGCCATCGGCCCGAGGGAAAACCTCGCTCTGATACCAAATTGACGCAGGGATAAACATGATGAGGTCGATCACCGTCTTCCTCAAGGATAACTACTCCGAATCCACGGAGCTTTTCTAGACTCCTCATAGAGACTTCTCGAATCCACGAGGAAAGAAAGCAAGAAAATAGAAATAAATTCGAATAAATTCAAAATTAATTGATGAATCCCCCAAAATGAGTTTACACCCCTTTAAATAAGGGAACCAAGCAACAGGAAAGAAATCAGACTCAAACTACAACTAAAACTCCTAGAATCCGCAACTTACTATAAATAGTAAACTTACTATTTATAGACGGTCGTGATGTCTACTAGTGCGCAAGGTTTTCGGCCAAAAATAGTAAGTGTCCTATTTGGCTTCACCAAACCGTTCTCCTAATTATCCTAAGCACTTTTCATGTTGGACACAACTCCTAAAGCCCAACGGATGAAGAGCTATAAGCAAACTAAAACTTACTATAAATAGTAAAAATGAAATTAAAACGGAAAAACGACCGTCGATAAGGGAGTTTATCGCAAATCCAGGCTGCGCAACCCGGCGTAGCCGGATTGGTTGGCTAAAGTAGCTCGTTCTACCCTAAAATCATATATTCTGCGTCGGATAACTCATTCCGGATTGCGAGATACATCCGATCTAAGGTCTGATGGTCCGAATCACTTATGTTATCGATCGTGCCTTTTCTGATCCATCTTGGCCATGAAATTGTCCACGACCCGCTCTACATCACCTAGTTGGCAAAATGTGGTATAATTTTTGCATCGTAGAAAATGAAATGTGGCCCATTAATGGACTGTTTAGATCGATCAATGGGACATTTTTAGGGTCAGTTTGGGCAGTGGAATTAGAAGGGATTAGGTGGGACAGGATTCATCTAATCCTAGGCCAATTCCACTCCATGTTTGGAATGAATGGAAAAGCTTTGAATTACATTAAATGAAATTGCATTGATTCTCGTGCTAATTTCACTCAATGTTTGGGAAGTTGTATAGGTCCCAACATGATGTGTGGGCTATATCCACACCGTCCACTCATTTATTGAGATTATTTTAGAGCATGGGCCAAAAAATCAGGTAAACTTCTTTGGGGCTACATAAGTTTTGGATCTACCTCATTTTTAGGCCCATGCCATAAAATGAGGTTACAGAACAAATAAACAGCTTAGATATAACACATGTGTGTTATTCTCAATAATTTCAAATGATGATGGGTGTATTCATTCAATATACCACCATACTATCAATAAAGCATGGCATTAATTTAATCCCATGGCAACAGGGGACAATCCCTACCATGTGTATCAGTGATGTTTTTTGAATCCTATCCCACCGAATCCCATCTAATCCGATTGCCCAAACTGACCCTTAATGAGCCAAGACGACTAAGAGAATTGTAATTTATAGTGCTATGAGAGAATGGGAGGATTTCTTGTGTTTAAATAATCTCGTAACCTTTCTTACCACCAAAGTCACCCATTAATGACCCAAACAAAGGTTACTTTTGTATTTATGAGTTTCTTTTGTTTTATCTGTGACTTATTTTCCAAATATGTGGCAAACGTGTAAGAGAACAAACCGAACATCAGGAATCATATGCCCTAGATTGTCCTAAACCTGAAAATCACTTCGATCCAGCAATCGTAGCCGTTCCACTAGGTGACTTTTGGTGAAAGAAAGTAGATGGATACGAAAAAATGTCAGGCATGAGTTCTTCTGAGTTTTGATGGTCCATTTCTTTATAAGGTCATCCAATCCATGGATTAATATTGTCCATTGGGTCAGAATCTCAAGATGTCACCATCTAGGTAGGATGAATGCTCGGATCTTTAAAGCTTTTGCCAAGCACCCGCGTCCAAATAAAATTAAATTTCTGAAACATTGGGGTTGTTTGGATACAACAAAATCTAGTGTAATGGCTAAAACAAAGTCAGGAAGTAAAACAAATAGTTTAGTTATGTACAAACACGTGCTAAGATGCAAGCCTTTTTTTTAAATAATAATAATAATAATGTACTCGTAGAATTCAAATTAAATATACAAAGTAATGTCCATTGGAAATCCACCCATTACTCTAACCACTAAAATATGATTTCGCCATTTTATATTTGTTTATAGTCCATCTAAAGTGGGGCCCACTATTTGGACGGCTTATTTTGAATTATATATTTTTCATGTGCTTGGTTTATGATCCATCTAAAATAGGGCTGACTAGGGGTGCAAACGGGTTGGTTCGGTCCGATTCTAGAGTGAAACCGGAACATAACCATTCCTAACAGTTTTAGAAATTTCAGAATCGAAACCGACCGTTAGCACCCTAGAACCGAACCGGAACCGGACCATGAAAACCAATTCAGTTCCGAATCGGTTCCACAGTTCTGAACTTTTTAAAATCCAGCCCAATTGATATGAATTGTTGGGCCCACATTTTGAAACCTTTTATCCACACCGTACGTGTAAAGGACCCCAACACCTAAGACAGTTGAGGTGCTGATGTCTAACATTAAAACCTCCTAGGTCCAGAGGTGCTGACGTCCGGCATTAAAACCTTTCAGTTCACTAGGCCATGGGCTCAGTAGATGTATACATTTTATCCTTCTTCTTTTTTTGTCCAACGGTAACAAAAAAAATTTAATATTCCAATACAGCAACACTCTTGGGACATGACATATCTCAATGGGGCACTTCAGATCAATGGTTTTAATCAGGTTCAACTGTGAACCCCATGGCACTATGTACATAATCTTACATTTCGATAAAATGACAACGAGCATGACAATAGAAAATTAGCCGGTCTAGAAGAATTGAATGACAAAGTAAGAAAGGGCAAAAATGTCTCCCACACAAAAACAATAGGACAAAACTAGTTTGGGTCGACGGTTCGGATCCATGGTTTGGATCCACGGTTCGGTTCAAATCTACATGCCCCTAAATCGAAACTGAACCATATTCGATGGTTCTTTGAATTTTAGAACTAGAACTGGAACTGAACCGATGCACCCTAAAACTAGACCAAATCAGACCATTTGATCAGTTTCGGTCCAGTTCCACAGGTCTACCGGTTTGCTGTGCACCTCTAGGGCTGACCGTTTAGATTATTTAAAAATGATTTATATAATTCTCATTTGTAGTTGTAGGTAAGGAAGAAATGGTCTGGACAGCAAGACAAACCAACTCAGGTTTGGACCGATTAACTTGGCCCATTTGCTAGGCTTGGGCTGACATGCATAACTAGAAATAAAAATAAAAATTAAAAATTAGTGGGGCTTGGGCTCAAGTCATTTTAGCCTGATTTAGCCAAGCCCAGCCTGACAACCTTTTGACTTCATATGAATGTCTTATATCCAACAGATGTCATTCTAATCCTTGATTAAGTGACCCATGCATCTTAAATGTAGACCATTAATTTAATTTGTTCCTTTTAAGTGTTTTTCTAATACATGTGTGGCTCACTTGATCAACAGATAAACTAAAAACATGTGTTGGTAAATAAAAATTTTATCACTTTTCAAGCCGAAGCTTGGTCGAGACCAGGTCCAACCAGTTTCGTTTCGAGCTTGGGCTTGATATCGTAAGCCCATGCTAGGCATGGTTTGATCTCAAGCGTCGTGCCTAAGCATAGTGCTAAAGTGTTGAGTTGGCCTTAGTGCATTGCAAATCCCACCCATTGCCACCCCTAGTTGTGTATTTAAGAGAGAGGAGAGATGTGAAAGTGGTTAAATGAAAAACCACCATTAGGAAATTAAAAAATAACCAATTTTTAGAGTCATTTGGTTAAAAATATTAACATGAGACAACTTTTCCACTTTTGATTTCTTAACTAAACATAGTTAAAAAAGAGCTAACCATTAAAATAATAATAAAAATAATAATAATAATATCCATGTACCAAACAAGCCTTAAAAATAAAAAAAAATTTTAAAAAATTAAAAAAAAAAAAAAAAAAAAAAAAAAAAAAAAAAAACTCACAGCTGTGAATATACCCCATATGCAAGATTTGAACTGTCCATCGGAGTCATTGTCAACATTCCATTACAAGGCCGGCTACAATCCTATCCTTCATCCCAACAAGAGGCGAATTTCTGAGAGGTGCTAACACCACTTACCAAATTACCAATGCCTGTTGGAGAACCTAGACACACCCTAGTGGTGGGACCCATGCATTATAACTGGTTATTACATTGTTTCTATTTGGATTGATTTCATTTAATTCTCAATTACCTTATAAATAAACATGTCACTTCTTGAAAACATATATCCATAAAGTGCCATGGTAATGTCTACATGTTGTGTGGCAAAAAAAAAAAAGGCCTGTTTGGTAGCCACTTAAAAAGGACTTCATCTCATTTGATTAATCGAAATTATGTTTTGGCAATCAAATTTTAAAAGTGACTAGCTAAAACTAATCATGATAACTAACTATTTATATATGATGTCTATACATAAGTTATATTAACTAAAATGAGATGAACTAAGGAGGATGGGTGTATGGCATGAGCAACACACGTGGAGAGTGTACAGGAGAGTAAAAAAGGAAAGAAGGAAAAAGATGCCACTCCAGGCAAATTTGCATCACATGGAGAGAGAGAGAGGGATTAAAAATAAAAAATAAAATGATGGGCGATCAATCTCCACTTTCTTTCTTTTTTTTCTAATGTTGTAGACTACTCAAGTTTTAAAAATGATGTCATAAAATTAAGTGCAACAGATGTATGGAATGAATTTTACAAAATGTCTCATACAACCTTTATTGCACGGACTCCTTAATAGTGTTGCCATTGTAGGCTATATGCAAATACAGTAAGAACGAGCAGGCCACTCAAGGGAAAAAAAAAAAAAATGAAATGAAAAAATACCATTAGTTGAGTGTCCACGTGTATACCATTTTTCAAAAAGTTTATGCCCTTTCCATGACTAATTGCAGCAGGAAAGTTGGTCTGGCAATATATATTGTAGAGATTATTTCATGTGCATGATATTGGAGGTTTTTTTTCTTTCTTTCTTTTACACACACCCCCACAGTAGCACCCAAACCCAAAACATTAGTGTTGAAATGCACTCTATCTACCATTGAACCAAGTGTTGAGATCCCACAATGTTATAGTATAGACTAAGAAAATGTTAATAGATTATTAAGTTAATCATAGTATATTTAAATCATGAAGATTTCTTCTAGTCTATTTAAGTATTCCTTCTTTAATATGTTGAGATTCTTCGATAGAATGTATACACATCTTTCCACAATCCGGATTTACTAAGATTAACCTAATCTATTTAGATTTTCGTATGACCAACTTGTCCTCCAAATTTATATTATAAAATTTTAAGGACAATATGGTAAAAAAGTTTCAAGAATTGCTTGATGGTCCACATAATTTTTAAGTAATTTACAAAATGATGAAAGATTAGACTTTAATAAGCCAAGCACCAATCAAGCTTTGTTGAACTTGTTCAACTATAAATAACCACTCTCACCACCACCCATTAGCCATGGAGTCAGCATCATGGGTCATCTACATAACAGCTCTCATCGCATCTGTGGCTCTCTTGATCAAGGCCCTAACAGGTGGCTTCCGTCGCCGGAATCTCAACCTTCCCCCTGGCCCAAAACCGTGGCCCATCATCGGCAATCTCAACCTCATCGGCCCACTACCCCACCGTTCCATCCACGAACTATCGCAAAAGTATGGACCACTGATGCAACTCCAATTTGGGTCATTCCCAGTTGTTGTGGGATCATCGGTGGAGATGGCGAAACAAATCTTGAAGACCCAAGATCTCAATTTCGCATCGAGGCCCAAGACCGCGGCGGGCAAGTACACGACATATAACTACTCGGACATCACATGGTCACCATATGGGGCCTACTGGCGCCAGGCTCGTAAGATGTGTATCATGGAGCTTTTTAGTGCGAGGCGGCTTGACTCGTATGAGTACATACGTGTGGAGGAGACACATACGCTCCTCCGTGGCCTCTTCGCTGCATCAGGGAAGGCTATTACACTGAAAGACTATCTATCCACCATTAGTCTCAACGTTATAAGTCGAATGGTGTTGGGAAAGAAATATACGGAGGAATCAGCGTCTGAGACTCCGATCGTGACGCCAGAGGAATTCAAGAAGATGCTTGATGAGCTGTTCTTGCTTAATGGGGTATTGAATATCGGCGATTCAATACCGTGGCTTGGGTTATTGGATTTGCAAGGGTATGTGAAGAGGATGAAGGCACTTAGCAAGAAGCTGGACCGGTTTCTGGAGCATGTGATCAACGAACATAATGAGAGGAGGGATGGTGTGAAGGATTATGTGGCAAAAGATATGGTTGATGTGCTTCTGCAGCTCGCCGAAGATCCGAATCTCGAAGTCAAGCTCGACAGGAGCAGCGTCAAGGCCTTCACACAGGTACGGTGGCCATTGCATGTTTTGGATGATTTTTTTTTTTGTTCTAACATATATATATATATATATATATATATATATATATATATATATATATATATATATATATATATGCACATGTCAAACATCTACCCCCGTTAGTCAGATGCACCATTCCATGGTGAGCCTAGGAATGATCCCTGCGTTGGATTATGGTGGGCCCCACTATTTGTATGATGGGTGGCCTGCCAGTTCGTGCTGTGTTTGGTCGTCAGGTGTGGAAGAATTATTACAGTTCGTTCATGGTGGGCCGCTCCATTTGTAGGGAGTATGCCATGCCAAGTAGGATCATGCATCATTTGTAGAGAAATTATAAGGCCCTGATTCAAATTTGGACCGTGGTTCATTGATCGATTGTTGATTTGATGGGCCCCACCGTGGATGGTTTATGACCCAAAAGTACTTGAGATGGAACATCCTTGCCGTCGCATCTTTGTCCTTTCTCGTGCTGTAGCTGTATTTTCTCTCCTAACCGTGAATTTGTAGGCCATTGATCCGAGGGTTCATGATCTTCTGAGCTGGGAGGTTTTGGGATCCATATTTTAAGTGCTAGGTCAATTGTCTCGATAACAAAACCATGGGACCCACTCGTACAGATCGGATCATCAGGCTCAAAAATTTCTCTCATTTATGTTAGATCATGATCTGGGACTGAGCATCCCACCGTAGGCTTCAATTTTTTTTTTTATTTTTTTTTATTTTAAGGGTAGTAATTTGTTACTCTGGAATGGCATGACGCTTGATATGCGGGCACTAAGAAATATAGATGAACTCAAGTTAATCCGTCCAAATTGTGTAATCCACTTAAATATTAGATTCGTCCCAACCATTGATTGGCGGACGCATCTTTGTCGAAAAGGACATTTGGATTGACTTTCCAACAGATGACAATCAGTCGGCGACTCAGTGGGGACGCGGATTGCGTCCTGCTCCCTCTGGATCGACTCGGTCCGGGCAGCCTGTCTGTGGGGCTCACTGTGATGTATGTATTCTATCCACGCCGTCCATCCATTTTGATAAATGATTCAAGGTATGAGTCCAAAACTTAGGCAGATCCAATACACAAGTGGACCACAGTACAAGAAGCATTGGTTATAATAATTCTCACGGTTAAAACCTTCCTGATGCCAACTTGATGTTTATTTCTCAACCTATCATTTGATAAGGTCATATAGGCCTGGGTGAATAAAAAACACAAATATCTACTTATCAAAACCTCTACGGCTTTTGAAATTTTTTTAATGGTGGTTGTCGAGTCCCAATTATATGTTCCACTTAAGCTTTGAATCTGCTTCTTTTTTTTATTATTCCTACTGTAAAATGATTTTTTAAATAAAACACATGCATCACAATGGGCCCCACAGAACCAGTCAAAATCATTTATAATCTTCAAGTGCACACACACCACCAATCAAATGATCCCACAGTACTGTTGTTTTTTTTTCATCCTCCTCTTAAGAAACGTTGACTTCTAACGTACGCTCTGGGTACATTTTATTTTTACACGCGCACTCCACCCCAACTCACCTACTCACTAAGGGCGTGTTTGGCCAGACCGATATCCCGGTAATAGGAGGGATGGTATAGACCATATCCCAGGATGTGCATGACGCGCCAAAGACCTGGCAAACTTGTCCCGGGATGTAAGCAATCCCATGGATCTTAAAATAATCCACTGACATCATCATCATTACCTTAAAATGGATCCCATTCCTTGGTTGGATGGATTGGAAGCTAAAATCCCGGGATACGCCGGGCGTCCCAAACAGACCCAGTGGACCCGTCCCGGGATATAGCAATCCCATGGATCACAAAACAATCCACTGACACCGCCATCATTATCTTAAATTTCATCCCATCCCGCCTAATCCCATGGGATTCGCCTGGCCTGGCAAAACACGCCCTTAACCCATAATTGTTTTTTATGGTAATAGATACTTGAACCTACGACCCGTTGTTGAAACTCTTGTAAGTCTACCACTAACTCTTATAAATCTACCAGTACGGGGCATACTATGTTGACGTGGATCCATTGTCCATCAATTCCACCAATTTGTTGAAGGATGGGATAAAACATGCAGGCTGATTAAAAAACTCAAGTGGGCCACTGATGAGATTTTATATCAATTGAGTTTGGTTCATTAAAATAATAGAAATCTTAGAGTTTTTCTTTGTTAGACTTTCTCCAGTTAAATTCAAAAAATTGAAAATTCTTTGAAATTTTTGGTCATACATTGCTTAGAGGAAAAGAGTTAAGAAGTTTTATAAACTTTGAGATCTCTTGTATTCTCACCGAGAGACTTAAGAGAGAAACACTAGCTTGATGGGAACACACGGATGCACATGCACGAGCTCATTTTTTAGTTATGTTGCATCTCTTCGTAAAAATTATTTTTGAGTTAAGTCACGTCTCTTCATAAAAGACGTGATCATTGTGAATGGTTACAAATGTAGATTTTAGAAAGCGTTTCATTGCAAAAATGCCTGGCCTTTTATTCTCCATAAAATCATGCGAAAATTGAGAATTTATCATAAATTGCATTGCTCTTTCCAAAGACAGAAATTCTCTATATTGGAATCTCTGTCATTTTCTCTTTATAAGCATGCTAATATATATATGTTATTATTTTTTTTTATGGTGTATGATGATTATCAATATTCATTATCACGGTGGTCCCATCACCTGTTTCGGTGCTGGGCCTGCAAGTGGGTAGGGTGTTTTTCTGTTTGTAGAGAGATTTTAAGGACGAGGATTGCATGCCATTCCCGACTTGAAGAAGTTATTAGGCTAAGCGGACCCACCATGATGTTTCAAGTTTCGGTATGATTCAAAAATGAGGAAAATCCATATTTAGTGGGCCACATGACAGGAAACATAGAGGATTGAATACTCACCGTTGAAATATCTGTGGGGCCACTAGGCTAATGTTGTTTTTCTTTTCTTTTTTTTTGTTTTTTTTTTTTCAGTTTGTTTGAAGGGGCACGACCTTACGAACGGTTTAGATGGCATGCAACCTAAGCTTATCACTTGGTGTGGTCCACTTGGGCGTTGGATTTAACTCATTTTTGTGCACATACCTTAAAATAACCTGAGATAAGGGATGAATGGCGTGGATAAACAGATACATTGCATGATCTGACACAAAAATCTTGGTGGGCCCAACCTAGCTTTTTGTCACAGTAAACTGCTACTAGCAAAGTGGACCTGCAGTGAAAAGTAAAAAAATTCTTTGAATACATACGAGCACATGGTGGTGAAATCCCACGGCATGCGTGTGTGGGGTGTGTGTGCGTGTGTAAAAATAAAATAAAAAATATAAATAAATAAAAAAGAGAGCACATAGCTTTCGGATGGGCATGTAGCTGCTTATGGGCAATTCACGTCCGGTCTTAACAACTGATAAAAGTGTTTTTTTTTTTTTTTCATGATGCAAGGTCCCGTTCATCCAACTTTTGTCCCTTGTCAGATCATTCTTGTGTGTTCTTTTCTCAACCATTCATTTCTAGATTTTCCAACTTTGGCAATTTTTGGACCTGTGGCTGACGTATTCCCATGAGATCAGCTTTGGATAATACCAAATAAGTTACTTTTTTTTAAAACCTGCAACAGTAAGTAAATAAGTAACTTATTTCAAATAAGTAAGTTTGGTTTATAATTAGTTACAAGTAACTTTTTACTTAAAATATACTTAATCACTTCAGTTTTAAAAAAAAGATTAACTTTTTTACTTTTCATAAGTCACTAAAGAAAAACATAAGAGAGATGAAAGAGAGAAAAAGCTGAAAAGTAGGCTGTTTATTAAAAGATACTAATCTTCCTGATAAGTAGAAACTAAGATAAGTTAGTGGTGGAATAAGTAACTTATCTTAAGCAACTTACTAGCCAAACAGGCCCCAAAGAGGCTTGCACACCACCCATTGATCATATTTGCCTGATTCTGTTCCCACTTAATTGAGCATGGTTTATGTGGGATGGCTTGGATGTCATACATATATCATGTAGGCTCCATGAGTCTCAATTTCACTAACTTTTAAAGATATACATTTTTGTAATTTCCTTCCTCAAAAAAAGCACCTTTCCATTATTCTAATCCCCTTGTGCAAGCATTATTTGGTAACATGTTGATTCCAAGGAATTCTTTCATACAAAAGGCAGTTGGGTTTGTCACATCAAAGCGATATCAGGGCCATTTGAAATCCTTGGTGGGGATCCAGATCACCTGAGGCAGAGCCACGTGTGCAGCAAGACAGAAATTGAGCAATGTGGTTATCAACAGAAACTGTATTTCATAATATCTATTAGCATGCAGTTTACAGTGGACCCCTTTCGTTGATTTTTTTTTTAATGTGGGAACCCACTTGAATTCCTACGGCTGGAAGTGGGCATTTTCAGATGCGCCCATCAATCTCAATTTATCAAAAATTTTAAAGGGTAGATTCATATTGTTATTGTTTTTCACTTAGATTTCAATATTAGCAACATGAAATTTGTGTTATGCATGTAACGTGATATTAGTAATAAAATGTTACTTTAGATAATATTAACAATTTTTATTTCTTTGTGTGAAAAGTTCTTATAATTATGAATTTTATGCTTTGATTATTGATTCAGGACTTGATCGCCGGCGGCACTGAGAGCTCGGCTGTGACAGTCGAGTGGGCCATATCAGAGCTATTGAAAAACCCCGTGATATTTGAGAAAGCGAGCAACGAATTAGATAGAGTGATCGGCCAACATCGATGGGTCGAAGAGAAGGACGTGGCCCACCTGCCCTACATCGAAGCAATCATGAAAGAGACGATGAGGATGCACCCAGTGGCGCCAATGCTCACGCCCCGCCTTGCCAGAGAGGATTGCACCATTGATAGCTATGATGTTCCAGCAGGGACCCGGGCACTTGTTAACATATGGACCATTGGAAAGGACCCATCTATTTGGGACAACCCAAATGAGTTCCACCCAGAGAGGTTCATTGGGAGGGCATGTGATGTGAAGGGTCAGGATTTTGAGTTGCTACCATTCGGATCAGGGAGGAGGATGTGTCCAGGGTATAGCCTAGGGCTTAAGGTAATCCAGCTTACTTTGGCTAATCTCTTGCATGGATTTAAATGGGAGCTGCCAACGAAAATGGCACCGGAAGATTTGAACATGGATGAAATCTTTGGCCTCTCAACACCTAAGAAGTTCCCGCTTGTGACAGTTGTCAAGCCACGCCTTCCGGCTCATGTATACCCATGATTAAAGAGAAACGACTTAGTTTATGCTCTTAAGTTTGCTTAATAAGTTTGTATTTAGTTATCAAATGTGAAATGTAGTATGTTTTTGTGGCTGAAGTATATGTATGAGTTGAATATAATGATAATAATATTTGTGTTTGGTTGTCTAAAATGTTAGGCGTGTATTAATCTAGGGTTTTGATAGAGGGTGGGACCAGAATCACAGCTAACACAGCATACAGTGTGAGTATGCCATTCACTTAAAATTAATATTGGTCAACTGGGCCAGCATCAATTTTTTAATTTGTATATTTATTCTATATTTATTAATTTATTTAAAAATAAAATAAAATAATAATAAAAAAAAAAAAAAAACCTGTTTTGACAGCCTAGTAGACCACTGTGTCCCAAGTGGACCGGGACCGGTGACCGTCTGAGTCCCTACCCAAGTCCTAGTTGGCAAAATGTGGTATAATTTTTGCATCATAGAAAATGAAATGTGGCTTATTAATAGACTGTTTAGATCGATCAATGGGACATTTTTAATGAGCCAAGACGACTAAGAGAATTGTAATTTATAGTGTTCTAAGAGAATGGGAGGATTTCTTGTGTTCAAATAATCTCGTAACCTTTCTTACCACCAAAGTCACCCATTAATGACCCAAACAAAGGCTACTTTTGTATTTATGAGTTTCTTTTGTTTTATCTGTGACTTGTTTTCCAAATATGTGGCAAACGTGTAAGAGAACAAAACCGAACATCAGGAATCATATGCCCTAGATTGTCCTAAACCTGAAAATCACTTCGATCCAGCGATCGTAGCCGTTCCACTAGGTGACTTTTGGTGAAAGAAAGTAGATGGATACGAAAAAATGTCAAGCAAGAGTTCTTCTGAGTTTTGATGGTCCATTTCTTTATAAGGTCATCCAATCCATGGATTAATATTGTCCATTGGGTCAGAATCTCAGGATGTCACCATCTAGGTAGGATGAATGCTCAGATCTTTAAAGCTTTTGCCAAGCACCGGCGTCCAAATAAAATTAAATTTCTGAAACATTGGGGTTGTTTGGATACAACAAAATCTAGTGTAATGGCTAAAAGAAAGTGAGGAAGTAAAAAAAATAGTTACGTACAAACACGTGTTAAGATGCAAGCCTTTTCTTTAAATAATAATAATAATAATAATGTACCTGTAGAATTCAAATTAAATGTACAAAGTAATGTCCATCGGAAATCCACCCATGACTCTAACCACTAAAATATGATTTCGCCATTTTATATTTGTTTATGGTCCATCTAAAGTGGGGCCCACTATTTGGACGGCGTAATTTGAGTTATATATTTTTCATGTGCTTGGTTTATGATCCATCTAAAATGGGGCTGACTAGGGGTGCACATGGGTTGGTTCGGTCCGATTCTAGGGTGAAACCGGAACATGACCATTCCTAACGGTTCTAAGAATTTCAGAACCGAAACCAGACCCTTAGCACCCTAGAACCGAACCGGAACCGGACCATGAAAACTGGTTCAGTTCCGGATCGGTTCCACGGTGCTGGGCTTTTTAAAATCCAGCCCAATTGATATGAATTGTTGGGCCCACATTTTGAAACCTTTTATCCACACCGTACATGTAAAGGACGCCAACACCTAAGACAGTTGAGGTGCTGATGTCCAGCATTAAAACCTCTTTGGTCCAGAGGTGCTGATGTCCAGCATTAAAACCTTCCAGTTCACTGGACCATGGACCCACTAGATGTATACATTTTATCCTCTCTTTTTTTGTCCAATAGTAAAAAAACAAAAAATAATAAATAATAATAATAATAATAATTAATATTCCAATACAGCAACACTCTTGGGACATAACATATCTTAATGGGGCACTTCAGATCAATGGTTTTGATCAAGTTCAACTGTGCACCCCATGGCACTACGTGCATAATCTTACATTTCGATAAAATGACAATGAGCATGACAATAGAAAATTAGCCGGTCCAGAAGAATTGAATGACAAAGTAAGAAATGGCAAAAATGTCTCCCACACAAAAACAATAGGACAACTGGTTTAGGTCAACGGTTCAGATCCATGGTTTGGATCTACATGCCCCTAAACTGGAACCGATCCTTATCCAACAGTTCTTTGAATTTTTGAACTGGAATCGGAACCGGTGCACCCTGGAACCGGACCAAACCGGACTGTTTGATCAACTCTAGTCCAGTTTTACAAGTCTACCAGTTCGTGTGCACCTCTAGGGCTGACCGTTTAAATTGTTTAAAATTGATTTATATAATTCTCATTTGTAGTTGTTGGTAAGGAAGAAATGATCTGGACAGCAAGACAAACCAACTCAGGTTTGGACCGATTAACTTGGCCCATTTGCTAGGCTTGGGCTGACATGCATGACTAGATAAAAAAATAAAGAAAAATTAGTGGGGCTTGGGCTCAAGTCATTTTAGCCTGATTTAGCCAAGCCCAGCCTGACCTGTTGACTTCATATGAATGTCTTATATCCAACAAATGTCATTCTAATCCTTGATTAAGTGACCCATGCATCTTAAATGTAGACCATTAATTTTGTTCCTTTTAAGTGTTTTTCTAATACATGTGTGGCTCACTTGATCAACAGATAAATTAAAAACATGTGTTGGTAAATAAGAATTTTATCACTTTTCAAGCCGAAGCTTGGTCAAGCCCAGGTCCAACCAGTTTCATTTCGAGCTTGGGCTTGATATCGTAAGCCCATGCTAGGCATGGTTTGATCTCAAGCGTAGTGCCTAAGCATAGTGCAAAAGTGTTGGGTTGGCCTTAGTGCATTCCAAATCCCACCCATTGCCACCCCTAGTTGTGTATTTAAGAGAGAGGAGAGATGTGAAAGTGGTTAAATGAAAAACCACCATTAGGAAATTAAAAAATAACCAATTTTTAGAGTCATTTGGTTAAAAATATTAACAGGAGACACAACTTTTCCACTTCTGATTTCTAACTAAACATAGTTAAAAAAGAGCTAACCATTATAATAATAATATCCATGTAATACCAAACAAGCCTTAAAAAAAATCATAAAAAAAAAAAAACTCACAGCTGTGAATATACCCCGTATGCAAGATTTGAACCGTCCATCGGAGTCATTGTCAACATTCCATTACAAGGCCGGCTACAATCCTATCCTTCATCCCAACTAGAGGTGAATTTCTGAGAGGTGCTAACACCACTTACCAAATTACCAATGCCTGTTGGAGAACCTAGACACACCCTAGTGGTGGGACCCATGCATTATAACTGGTTATTACATTGTTTCTATTTGGATTGATTTCATTTAATTCTCAATTACCTTATAAATAAACATGTCACTTCTTGAAAACATGTATCCATAAAGCGCCATGGTAATGTCTACATGTTGTGTGGCCAAAAAAAAAAAGGCCTGTTTGGTAGCCACTTAAAAAGGACTTCATCTCATTTGATTAATCGAAATTATGTTTTGGCAGTCAAATTTTAAAAGTGACTAGCTAAAACTAATCATGATAACCAACTATTTATATATGATGTCTATACATAAGTTATATTAACTAAAATGAGATGGACTAAGGAGGATGGGTGTATGGCATGAGCAACACACGTGGAGAGTGTACAGGAGAGTAAAAAAGGAAAGAAGGAAAAAGATGCCGCTCCAGGCAAGTTTGCGTCACATGGAGAGAGACAGAGAGAGAGGCATGGAGAATGGTTAAAAATAAAAAATAAAATGATGGGCGATCAATCTCCACTTCTTCTTTTTTTCTAATGTTGAGGACTACACAAGTTTTTAAAAATGATGTCCTAAAATTAGGTGATGTATGGAGTGAATTTTACAAAATGTCTCATACAACCTTTCTTGCACGGACTCCTTAATAGTGTTGCCATTGTAGGCTATATGCAAATACAATAAGAACGAGCAGGCCACTCAAGTGAAAAAGAAAAAAAACAAAAAAAAAAATGAAATGAAAAAATATCATTAGTTGAGTGTCCTTGTGTATACCATTTTCCAAAAGTTTATGCCCTTTCCATGACTAATTGCAGCAGGAAAGTTGGTCTGGCAATAAATATTATAGAGATTATTTCGTGTGCATGATATTAGAGGTTTTTTTTTCTTTCTTTCTTTTACACACAACCCCACATTAGCACCCAAACCCATGACATTAGTGTTGAAATGCACTCTATCTACCACTTAACCAAGTGTTGAGATCCCACAATGTTAGAGTATAGACTAGGAAAATGTCAATAGATTATTAAGTTAATCATAGTATATTTAAATCATGAAGATTTCTTCTAGTCTATTTAAGTATTCTTTCTTTAATAAGTTGAGTTTCTTCAATAGAATGTGTACACATCTTTCCACAATCCAGATTTACTAAGATTAACCTAATCTATTTAGATTATCCTATGACCAACTTGTCCTCTAAATTCATATAATAAAATTTTAAGGACAGTATGGAAAAAAAGTTTCAAGAATTGCTTAATGGTCCACATAATTTTTAAGTAATTTACAAAATGATGAAAGATTAGACTTTAATAAACCAAGCACCAATCAAGATTTGTTGAACTTGTTCAACTATAAATAACCACTCTCACCACCACATTTCTCACCACCACCCACTATCCATGGAGTCCGCATCATGGGTCATCTACATAACAGCTCTGATCGCATCTGTCGCTCTCTTGATCAAGGCCCTAACAGGTGGCTTCCGTCGCCGGAAGCTCAACCTTCCCCCCGGCCCAAAACCATTGCCAATCATCGGCAATCTCAACCTCATCGGTTCACTAGCACACCATTCCATCCACGAACTATCACAAAAGTATGGACCACTGATGCAACTCCAATTTGGGTCATTCCTAGTTGTTGTGGGATCATCAGTGGAAATGGAGAAACAAAACTTGAAGACCCAAGATCTCAATTTCACGTCGAGGCCCAAGACTGCAGTTGGCAAGTACACTACATATAACCACTCAGACATCACATGGTCCCCATATGGGGCCTACTAGCGCCAGGCTCGTAAGATGTGTATCATGGAGCTTTTCAATGCGAGCCGGCTTGACTTGTATGAGTACATACGTGTGGAGGAGATGCATATGCTCCTTCGTGGCCTCTTCGTTGCATCAGGGAAGGCTATTACACTGAAAGACTATCTATCCACTGTTAGTCTCGACATTATAAGTCGAATGGTGTTGGGGAAGAAATATATGAAGGAATCAATGTATGAGACTCTGATCATGACACCCGAGGAATTCAAGAAGATGTTTGATGAGCTATTCTTGCTTAATGGGTACTGAATATCAGCGATTCGATATTGTGGCTTGTTGCGCAGCATGCTAACAACGCAGTGAGCCTAGATCTAATCTCAGGCCTCACCCACAAATGATAAACAAGAAGAAATATAAAGTAGAAATAGATCAAAGCAATCCAAACAAACCACAAGACAAGATATACGTGAAAAAATCTCAAACTAGGGTAAAAAATCATATATGCAAACTTTCACTATGAAGAAAAATAAAGATTATAAGGCAAAATACTAACTTCTCCCTTAGAAGCACATAGAAAAGACCCTTGATCACACCTTAGAATTTTTTTCAATATTCCAATTACCTTAGAAAAGCCTTAGGAACTTCTATTTATAGTTCAGGTAACTTCCCTTCCGCACCCTTGCGAAAGGCGATACCAAAATTCGCAGTCCGCATTAGATTCGGAAATGAATCTGCATAATCCACGACTGGTCGAAGGGTCCAGACATAAAAAACAGGACTCGTTGGACTTTGAGTCGAGCCAGTCCACGACCGGTCGAGCGGGCTCCTACCACTGGTCGAGCATGTCCTACGACCGGTCGAAGACGGCCCAGATGTGGCTCCACATTCTCAACAATCTACCACTTGGAGACACATTACCATAAACTTTCATCTTCTTCATCCAGAGTACACCACCTCCCCGTCTTCAAGCCTGAAGACTAATCAAAGATGAACAGAGCTTCAGCTTCTCCCGTGTGACTGTCTTGGTCAACATATCCGCAGGATTCTCACTTGTAAGAATCTTCTCCAGAACAATCGATCCATCTTCCAATAACAAACGAATGAAGTGATATCTGATGGCAATATGCTTGGTCCTTGAATGAAATGCTGAATTCTTAGCCAAGTGTATTGCACTCTGACTGTCACTGTACAGCTTGCAATCTACTTGCTTCCTACCCAACTCTTTCATAAAACCTTGCATTCACACCATCTCCTTGCAAGCTTCTGTAACCGCAACATATTCTGCTTCTGTTGTACTGATAGATATTATCTTTTGTAACTGAGAGACTCAACTGACTGTAGTAATACCCAGAGTAAACACATAACCTGTAGTGCTTCTTTTGCTATCGATATCTCATGCCAAATCTGAATCCACGTAGCCTTGTAGCTTGATTTTTGATCCACCATAACACAGCCTTACATCCTTAGTACCTACCAGGTATCTCAGGATCCACTTCACAGCTTCCCAATGTTCCTTCCCGGGATTGTTCATAAACCTACTAACAACTCTCACTGCTTGAGCAATGTCTGGCCTCGTGCTCACTATAACATACATGAGACTCTCAATGGCTGACGCGTATGGGACTTTAGCCATGTAGTCTCATTCCTCTTGCGTCTTTGCACCTTGCTCCTTAGATAGCTTGAAGTGGTTGGCTAAAGCAGTGCTAACCGGCTTAGCACCTTCCATATTGAATCGATCAAGTACCTTGGCTATGTACTCTGCCTATGATAAAACTAATTTCTTATTTTTCCTGTCACGCTTTATCCTCATGCTTAGGATTTATTTTGCAGCTCCTAAATCCTTCATGGCAAATTCTCTAGACAATTATCTTTTGAGATCTGAGATATCCTTCATGCTTGAACCGGCCACAAGCATATTATCAACGTACAGAAGAAGGATGATGTACAACATATCAAACTTCTTCAAGTAACAATAGTGGTCTGCATGACATCTCCTAAAACCATTTCCCAACATGAAACTGTCGAACTTCAGCTGCTCGGGGTGATGTATATATATCTTTTCTTCAAGGTCCTCATTAGGAAAGACTGTCTTAACATCTAGCTGCTCTAGATGTAAGTCCTCTGTAACCACTATACTTAAGATCATACGAATTGTAGACATTTTCACCACAAGTGAAAATATTTCTGTGAAATCGATACCTGCCTTTTGTTGAAACCCTTTCACAACCAATCTAGCCTTATACCGTTTCGAACCATCATGCTCCTCCTTCAGTCTGTAAACCCACTTGTTATTAAGAGTTTTCTTATCCTTAGGTAGAGTAACTAGCTCCCATGTACAATTAGACTCAAGAGAGTCCATCTCCTCATCCATGGCCTGCTCCCACTTAACCTGTGTATCTAACTGTAACGCCTCTTCAAAACACTATAGATTACCATTATCTGTTAGCAGTAGATAATGTAAGGAGGGTGAGTATCAGACCGTGGGTCTCCTTTCCTAAGTAGACCTCCTCACAACCGGTGTTTGTGGTTCTGCCTCATAATGTTCTTGTGCATGATCATCTTGTGGCACTGTAACACCCATGTCAGGTAACTCTTCCAACTCTACGAATTCTTTTTCCTCCGCCTTATTTTCTTGCACACTGTCCTTTTGCATCACTTTTTCGTTGAAGACTACGTCCTTGCTTCTGATGATTTTTCTATTTTTTGCATCCCAAAACCTGTAGCCAAAATCATCCTTCTCATAGCCTATAAACGTGCATTTCCTGGACTTCGCATCCAGCTTGTTTCTGTGCTCTGCATCAATGTCAACATATGAAGTCCAACCGAACACTCTGAGATGTGTAAGGTTCACTTCTTTTCCAGTTCACGTTTCTTTTGGTAGCCCACCATCCAATGGTGGTGAGGGACTTCTATTGATAAAATATACGGTAGTATTCATAGCATCTGTCCAAAAGGTCTTGGGCAACCCTGCATGTAACCTCATGCTCCTGTCGCGCTCAAGAATGATCCTGTTAATGCACTCAGCCATACCATTCTGTTGCGATGTCTATGGAATCATTTTCTGATATTTGATTTCACTTACTGCACAATACTCCTCAAACCTCTTGTCACAATACTCTTCCCCATAATCAGATCTGAGACACTTTACTGTTTTACCTGTCTCATTTTCTACCATAACTTTTCACTTCTTAAACACATCAAATACATCAGATTTATGCTTTAAGAAATAAACCCACAGTTTTCTACTACATCATCAATAAATGAAACAAAATAACGTAAGCCACCAAGAAATGATACCTATGTCGGTCCCCATACATCAGTGTGTACAAGCTCCAACAGATGCATTTTTGGAGTACGTCCTGTCTTCTTGAAGCTTACCCTCTTCTCCTTGCCATACATGCAGTCCTCGTAGAATTCCAAGTCAATAGACTTCAGCGCTGGTAGCTTTCCCTTTGACAATAGCACTTTCATCCATTTCTCACTCATATGTCCCAACCTCTGATGCTATAACTGCCCATTCACTCCAGTTGATACGACTGAGAGTGAACCATACGATCCTAAAGTCACGTACAAGGTGCCTTACTTTTTGCTTACAGATATCACCAAGGCACCTTTTGTGATCTTCCAGGAGTCACTGGTGAATGTCGTCACATAACCAGTATCGGCCAACTACCCCACTGAGATCAGATTCCTTCTCAAACTCGGTACATGTATGACCTCCTTCAATTTTAAAATCGTTACATCTTTCTGATTGACCTGAACGTCCCCCTTTCCAACTATACTACATGGCTCATCATCACCCACGTAAACTCTCCCAAAGTCTCCTGATATATAATCACGCAGAACTTCCTTACATGAAGTGGCATGAAACGAAACACCCGAGTCTATAACCCAAAACTCATTCCTCGCATCAAGAGACAAGATCAACGCCTTTGTGTCGCTCTCCTCAGACGGATTCACTGAATCCTTCCCACCTTGAGAGCTTCCATCCTATTTCTTAAGCGCCCTACAATCACGTTTCATGTGTCCTTTCTTACTGCAATGCCAACACTCGTCTTTATCTTTCGGTCCCTTGGACTTCTTCCTTGACTTAGAATGCGCGTGTTTATTGTCTCTTTTGTTCAGCGATCTTCCTCTTCCTTCAACGTTTAGAGCATTCCCTGAATCTCCTGAAACTCATGATGCCTTCCTTCTATATTCTTCGCTGAGAATTAGACTAGCCACATTATCAAATTTCAGCTTTGTCGACCCTGAAGAATTGCTCACAGCAATCACCAAACCATCTCAACTGTCTGGCAGACTGGATAAGATCAATAGTGCTCTGACCTCATCCTCAAAAATAATGCCAACGGATTCCAACTGGCTCATGACTGTATTGAACTCGTTTAGATGTTCAACCATGCTCCCACCATCTGACATCTTCAAGTTGAACAGCTGTTTCATAAGATGAATCTTGTTGGATGCTGAGGGTTTTTCATACATGGTGGCTTGGGCTTCCATCAATTCTTTTGTAGTTTTCATCTTGGATATATTAAAGGTGACGCTCTTAGACAAAGAGAGTCGGATCGTTCCTAAAGCCTTCATATTCAGTAAAAACTATTCATCATCTGCCATCTTTTCTGGTTTCTTCTCTTTTCCTCCTAGAGGAATATAGAAGTCCTTCTGATACAGATAATCCTCCATCTGTATCTTTTAAAAAGCAAAGTTTAAACCATCAAACTTCTCAATTCTAATTTTTTCTTTTTCCGCGATCGCTCCCAATAGAACTAAACCAATAACTTTGATACCAGTTGTTGTACAGTACGCCAACAACGCAGTGAGCCTAGATCCAATCTCAAACCTCACCCATAAACGATAAACAGGAAGAAATATAAACTAAAAACAGATCAAAGTAATCTAAACAAACTACAAGACAAGATATAGGTGGAAAGACCCCAAACTAAGATAAAAAATCACGGATGCAAACTTCCATTATGAAGAAAAACAAAGATTACAAGGTAAAATACTAACCTCTCCCTTAGAAGCACATAGAAAAGACCCTTGCCCGCACCTTAGAATTATTTCTCAATATTCCAATTACCCTAGAAAAGCTCTAGGAACCCCTATTTATAGTTTAGGTAACTTCTCTTCCACACCCTTGCGAAAGGGGACACCAAAATCCGCAGTCCTCATCAGATTCGGAAACGAATCTACGTAATCTACGACTGGTCGAAAGGCCTAGACATGAAAAACAGGACTTGCTGGACTTTGAGTCGAACTGGTCCACGACCAGTCGAGCGGGCCCCTACGACCGGTCGAGCATGTCCTACGACCAGTCAAAGATGGCCCAAATGTGGCTCCACATTCTCAACATGGCTTGGGTTATTGGATTTGCAAGGGTATGTGAAGAGGATGAAGGCGCTTAGCAAGAAGCTGGACTGGTTTCTGTAGCATGTGATCAATAAACATAATGAGAGGAGGGATGGTGTGAAGTATTATGTGGTGAAAGACATGGTTGATGTGCTTCTGCAGCTCGCTGAAGATCCAAATCTCAAAGTCAAGCTCGACAGGAGCGGCATCAAGGCTTTCACACAGGTACGGTGGTCATTGCATGTTTTGGATGATTTTTTTTCTAACATATATATATATATATGGGAAAAGGTTCTATGCTGTCGAGCTGATGGGAACTTCCCATGATATTAATCGAGTTGTGTGGGCCCTACCATGATGCGTGTCGAACATCTACCCATCAGTCAAATGCACCATTCTACGGTGGGCCTAAAGCTTAAAAATCAAGTCAATTGGTGACTTGTGTGGGCCACACCACATACAAAAGTTAAGAGGGGTTACCCTCCATTAAAATATTCATAATCATTTGTTGGGCCCACCAAGATGTGGTTCACAAATCCAGCCCATCCATTATGTGTGTCGCACTTGGATGAGGGGTTAGACCAAGTTTCAGACGCATCTAAATTTCAGATGGGCCCCACTAAGTGCTTTTATATGTTTTAAGCATGTCTTCACATGATTTTAGATGGTATTACCCACCTAAGTTCCATATATGGCTGATTTTTGAGATATTCGCCCATCAAATGCACGATGTTAATGTTAATGTTCGACATGCAACAAGGTGAGGCCCACACAGGTCAACCTCATAGGAAATTCCCATGACCACATGGAACCTCTATATATATATATATATATATATATATATATATATATATATATATATATATATATATATATATATATATATATATATATATATATATATATATATAGTGTCAAACATCTACCCCTAAAATCAAGTCAATTCATGACTAGCATGGGCCACATGACGTATAGAAGTTAAGGGGGGCTACCCTTCATTAAAACATTTATAATCATTCATTGGGCCCACCAAGATGTCGTTCACAAATCCAGCCCATCCAGTATGTGTGTCCCACTTGGATGAGGGTTAGACCAAGTTTCAGACGCATCCAAATTTCAGGTGGACCCTACCAAGTGCTTTTATATGTTTTAGGCATGTCTTCATATAATTTTAGATAGTATGGCCCACCTGAGTTCCGTATAAGGCTGATTTTTGGATATCTCATAATTTAAAGGGGACCCATCAAATGCATGGTGTTGATGTTCGGCACACATCACGGTGGCGCCCACATAGTTCGACCTCATGGGTAGTTCCCATGAGCTCGACCGTATGTGTGTGTGTGTGTGTGTGTGTGTGTGTGTGTGTGTGACCGTGTATAGATTATGTAGGAACGATCGGTGCGTTGGATTATGGTGGGCCCCCCACCTGAGTTCCGTATAAGGCTGATTTTTGCATATCTCATAATTTAATGGGGACCCATCAAATGCATGGTGTTGATGTTCGACACACATCACGGTGGGACCCACACAGCTCAACCTCATGGGTAGTTCCCATGAGCTTGACCACATAGGAGATCGTGGTATGATTTTTCCTGATAAAGTTGGATTAGGATCGAGGTATGATTTTTCTTGATAAAGTTGGATTACGATCGATTAGAGAGGTTCCTTATTAGGTGAGGCCTTTGTAAGTTTCTAGTGTGATCTCTTATATGATAGGTCGGGCTCGTTTCTTTTTGTCGGGGCTGGCCCGAAAGGATGTACAGTCAGTCTTTTCTTAATAAATTTGGTGGGTTGGCCCACCTTCTTTAAAATATATATATATATATATATATATATATATATATATATATATATATATATATATATATATATATGATCGTGTATAGACTGTGTAGGAATGATCAATGCGTTGGATTATGGTGGGCCCCACTATTTGTATGATGGGTGGCCTGCCAGTTCGTGCAGTGTTTGGTCGTCAGGTGTGGAAGAATTATTACAGTTCGTTCATGGTGGGCCGCTCCATCTGAAGGGAGTGTGTCATGCCAAGCAGGATCATGCATCATTTGTAGAGAAATTATAAGGCCCTGATTCAAATTTGGACAGCGGTTCAATGATCGATTGTTGATTTGATGGGCCCCACTGTGAATGGTTTATGACCCAAAAGTACTTGAGATGGAACATCCTAGCCGTCGCATCTTTGTCCTTTCTCATGCTGTAGCTGTATTTTCTCTCCTAACCGTGAATTTGTAGGCCATTGATCCGAGGGTTCATGATCTTCCGACCTGGGAGATTTTGGGATCCATGTTTTAAGTACTAGGTCAACTGTCTCAATTACCAAACCATGGGACCCACTCGTACGGATCGGATCATCAGGCTCAAAATTTTCTGTCATTTCTGTTAGATCATGATTTGAGACTGAGCATCCCACCGTAGGCTTCAATTTTTATTTTATTTTTTTTATTTTAAGGGTAGTAAATTGTTACTCTGGAATGGCATGACGCTTGATACGTGGGCACTAAGAAATATAGATGAACTCAAGTTAATACGTCTAAATTATGTAACCCACTTAAATATTAGATTCGTCCCAACCAATTGGCGGACGCATCTTTGTCCAAAAGGGCATTTGGATTGACTTTCCCACAAATGACAATCAGTCAGCGACTCACTGGGGGCGCGGATTGCGTCCTGCTCCCTCTGGATCGACTCGGTCCGAGCAGGCTGTCTGTGGGGCCCACTGTGATATACGTATTTTATCCACGCCGTTCATCCATTTTGATAAATGATTTTAAGGTATGAGCCCAAAACTTAAGCAGATCCAATACTCAAGTGGACCACAATACAAGAAGCATCGGTTATAATAATTCTTACTGTTGAAACCTTCCTAATGCCAACTTAATGTTTATTTCCCAACCTATCAGTTGATAAGGTCATATAAACTTGGATGAATAAAAAACACAAATATCAGCTTATCAAAACCTCTACGGCTTTTGAAAATTTTTTAATGGTGGTTGTTTAGTCCCAAATATATGGTCCACTTAAGCTTTGGATCTACCCTTTAATGGTGGTTATTTAGTCCCAAATATATGGTCCACTTAAGCTTTGGATCTGCCTTTTAATGGTGGTTGTTTAGTCCCAAATATATATATGGTCCACTTAAGCTTTGGATCTGCCTTTTAATGGTGGTTGTTTAGTCCCAAATATATGGTCTACTTAAGCTTTGGATCTATCCTAAAATATATGGTTGAAACTCTCGTAAGTCTACCATTTAACTCTTATAAATCTACCAGTATGGGGCATACTATGTTGACCTGGATCCATTGTCCATCAATTCCACCAATTTGTTGAAGGATGGGATAAAACATGCAGGCTGATTAAAAAACTCAAGTGAGCCACTGATGAGATTTTATATCAATTGAGTTTGGTTAATTAAAATAACAGAAATGTTAGAGTTTTTCTCTGTTAGACTTTCTCCACTTAAATTCAAAAAATTTAAAAAGTGAAAATTCTTTGAAAATATTTGGTCATACATTGCTTAAGAGAAAAAGAGTTAAGAAGTTTTATAAACTTTGAGATCTCGTATTCTCACTTAGAGAATTGAGAGAGAGACTAGCATGATGGGAACACACGGATGCTCATGCACGAGCTCATATTTTAGTTATGTTGCATCTCTTCATAAAAATTATTTTTGAGTTAAGTCACGAATCTTCATAAGAGACATGATCATTGCGAATGGTTACAAATGCATAATTTAAAAAGCGTTTCATTGTGAAAATGCATGGCCTTTTATTCCCTATAAAATCCTGTGAAAATTGAGAATTTATCATAAATTGCATTGCTCTTTCCAAAGACAGAAATTCTTTATATTGGAATCTCTGTCATTTTCTCTTTATAAGCATGTTAAGCAGGTTCTATGTTTTCTCAATAAATAGAATTTGTGCAAACTGCATAGCCAGTTCTAACTGTGATAAATTTGTGATCATTGCACGTAGAACTATTGAGGCTTAGGGTTGGTAGACTCTCAGGAGTTTCAACACCCAGTCAAGGGTTCGAGTATCATAGGTGGTGAAAGCGCACTACAGCGTGAGTGTGTTTGGGTGTGTGTGCGTGTGTTAAAATTAAAAAAAAAATTTAAAAAAAAAAAAAAAAACTATCGACGCTTATCATATCCTAAAAGCAATTTGTGCTTTAAGGAAAGCGTATCTAACACATGCATCAAGTAAAGAAAGCGTATCTAAGTATCTACATGTGCATCAAGCTTGTTTTGATTTTTCTTTGATTGTGGTTTCTTCCATTATCACTATTTTCTCAGTAGCCACACCACAAGAAACAACGGTGGCTATAGAAATGTTGCTACTGAAACCTTGACCACGGTGATGTTTTTATGTCATCCAGAAAAACAAAAATATTAGCCTGATACAAACCTCTAGGCACCCGATGAACGTCAGCATTGAATCTCTACATTTTCTTGTGGCGAAGCTCACTTGAGTCTTAGATTAGGTTTGCTTTAGGGCTTCTATTCTCAAACGAGAGTAGTGACGTTGACTATGAAATGGATTTCACATGAACACCACGGGAGGCCCTATAAATCTTTAGGTCACAAGAATTTGACCTAATTAGCATGGGAGGACATATGATCCTTTTTAAGCCCAGCTGCATGACAAACTGAAGATGCTGTATCAGGGAACTTTACCATGTACCTAGCCTTTAATTCCCATGTCCCACCTAAAATACATCATCCATTCCTTAGACTCTCTCATCTCTGGTGTATACATGGCAAGTGCTAGTGGACAATTTTTCCTAAACAATTACTTATGACAGAGTTGATAACTTTTCTGATTTGAGAGGTCATTGACAAGGATCTTCAATGTACATGTGTGGGGAATTCACGAAATGTATATCCTGATACAGCTTATATTTTAACTATTTTAGTGTTTGTTTTTCTATTTACTACTGTAAATGGTGGTAAATAAGTGATTATCACCTCCCGCGGCTGTTTGAAAGAAAGTGAATTGTTAGAAATGCCTTATCAAAAAACTGATGAGAATGCTTGAATGAAATCTGTGGGTCCCACAGTGATGTATGTGTCTGATCCGTGTCATCCGTCCAATGTACCAAATCAATTTAGGGCATGAGACAAAAGATGAAGAGATTATTAGCTTAAGTGTACCACACCACAGGAAGGAAATTGGAGAAATAAAGACGAACGTTGTTAAAAGGTGAAACCATCCATGAGTCTAACCGTGATGTGTATCTGTGATTCAACCTGTTCATATGGTCACGTGGAAATGGATGAAGGGAAAACACAAATATCACCTTGATCCAAAACTTTTGTTGCCCATTGAAAAAGTTTCCAAGGGTAGGCATTTAACTTCCCCTCTTTCTTGTGGTGTGGTCCATTTGCACTTTGGATCTGCTTCAACTTTAGGCTCATACCATATAATGAGTTTTTAAAATGGATGACTGATGTGGACCAGACACATACATCACAGTGGGCCCTACAAATTTGAAAATTTCTCGTTAGTCTTTAGTGTCAAGCACATCAAAGCTCCAAGTCCCAAGCACAGTGGTTTGTAATTCAAACGGTAAATAATGATTATTTATTTACCTCTATTTACGATGGTAAATAAAAAATCAAAAACATCCTTAACATTATGGTGGGGCCCACAGAGCACCATCCAGTAGTGAGTGTTTCATTACTGGCAGTGTCCGTATGCAATCCGCGTCCATACTCGTTTTGGTACTTGTGGGCCCCAGCTCCAACATGTCAGAGCGCTAATGCTAAGTGCACTCCCCCGAGTGCAAGCAATGCAAATTTGTGAGGGATCAGAGCCGTTCGTCTTGAGATTCCGAATGTGGTGATGACTATACCTAAAACGACCAAAGCGTATATGGTCATCAGGTGTCGTACACGCATTGAGGATTGCCTGATGAATGGCCCAATCTTACACTCGTGTGTCTCAGTATCACGAGTGAGACTGCAATTTCGAAGTGATATCTGGGCCATTAGTAATCCTAGGTGAGGCCCAACTGGTTGGACGGTCCAAATCAACCGAGTTGGGGTCAAGTTACAGGTAGGCAGGACCTCATTGTGGGTCCCTTGCTTATTTTAGCGGGGCCCATTTGGATTACCAAGCTTATTTTCTGTCTGTTTTCTACTTTGAAGTGGCGCACTAACTAATTCAGGGGCATTTTCGTACCGGGCTTGAAGTGGTGGCCTATGGGATGTAGGGGTACACTCGAGGTGGGTGGCCCGTATGAGGCAGGTGACTCATGTGAGATGGCCCTACTCATGTAAGGCAGGTGGCTCGTGTGAAGTAGTACCCATGTGATGCGGGGCTCACGAAGAGGTTCGGCCAAGGTCTTAACCGATGAGATGTGGGGCCTGTACTATGAGATAAAGGGATTGATTCGCCATGTTCCGTCAATTCAAGCTTTTAGAGCAATTAGTTAATTGTCCCGCATCACTAACACATGTTAGTTCATATTCGCATCTGGGCCATGGGTGGGCCATGGTACATGGTCGGTGTGATTTTCTTTAGTGAGCAGTTAAAAGGTGAGTCCACCATTCTCGACCTATCAAATTATGGAAGGGAAGATTTGAAAATTAATCTTGATATATAGATTTGAATGTTATTAATATAAAACATATGCCATTCATGCAATATATGATATCAGAAATCAAATGTGAATTAAGCTTTTTGAATTGTTCACATTACTAGCTGCTTATAATATTAAATGCTGTGTTTTAACCATTGATCTAGGACCTAATCGCCAGCGGCACTGAGAGCTCCACCGTTACAGTTGACTGGGCCATATCAGAGCTATTGAAAAAGCCAAAAATTTTTGAGAAAGCAATGGAAGAGCTGGATAGAGTGATAGGCCAACATTGATGGGTTGAAGAGAAGGACGTGGCCCACCTGCCCTACATCGAAGCGATCATGAAAGAGATGATGAGGATGCACCCAGTGGCGCCAATGCTCGTGCCCCGCCTTGCCAGAGAGGATTGCACCATTGATGGCTATGATATTCCAGCAGGGACTCGGGCACTTGTTAACATATGGACAATTGGGCAGGACCCCATGATTTGGGACAGCCCGAATGAGTTCCAATCAGAGCGGTTCATCAGTCGAGTAATCGACATGACGGGTCAAGATTTTGAATTGTTACCATTTGGATCAGGGAGGAGGATGTGTCCAGGCTATAGCTTAGGGCTTAAGGTAATCCAGCTTACTTTGGCTAATCTCTTACATGGATTCAAATGGAAGCTCCCTGGAAAAATGGTACCTAAGGATTTGAACATGGATGAAATCTTTGGCCTATCTATGCCTAAGAAGAACCCACTTGTTACTGTGGTTGTGTAACACCCCGAACTTTTCAATACCGAGTATTGAAAGTCCTCGAGTGTTACCATAAATTTAACCTATTATATATATATGTGTATGGTACCGATCTAGGCAACCTAACCCTACATCCACCCTCTAACATGAATCTTACCGATTAAGAATGATTTTCATCCATAAATCAAGTCATCTGACCGCTGATCATGTGGTCTGATGAACGTACCTTTCCTCGACTAAATCAGTGAATAACTCTTTGACCATAATGATTTGAATGTAAGTTCTTTTGTAAGGATTGTTTAGAAATGGACATAGAACCACACAAAATCATTAGATTTCACAAAACTCCTAGATCGACAATAATTACGAAAATGTCATTAACCTAAACCCCTGAATTTCAGATCACATAGTTCCCGCGATCCGTTTCATGTAAAATTTTATACCAAGCCTAATTATCATAAATTAACCATACACGTCAAATTTCAGCCCTTGGATCATAGTAAATAAGCTACTTGACCTCTACATCCGTTCGTACACTTACCAGATCAAGATTCTGATCCGTCCATCTCGTTCGCACTATATGAATATGCTTAACCCACCGTTAGAATCAGAATCTGATAAACTTTTACGTGTAAGAAAGTCATTCGAATCTAACGTTATATAAGCCCTACCCCTAATCACTCCAGAAACCTATTTTATATCCATCAGTTTACAAAACTAACCGTACATCAACCCACATACATGGCGGAGTGCATTCCATCAAGTCCTCATATTTTTAACAAGTCATCTGACTACCCATCCTAATTGGATCCACCAAGTGGGCCATCCAAATATCAGGGTGAATCAGTCATTATGAAAATCTTCGGGTTTAAGTCCAAACTACCTGGTAACTTGTCAATTAGAGGTGTACAAATGTTATTTTGAATTACGGAGTGTGTAAGCCACTGAAAGAGCATCTTGGACATCCCAGAGAGATTGGGGCCCAAATTTGACAGATGGAAAGAGCATGAAAAATGGGGGATACCCGCCAAATTTTAGGGCATTTGGATTCTGATGCAATAGACATTGGAAGATGATTAGAAAATGGATGGCAAATTTGTAATTATAGGATGTAAAGTGACTACATGAAGATGGTTTTAACGTGAATACCATTTAACGCATTAGTAGATCATGTGGCCCACCTGAAGTTCGGATTTACTTCAAATTTGGGACCACGGGTTAATACGGCGTGCCAAAGATGGTGAATGGAATGGATCCTTAAAATTCATCACAATCGGACCCCACTTGATTTTTTTTTTAGCCGTGCATGCAAGTGAAGAATTTACATTTATGTGTAAAGAATTCAGTCCATTTTGATTAAAGTGTGGCCCACCTAGGACATGAATGTGTCCCATATTTTGGCCCCTAGCCTAACATCACCTTACAGAACTGATAGAAGGAATGGATTTTCTGTAAACCATAATAGTGGACCCCACCTATTTTGAACAACAACTTGAAGAAAACATTCACAAACCGATCGTTTCCACCACCATGTCCCTGCAACATGTGGACCCAATCATCTGGTAAATTCCAGCGACTATTTTAGCCGTTGACATTCAATTTCAACACAATCCGACCACTAGATCAATGGAAAACCACCATTAGAGCTAGGAATTTATCCGTATGGCCCCCTGGACCATGGATCTGGTCCACCTTTGGTCTAGGGCCCTAATTAGACTTGTGAAACCAAATGAGCGGTGTGGATTTCTCTCAGACGCCATGGTGGATCCCACCCAGTGGAGTGCATGTGCACTGCTATGGCACGCCCGCTGTGCACCGTGCAACCTAGAGTGGTCAGAGCTCCCTTGATGCGTGCCTTCCCAAAATAGAGAGGTCTCTCTCTCTCTGTTTTCGCCAACAGCGGGCGAGCGCCCGTTAGCAACATGCGTGGTCCACCATATGGCCCCAACCTTGATGATCCAACCCGTTCATCTGATAGATGACGCATGTTAGACCAAAACCCCCAAGTTTCATGTTATTTCACGGGTGTACATGCACACGAACCTCATCGCAAGTGAGCCCAAAAACACAAAAATTTTAAAAACAGAAACTCTCTCCACTGCAAGCTGGCACAATCCGTGTGAGAAGAAGTCCTCCAATCCCAGCCCTTTTATCAAGCGTATCCCAACCGTTCGTCTGGAAAAATCTCAGCCATCCATTTGCTTAGGGCTTTCCTTGTAAAACTAGGGACGGTTTCGGCTCCTTCCCACAGTTCTGTAAAAACCGGACTGCAGGATGTAATCCTGACCATCCACCATCCATCCAACGGTGGTGTGAAGCTTAGGGCTTCAAGAAAAAGGATATATATACAATAAACAGTTCTCTGCTCCATTTATTATAGCCACCTGAGAAAAATCATCCGCCTCCTTTGTTCTAGCGAACCCACCAACTTAAACCCCTTGAAGCTTCATGAAAGCTTATCCACAAGTTTCATAGGGTCCAACTTGATTAATAGTAGATCTTAGTATTTAATTATCATCATTAGTATTTGCAATTATACAACTTGATTAACTATTAAAAGTTTATCCATGCTTATGCTAGTATCATAAATAAATAAATAAATAAAGTTTATAGTTATTGGATATTAACATTCTATTCATAATACCCAAACATTATCATTGATAGTAGATTGTACATATGGATATCTTTATAATGGTTATCCTTGTTGTGATAGCTAGCATTAATCGTAACAAGGATGCTAATAAATATTTTATAGCTATTGAGTTTGTTGAGAATGTGGAGCCACATTGGGCCGCATTTGACCGGTCGTAGGGGCCTGCTCGACCGGTCGTGGATCGGCTCAACTCAAAGTCTAGCGATGCTGTTTTTGCTGTTTTGGGCCCTATGACCGGTCGTAGGGACTGTAAGACCGGTCGTAGGGGTCTACGACCAGTCATAGGGGAGCTAGGACCGGTCGTAGGTTATGCAAATTGTTTTCGAAACTGATACGGATTGCGAATTTTTGTGTCACCTTTCGCAAGAGTGCGAAAGGGAAGTTACCTAAACTATAAATAGGGGTTCCTATGGCTTTTCTAGGTAGATGAGGAATATTGAAAAATATTTCTAAAGGTGTGGGATAAGGGTTTTCTATATTCTTCCAAGGGAGAGGTTAGTATTTTGCCTTGTAATCTTTATTTCTTCATAGTGGAAGTTTGCATCCGTGATTTTTTACCCTAGTTTGGGATTTTTTTCACGTATATCTTGTCTTGTGGTTTATTTAGATTGCTTTAATCTGTTTCTAGTTTATATTCCTTTCTGTTTATCATTTGTATGTGAGGCCTGAGATTAGATCTCGGCCCACTGCGTTGTTGGCGTGCTGCGCAACAACTGGTATTAGAGCTATTGGTTTAGTTCTATTGGGAGCGATGGTGAAATACGGAAAACTAGAATTGAGAAGTTTGATGATTCAAACTTTGCCTTCTGGAAGATGCAGATGGAGGATTATCTGTATCAGAAGGATCTCTACATTCCTCTAAGAGGAAAAGAGAATAAACCAGAAAAGATGACAGATGATGAATGATTTTTACTGGATAGGAAGGCTTTAGGAACGATCCGACTCTCTTTGTCTAAGAGCGTCGCCTTTAATATATCCAAGATGAAAACGATAAAAGAATTAATGGAAGCCCTAGCCGCCATGTATGAAAAGCCCTCAGCATCCAACAAGGTTCATCTTATAAAATAGCTATTCAACATGAAGATGTCAGATGGTGGGAGCGTGGCTGAACATCTAAACGAGTTCAATACAGTCACGAGCCAGTTGGAATCCGTTGGTATCATTTTTAAGGATGAGGTCAGGGCACTATTGATCTTATTCAGTCTGTCAGACAGTTGGGATGGTTTGGTGATTGCTGTGAGCAATTCTTCAGGGTCGAAAAATCTGAAATTTGATGATGTGGTCGGTCTAATTTTCAGCGAAAAATCTAGAAGAAAGGCATCAGGAGTTTCAGGGGATTCAGGGAATGCTCTAAACGTTGAAGGAAGAGGAAGATCGCATAACAGAGGATGCAATAAACACAGGCGTTCTAAGTCGAGGAAGAAGTGCAAGGGACCGAAAGACAAAGACGGGTGTTGACATTGCGGTAAGAAGGGGCACATGAAACGTGATTGCAGGGTACTCAAGAAACAAGAAGGAAGCTCTCAAGAAGGGAAGGATTCAGTGAATCTGTCTGAGGAGAGTGACACAGAAGCGTTGATCTTGTCTCTTGATGCAAGGAATGAGTCATGGGTTATAGACTCGGGTGCTTCATTTCATGCCACTTCATGTAAAGGAGTTCTGCGTGATTATGTGACAAGTGACTTTGGGAGAGTCTACTTGGGTGATGATGAGCCGTGCAGTATTGTTGGAAAGGGTGACTTTCAGGTCAATCAGAAAAATAGAACGGTTTTGAAACTGAAGGATGTCAGACATGTACCGAGTTTGAGAAGGAATCTGATCTCAGTGGGGCAGTTGGCCGATACCGGTTATGTGACGACATTCACCAGTGATTCCTAAAAGATCACAAAAGGTGCCTTGGTGTTATCTCGAGGAAAAAAGGAAGGCACTTTGTACGTGACTTCAGGATCATATGGTTCACTCTCAGTCGCATCAACTGGAGTGAATGGACAGTTATGGCATCAGAGGTTAGAACATATAAGTGAGAAAGGGATGAAAGTGCTATTGTCAAAAGGGAAGCTACCAGGGCTGAAGTCTCTTGACTTGGAATTCTGCGAGGACTACGTATATGGCAAGCAGAAGAGGGTAAGCTTCGAGAAGACAGGACGCGCTCCAAAGACGCATCTATTGGAGCTTCTACACACTGACATGTGGGGACCGGCACAGGTATCATCTCTTGGTGGCTCACGTTATTTTGTTTCATTTATTGATGATGCTAGTAGAAAACTATGGGTTTATTTCTTAAAGCATAAATCTGATGTATTTGATGCGTTTAAGAAGTGGAAAGTTATGGTAGAAAATGAGACAGGTAAAACAGTAAAGTGTCTCAGATCTAATAATGGGAGAGAATATTGTGACAAGATGTTTGAGGAGTATTGTGCAGCAAGTGGAATCAAACATCAGAAAATGATTTTAGGGACACCGCAACAGAATGGTGTGACTGAGAACATTAACAGGACCATCCTTGAGCGCGATAGGAGCCTGAGGTTACATGCAGGGTTACCCAAGACCTTTTGGGCAGATGCTGTAAATACTGTCGTATATCTTATCAATAGAAGTCCCTCACCACCATTGGATGGTGGGCTACTAGAAGAAACGTGGACTGGAAAAGAAGTGAACCTTACACATCTCAGAGTGTTTGGTTGCACTTCATATGTTCACATTGATGCAGAGCATAGAAACAAGCTGAATGTGAAGTCCAGGAGGTGCACGTTTATAGGCTACGGGTAGGATGATTTTAGCTACCGGTTTTGGAATGCAGAAAACAGAAAAATCATCAGAAGCAAGAACGTAGTCTTCAACGAAAAAGTGATGCATAAAGACAGTGTGCAAGAAAATAAGGCCGAGAAAAAGAAATTCGTAGAATTGAAAGAGTTACCGGACACGGGTGTTACAGCGCCACAGGATGATCGTGCACAGGAGCATTATGAGGCAGAGCCATAGACACCGGTTGTGAGGAGGTCTACTCGGGAGAGGAGACCCACGGTCCGATACTCACCCTCCTTACATTATCTACTGCTGACAGATAATAGTGAGCCAGAGTGTTTTGAAGAGGCATTACAGTCAGATACACAGGTTAAGTGGGAGAAAGCCATGGATGAGGAGATGGACTGTCTTGAGTCTAATCGTACATGGGAGCTAGTTACTCTACCCAAGGGTAAGAAAGCTCTTCATAACAAGTGAATTTACAAACTGAAGGAGGAGCACGATGGTTCGAAACGGTACAAGGCTAGATTGGTTGTAAAAGGGTTTCAACAGAAGGCAGGTATCGATTTCACTGAAATATTTTCACCGGTAGTGAAAATGTCTACGATTTGCATGGTCTTGAGTATAGTGGCTACAGAGAACTTACATCTAGAGCATCTAGATGTTAAGACAGTCTTTCTTCATGGGGATCTTGAAGAAGAAATATATATGCATCAGTCGACAGGATACGTGGCACCAGGTAATGAGAACAAGGTGTACAGACTAAAGAAAAGTCTATATGGTCTGAAGCAGGCCCCGAGGCAGTGGTACAAGAAGTTCGATAGTTTCATGTCGAGAAACAGTTTTAGGAGATGTCATGCAGACCACTGTTGTTATTTGAAGAAGTTTGATACGTCGTACATCATTCTTCTTCTGTATGTTGATGATATGCTTGTGGTCGGTTCAAGCATGAAGGACATCTCAGATCTCAAAAGACAATTGTCTGGAGAATTTTTCATTAAGGATTTAGGAGCTGCAAAACAAATCTTAGGCATGAGGATAAAACATGACAGGAAAAATAAGAAATTAGTTTTGTCACAGGCAAAGTACATAGTCAAGGTACTTGATCGATTCAATATGGGAGGTGCTAAGCCGGTTAGCACTCCATTAGCCAACCACTTCAAGCTATCTAAGGAGCAAGGTGCAAAGACGCAGGAGGAAAGGGACTACATGGCCAAAGTCCCATATGCGTCATCGATTGGGAGTCTCATGTATGCTATGGTCTGCACGAGGCCAGACATTGCTCAAGCAGTGAGAGTTGTTAGCAGATTCATGAACAACCCGAAAAGGAACATTGGGAAGCTGCGAAGTGGATCCTCAGATACCTGGTGGGTACTAAGGATGTAGGGCTGTGTTATGGTGGATCGAAAATCAAGCTGCAAGGCTACGTGGATTCAGATTTGGCAGGAGATATCGACAGCAGAAGAAGCACTACAGGTTATGTCTTTACTCTGATCAGTGCTGCAGTCAGTTGAGTCTCTCAGTTACAGAAGATAGTATCTATCAGTACGACAGAAGCAGAATATGTTGCGACTACAGAAGCATGCAAGGAGATGGTGTGGATGCAAGATTTTATGAAAGAGTTGGGTAAGAAACAAGTAGATTGTAAGTTATACAGTGACAGTCAGAGTGTAATATACTTTGCTAAGAATTTAGCCTTTCATTCAAGGACCAAGCATATTGTCATCAGATATCACTTCATACATTCGTTACTGGAAGATGGATCGATTATTTTGGAGAAGATTCATACAAATGAGAATCTTGCAGATATGTTGACCAAGGCGGTCACAAGGAAAAAGCTGAAGCTCTGTTCAGCTTTGATTGGTCTTGAAGCTTGAAGACGGGGAGGTGGTGCACTCCGAATGAAGACGACGAAGGTTTATGGCAATGTGTCTCCAAGTGAGAGATTGCTGAGAATGTGGAGCCACATTGGGCCGCCTTCGACCGGTCGTAGAACGTCTTCGACCGGTCGTAGGGGCCTACTCGACCGGTCGTGTACCGGCTCGACTCAAAGTCCAGCGATGCTGTTTTTGCTGTTTTGGGCCCTAGGACTGGTCGTAGAGACTGTAAGACCAGTCGTAGGGGTCTACGACCGGTCGTAGGGGAGTTAGGACTGGTCGTAGGTTAAGTAGATTGTTTTCGAAACTGATATAGATTGCGGATTTTAGTGTCACCTTTCGCAAGGGTGCAGAAGGAAAGTTACCTAAACTATAAATAGGGGTTCCTAGGGCTTTTCTAGGTAGATGAAGAATATTGAAAAATATTTTTAAAGGTGTGGGCTAAGAATTTTTTATATTCTTCCAAGGGAGAGGTTAGTATTTTGCCTTATAATCTTTATTTCTTCATAGTGAAAGTTTGCATCCGTGATTTTTTACCCTAGTTTGGGGTTTTTCCACGTATATCTTGTCTTGTGGTTTGTTTGGATTGCTTTGATCTGTTTCTAGTTTATATTCCTTTCTGTTTATCATTTGTGGGTGAGGCCTGAGATTGGATCTTGGCCCACTGCGTTGTTGGCGTGCTGTGCAACAGAGTTAACATTATAATTAATTACGCACCACTAGGGTTCAAATCCTAAAAATTTATCCTGGCCTAAACCTTAGGTCAAAACTTTGAACATAGATGGTATGTTGAGTATGGATCTAGGTGTAGAATCTAATATCGATATATTTAAATGTAAACTTATAAACCATCATTATTAACATATTAGCTAATATGAGTTATAATACTAATATTAATGCTATTCTTGTAATTATTAAAATAATTTTAACCAATACACCAAGTAGAGTCTAAATCCTAGAATTTAAGTTTAAGACTAAAACCTAGGATAAAAACTCTAATTCTACACTAAAACCCTAAAAGATAACCCTAGGCAATGATCTTAAACCGTAGGTAGTGATTAGAACTTGGACCTAATTATACAAGTTCATGATTTATGGTAGGATACAATTCTAACGGCACAAGCACTTAGCGACACTAGAAGGTGATTTTGTTCATCAGGTGATGATTCTTCCCCTTGAGCTTTCCATCTTCTCATTAGCTTAAGTCATAGTTTTTATTTAAATTCATAATTGATATCTCTCTTATAATCACATGTGTTAGCTGGTGGAAATTGAATTGCTATATTGCTTACTTAATATTCATCTTGTATATTTGTTCATGAATTATTTATGGATTGCTTATGGAACTTGAACTACTACATCAGTGGGAAACCCCCACTTATAAATGTACACAACTTGGGATGTAACATGATTTATGGTGATTACAATGGACCTTCGATCTAGTGGTTATTGAGTGGTGGTTTAGACGGATCATTGATGTGGGCCTACCATCCAGGGTTGTTGTGTCCAATGGTTTTCAAGGATAGTTTTTTATCGTATATTTTTGATATTCGCCCTATGAGGCCTATTTTGATAACTGCCCTATGTGGCTTGTTTGATATCGCTCTATGTGGCTTTGTTTTGGTATTTTCCCTATATGGGTCTGATGTTTTATACCATGCAACCATGCGATGGTAAGCCCTATATATTGTAATATGATTGGTCACTAGTCGACGGAGTACCATTAAACATCCTAAGGTGGTAATCTCATGAGCCGGAGATGGTGGTATGGGACCTATGCCCGAGCTGTCGGCCTACGCTGGACCATGTGCTCCTCGTAGTGACCATGAGCTTATTTAAATTGGCTGGATGTAATTGGACTAATAAAGGGTTGGCTAATCGTACATGCATGGCACAGACCAATATCTATTGCTGTTGTACGTGTCCTATGGATTTTCCTGTCTGGACGTATTATCCGGAGCACAAACCATCATCCATTGTCACCGTACGAAATTGCCTGTCTGGATGTGTTACCCGGGGCATAGACCGTCTGGAAGTGTTTTCCCGGATCAACGTTTTCTCCTGTCTGGATGTGTTACCCGGGGCGCGGTCCGTCTGGATGTGTTACCCGGGACCATGATTGCATTTATGCATCTATGCACCTAATAAGACTGCATTTACTCTATTTTGCTTGTCTGAACGTTTTATACTATTTCTTATCTAATGTGGCGGTGTGAAATTTTGAGAGAAATTCACACTGAGTTGGCCACTCATCCATCAAATATACAACCGTACAGGTAATACAGGTGGTTTAAGTGATATGCATGTTCAGACTAGATGAGGAGCAGGGTACGATCACCGGGGATGCATGACTATACTTGCCTGGAGGAGTTGCGTGATCTTGCGGCTTATATTTACTTGCTTTCTATTATTCTTCATGTATTAAATTCTTATAAATCTTGTACTTGTTAAATTCAGAGACATTGGTTTGTATAAGTCATTATGGGTAGCTTCCTGTATATTTGAATGATAATGAAATTTTCCTTTACGTCGATTTGTCCACACTACGCTCATTTGCTTACTCTGATAAAAGAAAATTATTATATCTGACCATCCTTTAAGGTTAACACTCAGGTTTTTGCGACACGGGTCATATACTCGAGTCTTAAAAACACGGGGCGTTACAGATTGAGCCCCGGCTTCCGGCTCATGTATACCATTCGTGATTACTAACAATTTTGATAGTTTAAGGGCTTAATTACACTTAGTAGGTACTTAATACCCACGTGTACTATGTTTGTTTTGCTAATATTGTATTTGTATGTGTTGAATGATGAGAACAATGCATGTATTAGGTTGCCTAAAATATTAGTTTTGTTACAATGTAATGAGGTTCGAGACATTGCATATGTTGTGGGGCCCACCCACAGCAAATGAGCACATTTGTGAGATGGGTGTGGTAATGTGGAGTAGGAAGAACTTGAATATGATGGAGCCATCCTTCCAGTCTCAAACAGGGCCGTTCATTGACTGGGCCCAGTTTGGATGGTTTATGTTTAAAAATCAAACCAATTGGAGAATCATATGCACCATTGTTCTTCAATTTATCTAGTTGAATATTTGACCGTCAACTACTTTTCTTTTCTACCATTGTTTTGAAGACCACCAGTCAATTAGATCTCTATGGGGTTTTCTAGCAGTAGGTGGTATACTGTGAAATATGATCCATCTATGCCACGGCCCAGTAGATGGGTGGATGACTAGATGTGATAGGTTGATGCATCAATCACATCCATTTATTTAGTGGACCCTAGTTTAGATGGCTTATCTTTCAAAGATTAAACTTTTTTTTATTTTAAAAAAAAACGGGTGTATATATATATATATATATATATATATATATATATATATTCAGTAAAAGATGTACAGCAAAGAGGCCTTCTTGGGACAAAAAATTAGCCAGGAGAGCCAAAAAACCCTGAGAAACAAAACATTAGGACTCTCTAATTGAGCCCAACCTCATCTTGTCTAGCCTATAAGAGCCCCTAACTCCAAATGGAAGGTCAGATACTGAAAGAAAAGTAAATTGCTGTTGCTGCCTTGCCGCGAACTTAGCCAGGCCATCCACAGTATCGTTACCTTCCCGAGGAATGAGGGTGATCAAAAAATTGCCTCTAGTCTTCAAGTTGTTGATCTCAGTCCACCAGTATCTCCATTTTCACGCAGGAGAGGATTTGCCAATAAAAGCATCGACCACACATTTGGAATCAGATTCCAACATAATATGATTATACCCCCGGCTCACACATAAGCTCATCGCGTCGTGTAAGGCCCGAAGTTCCGCTCTATTGTTGGAAGCAAACCCGTACCCAAAGGAGAACGCGAAAAGAAGGGAGCCAGAGGAGTCCCGACCCCCCCAGATGGCCCAGGATTTCTCATGGCCGCGCCGTCGACATTTACTTTAATACACCCATCACAAGGCCTGATTCATTTGATGATCTGAATACGTTTAGGAAAAGGGGTGATAGGAAGGATATTTAGGCTCTGAAAGAGGCCAAAATCTGGATTAGAAATGCTCTTGGAAGCAGTAAGATTACTGCTGAGCTAAGATAACCACCATTTGACCCGATATACTATCCTGTTCACATTGGGCTGAATCCCATCAAACTGAGACGCATTCCTTGCCTTCCATAACTCCTAAAGGATTAAGGAAGGGCACATATTCAGAACCCGAGTGGGGCTGCTGCTAGAAGGCTGGTTACTCCACCAAGAACCAAGCCTTTCCCAGATCGTCTGTTGGTGAGGGAGGTGAAACCTGAAAAGGTTGTTAAAGAAAGACCACACTTTCAAAGAAAGCTGCCCAGTGATGAAGAGATGATTAATGGATTCAGATTGGGGGGATGAATTGTGAACAAATTCACAACAGCTGCATTTTGAGACCATGGTGATGCCTTTACTTTGAATCATATCGTCCGTCAGGATCGCTCCTTGAATTAGATGCCAAATGAACATGGAAATTTTGTGGGGGAGGTAAGGACTTCACACTATATTAGCCCAAGTTCTTTCTTGACCTATTGTTCTACAGAGAAGCCATCCAGATTTAACCATAAATTTACCTGATCGGTCATGCGGCCAGAACCGCTCATCCAAGGCCGACGAGGTACAAAAGCCACCAGCTTGGATAAAACTTGTTTATAAGGAAATCATATACATCATTTCTCTTGACACTCTTAATCCAATGAATACGTGTGTTAGCTTCCTTCATTTTCTATTATCATTTTGAGAGTTGTTAAACTATAAAATATTATATTATGAAAATTATAACTTATTTATTTTACAAATATGACATGAATATATAGAAAAAATAGAAGATTTGTAGAGACCAAACTTGTCATATGATGCACATTTTTACTACCATAATATTTAAAGCCATCGGAAAATGGTTGAACTCCTATCTATAATGTTATGCATCGAGGGAAAAAGCTATAGTTGACATTTCAATTGACATCTCGAGCATTATAAGTATTACTAGATCATTCGTTATTCATTACAGTTGTAAGCGATTTACATTTTAGAAGTCAGAAATGTTTGATTACTCATACTACTAATCTTTTCATCACTACATTACTTATGGTTTTATTTTTTTTTCATTTACTTTTCAATAAATATTAAGTATACCTATCAAACTTAAGTTACTCCTTATAGAGCACCATAAATTTGTAGAAAAATGTTAACATAGATCAAGCTAATGTTATTATATTATGATATTTTTATTTATTTATTAAGATGTCCATTGTTAAGATTTCTCCATATCTCTACAAATCTTTCATCTCTTCTATATATTCTTATTATTATAAGTGACATGGCTATAGTACAATTTTCATAATATACTCTCATAGGGTTTAACACTGGCCACCTAACAAACTTATAGAATTGTTTACTTGGTGTTATTTCTTTTAAACCTAAGCCATACAAGCTAGGTTTCACTGGATGGATGTCTTTATTGTATTTTGATTCATCCATCTCTACTAACATCTCCCTTAGTTGTGGCCACTAATATAAATTCTTCACAAGGTAGCTTGGTGGGCTGTACTTGGAATCCCTTCAACTGTCGAAGAAGGAAAAGCACATGATACTATTTCCCATGCAGTGTAAAAAGACAGACACATGATGAGCCTATCCTGTTGGGGGCCTTGCACCAAAACCTTAGGATCTAGCCTCCCGAAATAAACCAGAATTATGGAATAATAATACAATGAAGTAAATCAAAATATAACTACACCACACCAGGGATTTTTACGTGGAAAACCCTCAAAGAGGTAAAAACTACGATACCTCGTCCAGATCAATAATCCACTATCAAGTAGAACGTTACAACCGATCACAAGCATACCTTGCTATAATCAAACCTTCTTCACTCACGCAGGAGTGGATGAACAATAATAAAACAAAAGGAAAAATGGAGAGACTTCACCGATCACGAGGACGTGGAAGTGCCGAGACATAGTATATCACCTCTACGAGCATAGCCTCCCTTCCACAAGCTTTCTCTCTCTTTCTCTCTCTCTCTCTCACCTTTAATAACCCTAAGCCCTTTAGAAAACCCTTGCAAAGCTTTAGAAAATCCTAAAATACCCTGTAATACACCCCAATCCCGCATACACCCCTTTATATAAGAATAGAAAGAGGTAGAATCTAAATAGGAAATAAAATCCATAAAATTTACATTTTTGCAATCACATCTGTGGAACTCTTTGATGATATCGATGGTCTTTTGATCACAACCTTCGATATCATCTACAGTCCTTCAATGATATCGAAATAGGACCAAAAACTGTCCAGCGACCAGGGGTGAAAAATCCAACAATTATCGATGTCATCGAAGGTATCTCGATGAAAGCCTTCAATATCATCTAAAGTCCATTGATGATATCGACAGGACCAAAAAACTGTCCAGTGACCAGCGATGAAAAATTCAGCAATTATCGATGATATCGAAACTAGTTCAATTTCATCAAATCTAGCAATGATGAGAAAATCTCTATCAAATCTTTTCCTTTTTGACTCAGGAGAAATTCACCTTCTTCAAGCCAGCCTAGTTTCTACAAACCTCAAACTTATCCTTGAGCGAAGCCTTGGTCATCATGTCTAATCCATTATCGTCTGTGTAGACCTTCTCAAACTGTAACACCTTCTGTTCCAAAGTATCCATGATCCAGTGATACCGAATCTCTATGTGCTTCGACTTAAAGTGCTAATTTGGATTCTTGCTTAAGTGTATATCACTTTGACTATCGCAATAGATCACATGCTACTCCTACTTCAGGCTAAGTTCCTGTAGAAACCTCTTCATTCAAAGTATCCTTTTACATACTTCTATGACTGCAATGTACTCGGCCTCTGTCATCGACAATGATATGAACTTCTGTAGCTTACTCTGCCAAGAAACTGCTCCCCCTGCAAATGTGAACATGAACCCCGATATAGACTTCATAGAGTCTATGTCACTTGCCATATCTGCATCTGTGTAGCCATCTAACATAGGTTTTTCATCACCATAGTATAGGCTCAACCTGGATGAGCCTCTTAGATATCACGGTATCCATTTCACTGCTGCCCAATGTTCTTTTCCAGGATTGGCAAGATATCGGTTGACAACACCAATCGCATATGCTATATCTGGGTGCGTACACACCATAGCATACATCAAACTTCCTACAGCTGACGCATAGGGTATCTTTTGCATCTCTTCCACTTATGCCCTCGTCATAAGACACTTCCTGTCGTTCAATCTGAAGTGACCATCCAGTGGAGTACTAACCGGCTTCGCTGCATTCATATTGAACCGCCCTAGGACTTTCTCAATATACCGCTCTTGTGACAGCTAAAGCTTCTTACTGCTTCTGTCACGGGTTATCTCTACTCTTAAGATCTGTTTAGCCAGGCCCAAGTCTTTCATTGCAAATGACTTGCCCAACTCCTATTTCAGCCTATCGTTCTTCTTGATGTCTTTTCTCATGATGAGTATGTCATCAACATATGACAATAGAACTAAGAAATCACCATCTAAGAACTTGCACATGACACACAATGGTCTGACTCCATTCTGTTATACTCATGCTGTAACATAAACAAGTCAAACTTCTTGTACCATTGTTATGGAGCTTGTTTCAACCGATATATGCTCTTCCTTAGCCTACACACTATATGCTCCTTGCCCTTGACTTCGAACCCCTCTGGTTAGTGCATGTAGATCTCTTCTTCCAGGTCACCATGGAGAAAGGTAATTTTAACATCTAACTGTTCTATCTCCAAGTATATGCTTTCCGCCAACCCAAGCAACACCCGTATGGATGTCATCTTCACTACTGGTGACAATATCTCCTCGAAGTCTATGCCTTTCCTCTGACCAAACCCTTTCACCACAAGTCTAGTCTTGAACCTCGTCTGTGAATTCTTCTGATCAACCTTCTTTTTGAATACCCACTTGTTGCTCAAAGCTTTCTTGCCCTTAGGTAGTTTCACTATGTCATAGGTGTGGTTCTTATGCAAGGATTTCATCTCCTCTTGTATAGCTTTCAACCACTTCCCCTTATACTCGTCGGCTAGGGCCTCAGAATAGTCTTTCAGCTCTCCCCCATCAGTGAGCATAATGTACTCATGCGGCGAGTACCTTTTGAACAGCTGTCGGCCCCTAGATGACCTCCTCACATGTGGCTCAACAGGTGAATTAAGTGGGAGCTGCTCCCCTGGTCCATCTTCTATAAGAACTCCCTCGTCCTTTACACCTTACTGTACTTCCCCGTCATCAGGCACCACGGGAGGAATAATCGAATCCATGTCCTCTAGCTCACCTGAACTAGGCTAGGTCTTCTCTGGCTTACCAATGTCTTCTATACACTGATCTTTAACGAAAATCACATCTCTGCTCCTGAAAAGCTTCCTCTCGATCGGATCCCACAATCTGTAACCGAACTGTTCATCATCGTACCCCCAAGAACATACACTGTCTGATCTTCATATCGAGCTTAGACCTCTCGTCCTTTGGTATGTGAATGGATGCCCTACATCCAAAGACCCTGAGATGACTGTACGATGGATCCTGTCCAGTCCACACCTTCTTAGGCACTTCTCCATTCAACGGGGCTGATGGAGACCTATTTATCAGATACACTGTTGTGTGCATTACTTCTCCTCATAACGTCTTGGGCAATTTCGCATGGGATAACATACATTTGATTCTCTCAACAATGGTACGATTCATTCGCTCAGCTACACCATTATGGAACTGTCTATTCATGTCGTATACTCAGGGACTTATAGTACTCATGCAAGTCGCTAATGCATTCACCATCATTATCAATGCGAATGCACTTCAATGATCTACCCGTCTATCTCTCAGCTATAGCATGAAACAATTTAAACACACCAAAGACCTCGTCCTTGGATTTCAAAGTATAAACCCAAACACTCCTAGATGCATCATCTATAAAAGTGACAAAATACAATGCCCCATCCAAAGTTTTTATCCTCATCGGACCACAAACATCAGAATAAACTAAATCTAATGCATGCACTTTATTAACATGAGAAGTAGTTTTAACGAATGAAACTCTATATTGTTTCCCTAATAAACAATCAAGATAGGTTTTGAGAGGTATACCTGTCACGTCTGGAAGGAGTTGCTTCCTCGCTAGTAGTTGAAGCCCTTTTTCACTCATGTGGCCTAGATGCCTGTGTCATATGTCAATAGATGAATCTTCTGCTACGTTCAACCCACCATTGCATACACTAACACTTGCCTTGTAAAGGGTGCAACACTTCTTTTCTCTGGCCACGATTAACGAACCCTTTATGAGCTTCTAACGCCCACCAGCAAATCGGCTTTCATAGCCATCATCATCCAACCTTTCCATCGACATCAAGTTGAGGCGAAGGTCTGGAATATGCCTCACAACCCTGAGAACCAATGTGCAGCCTATATCGATCTTCACACAAATATCACGGACTCCTACGATCTTCGATACGCCAGAATTATCCATCTTCACGGTCCCATAATCACCTTATTTATAGCTTGTAAAGAAATCCATATATAAATTCGTAGGAAATGAGGCTCCTGAGTCTATCACCCAGTCGGTGTCCTGACTCGTAGTCATGAGACATATATCGTGATCTGCTGAAAGAATAACTACAACGTCACCATCTGAAGTGACCGCAGTGTAATCTGATTTATCTTCCTTCTCCTTTCCTTTTTCTTTCTTGTCGTTCTTAGTCTTACGACATTCATGCTTATAGTGGCCTTTCTTGCCACAATTCCAGCATTCAACATCTTTTCTGGTACTCGACTTGCCTCTTGATTTATCTCGGGCCTTCCCGCCCTTCCTCTTCTTTCCTCTCTCCCGTTCCTGTGTCACAAGGGCCTCTTGCTGAGTAGACCCCTGAGACTTTATCCTTGTCTCTTCATTGAAGAGACAGCTAGTAACTTGTTCCATGGATATCTTTCCGTCTGGCGCGGAGTTACTTAGAAACACCACCAATATCTCTCAACTATCAGGCAATGAACTAAGAAATAGTAAAGCCTGTAATTCATCATCCAGGACCATCTTCATAGAAGAGAGTTGGTCCACTATATTGCTAATCTCATTCATGTGCTCGGCTATAGAACCACCATCTTTGAACTTGAGATTCACAAGTCGCCTTATCAAAAAAATCTTATTACCGGCTGTTTTCCTCTCACAGTCCTTCCAATTTCAGTCATAGGCTAGCGACTGAGGTCTCCTTAGACATATGGTAGAACATAAAATCATCCAACCATTGTCTAATAAACCCCACCGTCTTCTGGTCCATCTTCTTCCAATTATCATCAGACATATCCTTAGATTTTATTGATATGCCTAAATTTGGAGAATATAGGTCCTTGCAATAAAGCAAGTCCTCCATCTTAGCCTTCCAAATGGTCCAGTTAGAACCATTGAGGCTAATCATCCTTGATGAGCCACCTTTCATAATTCCAAACCGATCCTACCCGTTCAATGAACTTAGCTCTGATACCACTTTGTTGGGGGCCTTACACAAAACCTTAAGATCTAGCCTCCCGAAACAAACCAGAATTATGGAATAATAATGCAATGAAGTAAATCAAAACATAAACCACACCACACTAGGGATTTTTACATGAAAAATCCTCAAAGAGGTAAAAACCACGGGACCTCGTCCAGATCAACAATCCACTATCAAGCAGAACGTTATAACCGATCACAAGCACACCTTGCTATGATCAAACTTACTTCACTCACGCAGGAGTGGATGAACAACAATAGAATAAAAGGAAAAATGGAGAGATCTCACCGATCACGAGGACGTAGAAGCGGTGAGACATGGTAGATCACCTCTATGAGCATAGCATCCCTTTCACAAGCTTTCCCTCTCTTTCTCTCTCTCTCTCACCTTTGATAACCCTAAGCCTTTTAGCAAACCCTTGTAAAGCTTTAGAAAACTCTAAAATACCCTGCATATACCCCAATCCCGTATACACCCCTTTATATAAGAATAGAAAGAGGTAGAATTGAAATAGGAAACAAAATCCGTAAAATCTGCATTTTCATAATCGCATCTGCGGAACTCTTCGATGATATTGACAATCTTTCGATGACAGCCTTCAATATCATCGACGGTCCTTCGATGATATCGAAACATGACCAAAAACTGTCCAGCGACCAGGGGTGAAAAATTCAACAATTATCGATGTCATCGAAGGTCTCTCAATGACAGCCTTCGATATCATCTAAAGTCTATCGATGATATTGACAGGACCAAAAAACTGTCCAGCGACCAGCGGTAAAAAATCTAGCAATTATCAATGATATCAAAATTGGTTCAATTTCATCGAATCCAGCAATGAGGAGAAAATCCCCATCACATTCATCCTTCTCACCTTTATTAGATTGTTGAACGGTGGATATGTTTGTTTATTTCTATGATGGGACTCTTCAACTCCTGTTGGCTAAGGTGAAAGACTTGTTGGAGCCTAAAATGTACATTTCAATTTAAAAATCTTATAGGATTTTTGTGGAGATGATCTTAGGATGGCCCACTAGCCGACATGTTAAAATATAAAATAAAATAACTTCTCCTGGCCCAATTTTTCAATTAAAAAATGAAAAGAAAAAAAAATTGGGGAGGGTGGTGATTTACTGCTCTGGCACATGTGCATATGCATTAGGGGTACACACGGGTCAGTTTGGTCCGGTTATTAGGTGAAACTGGAACCGAACCGTTCCTAACGGTTCCAAGATTTTCGGAACCGAAACCGGACCGTTAGCACCCTAGAACCGAACCAGAACCAGACTGTGAAAATCGGTTCGGTTCCGGAGCGGTTCCACGGTTCCGGGGCTTTGTAAAATAGGTTCCACAGTTCCAGTGCGCAGCATAGAAATCGAGGTCAGAAGTCACGTCGTTGATCTTTGATGGGTGGGTGTTGGGTTTTACACAGAAGAGGACGAGGTGTTTGACAATTTGAGATGACATCTCAATGGGGAGAGAGACAGAGAGAGAGAGAGAGAGAGGCAGGGGCGCACTGAGAGACAGTGAGAGAGAGGGAGACAACGAGAGAGAGAGAGAGAGGCAGGGGCCGCAACCGCACTGAGAGACAGCAAGAGAGAGGGAGACAATGGGAGAGAGAGAGAGAGGCAGGGGCTGCAGCCGCACTGAGAGACAGCGAGAGAGAGGGAGGCAACGGGAGAGAGAGAGAGAGAGAGAGAGAGAGAGAGAGAAATAGAATTTTTGTTTTTTTTTTGTTTTAATCAAGTTCCACGGTTCGGTTCTACAAGTTCCTAAACCGGAACCAAATCGTATCCAACGGTTCTTGAAATTTTAGAACCAGAACCGAACCGTTAGCACCCTAGAACCGGACCAAACCGACGGTTCCGGTATGGTTACACAGTTCCACCGGTTAAATGTGCACCCCTAATATGCATGCCATGCATGCAAGATCCAAACCGCACACAAGATGCCCCATCAAGTGTGGTTTTAAGACACAAACGAGTCTATTACAACTCACCTCAGTCAATTAGGCTCAATAGTATCCTATCCGGTTCATTAACATGAGCCCCAACCTACTTGACTCAGGACCAAATGAGTCCATCTGAGTTGTGGGCATCTTTGCTCCACCGGATTAAATTATATAAAATTGCATTAGATGAAATTAACACTATTATTGCATAATGATAGCATGTCTGAAAATACCATGGTATTTTGACCATTCAATCTCATATTTGGTATTAGAGGTGTACATGATTCGACTCGGCTCGACCACGGGTTGACCCTAGCTCGAACTCCGCTCGACTCGGTCCTCAAGCCTGACTGGCCAGCTTGGCTCGGTTTGGTCGGCAGCTCGAGCCAAGTTCGAGCCAAGATCAAGCCTCTACAATATTTTATCAAACACTTGGAGTACACCTTCAATTTCTCATGGAATGTATAGCAGTAGCATCGATTTACAGGTATTTCATCAAACACTCAGGCAACATAAAATACAAGGGTATTTGTTTCATATCTATACCTTCCTTGCTATCAGCCAACACTCCGTCAAATCATTTCATCAAACACTTGCCAAGCAACATCAATATCAAAATAACCGAGTCACCGAACTGGTTCGATCCGAGTTCAATTCGAGTTGGGGTTTGATTTGAGTCAAGTCGAGCTTGGCTTGAAAATTTTTCGAACTCAAAAAATAAGCTCGAGCCCGGCTTGAAATTTTTTCGAGCTCAAAAAATCAGCTCAACTCGGATCGAACTCAGTTTCGAATCGAGCTTTTTCAAGTCTGAGTCCTGCAAGCTAACTGGGTTCGTGTACAACTCTATTTGGTATCATGAGACTTTCACTAGGAAAAACATTGTATTAAGTGAAAACCATGTTTGGTGGACATAACCAAGCCTAGCCGGATCAATAAATGTACCCAAATTGTAGATATGGGCCTAGCCTTAATATTTCAGTCCAAGCCCAGTCCAAAGCAGGCCAAGCCCAATTGGAGCCCAAGTTAGCTTACCTTATATGACCAATGGTTTGATGGAACAGATCCACAGGGATTTGGTCATGGCCATGAAATCACTACGATCAGATGTCAAATCCATTGACATAAGGCCTCAGAAAATGAAAATAATCTCATGGTTCATTTATACGTCGGGAAAGATTGGGCCAGAATAGAAACTGCCTGTTTTGTAATCAGACCTAAAACATCCCTCTCACATGGCCTATTTATTAACTGGGCCTTCAATTTCAAGCCCAAGCCCGCCTAATCAAGCCATAACAGGCCTGCTCCCAGTCTAGGCCCACTTACCCGATCATCCGATTACATGATTTTGGGGCCATGAGTACTTCACAGTGGGACCCACCATCCCATTGGATGGCCCACCATGTTATAGGTTGGCCTACTTGTGCTCCAAATAATATCTGCCACGTGGCACTAAGACTTTTGAATTAGGATCATAGCCCTATAATACATGTATATGCTCATATTCCATGCATAAAAAGAAGAATATTTTTATAAGATAATTTCTCCACTTTCTTAATACATGAGATTAGCTTATTTACATAAAACTCTAAAGAATAATCTCTCTTTCCATTAGTACTATAGTCTGCGGAGTACTTGATCGTATACATATCCAGAGGTAGGCCCACCACAAAGTTGTACGAATGATCGTATCCATCCGATCTATGTACAAATTAAATCTAATGACAGTCAGGTTAGCACTCAACTCCATTTTTCAATGGCTAGGATCTTTTTTTGCAGAAAAAGTAGGACCACTTTTGATCTATCCAAGGTGGGACCTACCCCTTGATATGGGTCTTACACAAATCAACGTGGCCCATTCGGTAGTCCCACGGACTACGTTATTCTAACTTGATTTTTAGCATCTGGTGGATTCGCCGTAGATGTTGTCCAAAACGGCAATGACTCCAAACACGAAAGCCTGGTCAAAGCCGGGTTGTACCAGAACACGGTACACATCTTTGCTTGACGGAGACTCAGCCTCTTCCCATGCACTCATCTGCACCGTACAAAATAATTGTACAACACTTTAAAATCTCATGCATATTACGTACTCTGATAGAATAGAAAGGGGAGTCATTTGATACTCTGGCAGATTGTGATGGTTGATACACAGTCAGGCTGAATTTGTATATGTGCCATGTATTAAATCAAAGTAGACTGTCCAGATTTTTTGGCCCAGTGTAGATGAATCACTGTACAGAAATCATATTGTTTCGACCATCCTAACCACAGATCTTGGAAGACTTATTTGCTGAATTTGGACTGTTGGATATCTTTCATCTGAACTTTCGGTTGAATATCCACCAATAGGATAGCTGGGCGCACAATTTGGAGGATTTAAGTTAAATTAGTTATATTCTACGTGTACAATATCTTAGTGCTTGTGTGTCAACCATCACACTATGCCCGAGCATCGGTGTTTCTCTTGCAGAAACTCTCGCACGCATATACAAACATACACCGTTAGGAATGCTAACTGCACACGAGTTCTCATGCGTACACTTTGAAAATATTTAATCCTGTGGGCCCCAGTGTTAGATGGTCATGGCCAAGCAATCATTGAACCGAAAGAAATGAATGCAGCCCATTTTTGTGACCATTCTGATTAAGCGGTTAGGATCATCGGATTGGTCTGACTTTTGAGCCATGACTCAAATATGGTGTGGCCCACCAGATAAGCAATCAAGATCTTGTACACTGCCTTCTTGATTGTGCAATAGGAACTTGTATACAAGAACGTGTACAAAAGTTCACATGCAATTAGCACACTTCATTGTATTATAACCAAACCAGGCTACAAAACGGATTGGCTACTCCCCCTGCCACGAGCCAATGGCTGATGGTCGAGTGCTCTGTCGGCCCCACTATGATGTATGTGTTTCATCCACACCGTCTTTCTATGTTTCTAGATCATTTTATGGTATGAGACCTAATATGAGATATGTATCAACCTCAAGTGGACCACATTACAGGAAACAGTGTTCAATGAACTTCGACCATTAAAAAATTTGTGGGGGCAATAAAAGTTTTGGATCAAACTGATCTTCGTTTTGAACCTTCATCTGCGTCTGTATGACCTAATCAACAGATTGGATGTCAAATAAACAGTACAGTGGGCCTTAGGAGGATTTTAATGGTGGTTGTCCAATCACTATTGTTTTCTTGTGGTGTGGTCCACATGAAATTTAAATCCCTCTCTTTTTAGGATTAAAATTCTAAAATGATCTTTAGAAATGAATTAGCGGAATGAATTAAACACATACATCATGGTGGGGCCCACAGAGGACCGATCATCAGCCACGGGCTGGTGGCAGGGGAATTAGCTAATCCGTCTCCACAATGATGTTAGTTCTTCGCCATTTAAAAAATAGTGGTGAATTTTCAACCGTACACCTGGCATAATTGTACGGCCATTCATTAACCCAATTTTCGATAGAACATAATCTAAAATTTGAACTGAGAAGATGATATGAACCATCTGATTTATCACTTCGAATTCAGATAACTGTCTATTTTACTTTTAGCCATCAATTTTATAGCCATTAATTGGATGGTTAGGATTTCTTGGACGGTGTGATTTTCGACGTATGCTCCATCTACAATGGGAACCACAATTTAGATGGCTTGGATAGAGGTATATCAGTGCAAGAAATTAGAAAATATAATCTACCTGGGCCACCATATTTCCTCGACGGTCATTAATGCTGCAAGCTCTGTTGACAAAAGAGCCCTTGATTTCGAAATCCCAGTCCACATTTGGCTTCTTGGGTTCAATACAACCTCTGATTTTATTGGTTCTTGCAATCCATGAGTTTGGCTCTTTGATACAGAAAACCAACTTTTCTTCACCTTCATAGTCCATCTGGTACCCTTTCCATTGCTTGTACACGCTCAACGCCTGAACAGTGCCACCCTGCAAATTTTCAAACACGAATCAGAAATCTGAGCCGTTCATCGGACATGATCAAACGTGTGTGTGCTGTGGCATGAAAATCAAGTTGGTTTGGCCACCAGGTGGTACACACATGCACGTTTGATGTGGATTTTATTGTTATCATACATGTGTGGCCCACCTGATGGGCTGGTGACCTGATTTTCAGACCATATGGATGTAAAAACACTCATCTATACCTTTCGTCGGATGAAGAGCAACGTTGAGCCGTCCCCGTCTCGAAGTATCAACTGTCCCTTGGAACCAATGGTCCCACATCCATCGATCCTGAAGAACACCTTCTGGCTAGGATCAGTGATCACCAAACCTCCACCGTTCACGACATGGGGCCTACTGCGAACTATGAAATCTACTTCGGTGGATGAACAGAAGAGCTTGCTTACTACAGGTGTAAGATTGGTCACTACAGCCATTTTTTTCTACTAAACTTCGATCTGATCCGCTCTTTTCTAAAAGATAAGCTACAATCAACACGATCCCAACCGTCCAATTAAGCTACGAGCTCAACCCCGTGATCACGATCTTGGATGGTACTCGAAATGTAGGGATTAACTAAGGTTCTCTTGCTTATTTATAGATGCACTTAAAGGAGAGATTGTTCAAAGGTTGGCCGACCTTGACTTTGATTGCTTAGTCAAGAAGAATTGTATGGTATATACAACACATGTGAGTTATTTATATGTACAAGTGGGGCCCACTATGGAACCTTTATGACCTTTTATTTCAATTTGGTGCATGTGATTAGGCAGGTTAGGAGTGGAATAATGGTCCACGCCAAACTGAATAATTGGCCCAACATTGACTCTTTGATCTCATGAGATATAAAGGGTATGGTATACCTAAGTGGGGTTCAAGAAAACAACGGTTTGGATCTGGTTTGAAAAAATGTGACTGGGTCAGCTGAGTTAACTCGACTGGAACAGATCTCATGAAATCTGAGAAAAACTGAGTTTGGTCGTAACTTAAAAACAACAAAACTTGATGGAACTCAAGATCCAGACTTATCGGAGTCAGATGTGTGACTTGTCTGAGTCAAGTCCCATCTGGCTCAGCACTATGAGTCACCATTGCACATGGGCCAGTTGGACAAGCCACCCCCAACTCAGCTGAGTACTGATTCAACTTGGACCGCACAAGTTGGTCCGAATCGCATTGTAGACAGCCAACTCGACAAAACTTATAAGAAAACTCATGATCCTGGATAAAACCCAAATACTATCCAAGGCTTGGAATATTTACGTATTATCATATGTATCTTTTGAAAGTTATTGTCTTATCCTGCATATGCACGTGCTCGTGATGAAATTATGAAATTGCCTTTATATTTCAAAATGTGAGTGTTATGGGAAAAATAAACCAACCCATAAGAGTTGGTCGGACTAAGACCTAACATGGCCCATTGAGCTTATAAGAGTAAGGAAAAGCCCAACCACCTGGCTAAAAAGGTCAGCTAACTAAGGTGGCATGACTAAGGTCGGCCTCATGAAGAGGCTAAAGGATACAACAACTGGAGATCATAAGGACATCACTTGGACCTTTGATCAGTTTAATCAGCGACATGATACCAACCTTCTTGTAGTTTGGTTATTTGTGTGACTTTCATTAACCAACTTTAATCGAAGTTTGGACGACTATGTCTTGGTCTTTGGACAATGACTGACCTATTACGAAGGAAAACCTATCCGATCTTTCCTCAAAAGATCTAGGAAACTAATTCGTGATTAGTTTGGGATTCCGAGATCCCCACCGAAGATCTTGGGAGATCTTCGATATGTTAGGAGTTCCAATCCAGCTACAATAAGTACCTACTAAATAGGGAGGATAGTTTAAGATATGATCTCCCTTATACTATAAATAGGAAGACCCCTAATGATAAAAGGTACACATGTACTATCTCTACCCTTATACAATTTCTACAAAAACTTGAATTTTTGACTTTGGCATCGAGCTTACATTGTATTTGTATAACATTCAATCCATCTAATAAAAGAATCTTATCATAAAGACAAAATAAATGAATCCATCTAATAAAAGAATCTTATCATAAAGACGAAATAAACGAAACTTCTTACAAATCTACTCCTAAGCATGCCCCCATATATATGAAACAAAACACGGTGTTTACAATCATTCAAAATTCTTATGTTGTCCATTTGATTATTGAATATGATACCTTTTTCGCCCGAGCGATTATTCAATATAGTATATTGTATTGAAAAAAATGCATTGAATGGATGCTCAGCATTAAAAAAGAAAAACGCTTCCAGGTGCAAAAGTTATTAAAAGTCATCTGGAGAGCATGTACTTAACTATACATTGGAATCTATGCGAATTGGAAATGATATGAATTGAAATTAAAAGATTTATATTTGATTCTTATTTGTTTTCAAAGATAAGAGGCTTTTGGTGTATTTTGTGTGGCTTGAAACGATTCTTATTTGATAAAATCAGCCAATTTTATCATGATTACTTGACTTGAATTTTCTAGATTTAGACAGATGTAAGCCACTAAACAGTGGGTCCCACCTGAATAAATCTAAAACCCGAGTATACAAGGCCATGGATCCTGTCATTTCTTATAGATAAAACGGAAGAATCCTTTTGAGTGTGGCATGCATGAAAGTTAGTTGAAAGGTTGCGTATGGTTTCCTTTTCAAAGCATGTGCTCTATGTTGAAATTTCGGGCACTTCGAATATTTCGACGCTTCAAGAGAAAAGCTTGGATATCCATGCAGAGTGTGATGGGTGATACACGAGTTTTTAGAAATTATGTATACCTGGAATACATGTAATTCAAATTGCACCGTCCAAATTATGGGAATAAATTGGATGTATCTTGCAACAAAAAAGCATGCTTATTGGATTATCCAACTATCAGATTGGTAGGCATTTATTGGACGGTTGATATGTGTCCTATTGCAATAAACAAGTGTCTACGAATCAGAGGACAGGATTATTAAAACAATATGGTTCTGGTAATTTTCCTTCATAACAAGTGGCTTCCATTATTTTATCGGTTTATTTCCAGTTAATGTTTTCCATGTATAGATTTCTGAGTGCCCGTGCATCAAGTGTAATTCCCTGCCGGAGTATCGAATAACCGCTCATAGGGATAGCTATGCTGAGAGCACACGGGTATGCAATGAAGCTTGTGTACGCACCACACGTGCAGCAAGGCAAAAAGGTGCGAGATCCAATCCATTCATCAGATTGATCAGACATTTAACATATGTCCCCGGAAAAAAATATGGTCCACTCAGCGTGTGGACCCCAATATTGGAAACATCTGGATAGGTTAATAAACTTTCAGCCAAGGTTTTCAGTGCCGTACATTTGTTTTGCAATCTGTGACCCATCTTACGGTTGAATCAAACTGATTATTAGGATGTATAACCAATATAATGGTGACTTTCTGATGGATGGATTGGATCTTACACCTATAGTACCATTCTAACACACGTGTGGTATGTACAGAAGCTTTTACACACGCGTGTGTAAGCCAGGCTAGAATATGAATTTCGGGGAGGCAAATGAGTGGCTGTATTTGATTGGTAGCTCGCGGTCCAATCAAATTAAATATCTCTCAACGGCGAGGATTTGACCATTGAATCCCTCCTTATGGAAAGCTCAGATCTTTACATGTGGATGTAGGGTCCACTCGTGGGTCCCGGAGTTGGGTGAATGCCACGTGTGCAGTATTTGTGACCATACGTTTATTGTCAATGTCCATGAAACTTTCTCAAAGTGGACGGCTTCTGTCCAACAAACCTATGCTTCTTTCTTAAATTTTCCCATTGGCCGAGAAATCATGGGGCGATTCTCGCGACGCTGATTAACGCAGCGCGTAGAACATCCATGGTGGGCCCACCATGTTGTATAGGTGAAATCCATCCGTCCATCAGGTACGCTACCCGATGTACCAAAATCAGCCAGGTGGGGCCACCCTGATGTTTATCTTTCATCCAAGCCGTTAGTCAGGTTTGACTCATCAGGATGAAGAGAAGATTAAAAAATTAGCCAGTCCCAAATCTCAGGCAGGCCACACAGCCTAAAATTATACGCTTTAGGTGCAATTTGACATTATTGCCGTTGATGTGGCCCACCTGAGTTTTTCCCTCTTTAAACGTACGGTGAAATACAGGTTATCAACTGATGGATGGATTGGATTTCACATATACAACAAAGTGGCCCAAAGAGCTGGATAATCTTATGCAGCACATGTGACAGCGTGGCACACGTGTGCAGCAACTGGCCAACATGGAACCAATGAGCTGTCCTTAAGTGTTTATTTCGTATTTTATTTGTATCCAACCGTCCATCTTCCTCATACGCAACAAGAGTGGCCCCCATGATGAGTGGACCACGATAACTTTCTAGTCCCCACCGGTTGAAGGCCCAGATCTATCAAGCTACACCACATTGCCAGGTATGCTGAGAATTTTCTCCAGTGTCCCCACGCATCAAATCGCTTCGCCCACCAACCCTAGATGCTGAAATATAGACCGTTGGTATCTTCTATCCTTATTTTATTTTTTGTTTGACCCGTCCATCTTTCTCATACACGCAACAATCCTGGCTCATCTGATGAGTGGGCCTGCCTAATTTTTGGGACATGATCTGTGAATAGTGGACTTTAGGTGTGACAATGTGCTAGAGTAGGCCCAGCACTGTATGGCCCAACGTACAAGCCCAGAAACCGGCACGGCCCGAAAATTAATCAAATCCCAGCATCCATGGGTGAATGTTTCTAATACATCCGTTGATCAGGTGAAGCCCACGTGCATCCAATGGTCCGTATTGGCGTACCTAAGCTAAAGGCCGCCTTGGAAATCTATCAAACCATACATGCCTGGCCAAGCTCGTTCCAAAGGGCAGCGGATTGCCTGTGACCAAGTGCACAGGGATATTTCTGTGCCCCGGGCTGTGTGGAACCCACAGAGATGTATGTAACAAATCTACTCCGTCCATCAGTTTTTAAAGATCAGAATAGGATAGGATCCTAAAATTGAGGGAAATCCAAAACTCATGTGGGCCATACCAGAGGAAACAGTGGAGATTGAAGGCTAGGGTGACAGAAGTTTTGTATCAGGAAGAGATTTGAGTGGTAATAACACTATGAACGGTCTGGATGGCATATAAATATCATGATCAGCTCCAGGAAGGTTTCAAGGGTAGACATTTCTGTTCCAACTGTTTCGTTGGTGTGGCCCACATGAGTTTTGGGTCTGCCTGATTTTTATCAAATTGTTCCATTGTGGCCTTTCAAAACAGATGAACGGAGTTGATTTATCACAGACATCTCTGTGGGGCCCACACAGCCCCAGGCAAGGTATGGGCTTCCGGTCCAAAGACAGACCGGGCACCCATGGTGCTGGCAATGGTGGTCTCCACCTGATAAATGGCTAAGATCATGAACACGTATGCCACTTGGCAAATGGTTCCTTCTTGCGTGAATAGCTATCAGAGGATAGGCCTTTTCTAGAAGTAGCAAAAGATGAGAGTCCTCAAACAGAAGTCAAAAGGAACCACGACTGAAGGGAATCGATTGCTTTTTAGGTGGGTCACTGGGCCCACAGCCTTCTGTTTAGGTAGTTCATTGGCCCCACACCCTTCATTGCTGCCACGCACTTTTACTAGAATCATTGGTTTGGTGGAATACGGACAGCTCTTTCAATGTGGAATTTTTGTCCATGAATTTTAAAATATGGTGCATTTGAATCATGGTCTTAAGACTCGGACGAGTCTCATGTAACTCATCAGACTCGACTGGGACTCACTCGGTGGGACCCAATCTGATTTTGTACTACTAGTCACCCCGGACCCAGATGATGGTGCTGATTCAACCCCGACTGGGCCAAAGTCCTAACCTGACGCACGATCGAACGAGTTGCATAGACCCACCTACTAACTAACCAGACCTACTTAAAAGTGGAAGTGGATTGCTCCTACCAAGCATGAGTTCTGTGGGGCCCAAGGTTTATCCATGTTGTCCAGCCATTTTTCCACATGATTTTTAGGCTGACCTCTCATCATGTAATAGTGCAATATATACACCTTAAAATGCAAAAAGGGGTGCAGGTTACATGCAAATATGTCCAGCTTTGATTTATCATTTGCGAGAGCTGATTGTGTACTGAATTAACTCAGTAGTACAATGTTAAGAGTATATTAGATAAATTTATGTAATGATTTTGAGTTGGGTTATTTTAATATTTGTTATATATGTATCTCTTAGGATATTTTTAGTTCCTTTGCAGATCTATCTCCTCTATAATCATGTCATTCTCATACAAATTAATACAATTTCAGATTTTCGTAATATAATCTCCATGATTTAACATAGTATCAGAGTAATGATTTTGATCTACTGTATCTACACCACCACCCGTCCTCATCTTTGTTGTTGACGAGAATACTCATCGCCCATGGTATTCTTTGTCCAAACCATTACAATCGTTCCATAAAAATCACGCAGCATCCCATCTTCGGTCATCGCACTTACCAGAATCCTGTAAACCCAAATCCATCACTTTCTTCCCCAACCAATGCCCGACGCCTAATGTCTGTTGTTAACTGCTAGCCATACATTAAGTAGAAGAATTGAATATCTATTATTGAAAACTTCTTAGATGTTAAGTTGATATTTGTGTCTTTCCTTTATTAGTGTTGGGCAACAAATAAATATCATTGTAGGCCCCCCTAAGTTTTCAACAGTGTACTTAGTTATCACTGTTGTTTCTTATTGTGTGGTCCACTTGAACTTTAGATATGTTTAAATTTTGAACTCAAGCTTTAAAATGAGCTAATTATAAAAAGAAATGATAGTGTGAATTGTAATTTGTATGCAGAATTGTAAAGATAAAGTATGGAGATCAATGAAGCCAAATGAAAGGCATTCTTAATGGAGAAGCCATAGAAATAGAAAATGGTTAGAATCTTCCTCACCTTACGCCTTTAGAGAAACACCACGCTGGGTTGAAAAGCTTCTCAAAAGGATTTTTTTTTATTGTTATTTACACATGCCCACACACCCCACACACTTATGCAGGTTGAATTTCAGCACCTATGGGTACTCGAACCCTTGGCCAAGAGTTGAAACTCCTAAGAGTCTACCAACTGGGCAAGAGTAAGGACCCTCTAAAGGTGTAATGGGATGAGGAAGATTCTGCCAATCTTATACGCGTGTCTTCTCAATCAGGTATGTTTTTCATACAGTTTTATTGATCTCCATACTCATGCATAGTTTGATCCTTTGTAATTCCGCATACAGTTTACATGAATAAGATGCATACATCACCTGTGGGCCCCACATACTTTACTAAGTATCTGTATACTGTATTCCAATACATTAGTACTCAATCTTCTCTCATTAACTGCCCCATTGCTATCATCTACCTATTCCTGTGGCATTCTTACCCTGGTACTCTGACAGAGTCTAAATTATTATAGGCAGGCACTTTATAAATTACTTGAACTACCTATATTGTGGGTCCCAGTTTTTAGATGTGTTTCTTATTTGATTAGCTGGCCATAATTCCTTATTTGGAAAGAAGATGGTGGCTCCGTGATTTATGGGTTAATCTACGCTGTCTCTCCATTTTATTTTTTTTTATCATTTTAGCTATAACCTCAAAAATGAGGTCAATCAAAGTCTCAAGTGGACAACAACATATGAAGCAGTGATGATAGTGACTCACACGGTTGAAACTTTCCTAGAGTCCATTGTAATGTTTATTTTCTGTCCAACCTATTCATAAGGTCAAGTAGGTAGACCTGCATTAAGGCAAAACAGACAAATCACTTAGATCCAGAACTTTTGTAGCACCCAAAAGCTTTCAAGGTAGCTGTTTAATCCCGGCCCAATGTGTGGTCCGCTTGAGCCTTATGAGTGCTTCGTTTTTTTGTTTTCTTCTTATAATCTAAAATAATATGTCAAAATGCATGAATGGTTTTGATAAACCCATACATTACAGTGAACCCCTCAGAGCCCCATCCTATTCCAAGCTTAGGACACGTGGGAGTAATACCAAATTCGCATCTTGGCTACTGAAGCTGCTTATTGGTCGGTGCTATGTGGGTCCCACCATGATGTGTGTTTCATATACGTTGTCATCTATTTTTTTCAATTCATTTTATGACATGTACTCAAAAATAAAGTATATCCAAATCTTGAGTGGACCACATCACATAAAACAGCCCATTAAATACTTCTTAGGAGTTATGTAGACTTTGAATAAGCTAATATTTGTTTTTACAATGGGCCTTTGGAGGTTTTTAACTGTGGACATTCAATCACCGCTGTTTTCACATGATGAGGTCTATGCACTAAAATAATGATTATAAAAAAAAAAAAAAAAATTTAAATTAAATGAATGGTGTCGACAAAACGTATACATTATGGTCGGTCCCACATAGCACCAACCTGGCTACTTTAGAGTCAGCAGCCAAACTGCGTCCCAAAAGGTCTTATTTCAACAAACGTCCCATTTTTTTGGTAGACCATTCTAATTTGGGGACTGTTACATATCGACGGCGATCCCCAAAACTCAGCCGGTTTAATATATGTTAATGTACGCACGCCGTACAATTTCTGAGTTCCTGCGTATCAACGTCATACGCAGTCGGAGTATTAAATAATTAATTCCCCATCCGCCATGCGGAATTGCGAACCACAGTAGCGTAACGGCAACCGAAACCCACCTCGTTTTCTGCAATAAGCGAGCGACCGTTCCTAAGCCGACTTGAAACGTTCGCTGCGCGCAGTGCGCACCGGGACTCGGGATTGCGAAAAACGAAAAGAGAGGCAATGGCGTAGGAGCGGATTAGGTGCGGTCCCCGCCTAATACAACACGGTACGGCCCTGATAGTGGGGCCCACCTTAATGTATTCTTTTCATATCCACTCCGTCTATCCGTTTTTCTACCTGATTTTAACACATAATACCAAAAACGAAGCATATATAAATATCACATGGATAATAACATAAGGAAATAGTGGTGATTGAAAATCCACCATTAAAAACTTCCTGAAATGACCAGTATAATTTTTATTGAAATCCAGCCTGTTGATAAGTTCAAACAGACATGGATTAAGGTAAAAATATTTTGATCCAAAAAAATTTGTCTCACAAAAAATTTTAAGTGGTCAATCATTACTTTTTCTTGTGGTGCGGTCCACCTAAGATTTTTCTATATTTCGGTTTTTTTTTAGTTCCTTAAAATGATCTAGATAAACGGATGGAAAGCGTCGATATAACAAAGATGCATCAAAGTGGGCCCATAACCAGGGCTGAACCGTGTTAGCTGTGGCCGGGGCCGCACCTAATATGGCGTTCCCACGATAATGATTGTTCTCCAGGTTGGAAGTGGGCTCACGTTAGCGTCGCCGCGCCCTCGGGATGCACAATCTTCGACACGTCAGCTCTGCCTTTCCGTGCTACGTCGGAAAAGAGCTAAGGACACGGTTTGACAGCTACCTCTCAGCCTCTGGGGCCCACTGAATACAGGGACGGGCCTGCTTTTCCCTTTTTTTCCATCGCACGCAACGCAAAAGCTTACTCCTTGCGTCTGGTGTGTGCAGGTACCTAACCCGCTGTCTAGGAATTCTACACAGTTGCAGTGATTCATGTGAAATCATAGAAGGGATAGTGGCCTAAGTTTCGATCAGTTACAAACGTTTCAACTCTCTAAACATACGTAGGGCTGATTCCTAAGCCTACATTAAACTGAAGCTTTTCATTTCATTAGTTCGTTATTGTGCTTTCTTAGTACGAACATCTCTTACTCTTATGGCTTCCCAATCAAGTATGTCATGCAATTAGTTTATTCAATCTTCATACTGGGTGCATAGCATGGTCCTTTGCAATTCATATTCCAGCTTACAAGTTTGTGTTATTATAACATTGTTGTGAGAAGTCGGGCTAATCCACTCAATGAGTCCCATCAAGCACATGGACTAGAGCATATCATGTTGGTATAACTGTTCTTGAAATAGCCAAAAAGGAAAGGATGCATGTCATTATACCCCCCCCCCCCCCCCCCCCCTCTAAAAAAAAAAAAAAAAGAAATTGCAACTGACAATAAATGTGGATGATACATGTCATTTAATGACAAGACATGATCGAGAATTTAAAAGCAGAGAGCAATTGAGCGAAAAAGTGCAATTAGAGAGACAAGACAAAAGAATTTAAAAGACCAATATAACAATGATTCAGCTGATATAGTCATTGAAATAAAGAAAAGAAGTGTATGAAGAGAAGCCACAACAGAGATCTATAAATAATGAGAAGTTCAACAAAACAAATAGTATATTGTGACATCCTGAATTTTTATTATTTTGGATTGTCAAAAATTTTTAAATTATATATATATAACCCATGGTGTCACTTATTAACCCTTAACGCTCGATGTGAGCTTATATGTACATGATACCAGTAAAGAACCGCACAAATTCAATTAACCAACCGTATGAAGCCAACGAATTTGCCTGGTCACTAAAACATCAAGTCTTACCTCGTGAATTGTTCATATAGGGTCAAAATCTAACCGACCTATCACTAACTAATCAAAACAACCTTAACTAAATTAAAAAATCTATCCAAAGCCAAGCCAGATATAGGTCGGATCTTAACTAATGAACCAGCTCAACATAATTATCTGCTTAGCCCAAGAACTGATGGTTTAGAGCAATTATGACCGAATCACCATTTCACTATAGACTTAGATAATCTAGACCCTAACCATTGCACACAAAAAATCTCTATATCCAATTCATTATAAAAATGTCACGATTATCTGAACAAGCTTTGGACCGCTCTTTAGTGGGCCAATAATTCTAAAATTATAGAATAATGTCCGTCTCACTGGGCTTAACGTCCATCGCGGACGGTGGGCCCAAACAATGCCCCGAACCGCACAACTTGGACCGTGAAGGTAGAGCTTGCAAGGCGCGACTCTCCGAAACTTGAAACCTAAAACTTAAGTGAGTTGGCTCCACCACTAAAACGGTGAAGTTGTGACTTTCTGACCGTTAGATCGTAACCAAACTCGATGCATGAGGTGACGATATTTCTCTACTCATATCCGTATAATTGTGGCCCCAATCGATCACAGACGACCGTCGATCGCAGATAGGGCCCTCACGGTAAATTGAGTCATCTGTTTGTCACCAAATTAGGACCAATTACTCATCCGACAATGGGGCACTTGCCCCACATTAGAGATGGGTCATGGGGCCACTGGAATGACCCTAGGGATCAAAATTCAGCCTATAAGAGGCATGCATGTTAGAAAAATGGTCCTCGAGGGCTATTTGGACACAATTTCTGAACTATTTAAGCCCAAAAATCACTCTCATACGAATTTTCTTGTTGCAAGGGAGAGAGGGAGTGGGGAGAATGGAGGAAGGAGCTCCTTAAAGAAGCTGATTCGGGAAAAATCTCCCTTGCCGTTGTCCATAACGAACCCCGCAACCGTGCCCCACCGTAAAGAGCGGCCTACCAGTGATAAAAAGGTAACCATCCAACCCCTTTCTCAAATTTCAGCATCTTAGGCCACTTGCATGCACTCTAACATGCAAATTCTATCGGTGCAGTGCTCTGATACGCCAACCTATGGAACCAAAACCTTAGGAGCGGCTTCACAGACCGTCAAACTATTCCTACATGCGGACCATTACCTCTAGGTTGTCAATTATTAAACCTATGTCATAAATAATGATTGTGTAGCGAAAATTATGAATTACATACTAACTAGTGACTAATCCTTAGGCTTATTATCCTCCATGAAGTGAAATATTCGTTTATGGTTGTCGATTATTTATTACATACTAGAATAGATCGGATACACTGAAATTTCATGCCCAAATGTTTCATATTTTTTCCTGATACATGTGCCTATTTAGCTAATTATGGCAAATTGTGTGATGATTGAATAATGCACAGGATGCTTACACCCAGTGTCGGTTGTGTCATAGTTCGCTTAAGTCAGTCGAATTAGTCCACTAGTTGGCCAACTATGCATGTTCACCATGTATGGTCACGTTTGCTTGAATCTGAAGTATCTCATACTTTTGAGAGGCCTATCGATAATCGTTAGTGATATTGTCTCACTAAGACTCATAAGCCGGGCATGGTGGAATATAACACTATATCCGAGCTATCGGTCTACGCTAGGGTGACGAGCCTGCCTATAGTTACCAGCGAGCAACCAAGTCTCGAGAGCCGAGCATGGTGGAATGAGATACTGTATCCGTGCTGTCAGCCTACACTGGGGTGATGAGTCTCTCCATAGTGATCAACGAGCACAGGAGGTGACAAGTCCTGGTTCGAACAACACCTGTTAAATTACATAGCCAATGATTTTGTGCCACAATACCGTTCGAACAACCCGGGTATTAATGAAATCGGGTGACGAGCCCTTCCTTGTAGTGATTTGGTTATGTGGCAAGCCTGTACCTCGAAACTTATTGATCATACTCAGTGTTTGGGTGACAATCCATACCGAGTTGATCCTTATACCTTTAGGTATCATGCCTTACCTTTGAAATTATTGATTTGTGAGACAAATGGATGATACCTAAATTTGAATTAAGGATTGCAGGCTCAGAGCCACTATGACCGCCCTGAGTTAAGTGATCTAGATAAGGCCATTAATTAAATGAAGATGTTTTAACTTCTCTAATCTTGTTGGATGAATGTACTTAATTAAATACTTAGTTAACATGAATACTCACGCATTGCATTAGTTAAGTTTATGACTTGGCAGTCGAGGTCACCTTATGAGGGAGTGTTGGGCATTGCGAACATTAGATAGGATCGTTCGAGGGAGTTTTGGATGGGGAAGGCATGCATTATATCATAATAACATACATATGCATTAAAAAGAGTAGTTAAGAACTTTGTGTTTGATGTTTTTCATTATTTGCGATGAATTTGATAATTTGTCTAACCTATTGCTAATGGAACTCAGTGAGTTGATTACTTACTCTCACTCTGGGAATGTGTTTTAAAACACTAACCAGAACCTTTCGTAGATACAGGTACTAGAAATCTAATGCGTTGGAGGAGGCTCACACAAACTCCGAGGAATTCTCGTACTTTCATTTGCTGGATGGGTCGATGTAGGACACTTTAAGGACGTCAATGAGATTTTTGAGTTGATACACTTTGTATTTTTGAGACCGTATGTATTGCTCAGTTGTAGTCCCGTATTCTAAATAAATATATTTTACTTGTTGGTCGATTTACTTGTGTTAAAATTTACATTTATTCCAAAGTACATCGCATAGTCTAATTTAATTCCATGCATTCCTCCAATGCCAGGTAAAACGAACTATGGAACCCTGCTTCCGCAAAGCATAAGTGGCGCCCAGGATATCGGGAGTCGAGTATCTACTCAGTCCCTGAAATTCGAGGCGTTATATGTACAAATATAACAAACTAATAAAATTATCTTTCTTTATCATATTTTAGCTCTATCCTAATAGTAGTGGTAATCTTTACTCATAATCCAATAGCAGTAATCTTTAGCTATAATATAAGTCTATGCTTTTGTGTTGGACTGTTTCTGGTATAAATACAATCACATCATCTTCCATAAAAGGCATCTTACTAGTGCTTCCTGAGATCGACCGTAAGTATTTCCTTTCATATAGAAAGCAAGGTACAACCCATATTTATAGGAAGAACCCCACCCTCTGACAAATTGTCGCCTAATCATCTTATAACTATATTGCAAGTGGTTGAATAGGTGACCGATCTTCTCAAGTCTCGATGATATACGCTCACGTTTGATATATATGCCTATCTTGGCGCTTGGGGTCAAGCTATTAGGTTTGAATCAAGCTGCACAATAGGTTCTGACACACCCATATAGGTCAGACATGATTGAACCATATCGAAAGCCAACACAGACATGCAAATTATTTGATATTTTGATATTTTAGCCCAAACATGCAAAATGTGAGGCCTAGCTTATAAATGAAAAATATCTAGCGTATCCACCTGAGTTATTTAGATGGGAGAGTAAATGGGAGGAATTGGAATGCATTAGAATTTTTTAATATATTTATAGGAAAATATGTGATATCCCAAATTAGCTATAATATCTCAAATTAGTGTACATGTGTGATAGTTAATAAAATTATTATAATAAGTCTATTAAAATATATACTTTAATAAAAAATGAGAAAATTTTGAGCCTCGGGTGGGGCTACAAAGGTAACGATCACAAACAAGCAACTTGCCAATGCTTTTTAGTCATTCATTTAGATAGCTAAACCTTTGAACAGTTTGGATCATTCTATTGGTGTGATTTTAGTGATGTAGCTGATAATTGAATTACTTTGGAGTATCATTAGCTTGCCATGTGTATGGTGGACATGTGCATAGCGCCACCTTTGTTTACTTGTGCGACTCTCTAAGGGAGATCAAAAAGGCATTTCACCACCCTCCTCCCCCATTTACTTCCAAATCCTCTCTCGTAAAGAGGATTCCATTTATATGCCCATTTACTCCAATTTCATTTCATTTTCATGCATTTACTTTCATCCAAATACACTTCAAATACTATTTGTTATGAGTAAAATAAGGCTAAACAAATGTATGAAACAGGTGAGCTGAGCAGCCAGACTCGATGATTATGGATTATTTGAGGGCTGAAAAATCACCCTGACTTTTGGTGCCGACCAATGACTTTGGAGGTCAGTCTTGTTCGTCAACCTCAACCTCAGGTATCTCAGGTACCGACAACAGATACTGACCTTGACCTCAAGTACCAACTTTGACCTCGGATATTGACCACCAGCTCGAAATACAAATATCCTTAGAATATATAAAGATAAGATTATCCTTTGAGATCTTCACCGAAGATCATGTCAATCGACCACCAGCTCGAAAATGTGCGGATAATTACACAAGTGTATAGGTTATTTCCTATTTTGGTTGTAACATTATAGATATCGACTGTAATCGGGATTTGGGAGAGAGAGAGAGAGAGAGAGAGAGAGAGAGAGAGAGAGAGAGAGAGAGGGTGTATTAAAGCTTTCTAATTCATTCCTAAGAGTTAAAGGGCATAGCTAGGGCTTGTGAAAAGATATTCGAGGCTTGTTTGAATCAGTAAGCTACTATCTTTTGTAATTTCTATTTTTATAGTGCATTACTTGTCACTTTGTGCCATAGTTTTTTCTCACAAATGTTTTTCCACGTAAAATTTAGATTATTTTTTTTAGACTTGGTTGTGTGATTGTGTGTACTTTGCTTGATTTGTCCCTGAGTATTTCTACGGTTTTCAACATGCAATACCTTATTAACTTAGCTATTTCGAGAGCAATTTTAGAGCTCTTTTGGAGCATGGATTCTCATAAAATCAAGTAGATTCTTATCCATGTATAATTAAGTGTAGTTGAAATCAAAGCTTTAAAGTGGGAGTTGAAAGGAAGCTACTTTAAAGGATTTGGATTCCTCTCCAATCCAAATTCCTCTCTCAAGTGACCAAAAAATAACAAATCTCCACAAATCCCTCCAGTTCCACATTGTCAAATGTTCACTCCCTAAGTGCAGGGTTGTGATGTTATAACACCCCGGATTTTTTTCAACTTGGAGTTAGACGTCCTTAGGCAATGGGTCAACCATAATACCTTAGTAACTTCTCATAACTCAATTCTAAAGCCAAAGAAATCATTTAGAACTAAATTCTTTAAAAATTTAACGTGAATTAACTAGCGCTAAACTAGATTACCCATGAAATTAGCACCAACCACTTTAAATACGATTTGTAAGACCTAAAACCTATAGAATTGTTAACGCTATGTTACCCTAAATGTAAAACCTATATCCTAGTCCGTACTGTTCCGTCAACTCCCGCGATCCTTCCCGTCGAATTTCAGCAATCCGCGATCTGTAGTCGACATTGCGCACAACCGTAAGTCGTATCCTATACATTTGAGTCGGCTTAATCCGAGACTTGTATCATTGCGACCGCACAGTCACTGCGGTTCCAACGCCATGACTCATGTACCGATCCGATACCCTGACTAAGAGATGTGAGCCGGTGTTTATTTTGAGAAAATACCACGCATTTGCAATCTCAAGAGAATCTCTACGACATGTCAAATCAATCCCATCAATCACCTCTCATGTCAAGTACAAAACACCCATGCTTTCTTTCTCCATAAGTCAAGCAACCACCAAGTCAACTCTCATGTCAAGTACACCATCACCTCACTCATCACTCACATCTATCACCCATCATTTACATCTCCTTACATCTCATCTCTCTCTCTCTCATTTCTCAACAATTCCAAGCAACAAAGAGAGGCTCCCACGTCCAAGGTTTCCCATGAGAGAAAATGTAATTTTAGTGGCCCACTTTCCATCCCAAAAGCTCTAATCCTAGCCATCCATTTCTCATCTCCACCATCAAAGTGAAGCTCTAGGAGAGTAGCTTTCCAATGGAGAAAGAAGATCAAGTGGTGGGTGCTTCCATATACTACTTTTTCATATTTTTAAGATGGGCTAAGTGAGGCCTACCGATCAATCGTATGGATCTCACTTGGGACCCTAAGATGTGGCTGATGGCCCACCTTGATTATCCATATCATTCCATGATGGGGCCATTCTCCATGGACCTCATCATGATGTTTACCTTTCCTACCTTGTAAATAAAGTCATCTAAACCGTTTATTTTCGTAGAGAATGGATCTCCACCATTGATTCTTTATTAGGTGGGCCCATATGCAATAATTTATGTTGTAGATCATGGAAGGGAGGGCCCATAGTGCCAGGGACCCTCCATCATGTGTGTCCCATTCTATCTTTCTCTCTCTCCCTCTCTTTTTTATTTATTTTCTTTGTATGATTGATGTGGCCGTGTGGCCTACTTGAATGGACCCCACCATAAGGCTTGTATCCTACCCAAGCCATTTATAAGTGGGGCCCACCTTATATGTGTCCATCCATCAGTGGTGGCCCACCTCAGCAAGGTCCACCTCAACGTACAAAACCGTTCAGCGTCCCCTGGACGCACTGGACGTCAAAAGGGGAAACACAAATAATAGCTTTGTTTCAAAGCTTGGGGAAGGGTTGCTCATGTAGGTCCCACACTGATGTATATATTCAATCCACTCCGCCCACTCTGTTCTCCTAATTATTTTAGGTGTCGAGCCGAAAAATGAAGTTCATCCGATCTTCAAGTGGGCCATAGCAGGTAAAACGATGGTCCCTACTGTTGAAAGTCACCCTGACATTCTTATGCGTCGAAAACACTTCAGATATTAGACTCGTTTGGACGGTCTTAAGCCACTGGGTGAAATGGACGGGTTGGATTTACTTAGAGCGGGCCGCACACATGAAAAACCTCAAAAGATTAGGTTTTCAAAAAAAAAAGAAGAAGAAGAAAAGCAAGGAGCAGACCTGCTCCTGCCACCTCAAGCACTGCCTGCAGCCTTGTAGCGGGGGGCGGACGAGGCAGACCCACGGCTCCAGCCGTGGGCCCCACCTTGATGTTTATATTTCATCTAAACTGTTCACAGGGTGGGCCACCCTCTGAAGTAGACCCACCCCAAAAATCATCTTGATCCAAATCTCAGGTGGCCCACATCGTGAGAAACAACAGTGATTGAACTCTACCGTTGAAACTCCTTTTTGGGCCCCACAGAAGTTTTGAATCAAGCTGAAATTTGTATTTTCTCTTCAACCAGGTCTGCGTGACCTTATCAATGGGTTGGATGGCATGTAAACATTATGGTGGGCCCCACATGGGACCCACAGTGTTGTATGTGTTTCTCTCCCACCGTCCAGGCGGACAGTGGAGCCCACCTTGATGTATGTATTCTCTTCACACCGTCCAGCGAACAGTGTGGAAGCCCACCATAGTGTATGTGCTTTATTCACACCATCCAGGTGTGGATGGTGGGACCCACCATGATGCAGGTACTGCATCCAAACCGTCCATCTAATTTGAAAGCTCATTTTATGAGCTAAAGAATGAGCCAGATCCTTAGCTCATGTGAACCCCCACCATGATGCATGAGTTGTATCCTAACCATCCATCCATTTTGAGAGCTCATGAGCCAGATCCATAGTTCGGTGGACCCCACCTTTGATGCATGTGTTTCATCCAAAAGGTCCAACCATTTGGCAAGCCTAAATGAATAAGCTTGAGACTAAAAAATAAGATAGATCTACAGTTCAAATGGACCCCATCTTGATTAGTCTGTGGTCGTCCATTGAGGCCTACCTTGGTATATCTAAGGCCCATGGGATTAAGCCCATTTGACACATATAATGCCCATGGTATTAAGCCCATTTGGCATGTATAAGGCCTATGGGATTAAGCCCATTTGGCATATATATAAGGCCAATGGGATTAGGCCCATTTGATAAGGCCATGAGATTAAGACCATTTGATGCATATAAGGCCCAAGTTGTGAGGCCCACTTTGATGTATTTCAAGGCCAATGGATCATGGACCATTGCAATGTACATAAGGCTCATTGGTGAGGCACATTAATGCAGCTCATTTGATGAATGTAAGGCCCATGTGACACGGCCCATTTGATGTATCTAAGGCCCATGGGTCGAGGCCCAACGGGATGTCCTTAGAGTCCATTATAATGTATGATTTTTTATGGTTCATGTAATGATATTTATGGCGGGCCATGCCTTAGGAGCAATGACGGTTTGACGTCCACATTGTATGTATAATGTTGGTTAAATGTCCGCATTGTAACTCTCCTTAGGGCCCATTGATAGGCTCATACTCGTCAATATTCATCGCTTTATAACATTAGGGGTGCACATTTAACTGGTAGAACTGTGGAACCGGACCGGAACGGACCAAACGGTCCGGTTTGGTCCGGTTCTAGAGTGCACCGGTTCCGGTTCCGGTTTCAAAAATCAAAGAACCGTTAACATCGGTTTGGTTCTCGGTTTGGGGGTATGTAGAACTAAACCGAACCGTGAACCGATCCATAGAACCGAACCGTGGATCCGATCCGTAGAACCAAACCGTGGAACCGAACCTAGAACCGAACTTGGAACCGAACCAAGAATCCTTTAATTGTTTCCATATTTGACTCATGATTTATTGTTTATAATGCACCATTTAATTATTTTCATAAATGTAATTTTGCACACCTTATACAATATCTAAACCATTCATCAAATGGACCACAACATGAATCGACATAGGCTAGATAATAAAATTAAACATGTAATTGGGCTGGATTATAAAAAGCCCAGAACCGTGGAACCGATCCGGAACCGAACCGGTTTTAACGGTTCGGTTCTGGTTCGGTTCTAGGGTGCCAATGATCCGGTTCCGATTTTAAATTTTCCAGAACCATTAGGAATGGTTCGGTTCCGATTTCACCCCAAAATCGATCCAAACCGAACCATGTGCACCCCTATATAACATGCTTAGTATAATCCTATGACTCATGCCCATACGCATCATATGTGTGCTTGATATGAGTAGTGATTATTCATAACATATGCCATTGGGCAGACCATTTACGGGACTCGTTATGAGATAGAGTGCCCTTCATGATCGCGCAGTACGTGCTGGATTTCTGCATGATCTGACGTGTGATTCATGCATCTCGCATATGTGTGACTTAATCACTGCACGCCCTAGTGACATCAGGGTCGTGGCTCCACAAGTACATCGTGGATGGCCGTATCGGATACCAGAAATACTTAGTTCTAACACTGTGGGCACTTAGGATGTTCTTGGGTGAAAGTGCCAGAACCTTTTTGGTACCAAGAGATGCTCCAATGTCTAGACCGAGTGGATACATGAGCAACCGAGTGCCTAATACCAGTAGGCTGCGTCTCCCACTGTGTCGTGGTCGGTTGGAAGGAGCTGTGGCCTTATCCGCCTGAGAGAGGGGGCTATAAGCTAGGCTGAGTTGACCAGCTCGCAAATGAGTCCGCTATCGACGAACCCGGTAGATATTGACAGACTACTGGTCAGGAAAATAATGAGGTCTATTCCGCTTGCTTGACTGTGCAGCTAGGGAGGTGGCAGTCACTGCGAAGTGTATTAGACCCTGGTGATATCCAGAGAGAAACTGTACTGATATGTGTACTTGATGAGTACCGACTTGCTTGTATTACATTTCACATATGACATTCAGCTATGTAGGCCTTGCATTGCATCGGTGTGGCCGATGACATTCATATCTCGCATCACATAGCCTTGGTATGGTTGATTTTATTCATGGACTTACCACATACTTCCACATTACCTGATATTGTACACTCGGCATTTGCCTTGCGCACACACTTACACCACCCTATAAGCTTTTGTAAGCTTATGTACGACAGTTGCATGCAGGTAGCGTTGGACAGCAGCAGTGCTGAGGCAGGAGCGCGTATCAGGACCTTTTAGAGCTTTTTGATCACCTTGTATTTTTCTTTCCTCATTGTGCTTAAAGTTTTTGATATAGTGGATATGTGGCAATGTTGTTTTGTGACTTGGTTATGCTTGTGGTTATGCTCTATTACAAAAAAAATCATTCTGAAAATTCTCCTTATAGGATCCCAGGATCGGAATCTGACATTTGATTGTCAGGAGCCGAGAATGGGGCACTACGGAGGCTGTCGGTACCGAATTCGGTAATTGGGATTCATGTGAATCCGATTTTTAGGTTTGGAGCGTGACATTAAAATCTAGGATCAATCTCTAAACCCAGTTGCTCTAGGGAGCACCTTGAAACTCCGTATCGGACCTGGACCGCACGTCGAAAGTCTGATAGCGATGAACTCAGACAATTATGACCGCCTAGTTGGACATGACAATCACCTCAAAAATCAAGACCAGACGATGTCCTGAGACCATTTCCTTGAGTCCGGAGTGAAGAGTGTGAGAAAGTAAAGATTTTTATAAAATTAAATAAGAATTTAAGTAATCTAAGTCGTGTCGCTTGCGCGCCATTTATAAGCGTTCTGACCGTTGATTTCTGACCCAAATTCACCCTTGGATCAGGAAAGTTGGCCCACTCATGGCCATGTACTTGTGACCCTGATCAAGTTTCAATGACCGTTGAACTGAAACTGGTCCGCCACGGTTGATCTGTAAACCCGATCGGACTGAAAACTTAGTTTGACGTAGATCCTATACTAATAAGCTTAAGTCCGACCGCATTCAGTAAAAGGACCTCCATTTGTGTTTCGTTGGACTAGAAAAAGCCCGATTGGGTTATAACCTAAGTATACCTTACCCTATGGCTATTTCCGTCGCTTTTGGGGTTATTAAAAAGGCCTTAAACCCTCATTCTCAAATCCCATACGAATTTCCAACCCTAGCTAAGTTAAGAGAGAGAAAAGAGAGTGAAAGTAAGAGAGAACCTGGTATTTCTTCTTAGGATTCTTCTCAGTTCTTCTACACATCAAATTCATCATCTCTGAATCATTTTTTCGGCGATTCTAATTTCATCCTTGGGTAAGTTAATCAAACCCTAACCTGTTTTGAAGCTTATAATAGTTGAAGTGAAGTTATAACTAACCTATTTCATGTCTTAGGTAGCGTATCCGCCGTTGACGAAGACTTATCGTCTAAATCATATCTGTTACGCGTTTTCTGGTTTAAGGTACGGATTTTAGACGTATAGGTTATGGTTGTCAAAGTTTTCAATGTCAAATAATGATTTATTATTGACGTGGATGCTATTTCACATGCAAAACGTGTTATTTGTTTTGCGTTACGAATACGTATGAAATATGTATGCCGTAGTGTATTTTATGTATTTGTTGAAATACCTGTATACGTATAAATTTTGGATCTATGATTACCATGATAAATCATTGTTAGTACATGCTTGTTATGTATGCGACAACTCCTTAGCAAAAGGAATTGCCCAAATATGCAATATACCAACATACGTGATGTATGTTGAATAGTGTAGTCTAAGTGTTTATGCAAATGCCTGAATGGGTTAGAAATAGGTAAAGTATGATTTTTAAAGGTATTGAGATATGAATTTCAATCACCTTACTTGTGTGTATGATTTTCTCCATGTTATATTTAGCTTATTCTATTCATGCTAACTGTATGTATGATTTCCTCCATGTTAAAGTTAGCCTTTTCTATTTATGTTAATTGTGTATATGATTTCCTCCATATACTTTATTCTTATTTAAATTATATTTCATACCATGCTCATATGAATGTGGATTTTAAATCAAATGTCTAGTATTGAGATTGTACGTGATTGGGGCCATGTTATGGTCCAAGTAATCAGTAACAAGCTTGGAGTTCATGGCCGAGATTTATTCATCACGAAGGACGTGTTTGACGAACCCGAACCGTACTAGAGTTGTCGACAGTGGTTTGGCCACGCGAAGTGTTTGCGTACTTTATGTTGATCAACTCAACATGTGCTCGTGTAAGTCGAGCTCGTCAAGTAACCCAATTAACCCGATGTATGTTCACCATGTATGGACGCTTCTGTTTAAATCTAGGGTACCAAACTTACCAATGCAATCCCGTTAACCTTAGTACCTTGATCCACTAAGACTCATGAGCCGGACATGGTGGTATGGGATACCGTGGTCGAGCTGTCGGCCTACGCTGGGGCGACGAGCCTCCCCATATTGACCAATGAGCAACCTAGACTCGTGAGCTGATTACGGTGGTATGAGACATTATATTCGAGCTGTCGGCCTACTCTGATTGGTGACGAGCCCTTTGTAGTAACCTCGAGTATATCCTGAAACTACATTAGGGCGACGAGCCTTGTTGTAATCTATATGATATAACTAGACCTATATTGATTGGTGACGAGCCCTTTACAGCGATCTAGAACTATACTGTCATATGAGATTGTCTAAGACTAACGACCCTAGAATGGATCATCGTTTAGGTAATAATACAAGGGAGGTACCTTAGCTTCCCAATACTGCTGTATGAAAAGGACTACTAACAACTCGGTAATCATGTTCATAACATCGCACTGCATGTGCCGTGGTTGAAGTGCACAAAGGGAAGAAAGCATGCCGCAGATATAAGATGGTATCGCACGAGGGAGTGTAGGTGAGGGCATGCATCATGAAAACATTCCATCTTTGCATTAACAAGAGTATCTAGGAATGTTTGATATGTCTGCTTTATCATTACTGCTTGACTCAATTGATAACATGTTAATCTTTACTCTATGATTCCACTGAGTTGATCACTCACTCCCACGTTACGGGACGGTGTTTGAAACACCAACCAGTCCATGTTTTAGTTTCAGATGATGGCGATGCTTGTGAAGCAGAGCTGGACTTTATGATGATGAGGAGGATTTCTCCTATATGCAGGTTCTGATCGACGGGGTTACAGGGTTACTGATTAGATGCTATTACACTTGTTATTTTATATTTTTAAAATACTCGTGTATATTCATTTTGTTCATTTTGGAGTATACATGTATACAGTTAACCTGGTAACATGTTCACACTCTAGAGATTTACAATAAATTATACATTTTATATATTTATCACAATCTTCCGCTTGCAAAATTTAACTGTCTCCGGAGTATGATATGTTGTTTTGGTCTAATCTCACTCATGTTTACTACACTAATATGAACAACATTTAATCATCATTGTCTATGTTGCATGAGTGATGCATTGGAACTCAGGAGTTGAGTTTCTACTCGACCCCCGATTTTCAGGGCGTTACAGATGTAGTAATAAACTCGGTAAGACCGAGGTCGAATCTCAAGAGACTGATACCTGTACGTTATCTAAAATTAAGTAGAACTAGAACTAGACTAAGATGAAATCTAAATTGAATAGGATTTATGGAATAATGATGGACTATTTATCTAAAACTTTGGAGAAATCAGAGGTAGAAAACTAGGGATTCAGAGGATCCACTTGTGGAGATCAAGGAGATCTTATACCTGCTTCAAGAATCATGGAAATTAAATTGAACTTACTTGATATAGTTTTAAAGAGATGAAAGATATATGAATTAGAATGGATTCCATCACCAAACCATTCCCAGGAGATAAAGCAAACAACATAATTAAAATAATTACCAACCAATTATGTGTATGAAGGTTAGGAAGGGTACCGTCATCCGACCATGCCTAGGAGACGATAGTGAACAATAGGGCTTCCTGACGTCATAAACATAAAAGGAAAAGAAGATGCTCAAAGCTATTGCAGACCCATTGTAATTTTAGTCACAACAGACCATTAAAAACTAAAAACATTCCCTTAATAATCAAACTAAAATCAACTTCAATTCATGAATTAAAATTAAATTAACAACATAAAATAAAATCTCTCATCTCACTACAAGCTTCACCTCTTAGCCCTAGCTAAGAGGTTTAGCCCATAAACATGATTAGGCCAATCTCTTAAACAAAATAAAATAAACAAAAGAAAAAGGAAAAGAGAACAACTCTACTCTCTTTCTCTCTCCTCTGTGTTCCACGTCCAAGCTCCCAGCCTCCCTCCCACGTCCAAAAGCTCTCTCTTTTATAGCCGTGAAAGGGCAGTGGAGAGAAGCTTCCTTTACTGCTAAAGTCGATGGAGAGGTGCGGACGGTGGCTTGCGTATCAATCTTTCCGCAGCTACGAACTCCTTGCGTAAGATCTTTTACGTAATCAAGAAGACAGGGCCAGAAGCGCCCATTTTCCTTGCTTTCTACCCAAAGGAATAACGTCTCCTAGGATGTTTTTGGGTGGCCTATATGATGAACGGATCAGATCTTCCATCCGATCATGACCATGATTGTGCAATGGCCAAAAAATTTTTCCCAGTGTCCACGTGAAAACATGGCCTGTGAACGGTTGTGCTGTGACGTTGGTGGGGCCCATGATCGGCTGACGTTTGGGAAATCCACTGTCCATTAGATTCACGTCGAAAAATCCCTTGGAAATGTATTGATTTGGTTCGGATTAAGTGTGGCCCACAGCATTTTCTATATCACCATCCATTCTCTGTTTGATCGCGATTTACCTAAGCGTGCGTGCATGGGAACCAAAAGAGACCTTGGCAACGATTGTGGACACCTCCTGGATCGCATGGATGGTCCTGATCATTGGTGTGATGGACGGTGTGGATCCACAAAGATCACACAAAGACCCCCCTGTTCTCTATTCGCAGCAACAGATAACGAAAATTGCCTTTTTTCTGCTGATCTTCTTGGTCATAATCGGACGCTCCATTGCCCTGTAATTGATCGGGTTTAGGACAATTTCGTCCTGGCTTCTTGATGGACGATGTGGATCCAAGAGATGAGCTATGATGGTGGCCCACAACGTTCATTAAACGAACGTCGTCCGTCCCTGTTACGTAGCAGCACAAAAATAACAATTGCTATTTGAAGAAGAGACGGGTCAAAAGCAACTTGACCGTCTTGGGATTGCAGTGCACAGCTGGTGCACTTGTGCACCATGCACACACCACTCAAGGTGGGCTCTATTATGATGTTTGTGAGAAATCCAATCCATCCATCCCTTATCTCAGATCTTTTTAACAGTTGGGACAAAATTTGAGGCATATACGGATAGCAGGTGGGCTCCAGATGGACGATTTGTGGGCTAATTTGGCCGTTCAGATACTTCCACAGGGATCAAACGGATGAAATTCGACGTGTACAGTTAATTTATGGTCTTCGGGCCATGTATGAAGTCTCAATCCAACCAGATGATGGGAACCTTGTGATCTCGCATTCTAGACTCTTTTTAAGCTACTTGAGTTTCAGTTTCTTGATTTTCTCGGACCTCTGGCGTATAAATCCGTCGATCTTAGTCCCCTGGAGTCCGTCCCTTGCCTTTGGTGTCCTCAAAGCGTTAAATCCATGCTTTAAGCACCCTTTTTCAGTCCATGCTAGTAATTACGCCCTGCATCACAAACGAGATTAAATTGGGCCATTAAACAGTATCATGCTTGTAAATCCAGGCAATAACTGGGGTCTGATATGCAATATTTGATCCTCAACATTAAACGAGCCCTAACATTATTCATGTTGATGTGGCCCATATGAGTTTTTAATTGGGCTTCTTTTTTAAAAAAATTGTTCAAATAATCACCTGATGGATGGACAACATGGATCCAATAAAGCATCACATAACCTCCTCTTCACATGACTATATGCAATGACGAAGAGAAGTCATTCAACTAATACATTAAAAGAAGTGAAGAAAGTAGATTTTAGATAAGCCATCTTTGTGCAACAAAATCTAAATGATTCCTTGCAAGCGAATGAAATTTTTACGATGAATTTACCCACTTTTAACCAATATCACAAAGACTAATTGCAAGAGCAAAAATGTCCAAACTTATTAACATTTATATATGATAGAGATTTATCATTTTGTATCCATCTTGGAGAGATGTTCCTAAATGCTCCAAAAGGGGGTAGTCATTAGAATCCTACTCTCCCAACAGGTACATAGCCATTGGGTAGCTATTGTTTGTGGGGCCACAATTAGATAATTGTTTGCTTGACTACAAAAACTACATCAGAAATAGCATGAGGTCGACATTTTTTCAATATGAAGTTTTAGGTCCAGTATGGTAGGCACCTAAAAAAGACTTCATCTCATATTAGTTAATAATAATTATGTTTAGAGCTGGTTGGGAGCATAGAATTGAATCCAAAATTTTAAATTCAAAATTTCAAATCCTAGATTTTTAATTTTATTTGGTAGCATGGATTTTCAAAATCTTGGATCTCATAAATTATGTTTAGGGCAGCTGAATTTTGACTCTTGCATTTTTAGACTCATTTTGTGGTATATTCATTGGATGATGAGTCTAATGAATTAAATGCTTTTAAATACTTTAGACATGACATGCATGTGTAACGTAAAATGATTATTGTAATGAGTCCATTGTAAGACAAGCTTTGTCTAAAAATGAAACAATTCTAAAATTTTGGTGGCTTTGAAAAGTGAATCATTAATTTTATATATAATTAAAATAAAATTATATAATTTCTTTTTAGGTAATTGTCAAATTTTTTTATAATATAACTCACTTAATGATTATACGATCTTGATTTTATACATAATATCGCATACAATGTAAATACAAGTAAAAATATTCAATTGTATGAATGAATATGAAGAATATCTTACAAGATGAAGAAATATAAATTATGTCAGCTCGAAGTGAACCCTAAGTCCTAAATTTTGTATTCCAGGAAAAGGGTCAAATTCAGAATTTTAAACCACTTTAGATTTGGAATTTTAGATTTTTAGACGTGATAAATAACCCCACTCGTACAAACCATGGATTTCAGTTCCCAACCACTCAAAATCATGGATTAGATGGGCCCAAATACTTGTTAAATCCGGACTATTTGTCTATTTCAGTCATGCAATCATTGCAATTGCAATGATTTTGTCCATGTTGTTTTGTCTGATGAGCTGGTGAAAAATGAATTATAGCCAACATCCTAACGGAAGCTTCATGTATCTTTGGAGAAAAGAACGATTCCATTGCTGTACAAGTTATACATGGCACTTAATCTAAGCTGTCAGGTATGTAAATGGACCCACCACAGCTCAAGTCGACAAGACCAGCATAGCTATCAATTGAATGTAGACCGTGTATAAAAATCTAAGGTGACAAGACCATCATGACTATTAATACGTGGGCCTAAATATGGATCGACCACATCTCATAACATATTTTCATTTGAGAGAATCCTAACCATTAGATTGCATGGTGTGTTGATGTGGCAAAGTTTGTGGTCCCATCACAGTGTATGTATTATATCTACACCATTTGCGAGATTGTTTTGGCCTAAACTAAAAAATGAGGTAGATCCATAGCTCAAGTGGACTACACCACATAAAGTAGTGGGCATCGAATGCTAACCATTGAAAAATTATTGTGGGCTACAAAAGTTTTCGATCAAGCTTATATGTGTTTTCCCTTCATCAAGGTCAATGTGATCTTATGAACATGTTGGATGGCATAAAAACATTATAATAAGCCCTAGAAAGGTTTCAACGTTTAGCATCATTACCCTTACTACTTTCTATGGTGCGGTCCACTTAAGCTTTAGATCTGCCTTGTTTATGGGCTTATGCCCTAAGGTGGTCTCGCAAAATGGATAGATGTATGGTGTGGATGTAAGGCATGTATCATAAGTAGATTGCTTAAAGCACTATCTACTTATGATATGTGTCCATCCATCGTGATGAGCGTGTGAAATTAAAATTAAATAATAATAATAATAATGTGACAGTGATGCATGTGTAATATATTGTAGGTTCATTATTTTTGAAAAATCATGTTATGACATGAGCCCCAAAGATAACAGACCATTGAACCCTTCTGGTGGGTCCAAGAAAGGTTTCAATAATGGATTTCGTCTGTTCCCCATGGTGTCGCCCACATAAGGTTTGTATGGACGCGACATCTTAAATGAGCTGGAACAACCAAAGGACAGAGTTGATGTGGTACTGCATTAAGGTGGGCCTATGGAGATTTTGGTTGCGTAAGAAAATCGCCTGGCCAGGACCCAATCCCCACAGTATCACTCAATCATCCATTTTCATTCAACGTTGTTTCTAAACCATGGCCTTGTCACATGATGGCCCACTAAGTTAATGGTTTGGATTGCCCTAGAATTTTTCCTTGCTAGTCATGGTTTTAGGACTCGGCGAATCCATTATGAGTAGCCTGAGTTGGGTTTGGGCTTGTTTGGACTTAATACTGCGAGTCTTAAAAAACCCGGTGGATTGGAGCTGAGTCAGCCGACTTGGATGAGTTGTGATAGCCTTGTGCTATAGTGCTTGTGACCCCAATCATATATAGGAACTTCCTGCCATCCATAGAAAGTTCTCGTGGTAGGAAGCTAGGTGCCCACCATGATGTTTGTGAGAAATCCGTCCATTGATCCGTTTTTCCAGCTCATGTTATACACGAGAGTAAAATAATGCAAATTCAAAACTCAAGTGGGGCACACAACCGGAAATAGAGAGGATAGAATGCCTACGGTTGAAACATTCGTGGGGTCATAGAAGTTTTGGATCAGGCTCACATTTTTGGGTTTTTAATTCATCCTGGTGGGAATGACCTTATGAACACCTCAGGTGGCATATACATATTACGGTGGATCTTAGGAAAGTTTCAACGGTAAGCATTTCTCTCTTCACTTTTTACTATGGTGTGGCTTGCTTGAGTTATGCGTATGCCTCATTTTTAAGCTCATCTTCTAACATGAGTTTCCAAAATAGATGAACAGGATGGATTTGTCTTAAACCTATGGTGGGCTTCATCTACCTTGTGATGACAGGAACTTCTTGTGGTAGGTCATTGCAGGCAATCCCTGTCCATGTTTTAGACCATCGGTATCTTCTGTCCCACAGTAAATAGGTCATGACTCGTTGTTTTCGTCAATGACACAAACAGAGCTTTCAATTCGCGGGCTACAGATAGACTACTAAGAAAAATAACAGCAGGTAACACACCTTCAACTTTGAAAAAAAAGGCCCCAATGTAGGTTGTTGGATTGTTTGATCTCTGAATTTCTTTGTTTCGTGCTCTATCCAAGACATGAATCAACTAATCTGTGGTCTGGATTACCAAACCATTGGCCTCATAGGACGTTCTCGGGGGGCAGGATCGTCCTCATAGGGGTGTGTATGGATGCAACTTAAGTAGGTGATACACTTGACTCGGAGTTACGTAGATGAAACTCGAAATCTATGATTAGCTAGGCACCATATAGTTGCCTTAAGTAGGGAAATTAAAGATTCATCAACTAAGATAACTCTTATGAATGGTCAGCGGTTGGAGATTATGGGTAGGGTAAGGACCTCAACAACGAAGAAAGAATAGATTAGGCACTATTCTTCGCCAACACCCGCATGCAGTCATTACTTTATAGGATTTTAAGATTTTTTAGATACCCTTGATTTGGAGTTGCCACAGGTTGATAAAACCCAAAAAATCTATGGTAGCCTAGACATCGTGGAATCACTTTAAGTTGGGGAATTAAAGATTCCTCAACTAAGATAACTCTTATGAATGACTTATGATTAAATATTTTAGGTAAGGGCCTCGACGATGAAGAATGAAGGGATTAGGTATTATACTTTACCTACACTAGCATGCGGTCATTACTTTATGGGATTTTAAGAATTTTTAGAGATTTTCAGGGTTCCAAATTATTTTAGTAGTTAATCAATTTCTACAACACCCAAAACCAATTAGAGAATCATTACTCGATTTAAAGCACTACTAAGGAGATCGTGATGTCTCAACCTTAATAAGGATTTGAGGAGACAGAAATTATAGAGAGAGAGAGAGAGAGAGAGAGAGAGAGAGAATGAATATAATAGAAAAGCCAAGTGACCATTAACTTATGATATAACAGGATTCGAGAACCCGTAGGGTGTAGAGCATGCACTCAACAAGCACTTGAAAGAAAAGCAAGGAGTATATGAGAAGGGACATATGCAATATAATGTTGTTTTTTAATGTCTTAAATCAATTAAAAAATAGGGCCTGCTGATATGCCATCGAGCATTGTTCGATGTCATCGAACAACTGCTCGATCCCATTGAAGAAATTCATAATTTTTTTAGTTGGTTGCTGGATTATTTGGGTACTTATTTGATGCCATTGAATTTGGTTTCGATGCCATTAAAACTTAAGTTTGATGCCATCGAGACCCATCGAATTACAATTGAGAAAATTCAATTTTTCATGTTTTATATCTGAATAGTTTTGGTGTTTATTTCGATGTCATCGACAGTTTATTATGACATCGAAGTCTCATTGAAGGTGTCATCGAACATATCATGGAGTTACGCAGAGTTGCATATTTACAGAATTTTTTTCCAATTTCGATTGTGATTCTTCCTAAGGCTATATATAGGGGTGTAATTGGGATTGGGCTGTATCCAAGAACTTTCCAATTCCTTCCTAAGGTTTCAAAGATATAGCTTGGGGTGATTCGAGGCTTGTTCGAATCGAGCATTCTCTAAACTCTTGTAATTTTTGCTTTCATAGTGATCATCTGTCGCTTTGTGCCGTGGTTTTTTTCAATAAGGATTTTTTCACATTAAAATTGTTGTGTTTACATTGTGGTTGATTGGTGTGATTGGATTACTTCACTTGATTCATCTCTATGTGCTTTCACAGTCCCCCAAAACAAATAGACAGACAAATTGCTACCTATGCATGGTGGAGATATGAGAGGAAAAGTGAGAGTTACGACACATCTCTTAAGAGAAGGTGATCTTGTGGCTCTCAAATACTAACACTACTTCGATCAACTTGAACCATTAAGATGACTTGGATGACCATGTAAGCTAGGCTTGAAGGTTGATATGGAATGGATAGGGTGCATGAGACGAATGACTTGGATAGGATGGGTGGCCCACTCTCTTCCTTTCATTCTCTCTTTCTTACTCAAACTCTCACTCTCTTAATCTCTCGAAACATCTCTTGGTTGACTTGATAAATGATAAATTTTATAATTTCAGCATATTCTAAAAATAAATTACTAGTTTATCCTCCAATGACAATTGGATTGTCATTGAGCGGCTGAATTTTAGTATAGCCCTTCTAGATATCTTAGGAGGGCGTTTGGCATATGGTATTAAATGAGATTTGGAGGGATAGAATTGCATTTTGATATAGAGCGGGTCACGGACAATTTCATAGCCAAGATGGATTAGAAAAGGCACAGTCGGCGACAGAAGTGATCCGGACCATCAGACCTTAAATCGGGCGTATCTCGCAATTCAGAATGAGTTATCTGACGTAAAATATATGAATTTAGGGTAGAACGAGCTACTTTAGCCAACCAACCCTGCTATGCCGGGTTGCGCAGCCCAGATTTGTGAGAAAACCCCTGATCGACGGTCATTTTCCCGTTTTAATTTCATTTTTACTATAAATAGTAAGTTTTAGTTTGTTTATAACTCTTCATCCGTTGGGCTTTAGGAGTTGTGTCCAACATGAAAAGTGCTTAGGATAATTAGGAGAATGGTTTGGTGAAGCCAAATAGGACACTTACTATTTTTGGCCGAAAACCTTGCGCACTAGTAGACATCACGACCGTCTATAAATAGTAAGTTTACTATTTATAGTAAGTCTCAGAATCTAGGAGTTTTAGTTGTAGTTTGATTCTGATTTCTTTCATATTGCTTGGTACCCTTATTTAAACGGTTGTAAACTTGTTTTTATTCAATTATTAATCAATTTCAAATTTATTAGAAATTCTTTTCTATTTTCTGCTTTCTTTCCTCGTGGATTCAATGAGTCTCTGTGAGGAGTCTAGAGAAGTTCCGTGGATTCGGAATATTTATCATCTTGAGGAAGACGGTGCTTGACCTTTCGTCCTTCCCTACATCAGTTTGGTATCAGAGTGAGGTTTTTTCTCGGGTAGATGGCTTCTAACGATAGGTCGGTCAACAATCCCATGGGCGGTGTTCCAGGAAATTTACCTTTAACAGCGGTAGTTTTTGAAGTAGTGCAGCAAGAGAATCGACAAGCCATGCAAGGGCTACAGGCTTCCGTGCAAGGGCTGCAGGCTTCCATGGACCGCATAGCGGATCTCTTGGTGAAAACCCTAGGGCAACTCTGTGTTCCTGGTGATAATCCTCTACTGCCGATTGTGGAAACTCGTAATCACCCTGATCGCAGGATAATACCAGCAGTGCATCCACGGGTCATTCCTGAGGAAGCGGGCTCCAATGAGGAGAAAATCGAAGACATAATCTTCCAACACCCCAGACAAAGCGGCGATCGAGTAGATCGGATAGATCGAGAATTCAAGATGCAGGTTGATATTCCTAACTTCAATGGCCAACTACACATTGAGAATTTCCTCGATTAGCTTTCTGAAGTTGAGCGATTTTTTGACTATATGGACATCCTTGAAGTAAAGAAGGCCAAGCTTGTGGCCTACAAGTTAAAAGGAGGAACTTCAGCTTGGTGGGAATAACTGCAACTCTCACGAACCAGACAGATGAAAGCATCAATCTGCACATGACAGCAAATGAAGCAGTTACTATGCGCCCAGTTCCTCCCTAACGATTACGATCAGTTATTATTCTAACAATACCAAAATTGTCGATAGGGTAATCGATCAATGGGAGAATACGTAAAAGAATTTTATTGCCTGGCGGCACGTAACGATTTAGTCGAGACTGAATCACAGCAAACCACCCGATTCAACGGTAGACTACGGATAGCAATCCAGGATCGGGTCCAGTTGCAGCCCGTCTGGACGATGAATGATACAATCAAGTTGGTTAATTGAGCAGAAGCGTAACTTGAACGTCCTACCACACTACCCTATCCTACTGAAAGGATCACTGCGGTGGGTCCACCTCAAGAAGCTCCACAGTCTAAGGGGAAGAAACCCGTAGTTGCACACACTTAACCTCCTACGTCTGAAAGTTGAGATCAGGAAAGCGGGCAAGCTAGGCCCCAAAGGGGCGTATCGACTGTTGTTGGTCCAAGTAGAATCCCGAACCCGTATACTCGACCCCGGCCTGACAATTGCTATCGTTGTGGCCAACCAGGCCACCTGTCAAATACTTGTCCCCTACGAAAGGTGGTGAACCTCACTATCAATGATCGTAATGCTGATAACGTTGATGAAGATTCAGATGTTGAAGAACAAGAGCATACCACCGAGGATAAGGCAGGTGAATCAAGTTAGGTTCAACAAGATCACGACGAGTCTCTCGTCGTGAGGCGACTATTATATGTGCCAAGAAAAGAAGTGCATCCACAGAGGCATAACATCTTTCGCACTAGGTGTACGATGAATCGAAAGGTTTGTGACGTGATTATTGATAGTGGCAGCAGCGAGAACATCGTCTCTAAGGTCATGGTGGAGAAATTGTAATTGAAAACGGAGCATCATCCCTCTCCATATACAATCGGTTGGATCAAGAAGGTCAGCAAAACAAAGGTAATTGAATAATGCACTAAATCCTTTTCAATTGGCAAACATTATAAGGATGAAGTAGTATGCGATGTAGTTGACATGGAAGCATGTCACATACTACTCGGTCGACCCTGACAATCTGACCGTGATGCCACTCATAAAGGGCGACATAACATATTTATCTTCGTCAAGGACGGTCGGAAGACCATATTAGCCCCTATGGATCCAAAGGGACCACCTGAAACTTCTAAAGTGGAGGGTCATTTTCTCTTAACCATACGGGACTTTGTAAAAGAATTCAAAGAAACATGATAGACTTATGCATTAATTGTAAAAGGGAAAGAACTCGAACCTACCATCATCCCTGAAAGACTAAGGCCCTTGTTACATGAATTCAAAGAAATCTGGCCCGATGACCTTCCCGATGGGTTACCCCCCATACAGGATATCCAACATCATATCAACTTTGTCCCCGGCTCCAATTTGTCCAATCGTCCTCATTATCGAATGAGTCCGAATGAGTGCAAGATTCTACAAGGACAAGTGGAAGAGTTGATCCGTAAGGGTCTTATTCGAGAAAACATGAGTTCATGTGTTGTACCAGCTCTATTAACTCCAAAGAAAGATGGGAGTTGACGCATGTGTGTCGATAGCCGAGCCATCAATAAAATCACCATAAAATATAAGTTTTCTATACCACGATTGGACGATATGCTGGACATGCTAGAGGGTGTAAAAATATTTTCTAAATTAGACCTAAAGAGAGGCTACCATCAGATTCGAATACAGCCGGGTGATGAGTAGAAAATGTCTTTTAAGACCAAGGATTGTATGAATGGATGGTCATACCCTTTGGTCTTTCGAATGCGCCTAGTACATTCATGAGATTGATGAACCAAGTTCCGAAACCTTTCATTAAGCGGTTCGTTGTGGTTTATTTCGATGATATTTTGATATACAGTCAAAACAAAACTTCTTTTGAGGGTCAAATATGCATTATTACATGGATTTACAAACATGATACCATTTAATGCCCTACTTTAATTGTGTTTGTGATGCAAGGTACAATTACAAGCGTGGACTGAAAAAGATGCTAAAAGCTGAGATTTAATGCTCAGATTTCACCAAAGCATGAGACGGATCCCAGGGGACCAAGTTGACAAATTTACACGCCAGAGACCCGAGAAAATTGAGAAACTGAAGCTCAAGTGGCCTAAAATTGGTACAGAATGAAAGATCACAGGGTTCCCACCATCCGTTCAGCTCGAAATTTCATACATGGACTGAGGGCCAGAAATTAACTGTAAACGTAGAATTTCATCCATTAGATCCCTGTGGAAGTGGCCTAACGGACAGATCAGCTCATAAACCAATGATTTTTGGGTCCACCTGATATCTGGATATGCTTCACTTTTGGTTTCAACCCATTAAATGAGCTTAAAAAATAGATGGATGGAGCGGATTTCTCATGAGCATCAAGGTGGGACCCACTTTGAGTGAGTGGGAGTGCACACTACCTGTGCACTTGCAGTACACCGGTCTGACAAAGTCAGTCAGCAGGTGGCTGACCGTAAAATTCAGAAGGAATTTATATTCCTTCTCTGTCTCGGTGTTGACGCTCAAGCAGAGCTTGCGGACAGCTCTTTTTGGGCCACCATCATGCTCCGAAAGTCCGATCCGGACCGTCCATCAGATCTCCATGGATCTCCTTACCACTGTCTAGGTGGCAGAATTCTAAAAGATCATGAGGATCGAAATGCAGTCGTTCGAACGGAAGATTGACGGTGAAGTGGCCAAAATGATGGACCACACCAAATCCAATTTCAAATCATTCATGTCCAATTATTTTTTCGAGTGGATCACACTGAGTGGAGTGGATTTCGCAGACGTTGGAATGTGGACCCCACAGACACCACCGACTCAAATAGTAATTGCGTCCTCTATTTTTGTCTGTGAAATAGAGGCTGCGAATGATCTCAGTGGGCCATTATTCGTGGACCAAATGATCAATCTGAGCCGTCCACCATGCAGAGGGGAGCAATATTGTCAGAACCATGTTGATTTTGTGTACTCATGCATGCACATGTGCTTGTTTCAACAGTCACAAACGGACAGCACTGTACTGATTACGACGTGATTTCTATCTTTGGCCGCGTCAATAACATTAAAAAACGGGCCATCTTCAGCTGACATTTCGTTGTAAAGACAATGGACGGAGTGGATTTCATGGATAACATTGATCATGGGCCCCACAGCACTCACCGCAACCTGTTTACCCAGGGAGTGCGCATCTGGAAATCCTGCTGCGTAAAGGCCTGCTGTGGGCCTCTGTTTTGATGTTTAAGAAGAATCGGCACCATCCATCTCGTAGGGATGAAAAATCTGATCAAGAAGTGGCAGTTATGTCGCTGATCGGCGAGGAAAATAGGGAGTTGGGTATGCCGGCTTCTTAACTGTGTAAACCAACTTACGCAAGGAGAGTTATGTAGCCCCCAGTCGACTCTCTCCAACCGACTCTAAGTCCTTACAAAAGGAGAGGAGAGAGAGAGAAAGCTAGAAGGGGGGGGGGGGGGAATGAGAAGTCAGGAGTGTGGATGTGGAGCAGTCTCTAGCATAAGTTTTTTTTTCTCTTCTTTGTTTTATTTATTTTATTTATTTAGAGATTAGCCCAATCATGTGTGGCTAAACCTCTTAGCTAGGGCTAAGAGGTGAAGCTTGTAGCGTGATGGGAGGACTTTCAGCTTACGTATTTTTATTTAGACTGAATTAATATTGATTTTAGTTTAATAAATGGAATGTTTTTAGTCTTTAAGGGTCTGTTGTGACTGAAATTACAATGGGTCTGCAGTGGCTTTGAGCATGTTCTTTTCCTTTTTATGTTTATGACATCAGGAGGCCCTATTGTTCACCATCGTCTCTTGGGCATGGTCGGATGACGGTATCCTTCCTAGCCTTTATGCATTGTTGATTGGTTGGTAATTAGTTTAATTTTGTTGTTTACTTTATCTCCTGGGTATGGTTTGGTGATGGAATCCATTCTAATTCATATACCTTTCATCTTTTAAAAACTATATCAATGAAAGTTTAGTTTGATTTTCATGATTACACTCTTCAACTTGATGAAGATGGGACTCTAAGTCCAGTTGAGTTTCAGATGCAGGCATAAGATCTCCCTGATCTCTACAAGTGGATCCTCTAAATCCCTAGTTTCCTTCTTTGAATTCTTTAAATTTTAGATAATATTTTCACCATTATTCCTTAAATTGATTTGATTTAGATTGCATCTTAGTCTGGTTCTAATTCTACTTAGTTTTAGATAGCGTACAGGTATCAGTCTCTTGAGATTCAACCTCAATCTTACCGAGTTTATTACTACATCATAACCCTACACTTGGGGAGTGAACAACTATCCATATGGAGCACCTCAAAAAGGTCCTTCAGGTGCTTACTGAAAATAAACTGTATCTCAATTTAAAGAAGTACAGCTTCATGACTAATAGCCTATTGTTCTAGATTTTGTCGTAACATCCACGGGCATTCGGGTAGATGATGAAAAGATGAAGGCAATCAGAGAATGGCCGGTTCCCACAAATATTCACGAAGTGTGAAGTTTTCATGGACTGACGACATTCTATCGTCGGTTTGTGAGAAATTTCAGTACTATTGTATCACCAATCATAGATTGCATAAAGAAAAGACAATTTTAGTAGACTGACAAAGCCGACAGGAGTTTTGCCGAAATCAAGCGCAGATTATCCACGACCCTGGTTCTTGTACTTCTTAACTTCGACAAACTATTTAAAGTCGAATGTGATGCCTCATATGTTGGAATTGGAGGAGTTTTGCCTTAAGAAGGTAGGCCGGTAGCCTTCTACAGTGAGAAACTTAGCGATGCATGCAAGAAGTAGTCTACATACGAGAAAAAGTTGTACGCGGTGGTCCAGGCACTACGACATTGGAGATATTATTTGATTCAAAGGGAATTCATACTTTACACGGACCATTGAGCTTTCAAATTCATTAATAGTCAAGCTAGCATTAACCGTATGCATGCTAGATGGATCTTGTTTTTGCAGGACTTCACGTTCGTGCTAAAACATAAGTCAGGACAACAGAACAAGGTAGTCGATGCGCTGAGTCGCCGTGTAAATTTGTTAGTAACTATGAGCAATGAAGTTGTTGGGTTCGAGTGCCTCAAAGATATATATGGCAACGACGACGACTTCAAGGACGCATGGGTTAGATGACAAGAAGGTCACTCTGGCGACTTACATATGCAAGATGGGTTCCTTTTTAAGGAAAATCAATTGTGCATCCCCAACAGTTCGCTAAGAGAATAAATAATCCAAGAGTTACATGGAGGTGGCCTTAGTGGACACCTTGGGTGAGACAAAACACGAGCTCTTGTGGAAGAACGATATTATTGGCCACAATTGGTACGTGATGTGGGAAGGGCAGTCCAACGTTGTTATGTTTGTCAGACCTCCAAAGGACAATCTCATAATACGGGCCTCTATACCCCGTTGCCCGTGCTTAATAGCACTTAAGAGGATTTATCTATGGACTTCATGCTTGGTCTCTCACGAACACAATGCGGCATGGATTTGGTGTTCGTGGTAGTAGATCTTTTCTCTAAGATGGTGTACTTTATTCCATACAAGAAGACTCTCGATGCAACACACGTGGCGAATCTATTCTTTAGAAAAATTATGCGGCTACACGGGGTTCCCAAGACTATTACTTCTGACCGTGACACGAAGTTCATAAGCCACTTTTGGCGAACTTTGTGGACTCGATTTGATACACGACTTCAGTTTAGTAGCGCCTACCACCCATAGACTGACAGTCAAACTGAGGTTATGAATCGCATGTTGGGAGACCTCCTTCGATGTATTTCAGGAGAAAAACTGAAGCAGTGAGATTTAGCCTTGTCTCAAGCAGAGTTTGCATTCAACAACATGGTAAACCACTCTACAGGAAAATCCTCATTCCAGGTTATTTACGGACGAGTACCTCGCCACACACTAGATTTGGTCCCTCTGCCCAAACTCTCAAGCATGAGCATTACAGTAGAACATATGACAGATAGGATTATAGGTATTCATTCGGAGGTACAGACCAAGCTACATGCCTCGAACAAAAAGTACAAAGAATAAGCGGATAAGCATCAGCTACAAAAGGTGTTCGAGGTGAGCGACCAAGTAATGGTCCATCTGTGAAAAGAAAGATTTCTGACCGAAACGTAGAACAAGTTGAAGAATAAAAAGATTAGACTGGTACCAATCATCTGAAAGATCAATGACAACGCTTATGTTGTTGATCTTCCCAATGACATAACGATCTCACAGACTTTCAACGTCACGGACCTGACCGAGTATCATGAACCAGAGAAGGATGAGAACTCGAGGACGAGTTCTTTTCAAGTAGAGGGGACTGATGTAGAGCGGGTCACGGACAATTTCATAGCCAAGATGGATCAGAAAAGGCACAGTCGGCGACAGAAGTGATCCGAACCATCAGACCTTAGATCGGGCGTATCTCGCAATCCAGAATGAGTTATCTGACGTAAAATATATGAATTTGGGGTAGAACGAGCTACTTTGGCCAACCAACCTAGCCTCGCTAGGTTGCACATCCTGGATTTGGGAGAAACCCCCTGATCGACGGTCGTTTCCCCATTTTAATTTCATTTTTACTATAAATAGTAAGTTTTAGTTTGCTTATAGCTCTTCATCCGTTGGGCTTTAGGAGTTGTGTCCAACATGAAAAGTGCTTAGGATAATTAAGAGAACGGTTTGGTGAAGCGAAATAGGACACTTACTATTTTTGGCCAAAAACCTTGTGCACTAGTAGACATAACAACCGTCTATAAATAGTAAGTTTACTATTTATAGTAAAAACAAAATTAAAACGGGAAAACGACCGTCGATCAGGGGTTTTCTTGAAAATCTGGGCTGCGCAACCCTGCATAGCCGGATTGGTTGGCTAAAGTAGCTTGTTCTATCCCAAATTCATATATTTTACGTCAGATAACTCATTTCGGATTGCGAAATACGCCCAATCTAAGGTCTGATGGTCTGAATCACTTCTGTCGCCGACTGTGCCTTTTCTGATCCATCTTGGCTATGAATTGTCCGCGACCCGCTCTACATCACATTTGGTCCCGTGCAATTCCATCTAGCATTTGGTGAGGATGAGATTAGGTGGGATGGAATTGCATTTGGTCCCATGCATGATTTTCATGGATTTTGAAATCCACTACACATGTGGGCCCCACATTAATGCATGTGTTTATCCATGTCGTCCATCCATATACACCGTTTACACGTCACATTTTGGTTATATATGTGTACAAGTGAACGACATCTGTTACGAATTTGGTCCTTTGATTACAATTTCATGATCCACCAAACATGATTTTGCTTAATCCATTGTTTTCCCATAACAAAATTTTTATGCCAAACATAGGATTAGATAGCTACAATACCATGGTATTTCTAGACATGCAATCATTGAGTAATAATGATGTTAATCCCATTTAATACCATTCAATTCCACAAACCAAATACGCCCTAGAGGGCTTTTGGTGCATGGTATTAGATGGGATTAGGTGAGACATAATTGCATTTGGTCTCGTGCAATTCCATTCAGCATTTGGAGAGGATGGGAAAGGCTAGAGTTAGGTGAGATGGAATTGCATTTAGTCTCATGGAATTGCATTTGGGCCTATGCCAGATTTTGGTGGATTTTGAAATCCACTATACATGCTGGCCTTGCATTGATGCATGCATTTATCCATGTTGTTCATCTATATACACCATTTACATGTGACATTCTAGTTATATATGTGTACAAGTGAATGACATCCATTGTGCATTTGGTCCGTTAATTACAATTTTATGGTCTACCAAACATGATTTTACTTAATTCGACGTTTTACCGTGGCAAAAAATTTATACCATGGTATTTCAGACATGCAATCATTGTGCAATAATGATGTTAATCCCATCTAATACAATCCAATTCCACTGAACAAACACACCATAGAGATTTAGGCGTAGCCCAATGGAAATTATAGTTAACTTTTATCTATTAGTCCCGTCAACTCATAATGTGCTAAAGGTTGTAGGTTTAATTATCAGTTCCAAACTAATATTAGATACACAATGTCTCAAGGTAGGGTGTCTATAATATCATAATTGAAAATTAGATGTTACTTGACCATAATGGGTCACCTCTAATCATTATTAAGAGACGGTAGATTGGATTAGATTGAGTAGGACTTGCCTCGATCAGGATTAGGGCTGAAATTTGGACACGTTGGATCAAGTTGGTGTTCAACCCTAGTCCAACCCAAGGTTCGTATACCTCAACCTTAATCCAATCAAACCAATCTTGAATCGGAAATTCTCAACCCAAGCCCAACATAAGTAGGCCGGGTCAAGTTAGTTGCGTGGATGCATGATAATATTTTCATTATTACATTGATCTATTATATTTTAATACACATTTTATTTTTTATACCTATAAATTTATTAATTATATATGTACTTATTTATCATAAAAAACTTCAAAAATAATAATGTCTGGTCGGTCTTGGATCGGTTGCTGAACCCGCCGGACTTTCAGCCCTGGTCAGGACTGATACTCACCCAATTCCAGGGTGACTCAGGTAGCCTACTCATGGAATCGAACCGCATCGCTTGCTAACGGCTCTGATTTTACTTGGGTAAGTCATGTCTCGGCTCGTCTGGTACGACTCAAGGACTTAATGAGCCAGTCCTATTTGCAGTCCCTGAGACATGCTCTGTAGTTGTGCATGTGATGTACCATTCATTTGCTGGATGCTACAATGTACGAGCCATGCCACAAATATAGCAGAAATCAGGATGATCGTAGCCACCCATCTGAGATATTTCATTTTAGGTCTGCAAGGGTTAAAAAATTATAATCAACGGTTGACATTCAATCAAGGGAATCCTTCTAATGATAGATAGATTCTCTAACTATTATAATCCAAAGATGAATGGTCCAGATCTAGTGCGTACATGCCAAAACTACGGATATAAAGTGCCTAGCTTAGATCCATTCTTATTCAGATGAAGGGGGGCAATTCAGTTATTTCGTCGACTGCTGGGGCTATTTCACGGACAGTCACGTAATACTCCTCCTTTCCCTGTCTTCCAGATTATCACGTGTAGTATCTGAGACGAAACGTTGTGACTGGCGATTCGCAGCAGTTGAAATTGAACAGTATCAGCACTCGGACGCGGGTTGCGTACTATCCGTACGACTCTGAAACCAACGGGCAGTTCTTTGGGCAGGCCCAGCGTTATGTATCTGTTTATCCACGCCGTTCATTCCTTTTCTTGTATCATTTTAATACGAGAGAACAAAAATGAGACAGATCCAAGGGAACGAAACTACATCACATATAACTCTTACCTTTAATGCAACCCGGCTTATTATTTGGTGTGGTACATCTGGGCGTTGGATCTGCCCATTTTTGTAGACATTAGCTTAAAATGATACGAGAGAAGGGATGAACGGTGTGGATAAACAGATACATCTGTGGGCTCGCCCAGAGAACTGCCCGTCCGTGGCTAGAGACAGGTGGTGATAGGAAACAATCCTCGTCCATCAGCACTCAAGAGGCTGGGCCCACCAGTTGATCTTGATCCTGCCGTTGCCAAAAATCAAGATGTTCTCTTATCAATGGCCACATGTGCGTCTCTGAATATTGACCGTTGGTTGGGTGGGCCACCGGTGTATGGAAAGCATTCAGCTTGTAATAAACGCGACCAGCTGTATGTTCATCTGACCAGGCACGTGCTGAATGCCAGGGCTAGTCCACTGTGGACCACACACGATTAACCATCCTGATCTCGCACGTATGCAACGCGAATCACTTCTATAAGCACGTATTGAGCTAGTACTTTTCCATGGACAATAGCCACGGAGAGCTGGTTTTACAAGAGAAATGCGAAGTGCACTCGCTCGCGTGTATTTTCCTAGTCACACTGCATGATGGAGTTCGCTGGGAGAACGGACGTCTGCAACCTGGGCACACATATCTATGTGCCAGGAGTTGTGTGGGGCCCATACGAATGTCTGTGACAAATCCACTCCGTCCATCGTTTTTGAAAGACCACGATAGATAGGATTCTAAAAATCAGAAAGATCCAAAACTCATGTGAGCCATACCACACGAAATCGTGGGGATTGAACGCCTGACGGTGACAGAAGTTTTGTATCGGGATGATATTTGCTCCTGCAGTTTATCTGACTGGTGATAATTCTATGAACAGTTTGGATAACATATAAACATCATGATCAGCTCGAGGAAGGTTTCAATAGTGGATGTTGTTGTTCCCATTACTTTTATGTTGGTGTGGCCCACCTGGGTTTAGATCTATCTGATTTTTAGAAATCTATCCTATTGTGGTCTTTAAAAACAGATAAATGGAGTAGATTTGTCATGGACATCTCTGCCGATCCCATTCCCTAAGACTTTAGCTTTTGTGCCAATTTCAATAATCCAAGCAAACTGTTTATACAATGATGTCACTCTCTATCAAAGATATTGAAATAGATCATCTTGGCCGTTGACAATTTAACTCTTTTACTTTGAATATGAAAGGTAATTTTAGCCTTTGTACAATCAAATGGTTGAGATATTGATAAAATTCTTTTATCCGTTCTCCATCCAAAGTGAACCATAACACCTAAATAGGTTATTTAGGGCTTATTTGGTTTACCATACACGTAGTACTTTTAAAAAAATAGGCAATAATTATTTACCATGATAAATTCATGGATGCCATTGTTGACATATATGGCTTTGTTAAAATTGAGGTGAATAAGAATGAGATATATAAGATTTATACGGCTCATCATCATGAAGTATTTATTTAATCCATATTGTCTATCTGTTTTATCAGCTCATTTTAGGAATGAGAATGAAAAAAAAGCCAAACCAAAAGTCCACTTGGAGCACACCACAAGCTAGAGTGAGATTCTAATGCTTGTTGTTGAAAACTTCTTGTATATTTTGATTTTTCATAGTTTTTCCAACCTTATGTATAGGTTGGATGACATATATACATCACTTTGAGGTCTATATCAATTTTTACTGTTAGTAGTTGTTATTATTAACTCTATATTACAAATGTAGTTCACTTGGGCTTACAATATACCTTATCTTTGGGCTCATGCTCTAAAATGACAGAAAAAATAGATAAAAAATGTGGATCAAATACATGAGTATCATTATGGGACTTACTAATGCAATCTTGGTCATCGAGGTATGATCAGCTCTACATTTTTCCTCAAAAGTAATCATTATGTGTAATTTATATTAGAAAAAATTACATCACTTAAAAACATCAAAATGCATGTGCACTATATTTTGGTGTTTTAATTAGAAAGATTTTCTATCATTGTGATTATAATGATTGGAACCTTATGCTTGATTGATTCGATGTTGTACATATTCCACATGTGCTTAAGAAAATTGTAACTTTTTTAACTTTCAAAGAAAGCAATACACAAGGACACTTTGGTAAATTTTCTCAAAATGCATTATAAAGTATTCCGATTGGTGAAGGAATCTTAGGTAAATTTAAGATTTGCTAAGATTTCTCTTGTAAATATCCACAGAGGTTGAGCTTTGAGAGCTGGGCTATGATGTGTGTCAACATTCATACCATGCATCTGGTTGGTCCCCATCCAAGTTATAGGGTGTCCTTAAAACCAATCATCTCCAAAATTTAGGTACACCACACGATTAGAAATAATGTGAAATCATGCTTAAAACATTCAAAAATAGTCAGTACGCCCACTTGAGTTTTTAAATGGACTAAAATAATGGTGTATCCTTAGAATACAAACAATGGATATGCTCGGATGTTTGAACCATATCTCAATCGCCTACAAACAATCGGAAATATTTCAATGGTTGGGTATCCACTCTCAACTATTATATATGGTGTGGCCCACTAAAGCTATGGACATGTATAATTTTTAGGTGTATGGCCCACCATGAAAAGATGCATGTAATTAATGGTGTGAATGTTTACCATATATCATGGAGGTTCTACCATGCAATATCAAACACCAGGGGAAATTGATCATTAGGTGAGAGGTTTACTCAAATACATCCACATATCTAGATATTTACCACACAATGCTTTGGGATTTGAGCCTTTGAATTTGTATCATCTCTCAATAATCAAAACTTTTTATATGAAAAGCCTGACTTTGTATGGTGGAAATCAACAAATAAAAGGCTCTCAATTGAATCATTTCAACCTTTTGGTTGATTTGTCTCATTAGCTTTAAACATGAAATATTATCACAGCCTTTATATATATTTAAGGGTTGAAATATTTTATACAATATTTTTCTTTTTCGTCCCCCTCTAAGGGTTGCTCAATCCATTGTTTGTATTTCACTTTCACATGGGCCTACATCATTATTTCAGGCCATTTCAAAATTAAGATGGGCTCCACCAAGTACTTTTAGATTCCAATCCAATAATACTATTTGGACCATAAAAATAAAAGGAGCCCAACTAAAAAGGCTAGTCCTACGTGATGGATAGAGATAACGGTGCTGCAGGGGACTCTGTGGGGCCCATTTTGATGTACACGTTTTATCCATGCCATCTATGCGCTTTGATAATTTATTTTAGGGCACGAGCTTAAAAAGAGATAAATTGAAGGTTCACGTGGACCACACCACAAGAAGAAATGCGGATTGAAATCCTGCGGTTGAAAACTTCTGGAGGCATATCTTAAGGTTATATAGACATGGTGAGAGGATCTAAAACTTCCATAACTCCTGATAATATATTTATCAGTAGGCTTTCAATCCTCACTTCTTCTTATGGTGTGGTCTGTTTGAGCCTTCAATTTGCCTAATTTTTAGATTCATGCCCTAAATTGATATTTCAAAATGTATGGATGGTAGGGATGAAACATATACATTATGATAGGCCCCACAAAGCCCCTCGACTCTAAGTCCTAGTGGGGTAGTACCCAAATCGCGTCCCCTAACACCTTAGTCCTTCCTATGTATTCGAGGAAAGCCTATCAAAAAAATTCAAATTGTGTGTACATACGTGGCTAAAAATTAATCAGATTGGTCTGATAAGCGGCTTCATGTGAAACACGTATGCCAGTTTTACACATGTGAAATGCGAGTGCACTCGAGCGAGTACACATTTAGCATATCCTCCTTTAACTATTACTCGCACGGCCGCGCCTCTGCGGATCTCTGCTGCACTTCTGGTACGGTTTCATTCAAAAGTAAAAACCCTTCCTTTTAAGTTAAAAGGCGCGCGTCGAATCGACTCTCTCTCTCTCCTCTTTTAGGCTCGAGATACGTAGAATGGGCTGTAGCAGCGACAGCAGCAGCCACAGCGGCGAACTCGTCAGTAGAGTCTCCACTCCAACAACCCCAACAACAGCTACAACGTCCTGCTGCTGCTGTTGCCAGGAATCTCACTTAAATGAAGGCATTCATATGCTGCCGCTCGCTGCTCTCTGCAGCGTCGTCTACAATCACAGCAATAGCTGCAGCAGCACTCAAACCTCTGTCACTCTCTCAAATACCCTAACTACTCCTATCTCTCTCTCTCTCTCTCTCTCTCTCTCTCATCTTCTCCTTCTCGTTTCGTCTTCTCTCGATCGTCTGATCCTGACCGTCCGCTGACTCTTCTAGCGGCTGCTGAGGCCGATGACGACATTGCCAGCACCTACCCCCAGGTCGCCGCCGAGGTACCCGGATCTGTACGGGAAGCACCGGAAGCAGGCGGAGCTGCAGGTCTTGAACCGCGAGATCGGATTCCTGGAGGCGAGTCCATCGATCCGTCTGTCTTTCTTGGATTTCTTCTGTTTCATTTCTTACTGTTCTGTAGTTGTGATTTCTGTTCTGGTGATGAATTTGGGAAAAAGCTTTGTTTTTCTTATCTATAGGGAGTTTGGTATCGGGTTTTCTAAGAATCAAAACAGATTCAAATAGAGAATTATCCCCAATTAGCTTAATCCTGTTAAGATATGCCACATTGATGAAGTATACCACCCTCATAGTTTGTAGCCGTCCGTCTATCGAACGGACGGCTCTGATTTCTGTTCTTTCTTTGCTGTTTTTTCTGCTTCTGTTTCCTGTTCTGGTAGTGGGTTTGGGAGAAGGCTCTGCTTTTCAATCTATTGGGAGTTCAGGATGAGGGTTTTCTAAGAAGCAGAACAGATTAACATAGAGAATTATCCCAATTAACTAAGATTTGCCCTATCAATGAAGTGTATGGCTCTCCATCGGACGGTTTTCATAGTTTGTACAAGTGGGGCCCATGATTTAGTGATCCAGACCATTGATCAGCTGTGCCTACTGTGGATGGACCAGATTGCCAGGTTGCATGACCCTTGGCAATAGTCTTGAGCCCCTTGTTCTCTATTGAATGCATTTCTCTTCTCAATTGTCTATATGCTGTTGTGGGAATTTTCCTGTTATGGTCCATCCGTGGTGAGGTCCGACTAGTCAATGGTCTAGATCTCTGAATCATGGGTCCCACTTGTATAAACTGAAAAGCCAAGTCTACTGTACATAGCCCCTGTTCGAGGATCATATGCTTCATGTTGCGTTAGGTTTTGTAGTGGAAATCTTCTGGACACTAGGGTTTCCCGTAGTGAAATTTGCTGGAAGAGAGATGTGACTGCTACTCGCAGAGGTATTTTGAATCCAAGTTCCCCACAATTGTCAATTCGGCCATTCATCACCTGGTCCCCACTGTTCGTGGCCTGAAAATTGGTTGGTTGGGCCATCAGGTGGGTGGCACTTGTTTGAAGAGATGCGATTTTGTAAAAGAATTTGACCAATGGTTCGCATCAATTGACCAGCTGTTCGCATTTAAATGCATGTGTGGCCCACCCATTGGCTGGAACCACCTGATATCTGGGCCACTGTACATATGTGGTGAGGTAGACATGATGAAAATCCTGGTTCTGGCACACATGTTGCATGTTGGCACTCACAAGTAGCCTCAGCAGGGCTCTTGCTGGAAGCCTGGAATGTTGGACTGATTCAATCTCAGCTGCTGATTTAACTGATTCGTTACTGGAATGTGCAAGGAGTTAAGGACTGCTTCCCCCAGGTGATGGAAGCATTTCAGATAAAATGTGAAAGTATGGCACATGAGTGAGAGATCAGGATGACTGTCATCATGTAGAAGCCAGAGTAAACATGCCTTGCTCCAGAGAGCTTTACTAAGCCCACATGCATGTGCAAAAAAGCTCATGTACACCCCTATGCATGTGCTAGCATGGCAGATAGGTTCAAGATCCAATCCATCCATCAGAATCACATGTCATTATTGATGCCCTAGACCAAGAATTAGGTTGATCTACTGGTCAGATGGGCCACAGTTTGCAAAACAAATTTACAGCTCAGAAAAACTTGGCTGAAGCTTTCTAACCCATCCACCTGTTTCCAATATTGGTGCCCAGATACTGAGTGGACCAGATTTGTTTTGGGGGAAAACATGTAGAAGGTCGGACCAACCTGAAGGATGGATTGGATCTCGCAACTATGTGCCTTGCTGGCACGTGTGGGGTGTACATGAGCTGAATTGCACACACGTGTGTGCTTAGCAAAGCTTCTCTTCCAGAAATCAGGTGAGAGACGCACATGTATGAGAAAAACAGAAGGTCAGATTACAGCTCAGAAAAACTTGGCTGAAGCTTTCTAATCCATCCACCTGTTTCCAATATTGGTGCCCAGATACTTAGTGGACCAGATTTGTTTTGGAGGAAAACATGTAGAAGGTTGGACCAACCTGGATGGATTGGATCTCGCACCTATGTGCCTTGCCGGCACGTGTGGTGCGTACGTGAGATGAATTGCATACACGTGTGCTTAGCAAAGCTCCTCTCCCAGAAATTAGGCTTGTCCACTTATCAGGTGAGACATACATGTACCAGAAAAACAGAAGGTTAGAACAACACCCCCCCCCTAAATAAAAAAATAAAGAAGAAGAAGAAAAAAGAAAAAAAAAAAGATGATCTATGGTCTATATTCGGCTCATAATTGTGGCCTACCTGATGAGTGGAACCTCTTGATTGTAATAGGGTACAAACATGGTGCCCACAATCTTATGAGATGTCTGCAATCCTTACACATGTGGCATGTTGGCATGCGTGCTGTGAATTGCCTCTTGTGCTTCTCCTTGTGAGAGTTGCTTCAGTATTCTCCTTATAAAGATAGAAGGCATCTGCAAATTCAGTTAAATATAAGCCCTTTTGGTGATTTGTGTTATCAATTTCAGCACCACATTACCTACTCGAGCATGTAGAGAGCTAACATATTAAAATAGTGAATTTCACTCATTTCTATCTTTTCATCCTTTTGGAAAGTAGGAACTTAAACATGGTTTCAATGCATGCAGGAGGAGTTGCAATCACTTGAAGGCCTTCAACCTGCTACTAGATACTGTAAAGAGTATGCTTGATAATTTACTGCTTTATTTATACAGTACCTAGTTTCCCATATCTATGTAAAAGAATTTTCCATCCCTGTTAAGCAACTATGTGTTCTCCTAACTATGGCATTATTTGAAAATTCAGGTAATTAAAATTCGTTTATCCATGAGGTTTGACACCCCCATGCACAGCACACATGCCAACCAGGCAGGGGTGTGAGACATCTGAGTTGTGAATATGTATGCCCCACTTTGAAGAACAGCTGGTGCAGAAATCCGGCCAGTCCATTCATCCAGCTGATTGACTAGTTTTTGTAAATTGCCCATTGTGACCACCTGTTGAGCGGACGAGTCTGATTTTTGCGGCAGGTTAGCTTAATGGTGGGACCTGTGCTATCCTCCTGCAGATGTTACACCCATCTAGCAGGTTGGCATGTGTACTGCGTGTGACGCTGGCAAACCAATTTATCTGTCTTATGGAAATGATGGAACATGATTCTTTTGGCAGGGTCGATGATTTCGTTGTAACAAACCCAGATCCGTTGATACCTCTGTATGATTCTTTGACATCAACCTTTACTTTTGCAATCTTGTAACATTTTCAAATCTTTATGGTTTACTCTGTCAAGCAGAAATCAGAACTTCCACAGATCGTTTCGTATCTGCAAGTGGCTCTGGTACTTTCCTATTAACTTCCAAGCCTTCTTTTACTCGTCTTGCTTTTCGATACCTTTGGAAAGCAAACATTTCTGTTATAGTGCCCATGGTTCCTTCAATGTGTGGACAAAAAACTTCTTGCATGTTTCTTGTATCATCATGAAGGAAATGAAATTTCTACTACTATAATGGTAAAATCTTTTCTAATTTGCGTTGAAATATTTGTAATAATTTTGTTGAATGTATCTACGGCAATGTTTAATGTCGTTCTGTTATGCCGCATACCATTCACACTGATACTCTTACGTATCGCCCTGTATTGGACTGTTTTGGGCAGATAAACCCGTATCGTTCATGGATGATACTGGTAGGTATCATGCGACGAGTACCAGTTTCGGACGATATTTTATACCTTGATCTAGAAGTTTTGCCTTTCCATTTGCAATCTAGTTAATTCCAATGATCTTACATCTATGTTTTCAATGTGGAATTAAAAATCCAACTGCTGTCTTGATGCAACATTCTTTTTTTATTTCTTTCTTTTTTTTTTTTTTAATTCTCTTTCATTCACTTGATTAATAGAAAAATATAACTTGATTCGTAGATCTAGTGATGGTATTCCTTACACAGTTGTTGGTGTTGGTCGAAGTATTGACTATTGAGCTGTAAGCTGTTCATAAAAAAACCATGCAAAATGTCAGATTTAGTTTCTTCGAACGATATAAGATCCTTAGGAATATCATGCGCATGTAGGATGTAAATATTCGAATGTATGTCTTATCATTGCTACTAACAAAATCACATATGCTGAAAGGGTGATGATGCACAGCAACATGTTTTTTTTTTTTTTTTTAAAAAAAAAAAATAAAAAAAATCAATTAATCTATTAATTTTTATCTGAGCCAAATCTGGTCCTCTGACCTATTCGCAGTTGTGGACACTCATCAAATCCAGTCCTCACATATGTTGGAACCCTGGTTGCACAAAGTCAACAAAATGATCCATCATGTACATGCTGGCCCACATTGAAGAGGTAACAGCCTCACCTTTGTTGCGCATGCCCTCTGCAATTACCTGTCATGTGAAAGCCAGCTGAGATCCATTTGATCAACCACTTGGTGATGTGGCTTGGACATTTGATATGTTGGGCAAGCACAATAACTCACCTGGTGACCAACCCTTTTATTATTCTTTTTTTTTTTTTTTTTTTTTTCTTTCTTTCTTTCTTTCTTCTGCCTGATCTCGGGCTATCATGCCTTGTATTCTGGCAATGGACTTTCTCTTTGAGGACCATGCCCACAATGACAGTGCTTCCCTTCTCTCCCTCTTTCCTAGATCTTTAACTACCTAATGTTCAGATGCCCAGATGTCCAGTGCTCCTGAGTGTTCAGATGTCCAATGTGACAAGTGCCTTTCTCGTCTCTTCAAAAACAATTTCAGTTTTGCTTAAGGGGCCATTCGGTTTGGGGTGATACTTTGGTATTTGTGTTTTCAACCAAAAGAGCGGTTAATCTGATTGTTAAAAAACAAACACCTAGAAATAAATATTGCAGTATTCAAAAAACAAGTGCAAATGGAAAAACAGCTCTTGAGAAAAAAAATAAAAATAAATTATTGCAGTTTATGATGGGATGAATATTGCAGTATTCACCCTTTTGCCCTATGGCCCCTGGGATTGGTTGATATCCTTTTATGTCCTCCTATTGGTGTCTGCAATTGGGGGCCAGCCTATAAAAAAATGGAGGGTCCAATCATTTTTCAAGCGGGTCCCATGTCTTCTACCAATGGAAATGCAAGAAATATATTGCTCCCATACTAGCAATGTTGTTTCAATTTTTTAAAGCTCAAGGTAACTGCCGCCATTAGCCTGACGATCATGCTATTAATCTCAACTACCTTTGCTGGGCAGGATGAAATCATGCTTCAACCTCTCATGGCTATGCTGCTTCAGTGGATGCACTTTCCATCTCAAATGGCCAGCCTGCACGTGCGATCCAGCAAGATACTGCAAGTGCTGCTGCCGTCTTCCTGATTGCTGCCATCTTCCTGATTGCTTCCGTCTTCCTGATTGCCGCAGTCTTCCCCATTGCTGCCGCTGCCGCTGCCGCTGCCGCTGCCACTGCCGCCCCTGCTGCTGCAGCTGCAGCTGCTTGGAGAAGTGTTGGACGTCATGTTGCATACTTCCAAGGCTATCTTGTCCTGACTGCTCTTGCAGCTGCGAATGGTCTTGCCCGAAATGTACGAAGGTATGCTGTTGCCCGAAATGTACGAAGGTATGCTGTTGCCCAAAATGTACTCGTAACTGCTGTATCCCATGTTGTCTATGTTTCTAGATATGTGGTGATGTTCCTCTAGGTTGCTTGTTCTTTTTCATATGCCATGTTTATTATATTGAACTGTGAATTCATGCACATGTGATTGCTGAGTTTTGCAGTTCCATAAATGTGGGTCCCATGGTTCATCTGGATTGTTGATTGGTGGACCTGTTGTGGATGTGGATAGCCCCAAAAAAATCTCCTGATAGGAAGATCCTAACCCTTCTATTGGATGCCTACAAATAAATAGTTATGCAAACGGCAATGGTCCACATTTAATGTTAAAAAAGCTCACCTTTTTTGATACATACACTGGGCTCAAACCCGATGTAAAAAAGACCATTAGATTGAACGGTTATGATCTTCCAACATGGAATTTCAGGCATGGCCATACAAAGTGGGTCCCACTGGAACTGTCCAGATTGCTGAATCATGGGCCCCAAACGGTAATGGGAGTCTCAACAAACTGTAAGTTTTCTTAGGCCTCTGTAAAAGCAGTGTGCCCAAATCATTCATTATGCTAGTTTGGAACATGAGCTTTTGGGAATAAAACTGCATAAATGACAATTGAATAGGTTTCTCTGGCCATCGTTAGCAAATATTGTATGGCAAAGGAAAAAAAAAAGGCACGGAAAGTTCCATTTTTGTTAGGTTTGATCCTCAAAGGGAACCATCATGGTACTTCCAGCCTCCGTTGTCAACAGAATCCAATTATGTGACTGTGGCAAGCCAGGATGCCTTTCTGATCCATTACTCTTTGGTATTCTATTGAGTAGCACCTCCCTCTGTGGCTGGTTTTTTATCATTTTTTATCAGCTTCTCAACCTCTGTGTATCACTTGCATGAAGCAGTTTTAGGATGTAATCCTCGACTCCAGTGGCACGGCACCTATAAATAGGGCTGCTAGTGAGTTCGGGTCGAGTTCTGGTGTAACCATATCTGACCTGCCTAGTGGTTAGGGTTAGGGTCTTTTCTGGTCCGGGTTTGGGTACCATATTCAACATACCGGACCTGAATATGGTGGGGTTAGGGTATCTGTTGGGTACCCGTAAGGTCTTAGGAAACACATGGAGAGATGTGCCATTAGTAGGTATTGATCATGTTAATGTAATATTAATATTAAATACTAATTGGGTATCCCCTTTGATATCTATTAAATGGAGACAAATGATACACTGGTTAGAAGTGGTTGGGTTTAAGTTAAAGGCTCTAAAAGGGAAGGAAAAGGTCTAAAAGGATGTGGGTGGAGGTAAGTAAGAAAAGATTTAACGTACTATGCTTTAACTGAGGATATGGTCCTTGATAGAATGACATGGAGGAATTGCATTGGTGTATCCAACCCAATTAGTCATGATAAGGCTTAGATGATGATGATGAACATGGGTTTAGATGAGAAAAAAACTTTAATACTCTACTGGAGTGTGATGGATGATACTCAGGCACTTAATCACTACTTAGAAATTGTACATGTGGCATGCAAGTAATTGAAAGTAAACTGTCCAAGTTATGGGTCCTAGTTTAGATAAATCATGAACCAAAATTTATGCTTATTTGATTTTCTATCAGGATGGTGGCCATTTGTTGGCTGGTTAAGAATGAAAAATATCCAATGGTCTTATTTCAACAAACAAGTGTCCAATAATCAGAGGTTAGGATTGTTAAATCAATCTGGTTTTGGGATTGTGAGACAGCACTGGTAGTTTCAACAAGTTGGTTTAATTTGAGTTAGTGTATGCCATACAATTTCTAAGTGCCTGTGTCTCACTTTCTAGTTGAGTCGGTTTTAAGATCTAGATCTGTGTAAACCTGTCAGTTATCTTGGGTACCTGACAACAATTCCTACTGAGGGAAAGGAAACACAATTGAAGAAAACGGAGAAAGAAGGTTCTATTCATCACGGATGTGTATGGGTTGTATCTCTACTGTATATAATGCGAGTATCATTTGGCCAATTTTACTGCCTAAACTTTTTAGTTTAGACGGAAAATTGGATGTGTTTGGCCCTCAACCAATGGCATTCATGTCATTTCGATTCTTTGATGCAAGGAGCCCACTCCCACATGTGTGTGTAGCACACACCAACGAAGAAATATTAGGGAGCCTGTACAATAGATGCTCTATGGGGCCATTGCAATGACTGTGTTATATCCACTTTGTTGCATGGTCCATGTTAGGAGGTTCACCCAAAAATGAGGTAGATTTAGAACTTGACTGGGCTACAAAATTAGAAAGCAGCAGGATGGATCATTCACCATTGGTTTTGGGCACCTTTCTTCCTCTTTGCACTGAGCACACACGTGACTGTAGCTGCACCCTTTCCCCCTCTTTCCTTTTTACTATATGATTTTTTTAAAAAACATTTTTTTGGACAAGGTGGCTTGTTTTTGTTCGGGGTCGAACGAGTCCTTTCAGATGAGTCAGGTACAACTTGGGTGAGTCAGGCTGCAAACTTTTTAAAGAATAGGAAATTGGGTTTAGCCAAATTTTTAAGTTACATTATGTTTAATGTATACTTAAAATGGGGATTATATTATTTTTAATTTTCACTATTTTTAATTACGAAAATTTTTTAATTATTAAATTATAGGTCATTGTAATATCAAAAGATTAAAACTTGGTTGATCTCATTTTTGAAAAGGTTAAGAAAACTATTATTAATAAAACATGTTAACCGAATTAAAGAAAATTTTAAAAAATGACATTTCCATTATGTTTTAATCTTCAAATGTCATAAAAATCAACAAAAAAAATGATTTGAGCTTTAAATCAATGGATCTATACTCAGTTTGATTCCCTACAAAAAAATTTTAAAAAATAAAAAAAAAAACCCAATAAATTCTGCGTAGATCCGGCAATAGGTTGTTGTTTTCTTTGATTTCTTGCTAATGAAGTCGTCCAATGTTGTTGGAATCTTAAATCTCAAATGTGGCGAAAAAAGAGATAAGAAACCGGAAGAAAATAATGAGTAGGTTTTGATACCCTTGAAGCTGATAAAGAAAACGAGTCAGATGAGTCAACTCGGGATGACTCGTCCATACCAAGTTAGTCTGTGGACTAGCTGGTGAGTCATCCTGTGTAAGCCCTCTGTTTCTCAACTCCAGCATCGGTGTGACTCGTTTATAGAGCTGGGCATCGAGTTGAGTCGGACCGAGTTAGGGCTGACCCAACTTAATCCAATTTTGAAATAGACTTGACTCGAACTCGACCCGACGTGGTACCAAATCCAGCATGCCTTACCTGATCTGAGACTGAGTCTGGCCTGGACTGATCCAGATCGAGTTCGACCTGGTCACAAGTACCGAGTTGGGTCGGGTGCAATGGGTATCCACGGGCTGAAATCACACCTTGAAATTTAGGTGCACTTGCCGGAGGCTGTCACCTCTCCATCACCTACAAGGCATCTTGGATCTGAAACGTTAAATCTAAGTGTGTGTGTGCGTAAAATATCTAAAGTCCAACTGGTTGGACTACAAGTTAGGGTCCACCCAATAGATAACTTAGAACCTTGAACCGATCCAGTGGGTTGATCCCATAACAAGGACCACCTTTCGCAAAAATATATCATATGGACTATATCGGCTCATTGATTGGACCACACTTGTATTTTGTTTATTTATCAATGGCTGCACCTTTTTTTTTATTTTTTGCATGGCCTGTCCTATTTGATGGTAGATAGGGCTGATTTCTGCACAAGTTAATCCTCATGGTGGAGCCAACCCATTGGAAGGGTTGGATCTCATCTGCATTTAACAGGTTGGAAGTTTCAACACCGGGTCAAGGGATCGAGTACCCATGGTGGTGAAATCCCACGGTGTGCGTGTGTGGGGTGTGTGTGCGTGTGGCGTGAGTGTGTGGGGGTGTGTGCGCGTGTGTAAAAAAATAAAAATAAATAAAAGGTTGGAAGTTACCCGCAAAGTGGGTGGACCGAATCTCGTGGTCCAACCACTTGGACGGACTTGAGACCATCTTCAATATAAAATTTTGACCAACACATACGCGGTCCAATCACTCTCTGGGAAAATGCTTGGCATGCTTACCAACCTTTTTGTGCATAAAATCCATACCGTTCATTCGTTTCGACAGGGGTCGTTCGGCAGCGTGGATTTGAGTAGGAAGCTTTCAATGGTAGATGTCATTATCCTCACTAGTTTCTTCTTGGGTGTGGTCCACTTGAGCTTTGTATATGCTTCAATTTTGGGCTCATGCAATGAAATTAGCTGGAAAAATGAATGGACAGCATGGATAAGACACATACATCATGGTGGACCCCACAGAGTTTACTTACTCAGTAAGCAAACCGCATCCCTCAGGTGGGACCCACTGTTTCCTTGTCGATCTTAAGCGTCCATTTTGCAGGCGTGAGTAGGATGGTTAGGATGAATTGATCAGGTTTTTGGGTTTTGAGCACATCCAATGTGGGACCCACCTTATGATGAACAAACTTTTTTCTATTCTCCACCAGATGCTGTTTCCTGCAAATTCCCTGTTGTAAAATGCATGGTAGAGAGCATGGGTAGTAGGTAGGCGTTTCTCAGCATCAACCATTATTATAGTTACAATTATGATCCACTGCAAACATATCTAGGATTATCTTAATCTACAAATTGACATGGTGGGCCCACCGTTTTAATGACATCCAATCCATCCATCATGTGTGCGTCCTCCTATTCTACTTGGATCCCAAAACTGAGGTTGACCCAAATATCAGATGGCCACACCATGTAAAATCATGCCTAAAACCCCTAAAATCATGTGTGGTGACCCGCTGAGTTTTGGAATGGCCTGATCTTTTTGGATATGCATTCATCCTCGTCTGATGCATATTCTGAATAGATTAGATGACATATAGAAAACACAGTGGGCCCCACATAATCTGAAAGTCCATATTCCAACTGTTCCCTGTGGCGTGCCCTACCTGGGTCTTGTACAAGCCTGACTTTTTCTTTTTCTTTTTCCAAAGAGAATGAGAAAACTAGGGGACACAAATGATAGCCGGATTGGATGTTACTAAAACATCATGCTAGTCGGCCCCACACATGGATTTATAAACATTTGTATTGGACCTGACCTCATTATTATTTTAATTACTAAGTCATGGATGTAAGAAATCATCACATGTGACTGCTTGCACATATTAAATTCCGCCAATGGTCGAGATTTCATTGTCGGCTGAATTGAAATTTCTGGTGGTGTGCCCCACTTCATTATTCAGATGAGACCCATGAATAGTAAACAATTAGCTAGAGTTGAGTTGGTCACATGAACATCATCCTCGAACAAGCATAGGAAACTCACCTGCCTAGAGAAACTCCAAACCATACCCATAGCTGGGAAACTCGACTCAGTTTCCTAATGGGAACTCGGTGATGAACGACCATCTGCAAATGGAAATTGTTGTGTGCATAGCTGAAATATGTAATTGAGAATTCGCTCATCATACTTCTAAAACGTTATTCAGTTGTTTCCTCATGGGTTGATCACACCCACTTGTAGATGTGTGGCCCATCCAATAGACGGTCCTGCAAAGTGTCAGGCCCACCAATGTAGACAAGGAGGCCTACTTAGACCCATCCGGCCTACTTCGTTTCGACTCATAAGCTATCCACGTTTGGAGTGCGTACTTGTTCTACTAGAATGGCAAATGAAGAGGATATGTGTTTGGATTAATCTCAACCCTCCAAATGATAATCGGATCGACCACGTGGGCCACGTTGATCGGGCATATATGATTTGTGTTTTTCTAATGGAAAATCAGCACATGCGTAACAGCTTGTTATGAATATAGTAGCTCCCTTCCATTACTCAACTCATCAGCTCTACTCCAAAGGAGAAGGAAATCATGGCAAATTCATCCATCTTCTTCTTCCTTCTCCTCTCTCTCATCTCCACCGTACATTCACATGATCACCACTCCACATACATTGTCCACGTCTCAAAATCTCAAAAACCAGCCATCTTCATGACCCACCATCACTGGTACTCATCCACCCTCATGATCCTCCCTCAATCCTCCCACCCCACCAAAATCCTCTACACCTACGATCACGCCATCCATGGCTTTGCAGCCCGCCTCACCCCATCCCAAGCAGCCGCTCTCCAAGATCTCCCTGGAATCCTCTCCGTCCAATCAGAACGGATCCACCATCTAGACACCACGCACACTCCCAAGTTCCTAGGCCTTGCCGACGTCTCCGGCATCTGGCCCATTTCAGATTACGCCGATGACATCATCATTGGCGTCCTGGACTCCGGGATCTGGCCTGAACGGCGCAGCTTCTCTGATAGCGGCCTCTCAGCTGTGCCTGCCAGCTGGAAAGGCTCATGTGAGACTGCCACCAATTTCTCCACCTCCGCCTGCAATAGAAAACTTATAGGAGCGAGAGCCTACTACGCCGGATATGAAGAATATTTACAAAAGAAGATGAACGAGACCCTCGAATCAAGATCGCCGAGGGACACCGAAGGCCATGGGACCCACACAGCATCAACGGCAGCCGGGTCTACTGTAACAAGCGCCGGGTTTTATAATCTCTCCATCGGAGAAGCGAGGGGAATAGCAACCAAGGCAAGGATTGCCGTCTATAAGATCTGTTGGCTGAGCGGTTGCTTCGATTCAGACATACTTGCAGCCTTGGATCAAGCTCTCGCTGATGGGGTCCACATAATTTCTCTCTCCCTCAGCTTTAACATGCCAGCTGGTGACTACGATAACGACTCGATCGCCATTGGATCATTCGGCGCCGTACAGAGAGGCGTCCTCATCTCCGCTTCAGCAGGGAACGATGGGCCCACTCCTGGCAGTGTCATGAACATCGCACCGTGGATTCTCACCGTCGGCGCTTCAACGGTAGATAGAGAATTCCCCGCTAATATTGTTCTTGGAGACGGTACAACCTACAATGGAGTGTCGCTTTACTCCGGTCACCCGCTTGATTCCTCTGATATCTCTCTCGTCGACGGTGGATCCTGCTTGACGCTCAAATCATCTACGGTCCGTGGGAAGATCGTCGTCTGCAACGACGACAGTGATGGATTAATCATTAGGAAGGGAGATGTAGTCAGACGGGCTAGCGGAGTCGGGATGATCGCTGCAGACAGCAACAACGAAGTGCCGTCTGCAGAACTGCATCTCATCCCTGCTACAAATGTAGGTAAGACCGCAGGCGCCAGCATCCGGAAATACATCCAATCAAAATGGTGGCCGTGGTCTTCACGGACTGCCACCATCGTATTCAAACGAACGGTGATCAGCACGTCACCAGTCTCTCCTAAGGTTGCACGGTTCTCCAGCCGTGGGCCCACCATTAAAAATCAGGAGATTCTCAAGCCGGATGTGATAGCGCCCGGCGTCAATATCTTAGCGAGCTGGACCGGGTTCACTAGCCCGACTAATCTCGAAATCGACCCGAGACGGGTTGAATTCAACATTAAATCCGGTACGTCGATGGCTTGTCCACACGTAAGTGGGCTTGCCGCCTTACTACGAAAGGCCCACCCTCAGTGGAGCCCAGCTGCTATAAAATCCGCCCTCATGACAACTTCATACAACGTGGACGGTTCTGGCGGGAATTTTGAAGATCAAGGCACAAGAAACGAATCCACACCGTTCATTCATGGGGCCGGACATGTGGATCCCAAAAAATCTCTCAATCCAGGCCTGATTTATGATATCAACACCGATGATTACGTGGCATTCCTCTGCGCCATTGGATATGGGGTTGATCGGATTGCCGTCTTCATCAAGGATAAAGCCGCCGTTAACTGCTCGGCGAAATCCATGGCTAGTCCGGGAGATCTGAACTACCCATCTTTCTCTGTGGTTTTCAAATCCAACAGAGATGTAGTTCAGCGTCGAAGGGTTGTTACTAACGTTGGTGGGGCAGGATCTGTTTATGTAGCCAACATTACAGGCCCATCAACGGTTCAGATCAACGTTTCGCCGAGTAAGCTTGTGTTTAGTGCACAAAACCAAAGCTTATCGTATGTGATCACGTTTGCTTCGATCGCTGATCCAACGGCTAGCATGGGGTTTGGTTCGATCACGTGGATTGATGGGGCCCATGTTGTCCGAAGTCCTATTGCTATTACCTGGAGCCCAAGCTCGGTATCTTCTATGTGAATTACAAGATGCAAGTCAAGACGTCCATTTGGTGATTGGATCATCTATCAGAAATGATGTAATGGTCATTTCAATGGTCTGAGATCTGGACCCGACCAGGACCCGGTTCTTTCAGTGGGTACTGGGTATATCCTAACCGGGTAGGATTATCCATGTGTTCGGTAGGATTTCTGCACCGTAGATCATCTGCTTGATCCAGAATGGCCATTGGATTATCCATGTTTTCTAACCATACTGTAAGTCTATGGTACAACTTGCTGTATGTGATCTTTATGTATACAACAACTCGGGCCTTCAATCTAAATCATGGTTTCTAGACTCAACGACTGAGATCGACTCACGACTTTCCCAAGTGGGGTGTGTATTGGCCTGACTCGCGCGAGTTAGGGTGATATCGAACTGGATTGGGTAGTACTGAGTCCCAAGTACAACTTGTCCCAGTCTTAAAGACCGGTGGTTCAGCACCGTAGATTGGTGGGCCATGCATGAGATTGATGGGTTAGCAGCATAGATGGGTCATGAACTAAAAGTTGCGCTGATCAGACAATCATAGCACCCTGATCAGGGACACATAAATGGACGGTTTACGAAATATAGATGGGGGCCCACAATCAATGGACAAAAGTCATCTGATAGGACAGATGTTACATGCTAGGTCGCTCGTATCTATACTTATAGTCTGTTAATTAGTTTTGAGTTTTGGGCCGGGTTGGGTCAGCTCATCTGGACCAGCCCATTGATAAGCTATATGGGTGGGTTGGGTTCAGTGGCTTAACACAAACCCCATAAACGGCCGGAGAGATACAGCCATGGGCCAACATGAAGCTTTGCCTACCCTGCTAGCACAGCAAGTCCTGCTAGCTGATCAGTTCAAATATCTGGGCTTAAGCTAATTCCAGATCCAATGGGCCTATCAGCTCTACTGCTGCATGAAGATTGTTAGGCCTGTCTGATGAGGATTGGATTTTACATTGTGCATGAGGCGTAGACATTGTAATTCATTATCATCACTGTTATCGTCCCCTGTTTTATCTTAGCCTCATCCTAGCCCTTTGGAGTGCTTTTGGTTTTGATTATAATGAGTGGGTCCCATTTCTCACAATCCACACTGTTGTTGGAGGGACCCTCTCTCAAAAGGTCCTTGGCCTTCATATAGCTCATTAGATGTAGCTCTTTAGCTTATATTGATATATTTTTATGTTTGAATTTATATGTATGGATATAATCATTCCATGATAAGCATAAACTTAGATATTAAGATTGGCTATCACAATGAGATTTGCCAATATTCACCAATTAAATAGTTTGCTTTTTCACATAGTTTTGACTAATGTATACATATGCAAAATGGAAACAATGCATGGCAAGGTGCGTATACATATGAGATGTAGCTTTGCCCTAATTTAGGAGATGATTTAGATGAGATTTCCTACAAATTGCTTATTTACATATTGGATCCTTACTCCTGGTAGACTTTTAGGAGTTTCAACACCCGGTCAATGGTTTGAGTATCCATAGGTGGTGAAATCCTACTAAGGCATGAGTGTGTGGGTTGTGTGTGTGTGTATGTATAAGCTTATATATTGTAGCGGGGATTAAATGAATCCTGGGTGAATACGCTAGAAAATGTCTAAATTAAGATCAAATCCTGAAAATTGATTAGAGAAAGATCATAAATGATCACATAATGGTAATGATATACATAAGACTCATCTAAGGTGTTGGAATGGATGGCAAGATTTTACTGTGAAAGTTTTTTAAATAATTATATATTAATATTTTTAACGTGTCTTGATAGCCAAGTGTTTTTTTTTTTTTTTTTAACACACACGCACACCCCACAAACACACGCACACACACCCCACACACCCACTCCCTACACTTGGGAATTCACCCCCAATGGATACTCAACCCTGGACGGGGTGTTGAAACTCCTAGGAGTCTACCACCCGCCCAACAGTAAGAATCCAATCTTGATAGCCAAGTTTGTAAAGATTAAATCTACTTGATTTCAAAAGTAATTAGGTGCATGTCATGATTGAAGCATTGGGATTTCTGTGCATGCATAAATGATATAAAACGTGTTACTTTAAGTATTAAAAAATTAATAATTTATACCAGAAAATTAATAGTTTAGAACAAGTAGATAGGGATTGGATTGAATCTTTTTTTCTATCTACTCAAGGATATTAATGGGCAGGGCTTGGGCTACTAAAATTAAAATTTTGAATACTCCCAACTCAAAATAGTTAGAAATCCGACTAGGGCCAAGGCCAACCCCACGAATAGCTCTCCGATAACCATAGATCCGCTTATAGATTTGATGTAATGTCATCTCATAGTGAGAATTATAAAATAATGGCATTGAATAATTCAATCAGAGAGTTTTCTTATTAAGAGATTATCAGGAGACAAGATGATAATTCAGTACAGCTCATTTCCACCATAACATAAAAGATGTCCATCTCTGAATGGAACATTTTTAAATAAAAGCTGAAAGCCTATGAATATAGGTGCAAGGTTCCATAAAGTTATAGGACTATCATTATGTGGGCCTGAGTTTGATCGATGAAAATTTTGGGCCATCAGATTGACTCTGTCATCACTGTAACCTAGTCCGGACCTAAAAACTTATCCTGGTCTTAAGTGGGTTCCATTGGTGGACCCTAATTATTGATCCAACGGTCCTGCATCAGTTTAACTCACCCTTGATTTAGTGCATAACAATCACCACTTGCGGCCATGGCCATTGTACTGCCTCTTTGTGAGCTTTGGTGGGGGCTGATGATGAAGGCCCAACCGTTGATTGGCTCGATCATCATCGAACCCAAGATCAACGTGTATGGTCGTATCTTCTGCCTTTGTAAAAACCAACTTCATCATGAATCTAAGATCTGTCCAATCCAATCATCTTTGGGGTACAATTAAAAGGGTCCAACCAGCTCAGGACCTACTCTTAGGCTCACAATGAGTCCAATCGAGGTGGGCTAAGATTGACATAACTTGTTTGTTTTATGAACAGATGTCTTAAATCTATTTGGTGGTCTGTCGATGATATTGACAGAGTTTCAGATGGAATCGAGGTTGTTATCGAGAGTGGCTCGATGACATCGATAATTCTCAGAATTTTGCACCATTGGTCGCTTGATAATTTTTTGGGTCCTGTCGATATGATCGAGAGACCTTCAGATTATATTGATGTTGTTATCGAGAGACCTTCGATATCATTGATGAGTTCCGCAGATGCGATTGCGGAAACGCAGATTTTGCGAATTTTGTTTCCGATTTGGATTCTACCTCTTTCTATTCTTATATAAAAGGGTATATTCGGGATTGGGTGTATAGGAGATGATATGCTAAGGCTTTCTAAAGGGGTTCCAAGGGTTCATAAAGGATTTTTAGGGTTTCTAAAGGGTATAGCAAAGGTGAGATTCGAGATTATTCGAATCGGGTAAAGTCCTTTCTCTTTGTAATTTCTATTTTCATAGTGGAGAATTGTCGCTTTGTGCCGTGATTTTTTACCGCAAGGATTTTTCACGTTAAATCTGTGTTCTCTTGTGTGTGCTTGGTGTCATTGGATTGCTATCCTAGATCTAAATCTGTGTGATTTCAGAGGTCAAAATCCCCAACAAGGGTGTCAAAGCTATCATTGAGGCACAAATCTAAATCTAAGGGATTAGTAATAATGGCGAGCACCAAGTATGAGATTGGGAAGTACTTAGGAAAAAATAATTTTGAGTTATGGAAAATCAAGATGATGAGTTCCTTAATCAAGCAAGGTGAAAATGGTGTTCCTGAGGAGCGGAAGTCCACTATGACTGATGCTGATTAGAATACTCTTGATAAGAAGGTTTTATCATCGATCCGTTTATGTCTCATGGATGAAGTTCTCTATAACGTCATGAGGGAGAAAACTGCGGCTAAGTTATGAGCGAAGTTAGAGGATGTCTATGCGAAAAAATTCTCTGAAAATCGCTTGTACTTGAAACGGCAATGGTATAACTTCAAGATGGTAGAGGGTGGAGATCTGAATGCTCACATCAACAACTTTAATAAATTAGTTTGCAAATTACTAGATATGGAGGAAGTAATGAAAGATGAAGAACAAGCATGTATGTTGCTGAATTTTCTTCCAGCATCTTATGAATCATTCAAGGACACTATGTGCAGCATGAATAAAACTCTGAGTGTCGACACCGTTATCTCAACCCTTCAAGGGAAGGTTATGAGACAGCTAAACAACGACATGGGGACATCTTCTGATGCACTATTTACAATAGGTAGAAATTCTGGACAAGGTACAGGTTCTAGATCTAAATCCAAGGGAAAGGGCAAAGGAAAAGTAAAGTGCTAAAATTGTGGGAAGAAAGGACATGTGAAAAAGGATTGTGAAAATTTTAAATCGAATAGGGAAGATTCTGAAGCTTCATGTAGGGAGGCCAACGCTGTCACGTCAGATGGATGTGATGGTAATATTTTATCTGTGTCTTCGCTTAAACGGTCATACGATGATCGTAAAAAAGAGTAGATGCTAGACACAGGGGCATCTTTTCACATGACTCCTTATCGGAGTTGGTTCACCAGCTACATGGAGTGCGATGGTGGACAAGTATTTATGGCAATGACATTGCATGTAATGTTGTGGCTGTTGGTTCGGTGCGCATTAGGATATTTGATGGGGTGGAGCGTACCCTGACAAATGTGAGGCACGTTCCTGATTTGAAGTAGAATCTGATTTCTCTTGGTGTGCTTGAGGTAAAAGGATACAAGTAGACAAATATTGATGGTGCTCTTAAAGTATCCAAGGGGGCACGGGTAATCATGAAAGCGCAAAGATTCGGTAACTTGTACAGGTTGATCGGGAGTACTTCAAAAGGTGGAACTGTAGTGGATGTAGCGGATTCCACTTCTGCACGTGTGTGACATGTTGGGCATGACTACATGAGCAGGCAGGGCAGGAAGGCTGAGACGCGCAGACAGTTATACAGAGCAGGTGGAGCAATCACCTGTGAGAAAAATCATACGGCATGATCGCAGGATATCGGCGAGGTACATGGACGACTCTAATATTGTAAGGGATTCATCTTCTATTCAGATGGTTCTAAGTGAGCCTGATGCTGAGAAGTGAAAGGTGACTATGGGCGATGTGATGAATTCGTTGTACTTGATCGACATATGGGAACAGGTGTAACTTCTAGTGGGCTGGAGAGCGGTTGGATGCAGGTGGATCTTCAGGAGAAAACAACATAGATACAGAGCGAAGTTGGTAGCAAGGGGTTATGCTCGGAGAGAATGGATCGACTTCTCAGAGATATTTGCGCCAACAGTATAGCAGGTGTCTATTAGATCCGTGATTGACATTAGTTGGCCAATGTGATCTTGAGCTGAAAGGATGGATGTGGAGTCTGCATTTCTGTAAGGAAATATGAAGAGCAGATCTACATGAAACAACCAGAGCGGTTCGAAGTTAAAGGGGCTGAGAAAATACTTTGTACGATGTCGTGGTTCGACCTGTCGCCTAGGCAGTGATTTGATTTCTTCATGGTGAGTCAGGAATTGATGACATGTAGATCGTCAATTATGACATGTCTGAAATCAATGTACTAAAGACTCGGTTAAGTGGGACATTCAGGATGAAGGATCCGGGGGGCTGCAAAGATGATTCTCGACAATGAGACTGAAGGAGGAGTAGGCTTCAATAATCACAGGAGGAATACCTTGTGTATAGGTATTGATCAAGGATCTGATGGGCCAAGTAAAGCTGGAGAGCGTTCCCTATGCGTCTCTCCTCAAGTTTTCCTCAGGACATATCTCAAAACAGATGAGGAAAAGCAGAATATCTTATAAGCCTTATTCGAATGCGGTTGACAATGTATGTCATGGTCTGGATTAGACCGTTTATTTCACAGGCTATCATTGTTGTGAGCAAGTATCCCGACAAGCAATATTGAGTAGCGGTGAGATGGTAAGAAGACTACGTCTTTTCCTTTAGGAAGATAGGAGCAAAGGTAGTTGAGCACGTGGATTTTGATCTGGTAGACATGCTCACCTAGATTGTTCCTACAGAGAAGTTCAAGTTCTGTGAAACTTTTCTTAGCTTGACGATGTCGTAAAAGGAAGACGGAGTGTGCAAGAGAAGCTATGATGTGATGTAGAGATAACAGAAAAGGACAAGAAGCTACACGAATGAAGATTAAAGACATGATGAAGATTGTTATGGACGGATGTCTTAAATTTGTCTAGTGGTTTGTCGATGATATCGAAGGGGTTTCAGATGGAATCGAGGTTATTATCGAGAGTGGCTCGATAACATCGATAATTCTCAGTGTTTTGCACCATTGGTCGCTGAACAGTTTTTTGGGTCCTGTTGATATGATCGAGAGACCTTCATATTATATCGATGTTGTTATCGAGAGACATTCGATATCATCGAGGAGCTTCGCAGATGCGATTGTAGAAACGCAGATTTCGTAGATTTTATTTCCGATTTGGATTCTATCTCTTTCTATTCGTATATAAAGGGGTGTATCTGGGATTGGGTGTATAGGAGATGATATGCTAAGGCTTTTTAAAGGGGTTCCAAGGGTTCCTAAAGGATTTTTAGGGTTTCTAAAGGGTATAACAAGGGTGAGATTCGAGGTTGTTCGAATCAAGTAAAGTCCTTTCTCTTTGTAATTTCTATTTTCATAGTAGAGATCTGTCGCTTTGTGCCGTGGTTTTTTTCCACAAGAGTTTTCTACGTTAAATCTGTGTTTTCTTGTGCATGCTTGGTGTCATTGAGTTGCTATCTTAGATCTAGATCTGTGTGATTTCGCAGGCCAAAATCCCCAACAATCTATGCTCTCCTCTAGCTCGACCACGGCTTCAAGCTTACCATTGGAACTTGGCTTATTACCAAACCTTTCAAATCTAGCTCGTGGTGAGCTAGTGGATCAAGTCAAAGAAAGCATACCTCGGGTTAAATTGAGTCTCCTCTCAACTTGATCCAACCTAGCACCCAACGTGCACCTGGCTCAACCCAACCCAACCCACATCCAATTCAACCTAGCCACCTAACCTAACCTGCACCCAACTCAATCCCCAAATTATATATATATATATATATATATATATATATATATATATATATATATATATATATATATATATATATATATATATATATATATATATATATATAGATAAATCCATGGATGCACCTTGTTGTCAATGCCAAGAGAGATAAAGTAGAGCTTGAAGCATAGTGAACTAGGTTAGGAAGGGAAAGGATAAAAAATGAATGGAAAGATAGAATAGAGTAGTTTGTGTGTGTATATATATAATGCTCCCCTGCACACCTATGCACGTGTGCACTTTTGCACACGTGCCAAGGGTGTCTAATCTAAATGATCCATGTGATGTAGAATCCCATGAAACCCTATGTGATAAATTTTCACCCCGATCTAAAATTCTGGTTGGCCATAGAAAAGAGAAATGCAAATCAAGGGAGGAAACTGTTTTCATTTTTTATGGCCCATCAAAGTTTTAGATCAAAGTAAAACTTGGGCCCGAGGGGTTTCACAAGGTGCTGCTTCATATGAACGATTGAGATTTTGGATCCACATCACATATGATGGGTTCTCAGAAAAGTTCATACGTACTGGATTATGCATTACATAAACTGTTCAGATTAGACACCCATGACACGTGTGCGTAGGTTTGCAGGGGAGCATGACTCTCTCTCTCTCTATATATATATAGCGGAGCGCTCCCTGCGAACTAGTTTTCACGGACTATGTATGAGCTTTTTTGAGAACTCATCATACGTAATGATTCTCGAAAATCTGAACGGTCCACATGAAGCAGAACCTCGTGAAACTATTTGGTACCAATTTTTACTTTGAACCAAAACTTTGGTGGGCCATGTGAAATGCAAATAGTTCTTCCCTTGATTTGCATTTCTCGTTGTTATGGCCCACCAGAATCTTAGATCAGGGTGAAAACTCATCGCTTATGGTTTCATGGGATTCTGCATCTTATGTACCATTCGGATTCAACTCCTATGACACGTGTGCAAAGGTGTGAACGTGCATGGGTGTATAGGTGAGCATGCCTCTCTCTCTCTATATATATATATACATGGACTGTTGCCATGTCGATCTTAACCGTCCGTTTTGCAAGCGTGTTCAAGAACGGTTAGGATAAATTAATCAGGTTTTTGGGTTGTGAACCCATCCGACGTTGGACCCACCTCATGGTGAATAAACCTTTTCTATTCTCCACCACATGTTCCTTCCTGACTAATTCAGTAATTCCCATGACGAAATGCATTGGAGCGGGGACCCGAAGTTGTTGGGGCTTTGTCAACGTAGCCATTATTATAATCCTCGTTACGAGGTCACATCCAAAACAAACATGTCTTGGATTACCTTATCTACGTATCGACATGTGGGGCCCACCGTGATATTTTAGCGGGATTCGGATTCGGTAGTGACCCTTCCAATACCGAGGTGGCTACTGATTGGTGCTCTATGGATCCAACATGATTCTTGTTTTTTATCCATACCGTTCATCCATTTTTCCAAATTATTTTAGGGCAAGAGACCAAAAATGAGACATATTTAAATCTTAAGTGGACCACACCATAAGAAATAGTAGTGATTGAATGCCCACCATTGAAAACCTCACTGTAATGTTTATTTTTCCATCCCTATTGATTACGTTACAAAGACCTGAACGACGGAAAAACACAAATATCTGCTCGTTTCAAAACTTATATGGCCCCAAAGAAGTTTTTAATTGTGGGTTTTCAATCACAACTTTTTCTGTGGTGTGATTCGTCTGAGATTTCAATCTGCCTTATTTTTTGTATCATGCCCTAAAATGACCTGCAAAAATGGACGGAAGGCACGGATGAAACACATGTATCACGGTGGGCTCCACAGAGAACCAACCATCACTAACCACCTCGGTAGTAGAGGGGTCACTACCGAATCCCAGTCCTTTCAATCAATGACATCCATTCCATTCATAATGTATGGTTATCCATTCATTCGTTGTGACCTTTAAAGTGGACCATTTGAAAAGAAATCCACTTAACGGAAGGACCTCCCACTTACACGATCAAGTGGTGGGGTCCACCACCTTCTAGGTTTGATACTCTGTAGCTTATCGGGGAAAACAAAAAGTGGACATGATTGAAGCTGGGTCGTTTCTAACCTCGCCATCTCGTCCTCATCTTTGAAAAAAAGTGGATATGATGAAACGGTTTCATGCATTGCCAGAGAGTGCGATGGCTCATTCCCAGATTGAAATTGAAAGATCCAAAACGTGTGGGCCCACTTTCGAAAAATACATATAGTTGGCTTCCGCAGTGAACCCTCGGTGGTGGACCATGATGTATGTGTTTTATCCACGCTGTCCATCCATTTTATCATCTCATTTTAGGGCATCATCTTAAAGTGATGCAGATGATCCAAAGCTCAAGTGAACCCCACTCCAAGAAATAATGGGGATTGATTTATTTTTTTTATGTTTTCTCTTCATCTGAGATTACGGCGTGTTATGAACAGGGTGGATGGCAAATAAACATTGAGGTGGGTCCTAGGAAAGTTTCAATAACTATCTATGTTCACGCAATTCATCTACTTTATTGTCTCATTACAGGACACGAGCCCAAACCTTAAAAAGATTCAAATCTCAGGTGGACCACACCATTAAAAACAGTAATGAATGACCATTGAAAACTTTACAAAAGTCTCTCCTTGCATTTTCCCTTCATCCAGTCTTCTTGGTCGTTGTTAACATCCAACATAAACATTACAAAAACCTTACGATGGGTCCTTCAAAAATTTTAATGGTGAGTCAATCAATCACCATTGTTTCCTCTAGCATGGTACACCCGAGATTTGAATATGCTCAATTTTTGGGACCACTTCTGATGCGATGATCACATTGTTTTCAACACAAAATTCTCATCACTTTCGACATCGATAATCACATTGCAACCTTTTTTATATGCAGTGTACCTAATTTAAAAGATATTGTGTCATTGTAAAGTTATCTCTATCTTTGGCATGTATAATAGATTCCTCATATTCACAATGGTGGCTTGCAATTCACTATTATTGGTGGGTACTCTGTAAAAATAGGAGTTGTTTCGTACAAAGATCACAGGCGGTTGACCATCACCTTGGGCTTGGGGGCGCAAAATTAGTGCATCTGCAATATGGTTGAGGGTTATCTACAGCCCTTGCGTGGTCAATTGACTCTCTTAGTGGAAAGCTTCCATTTTTTTTCAAAAGATAATGACTCAATGTATCACTGTCCACAGGATTTTGATTCATACCTTTATTGTTTGTCATCGGCCCGACGGGAGTTATTACTCTAATACCAATTGACAAAGAGATGAACGTGATGAGGTCATAATCATCTTCTTCAAGGATAACTACTCCAAAACCAATAAGCTTATCTGGACTCCTCGCAGAGACTTCTTGAATCCACAAAAAAAAAGCAAGAAAATAGAAATAATGTTCATGAAAATTTTTAAATTTATTGATAAATGAAATAAATGAGTTTACGACCCTTTACATAGAGATACCAAGACATGGAAGAAGTTTAAGAAATAAACTACAATCGAAACTCCCTAAAATTTGTAACTTACTATAAATAGTAAAATTACTATTTACAGTAAGTATTTTATTTGGCTAAACCATGCTATTCTCCTAACATTTCTAAACACTTTTCATGTTAGACACAACTCCTAAAGCCTAACAGATGAAAAGTTAGGATCAAACAAAAACTTATTAAAAATAGAAAAAATGCAAATAAACAGAAAATTTAACAGCCGATCTGATGGGATCTCACAAATTTGGCATAGACAACTCGGCTATGCCAGGTTAGTAGTAGCTCATCCTACCCCAAAATCATATATGATATGTCTAGTAAAGTATTTTGGTTTGCAAGATATGCCTGTTGTAAGGTTTTTACTGTATTAATGATTTCTGCCTCCGATTAAGCCTTCTCATATCTATCTTCGACATAAAAGTGTCTGTGACCCGCTCTACATCCACTACCTAAAATAGGCTAGAGAAATAGATGTCTAGCATCCATATACAACAAATCGTCAAGGTGGGGCCCATAGTAAGGGTAACTCCCATTAAACCATTACCCTGGGAATACATAATCGGCCTCTTGCACTCCATTTATGTATAAAGCGACGTCACGAGTGTAAAGACTCTTCAGCCACTCGGTCAGGTAGCTGGACGTAACTGTTGAAGAATTAAGGCCTATTTAACACAAGGAAAACGAGAATATAAATTTCAAAGATTCGGATTCTTTTGAAAATTCCAAAGACCAATAATTGAGGGGGAAGTCACAAATCTAGAAATGGATTGCATCTTGCCTTTGTCTGGACGTATTAAATGGCATGCCTACCTTGATGCAGGGGTTTTATCTGCACCATTCATCTTTTTTTTTAAAATATTATTTTAGAATATGAATTTAAAACTTTAATAGGTCTAACGCGCATGAAGACTGCACCATAAGGAGTGGTGATAATCAAAATCACTATATTAAATTAGCTTAATGTGAAAATCTCATAAATATGGTTGTGGATAAGATATAAAAATGTAGGATCTGGATGACTTACCTAATTGGGATATCATAGATAAATAAGTAAAAGACCATAAACCAATGATATGATCAATAGATGAGACTCAAGCTTATACGATGATATAAAATCGGAGACCAACAATCTTTTATATATATATATATATATATATATATATATATATATATATATGAGAAATTTCCAACTGTACGACCAGTATATGGCCCATTCCAAGACAAAGCCCACCCTATTTTACTTTACAAGAATACTCCCCAAGTATACGGATACCTTGCAAAAGGTCAAAAATGCCTTTGCTTTTTCCTTCAAGCGGATTGGCTGGTGCTCGAGGACGAGCGCTGACACTCCTCGAACTTCGAATTGTACGAACGGTTCAAAGGAGTTTAACGTTACATGGGCCAGTTATGTATTTATTATATCCATAACGTTCATTCATATTTTGAGATCATTTCAGAGCATTATCCAAAAAAAAAAAAAAAATCATATCCAAAGATCAACTAGACCACGCCACATAGCATCACAAAATTGATTTTCACCGTTGAAACTTTTGTAGGGCCCACCATAACATTTATTTTCCATCGAATCTATTATAAGGTCAAAAGACCTGGATGAAGAGGAAAAAAAAATTTCATAATGATCCAAAACTTCCATGACCTCTAAAAGGGTTTCAACGGTATACGTTCAATTCCCAACTGCTTTTTACAGTGTGGTCCACTTGATAGTTAGATGTATCTTATTTTTCATCCCAAGCTTTAATATGAGCTCTCCAAATAGATGGACGGTTTGGATATAACACAAACCTCATGATGGGACCCACACAAATTTCAAAAAAAAAAAATCGTAAACTACCGCGACGGCAGTCTGGCTGATTTTTTTATTTATTTTTATTTTTTTATTTTGGGGAGAACTTTTTCTCCATTACATTTTTCTCAAATACATAATTATGTAAATATGTATATATAAGTATATAAAAATATTTTTCTATCTCTTAATTCATTTCTTTGTCTATTTATTTAACAAGCATATCTCCTAAACTAAAATGAGTTACATAACATACTATATGATTTTGGGGTAGGAGAAGTTAATTTAACCAACCAATATAGTAATTTTCCGAGATTACATCGGGTCGATGGTTAAAAATCCACTTCACGGTCAATTCACTTCACTTCACGGCCATTTGCATACACTTCGCGGTCAATTCACTTCACTTCACCGTCATTTCCCTGCATTTCACGATCATTCCCGGCGATTCCATGTTGATTCACGGTCAATTCGATGCACTTTACAGTTAATTCACTTCACTTCACGGCCATTTCCATGCACTTCACGGTCAATTCACTTAACTTCACCATCATTTCCATACATTTCACGGTCATTCCCGAAAATTTCGTGTTCATTCAAGGTCAATTCGATGCACTTCACGGTCAATTCACTTCACGGCCATTTCCACGCACCTCGCGGTCATTTCACTTCCCTTCACCGTCATTTCCATGCATTTCACGGTAATTCCTATCGATTTCGTGTTCATTCACGGTCAATTCAACGCACTTCATGGTCAATTCACTTCACTTCATGGCCATTTCTACGCACTTCGCGGTTAATTCACTTCACTTCACCATCATTTCCATGCATTTTACGGTCATTCCCAGCGATGCCGTGTTCATTCACGGTCAATTCGACGCACTTTACAGTCAATTTACTTCACTTCACGGCCATTTCCACTCACTTCGCGGTCAATTAACTTCACTTCACCGTCATTTCCATGCATTTCACGATCATTCCTAGCGATTCCGTATTCATTCACGTTCAATTCGACACACTTCACGGTCAATTCACTTCACTTCATGGCCATTTCCACGCACTTTGCGGTCATTTCACTTCACTTCACCGTCATTTCCGTGCATTTCACAATCATTCCTAGCGATTTCGTGTTCATTCACGGTCAATTTGACGCACTTCACGGTCAATTCACTTCACTTCATGACCATTTCCATGCACTTCGCAGTCAATTCACTTCACTTCACCGTCATTTCCATGCATTTCACGGTCATTCCTAGCGATTCCATGTTCATTCACGGTCAATTCGACGCACTTCACAGTCAATTCACTTCACTTCACGGCCATTTTCACGCACCTCGCGGTCAATTCACTTCACTTCACCGTCATTTACATGCATTTTACGGTCATTCCTAGCGATTCCATGTTCATTCATGGTCAATTCGTCACACTTTACGGTCAATTCACTTCACTTCACAGCCATTTCCACACACTTCACAGTCATTTCACTTCACTTCACCATCATTTCCATGCATTTCACGGTCATTCCTAGCGATTCCGTGTTCATTCACGGTCAATTCAACGAACTTCACGGTCAATTCACTTCACTTCACTGCCATTTCCACGCACTTCGCAGTCATTTCACTTCACTTCACCGTCATTTCCATGCATTTCATGGTCATTAATAGCAATTCTGTGTTCATTCATGGTCAATTGAACACACTTCACGGTCAATTCACTTCACTTCACGGCCATTTCCATGCACTTTGTGGTCAATTCACTTAACTTCACCATCATTTCCATGCATTTCACGGTCATTCCCAGCGACTCCGTGTTCATTCATGGTCAATTCGACGCACTTCACGGTCAATTCACTTCACTTCATGGTCTTCTCCACGCACTTTGCGGTCATTTCACTTCACTTCACCGTCATTTCCATGCATTTCACGGTCATTCCTAGAGATTCCGTGTTCATTCACGGTCAATTTGACGCATTTCACGGTCAATTCACTTCACTTCACGGCCATTTCCACAACTTATAACCTAAACCCGAACCCATTCTCAAATCCCAAAACCTATAACCTAAACCAAAATCAAAACCTATAACCTAAACCTGAACCCATTTTCAAATCCAAAAACCTATAACCTAAACCTAAACCATTAACCTATAACATAAATCAAAACATATAACCAAAACCAAAACCAAAACCTATAACCTAAACCCGAATCCATTATCAAATCTCAAAACCTATAACCTAAACCAAAACCAAAACCTATAACCTAAATCCGAACCCATTATTAAATCCCAAAACTTATAACCTAAACCGAAACCAAAACCTATAACCTAAACTCGAACCCATTCTCAAATCCCAAAACCCAAACCCAAACCTAAACCTAAACGTAAAACCTAAAACCTAAACCTAAACCTATAACATAAACTCAAATCCTTAAACCTAATCCTATAACCTAAACTCAAATCCCTAAACCTTAACAAATAACCTAACATAAACCTATACGTATAACCTAAAACTATTCTCAAATCCCAAAACCTATAACTTAAACCTAACCTTTCCCTAAACCTATAACTTAAACTCAATTCCCTAAACCTAAACCTAGACCTAAACCTTAGCCTAAACCTAAACTCAAATCCCTAAACCTTAACCTATAACCTAACATAAACATATACTTATAACCTAAAACTATTCGCAAATCCCAAAACCTATAACCAAAACCTAACCTTTCCCTAAACATATAACCAAAACTCAATTATCTAAAGCTAAACCTACACCTAATCCTAATCTCAACTCCCTAACCTAAACCTAAACCTAAACTTGAAAACTCAAACTTAAACCCAATATCAAACGTGAACCCGATTTCCTAAACCTAAACCATAACTCATTCTTAAATCCAAAAACCTATAACCTAAACCCCAAATCCAAAACCTATAACCTAAACTCGAATCCATTCTCAAATCCCAAAACCTATAACCTAAACCAAAACCAAAACCTATAACCAAAACCCGAACCCATTCTCAAATCCCAAAACCTATAACCTAAACCAAAACCAAAACCAATAACCTAAACCAAAACTAAAACCTATAACCTAAACCCAAACCTATTCTCAAATCTCAAAACCTATAACCTAAACTTAAACCAAAACCTTAACCTAAACTTATAACCTATAATCTAAACCAAAACCAAAACCAAAACCAAAACCAAAACTTATAACCTAAACCCGAACCCATTCTCAAATCTCAAAACCTAAACCAAAACCAAAACCCATAACCTAAACCTGAACCCATTCTCAAATCCCAAAAGCTATAACCTAAACCAAAACCTATAACCTAAACCTAAACCAAAACCTATAGCCTAAACCCGAACCCATTCTCAAATCCAAAAACCTATAACCTAAACCTAAACCGTTAACCTATAACCTAAACCGAAACCAAAACCTATAACCTAAACCCGAACCCATTCTCAAATCCCAAAACCCAAACCATGAAATGAACACGGAATCGCTGGGAATGACCATGAAATGCATGGAAATGACAATGAAGTGAAGTGAAATGACTGCGAAGTGCGTGGAAATGGCCGTGAAGTGAAGTGAATTGACCGTGAAGTGCGTCGAATTGACCGTGAATGAACACGGAATCGCTAGGAATGACCGTGAAATGCATGGAAATGACGGTGAAGTGAAGTGAAATGACCGCGAAGTGCGTGGAAATGGCCGTGAAGTAAAGTGAATTGACCGTGAATGAACACGGCATCGCCGGGAATGACCGTGAAATGCATGGAAATGATGGTGAAGTTAAGTGAATTGACTGCGAAGTGCGTGAAAATGGCCGTGAAGTGGAGTGAATTGACCGTGAAGTGCGTCAAATTGACCGTGAATGAATACGGAATCGCTAGGAATGACCGTAAAATGCATGGAAATGATGGTGAAGTGAAGTAAAATGACCGCCAAGTGCGTGGAAATGGCTGTGAAGTGAAGTGAATTGATCGTGAAGTGTGATGAATTGACCGTGAATGAACACGGAATCGCTAGGAATGACTATGAAATGCATGAAAATGACGGTGAAGTGAAGTGAATTGACCGCGAAGTGCCTGGAAATGGCCGTGAAGTGAAGTGAATTAACCGTGAAGTGCATCGAATTGTCCGTGAATGAACACGAAATCGCTAGGAATGACCGTGAAATGCAGGGAAATGATGGTGAAGTGAAGTGAATTGATAGCGAAGTGTGTGAAAATGACTGTAAAGTGAAGTGAATTGATCGTGAAGTGGGTCAAATTGACCGTGAATGAACACGGAATCGCTAAGAATGACCGTGAAATGCATGAAAATGACGGTGAAGTGAAGTGAAATGACCGCGAAGTGCATGGAAATGGCCGTGAAGTGAAGTGAATTGACCGTGAAGTGTGTCGAATTGACTGTGAATGAACAAAGATTTGCTAGGAATGACCATGAAATGCATGGAAATGACGGTAAAGTGAAGTGAAATGACCGCGAAGTGTGTGAAAATGGCCGTGAAGTGAATTGACCGTGAAGTGCGTCGAATTGACTGTGAATGAACACGGAATCGCTAGGAATGATCGTGAAATGCATGGAAATGACGGTGAAGTGAAGTGAATTGACCACGAAGTGCGCGGAAATGGCCGTGAAGTGAAGTGAATTAAACGTGAAGTGCGATAAATTGACCGTGAATGAACACGGAATCGTTAGGAATGATCGTGAAATACATGGAAATGATGGTGAAGTGAAGTGAATTGACCGTGAAGTGCCTTGAAATGGCCATGAAGTGAAGTGAGTTGACCGTGTAATGCATCGAATTGACCGTGAATGAACACGGAATCACTAGGAATGACCGTGAAATGCATGGAAATAATGGTAAAGTGAAGTGAATTGACCGCGAAGTGCGTGGAATTGGCCGTGAAGTGAAGTGAATTGACCGTGAATGAACACGGAATCGCTAGGAATGACTGTGAAATGCATAGAAATGACGATGAAATGAAGTAAAATGACCGCGAAGTGCATGGAAATGGTCGTGAAGTGAAGTGAATTGACCGTGAAGTGCGTTGAATTGACTGTGAATGAACACGAAATCGCTAGGAATGACCGTGAAATTCATGGAAATGATGGTGAAGTGAAGTGAAATGACCGCGAAGTGCATGGAAATGGCCGTGAAGTGAAGTGCGTCGAATTGACCATGAATGAACACGAAATCGCTACGAATGACCGTGAAATGCATGGATATGACAGTGAAGTGAAGTGAATTGACCACGAAGTGCGTGGAAATGGCCATGAAGTGAAGTGAATTGACCGTGAAGTGCGTTGAATTGACCTTGAATGAACACAGAATCGCCGGGAATGACCGTGAAATGCATGGAAATGACAGTGACGTTAAGTGAATTGACCGCGAAGTGTGTGGAAATGGTTGTGAGTGAAGTGAATTGACGGTGAAGTACGTCGAATTGACCATGAATCAACACGGAATCACCGGGAATGACCGTGAAATGCATCGAAATGACGGTGAAGTGAATTGACAGCGAAGTGCGTGCAAATGGTCATGAAGTGAAGTGAATTGACCGTGAAGTGGATTTTTAACCATCGACCCGATGGAATCTCAGAAAATTACTATCTTGGTTGGTTAAATTAGCTTCTCCTACCTTAAAATCATATCTGGTACGTTATGTAACTCATTCTAGTTTAAGAGATATGCTTATTAAATAAATAGACAAAAAAATGATTTAAGAGATAGAAAAATATTTTTAAATACTTATATATACATATTCACATAATTATGTATTTATATAATTATGTATTTGAGAAAAATATAAGGGAGAAAAAGTTCTCCCCATTAAAAATAATTAAAAACAATATTTGCTAGACTGCCGGCAATAGTAGTCTATTTGTTTTTTTTTTGTGTTTTTGTGGGTCCCATCATGAGGTCTCTGTTATATCCAAACCGTCCATATATTTGGAGAGCTCATATTAAGGCTTGGGACGAAAAATAAGATAGATCTAACTATCAAGTGGACCATACTGTAAAAGGCAGTTGGAAATTTAACGTATATCATTCAAACCCTTTTATTGGTCACGGAAGTTTTGGATCATTACGAAATTTGTTTTTCCTCTTCATCCAGGTCTTCGTGACCTTATTAGTAGATTGGATGGAAAATAAATGTTGTGGTGGGCCTTACAAAAGTTTCAATAGTGATAATCAATTTTCTGCTGCTCTTTATGGTGTGGTCCAGTTGATCTTTGGATATGGATTGTTTTTTTGGATACTGCTCGGAAATGATCTCAAAATATGGATTAACGTTGTGGATATAATAAATACATAAATGCTGGGTCCATGTAACGTTGATCTCCTTTGAACCGTTCGTACAACTCAGAAATCGAGGAGCGTCAGCGCTCGTCTTCTAGCACCAGTCGATCCGTTGAGGGAAAAAGCAGGGGCATTTTAAACCTTTTGCAAAGCGTCCGTAAACCTGAGGGGTATTCTTTAAAAGTAAAATGGGATGAGCTTCGTCTCGGGATGGCCATATACTGGTCGTATAGTTGGAAATTTCTCTCTCGATATATATATATATATATATATATATATATATATATATACTTTGGAGATGAGAGTTTGAAACCCACTGCAACTCTCTCTTAAATCTCCACACTGTATTATGCTAGTCAAACACAAATACCACTGCATATCATAGCATCTCAAGCTATAGCATACCACTGCATATGAAGCTATAGCACTCCAAGCTATAGCACTCTAACCTCGGATACCTTGCGTAATTCACATTGAAGTGGGGTTCATTGGTTTAACCGATTATATAGTCTAACTGTTATGTCAATCTAAACTATTAATCAATAAAGCTCACTTTATAAAGTTCTCACACACTATTGAAATATTCCTAAGAACCACCTTTATGTTTATTTGCCATGAGACTCGTTCATACGATGGTAAAATCTCAGATGAAGGGAAAACACAAATATTATATTAATCTCTAGTGCTCTCACAAGAAAATTTTAATCGTGGGAATTCAATTCCCACCATGTGGTCAAATTGAGACTTAAATCTACCTCATTTTTTAGTCATATTTTAAAATGATGTGAAAATTTAGATGGATGATGCTTATACATCACAGTGGCCCCACAGATCTTTATCCAAATAGATTGAAATCGGATTGCGAGTTACTGAAGCTTCCATCGTACTGAGAAAACTCAGTTGGGCCTATTGTGAATGTGTGTGCGTTATCCATGTCGTTCATCCATTTTTTCAACTCATTTTAATGGTTTGAAGTATGCCCAAAGCTCAGGTGGACCACACCATAGAAAACAGTGGGAATAATGACTTCTCCCATTGAAACCTTGGTAGGGCCCACAGTGATGTTTATTTGTCATCCAACCTGTTCACGAGATCACACAGACATGAATGAAGGGAAAACACAAACAACAGATTAATTCAAAACTTCCATAGCCCCTAAAAAATTTTCAATAGTGAAATTTCAATTCACACTGTTTCACATGGTGAGGCCGACTTAGGATTTGGATATACTTCGTTTTTGGTTTAGAGTTCTCAAATTATTTTTCAAAATGGATGAACGGAGTCGATAAAATATGAAAATCATGATGGACCAACAGAGTTTACTCGGTACGCTTAGCTTGTTGAATTACTCAATACGCAATCCGCGTCCGGATAGACTGTCCAGCCTCCAGGACACAAACTTAGGTGCAATTATCGTAGTTTCAGAACATTTACTCCAATGGAAGCGGATTGCATCTGCCCTACGGACGTGGATTGCGTGGAACCTGCCCTCTATGAATGGGAAACGGATTGGCTACTCCCCTTGCCACCAGCCCGGCGGTCGGGGTAGGTGCTTTGTAGGGCCCACCATGATGTATGTGTTTCATCCATTCCGTTCATCCATTTTTAAAAATCATTTTAGGGCTTTTTCTCAGAAATTATAGGGATATAAATCTCGAGTGGACCACACCATATGAAAACAATAATGATTGGATATCCACCATTAAAATTCACCTAAGGCCGACTGTACTGCTTATTTGACATCCAATCTGTTGATTAGGTCATACAGACCTAAATGAAGGGAAAAAAACAAAGACCAGCTTGATCCAATGCTTTTATGGCCGTCAAAAGATTTTTAATGGTCAATGTTAATTATTACTGCTTCCTGTAATGTGGTCCACTTCAGATTGGGATATAACTCATTTTTTTGTCTCAAATCATAAAATGATCTAGAAAAATTGATGGACGGCATGGATGAAACACATACATTATGGTGGGGCCCACAGAGTATAGATGACCAGGCATTGGCCGGTGGCAGGGGTAGTAGCCAATCCGTCTTCCTATGAATGGGCACATCATGTAGGGCCAGAGTGATGTATTTTCTAAAATCATTTTAAGGAATAAGGCTAAAATTGACTCAGATCCCATACTCAAGTGGACCACACCAAATATTCATCTTAGGTGCATTTAGTGCACTGCAAGCTTAGTATTTAATGGATTTCTTTCACTCACATCTTAAAATAACACAAGAAAATGATGGCTGGCGTGGATAAACATACACATGATTGTTAGCCCCCGTACAAATGCACCTTTTAGTGGCTAGAGACCGGTTGGGTAGGAGGCAATCCGCATACTACCCTGACTAGGTTTTATTTACTCAATCCATCCATTTTTCTATATCATTTTAATATATTGACCCAAAAATAATGCATATTCAAGTCCCAAGTAGACCACACAGTTGGGATTGAACTCCTACCATTAAAAACTTCACATGAGCCTCATAAGATTTGGATTAATCTTATTGTGTTTTCCTTTCATCAATGTCTATATGAACTCATCAATAGATTAGATGGCAAATAAACATCACCATAGCCCCTTGAGAAGATTTCAATCCTAATAAATTTTAGCCTCTAGATTGGCAAAATCTTTAGCTGTTATTGCTTTTAAGAAAATCTCTTATCTGATAGATTTGCCAAGTCTTTAGCCTGTTTGGGAGACAAATTTGCACCAAATCATGAATTTTTTAAGTACATGGATTCAAGAAATTCAAGAATTTACAAATCCCTAACAAAATACAAACAAAGAATGGTGAAAGTGTATGAATTTCACAAATTATTACCCTAAGTGCTGCACCTCAGATAGAAAAAAGATGTGATGTTGTGGTATGAGGACTGCGAAAACTACATAACACTCTTCTTTTCATGAAATTGATCATAAACACAGGAACTAAAGACCAATGATCCATGTTATTGATTAGGTGGGTTCCATCACGAATATGGAATCTAAAAGGTCTCCCATACGAATAGGGCGATTTTTTGATAAATGATGACATACAACGTTGCATCTCCTTTAAAATAGTGGGCCACACCATGAATATCACCAGGAGCAAAATTCTAAACAACCCATTCATTGAGTAGGGCCACAAACACACGTTGAGTCAGTATCAGTTGTTCAGTGATTTTGATGGTGTAGATCATGTGATCAATGGACCATCCTAAGTTTTCTCTTGGGTTATCTTTACTATGCACCCCACCATTTGCATGGCTCAGATGTTATTAACTAGTGACAAGTTGGCAGGAAACAAATGATTGTGCGTGTTGGATGGGAACCTTTCAAAAAAAAAACATAAAATTATTAATAATCCTGAAAGGTTAAAAGATAAAAAATGATGAGGAAGACGAGGGTAAGAGGAAAAAATGAAAAAGAAACTAGTCAAGAGGGAAAAGGACAACTTGCCTAAGGAAGACGTAATTTATTTACCATGGGTTTTCTCTCCTACAAATTGACGTAGGGATGAACGTGATGAGGTCAATCACCGTCTTTCTCGGATAACTACTCCGAATTCACAGAGCTTCTCTGGACTCCTCACAGAGATTTCTTGAATCCACGAGGAAAGAAAGTAAGAGAATAGGAATAAACTCTAATAAAATTTGAAATTAATTGCTGAATGAATAAAAATGAGTTTACATCCTTTTAAATAAGGGAACCAAGCAATAGGAAAGAAATCAAACTCAAACTACAACTAAAACTCCTAGAATCTGCGACTTACTATTTATAGACGGTCGTGATGTCTACTAGTGCGCAAGCTTTTCGACCAAAAATAGTAAGTGTCCTATTTGGCTTCACCAAACCGTTCTCCTAATTATTCTAAACACTTTTCATTTTGGATACAAATCCTAAAGCCCAACGGATGAAGAGCTATAAGCAAACTAAAACTTACTATTTATAGTAAAAACGAAATTAAAACGGGAAATGACCGTCGATCAGGGGGCTTCTCGCAAATCCGGGCTCGCAACCCAGCGTAGCAGGGTTGGTTGGCTAAAGTAGCTCGTTCTACCCCAAAATCATATATTTTACGTCAGATAATTTATTCTGGATTATGAGATACGCCCGATCTAAGGTCTGATGGTCCGGATCACTTCTGTCGTCGACCGTGCCTTTTCTGATCCATCTTGGCCATGAAATTGTCCGCGACCCGCTCTACATCACAAATCATACAATTTCTTTCCTAGAGAATATATTATGGATTCATTCGACACATGATAGAACACCGTATCATCTAACTATCCTCGAATCGTTCCGATAGCCTTCCTATTTAACCTCTTACATTTGTCTTTTGTCATGGTTTCAAACTTTTCTCCTTCAATTAGTGTATACAACTCTTCATTATAATAAATCACATTTAATTTTCACATTGGACTGCTATATTAATCAATTACTTTTATTAAGACTAATCATGCTTATTGTAGAAAATTCCATCTTGATTTATATAACACAAAGCCCTAATAAACAATTAAAGCTTTAATACCCCTTGTGTTGAGAAGATGCATCGTGAATTCTTTCCTTCTAATAAACATGGTGCATTGTTTTACAAACTTAACTACAAAATCATAACATGCTTAAAATTATTATTATTTTTTAAAAAAATACAAGATAAAGAGAGAAAGTATTGCACACTGATTTTACATAGAAAACATTCTTATCCGAGAAGGGAAAACAACAGCCGAGAATAATCCCTTGTACAATGTTTAAATATCATAAGCTTTCTCTTAAGCCTCACTCCATGATCTTATTCCCATGTATATAAAAACCATATTTCTAGAGTCTCTCTTGATGCAAGAGAAAAAATAACTCTTTTAATTTTATTTTTTCTTCTTTTTCTTCTCCCCCCCTCTCTCTCTCTCACACACACACAACTCTTTCTACAACTCTTTCACTCTTCTTAGGTAGGAACCTTCTACACATGTAAACACACACACATATATGTAGTGTTGGGAGAAGATTCCCTTCTCAACCATACACACAAAAAAATGATCAAAAGAAAAATGAGAAAAATGCAAACCACAATATAAAGATTTATGGATTCCTTTTTAATATATTGACAAATTTCTTACCATACATGCACAAAATCAAGACTTACACAAAATCTGTAATTAGATTATTTTTAGAACTCAATCAAATTAGTCAACTTGGCTTATGTATATTTTTCCATACATAGCTCATTGTACATCATTTATTTGTAAAGCTCAATACAAAATATATAACAATTCAATCAAATATTTCTCTCCCTCTTCCATCTTTACATAGTATCAGAGATTAAAAAGATCAACCCATTCTGCCATAGCCGACAACAACACTTCACCCATCCTCTCCTCTTATGTTCTTCACCCCTCAGATTCTCCTAGTTTAATTCTCGTCAATAGCCTTCTCACAGGCGACAACTATCCCAAATGGCAAAAAAGTCATGACAAGAATCCTTAATGCTAAAAACAAACTTAGTTTTATCAACGGCATCCTCACACCCCCTAAACTGACCAAACCAGAATACACTCAGTGGAACCAAATGAAGGATATGGTCCTTACCTGGATCCTCAACTCCATCAGTCCTTCCCTCGCCAATTTCCTCGAATATCATACAGATCCCCGTGATATCTGGCTCGACCTCTCTTCCCATTTCTATCATGGAAACAATGCCCTCATCTATCACCTAAAATGAGCCCTCTCCTCCCTTCAACCATCATCCTCCGAAACAATGGCAATGGCTACTCACATCACTGCTCGCCCATGACCCCCTCTGAAGTGCACAACATGTGGCAAAGATGGCCACACTCGTGAACGTTGCTGGACCATCATCGGGTACCCACCAGGCCGAGAGCCTCACACCAATAAATTGCGGCCGTCCATCTTAGGGCAACCTCTGTCGACTGCGAATCTAATCTCTCTCACTCCATCCACTTCAAGTCCGGTCCCTGGATTGTCACCGAAGCTGTATCAGAAGTTTCTTAGCCTCCTCACACCGTCGTAACCTCCGAATGATCCATCTCCTACAAATTTCACTGGTAACCTCTTCTCCCTATCTAATTTCTCCTTCAATCGGCACCTCCATTGGGTGGTGGACAGTGGTGCGAGCCACCACATTTGCCACCAACACGATGCTTTTGCCGATTTGAAGCCCCTTGCCTCCCCTCACCACATTTGGCTTCCAACAGGACAAAATATCCTAGCTGAAGGGCTGGGTTCTTGTATTCTCTCTCATTCTCTTAAATTAAAACATGTTTTCTATGTTCCACTTTTGTCCTTCAATTTATTCTTAGTTTTTCAAATTGCCCTTCATAATTCTTGTGTTATCTCTTTTTCCTCTAACACTTGTTTATTTCAGGACCCTCAATCGATGAAGCTGATTGGAGCGGGTGATCTATGCAATAGGCTCTACATGTACCGCCCCAACCTTCCCATCATTTTTGCTGCTCAATCTACTGCTAATAAGACCCTATAGCATTAACGTCTAGGACATCCCTTCAGTTTTACTAGTTCCAGTATTTTTAATTCTCCTTGTACTCTTTCTAAATGTGATGTTTATGCTCGTTTTAAGCATATAAGATTACCTTTTTTCATTTATGTTAATAAAAGTGATTCTCGTTTTAATCGTATCTTTTGTGATATTTGGGGTGGTTATCGCACCGCATCTTTATGTGGTGCTCATTATTTTCTCACAATTGTTGATGATTTTTCTCACACTACATCGGTATATCTTATGCGTTTTAAATCTGAGGCTTACACTCATTTAACGTACTTCTTCGCTCTTGTCCACAATCAGTTTAACACCACAATCAAAATTATTAGAACTGATAATGGATAATAATTTCTTTCCAATCAATTTCAAACATACCTACACAATCACGGTATCATTCATGAACGTACCTGTGTTGAAACTTCTCAACAAAATGGCAAACACCAGCACCTTCAAAATGTTGTCCGCAGTCTTCGTTTTCAAGCACACTTACCTTTACCTTTTTGGGGTGATTGTGTCCTCATCGTAGCCTACCTCATTAATCACACCCCTAGTCGTACTCTCCAAAATAAATCACATTTTGAAATTCTGTTCAATAAACCTCCAAACTATGATCATCTTCAGGTATTCAGATGTCTTTGTTATGTACAAACTCTTAGCGCTTACCGCGACAAATTTTCTCCTCGTGTTATTAAATGTGTCTTTCTTGGCTACCCAAGCATACATAAAGCCTATAAGCTCTACAACCTCAATACTCAATCCGTCTTCTACTCTCGAGATGTCACCTTCCACGAACAAACATTCCCTGTCTGAAATCTTCCTGACATTCCTTCTCTTCCCGCTCCTATCATTCCTCTTCCTGTCATTGAATCTATTATGTCTCCTTCTCCTAATCCCCCGACCTCTCTTAACTCTCCCAACTCCCCTGACTCTCCTGATTCCTCGACCCCCAAGACCTTATCAAACACATCTCTACCAACTCCTTGATGGGTTTTTTGACCCATCGTCCTTTCGCAACTGGGATGCGCAAGTCCTTTCGTAACTAGGATGCGGAAAGGAGTTTCCTAAAACTATAAAAAGGGATCCCTAGGGTTTTTCTAGGGTATGTTGTGTGAAGAAAAAGCACAAGAGGGTTTTCTAAAGGGTTTAGGGATATCAAAGGTGAGAGAGTGAGAGAAAAGAGAGAGAGGAAGCTTGTAGAAGGGAGCCGTCATCTCAGCGCTTCTACGTCCTCGTGATCGGTGAGATCTCTGTTTTTCCTTTATTCTCTTATTGTTTATCCACTCCTGCATGAGTGAAGAAGGTTGTATCTTTCTACTTCATAGTGGATTGTTGATCTGGACGAGGTCCCGTGGTTTTTACCTCTTTGAGGGTTTTCCACGTAAAAATCTCTTATGTGGTGTGTGATTGTGCTTTGATTGATTTTCATTGCATTGTTATTTCATAATTCTAATTTGTTCTGGAGGGCTAGATCCTAAGGTTTTGTGCAAGGCCCCCAACAAAGTGGTATCAGCGCGCTAAGTTCATTGAATGGGTAGGATCGGTTTGGAATTATGGAAGGTGGCTCATCAAGGATGATCAGCCTCAATGGTTCCAACTGGACCATATGAAAGGCTAAGATGGAGGACTTTCTTTATTGCAAGGATCTATATTCTCCAATCTTAGGCATATCAGCAAAATCTAAGGATATGTCTGATGATGATTGGAAGAAGTTGGACCGGAAGGCGGTGGGGTTTATTAGACAATGGTTGGATGATTCTGTATTCCACCATGTGTCTATGAAAACCTCAGCCGCTAGCTTATGAATGAAACTACAAGGGCTGTATGAGAGGAAGACAGCCGGTAATAAAAAATTTCTGATAAGGCGACTTGTGAATCTGAAGTTCAAGGATGGTGGTTCTATGGCCGAGCACATGAATGAGGTCAGCAATATAGTGAACCAACTCTCCTCTATGAAGATGGTCCTGGATGATGAATTGCAGGCTTTACTATTGCTTAATTCGTTACCTGATAGTTAGGAGACATTGGTGGTGTCTCTAAGTAACTCCGCGCCAGACGAAAAGATATCCATGGAACAGGTTACTAGTTGTCTCTTCAATGAAGAGACAAGGAGGAAGTCTCAGGGGTCTACTCAGCAAGAGGCACTTGTGACACAGGAACGGGGGAGAGGAAAAAACAGGAAGGGCGGGAAGGCCCGAGATAAATCAAGAGGCAAGTCGAGTACCAGAAAAGATGTTAAATGCTGGAATTGTGGTAAGAAAGGCCACTATAAGCATGAATGTCGTAAGGCTAAAAATGACAAGAAAGGGAAAGGATAGGAGAAGGAAGATGAATCTAATTCTATTGCGGTCGCTTCAGATGACGATGTTGTTATTATTCTTTCCACAGATCACGATGTATGTCTCACGGCTACGAGTTAGGACACCGACTGGGTGATTGACTCAGGAGCTTCTTCTCATGTAACTCCACGCAGGGATTTCTTCACAAGCTATAAGTTAGGTGACTATGGGACCGTGAAGATGGAAAATTCTGGCATATCGAAGATCGTGGGAGTTGGTGATATTTATGTGAAGACTGATGTGTGCTGCACATTGGTTCTCAGGGATGTGAGGTATATCCCAGACCTTCGCCTCAACTTGATGTCGACGGGAAGGTTGGATGATGATGGCTATGAAAGCCGGTGTGCTGGTGGGCGCTGGAAGCTCATCAAGGGTTCGTTGATCGCAGCCAGAGGAAAGAAGTGTTGCACCCTATACAAGGCAAGTGTCAGTGTATGCAAGGGTGGGTTGAACGCAGTGGAAGATTCAGCTATTGACATGTGGCACAGGCGTCTAGGCCACATGAGTGAAAAAGGGCTTCAGCTACTAGCGAGGAAGCGGCTCCTTCCATACGTGACAAGTATACCTCTCAAAACCTGTCTTGATTGTTTATCAGGGAAACAGCATAGAGTTTCATTTGTTAAAACTGTTTCTCATGTTAACAAAGTGTATGCATTAGATTTGGTTTATTCTGATGTGTGTGGTCCTATGAGGACAAAAACCTTGGGTGGGGAATTGTATTTTGTTACTTTTATAGATGATGCATCTAGGAGGGTTTGGGCTTATGCTTTGAAATCCAAGGACGAGGTCTTTGGTGTGTTTAAGTTGTTTCATGCTATGGTCGAGAGAGAGACAGGTAGATCATTAAAGTGCATCCGCACTGATAATGGTGGTGAATACATTTGCGACTTTCACGAGTATTGCAAGTCCCTGGGTATACGGCTGAACAGACGATTCCCAAGACCCCCCAGCATAATGGTGTAGCTGAGCGAATGAATCGCACCATTGTTGAGAGAATCAGATGTATGTTATCTCATGCGAAATTGCCTAAGACGTTCTGGGGAGAAGCAATGCACATAGCGGTGTATCTGATAAACAGGTCTCCATCAGCCCCATTGAATGGAGAAGTGCCTGACAAGTGTTCACTCCCCAAGTGCAGGGTTGTGATGTAGTAATAACTCGGTAAGACCGAGGTCGAATCCCAAGGGGTTGAAACTTATACGTATTCTGAAACTAAGTAGAATTAGAACTAGAATAAGATATAATTTAAATCAAATAGAAATTAAGGGATAATGATGAAAGTATTAATCTAAAATTTATAAAAATCAGAGGAAAGGAGACTAGGGATTCAAAGGATCCACTTGTAGAGATCAGGGAGATCTTATGCTTGCATCAAAAATCATGAAAATTACTAAACTGCCGTTGATATAGTTTCAAAGAGATGAAAGGTATATGAATTAGAATGGATTCCATCACCAAACCATGCCCAAGAGACTATGACAAATAACAAAATTAAACTAATTACCAACCAATCACATATATGAAGGTTGAAAAGGGTACTGACATCCGACCATGCCCAGGAGACTATGGTGAACAACAGTGCTTCCTTACGTCATAAACATGAAAAGAAAAAATATATGCTCAAAGCCATTGCAGACCCATTGTAATTTCAGTCACAACAAACCATTAAAGACTAAAAACATTCCATTTATTACACTAAAATCAATGTCAATTCAGTCTAAATAAAAAGCACAAGCAAGTCACTCCCATCACGCTACAAGCTTCACCTATTAGCCCTATCTAAGAGGTTTAGCCCGACATGAATGGGCTAATCATCTTAAAGAAAAAAAATATAATAAAATAAATAAGAAAGAAAAAAATAAAATCTCTAGACCTCCTCTCTCTCTCTCTTCCTATTCCTCTGTCCACGTCCACAAGCTCCAGCCGTGAATGATTCCCCTCCCAAAAACTCCAGCTCTCCCCCTTCTCTCTCTCTTTTATAGCAGAAGGAGGCCAACTGCTGTTGCTTGAGACGTCACGGAAGACTGGAATGCAAAAATCGTTTGCAGCAGAGTCCTTGCGGAACTCTGCTTCTGCATTTACGCACGACTACACTGGGCTCTTGGTGGGACCCGTCAATGAAGTCGGTGGAGAAATCCATACCATTCATTGATTTTCTCTCAAAAAACCGTTCAGGTATAGGCAATTTTGGATTCAAAACGTTGGATCTCCTGGACGTTTTTTAGCGCCATCCAAACTGTGTCGAATGTTCACTCCCCAAGTGCAGGGTTGTGATGTAGTAATAACTCGGTAAGACCGAGGTCAAATCCCAAGGGACTGAAACTTGTACGTTATCTAAAACTAACTAGAACTAGAACTAGGCTAAGATGAATTTTAAATCAATTAGTAATGGTGGAATACTTGTAGAATAATTAATCTAAAACTTAGGAAACAAATCAGAGATAGGAAACTAGGGATTCAGAGGATCCACTTGTAGAGATCAGGGAGAACTTATGCTTGCATCAAAAATTATGGAAATTACTGAACTGCCGTTGATCTAGTTTTCAAAGAGATGAAAGGAAGATAAATTAGAATGGATTCCATCACCAAACCATGCCCAAAGACTATGAAAAACAACAGAATCAAACTAATTACCACCCAATCACATGTATGTAAGTTAGGAAGGGTACCGTCATCCGACCATGCCCAGGAGACTATAGTGAACAACAGGGCTTCCTGACATCATAAACATTAAAGAGAATGGAAATATTCAAAGCCATTGCAGACCCATTGTAATTTCAGTCACAACAGACCATTAAAAATCTAAAACATTCCCATATTAATTAACTAAAATCAACGTCAATTCATGCATTAAAATTTAAATAAAATCAAATCTCCCATCTCACTACAAGCTTCACCTCTTAGCCCTAGCTAGGAGGATTTAGCCTGCCATGGATGGGCTCAATCCAAATAAATAAAGAGAAAAAGAAAAGAAAAAGAAAAGGGAAAGAAAAAACCAAGCTCCTCTCTCTCTCCTCTGCCCACGTTGAAACCCAAGCTCGAGCCCTCTGTTCTTCCTCCCAAGACCTGAATGAATACTCCCCACGTCCAAAAACCTCCTTTTATAGCTGCTGGAAGGCTGGAGTCAGTGACAGAGTTGTAGCAGGACACGGAGTGCAATTTTCGCAGCCAAGTTCGGTACCATGAAACACGCCACTTTCCTCACTCAAATTCTAAAGAAACATCGTCCCTTAGTGCTTTCTTGGGTCCTTTACATGATAGACGGTTCAGATCTGCCATATGATCAAAGATGGTGGGCCAAAACTGTCCGAAAAAGTCAGTTTTCACGGATGTGCGAAACCTTTCGCACCATTTCACTATTGTGGTCGGTGGACCCCACAGAAGCATTTTCTGGAAAATTCACCCCGTCCATTAGATTCAGAACGAAATTTTAGTCAAGAATGAGTGGTTTTGAATATCCATTGGCGTGTCCCAGAGAAGAAATAACTAAAAGATCAGATTTGAACGCTACCGGGCAGCCCTTTTGTGGCCTCTGTATCTCCCACGTGTGCATGCGTGGGTGAAAAGTGACAACATGGTTTTGTAGTGCTCGCGGCTGTCTACACGATGGACGGTTTGGATTGAGCTTTTGGGGCACGTGTGGGGCCCACAGTCGATCGCAAAAACGGCCAGCGGCCGTGCATTACGCGGTGCGAAAGCGGAATTTTATTCCGCTGTGATGATCGGTGGGGTCCACTTAGCTTCCTTTTCGAAAATCCACACCGTCCATTGGCTTCAGGACGAAAAACCGTCCAGAAATGCTGAGTTTTGGAGCCATTTCAGTGTGGTCCACTTGATCATTGCTTCCGTCGTCCATTCAGCTTCCAATGGCTAAGATTTTGTCATAGATTGCATGGGTTCAAAAGATCACCTAGGTGAGGTTAATATCCATCCTCCGTACATAATGGACGGTCCAGATCGTCTATCCAAATGATGAGTGGGCCCCACTATACGAAACTGGCCAGCCATGTGCGGTCGCTGGAGTTACGCAGAGAAGGAGAAGGAGACGGGTCTCCTTCTTTTGAGTTTAATTCCTAGTCCAGTGCACGTCAAGTGCACTTGCGCACTGTGCACTGGCGCTGCCAGTGCAGTCCAGTCATGATGTATATATGAAATCTGTGTCGTCCATCCGTTTTGTCGCCTCATTTGAGCCGTTGATACCCAAAATTGAAGCATATCCTGATATCAGGCGGGCCCCACTTTAGGATTTGGTGGGCTGATCTGCCCGTTAGGCCACTTTCACATTGATCCAATAGGTGATTTTTGTCGTGTACGGTTAATTTATGGTCCTCAGGCGACGTATGAAGTTTCGAGCAGAACGGATGGTGGGAACCTCGTGATCTTGCATTCTGGACGTCCTTCAGGCCACTTGAGCTTTAGTTCTTCGATTTTTGTGGATCCCTGGCGTGTAATTTCAGTCGATCTTGGTCCCCTGGAGTGTGTCCCTTGCTTTGGTGCATCTTGAGCGCTAAAACCATATTTTTAACACCCATTTTCATCCATGCTCATAAAATCACCTTGCAACACAAGAATGCGAAAACGAGCCATTAGACAGCATTATATTCGTAAATCCAGACAATATCTGGGGTCTAATATACAATATTTGACCCTCAACACAACCCCTAACCAGCATCTTGCTAGTCCCGAGCAAGATATGCGAAAAATAAGTTGAGACTTATATGAAAATTTTTGTGAAATCAAGTGAGATTTTGAACAAGATACGAGGAATTTAATATCCATGAATGTTAGAAATTGATTTCTCCTGAGCTCAAGCACACCGTAGACTTCATAATCAAGTGTAAAGCATTAATCCATCAATTAGAAAAATTTTAAACATTGAGATCCATGGATGTATAGTGCAATCTCAGCTAATCACATTAAGATTGAATTTGTTATTTCAGGATCTCATTGGTAACCAGCAAGAGAATTCATGATAACCAAACTTGCCTCATAAATTCCATATTTTGATCTTTTCAACTTTTTATTTTTCCATTAATAGTCATGCCAAAAAGAGGAATCAAATCCTTACCAATAGGGAGCAAACCTATGGCAAAAGACCAATTACCTAATAATTTTTTTGAATGTTTAACCTTGGGGAATCAAACCTTCACCTGTAGGGAGCAAACCCATGGTGAAGATTAATTGCCCAACCTGTTCAATTTTTATACCCTGATGGCAAGATATTTCAGGCTGGTTCCTTTCATGCTTAGTGATTACCAAATTAACCATTCAATATGGAACTGAAATCTTAATGTGTAAGCCAGACATGTCCTGAAATCATGATTCAATCAATGTTTAAAATCTCTAATCATGGATTGATAATTCAAACTCAACTGTGGAATCTATCAAGTAGCTAAATTCAAGAGTCATAAATTATCAACATCACGTATCTCGTAATTCTAAATCAAAAATAGATGTCAGAAAAATTTTAAAATTTTTTCACAATTTTCACAAGTTTTGCTCAAGACCAAGAAAATCCTGATTAGGAAGCCTAATCTCCCACCCCCAACCTAAAATCTACATTGTCCTCAATGTAAAAGATATGAGCATGCAATGCACATGGGACAACGAAAGTAAATGAGAAGTGATGGGAAGATAGTACCTGAATAACGAATCAAGAGAGTTTCCAATAGATCACGGCATGGAAGCTTGTCAGCATGAGAGAGAAAGCAGAACAAAAATAACAAAAATAAAATCCTACCTATACCACTTTCGCAGGTGCTCTCGATTGCATTTAGCGTATGCAACAAGCCTTTAAACCCCTAGGTTACCCCTAGAGGACGAGTTGTAGTCTCGTGAGGGTTTGCAGTAATGTTACCCACAAACATTGAACTAACTAACCTATGAAAGCGACTATCCTAAACCTATGAAAGCGATAAACCTACCTATACCTCCATCAGACTAGGAGATCAGTCCTGGTAAACAGGAGCAATCAGAGGCATGGATATGTCCTCTGAATCAAATGTCTCAACAAGTGGCTTTAATCGATGTCCATTTACTTTAAACTCCTTGCCATTGTCGGGATCTCTTATCTCGACGGCCCCATGAGGATAAGCAGTGACAACAATGTAAGGGCCGGTCCAACGAGATCGAAGCTTACCCGGAAAGAGATGTAGTCGAGAGTCATACAAGAGGACTTTCTGACCAGGCGTGAATAATTTTCGTAGAATATGTTGATCATGAAACGCCTTCATCCTACCTTGTAAATTCTCGAGTTCTCATATGCATCGTTCCGGATTTCTTCAAGTTCATTCAACTGAAGTTTGCGTAGCGAGCCAGCGTTGTCCAGATTGAAATTCAGATTTTTGATCGCCCAGTATGCTTTATGTTCCAATTCCACAGGCAAGTGACGGGCTTTCCCATAGACAAGTGGCAGGTGGGCCCCAATTTGACAATGTATGGGATGATCTGACCATTGGGCCACTTCTAGAGGGATCCAATGGATGAAATTCGATGCGTACGGTTTATTTATGGTCCTCAGGCCATGTATGAAGTTTCAAGCTGATCGGATGGTGAGAACCTTATGATCTTGTATTCTGAGCCAATTTCGGGCCACTTGAGCCTCAATTTCTCAATTTTCTTAAATCTCTTGCGTGTAATTCCGTCGATCTTGGTTCCCTGAAGTCCGTCCCTTGCTCTGGTGAATTTTGAGCGTTAAATCTCATCTTTTAGCATCTTATTTCGATCCAGGCTCGTAAATATACCTTGCAGCACAAACACAGTTAAAATGGGCTATTAAACAGTATCATGCTCGTAAATCCAGGTAATAAATGGGGTCTAATATGTAATATTTAACCCTCAACACAACCCCCAACAAGCATTTTTCTAGTCCCGAGCAAAATATGCGAAAAATAAGTTGAGAATTACAGGATAATTTCCTATGAAATCGAGTGATATTTTGAAAAACGAATTAGATACGAGAAATCTAAGATTCATGAATGTTGAAAATTACTTTCTCCCGGACTCAAACACACAGAAAACTTCATAGTCAAGTTCAAAGTATTAATCCCTCAATCAGAAAAATTCTAAACATTGAATTCCATGGGTGTATAGTGTAATCTCGGCTTATTAAAATTCACTTCTCTATTTCAGGATATCATTGGTAACCACGAGAGCATTCACGATACCCAAAATTTGCCTTACAGTTCATCTTTTCAGTTTTCCAGCTTTTAATTTTTTAATTGAAAATAACATCAAGAAGGGAAATCAAATCCTTACTTATAGGGAGCAAACCTATGGTGACGATTGTATGCCCACCCCTGTTCACATATTATCCATGGGGATTTAAATCTACACCTATAGGGAGAAAACCTATGGTGAAGATTATTCGCCCAACTCTTTCCAAAGGTATCTTTTTCTTCTTTCTTTTTTAGCTGGGTATCTTCTTTTTCTTGAATTGATCATGATAAGCAAATTTTCAGACTGGTTCCTTACATGCTTAGTTATTACCAAGTTAACCATTCAATATCAAATTGAAACCTTAATGTGAAAGCGAGATATGTAAAATCATGACTCAATCAATGTTTACAACTTCTAATCATGGATTAATAACTCGATCTTAACTGCGAAATTTAACAGATACTGAATCCCATAGTCCGAAATTATCAACATCATATATCTCACAATTCCAAATCAACGATATTCGTCAAAATCACTTCGAATTCATTTAGAATTTCTAGAAAAATTTTAAAAATTTTCACAAAAAATTTCACAATTTTTACTCAAGACCAAGAAAACACTGATTAGGTTGCCTAATCTCCCACCCCCAACTTAAAATCTACATTACCCTCAATGTAAAAGATATAAGCATGCAATGTACCTGAGACAACAAAAGTAAATGAGAAGTGATGGGAAGATAGTACTTGAATAACGAATCGAGAGAGAGACTTTCCAAGAGATATAAACGTAAAAGCGGGTCAGCACAAGAGAGAAATCAACAAAAATAAAAATAATAGCAAAAATAAGATCCTACCTATACCACTTTCGCAGGTGCTCTCGATTGCATTTAGCGTATGCAACAAGCCTTTAAACCCCTAGGTTACCCCTAGCGGATGAGTTGTAGTCTCATGAGGGTTTGTAGTAATGTTATCCACAAACATTAAATTATCTAACTAGAAAAAATGAAATGGAATAAAAAGCTGGGTTGCCTCCCAGGAGCGCTAAGTTTACCGTCTTCAGCCAGACAAATAAGGCAAACTACCCTAGTCCTATGAAAGAGATAAACCTACCTATACCTCTATCAGACTAGGAGATCAATCCTGGTAAACAGGACCAGTCAGAGACATGGACATGTCTTCTGAATCAAATGTCTCGACAAATGGCTTTAATCGATGTCCATTTACTTTAAACTCCTTGCCATTGTCGGGATCTCTTATCTCGACGGCCCTATGAGGATAAGCAGTGACAACAATATAAGGGTCGGTCCAACGAGATCGAAGCTTACCTGGAAAGAGATGTAGTCGAGAATCGTACAAAAGGACTTTCTGACCTGGCGTGAATGATTTTTGTAGAATATGTTGATCATGAAACGCCTTCATCCCGTCCTTGTAAATTCTCGAGTTTTCATATGCATCATTCCGGATTTCTTCAAGTTCATTTAATTGAAGTTTGCGTAGTGAACCAGCGTTGTCCAGATTGAAATTCAGATTTTTGATCGCCCAGTATGCTTTATGTTCCAATTCCACGGGCAAGTGACAAGTCTTCCCATAGACAAGTCTAAAGGGAGATGTTCCAATGAGAGTTTTAAAAGTAGTACGGTACGCCCATAAAGCATCGGTCAATCGGATTGACCAATCCTTACGGTTAGGGTTAACCGTTTTCTCCAGGATATATTTAATCTCTCTATTGGAAATCTCAGCTTGTCCACTTGTCTGTGGATGGTATGGGGTGCTCACCTTATGAGAGATACCGTATTTCTTCATTAAGCTCTCGAATGGTCTATTGCAAAAGTGTGAGCCCCCGTCACTAATGATGGCTCGAGGTGTCCCGAACCACGATAAGATTTTTTCTTTCAAAAATTTAATGACCGTGCGATGGTCATTGTTGCAGCACGGAATTACCTCGACCCATTTAGTGACATAATCTACGGCGAGCAAAATATATAAATTTTCAAAGGATTGGGGAAATAGTCTCATGAAATCGATGCCCTAACAATCAAATGCTTCTATAATAAGGATGGGATTCAAGGGCATCATATTTTGACGGGACAATGCTCCTAATTTTTGACAATGCTCACAAGCCTTGCAAAACTCATGAGTGTCCCCGAACATAGTGGGCTAGTAAAAGCTACACTGTAGAATCTTAGTCATGGTCTTTTTAGCAGAAAAGTGACCACCACAGACCTGTGAGTGATAGGAGGAGATGACACTCTGATGCTCATCGTCCGGCACACATCTCCTTAAGATTTGGTCTGGGTAATATTTAAACAGATATGGATCATCCCAGAAAAAGTTACGCACCTTGGTAAAGAATTTCTTCTTATCTTGTGATGTCCAGTGTGTCGGTATGGAACCTGTGGCAAGATAATTAACAATATTAGAGAACCAATGTGAATGGGAGACTCTAAACAGTTGTTCATCAGGGAACATGTCATTGATATGAGTCGCCTCAAGGGAACCAGAGGTATTAAGGCGAGAGAGATGATCGGCCACTACGTTCTCTACTCCCTTTTTATCTTTAATTTTCAAATCAAATTCTTGGAGTAGAAGGATCCATCGTATCAGGCGGGGCTTAGAATCATTCTTAGAAAGAAGATACTTAAGTGCCGCATGGTCTGTGTAGATAATGATTTTGGATCCGATCAGGTAGGATCTAAATTTGTCCAAAGCAAACACTACGGCTAAGAGTTCCTTTTCCGTAGTCGAGTAGTTCATTTGGGCAGGATTTAGAGTCATACTTGGGTAATGAATGACGTAAGGCCGCTTATCTTTTCTCTGGCCTAGAACCGCTCCAAGAGCATAATCAGAGGCGTCGCACATAAGTTCAAAAGGAAGACTCCAGTCGGATGGCTGCATAATAGGTGCATTGGTTAACATGCCCTTAAGCTTAGTGAAAGCTTCTTGGCACTACTCAGTCCACTCGTATGGTGCATCCTTTTGAAGAAGATTACATAAAGGACGAGAGAGGAGACTAAAGTCCTTTATGAATCGCCTGTAAAATCCTATGTGTCCTAAAAAGGATCGCACGTCTCTGATGTTCTTGGGTGGAGGTAGGTTTGAGATAAGATCGATTTTTGCCTTATCTACCTCGATTCCTTTGGACGAGATGATATGCCTAAGGACAATTTCCTTTTGAACCATGAAATGGCACTTCTCCCAATTAAGTACCAATTTCTTTTCTTCACATCTTTTCAGCACACATTTAAGCCTCTCTAAGCACTCGCTGAAAGATAAACCAAAAACAGAGAAATCGTCCATGAAGACCTCTAAATATTTCTCCACCATGTCAGAAAAGATACTCATCATGCATCGCTGAAAGGTGGCAGGGGCATTACATAGCCCGAACGGCATCTTTCTGTAAGCAAAGGTGTCGTAGGGACATGTAAAAGTAGTCTTTTCCTGGTCCTCAGGGGCGATTTCAATCTGATTATAGCCCGAATACCCGTCAAGAAAACAGTAATAGGTTTGCCTATCGGATATGGGGTATATAATGCCCACTTCCAATAGTTTGAGAACCTCGGCCTTAACCACTTCCTTCATGTTTGGATTTAGTCTACGTTGTGATTGTCAAACGGCCTTTGCATTATCCTCAAGATATATGCAGTGAGTACAAATCGATGGGTCAATTCCTTTGAGGTCCGCTATCGTCCATCCAAGAGCTCCCTTATGCTCAATGAGAGTAGATATGAGCATACTCTCTTGTTCTTTCTCCAGGTGGGCAGAGATCACCATCGGGTATGTCTCATCTTAACCTAAATAGGCGTATTTTAAATCAGAGGGCAAAGGTTTTAGGTCAAGCTTCGGTGGCTTGAGGTTAGACGGTAGAGGCACTACATCAGTTTGGGGTAACGCTTCAAATTGTGTCCTCCACCGGTTAACTTCAAGTACCGGTGCAGTATCTAGCATGGCACACGTCTCCCTAATTATATCATCATCAAGATCATGGGAGTGGACTAGGCACGTCTCTAGAGGATCAGAGGATAAGGTGAGAGGCGTTCTATCTTCCATAAAAGAATCAATCATGTTAATATCGTGAAAATCGTCATCATCTTCTGAATTGTTGCCGTTATTGAAAAAGATATTCGATTCCAATGTCAAATTTCTAAAAGACATAGTCATGACACCATTCCTGCAATTGATAATTGCATTTGAAGTGGACAGGAATGGGTGACCAAGAATGACGGGAATCTGAGTGCTCGTGTCATTGATGGGTTCGGTGTCCAAGATGATAAAATCAACAGGGCAGTAAAATCTATCAACCTGGACCAACACATCCTCAATTATCCCTCTTGGTACATGAACAGAGCGATCAACAAGTTGTAGTATGGTTCGGGTGGGTTTTAATTCACCCAAACCTAACTGTTGGTATACCGAGTAGGGAATTAAATTGACGCTCGCTCCTAAGTCAAGAAGTGCGTGATCAATTCAGTAGTTTCCGATTACACATGATATGGTTGGGCAACCGGGGTCTTTGAATTTTTATGACACATCTTGTTTTAGGATGGCACTCACTTTCTCAGTCAAGAAAATCTTCTTTTGAACACTTTTTCATCGTTTGGTAGTGCATAGGTCTTTTAGGAATTTGGCATATGAAGGTATCTATTTTACGACATCAAGTAGAGGAATGTTGACTTTCATTTGTTTCAACACCTCTAGGATATCCTGAGAGTGAGGGAGACGTTTTGGTTCAACCAACCGTTGGGAAAACGGAACAACTGACTTTTCTAGAGGTTCCAGTTCAAATTTTTGTGGGGCGTCACTAGATCCATCATTGTTATCCTCTTCTGGTTCTTGAGGCTTTTCGGGCTTAACCAGAAGGGTTTTATTAATAACCTTCCCACTCCTAAGAGTGGTGATGGATTTAGCGTGCCCCATTTGATTTGAAAAACTGGGGTCACCTATCTCGTATTGCGGTTTAGGATTGGGGATTGGTTGTGCAGGAAGCATCCCCTTTTCTATAGCCGTCATACGTGAATCTATCTTTTGTATAAAGTCTCGCATTATCTGCGTCAGCTCTTGCACAAAATTTTGAACCGGTTCTTCTTAAGGTCTCCCCTGATTTGGATTTCGATTGAAGAAACCTTGAGGGGTAGCAGTTTGTCCATTCCTCCAACTAAAATTAGGATGATTTTTCCAGCCAGGATTGTACGTAATAGAGGGTGGTCCATTGAAAGGTCTTTAATAGTTATTTACGGCATTAGATTGTTCATTCAATACTTCTCGAAAGGCAGGTATTGTAGAACAATTTTTAGTAGTATGAATGTTGCAATCACAGATGCCGCAAACACTTTCATTAACCTTTTTCTTCTTTCCTTCCATGGCCTCAAATTTTCTGGTAAGATTAGTCACCTTAGCGTTAAGATCATCATCCTCTTTCATTAGATATATTTCACCTTTTTCTCTTGAATGAGTCGGCCTAGATGTAGTGTTCAGATTTGGGTAATAGTCCCATGATTGTGTTTTTTCAGCAAGACTATCGAGATAATCCCATACCTCGTCAACATTTTTATTAATAAATTCTCCATTACACATTGTCTTGACCATTTGATGCATGGAAGATATCAGTCCATCGTAGAAAAAATTTGTAATGCGCCACGTTTCAAAGCCGTGTTGTGGGCATGAATTGACCAAATCCTTGAACCTTTCCCAACATTGGAAGAATGTTTCATCTTCCTTTTGGGCAAAGTTCATGATTTCTTTTCTGAGGGTAATTGTTTTATTATGTGAAAAAAATTTCTTCATAAATTCTCTCTGCATATCATTCCATGTGCCGATGGATTTAGGACGCAATGAGTGAAACTACGTCTTGGCCTTCTCTTTCAAGGAAAATGGAAAGAGTTTCAGCCTAATAGTATCCTCAAATACATTAGGAAAGTATAAGGTGGTTATAATCTCGTCGAACTCTTTCAGATGTAGATACGGTTCTTCAAACTCGAGCCCATGGAACTTAGGAAGGAATTGGATAACCCCTGGCTTGATGTCCATCTGTCCTGTATTCTCAGAAAAAATCATACATGAGGGCGTACTCGCCCCCGCCGGTTGTAAATAATCTCATAAAGTGCGAAGCGGGGGTACTTGATGCACCTCATTTTCAGCTTGTACTTCCTCAACCCTGGATTGTGGTAGTGCTTGAGGTTGATTTTCAGCCATAACATCAATTTCGATTCTAAACTTAGACCTAAAAAAGATAAATGAAATAAAAATCTAGAAAGAAAGAGAGGATTTGGAAAGAAGTTACCAGATCGGAGTTCCTAAGTTAAAAACCTGCAAAACAAACCAAAACAAGTTAGTTTCTAATAATAGAAAGTCTAAAATTATAAAATTCCTAATTAAAAGTAAACTAATTTCTAAAGAAAAGAAGAAATTCCAAAGAAAGTAGAAATTTAATAAAACGAATTAGGAAAGTCTTAACTAGAAAATAATAAAAGAGATGTGAAAAGTAGAAAGTAGGAATTAGAAAGATCTTACCGAATTAGAAGTTCCTATCTTAAAGCCTACAAAAGAATGGTTAGTTCTAAAAATAGAAGGAAAAACTTGAAACTAGCTAAAAAGGAAGACAAATCCTAATCTAGAAAAGAAATTACCAATTTTAGAAAGTATATATAAGAATCCTACAAAATAGGAGACACAGGTTATTTTATAGAAATTAGAAAAAACAAGAAAGATCTATGGTTAGAATAATCCTAATCTTAAACTAATCCCAAAACTAATTATTTTCAGAAAAACGTAGCCGACACTCCCCTGCAATGGCGCCAAAAACTTGTTCACTCCCCAAGTGCGGGGTTGTGATGTAGTAATAACTCGGTAAGACCGAGGTCGAATCTCAAGGGACTGAAACTTGTACGTATTCTGAAACTAAGTAGAATTAGAACTAGAATGAGATATAATCTAAATCAAATAGAAATTAAGGGATAATGATGAAAGTATTTGTAACACCCTAAAAATCGGGGGTCGTGTATAAACCCGACTCCCGAGTTCCAGACCGTCACTTATGCAACAAATATGATTATGATTCAATGTTGTCTGAGTTAAAGCATTCACATGAGTAACATTATACCAAAACTGCAATTTATACTCAAGATTCAGTGATAAAAGCAAGCGGAAGACTAAAGGATATATATATCACTGTATGGAAAACAAAATAGATCTCAACTGTCCCCAAAGTATGAATACATCACTGAGTCTCATATACATGTAAATAAACAGAATCAAAATGTCAAAAATAGTCCCACTAGGAAGTCCCGTCAATCCAGGCCACCTAAGCAAAGCCGTCGTAGTACTGCATATATGAGAACTCGTCCTGGTCCTCATCATAATCCGGCTCTGCCTCCTGAATCGCTGCCTCATCTGCATCTAAGACAGGGTCTGGTGGGTGTTGCAAACACCATCCCGTAACGTGGGAGTGAGTAGCTAACTCAGTGGAATAATAGAGTAAGGATTAACATGTTTTTAAATCAATCATGCGATAATAGTAAAGCAATAACTTAAACATTCCTAAGTATTATTGTTAATGCAATATAACATGACATGATGGATGCCCTCACCGACGTTCTCCCTCATACGGCACCATCTGCGTCTGCGGCATGCTTGCGTACCGCTCAGTGCTCCACATCTTTCAGGCACATGCAATGTGATGCGGATATGATTACTAAGTTGTTATTATTCCTTTTCATACAGCAGTATTGGAAAACTAAGGTACTTTCCTTATATCAATCCCAACGCAGATCCTGTCTAGGATCGTCACTCCTAGTAATCTCAAACGATGTATATTTTGTAGGTCACTGCAAGGGCTGCCAGGACTGTTGCTCGCACTCCCCCATCACCTTATCAATACAGGCCTACTGTACTCTCATTGCTACGGAAGGGTCGTCGCCTCCCGTAGACTCAGAATACGCTCGCGATCACTACAAAGGGCTCGTCACCTGATCTGTGTAGGCCGACAGCAAGAATATAGTGTCCCATACCACCATAATCTGCTCACGAGTCGTAAGTGCTCACTGGTCACTACGGGGAGGTTTGTGGCCCCAGCGTAGGCCGACAGCTTGACCACGGTGTCCCATACCACCATGCCTGGCTCATGAGTCTTTGTGGATCAAGGTACCATGGTTAACAGGGTTTACAATGGTAAGTTCAGTACCCTAAGTTCAAGCAGTTATGACTCATACAGGGTGAACATACAACGGCCAGTCGGGTTACTTGACGGGTTCGACTAGTACGAGCGCATCGCAAGTCGAACGACATGAAGTGCGTAAAACACTTCGCGTGGCCTAACCACTGTCGCCAACTCAAAACACAACTAACGTTCATCGACGCGTCGTTCATGGCAAAGATAAGTTAACCATGAATTAACTCGGTTACCGACTGCCTGGACTAGGTATAGTCTCAAACATTTATGAATCCACATCAGCAATCATATAAGAGTAATGGAAATGAAATACAATAATATGAGCATGTTAACACATGTTATAACATACAACTTAAGTAAATCATCTAACACATACATTTTATACATATAATGAAATCATGCATATAGCCAACATGGAGGAAATCATTTACATCAGCATATTATTTGAAAATTCAATCCCAAACTAATTCATAACACCATTTAATTCAATACATACTAATACAAACATTTATACAAATACTTAGTCTACACACTTAAGTCTACATATGGTATGTCGACTCAAAGTGCGCATTTGGGCGAATCTCTTCGCCAAACTGATTATGCACGCACTCCTAATATCCTAATGCGACAAAAAGTTATGTCAATCATATCAGCAAAATATGAATGAAAACAGTATTTCCTACAAATGACTAAAATGCCCTAAATCTCATATTTTTTATCTACTTACGAAACAGGAAACGGACAGCATGTTGTACATGTCAAACAGCGTTGTCGTCGATAATCTACTATTAAACGACATTGAAAGCGTTGGAAACAGCCAATCAAAGCGTCTAGAATCCGCACATTTTCCCTATAAGTGTATTGATTCGAACGGAACGTATACGCTTCGTCTACGGCGAACAGGCGATCTATATCACAAGATGTATAAGCTACTTAGCTAATGAATCGACGGAACATCAAATCAGCAAGTAGTTAGGGTATTTTCTTACCTAGAAATGTGGCGGAATCGTCGGGAAAGTGATTGAGTTGCGTTGCTTAAGCACATACAACAGGTAGTGCAAGCAGCAGGAAGATCTCTCACACTCTCTCTCACAATCTCTCACTTTTTCTCTCACACCAGTTAGGGTTTCTAGCAAATTCGGATGGGTGAGAGAAGTGAGGGTTTAAGGCCCTTTTATAACCTAAAACATTTCCAAAACAGGCTTGGGAACAATGTATACTTGATGCCTAACCAAATCGGGACTGTTTTGGTCCAAAAACCCATTTCGGGAGGTCCACTGGCAGAACGCGATCGGACTTAAGCTCATGGTCCCTGGATGTTGTTCACATCCCATTTTCAGTCCAGCAGTGTTCGTAGATCGCACGTGGCGGTCCAGTTTCAGTTCAGCGGTCATCGCACGTAGATCAGGTCTACAAGTCTCGTGATATGAAATAGAAATTTTTCCTGATCCGAGGGTGTAATTTGGCTGAATTCTGACGGTCAGAACGCTTAATACTGACGCGCCAAGTCCCGTGCCAGATTTGGATTTAATTTCTAAAGCATTTACCCTATTCTCACTCTCTTCAGTCTAGGCTCAATGAAATAGCCTCTGCACATCGGTTGGACTTGATTTTTGAAATGATTGTCAAGTCTAGCTAAGCAATCATAATGGTATAAGATGGTAGGTATCGGACTTTCGACGCGTGGTCTAGATCCAATACAAAGTTTCAAAGGGTTCCTAAGAACAAACCGGTTTAGAGTTTGATCTGAGGTTTTAGGGTATTATAGCGTCATTGGTTCTACTCGATTTGGGTCTTGTAGAACGTATTTAAAGTGATCAGGGAGGATTTCTCCACTACTCTAGCGTTGCGCTAGCTAACTTACGCTTATTTTCTAAAGGAATTAATCCTACATGATTTCTGGTAGAGTTGGTACTCGAGTCCAAGTACGAATTTTTCTAGGGCGTTACAGTATTAATCTAAAATTTATAGAAATCAGAGGAAAAGAGACTAGGGATTCAGAGGATCCACTTGTAGAGATCAGGGAGATCTTATGCTTGCATCAAAAATCATGAAAATTACTGAACTGCCATTGATATAGTTTCAAAGAGATGAAAGGTATTTGAATTAGAATGGATTCCATCACCAAACCATGCCCAAGAGACTATGACAAACAACATAATTAAACTAATTACCAACCAATCACATGTATGAAGGTTGGGAAGGGTACCGAGATCCGACCATGCCCAGGAGACTATGGTGAACAACAGTGCTTCCTGACGTCATAAACATGAAAAGAAAAAAAAAAACATGCTCAAAGTCATTGCAGACCCATTGTAATTTCAGTCACAACAGACCATTAAAGACTAAAAACATTCCATTTATTAAACTAAAATCAATGTCAATTCAGTCTAAATAAAAAGCACAAGCAAGTCACTCCCATCACGCTACAAGCTTCACCTATTAGCCCTAGCTAAGAGGTTTACCCCGACATGAATGGGCTAATCATCTTAAAGAAAAAAAAACAGAATAAAATAAATAAGAAAGAAAAAAATAAAATCTCTAGACCTCCTCTCTCTCTCTTCCTCTTCCTCTGTCCACGTCCACAAGCTCCAGCTGTGAATGATTCCCCTCCCAAAAACTCCAGCTCTCCCCCTTCTCTCTCTCTTTTATAGCAGAAGGAGGCCAACTGCTGTTGCTTGAGACGTCACGGAAGACTGGAATGCGAAAATCGTTCGCAGCAGAGTCCTTGCGGAACTCTGCTTCTGCGTTTACACACGGCTACACTGGGCTCTCGGTGGGACTCGTGAATGAAGTCGGTGGAGAAATCCATACCATTCATTGATTTTCTCTCAAAAAACCGTTCAGGTATAGGCGATTTTGGATTCAAAACGTTGCATCTCCTGGACGTTTTTTAGCGCCATCCAAACTGCGTCGAAGCCATCATATTCGTGCAACATCCAAGAAAACCAAAAAATAGCTTAGAGTACGGTCGGTTTAGCCTTATGAAACGAATGAAAGTTTTGGATCATCACGATGTGTGATGATGGTGGACCACCGCGCTCCGTCCGCAAGTTCTGTGCGAAACAGAGCTTCCGCAGAAGTCTCTGACTGTTTCGTTAGCTCACCTATTGAAGCCAGATGAAAAATTCACTCTGTCCATTGGTTCTAGGACGAAAAACCGTCCAGAGAAGGATGATTTTGGATCGATTTAAGTGTGGCTCATTGTATATTTTCCTCTATCGTTCATCATATATTTAACGGCTAATATTTGGCAGAGGTTTGCATGGCATCAAAAAGACACCTAGGTGAGAGTAATACCCACCTTCTAAGACCATTGAACGGTTCAGATCCTCGATCCGGGGAATTTGTGGGGCCCACAACGCAGCTCAGCGTCCGCACCTAGCGGACGTTGTGTAAACAAAAATCGGATCGGGTCAAAGTTGGTCAGACGGACTTTGGGTTGCCGTGCACGGTGCACTCACCACTCAGGTGGGGTCCACTGTGCTGTTTATGAGAAATCCGTACCGACCATCCACTTTGTAATATCATTTCATGCGTTGGGACCAAAAGCGAAGCATATCCAGGTGGCAGGTGGGCCCCAATTTGACAATGTATGGGATGATCTGACCATTGGGCTACTTCTAGAGGGATCCAATGGATGAAATTCGACGCGTACAGTTTATTTATGGTCCTCAAGCCATGTATGAAGTTTCAAGCTGATCGGATAGTGAGAACCTTGTGATCTTGCATTCTGAGCAAATTTCAGGCCACTTGAGCCTCAATTTCTCAATTTCCTTGAATCTCTGGCGTGTAATTCCATCGATCTTGGTTCCGTGAAGTCCTTCCCTTGCTCTGGTGAATTTTGAGTGTTAAATCTCATCTTTTAACATCTTATTTCGATCTAGGCTCATAAATATACCTTGCAGCACAAACACAGTTAAAATGGGCTATTAAACAGTATCATGCTCGTAAATCCAGGTAATAAATGGAGTCTAATATGCAATATTTGACCCTCAATAAGAAGGTGTGGACTAGACAGGATCTATCGTACAGTCATCTCAGGGTGTTTGGATTCATCTCAGGGTGTTTGGATACAGGGCATCCGTTCACGTACCAAAGGATGAGAGGTCCAAGCTCGATATGAATATCAGGCAGTGTGTGTTCCTAGGGTACAGTGATGAAAAGTTCGGTTACAGATTGTGGGATCCGACCGAGAAGAAGATCGTCAGGAGCAGAGATGTGATTTTCTTTGAAGATTAGTGTATTGAAGACATTAGTAAGCCAGAGAAGAACTAGCCTAGTTCAGGTGAGCTAGAGGACATGGATCTAGTTATTCCTCCCGTAGTACCTGATGATGGGGGAGTACAGCAAGGTGCAAAGGATGAGGGAGTTCCTTCAGAAGATGGACTTGGGGAGCAGCCCCCACTTGATCCACCTGTTGAGCCACAGGTGAGGAGGTCATCTAGGGACAGGCAGCCGTCCAAAAGGTACTCACCGCATGAGTACATTATGCTGACTGATGGGGGAGAGCCAGAAGATTATTCTGAGGCCCTATCTAACAAGCATAAGGAGGAGTGGTTGAAAGCTATGCAAGAGGAGATGGAATCCTTGTATAAGAACCACACCTATGACATGGTGAAACTGCCTAAGGGCAAGAAAGCTCTGAGCAACAAGTGGGTGTTCAGAAAGAAAGTTGAGCAGAAGAATTCACAGACGAGGTTCAAAGCCAGACTTGTGGTAAAAGGGTTCGGTTAGAATAAATGTATAGACTTCGAGGAGATATTCTCACCAGTGGTGAAGATGACATCCATACGGGTGTTGCTTGGGTTGGCGGCTAGCATGGATCTGGAGATAGAGCAGTTGGACATTAAAACTGCTTTTCTCCATGGTGACCTGGAAGAAAAGACTACATGCACCAACTAAACGGGTTCGAAGTCAAGGGCAAGGAGCATATGGTATGTAGGCTGAGAAAAAGCTTGTATGGGCTGAAATAAGCTCTACGGCAATGGTACAAGAAGTTCGATTTGTTCATGTTACAACATGGGTATGACAGAACGGAGTCGGACCACTGTGTGTTCACACGCAATTTCTCAGATGATGATTTCATAGTTCTGCTCTTATATGTTGATGACATGCTCATCATGAGAAAAGACATCAAGAAGATCGACAGGCTGAAACAGGAGTTGGGCAAGTCGTTTGCGATGAAAGACTTGGGCCCGGCTAAACAGATCCTAGGAATGAAGATAACCCATGACAGAAGCAGAAGGAATCTTTGGCTGTCACAAGAGCGGTATATTGAGAAAGTCCTAGAGCGGTTCAATATGAATGCAGCGAAGCCGGTCAGTACTCCACTGGATGGTCACTTCAGATTGAACGACAAGCAGTGTCCCAAGACGAAGGCAGAGGTGGAAGAGATGCAGAAGATACCCTACGCGTCAGCTGTAGAAAGTTTGATGTATGTTATGGTGTGTACACGCCCAAACATAGCATATGCGGTTAGTGTTGTCAACCGGTATCTTGTCAATCCTGGCAAAGAGCATTGGGCAGCGGTGAAGTGGATACTGCGGTATCTAAGAGGCTCATCCAGGTTGAGCCTATGCTATGGTGACGGTAAACCTGTGATAGAGGGCTACACAAATGCAGATATGGCAGGCGAAGTACATTGTAGTCACAGAGGCATGTAAAGAGATGCTTTATATGAAGAAGTTCCTATAGGAACTTAGCCTGAAGCAGGAGGAGCACGTGGTCTATTGCGATAGTCAGAGTGTTGTACACTTGAGCAAGAATCCAAGTCAGCATTCCAAGTCGAAGCACATAGAGTTTCGGTATCACTGGATCAGAGATACTTTGGAACAGAAGGTATTACAGCTTGAGAAGGTCCACTTGGACGATAATGAGTCAGATATGATGACTAAGGCCTTGCTCAAGGGCAAGTTTGAGGTTTGTAAAAACCTAGCTGGCTTAAAGAAGGTGAATCCTTCCTGGATCAAAAAGGGAGAGATTTGATGGATTTTTTGACCCATCGTCCTTTCGCAACTGGGATGCGAAAGTCCTTTCGTAACTAGGATGCAGAAAGGAGTTTCCTAAAACTATAAAAAGGGATCCCTAGGGTTTTTCTAGGGTATGTTGTGTGAAGAAAAAGCATAAGAGGATTTTCTAAAGGGTTTAGGGATATCAAAGGTGAGAGAATGAGAGAAAAGAGAGAGAGAGGAAGCTTGTGGAAGGGAGCCATCGTCTCAGCGCTTCTACGTCCTCGTGATCGGTGAGATCTCTGTTTTCCCTTTATTCTTTTATTGTTTATCCACTCCTACGTGAGTGAAGAAGGTTATATCTTTCTACTTCATAGTGGATTGTTGATCTGGACGAGGTCCCGTGGTTTTTACCTCTTTGAGGGTTTTCCACGTAAAAATCTCTTGTGTGGTGTGTGATTGTACTTTGATTGATTTTCATTACATTGTTATTCCATAATTCTGGTTTATTCTGGAGGGCTAGATCCTAAGGTTTTGTGCAAGGCCCCCAACACTCCTTGCCCTCGCCGCACCATTACTCAACATGCCTACTTTCACGACTATATCTATCCCACCTTACATGCAGAGCCCACGGCATCTACACCCACTTCATCGGCTTCAGGTACTGCTCACCCTTTGTCTACTTTTCTTTCATATTCTCATTTTTTCCCTTCACATATTACTTATTTAACTGCTCTTACCTCCTGTACTGACCCCCATGCTATTCTAATGTTATCCGTCACTCTCACTGGAGCGAGATTATGTCTGTTGAGCTTCGTGCTTCAGAGGATAATTCCACCTGGAGTCTTGAGCCTCTTCCTCTTAGTAAGAAACACATTGGGTGCAAATGGATTTTCAAAACCAAACTCAAAGCTGACGGATCCAATGAGAGGTACAAAGCTCGGCTCCTTGCCAAAGGATACACTCAGGTTGAAGGACTTGACTACCATGAGACTTTTGCTCCAGTCGCCAAAATGACCACGGTTCATTGCTTACTGGCAGTTGCAACTACCAAAAATTGGATTATTCATTAGCTTGACGTCAACAATGCCTTCTTGCACGGTGATCTTGATGAAGAAGTCTACATGACACCACCACCTAAATATTGTCCTCCAGGGGAGACCCATATCTGTCACCTCAGAAAATCCCTCTATGGCCTCAAATAAGCCTCCCAAAACTGGTTTTTTAAACTAACCTCTGTGCTTTTTGATGCTGATTTTCATTAATCTCAGGCGGATTATTGTTTGTTCACTCTCATCACTTCCACCAGCATCACTCTTATCCGTGTTTACGTTGATGACATCCTGGTTGATGGTAATGACATCTCTCAAATCGAGCTTTTTAAGAAAATTCTCTCCACTCACTTTAAGACAAATGACCTTGGTTCCTTGAAATACTTTCTTGGACTCGAAGTTGCTTGTTCTCCCAAAGGCATCTTTCTTAAACAGCACAAATATGCTCTCGACATTCTCTTTGACAGTGGACAACTTGGTGCACAGACTGCTCTTTTTCCTATGGAGCAACATTTGAAGCTTAATATTCAAGATGGTGATCTTCTCCCTGATCCTGGCCTTTACCGTCGCCTTGTTGGCCGTCTTATCTATCTGACCATCACCAGACCAGACATTGTTTATGCAGTCAACACACTCAGTCAATTTATGCATGCTCCTCGGGTTCCCCACATGACTGCAGCTACCAGAGTTCTCCGCTACATCAAAGGCTGCCCTGACCAAGTCATTTTCTTTCCTTCATCTAACAGTACACATGTCACAACTTATATAGATTTTGATTGGGTTAGTTGTCCCACCACCCGCCGCTCCACCATCGGATACTTTATTCAGTTAGACACCAGTCCGATCTCATGGTGCACCAAGAAGCAGAATACAGTTGCTCGTTCTTCCGCTAAAGTTGAATATCGAGCCATGGCCGTCACAACATGTGAACTCACTTGGTTAAAACAACTTCTCACTGATTTTGGTGTCTCTCATCTCGAGTCATTCACTCTACATTGTGACAATCAATCTGTACTATATATTGCACACAATCCTGTGTTTCATGAGTGTACCAAACACATTAAGATTGATTGTTATATTATTCGCGACAAAATGCGCTTGAGCCTCCTCAAAGCTGTCCACATTTCTTCCAGTGAGCAAGTTGCCGATATCTTCACCGAAGCTTTGGGACATGAAATTTTTCATCATTTTTCGCGCAAGTTGGGCATTACGGACCTCCATGCGCCAACTTGAGGGGGAGTATTGACAGATTTCTTACCATACATGCACAAAATCAAGATTTGCACAAAATCTGTAATTATATTATTTTTATAACTCAATCAAATTAGTCCACTTAGCTTATGTATATATTTCCATACATAGCTCATTATATATCTATTTATTTGTAAAGTTCAATACGAAATATATAACAATTCAATTAAATATTTCTCTCATTCTTTCATCTTTACACAATATGTCCATGGATTTAATCGATTCAGCGTTCAGAGTAAAAAAGCAAATAAGCAACTTTTAATACAATAATCTCTCTTTATCTTGAGAAAATATTTACTACCTTAAAATGTACTAGGGTTTACATTAAAAAAAACCATGTGAAATTATGAAATTGCCTTGATCTCTAGGGTTCTTAACATTTAAAGAAACATATACATCTAAGAACATACACATATGTAGAGATACACATATAAAAACACATTAGACACATGACTCAAATAATTCACCCATCTAAAGATTGAGCAACTCACACATGAGGAAAGAGCATATCCAACATAAGTATCATAGAAGAGATCAGTGTAATAGCTCTTTTGCTACTGACCGTTGACTGTTGCAGTTAACCGCTTTGATTTTCATATCCATTTAAAAACCACGATTTATACGGCCATCCATTCGGTTTGACGTTCAAAATGAGCCATCCAGAAACAGTACCCACTAAATAGACGTTCTGGATCCACATTCTCACATTGTGATCCCATTCTTATATATATATATATATATATATATATATATATATATATATATATATATTTGTCGAGAAACTTTGATCATTTACTGGTGTGATGATTCATTTTCAAATTAATGGTCTGGATCATGGGACCAACTATAGATGGGTCTTAGTCCAAAATGAAAATAACTCCGATATGATTCCGTATTTAGGACTGTTTTACTTGAATATACTCGTGAATTCACAGTATGCTATTTTTCTCAAGATTTTGAAGACTTTTACTGAAGTGACCCCTAGTAAAGTGCAGAAAGTTCTTTATATACTTTTGACTTTTCGATATCCAGGAAATGTCCAGGCATTGGACCCCTCGACATACTGACCGGGAGTGGATTGCCAACTCACGCGCTGCTGGACGGTGCTCTGTGTACCCCACCATCCAAGGTGGGTCCGCATGATGGACGACTTACATTAGAGGTGAGGCTCACGAGATGGACAGTCTACATCAAGGGTGGCTCTACACGATAGGTGGTAGATATTGAAGGTGAGCCCTACATGATGGACAATAATATTGACAGTGGACCTCATTTGATGGGTGGTGGACATTGAAAGTGAACCCTATATAATGGACAATAATATTGATGGTGGGTCCCATTTGATGGATGACCAATCAAAGGTGGGCCCTACATAATAGACGGTCCACATTAAAGTTCAGACCCTAAAAATGATTAGCCCACATCTAAGGTGGACCCCATATGATGGATGATCCACATCATAGATTGGCCCAATGTAATGGATGATGGATATGTGAGGGGGGGCAAACAAACTTGAGGGTTAAATTATTAATATCTTGGAAACCAAACATGCTTTTCAACTTTTGGATTGATAAGTTGTTTGCCAACTATTTTTATTCACTAAATAAGTAGAATCCAAGAAAAGCTAGCAGCTTATCTAATCTAAACACCTCAAGGACTTGTTTGATTCTTAAGTGCAGGTGTAAATACCCTGAAAATTGATAATTATTAGTGTTTCACCTGTTTGAATATTCATGGAAATCTCTGCCTTGAATACCGGTTTAAAAGTAGTTTAAATTTTTGGACCCAACCTTGATGTATATGACATATCCATATCTGTTCCATCCATCCATTTTACTACAACATCTCAAGACATGAGATGAAAAATGAGATAGATCGAACACTCAACTGGCCCATACCAAAAGAAATAATAGCCCTATGAAGTTTTTGAAGATATGTATTTGATTCATATTTTTCTGTGACGTGGTCCACTTGAGCTTTGGATATGCCTCATTTTTTGGTTTATATCATAAATTCATCTGACATAATGGATGAACGGTGTGGATATATGATATACATCATGGTGGGACCCACAAATATTTTATAGTATTCTCCGTTTTTACATCAAAAAAGTAAGCTTTTAAATCAAAAATGGAAAAGAATTCGGCAATCACATAAGGAAATCATGATTAACATTTGGGGGATATTTTCCCAGAGAATTTAATGTCGAGCGGGTCGTGGACAATTTCATGGCCAATATGGATCAGAAAAGGCACGGTCGACGATAGAAGTTATGCGAACCAACAGGCCTTAGATCAGGCGTATCTCGCAATCCTAAATGAGTTATCTGACGTAAAATATATGAATTTGGGGTAGAACAAGCTACTTTAGCCAACCAACCCTGTTACACTGGGTTGTGTAGCCTAGATTTGTGAAAAATCCCCTGATCAACGGTTGTTTTCCTATTTTATTTTTGTTTTTACTATAAATAGTAAGTTTTAGTTTGATTATAGCTCTTCATCCATTGAGCTTTAGGAGTTGTGTCCAACATGAAAAGTGCTTGGGATAATTAGGAGAACAGTTTGATGAAGCCAAATAGGACACTTACTATTTTTGGCCGAAAACCTTGCGCATTAGTTGACATCACGACCGTTTATAAGTTTATAAATAGTAAGTTTACTATTTATAGTAAGTCGCAGATTCTAGGAGTTTTAGTTATAGTTTGATTTTGATTTCTTTCATATTGCTTGGTACTCTTATTTAAAGAGTTGTGAACACGTTTTTATTCATTCATTAATCAATTTTGAATTTATTAGAATGAATTTTCTATATTCTGCTTTCTTTCCTCGTGGATTCGAGGAGTCTCTGTGAAGAATCCAGAGAAGTTTCGTGGATTTGAAATATTTATCCTCTTGAGGAAGACGGTGCTCGACCTCATGTCCTTCCCTGTGTCAGAATTGGAAAATCAAACATGTCCTAAATGTTCACCAATTAGATATTAAGCTAATCAAATAAATAACTTTTGGTACGTGGCACATCTAGATTGAGACAGAATTTAAAGTACTCATTTTGAATTGCTTGTACTTCATTTGTGCAATTTCAAATTTAATTATTTACCGGCGCTAGTCCAACCACCAAGCTCTTCCAATGCATTAAAGTTTTTCACTTTATTTTACGTTGATGCACCGCTTTATTGAAAAAACGTCGGTATGGTGTGAAATACATGTTGATTCATCACTTTATTGAAACACTGTGTCCGGTAAAAGATGGGGCTCTGCCGCGAAACATCACATGTTAATGCATCATTTTATTGGAATATCATTATCATGTGGAAAAAAAAAAAGGGCTACACAGTGAAAGATCACGTGGAGAGAAACTTACAACAATCTACTAATTAGGTGGACCCCACACTATTTAGGACATGTAATGGATGACTCAATGGGACACCACAACCTCATAAATTAAAGAGGGAAGGGCGTGAATTGAACAAAAAGGCCTGTACACATTATAACTTTTAGTTACCATAACTTTGTCCAGTATCAAATACATGAGTATAATATATAGTTAGTGTTGCAGGTAAAAATGGACTAAATAGGACGACTCGAGATGAGAGGATAGATTCCATTAAAAAGTTTGCTAAACCATGACTCACTCGACCTCAAAGTCAACCTGGATTCAACCCGCATCAACTGCAGCTTCAATTCAAGTCCGATCTCGACCTTGGTCTGACCAATGTCAGTTTGACTGACTCCGCCCTCAGCCCGTCTGATCTAAACCTCACTCTGTTCAATCTCGAACTTGACCTCAATTTCGGTCTACTTAAGATTAAGGTCAAGTTCAACCTTACGCCCCGACCTAATTGATTGCCCACTACCTAAGAATCTACTAGAAAGTCCTCTAGATTTTCTCCAGGGAGCTCGGAAGAACAACCGCATATCCACAAAATTAGCTTCCTAGTATGATACGGTATCAAATGGCAAATTCATTGCTATACTCGACACCACCTCCAAGGGACCTATATATACATGCCCATTATACCATGAAAGGTATACAAAATCTCTCACTCAAAACCTCTAAATACTACCAAACTCAAATTCCTAACCTAACTTTGGCATCGAAGAGTTCCCTGCTTTAGCCAGGGTCTCCTTTGTCTTATTCCTATGCAGGTACTCGAATGTCTATAAAAGGTAGTCCAGATTTTTACATCATCAGGTAGAAAGCTATCAACAAGCTTCACGTTTTGGCTAATCAATCAAGGTTCAACAAACATTTAAAGAAGTTTAATAAAATTCATTACCATAGATTAAATTTTAATCTAAAATCAAATTTTGTTAACTTCAATAAATTATGTTTTTGTATTTTAAGGATTTTAATATCTATATTTAAATTCTTTGTTTCAAATATATAAGGATTGTTTTAGAAAACTGTTATTTTTGAAAATTTGTCTATTTTAAGCTAGATTAAAAACCTAAGATAAAATTACCTTCTTTCTTTTCACCATGCACCCACTAAACCGTTGGTTTTAGGTTGATTTAACCGTTCTATTTGATGTTCAAAGTGGACCATCTAGAAGCAGTACCCACGAAATGGACATTCTGGATCCATTAGAGTTGGGCAGGGTTGGAAGTTCCAGTTGAGCAAATACAGGTCAGGTTGGGTTGGGTTTGAGTTGAGATTAATCATGTATTAGAGTTGGGCTGAGCCAATTTAGAGTCAAGTAGGGAGGAATTCTGGTTGGATTAGGATCAGGAAGTTCGAGTTGAATTGGAGTACAGGTTGGTTTGGGGTGCCCATCGAGTCTTTTTCAGGGATGCCAATTTCTTGCAAAAGCCTTTCTAGGAAGTTCCTATGTTGGCATGCTAAGTGACCCCACCGTGATGTTTTTGAGAAATTCACCTTGTCCATCCTTTTAGCAAGCTCATTTGAGTACATGCAACCGAAAATAAGGTGAATCCAAAACTCATGGGCCGCACAAGAGGGAAAATTGGGGAAGGAGTTTCCTAGCATTGAAACCTTCTCCACCTCGATGTTTATATGCCGTTGAAGCTATTTATGAGGTCATTCCCATTGTGATGAAGTGAAATCATGAAAAACTTAGCATGATATGATAATTTTGTGGCCATAAAAATGTTTCAATGGAGGTCACTAAATCCCCATTGTTTCCTCTCATGCAGCCCACTTGAGTTTTGGATCCACCTCATTTTCGCTCTTATATTCTAAAATGTGGTTACAAAATGAATAGATGGGGTGGATTTCTTACAAACATCGCGGTAGGCTGGAACTTCTTGCAAAAGACTTTCCTAAGAAATCTATATACCTACTTAAGGTCAAGTCGGCTCGAGTTGACCTCATCCTATCGAGTTGTGCCTCAACCAACAATTTGTTGTTGGATTTAGTCACACGTTAGCATTGCAACTGAGGAAGATGATGCCTTGAAATTGAAATATCTTGGAGCCATTGCTGGGCTTATTTAGAACTTTGGATATGCCTTTTTTAGCCAATGTCCTTAAATGGGTTGGAAAAACATATGGACAAAGTGGATTTCTCACAAACATAAAGGTAAGCTCTAGGCATGATAGCGCTGGGTTGAGGGTTGCACGACAATCAACATCAATAAAAAACATATTCTGAGAGGTGCTTTGGTATTTAATTATTATAAATGTCTTAAATATGTAAACAATAGGTCTATAGATATTATCGACAAAATGCTCGTTGCCATTGAGCAGTGGGTACTCGATGCTATTGAACTGGTGCTCGATGCGATCGAAAAAACCGAAAAATTCATATTTAGTTGCTGGAACATTTTGGTGTTGCACTTGATGACATCAACGGTGTTCGATACCATCAACAGATCCCTAATGCTATCGAAGTCCCATCGAGCGTGCACAGAATTATGTAAATACAAGATTTATTTCCTATTTCGATTGTGATTCTCCTGGAAGCTTATATAATTGGTGTAATCGGGATTTGGGAGATAGAGTGGGCTTTCTAATTCATTCATATGATTTCAAGGGCATAGCTTTGACATATTCAAATTAGTAATCTCTGTCTTGTAATTTTCTATTTTCATATTGCATTATCGCCGTTTTGTGCTGTGGTTTTTTCTGCAAGAGTTTTTTCATGTAAAATTTGATTTGTTTGTGTTTCAACTTGGTTGTGCGATTGGAGTACTTTGCTTAATTCATTTCTATGTGCTTCCGCGGTTCCCAGCTTTAAGTCCATAAAAGGGAGGGTTGCAAGACTGAATGTGGGCCTACCATGATGTTTGTGACAAATCTAACGTATCCATCCGATTTGCAACCTCATTTTAGGAGCATGGGACAAAAGCAACCTCAAGTGGGCACACAAACAGGGAAGATTGGGAATTGAATACCAACCATTGGGACATTCGTTAGGCCACAGGTTTTTATTTTTATTTTTTATTTTTTTTTTGTGACAAATCTACCTCATTCATATGTTTTTCCAAGTTATTATTATTTTTTGTTACAAATCCACCTCATTCATATGTTTTTTCAATTTATTATAGGTAATTGACCCAAAACTTGAAGCAGGTTCGAAGCTCAAGTATACCGTAAAATGGTAAATGGTGGAGAAAGCACGTCTTGATATATCTTGAGCTCATTTTGAAGCTGGGATGGATCAAAACACTAAAATAAAAGAGAGATGTACATGTGAAAACATTAAAATAAGGAGAGAAAAAGAAGGAATTTTTCTACATTTCTTTGGTGTATAGCAAAAAAGAGAGGCAGTATGTGTTAAACACAAAAATAAAAATAAAGAATCTGGATCATCTACTTGCCACAAGCAGGAAAATCATGCTTTCCTGCATGGTGATTGGTCCAAGTTATCATTGGCATTGTCAGCACTACTGCTTTAAATGCAAATGTATGATAATGTGGTTCAATTAGATTGCAACAAGCCATATATTGCTGCTTGTAGTAAGCAAAGGACCCGGTTTCAAAAATAAGAAGGGATTTTCGAAGTGATTGTTGGCCTTCAAGGCCACGGACCCAAAATCTCCAGCTTTTAAAGTATTTCCCAGGACTGCCTGCCTATTTTATATACATCCTATACCCACAGTTATCTGTACGAAAAATGAGAGAGATGACAACGAATAGGAGGTACATCTCAAGCTCAAGTGGGCCACACAGCAGGAAAGAGTGGGAAAGTATCTCCACGGTTGAAATATCTTGGGGCCAACGTGGGGCCCATTTTGAGCTTTGGATCGGCCTCTATTTAATTTACCCCATGCATGCTTTAAATAAGCTGCAAAAATATATCCACCAGGTAGATTTCTCATAAATATAAAAGTGGTCCCATGTATGGTTGCAGTGATATATCCACCAGGTAGATTTCTCATAAATATAAAAGTGGTCCCATGTATGGTTGCAGTGGTTGCACGGCAATCAACATCATCAATAAGATGAGATCAGGAAGGTGGTTGGACATTTAAGTTCAAGAGATGAGGGTTGCCCGGCTATAGGTGGGGCCATCATGATGTTTGTGACAAATCTATCCCGTCCATCAGATTTTTCAAATCAGTTCAGGACGTGAGACAAAACATGAGGCTGAGGCAGATACAAAGCTTAGGTGAGCCATACAAACTGGAAAGATTGGGCATTGAATATCCATGTTGAAACAATGGTAGGCCATAGATTTTATTTATTTTTTTCTGTGAAAAAATCATTTTTTTTTTCCAACTTATTATAAAAAATGATCTAAAAAATGAGGTAAATTCAAAGCTGAAGTGGGCCCAAACGAAACGGTGGAGAAAGAACACCCAATATTGAACTATATATACCGTGGTGACCATTTTGAGTTTTGTATCTGCTTTTTCATCCCATGCTTTAAAATTAGAAGAATCGTATAGATAATGTGGATTTCTCAAATATATAAAGGTGGCCCACGTGATGTTGAGGGTTGACAGAACTCGTTTCCTTTTATGATTACTCAGCACAACCGTCCACCCCCCTCTAAATAATGATAGGATGGACAACGTGTTACACATTGGTTGAGTATATATAATTTTATTATTTCTCATTTTTTAGTGAGAAAGCAGCACATGCCTAGAGGATAGTCGCGAATATAATACCTACCTTCCATTATTGAGCTCATCATCTCGGCTCCGAAGAAGCTAAGAAAATCACGGGAAATTCACATCTTCATTCTCCTTCTCCTTTCTCTTCCTCTCTATTTTGCAGGATTAGAAACCCCCTATATTTGTAATCCTCCTAGTGTGTTTGGCACCCTTGAATGTGAATCAACTTTAATTCAAAAGTATGTATCCATGGTATATTTATAAGGATTTAAATTTAATTACTAAATTAACTTTAATATCTCTAATTAGGGAGAAATGTAATTTTTGATACAATGGTTGTGATAAGCCCATTGAAATATATACTTTATCCAAAAATGATGAAATTCAAAATTGCAGACGGGCCACAAGCACAAGATCATGTCTGAATGACTAACCAACAAATTTTAACCGTTGATTTACATGGACAATGTTTGGACGGTGCTGGACAATATTTGGACATTGTTGATTTATATGGATAATATTTGGACGGTGTTGATCATAATTAGTGGGCCATGTGCCTTATAGAATGATAGTGTATAATGACACATGTTACACATGCAACTATTGAAATGATTTTATATGTAATCCAAGCCCTTATTATGGATTGTAAACCCCCTCAAAGAGGGGACTGGAAATCCTTGAATTTGAAACCCTCGAGTACTTTATGCAACCAAACAACCAAAGTATTGGAAACCCTTATAAACTCTCCACACCTATTGCTGTGTTTCAGTAATAGACTCTGAGTTTCAACACACCCTCTTGGGTTTGAGTATCTTATAAAGTGTGAAAGAGTTTGTGGAGAGGGTGTGCGTGAGTGTGGGAGGGTAAGCGCGTACATGTTGGTGTGTGTGTGTGTGTGTATCGAGAGGTGTAAAATAAAAAACTTTTTAATATAATTATAAATATTTCTAATTAATTTTTAAATTATTTAATTTTTTTATATCTTATCATAAAACACTATGTAATTAACTTTCATTAAAGTTGAACATTAAAAAAAACTGTCAACTATTAAAATTAACCATCTGCCCAAATGATACAACTTCACCAACACCAACCTAAGCAGAAGTCCACACCGAGAGTTTCTTACGAGCTTATAACATCCACCAATACAGATGTGGCCCATCCAATAGATGATCCTGCGAAGTGTCAGGCCTACAAATGTAGACAGTGGGGCCCACATGATGATTCCACAACGAGACCTACAGTATCGATGGCTTTGATCAATATTAGCTTAAAATTCTCATTGATCATGTAATCCATAGTTCTTACCCGAGTGTGATTGGTGACCATACTCGAGAAAGTAATTCGACTCAGATTGACTCGGAAATAATACCCTGCCAAGTCGACTCGGTCTAATTTCGAGTCGACTCATAAGTTCTACATTTGGGGTGGGAACAATTATTCCATGGTAACGACAAATGAAGGGTCACGTGTACGACTGTTTGGATGAATCTCAACCCTCCAAATCATGATGAGATCGACCACGTGCACCACGTTGATTTGGGTTTTTTTTTTCCTGTTTTTTTTTTAATCTCTGCTTTTTCTGCTAGGTGCGAATATAAAGCTGCATTGCATCACTCGACTCATCAGCTCTACTCCAAAGGAGAAGGAAATCATGGGAAATTCCTCCATCTTCCTCTTCCTTCTCCTCTCTCTCATCTCCACCGTACATTCACATGATCACCACTCCACATACATTGTCCACGTCTCAAAATCTCAAAAACCAGCCATCTTCATGACCCACCATCACTGGTACTCATCCACCCTCATGACCCTCCGTCAATCTCCCCGCCCCACCAAAATCCTCTACACCTACGATCACGCCATCCATGGCTTTGCAGCCCGCCTCACCCCATCCCAAGCAGCCGCTCTCCAAGATCTCCCTGGCATCCTCTCCGTCCAATCAGAACAGATCCACCACCTAGACACCACGCACACTCCCAAATTCCTAGGCCTCGCCGACATCTCCGGCCTCTGGCCTAATTCCGATTACGCAGATGATATCATCATCGGTCTTCTCGACACTGGGATCTGGCCTGAACGGCGCAGCTTCTCCGACGCCGGACTCACACCCGTACCCGACAGCTGGAAAGGCTCATGTCAGACCGGCCCTGATTTCCCCGCCACCTCCTGCAACAGAAAGCTTATTGGGGCAAAAGCCTACTACGCCGGATACGAAGAGTATTTAGAAGGGAAGATGGACGAGACCGTCGAATCAAGATCACCGAGAGACACCAAAGGCCATGGGACCCACACAGCATCGACAGCTGCAGGAGCTGCTGTAACAGGTGCCGGATTTTATAATCTCTCCGTCGGCGAAGCGAGAGGAATGGCGACCAAAGCGAGGATTGCTGCCTATAAGATCTGTTGGCTAGAAGGTTGCTTTGATTCGGATATACTCGCGGCCATGGATCAAGCTGTCTCCGATGGCGTCCACATAATTTCTCTCTCCGTCAGCTTGGATCTTCCTGCCAAAAGCTATGATAAAGAGGCGATTGCCATTGGATCGTTCGGCGCCGTACAGAGAGGCGTCCTTGTCTCCGCCTCAGCTGGAAACGACGGTCCCATTACTAGCAGTGTCATGAACATCGCACCGTGGATTCTCACAGTCGGCGCTTCAACGGTCGATAGAGAATTCCCCGCCGATGTTGTTCTTGGAGACGGTACAACCTACAGCGGGGTGTCGCTTTACGGCGGAGATCCGCTCGGTTCCTCTAATCTCCCTCTCATCAACGGTGCTGCTTCATGTTTGAGATTCACACCATCTACAGTCAAAGGGAAGATCGTCCTCTGCAGCGACGATGGTGATGGAAAAGTCATCGAGAAGGGTGTTAAAGTCCAACAAGCTGGCGGAGCTGGGATGATCATGGTCGACAGCTACAACGAACTCCCGACTGCAGAAAAGCACGTTCTCCCTGCGACCAATGTAGGCAAGACCGCAGGCGCCAGCATCCGGAAATACATCAGATCCGAAAAGTCGCCGACCGCTACCATCGTATTCAAAGGAACGGTGATCAGCACCTCACCAGCCTCTCCGAAGGTTGCACGGTTCTCCAGCCGCGGGCCCACCAAAATCGTGCCGGAGATTCTCAAACCGGATGTGATCGCGCCCGGCGTCAACATCTTAGCCAGCTGGACCGGGTTCACTAGCCCGACCGATCAGGAAATCGACACGAGAAGGGTTGAATTCAGCATCGAATCCGGTACGTCGATGGCCTGCCCTCATGTAAGTGGGTTAGCCGCGTTGGTACGGAAAGCCCGTCCTCAATGGACCCCAGCTGCTATAAAATCCGCCCTCATGACAACCTCATACAACGTGGACAATTCCGGCAAGAATTTTGAAGATCTTGGCACGCGCGCCGAATCTACACCGTTCATTCATGGGGCCGGACATGTGGACCCTAACAAAGCCCTCAATCCAGGCTTGATTTACGACATCACCACCGATGATTACGTGGCATTCCTCTGTGCCATTGGATATGGACCTAATCAGATCTCTCTTTTCGTCAAGGACAAAGCCACCACCGACTGCTCGGCGAAATCCATGGCTAGTCCTGGAGATCTGAACTACCCATCTTTCTCTGTGGTTTTCAAATCCAACAGAGATGTAATTCAGCGTCGAAGGGTTGTTACTAACGTTGGTGCGGCCGGATCAGTTTATGTGGCTAACATTACAGGCCCATCAACGGTTCAGATCAGCGTTTCGCCGAGTAAGCTTGTGTTTAGTGCACAAAACCAAAGCTTATCGTATGTGATCACGTTTGCTTCGATCGCTGATCCAACAGCTAGCACGGGTTTTGGTTCGATCACGTGGATTGATGGGGCCCATGTTGTGCGGAGTCCCATTGCGATTACCTGGAGCCCAAGCTCGGTATCTTCTATTTGAATTAGAAGATGCAATCCAAGACTTCCATATCGGAATGATCATGTATTAGTGTTTTCAATGGTTTAAGAACCGGACCTAACTGGACCCGCTTTTTTCAGCGGGTCTATCGTAACCGGGTCCAACTGGTGGTTCAAAAAGTCTGACCCGTGAAACCTATGTGTAGCGTAAATAAAAAAATGGGAGGTATTGAGCGAGTCGTTTTTAAGTTTTATCTGTTTTGTTTGTGATTTTCAATCTACGAGTGTAAACTATTTCCATTTGTCGTGTGTCCGATATGGGGCTGGTGAGCACCGTAGATCAGCAATGGCCCACAGAAAAGGGCTCATCTGGCAGTAGTAACCGTGTGATGTGTGGCCTATAAACAGTAGAGGTCCACATTAGATGAACGTAAACGGAAAAACTGTTAGAGAAAATTATAAATATGAATTAGAAAATTAAGAATCTATTTTACCTCGTTTAAGACCTGAAAGTCGATGAAATTTTAAAAGACTATTCAAATTAAATTGTATTTATTTCTAAATTAATAATAGTATAGTTTTTGAGTGAAGAAAAAGTTATATTATATCCAATTTAAAAGTGACCGACCCTATACTTATATTCAAGTGTTAGCATGCTCCGATGGGCTAGCCCGGCCCAAAACCCCAGCCCCTTGACACCCCTGCTTCGGACACTCATGGATGGTGTTGCCACAGGCTCTTTTCTGACAGCCTTAGCTTGTTTGGAGGGGGGACACCACAGGCTCTTTTCTGACTTGACCCATGCATGGGAGCGTGCACCGGTAGTTGACAGGCCTTTATTATAATTGTGATTTTGAAGCCCGATCCAAACCACATTTCTAAGATTAGCTTCAAATTGATATGTGGGCTTAGGCGTGATATTTGAATAACTTCCAATCCATCCATCATGTGTGTTTCACTCTTATTCTATTTCGATCCCAAATCAGAGATTGACCTTTTGATGAAGTGGCTACAACATCGATGTAGAGCGGGTCATGGACTGTTTCATGGCCAAGATGGATCGGAAAAGGCCCGATCGACGACAGAAGTGATCCGGACCATTGGACCTTAGATCGGACGCATCTCACAATCCGTAACGAGTTATTAGGCGTAAAATATATGATTTTGAGCTAAAACAAGCTACTTTAGCCAACCAACCCCGCTATGCCGGGTTGCGTAAACTGGATTTGCGAAATACCCTTGGATTAACTGTCGTTTCTCTATTTTAATTTCATTTTTACTATAAATAATAAGTTTTAGTTTAATTATAACTCTTCATCCGTCGGGCTTTAGGAATTGAGTCCAACATAAAAAAGAGCTTAGAATAATTAGGAAAACGATTTAATGAAGCCAAATAAGACACTTATTATTTTTGGCCGAAAACTTTACACACTAGTAGACATCACCAACCAACATCTATAAATAGTAGTAAGTCGCAAATTCTAGGAGTTTTAGTTGTAGTTTGATTCTGATTTCTTTTCCATTGCTTGGTATCCCTATTAAAGGGTTATGAACTCGTTTTTATTTATGCATTAATTAATTTCAAATTTATTAGAATTTATTTCTATTTTCTACTTTCTTTCCTCGTGAATTCGAGAAGTCCTTGTGAGGAGTTAAGAGAAGTTTCATGAATTCGGAATAGTTATCCTCTTGAGATAGATGGTGCTCGACATCACGTCCTTCCCTGCGTCAAACATGTAAAATCACGCCTAAAACCTCTAAAATCATCTGCGGTGGTTCATCTAAGTTTTGTAATGGCCTGAATTTTTGAATATCCATTCCTCATAGTCTGATCGAAGGTTTTCAATGGTGGGCATCCCCATTCCACCTGTACCTTGTATAAGCCTTATTTTATTTTTTATTTTTTTATTCTTTTTGGGTCCAAGGAGAATACTAGGGGCCACAAAGATGGTCGGATTGGATGTTAATAAAACCCCATGGTGGGCCCCACGTATCGATTTATTCTTTAAACTAAAAGGAGAAACAGTGGAATTGAACAGTGACTCACTATTTTAATTACAAGCTACGGATGTAAGAAATCACCACATGTGAGTGCTTGCGTGAGTGCTTGCACATGCATACTAAATTCCGCCAAGGGTCAGGATTTTATTGTCGGGTGAATTGAAAGTTCTGGTGTTGGGCCCCACTTCATTATCAGATGAGTCCCGTGAATAATAAACAATTAGGTGGAGTTGAGTGGGTAACATGGTCATCATCCTCGAACAAGCAAAGGAATCTCACCTGCCTAGGATAACTGAAATCATGCCCACCTGTGCATTGTGGTTGAAAATCCACGAGCTCCTGTCTCCCCATCTCTTGGAAACTCGACTCGACTCGACTCAGTTTCCCAACTCACTGAGTCAGAAAAAATTCAGCTTGGTGTTTTGACTTATGTTTCCACGTGGAAATTGCTGTGTTTACAACTGCATTGAGAATGTGGTGCACGCCATAGCTACTGATGTACAGCGGGTCACAAATAATTTCATGGTCAAGATGGACTAGAAAAGGCCCAATCGAAGACGGAGATGATCCGGACCGTCAAAACTTAAAATGGATGTATCTCACGAATTGAAATGAGTGATCAGACGTAGAATATATTATTTTGGGGTAGGATAATCTACTTTAGCTACTCAATCCGCTACGCCAGGTTTCTCAAGCCGGATTTGCGAAATACAATCAGATCGATGGTCATTTTCTTATTTTAATTCCGTTTTTACTATAAATAGTAAGTTTTAGTTTAATTATAACTCTTCATGCATTGGGCTTTATAGTTGCGCCCAACATGAAAAGTACTTAGAATAATTATGCCCAACATGAAAAGTGCTTAGAATAATTAGGGGAACAACATGGTGAAGCCAAATAGGACGGTTACTATTTTTGGCCAAAAACCTTGCGCACTAGTAGACATCATGACCATTTATAAATAATAAGTTTACTATTTATATTAAGTTGTAAATTGTAAGAGTTTTATTTGTAGTTTAATTCTAAAATTTCTTCCATTGCTCAGTATCAACATTTAAAGTGTTGTGAACTCATTTATTTCATTCATCAATCAATTTCAAATTTTATGGAATTTATTTTCTATTTTTTTATTCTTTTCCTCATGGATATGAGAAGTCTGTGTGAGGAGTCCAAAAAAGTTTCGTTGATTCGGAATAGTTTTCCCCTTGAGAAAGACGGTGATTAACCTTGCATCCTTCCCTACTAAAACTCGTTGGGTCCACCTGAAATTGGATTAGCTACTGACAGGTTGAGTAGCCAGAGTCGCTACTGAAATGATCAGCCTCATCACATCCATCCCTACCTCATTGTCTTCCGCGGATGTGAAATCATTGTCTTCCGCGGATGTGATGAGGCTGATCGTTGATTCCGACGCGGATTAGCTACTGACAGGTTGAGTAGCCAGAGTCGCTACTGAAATGAAGTCAACAGGTTATGTGGGCCCAACATGATGTATGTTATGTATCCACACCGTCCATACATTTTGAGAGATCATTCTAGGGCATGATACAGAGAATGAGGCAGATCCAACGCTGGAGTGGACCCTGCCACAGAAAATAGTGGAGAGAGTGATAACCACCGTTGAAACATTCAGAAGGTCCACCATGATGTTTATTTGAGATCCAACCTGTTCATATGTTAAATCAGACATGAAATAAGGGAAAACACAAATATCAGCTTGATCGAAAACTTTTTTGGCCCTTAGAACTTTTTAATGGTAGGCATCGATCTCCCCACTTTTTTCTGTGGTGGGGTCCACTAGAGATTTGGATCTGACTCATTCTTTGTATAATGCCCTAATATGATCTCTCTGAATGGATGGATAGTGTGGATACAAAACATACATCATGGTGGGGCTCACATAAGTTGGTGACGTAACTTCAGTAGCGAGTCTCGCTACTCAACTTGTCGGTATCTAATCCGCGTCTCTCTGATTCCTCATAAAGATTCCTCGAATCCATTAGGAAAACTAGAAATAAATTCTAATAAATTTGAAGATACATTGATTGATGATAAAAATGAATTTAGAAAACCCATGAAGAAGTTTTATAATCAAACTCCAACTCAAACTCCTTAAAAAAATGAGCAGACTTACTATAAATAATAAAAATGAAATTAAAATGGACTTTCAGCCACCGATATGATGGAATCTTGCAAATTCGACATGGGCAACCCAGTGTAGCCAAGTTGGGTGGCTAAAGTAGCTTCTCCTACCCAAAGTTGAATAACTCATTCTGGTCTGTGAGGTATGCATGTTTTAAGGTTTTGACAATCCTAATCACTTCCGCCTCGGATCGAGCCTCCTCATGTGGACATAAAAGTGTCTGCTACCCTCTACATCAAAAACTCATCACTGCTACTCATCCAGCCTCATGACCCTTCCTCAATCCCCCCACCCCACCAAAATCCTCTACACCTATGATCACGCCGTCCATGGCTTTGGGTCCACCTCACCCCATCCCAGGCAGCCAGTCTACGAGAGCTCCCTGGAATCCTCTCCGTCCAATTAGAACTGGTCCACCACCTGGACACCACCCACACTCTCAAGTTCCGAGGCCTCACCGACGTGTCCGGCATCTGGGTTAATTCCTGCACTCTGGGATCTGGTCTGAACGGGAGAAGATGGATGAGACCGTTGAATCAAGATCGGGAGGAACACCAAAGGCCATCTAAAGCTACGCATGAGTTAGTGGGCCAACACCATAGTTAGGTTATGAACCAAAAGTTACTTTGATGGGCCAGCACCATCAACAAAGACCCACAATCAATGGATGATATGCACGTATCTATACTTAGTCTATTTATTTGTTTTGAGTTTTTGGCCAGCTTGTGTCAGGTCACCTAGCCTAGCCCACTATATAAGTGGGTTGGGTTCGACGGCTCAACCTGATGATGGCCCATTTACTTCAGTGGTTACACTTTCTAACCCAAGCACGACCTACTCCCCAATTTATCTTAGTCCAAAAACGCTTTAGAAATGGGCTGGCCACTAACCGACGGGTGATAAATCGATTCTAGTCCGGTCATATATTTTGTAAGTTGCTAATACTGTAAGTAGCTTTTGTGTCCTTATTACACTCCACTACATGTAAGGTCACAATGAGGTGACACTACTTCAGTTTGCATTCTTAAGGTCATGTTTACATATTTGGTTGGATTAAAAACATGTTGGCAAAGTGGTCATATTTTATTGTGGACTATATATATATATATATATATATATATATATATATATATATATATATATATATATATATTCAGTGACTTTTAATCGGTCAAGTTTGCAAAGATAAAATCTACTTGATTTGAAGAGCATGTAAGTGTGTGTCTTGATTGGAATATTGGAATTTTTATGCCTACATAAATGGAATTAAAAATGTTTGATTGAGTCCTACGAAATAATGGCCCAAAACATATATATGCTTGGAGTTCCATGTTTTTTTAGGAGTTTCTTTTAGTTTTTCTAAGATGGAGGTCCTGGCCCTGGAAAAATCCATTTCCTCTTAGGAATTTAGAATAAAAACATTATATATATATATAGTTTTCCTGTATATAATTTCCCATTGTATAATTTTACACTGTAACTTCATTGATATAGTCTCACATTAACACTTCAAGGTTTCTCTCATTTATAACTATGACACAAGGCTAAGATGCTTTATAAGATATAGTGAAATTCAATTTTACATTTGAATCTTATTAATACTCAATAGTGACAAATATTCATCAAGATTGTTAAAATATCATGGTAACCATATGAGGATTTAATCAAATGTTATAGTTTCTGCCAATTATAAAGGGCTCCATATGATAAAATTTGTAAGATTTTTAAAATACCATAACATCCACGAAATTTTGATTATCATGATATCTTTGGGATCTCGAAGGTTCTATTTTTATTTCATATCAACTTATCGTTATTTCTACTCAAATTTTAATTAATAATTCAAATAAATCATTTAATGTCTATGTTTTAAACTTTTTTAAATTATTTATTATTTTATTATGAATATTTTTATTATTTTATTTTCTACAAAAATTTCCTAATAATATCGAGAGAAACAAAATTTTAAAATTCACTAAGAAATTTTGGAGAACAAAATTTATCACTATAGATGGTTCATGTACATAGTGCATGTCATCCATTTAGTTCCATAATACCTTAATTCATCAATTGACGCTTGCCTAATCCCAATGCATTGCAATATGATATGTTCCGACTTTAGCCTTTGAATGTGTGGTGAAAAGGCAACAAAGAAAGCTCTCAATTGGATTATTTCAACCCATTGGTAATTTTTTTTTCTTTAAAATGAATGTTCAACATAACTTTTGGATCATCAATGGGTTGAAATGTTTAATCTGTTTTTTTTTTTTTTTTCATTCCTAAGGTGGGAAAAGAAACCTACCAAATAAACCGTTTGTGGCCTAAATCCAAAAGCTAGACCCTGACTTATCTCAAAGCCAGTTTGGATGGTGAGAAAAAAAAAAAAAAAAAAGGGATGACTCTTCTTATGATGAGATGTTTCACCATGGGGTTCCTTACTCATGCCTAAGTGGTAGACTCACAAGAGTTTCAACACGAAATCATGGGTTTGAGAACTAATTAGGCTGAAAGTTGGGCGGGTTCAACCCGACCGACCCGTGACCGACCCAACATTGGGTTGGGCTGGGTCAGGATATATTGGGCCCGATCTCAAGCTTGGGCTATACAAATACCAACCCGATAAAACTTGGGTTGGGCTCGGGTTGAGGTCTTGGGTTGCCCAACCCAACCCGAACCCGATCAATATATAAGTTACTCATAAATTATAATTGACTGTGGGTCGTTTGTGTCGAAGGCACACTAATGATGTCAGGTCTCATTTTTCCATGTCATTTCTAAGGACTCAAGCTAACAAGGTATTCCAGATTTCTCTCTCCCAAATAGATTGCGTGTTATGCTATATGACTTTTAAAGGAGTAGTTGTCCTATATTTTAGCTTGTTTTTTTAAAGAAAAAAAATAAAGTTTTTTATGATGAATAATCACATATGTAATTAATAAAATCATATATACAAAAAATAAATCGTATATTGAAATATAATAAATTAATTTAATAACGAAAATATTAGCACGTATGCACCCGACCAACCCGATCAACCCGACCGAGCCCGACCCGAGGTTGGGTTGAGAATTCCCAACCCAAGGTTGGGTTGGGTGGGTTAAGGTTGAGGTATAAGAACCTTGGGTTGGGTTAGGATTGAGTACCAACCCTACCCAACCCGCCTGACTTTCAGCCCTAAAACTAATGCAGGGATGAACATGATGAGGTCGATCACCGTCTTTCTCAAGGATAACTACTCCAAATCCATGGAGCTTCTCTGGACTACTCACAGAGACTACTCACAGAGACTTCTCGAATCCACGAGGAAAGAAAGCAAGAAAATAGAAATAAATTCAAATTTTAATTGATGAATGAAATAAATGAGTTCACAACCCTTTAAATAGGGATACCAAGCAACAGGAGAGAAATCAGAAGCAAACTATAAATAAAATTCCTAGAAATTCGTAACTTACTATAAATAGTAAATTTACTTTTATAGTAAGTGTCTTATATGGCTTAATCATGTTATTCTCCTAATTATTTTAAGCACTTTTTCATGTTGGACACAATTCCTAAAGCTCAATGGATGAAGAGTTTTAATCAAACTAAAACTTACTATTTATAGTAAAAATAGAACTAAACATGGAATTCGACTGTCGATATGATGGAATCTCACAAATTTGGCATGGGTAGCCAGGCATAGCCACGTTAGTTGGCTAAAGTAGCTCGTCCTACCCCAAAATCATATATGGTATGTCGAGTAACTCATTCTGGTTTGCGAGATATGCATGTTTTAAGGTTCTAATGGTCATAATGCTTCTGCCTCTGATCGGGCCTTCCCTTGCCCATTTTGGACATGAAAGTGTCCACGACCCACTCTACATCAATCCCCTCCACTTCAAAAGAAATCGTCCTTGAGTTCTCATGCTACTTTAGTTCATGATACTCCGTCTAGTGCGTCGTAATGATACCCGGATCAAAAGTTATGACCAATTTGCGGTCCACCTTCTTTTGGTCCAACCATGCTAGGAATGTATCTATAACGCTTTCTACATCAGACCCTCCTCTTAGAAAAAACTGATCCTCGAATTACTTAAGGGACTTAGTTCATGATTCTGAGATAACTTTTGATGTCGATGTTTATTAGTCATTTTCTTATACTTGACATTAGGCTCTTAAGTTGACACGATGCATGTACTCATGCTCTCCTTGACTTGGCTAGTATGGATCAATTCCTTCACTTCTGCCTTCAAAATCTTACATTCCTTCTGATAATGTGGGCAATTAGGCGGACTTATCCCTGTAACAAGATCAATGTGGTTTTATATATCTCGTATGGGAGGCAATTTATTGCGGAGTTCATCGAGCACAATCGCCTTGAACTCCTGCAACACTGGCTTCAAAGCCTCTGTGATGTTCACATGCTCCATATATTCTTTCTTTTCAACTAATACATATATATCTCATGTTTTCTCAGATTGTTTAACAAAAGCATGTTCAGTCGTGAGAGATTGTTCCTCCACTTTAGAAGCCTTGGGTTGGTTCTCCGCTCTCATAGAGAGGAGGTCAATCTTTCTAGCATCTTTAGTAAATTTAAATACGTTATCTTGACCTCTACACATAGCAATAACATCAATATTATTTTGTCATGGTCGACCAAGTAACATATGACAAACTTTCATATCGATTACGTCACAAAGTACTTGATTCTTATAATTTTTACCAATTGAAAACAAAATAATACATTATTCAGTTACCTCTATTTTGTTGACCTCCTTGATCCATCCAATCATGTACGGAGATCGATGCTTTTCTGTTTTCAGTTGCAGCTTTTTCACCATTATTTTCGATACGAGATTCTCACTACTCCTGACATTGATGATCACATTACAGACTTTTTGGCTTACAGTGCACCTCGTTCGAAAGATGTTATCTCGCTGTAATTCTATTTCTACCTTTGGCATGTATAACGGCTTCCTCATGATCAAAGTGATGGCCTGCGATTGATCATCATCTGATGATGCTTTGCAGAAATCGGAGTTATGTTGTACAGTGACCACAGGCAGTTGAGCATCACTTTGAGCTCAGAGCGGAATTAGCGCATCTGCAATATAGTTGAGGGTTGCCTGCAACCCTTACATGGTCAATTGACTCTCCTGGTGGAAAACTTTCATTTTTTTCGAAAGATAACGAATCCCTAGATTACCGTCTATGGAATTTTTGTTCATACCTTTATTGTTTATCATCAGCTCGAGGGGAGTCTTCGCTTTGATACCAATTGACGCAGGGATGAACGTGATGTGGTTGATCACCGTCTTCCTCAAGAATAACTACTCCGAATCCACGGAGCTTCTCTGGACTCCTCACAGAGACTTCTCGAATTCATGAGGAAAGAAAGCGAGAAAATAGAAATAAATTCTAATAAATTTGAAATTTAATTGATCAGTGAAATAAATGAGTTCACAACCCTTTAAATAGGGATACCAAGTAAGAAGAGAGAAATCAGAAGCAAACTATAACTAAAACTCCTAGAAATTCGTAACTTACTATAAATAGTAAATTTACTTTTATAGTAAGTCTCCTATGTGGCTTAACAATGTTATTCTCCTAATTATTCTAAGAACTTTTCATATTGGACACAACTCCTAAAGCCCAATGAATGAAGAGTTTTAATCAAACTAAAACTTACTATTTATAGTAAAAACGAAACTAAATATGGAATTCGACCATCGATATGATGGAATCTCACAAATTCAACATGGGCAACCCGGCATAAAATAGCTCGTCTTACCCCAAAATCATATATGGTACGTCGAGTAACTCATTCCGATTTGCGAGACATGCCTATTTTAAGGTTCGGACGATCTTGATGGCTTCTGCCTCTGATCAGGCCTTCTCTGGCCCATCTTGGACATGAAAGTGTCCGCGACCGCTCTACATCAAAAACCCATTGTGGTGTGTCGATGTGTGTGTGGAGGTGTGAGTGCATGTGTTAATTAAAAACATAGAAAGACGTTTTGTAACAACCCTTGTATCTCTCGTTCTCCCAACAACTTCGACATGAGAAGAGAGATTCCTACTCTTAACTCAAAGAGATAAAACAACAATGACTAAATAAATTTCTACCTAGGAAGAGAGAAAGAGCGGGGAGAGAGACAGAGAGACAAAGAGAGAGAGAGAGAGAGAGAGAGAGAGAGAGAGAGAGAAGGAACCCTTGAGCTCAAACTAAACAGGTTGGTGATCTAATTCTTCCACTTGGTTTATTGTAAATATATGCTAATATACACGATGGATGGTTTATATTAGTTAGACGTCCATCATGGGCTTTTACATTGTTTCAAGAGAATGATCTAAATGAAATGCACAATAGTTTTTGCTTTTGTGTAGGGAATTATTCATTGATTTATGTGTCACGCCCCAAACTCGGAAACCGGGCTCACAAAATTTTCGATTGCCGAATCTGGCGCCGACAGCCTCCGTAAAACCCCATTCTCGGCTCCTAGCGCTCATTCACCAGGTTCCAATCCTGGGATGCTATGAGGAGGATTTTCAAAGTCAGTTTGATTCGTAATAAGCATAACCAAAGACATAACCCACAAACAACAACTAAAAATGTCACGCCCCAAATCCGAAAATCGGATTCACATGAATTCCGATTGCCGAATCCGGTGCCAATAGCCTCCATAGTGCCCCATTCTCGGCTCTTAGTAATCAAATGCCAGATTCCGATCCTGAGATCCTACAAGGAGAATTTTCAGAATGAATTTTTTTTTTTGTAATGGAGCATAACCACAAGCATAACCAAGTCACAAAACAACATCACCACATATCCACTATATCAAAATCTTTAAGTACAATGCAGAAAAGAAAATGCAAGGTGATCAAAGAGCTCCAAAAAGGTCCTGATATGCACTCCTGCCTCAGCGCTGCTGCTGTCCAACGCTACCTGCACGCAACGGTCGTGCATAAGCTTACAAAAGCTTAGAGGGTGGTGTAAGTGTGTGCGGAGGGCAAACGCCGAGTGTACAAGATCAGCTAATGCGAAAGTATGTGGTAAGTCCATGAATATACCAAGGCTATGTAATGTAAGGCATGATGCGAGATATGAATGCCATCGGTCACACCGATGCAATGTAAGGCCTACATAGCTGAATGTCATATGCGAAATGCAATCCAAGCAAGTTGGTACTCCTCAAGTACGTATATCAGTATAGTTCCTCTCTGGATATCGCCGGGGTCAATACACTTCGCAGAGATTGCCACCTCCCTAGCTGCACAGTCAAGCAAGCGAAAAAGACCTCACTATCCGCCTGACCAGTAGTCTGTCAATACCTACCCGGCTCGTCGATAGCGGACTCATTTATGAGCTGGTCAAACTCAGCCTAGCTTATAGCCCCCTCACTCAGGCGGATAAGGCCACACCCCTTCCCAACCGACCACGACACAGTAGGAGACACGACCTACTGGTATTCGGCACTCGGGCGCTCGTGTATCCACTCGGTCTAGACGTTGGAGCATCTCCTGGTACCAAAAAGGTTCTGGGACTCTCACCCAAGGACATCCTAAGTGCCCACAGTGCTAGAATAAGTATTTTTGGTATCCAATACGGCTATCCACGATGTACCTGTGGAGCCACGGCCCTGATGTCCCTAGGGCGTGCAGTGATCAAGTCACACACATGCATGAATCACACATCAAATTATGTAGAAATCCAGCGCGTACTGCGCGATCATGTAGAGCATTCCGTCTCGTAACGGGTCCCATAGATGGTCTACTAAATGGCATACACTATGATCAGTCGCTACTCAAACCAAGCATACATATGATGCGTATGAGCATGAGTCATGAGATTATACTAAGCATGTTATAAGGTGATGGATAACAACGAGCATTGGCTTATCAATGGGCCCTAAGGGGAGTTACAATGCGGACATTTAACCAACATTGTACATACAATATGGACGTCAAACCATCATTGTTCCTTAGGCACGACTTGCCATAAATATCATCTCACGAACCATGAGAAACGTACATTGCAATGGACCCTAAGGACATCCGTTGGGCCTCGATCCCTGGACCTTGGATATATCAAATGGGTCGTATTACATGGGCCTCACATTCATCAAATGGGCTGCATTAATGGGCCTCACCAATGAACCTTATGTACATTGCAATGGTCCATGATCCATGGGCCTTAAAATACATCAAAGTGGCCTCACAACTTGGGCCTTAAATATGTCAGATGGGCCCATACACATGAGCTTTAAATATATCAACTAGGCCACTCCATTTGCACCCCATGCACATCAAATGGGCTTGAACCTTATGTATCAAATAGGCTTAGTCCCCTGGACTTTGCATACGTCAAATGGGCTTAGTCCCATAGGCTTTAGATATGTATCGAAGTAGGCCTCAATGAATGGCCATAATTAAGTAAATTGTGGGCCCTAGACACACACCAAGGTGGGCCCATTTGAAACATAGATCTGCCGCATTTTTTTATTTTATTATTATTATTTATTTTTTTGGTCCATGTCATGAAATGATTTTTACCAAATAATTGAACGGCTTGGATGCACCATGATGGATAGAGTAGATAGGACCCATAAATCATGGTGGGTCCCACTGTCCAAACGGTGGACAGTGTGGATAGTCACATACATCACAGTGGAGTCCACCGTCTAGACGGACGGTGGCAAGGTAATACCTTGTCACTGTGGGCTTCCCATGTGGGGCCCACTATAATGTTTATGATCCATCCCACCCGTTTATAAGGTCACAGGGACCTGGGTGAATAGGAAAAGCAAATTTCAGCATGATCCAAAACTTGTGTGGACCCCAAAAAGGGTTTCAATGGTAGAATCTAATTCACACTGTTTCTTATGGTGTGGGCCGCCTGAGTCTTGGATAGACCTCATTTTTGGGGAGGGCCCACCTCAGAAGGTGGGCCACCTATTGGACGGCATGGATGCTAAATATACATCATGTGGGGCCCACGGCAGGGGGCCGTGGGCTGCTGTCCGCCCGCCCGTTGCAAGGCCGCAAGCAGCGCCTGCGGCTCTGACGGCAGCAGCAGAGCTGCTGCTTGCTTCTATTTTTTTTTTTTGGAAAAAGACTTTTTCTGCGGTTTTTCATATGCGGGGCCCGCTTGAAGTGCATCCACTCCGTCCATTGTATTCCCAAGCACAAAATACACCCATTAAGACCAATATCGGCCATTTTTCAGCGTGTAGGAAGAGTTTTGGTAGAATTCAATGGTAATGGTACCATTTTTAAAACTATGGCCCACCAAATGCTCCGATCAACCCTATCTTTCATTTCAACGCTTAAAATGGACTTCTAAATGGGATGGACGGCATGGATTGAATACATACATCAAGATGGGGCCCATACAAGTGGTCTTTCCCAAAGGCTTAGAAATAAGCCAATATTTGTGTTTTCTTTTCTTTCCACGTCCAGCGTCCAGAAACGCTGGACAGTCTGTCCATGAGAGGTGGGCCTGCTCAGGTGGGCCACCATATGGATGTACGGTGTGGTACAACACACACTAGGCAGGCCCCATTCATAGATAAAAATATGACTCCATGGTGGGGTCCATTCAAGTGGTCCACACAACAACATCAATACATAAAGAAAGAAATTAATAAAAAGGAGAAAGAGAAAGAGATAGAAGGAGACTGGGACACGCGTGATGGAGGGACCCCGGCACTATGGGCCCTCCGTTTCAACCATCCAATCATACATTAACGGGTCCCATTGCGTATGGGCCTTCCAAATGAAAGATCAATGGTGGAGATCCCTCTCCACTCAAAATGAACGGTCTATATGACCTCTTAATGCAAGAAAGTAAACATCATGATGGGGTCCATGGAGAATGGCCCCATCATGGAATAGTTGTGATAATCAAGATGGGCCATTGGCCACATCTTAGGGTCCCAAGTGAGATCCAAACCATTGATTGGTTGGCCTCACTTGGCCCACCTTAAAAACATGAAAACTACTCTATCAAAGCACCCACCACTTGATCTTCTTGGTCCGTTGGATAGCCGGTCTCCTAGAGCTTCACTTTGATGGTGGAGATGGAAAATGGATGGATAGGATGATGGAATTTGGAGTGGGAAGTGGGCCACCAAAATGCACATTTCTCATGATAAGAGCTTGGACGTGAGAGGGCTCCCTTGCTTGGGTTTGGAGTGTTGAGAAATGAGAGGGAGAGAGAGAGTTGTAAGAGTGATGGAGTGATGTGAGGTGAGTGATGGGTGAGGTGAGTGATAGGTGAAGTGAGTGATGGGTGAAGTGAGAGGTTAGTTGACTTAGGTGGTTGCTTGACTTGTGGAGAAAGGACGCATGGGTGCTTGTACTTGACATAAAGTGATTGATGGGTGATTGATTGATGGGATTGATTTGACACTTCGTAGAGATTCTCTTGAGATTTGCAACGTGCGGTGTTTTTCCTCGAACCGAACGCAGGTCCGCATCTCATCGTCTGGGTATCGGATCGGTGCGTGAGTTGCGGCGTTGGAACCGCGGCGACAGTGCGGTCGCAATGATACAAGTCTCGGATTAAGCCGGCTCAAATGAATAGGATACGACTTACGGTCGTGCGCAATGTTAACTGCAGGTCACGGATTGTTGGAATTTGACGAGAAGGATCGCGGAAAGCGACGGAACAGTACGGATTAGGATACGGGTCTTACAAAAAATTTCATTACATTTCTACTATGATCAAAAACTTTACAAGTACAATGAGCATAAAGGGAAATACAATGATGATGAATAAAACTTCAAGATAATTTGCAAAGCACTCCTGCCTCAGCGCTACTGCTCCCCAACGTCACCTGCACGCAACGGCCGTGCATAAGCTTATAAAAAGCTTAGAGGGTGGTGAAAGTGTGTGCGCAAGGTAGTAATATAAACATGCAATATCAAAGTAATGCGCGATGTGCAGATGGATCCATGAAAACCATTAGTCGTACCAAAGCTATGCAATGCAAGACATGAATGATATCGGTCATCCCAAGGCCATGCGATGTGAAATGCAACTCAAGTATACAAATCCTCATCTATGTCCACACATCAATATAGCTCAAATATGGGATATCACTGGGGTCTAGTACGCTCTAAACCAGATCGCCGCCTCATCGTGCGCAATAAGGTAAGTGGAAGAGACCTCACTATCCGTCTGTCAATATCGGGCTCGACTCGTCGATAGCGGACCCATTCCTCGAGCTGGTCAGAATCAGCCTAGCTTTGCCCCCTACTCTCGGGTGGATAAGGTCGCACCCCCTTCTAACCGACCACGACACAGTGGAGAGTGTAACCATCTGGTAATCGGCCCTCAACGCTCATCTATCCACTCGATCTAGACGTTGGAGCAACCTCTTGGTACCATAAGGGTTTAGGAACTTTCACCCAGGGATATCTATAGCACCCCATGTAAAATAAGATTTTCGGTATCCAATCCTGTCAATCACGATATGCCTATGGAGGCTATGGCCCCAATGTCGCTAGGGCGTACAATAACCGTGTCACACAAATGCGATATGCATGAATCACATTATCCAGTCATGCATCAAATCCTACACATATCGTGCGCTCATGTAGGGCAACACCGCCTAACCGGGAGCCCATAAACAACCTGCCCGAAGGCATATGCTATGATCAGGCAATTCTCATATCAAGCATACAGGCCTAGACGGCCAATACACAACAATAATGTCTATCAAAGGAGACCTAGGGAGAGTCGTAATGTGAACATCCAACCAACATTACACTTGCAATGTGGACGTCAAACCAACATTGCTCCCAAGGTACGATCGTCGCAAATATCGTTACATAATCCGTGTTAGGCTCACACATTACAATGGACCTTAGGTACATCTCATTTGGCCTTAAATACATCAAATGGGCCATATCATATGGGCCTTTTACTCATCAAATGAGCCACATAAATGGACCACACCAATAGGCCTTATGTGCATTGCAATGGGTTATAACCCGTGGGCCTTAGACTACATCAAATGGTTCTTGACCCATGGGCCTTATACATATCAAATGGGCCTACTCACATGGGCTTTAAAATACATCAAATGGGTCCAATCCCATGGACCTTGGAATACATCAAATGGGTCCAATCCCATGGGCCTTAAATTACATTAAATGGGCCTAATCCCATGGGCCTTATATGTAACAAATGGGCCACACCAATTGGGCCTCATATGTACATTAAATGGGCCTCAACCCATGGGCCTTGAAATACCTCAAAATGGGTCCAATCCCATGGGCCTAAAGATACGACAAATGGGCCTAATCCCATGGGCCCAGAGGCCCACTGAAATGTTTATTTTTCATCCAAAATGGCAAAGAGCCCACTGTAATGTTTATTTTCTATCCAAAATGGCAAGGGCTCACTGCAATGTTTATTTTCTATCCAACGTGTGGGCCAGGGGGAGGGGCTCACTACAATATATTTTTTTGACATTCAACCAGGGGGGTGGCGTGAATGAAACACATGCATTAGGTGGGCTCCAGCTCCACCGTCCAGCGGGTATAACACAAATATCATGGTGGGCTTCCACCGTCCGCCTGGACGGTGGATATAAGACACGTACATCAATGTGGGTCCCATGTGGGGCTCACCATAGCATATATTTTCCATCCAACCGGTTGATAAGGTCACACAGACCTGGATGAGGAAGAAAACAAATTTCATTTTGATCCAAAACTCCTGTGGCCCAGGGAGAGGGTTTCAAGAGCAGATATTCAATCACACTGTTTCCCATGATGTGGGCCACCCGAGCGTCAGATCGGCCTCATTTTTGGAGTGGGCCTGCTTCAGAGAGGGGCCCGCCATATGAATGGCGTGGATAAGACATATACATCATGATGGGGCCCACGGCAGCAGCCGTGGGACGCTACTCGGCCGCCCGCTGCACGCAGCGCGTGCTGATGCTGCAGCTTGTCAGAGAGTAGAGGCTCTGCCTCTTGCTTTGTTTTATTTATTTTTTTGAAAAATCACTGATTTGAGGATTTTTTAGTGTGGGACCCATATCTAAGAAATCCGACCCAGTCATGAGATTCTACGGCTCCTAACAAGCGAAATAAGTTCAAAGTTTGGGATTTTTGGGTGCATGGAATCATCAGGAAATACTTTTAACGGTAACCACCAAAGTTTCTTATGTTATGGCCCACCAGTTGATCACGTCAGCCTCATTCTTCGGCTCAACGGTTAGAATGTCTCAGGGAATGAGGTGGACGGCATGGATTGAATATATACATCAAGGTGGGACCTACATGTACAACCCTTCCAAAATCTCTTCTTTTTTTTTACCTGCTGCGTCAGTACACCCACTGGCAGCCCACACTTCATGTATTAGCAACGTCCAGCGTCCCTGGACGCTGGACGGTTGTATATAACACATGCATATTTAAGGTGGGCCCCACCCTCATACATGTTACTAAGGTGGGCCACCAAATGATTGGATGGTATGCATGAGGCCTACATCAAGGTATGGCCCCTTTGATGAATGGTAGAGACATCTCACAACCTTTTAAGTGGACCACAAAATAGGAAAGGAGAGAAAGAGAGAGAAAGAAAGAGCGATCGAGTGATGGAGGGACCCCGCCACTATGGGCCCTCCCTTGCATGATTTGAAACATACATCAAGTAGGTCCCTTTACACATGGGCCCATTAAATTAAAAATCCAACGGTGGAGATCCTTTCTCCACTAAAATGGACGGTCTAAATGACCCTAAGTATACAAGAAAATAAACATCATGATGGGGTCCATGGAGGATGGCCCCATCATGGAATGACCATGATGATCAAAGTGGGTCATCGGCGACAACTTAAGGTCCCAAGTGAGATTCAAACCATTGATCGGTTGGCCTCACTTGGCCCATCTCAAAAATATGAAAAACTAGTATTATCAAGCACCCACCGTCCGATCTTCTTGCTCTTATAGGTTCCTTAGCACCTTAGCTTTGATTTCAATGGAGGATATGAGAAATGGATGACTAGGATGGGAGATTTTGGGATGGAGAGGTGGGCCACACTTGAAGCTTAGGAATGCTTGGAGAGCTCTCATACGTATGGGATTCTTGCTTGGATTTTTTTTGAAAATGAGAAAGAGAGAGAAAGAGTTGTAAAGGGAGAGAGAGTGATGGGTGATGGAGTGATGGATGGGAGAGAGATGGGTGTATAAGATTTTGTTGACTTTGGTGGCCTTTTGTGTAAGAAAGGTATGAGCATGTAAGAAACTTTTGGACTTTTGTGGTTGCTTGGGTATGGGTGAAAGGTGATGTGTACTTGACATATACTTTGACATGTGATGTGATGAGATTGATTGATTGATGGGATTGATGTGACATCTCATAGAGATTCTCTTAGATTTCGCAACGCGCGGCGTTTTCCTCGCACCGAACGTTGGCCCACATCTCTTGATCGGGGTATCGCCTCGGCGTGCAAGTCGCAGCATCGGAACCACAGCGATGGCGCGGTCGCTATAGTAATGGTCTTGGGTTGAGTCGATACAGGTTGACGGGATATGAATCAGGGTTGCACGTAAATATCGGTTAAGGGTCGAAGGTTGCCGGAATTCGACCGGTAAGACCGTAGAAATCTACGAAACGGTACGGTTTAAAATACGGGTCTTACATTATGAACATGGATGATTCGATTCATACGATCCATCAGGTTTCTGAGATCGAAACTTGCAGTGATTTCAAGTATCAAATAAATCCGATCATCTGGTGGACTGTGTTGATCGACAGTAATCCCATTGTCCTTTCTTTTATTCTTAGTAATATAGGATATTTTTATCAAATTTGTACAAGGAACAATTCTGATCAACCATTCGATCATTACATGGATGTCTTTGGGATATTTAGAGGAATGATATAATTCTCTACGCAAGTACTTTTGCGACTTGGCACAGAGAATCATACTAGGCTATCTTGATGTGTATAATTAGATCCATACTGATCATTGTATTTTTTTTAAGAACTAGAGAGGTCGAGACCTGAAATTTTAGATTGATTGGACCATCATATGGGCCACATCGATCCGATTAATATTCTAAATTTATCATGTATTGTTAATCATGCCGAATCACCAAATGTGAGATCTTATCTAGTTGGTTTATCCGATTTTTTGGAATGAACTACAGTGAAATCATAAACATTCATATTGATTTGACAATCTAGTGGGTTGCGCTAATTAGACAATAATATTATTAAAAATATGTAGTTTCTAATAAAGATAACAATGGATGGTTCAGATCGAGTTGATCAACGATCATCTCTTCTGATTAATCAAGAGAAGGTTGATAATTGGTTTGGATTAGTGCATGAAGCATAATTAAACCTTAAATCATTAAATCAGAAAGATCTCCAATTTTATTATTCAAAATGCCAAAAACAAATCAAATCTAACTTATGTTGATTCAACTTTCGAGTCGATCAAAATGGTTGAAAACTATCCAAAGACTAAAACTTTGAATTTCTATTTTTGTCAATTTGATTGGTAGGTGGTCGATTCGATTGACAGACCATCAATTGGAGTCAATTCAATCAATAATGTTATTGATCCGATCGATGGACACCCTAAACAGATATGTTTGATCTCGGGATTGGGAATCCAAGTCTATGCACCATTAAAATTTTGCATTCGATTAAATTAAGCACATCAAAGACCATTTATAGGTCACTGGAAAGTGGTCGGCGACTTTGATGAGATCAAGTGGGCCCTACATTAACCTATGATGCTTACAAACCCTATGTTAATTCGAATGGATTCCTTTGATCAACATATGACCCATTGTGTGGACCCCACTGTAGGGACTTGATCAATCAAAGGTGGGCCCCACCATGTGAATTAATACAATCAACAAATGAATTCGTTATATGATTGTAATAGGTAATTCTAATTTGATCCAATTCGAGCATTTTATGGAATCATTTTCACCGAATTGGAGTAATCCCAACATGTTTCCTCCATTGAAATTAAACTAGATTGATTATTATTTGTCTAACTTGTTGAATATCCTGTTAAATGATTGATTTAGTTAATGTCAATCTGTCGATGTATGTTCACATGTAAATTGGTTAATGCATGTTCACATATATAAATACTTGGCTCATTATGTTTTGTACACTGATTATTATTTGTATATACGTTGGAAAGTATATAGTATTATGAACCATCAAAGAATGGAGAAGCATAAATATCATCCATTTCATAACTTATCCATAGTTGATCATGTGGGACCTTCCTGAAAGAAATGTCAATCCTGATAGAATTATTACCAGGTGCGGAACATACCCATGCATATCGAAAGGTGGAAGCCTACCCAAGTGGTGGATACGAGTTGATGATTATCGAACTCAAGTAAATGGACGATCATCCCATATGATACATTCATACATATGCATTCATACCACTATGCATTTTATGTTTTTTCATGCTACTTTAATTTTGATGTGAATGAACCATGTTGAGTTTTCTCGATAGGTCTAACCAACTTATATTTTATTAATGAAAAAATCATACAAATTAAGTGGTGACTAATAAGTTAGCCTAAGAATAGAAAGGTGCTACTGAGTTAATGAGTGAACCATGTGAGATGTAGCCTTATCTGATGAAAGAGGAACTGCCGTTTTGAACCGTTCTTAACTATCTATTTTCAATCTCATTTGTTATGATTAGTTTGATTGATACATGTTGTATATTGGTATTGATCTTAAGATTTCAAGCATCCATTATGGCTATATTTACTTGACCGCATTGATTAATGAAGGTTGAAAATGTATAAATATTAGTATTTGTGTAAATGACAATAGGTGAACTTACATGAAACTCAGAATGAATATAACCCTTCTCCCTGTATGAACTGCACAACTGACCGATTTAAGTGCACTTAATATACGAGTAGCTGCCATCGGTGACTCATGACTAAGGTTGTACTGTTTTGCCATGGTTTAATAATAAAGTATTAGATTTTAAAATTCAATTATTTTCAAGTACTTTAATCAAATTTTTATGTTCAAATAAAAGGTAGCTTTTGCCATAGCTTTATTTAAATTTTCACTTATTATTTAAATTAGACACTAAATAAAATCTATGGAAATCCACGTGCGAGAGAAATAATTATTATTTTACAATTGAAATTTTATTTTATTTTCTTTTCTCAGATTCGTAGGGATATGTAGGAATATCTTTGTCCATGTACATGCAAGATCCAGACCGCCTATCAGGCACGCTAACCCCTGCTCTGTCCTGAGGCTAAAATCAGACCGATCAAAAATTCAGCTTGACCAAACCATTGGGAATAGTTTAACATCTCACCTTGAACTTCTAAGTTAACAGATGTGGCCCACATGAGTTTCGGAATAGCTTGATTTTTAGCGAATTCCTTCATCATGGTGAGGCACATCGGATGAATGGATAGGATGGCATATAAACCCACGGTGGATCCCACATTCAATAATGGTGGGTGTCCCCATCGCAACTATTACCTTCGGTGCGGCCTACGTTAGTCCTTGGACGTCTGGATCGGTGCTATGGTGCAGATGAGATAGCGCACTGATAGAAGGTTTGGATCTCATGCATGCTCCCCCACGTGCCGCACGGCTAGTGGCAGGCAGCCACGTATACCAAAACGAGTCACGTGACTCACGTGCCCCTTTTATATGGATTTTTCTTTTCTTTTTGGATGATTATTGCGTGTCCGCGAGAATGGTTTGCCAACACGCCTACGCAATAAAGCTTGTGTACATGCCATACATGGGCCATCATGGAACTACATATCTTAGATCCAATCCATCCATCAGAATGAAATCACTATTTTTATTTTCCACTCCAAGATTCATATTGATCCACTTCTTAGGTGGACCAACGTTTCCAAAAAACAATGTAGGGGTCTGAAGAAACTTGACTGAAGTTTTCTAACCCATCCACCGGTACCAGAATTTATTTTGAGAACACATAGATGGTCGGACCAGACCTGATGAATGGATTAGATCTCACACGCATGTGCCGTACTGGCACCTGTATCGCGTGTACACGAGCTTATTGCACATGCGTGTGCGCTTAGCAAAGATAGTAGCTAGGAATCAAAGAAAACTTTGATACTCGTGGTAGATGTAATGGATGATACACAGGCATTTTGAAAATTATTTCAAATGCCATACGTGGCATGCAAGAAAATCAAACTAGACTATCCAAATTATAGGTTCGACTTTAGATGTATCGTGGAAAAAAAAAAATTTACGTTTATTTTTATTTGACCATCAGATTGATGGACCTTTGTTGGACGGTTAAAAATGAAAAAGATCTAATGTTCCTGCTTCAACAAAAAGTGTCAACGAATCCGAAAGGATCCTTCCAACAAGCTGAGAGACATTGGGTGCTACATTCTGTCGGTTTAGTATGAGTTAACGTATGCCACGTGTACCTTTTCCGAGTGCCTGCCTATCGAGCGTGATACGCTGCCCGAGGGGAGCGGATTGGCTACTCCCCCTGACACCAGCCCTGGGGCTGGTGATCGGTGTGCTGTGGACCCCACTATGATGTATATGTTTCATCCATTCTATTCATTCATTTTTAAAGATCATTTTATGGCTTTATCCGAAACATTAGAGATATATACATCTCAGGTCGATCACATCACATGAAAAAAATAGATATTGGATATCCACCATTAAATACTCCTAAGGCCCACTGTACTGTTTATTTGACATCCAATCTGTTGAATAGATCATACAGATCCAGATGAAAGGAAAAGACAAAAATAAGCTTGATCCAAAACTTTTATAGCCCCCAAAATGTTTTTAATGGTCAGAACTCATTCAAAAATGTTTCCTGTAATGTGGTCCAATTGAGATTTGGATATAACTCATTTTTTGTCTTATAATTTAAAATTATCTTTAAAAATATATGGACGGAATGGATGACACACATACATTATAGAGGGGCCCACAGAGCACCGACCACCAGCCATTGGCTGGTGTCAGGGGGAGTAGCCAATACGTTTCCCTGCCGGAGTATCATATAAATCTGAAATTCTAAGAGTGGACTTGTGCGTACACGAAGAAGCTACTCTCAGTTTGAGCAGCGAGACTGCTACCGAAGTGACGTCACCAAGTTCTGTAGGTCCCACCATGATGTATGTGTTGTATCCACACTGTCCATCCATTTGGAGAGATTACTTTAGAACATGATTCAAAGAATGAGGCAGATACAAAGTTTTAGTGGACCCCACTACAGAAAACAGTGGAGAGAGTGAAATTCACCGTTGAAACCTTCCTAAGGTCCACCGTCATGTCTATTTGAGATCCAACCCGTTAATAAGTTAAAAAAGACATTAAAAATGAGAAAACACAAATATAATCTTGACCAAAAACTTTCGTGGCCCTTAGATTTTTTTTAATGGTGAGCGTCATTCTCTCCGCTGTTTTCTTTGGTGGGGTCCATTGGAGCTTGAATCTGACTCGTTCTTTGTATCATGATCTAAAATGTTCTCTCCAAATGGATGGACGGTGTGGATACAAAAAATACACCATGGTGGGATCCACATAACTTGGTGACGTCGCTTCAGTAGCGAGTCAAGCTACTCAACCTGTCAGCAGCTAATTCGCGTCCGATAATTGCGCGGTGCATGCAGGTCTTGGATACTGACACGTGGGACCCATGGTCCGGTAATACAGAGAATTATTCTCGCCTGTTATGGCCCACCGTAGATAGGATATGCCCCCATTGCTCTCCTCGATTGGATAACCTTAGCCTTTGCATTTATGGCCTACATATTAATGATTAAGAAAGGGAATACAACAACTGTCCACATTCAACAGAAAAGATAAAAGCCCCAAGATGTGTCACTATAATCTATCAACCCAGAGAATCTAGAATATATGGTCCACCCATGATATGACTCAACAGACCAACGGTCTGGATTAATGAAAATTGGACCGGTTATTATTATAATAGAAAACCCATCGTACACGGTGCAAAGACCTGTGTCGTATACTATTATATAATTCCACATTTCGGAAATAAAAAACTCACGATAGAAACGGTCCAGTGTTTTATATCCATTTCCGGGACGTGGATTGCGTCCTAATTTTCCATGACATTTTATATCCATACCTTGACATTTTCTGGAATGGGATAAAAAATTAGAAAAATTCAAGGCTCAAGTGTACGGCACTACAGAAAGGGTGGTGGTGGTGACGCTCAACTGTTGAAACTCTTCTAAGGCTCATCATGATTGTTGAGGTCAAAATCTGGTCGGCTCTCCCTCCAATTTCTTGAACTGTGAACCATTTCAATGTCTCGACTTTACATAATGAGAACAGACAAATGAGACTCTGGCTTAGCCGGGGGACCCTCCGATGCCTAAGTCAGGTTAAAGGAATCTGGGTCTCAGTGGAGAGTAGAAGAAAGTGTAAGATGTCGCGTACCTGTCTTCCTAGCATTGAAGTCTATTTATACTTGATTATAGAACGGTCTGGATCTGACAATCTCGACATGATTAAAGGAATTCTCGGATCATGGAGATACTGCCCGCAATCTCCTGATCACGCAGCGTATCAAGCGTGTAATACGTATCTGCGAGCGAAGTTATCGGTCATGTTTGGTTATGGCAGTCGTGGGTTTCCACATTTGGCAGTCGGAACATACATCCTCAAGCATCTGCTCAGCTCGGCACGACTCGTCCAACCGTGGTCTACCCTTGCAATTATTTGGTCGAACAAGGACGGTCTCCAGATCCGAGCTGACCTTGTAAGTCCGTCCCGACGTGATGGACGCCTGTTTTCCAAGACCTTCCTTGCCCCGAACCTCAGGGTGGAGTATCAGATCAGCCTTGTCGAGTCGGAGCAATCGTGGCTAGCGTTGATTGGCGGACACCACGCGTGAGAGCTTCCATCGTCAGTCGGATTGCAAGGACTATTTTGATTTGTCCTTCCGACCCGTCCTGTAATAAAGGTGCTTCCACACCACCCACTCTTTTTAGCTTGGCGTCTCACTCTAATATCTCACATGGGCTCGAATCTTCCCATAACAATGATGATATTTATTTATCATCCAACTTATTCAACTATACAACTCATATTTATAAATTTACAATGACTTGTTTTAAGTAAAAATATAAATATCAACTTGATCTGTAACTTTTGTGGCCCCTAAAAAGTTTTCAATATTAAGAGTTTAATCCATGTTGTGTGGTTCACTGATGTCTTTGATTTGCGTCACTTTTAGACCTATATCCCGAAATAATACGGATAAATGAATAGATGGTGTGGATAAAAGTCATACATCACGGTGACCACTTAGAGCCCCTGCCCATTCCAGCTAGAGACAGGTGGGGTAGGACACAAGCCGAGTGGCTTGCGTCCTATTACTGCCTATATATGGCTAGGAGTGGGCAAGAGATATTTGCAGTTGGCCTGATGTATGGGTTTTATCCACATCCATCTACTTCTCGTGACATTTTATGGAATGGGACTAACAATTAAGAATTTTGAATGCTTAAGTAGGCTATAATACTGGAAGTCAAGAGTGATTTCTATTTACCATCAAACTTATTTATAAAAGTTACATTGACTTGATGAAGGGAAAACATAAATATTACTCAATTTAAAACTTTTGTGGGCCTTGAGAAGTTTTCAATGGTAAGGGAGTATTTGGAGCATGGGATTAAATGAATTTAAGTGGAATGGGATTAGCAAAACGTAATAATTACATTGTGTCAGAGATTGTCGTGTAATACCAAGGCTTGGACGTCATCCCACTTCATGTTTGGAAGAGAAGATGTTTGGAATGGAAACGGATTTGCTACTCACCTTACCACAACCAATTGGTGCTCTGTGAGCCCCACCATGATGTATGTGTTTCATCTATGCCGTCCATTCATTCTTCCAAATCATTTTATGGTATGAGCTCAAAAATGAGTTTGATCCAAATCTCAAGTGGACCGTTTAGTTTTTCTTGAATGCCTACCATTAAAAACTTTTTGGGAGCCACAAAAGTTTTGGCTAAAGCTGATAAGTATTTTTTCCCTTCATCCAAGACTTTATGACCTAATCAACAGGTTAGATGTCAAATAACTATTACAGTTAGCCCTAGGAGATTTTTAATGGTGTAATTCAACCACTACTGTTTTTCCATTGTGTGGTCTACTTGAGATTTATATCTACCTCAATTTTGTGATCAAGTCCTAAAATTATATTTCAAAATGGATGAACGGTATGGATAAAACACATACATCATGGTGGGCCCTATATAGCACCGTCCACTAGGCGCACAAAATCCAAAGCTAGATTGCAAAAATCCCTTGCTCCGTCGGAGATTTCAAGAAGGGGTTTCACAACCCATGTCCATTGAAAGTCCCAAACAAGACCTTATAATGATCCATTGAATCATAAAACTCACTCTCACCTAATCCCCTTTAAACTTATGCGCCAAATGCCCTCTAAGAGTTTAATCCCCATTATATGGTCCATATGTATTTGATATGTCTTAATTTTAGACCTATGCCTTGAAATGATACCGATAAATGGATGGATGGTGCAGATAAAAGTCATAAACCATACCAATAACTTATAGTTCTTGCCTGTACCAGCTAGAGACCATAGGGGTACAATGCAATTCGCGTTGAGACAGGGCGCAGATTGTGTCCTACTCCCACGGATCTCCAGCTAGGAACGGGCATGAGCTCTTTGTGGCCCCCATGACATAGGGGTTTTATCTACACAGTCCATCCACTTCTTCGTAATATTTCATGGAATGGCACCAAAAATTAGGAAAACCAAGGCTCAAGTGGTCCGAACTATGAGAAGCAATTGGTGATGATGCCATCTATCAAAACTTCTTAAGGCCCTTGGCAGTATTTATTTACCATCCTACTAATTTATAAATTTGCGTTGTTTGATTGATGGGAAAACACAAATATCATCTCGATTCAAAACTTTTGTAACTCTTAAGAAGTTTTAAATGGTAAGATTTTAATCCCCGTTGTGTGGTTCACCTGTGACTTTGATCTGCCTCGCTTTTTAACTTTTATCCTGAAATGATACGGATAAATAGATGGGCGGTATGGATAAAAGTCATACACCCGCTCTCAGCTGCAAGCTGGCGGGGTAGCACGCAATCCGCGTCGAGACTGGATTGGACGACCTGAACGAAGAAGATTCGGTGGATCCGCAGACCTCGATGAAATTGCTTTAATATTCATGCTGTTCATCCGAATCTTTAGTCCATTTTAAAGCATGAAGTAAAGTGACAATAGTTTCTTGTTTGTGTGGTATATTTGAGATGTAGATCTGTTTTATTTTTGGGCCCCTGTCTAAAATGAGCTGAAAAAACGGATGAATGGAATGGATATAAAAGATAAACATCAAGCAGACTCCCACAGTCAGAGATCCACCGAGCTGAGTAGTCTCCTGATCGCGTCCGGAATTGCAGCGTGTCTCACGTGGGTTTAGAAACCAGAAAAATATTAAAAACTCTGGCAGAGTGTGGTCGGTGATACGCAGGCAAAAAATAATAATTACTTATACCGTCTAATGCAGGACATATTCAGTTGCATCGGCAAAACATAATCTTCTTTCCCATGCAAAACTCTGTGACCCCATCCTTTTATACATATATATATATATACACGGGGAAAAGGTACAATGTGCTGGAGCTCACGGCTCCGTCCCATGCGGTCGAGCTGTGTGGGCCCCACCGTAATGCCTTTCGAACATCTACCCCATCAGTCAGATGCGTCATTCCATCGTGAGCCTAGATATCAAAAATCAAGTCAATCTATGACTTGTTGGGCCACACCACATACAGAAGTGGAGAGGGGCCGTGCACCATTAAAAAATTCATAATCCTTTTTAGGGCCTACAAAAGATGTGGTTTGAAAATCCAGCCCATCCATTATGTGTGTCCCACTTGTATGAGGGTTCAGACCAAGTTTCAGCAGCATTCAAAACTCATGTGATCCCCACCAAGTGATTTTATATGTTTTTACGGTGTTTCACATGATTTTAGATGGTATGGCCCACCTGAGTTTCACATAGACTGATTTTTGGGCTATCCCATAATTTAAAGGGTTCCCATCAATTGCACGGTGTTGATGGTCTACACGCATCACGGTGGGGCCCACACAGCTCGACCTCACGGGAGCTTATGGTGAGGTCGAGCGCATAGTACCTTTTCCCTATATATATATATATATATATATATATATATATATATATATATATATGGACGGCCTGGATATAAGGCATACATATCTGAGTTCATGCCTAAAATGATCTTAAAAAAATAAATGGACGGCCTGGATATAAGGCATACATCATGGTGGGGCTCACGTAGTTTTGCCAAATAGACACTACCGGCTTCGCGCAAGTAGACACGCTGTCAACGTCTAGTAGGACATTTGAAAGTGGTGATTGCGTCATTTTCAGAATTCAGACAGGGAGCGGATCAGCCGTTGATGAATTTGTGTGGGGTGTTACCCTTACCCTGCGGGGACTACCTTGATGAATTTGTTTCAAATCTAGGCCGCCCATACGTTTCTACATATAATTTAAGGACGTTATCCCAAAAATTAAACAGATTCAAATCTTTAGTGGACCATACCAATGGAAAAGTGGTAAATGATCATTAAAAGCTTTCCGTAGGCTACATAAGTTTTTGTATTTTAGCTTCATCCATTTCTGTTTGACGTCATCAACAGTTGGATGACGAATAAAAATTACAAATATTATTATAGTAGGCCTTGGGAAGTTTTTAATGGTGAACCTTCAATCATCACTGTTTTTTGTGGTGTGGTCTAACTGAGATTTATATGTGCTTAGTCTTTTAGAAAACCTCCTAAAATGATCTGAGAAAACGAATGGATGGAGTGGATATATAACATATAATCAAGGTGGGCCCTACAGTAAGGGTAACACCCATTAAACTGTTACCCGACTAACACCTAATCCGCGCCCAGACAAACACGCCCTTGAAACTTGAATTCTTTTTATTTTTACTCATTTGCCTACTTATTCGTAGATAACGTTGTTTTCGATGCACATGAACCAATTCATACATTGATATAAAATCACCACAATCCAGAACGTTCATCACGTGGGGAGCTGGTTAGAAGTGACCGGGGAAACATGATTGGTCAGATACCAATGGTCTCTCCATTGCAATGAATGCTCCTACATATGGAGAAAAGTTAAACATCTTTCTATTTTTAATAATCATATGAAGGTATTTTAGTAATTTAAAGATAATGGGATCTTTAATTCTTTAAATTATATATTGTATTAGGAGTATATATGTAGAATAATCTAAACCATCTATGTATAAATGACCTATATAAAATGGTGTGAAAATACGGTTTATCAGTCATCATTATGTTTTTGTGAAAATGAATCATCATTCATTGGGCCCGCTTGGGGGTAGGCAGATTGTGTCTCATCTCCACGTTACTCAATTATACCAAGACACAAATTTCTTGTAAGAACTTTCCGTAGTTAGGAAGTTTTTATGCTCGAAATCTAAGTGAGGCCCAGTATGATTTTTTGAAAATTCACTTAGCTCGTTCATTTTTTGAGCTCATTTTAAGACATGGGATAAAAAATGAATTGAATCCAACACTCAAAGTAAGTTGAAAATATAAGGATTGGACGTACACAGTTGAAATATTTATGGAGTCATGGAAATTTTAGATCTAGATAATATTTGTGTTATTAGCTCACGCTAGTAGATATGAACAGTATGGATGCATTTAAACATCACTGTCAGACTAAAGAGGCTTCAATGATAGGAATTTGCCTATCCACATTTTTTTTTATTGTTGCCAACATGGTCTTGGATACTGTTCACCTTTTGTATATAAGTCTTACAATGAGAATAGACAGGATAAATTTCTCACAAGTATCATGTTGAGCATAAATTAGATTTTCAACGTAGAAGCATTATACAAAAGGCTTTTACGAGAAAGCCTATCTGATGTACCACTGTTTCAGTTCATCTCTCATTTTCTTCAATTTAAGGATAGGCCATTCACTCATCTAACCCACTTGGGGTACATAGAATCTAGTAAGCAGTGTTTGCATACCATTTTATGTGGACCATTTATAAATGAATGGTTCAAATCAACCTACATATTTACTCTTGAATTAAAAATCTCATTCCTCTATAGATTACTAAAATACTCTCACGTAAATATTAGATAAGCAGTAAGTTGTCTAACCCAGGATGATGTCTAAATGAGCCACAATAAGAGGAGCATTTATTGGTTGATTGTAAATGAAAAGGTCCTAACCAATCATGTTTCACCACGTCAAGCTCCATGAGCATTCAGTATCAAATCCACTCCCCAAAATTTTTAAAAACAAGAAAGAGAACTATTAACGGAATATAGCCAACATTCAATAAATAAATGGCCATTTTTCTTCTAATAAATTTGATTTTGGGCAGTGGGTCTCACAAATTGGAACGTTTGATTTATCATGCCAGTGGTCCAGCATCAGGGAAAACTTTAATACACTGAGAGAGTGTGACGGGTGATACGCAGGCAGTTAGACATTACTAAGAAATTGCATAAACCGCATTCAGGTAATTCATTATCATGAACAGAATATAGAAGAGCACTTGATTATCTGACAACTGGATCAGTGCACGGATATTTGACCGTTAAAAAAAGAAATCCAAGTGTGAGGTTAGGATTGTTCAACCAATCTAATTTTGTGACCCGGACTTGTTAACATCCATTTACACAATTTAGTTGGTTCACTTTGAGTAAATTAATGCCAAGTGTAACATTTAAGAGTACTTGCGTATCATGCCCCACACTCTGCCAGAGTACCAAATAACTATCTGTCCTTTTAGGGAAATTTACGACTGTACGACCTATTTATGGCCCATTTACGAGACTGAGCCCACCTCATTTTCCCTTTCAATAATACGCCCCAGCTGTACGGACGCCTTGGCAAAGGTCGAAAATGCACTGCTTTTTCCTTCAAGCGGATCGGCCGCTGCTCGAAGACGAGCCTTGACACTCCTCGAACTCCGAGTTGTACGAACGGCTCAAAAGATATCAAAGTTACATGGCCCCACAGTTAAGTATTTATTATAACAACGTTCATCCATATTTCGATATCATTTCCTACAGTTATTCAAAAAAAAAAAAAATCATATCCAGAGGTCAACTGGACCACACCACAAGGAGCAACAGAAAATTAATTTCCATTGATGAAATTTATGTATGGCCCACCGTAACATTTATTTTCCATCTAATCTATTCATAAGGTCACATAGATTTGGATGAAGAGAAAAACCAAATTTCGTAGTGATCCAAAACATCCGTGACCCGTAAAAGTGTTTCAACAGTAGACGTTCAATCCTCTACTGCCTTTTACAGTGTGGTCTACTTGATAGCTAAATCTATATTATTTTTCTTCTCAAGACTTATTACGAGTTCACCAAATAGATGACGGTTTGGATATAACACATACCTCAAAAAAGGACCCACAAAGGCGATAGGGATTACAATAAGGAAAAAAAAAACCCTGAAATCCATGGCTACAAATATAATCCGTAGCCATAAGTACGGCCCATGCTTTTTCGATATTTCCTTCGCTATGTATCAAAGGCCTTTCGATTAATCGAAAAAGTTCTAGCATTGTCCAGCAACTTTGCATAAAAAATCCTGTAAATTTCGATACATATCGAAATGTACTTGATATTATCGAAGATATAGCTACGGATAATAGCCGTAGCCATAACTGCAGTCCGTAAAAGTCTATGCAATTTATTTTAATTTTTTAATTTTTAATATTTTTATTTTTTACATGGAGAACTTTATTCTACCTACAATTTTCTCTAATACATATTTATATAAATATGCATATATAAGCAAATAAAAAAATTTCTCTTTCTTTTTTTCATTTCTTTCTTTATTCATTTAACAAGAATATCTTCTAAACTAAAATTAGTTACTTGATGTACTTTATATGATTTTGGGATAGGAGAAGCTACTTTAGCCAACTAAGTTATTTTCCAAGATTCCATCAGGTCGATGGTTGAAAATCCATTTCATATTCACTTTTCGGTCAATTTCATTCAGTTCGTGGTCAATTTCGTTCATTTCATTTACTTCATGGTCATTTTCATGCATATCACGGTCATTCCCGCCTATTCCGTATTGATTCACGGTCCTATCGGCGCATTTCACTGTCAATTCCCTTCACTTAACGGTCATTTATATGCATTTCGTAGTCAATTCGCTTCAAATCATGATCATTCCCATGCATTTCACGGTCATCCCAAACAATTCCGTGTTGATTCACGGTCATTTCGAAGCATTTCACAGTCAATTCCCCTCACTTCACGGTCATTTGCATACATTTTGTGGTCAATTTGCGGCAAATCATGATCACTCCCATGCATTTCACGGTCGTCCCAAACAATTCTGTGTTGATTCACGGTCGTTTCGAGGCATTTCGCGGTCAATTCCCTTCACTTCACGGTCATTTGCATGCATTTCGCGGTCAATTCGTTTCAAACCATGATCATTCACATGCATTTCACGGTCGTCCCAAACAATTCCATGTTGATTCACAATCATTTTAAGGCATTTCGCGGTCAATTCCCTTCATTTCACGGTCATTTGCATACATTTTACGGTCAATTCGCTTCAATTCATGATTACTTTCATGCATTTCACGATCATCCGAAACAATTCCGTGTTGATTCACGGTCATTTTGAGGCATTTAGAGGTTAATTTCCTTCACTTCACGGTCATTTGCATGCATTTCACGGTCAATTCGCGGCAATTCATGATCACTTTCATGCATTTTACGGTCATCCAAAACAATTCCGTGTTCATTCCCTTCATTTCACGGTCATTTTGAGGCATTTCACAGTCAATTCCCTTCACTTCACAGTCATTTTCATGCATTTCACGGTCAATTCCCACGATTCCGCCTCGCTTCACAGTCATTTCCATGCATTTCACGGTCAATTCCCTTCACTTCATGGTCATTTCCATGCATTTCACAGTCAATTCCCTTCACTTCACAGTCATTTTCATGCATTTCACGGTCAATTCCCATGATTCCACCTCACTTCACGATCATTTTCATGCATTTCACGGTCAATTCCCACGATTCCGCCTCACTTCACGGTCATTTCCATGCATTTCACGGTCAATTCCCTTCACTTCACCGTCATTTTCATGCATTTCACAGTCAATTCCCTTCACTTCACAGTCATTTTCATGCATTTCACGGTCAATTCTAACGATTCTGCCTCACTTCACGGTCAATTTCCTTCACTTCACGGTCATTTCCATGCATTTCATAGTCAATTCCCTTCACTTCACAGTCATTTTCATGCATTTCACGGTCAATTCTCACGATTCCGCCTCACTTCATGGTCATTTTCATGCATTTCACGGTCAATTCCCTTCACTTCATGGTCATTTCCATGCATTTCACAGTCAATTCCCTTCACTTCACAATCATTTTCATGCATTTCACAATCAATTCTCACGATTCCGCCTCACTTCATGGTCATTTCCATGCATTTCACGGTCAATTCCCTTCACTTCACGGTCATTTCCATGCATGAGAATGATCATGGTTTGAAGCAAATTGACCGCGAAATGCATGCAAATGACCGTGAAGTGAAGGGAATTGATTGCGAAATGCATGTAAATGACCATGAAGTGAAGGGAATTGACCGCGAAATGCCTCGAAATAACCGTGAATCAATACGGAATTGTCTGGGACGACCTTGAAATGCATGAGAATGATCATGGTTTGAAGCGAATTGACCACGAAATGCATGCAAATGGCCATGAAGTGAAGGGAATTGACTACGAAATGCCTCGAAACGACCGTAAATCAACACGAAATTGTTTGGGACGACCGTGAAATGCATGGGAATGATCATGGTTTGAAGCGAATTGACCGCGAAATGCATGCAAATGACCGTGAAGTGAAGGGAATTGACCGCGAAATGCCTCGAAACGACCGTGAATTAACACAGAATTGTTTGGGACGACCGTGAAATGCATGGGAATGATCATGATTTGAAGCGAATTGACCGCGAAATAAATGCAAATGACCGTGAAGTGAGGGGAATTGACCGTGAAATGCCTCAAAATGACCGTGAATCAACACGAAATTGTTTAGGATGACCGTGAAATACATGGAAATGATCATGGTTTGAAGCGAATTGACCGCGAAATGCATGCAAATGATCGTGAAGTGAAGAAAATTGATCGTGAAATGCGCCAAAATGACCGTGAATCAACATAGAATAAGCAGGAATGACTGTGATATGCATGAAAATGACCATGAAGTAAATGAAATAAACGAAATTGACTGCAAACTGATTAAAATTAACCGTAAAGTAAATATGAAATGGATTTTTGACCATCGACCTAATGGAATCTTTGATAATAACTAGGTTAGTTGGCTAAAGTAGCTTCTCCTACCCCAAAATCATATAGGATACATCAAGTAACTAATTTTGGTTTAGAAGATATTCTTGTTAAATGAATAAAAAAAAAATGAAAAAAAGAGAAAATTTTTTATATACTTATATATACATATTTATATAAATATGTATTAGAGAAAATTGTAAGTAGAATAAAGTTCTCCATGTAAAAAATATAAATATTAAAAAATTAAAATTTTAAAAAAATTGCATAGAATTTTACGAACTGCAGTTATGGCTACGGCTATTATCCATAACTATATCTTCGATAATATCGAGTACACTTTAATATGTATCAAAAATTACAAGATTTTTTATGCCCAGTCACTGGACAGTTCTGGAACTTTTTCGATTACTCGAAAAGCCTTCGATAAATAGCAAAGGACATATCGAATAAGCATGGGCTGCAGTAATGGCTATGAATTATATACGTGGCCATAGATTCCATACTTCTTCTTTTTTTTCTTGTTGTAATCCCTACTGCATTTGTGAGTCATTTTATAAGGTATGTGTTATACCAAACCACCCATTTATTTAGTGAACTTGTTATAAGTCTTGAGAATAAAAATAAGATATATTTAACTATCAAGTGGACCACACTGTAAAAGGCAGTGGAGGATTGAATGTATACCGATGGAAGTTTTGGATCATTACGAAATTTATTTTTTTTCTTCATTCAGTTATATGTGACCTTATGAATAGATTAGATGGAAAATAAATGTTACATTCGCCTTACAAAAGTTTCAACGGTGAAAATTAAAGATATGGATTTTTCTTTTTTGGATAACGGTTCAAAATGATATCGAAATATGGATGAACGCTGTGGATATAATAAATACGTTACTGTAGGGCCACGTAACTTTGATATGTTTTGAGCCGTTCGTACATCTCAGATTTCGAGGAGTGTCAGCACTCGTCTTCGAACAGCGGCCGATCCGCTTGAAGGAAAAAGCAGGGGCATTTTCGACCTTGGCAAGGCGTCCGTACAACTGGGGTGTAATCTTGAAAGGGAAAATGAGGTAGGCTTAGTCTCGTAAATGGGCCATAAATGGGTCGTACAGTCTTAAATTTCTCATCCGTTTATCGATAATTTCTTTTTAACTAGAGAAGAACCTGGATACTCTAGCAGTATAACACAGGCACTCGGAGATTACGTAGAAATTGCATATATTTAATAAAATTAATCAGATTAAACGGTCCAAATTATATTAATCAGTCTAGATGGATTATTGACAAAAATTAAATTTTATTTGGTTATATTACTATCGGATTATTTGTACATTTATCAGACGGTTAAAATCAAACATATCTAACGGTCCTATTTCCACGAACAAGTGTCCAACAATCACAGGTTAGAATTGTTTATCCAAGCAGATATTGGAATTTGACTTTTAGAGCCCGTTTGGCCAGCTTTATTAGATAGTATTAGATGGGATGGTACCCATAATCCCATTAGTATATCCTGTTGGCATGTTTGAAATGTTAGTTGAATAGGATGATGGATGTCATGGATGTCATTTGGGTTTGGGATGGATTTCGCCATCCCTCTTTGAGTCTCCAAATTTATACGGGAAGGGTGGGTCTACACTCTTGGGTCCCAGCTTAATGCTTATGTTTCATCCAGGCTATCCATCTAATTTTTTATTTTATTTTAGTCTTTTAAATTAAAAAATAAGTCAATTCTCATCTCAAGTGGTCCACACCGTTAGGTGCAAGTGTACTAGAAAACTCCAATGTAAATGACCGTCACATTCGTAGAATTTTAGAGTGAGTTTCTATTTGTAGGACAGTCATGAGAGGCAATTGTTAGATCCACACCATCCACCTCTTTAACCAAGTTATTTTGACCACTTAGCCCAAACATCAGTATGATTAAACCATCAGGTGGACCACAATACATGTGAAGGTGGGTTGGGAAGACTGACTCACATCACTGCTCGCCCAGGTAGGGTAGGGTAGGGTAGGGTAGGGTGTCCTACTCTTGACCCTACGTTAATGTATATGATAAATCCACACCGTACATCGGTTTCTCCATGTCATTTTAGACTTTGGGCCAAAAAATGAGGAGATCCAAGTTTCAAATGGGCCACATGGAGAGAAATGAACTCCTGTTGTTGAAACCTTCCAAGGCCTACTGTGGGGTCCCTAATTATCCAAACCAACCCTAGTAAGGGCCCATAAGACCCGCTTGAGCTAACCTACGCGGTGAATGGGTTAGATTGTCCAAATTAAGCCCACCTCTATCCCGACACAAAAAAATATATAATATAAAACATCCTATGGAGAAATAATTTATACACTTCAATCCGCTCTTTTTCCAAACACGATGGTGGAAAATATGCGATAATTCCAGTTCACCGACAAAACCTTTATTAATTAATTAATGTATCTTTTTAAATTCCGTCCGCTTTAATATTACCTAATGCAGATGCGCAAACAGGCCCCAGAAACATTGGAAAGCACAACATTGCCAGTTTTTTCATCAGTTAATAAATGCCAACTGTACAATTTCTGGGAGCCTGTGTATCAAGAGTCATACGCAGCCTGAGCATCGTATGACTCCTTTGCCTGAGCATCGTATGGCTCCTTTCAAGAGGCCCCCGTCAAGATTAGGTAAGGCCCGGTCACGCTAAGACGGTACGGCCCTTACCTTGGGACCATCTTTATGTATGTATTCTATATCCACTCCGTCCAGCCGTTTTTTCAGATCATGTTAGTAGATAATCCGGATAATCCGAAAAACAAAGAAGATCCAACAATCATTTAAACCATATCAAAGGAAACAGTGGTGATTGGGGATTAATGGGCTACAGAAGCTTTGTATAAAGCTTATATTTGTTTTTTTCTTTTCATCCAGGTTTAGGTTGGATGGAAAATAAAAATTACGTAATTACTGTGAGCCCTAGGAAGTGCTTAATGGTAGGACATTTAGTCACCACTGTTTCATATATTTTGGTCCAACTGAAAATTTTGATCTTTTCTATTTTATCATCAAAGTCTAAAATTATCTTAAAAATAGATGGAAGGTGTGGATATTTAATAGACACATCAAAGTGGGCCCCACAGCAAGGGACGAACCGCCTTCTGTATGACCAGGACCGCACCTAATCTGCTCCCCCGCAAGCGTGGATGGGAAGATACCTAGATGATAGGAAATACGCATAAAAAATACTCTTAGTTTTCGAGAAAACTACGAGAATGCCCTTCCTTGAATATAGCCACATTACCAGGCAGAATCCGGTCTGGGCCCATCTCATTCGCAAATGGGGTCAGTTATGTAAATAAACGGCGAATCTTTACCCGAAGTGATTACGCACGAGTCCTTGGCCCAATATAATATGCAAGACTACTATGCTAGTTAACCACCATTTTGAGAATTGTGGTAACTCATCCTTCTACCATTTGGTACTCATGTACCGATATATCCAGACCATCCAAATCTTGGGGAACATTGCGAGATGGATCATAAACCTAAAAACCATTCTCATCGAGCAATCTTAGCCACCCGACTGAATTTCGGCATCTTTAATGGATGCTATTGCATTTTTCTGTGATTTTTGAGTTATGCTCCATTAGGAATTAGTTAAAAAAATTTGAACCATATAGATTTTGGACCGTCTAGATTTTGGTCGAACTATGCCATGTACACCGTTGATGAATCAGCATCATTTTTAAAATGGTGGTAAACTATCATATTAATCAAACCCAATACCAATAAGAAGGCTTTTGGCTTGTAGTCCGCGGATCACCAAAGTGAAAATTAGATCGCTAATTGGGATTTGTTTATGCATGATCGGGATCGTTAAAGATGTAATTTCTACCCTGATCAGACCATTGAAAACTACTCCAAAGTAATTCTATTGATTTTATCCATTGGTAGATAAATTTATTGAAGTAATCTACGGTTTAAGGACAATCCATTTTTTATTGGTTTAGATCATCGTTACAGATAAGGTGGACCATTCATGGGCAACCCCGGTTCCTGGGACATGCTCTGATCCACGTGGCTCAGCTAGAAGACTACTATCTACTACGATATAACTTCAATAGTCCGAGGCCTACCTGGCTTTTAACTAGATATTATTATCTTCCTGTCCTTTTTCTCCATTGGCCATCAGCTAGCCACCTCTCTTTTTTCCAAGAACTTCTCGGTTCATCTCGAGAAACAAGTCATACTAAATGTACGTCCACAATCCAATGCGTGGAAACACGATTGGTTAATCCGAACCGTCCTATTCAGTGGGACCAAAACTAGATGGACGTTGGTAGAAAATCCTTAGATATGTCATTGCTTATCATTCTAAATAGTTACAAATGACTGATTGGTGTGGTTTTCCACAAACGAGAATTTCCTAAAAGTAACTGATGAAATTCTGTGGGGTCCAATGCATTGTGAATATGACATCTACTCCGTCCATCATTTGAAAAAGCTCATGTTAGTGCTTGATACACAAAAAAGGGCTAATCCAAAATTCAAGTGGGCCACACCACGTGGAAAAGTTTGGATGAGGGTTCCTGAGGCCACCAATTTTTTGGATCAGGCTAATATTTCGATTTTTCCTTCATCCTGGTATGGCCCACCTTACGAAAGGGTTGTATGACATATTAACATTACAGTGGGCTGTAAGGACGTTTCGATTATCGTCCCTATCCTGCCTCTTTCCCATTGTGTGGCCCACTTGAATTTTGGATCAGACTGATCTTTCGACTCATGTCGTAACATTCAATATTACAATTGATGGAAGGAGTGGATGAAATTCACCCATCCAGGTGGGCCCGAACCTTGAAAAGGCTCCCCACCACCAACAGTATCACGTCCCGTCCATTTCACCAAAAGCAAAGTAAGCGACGAACCAATCATGGTCTATCGCAACGAACGAAATTCATCGTCTGCGTCCTCTATCTACTCCGCCCTGGCCACTTTCAACTTCAATCTCCACAGAGAGAGCGAGCGAGAGAAAGATAGAGAGGCCATGGCCAAATCCAATCCGTTCATCATCGTTCTTCTCCTCTCCATCGTCCCCATCGCACTCTGCCACGAATCTCAGCGCACCTACATCGTCCACGTGTCGAAATCCCACAAGCCCGCCATCTTCGATACTCACCACGACTGGTACTCCTCCAACCTCCGATCCCTGGCCAGCTCATCCACCCACCCGACCAAACTCCTCTACACCTACGATCACGCCGTCCATGGCTTCGCGGCCCACCTCACCCCATCACAAGCGTCCGATCTCCTCCGATTCCCCGGCATCCTATCCGTCAATCCCGAACGCGTCCATCAGATCCACACCACACACACTCCCAAATTCCTAGGCCTGGTCGAAACCGTCGGCCTGTGGCCCGACTCCGATTACGCTGATGATGTGATCATCGGCGTCCTCGACACCGGCATCTGGCCGGAGCGCAGAAGCTTCTCCGATGCCGGCCTCTCCGCCATCCCTGATCGGTGGAAGGGCGTCTGTGAGGTGAGCGCTGAATTCCCTGCATCCTCCTGTAATAAGAAGATCATCGGCGCCAGAACGTTCTATAAGGGTTACGAGTACTCGAGGGGGTGGCCAATCGATCCGACGGAGGAGTCGAAATCCCCGAGGGACACCGAGGGGCACGGGACCCACACAGCATCAACCGCGGCTGGCGCAGCTGTGGCCGATGCCGGATTCTACGAATATGCCGCCGGACAGGCCCGCGGGATGGCGACCAAGGCCAGGATCGCGGCGTACAAGATCTGCTGGAGCCTCGGATGCTACGATTCCGATATACTCGCGGCCATGGATCAGGCGATCGTCGATGGCGTCGACGTAATTTCGCTCTCCGTAGGGGCCAACGGCTACGCCCCGCGGTATGATGATGATTCAATTGCGATCGGCTCGTTCGGCGCTGTCCAGAACGGAGTTCTGGTTTCGTGCTCGGCGGGGAATTCAGGTCCCGGCCGGTACACGGCGGTGAACATCGCGCCGTGGATCTTGACGGTTGGCGCGTCGACGATCGATAGGGAATTCCCCGCCGATGTCGTTCTCGGCGATGGGAGCGTCTATGGCGGAGTGTCGCTCTACTCGGGCAATCCGTGCTCCCCGAATCTGACAATCGTCTATGCTGCCGACTGTGGCAGCCGCTACTGCTATTCAGGCCGTCTCGACTCGTCGAAAGTCGCCGGGAAGATTGTAGTCTGCGACCGCGGCGGAAACGCCCGCGTCGCCAAGGGCAGTGCGGTGAAATTGGCCGGTGGTGCCGGCATGATTCTTGCCAATACAGAAGATAGTGGCGAAGAGCTGCTCGCCGATTCTCATCTCATCCCAGCCACAATGGTAGGCCAAAAAGCCGGCGACAAGATCCGGCTATACGCCCGATCAGAGCCATCTCCCACTGCAAGCATAGTATTCCGCGGGACAGTGATCGGAACATCTCCAGCCGCTCCTCAGGTAGCATCATTCTCCAGCCGCGGCCCCAATTACCGCACGCCGGAAATTCTCAAACCGGACGTGATCGCACCTGGCGTTAACATCTTGGCTGGTTGGACTGGATTCACTAGCCCAACCGATCTCGAGATCGACCCAAGACGAGTGGAATTCAACATCGTCTCCGGCACATCTATGTCCTGTCCGCACGTCAGCGGCCTCGCCGCTCTGCTCCGAAAGGCCCACCCGACGTGGAGCCCAGCAGCAATCAAGTCCGCCCTCATCACCACTGCCTACAATCTGGACAATGCTGGTGGGACAATCAAAGATCTGGCGAGTGGCGATGAATCCACACCGTTCATTCGTGGAGCCGGACACGTACAACCCAACAAAGCACTCGATCCTGGCCTTATCTACGACATCCAAGTCGATGATTACATCGGATTCCTCTGCTCCATCGGATTCAATGCTAGGCGGATAGCAGTCTTCACAAAGGGCAATGTCAATTGCTCGGAGAAAGGTTTGGATAATCCCGGCGATTTGAATTATCCATCTTTCTCCGTCGTATTCGAATCCAATACAGCCGTTGTTCAGTACAGCAGGGTGGTGACCAATGTCGGAGGGACGGCAGCTGCAGTCTATGAAGCGAAAGTTTCCGGCCCGCCGACGGTCGAGATTACCGTCTCGCCGAGTAAGCTTGTGTTTAGTGAAAAAAACCAGAGCTTATCGTATGTGATTACATTTTCTTGTGTGGCCCACCCATCCATGCTCACTGCGACAGAGAGCTTTGGTTCGGTCACTTGGAGCGATGGGACCCACCTGGTGAGGAGCCCGATCGCGTTTACCTGGCGTCAGGGATCAGTGGCTGAGATGTGATTAGTGTTAGTTCTGTTTTATATGAACACAATGTAAGAAGTGTTTGTAATCTGATTAGAGTAGAACTGTTTGGTAGTGCTCCAAATCGCGATTGGTTCCTACATCCTATTTGCATTTTGGGCAGCGCAGAAAGCTGGAAATGGGATTTAGCAGGGTTCTGTTTTCCGGAATTTCAACGGCTGATGCTGGAACTTCAAACGCATCCTTAATAAGGATTTACAGTTTTTGTCTATGAATTTTCCCTTATTAGGACATCCTACTTGTTGGGGGACGTTTGGGAGTGCTCCAAATCGCGTTTGGTTCCGATTCTTGAGTGGAACGCATCTGATTTGCATTCCGGGCAGCAGAGAAAGGTGGAAATGGCATTCTACACCGTGGATCTGATGTGCCTCTTCATGTTCACCTTCCATCTCAAGAATCATCCCGATCCAAATCAGGTGGGACCCACCAAAGGGAGAAATGTAGATGCGCGCTTAAAACGGAAACGGATTGGCTACTCCCCTGCCACCAGCCAATTGCTAGTGGTCGGTGCTCTGTGGGCTCCACCATGATGTATGTGTTTCATCCATGCCGTCCATCTATTTTTCCAGATCATTTTACCATTTGAGACCAAAAATGAGTAATATCCAAATCTCAAGTGGACCACATTATAGGAAATAGTGTTGAAGGAACTTCCACCATTAAAACCTTTTTGGGGGCCATAAAAGTATTGGATCAAGCTGATATTTGTTTTTTCCCTTCATATGCGTCCGTATGACCTAATCAACAAACTGGATGTCAATTTTGGCCCATTTACAAAAAAGTATCCCTGTAATCTTGACCCATTTACAAACAAGTATGTCTAAATTTTTTGCCTGAAATTCAGTCACCGGCACGATGTGTATGATGTCGGCACCGAGCAGTTTTCAGCTACATATAAATGAAATCAAGTAGTTTATAAAGAAACCGGTCCATCCTTTTGGTGAGTTCTTGAAGTTAAAAGTACTTTTTCTCATCATGATCATAAAGATAAATTAATTGACACAATGTAAATGAAAATAAAACTTATAATGATAAACTGTGGTGATCCAACGTATGTGCATAGTGGGTAAGGTCTTATAGCTAAGTTTTCCTGATCAAGTAACTTGAACATAAACAAGGAAAATTATACCACTAAAAAAAAATCTCTCATTCAGCCGCTTAAACATATACAAAGAGAATTACAATACTCTTAAGCTAAATCAGTCCATCATAGTAGCATAAATAGATGGGATTACACCAGTCATAGGCTAAAATTGATCTAACATAACAACATAGATATATTAGATTACATTACTGTTAAGATATGATAAACTAATATAAAATAAGAAACATTATAATGTGTTTTGTGTTGGGGGAAAAATATGACAAGTCCATAAGTCGGCTTATGGAATGAACCAATTCTACTGACATGATCCGGACTCACTAGGCACCAAGTCTGACTGGTGTACTCGTTAGGTCGGTCATGGGTCAACCATCTTCAGCTGACCACAACTTGATTGGTGAGCAAATTGATGAGCGTAACTCGACATTATATTTCATTCGGAGTCGACCCAAGGAGTCGACTCGATATCAAATATCTGTTTTCTGAAATCCTTGGGAGATGACTTCTGATCCCAAAAATCTTGGAGATCGAAGATCTCGGATCGGCTTAGATAAGAATCAAATCTCCGACAAACCAGGGAAGTATCCCAAGTTTACATGATCACCTCTCCCCTATAAATAAAAAATGCCTAAAGGTGAAAAGTACACATACATTCTCACCCCTAATCCCTTATCAAATTATTAAACCCAGATTCCATGCTTGACTTTGGCATCGGAGGGTCTCCTACATAAGCTAGGGTCTCCTTTATCCTCTTCTTGTGCAGGTGTTCAAGTACTAGAAAGGGGGTGAGCTGGAAACTGCATCAACAATTTGTATTGTGTTGAATTGGCTAAGATTCGATATATTCGATTTATACAACTTTGAGGTAGCAGATGGAGAAAGATCTTTATAGCCACTCTTCATGCCTATGGATGTGGAAATAACCCTATGACCCATAGGGCCCGTTTGGCCAGGTGGATTGGAAGGGATTGAATGGTAGTAGGGTGGATGGCGTGGATTTCTAGGTAATAATGGTGTTGTCAGTAGTTTGTCTTCAGATCCATGGGATTGCTATATCCCTGGATTGCGATATCCAGACCGTTTGACACGCCCAGCCAATCCGGGGATTAAACCTTCCCATCTCTTCCAATCCCACAAACCAAACACGTCCCGAGCAACTTTGAACAGATTAGGGTGGATGGGATGGGATTTAAACGCAATGGTGTTGTCAGTGGATTGTCTTGAGACCCATGGGATTGGGATCCAATCACCGACTCTGTTTGGGTCGCGTGGCCATTCCCAGGATTCAACTTCCAATCCCTTCCAGTACCATCCAATCCCTTCCAATCCGACCGGCCAAACGGGCCCATAGAGAATTGTGGCTTATCATGCAATGCCAATTACACCACATGCTGGTCGTTTGTCATGGATTAACCATTAGTTGCACACATGTCATGCTCTTACTACATATATAACAAAAAAAAAAATCTCATTATACCACATGTTAATGATCATTATCTCTTTTTTTCGGGCCAACTGAGGTTGTATGTCATAAAATTTGGTCAATTTGGTATTATTGTTATATCAAATGATTGAGACATAAATTCTTCCATACAATGTTACCGTGCATTAGATGAATTTGTTAACTGCCGTTATCTTATTTTAGTTGATACCCATTTTCAACTCAAGGAGTCACCAATATGAGTCATGCCAAACCACTGGGTAGCATTTGGAGACGTGGACACACTTTATATCGATAAGTAGACTACCCGACTGGCCTATCGTGCTTGATTTCATTGCATAGACTTTCATGACATAACCTTAAGATAGATGGCTTGGATCTTTTACTTATATCACGTTACAAACTGCGAGTAATGAATTGACTTGTACATGCGTGCATGCACGCTTGACAAGAGAGCATTATTCTTTTGTTAGTTTTGCACATTTTCAAAATGGTGGTAGCTCATTTTCTCACATCTGGTGCTAATATATATTCATTTAAAACCACTAAAAGTTTGGTCCAATCGTGGGTGGAGAACGTCTCTAAAATCATACTTATCAAGCGGCTCCATTTTTATTGGCCATTAATCGAATGGTTAAATGAAACATTGTAAGTGGCTCAAATTCAAAGGGAAAATTAGAAGTTTAATACTGTTGGTGTATTTTTATGGGACGGCTTCTCCGAGACAGATCTTCTTCCACCTGCACAATCGACAATATCAAGGGGATCCTGGCTAGAGCCGGGGAGCCTTCGATGCTTAAGTCAGTCGTCTAATCAATGACAAAGGATTTTTTGAGTTCTGTATTGCGTACATCTTTCTGTTAAAAGCTTGGATATTTATAAATCTTAGGAATCCTCACCATAAGAGGATTCTTCTCCTGATTATCCGGAGATTTACTCCTCTTCGCCGATTGCTCTCGATCCCGAGAATCTCTTGATCGGATACCCGTATTCTTGAATTTTCGGAGCAGTATTTGCATTCATTCCGCCTTCTCTTGTCTCGGCTCGATCGTTACCAACTCTAGGAGAGTCGACCGACTCAGGAGGATAAGTTCTCTACCTTCTCACGGACGGAATAGTCTCGGTGTTTGTCCGTCATCCTTCCTTACTCCGTGACCGACAGAACCAACTCGTTAAGTCAGTTTTATTCTATCGATTGGGCGGCTTAGAACAGGCTCGGCCTTCTGTAGGCTTATGCAGACGAGGTTATTACTCCGACAGAGTAACTTTAATCGTCTTTTGCTTATGTCCCTTGGCCTATCCTTTATTCTCTCGGTTTTGACCGTTGTCTCGAACTCTTCAGGCAGTGCCAACAGATCCGACCTACTTAGAGTCCGAGTCTCCGGACTTAACATATTTTTTCCTAACAGTAAGCCCCCATTACTCCTTGTGTCGATCACGGCATCAAGGGGTAACGAGTTTTTAGGTCCATTCGTATTTGAGTCCGAGGTAATGATGAGGCGTTTAATGCTCTTTGTGTCATCCCTGACGTGCGACGATGCGTCTCCCGAGGCAGCACATGTGGCCAGCCGTCAGGTCGTTTCGTTCGCGTATGAGATTTGGACGTGTGGCGATGACGTTACCGCTGTCAGTCAGAGTGCGCTACGTGTCAAGCGGGGGAGTCGAGACGAGCGACATTTCACTTTTTGATTAAATGCCCTGCAACGTGGCACGACTATAAAAAGACTGGGCGGGAGGAACGAGCGAATTTTATTTTCGCGTTCCTTCCTCCTGCCCGTATCCTCTTCCGAGTTTTCTTGCTTCTTCCTTCTCTCCGCTGTCATTTCCTCATCCGTCAACTTCTTTTGCATCCGCTCTCATCTTCCCTGGTGAGTTCTTTCCCTCCACTCTTATAATAGTTAATGGCTGCGTGTGGCTCCCAAAGCCCCAAGGAGGAGATGTCCGGAGATGAGGGTGTGTCCCAACGTCTCTGGAACATTGCGGAACCACCCTCCCTTCTGACGAAGTTTGCCGTCGGCGCTGATGCCGCATTCCGGCTTGTAAGGGGAGCCGACGACTCATCGGCTGAGCGCCCCGCTCAAGCCGGTCCGTCCAGTGGTGGAGTGTCTCTAGTGACCCGTCTAGGGAGACCTAACCTCGGGATGGACCAGTTGGAGGAGGAAGAGGGAGAAGACAAAATAGTTATAGGCGAAGGGGTGGCTGTTCCAAACCCTGTGAACCAAACCGTGGAAGCCTCTGAATCCTCTTCGAAGGGGGAAGAAGGCGAAGACAAGCCGAGTGGTCTTGTCGCCTCAATTTTAACTAAATCCGACCTAAACCGAATTAGGGCTGGATATCATGTCCCTAACTCGGTCGTACTCCACCTCCCTCGTTCGGGAGATTTTTCCGACCATCCCCCTATGGGGATGGTCGTAATTTTTCAAGTCGCGATGCAATGTGGCTTGCGCTTGCCACTTCAGACCATTGCTCGTGATTTCTTGTCCCGAGTCAAACTAGCTCCCGGTCAAATTGTTCCGAACGCGTGGAGGAATTTGTTTGGATATGTCGTACTATGGGCCGAGTTAGAGCAGCCTTCTCTAATAGTCGACGAGTTCCTATACCTTTACCAAGTTAGACCAAATCCAAACTTCCCTGGCCTGTACTTCTTGAGTGCATGGAAAGGCAAAGGTGGGTCTCTGATAATCGATCCACTTACTTCTAACAAATACTGGAAGGAAATATGGTTTTGGGCGTGCGGACAATGGGAGTCGGCCGATACGTGGCCGTACGAGCCTCGAGTCTCTCGCACGTTCCGGAAAGTAGGTGACTCGGTGACTCGGCCCGATAATCTTTTTTTTTTTCTCATTATCTTGTGTTAATCCTGACCTCGTGATGCTTTACAGATATTTTAAAGAAAATGGGAAAGCTCGGGTCCGGCGCTCTGACTCGGATCAGAGAGCTGAGAAAGCTGAGCACGGGGGACCGGTCTTGGAAGTTGTTGCTGCAGCCCGAGGGTATTCATCTCGCGGGTCTAGACTCATTCGTCTCAGGTGACTCGTCCCGCTCTATTTCATTCTCTCGGTTCCCCGTCTAACCCATCTTCATTCATCTTTTCAGACCTTCCCGAGGCTCGCCCTTATCTCAGGTCGACTTCCGATAGCATGGCCGAGTCTCGCCCATCCTTGAAGCCAATATCCAAAGTGAAGGCCCCTCCGAGGTCGGCACTGTTGTCGGGGTCTCGGCCCTCGAAGTAGTAGAAGACCGCTGCAAAGGCCAAGGAGCCGACTATACCGTCTGCTCCTGTCCCGGTTTCCCCACAGGTCGTCGTACTTTTTGACCCTGACTAGAGGGCAGAAGAAGCGGAGACGAATCTCCCAATCTCTCAGTCGGTTCCCGAGCCAGGACTCGTAGCAGAAGAGGTCCCGAGGCCGAGAGAGGTCACAAGTGGAGAATCCTCAAGAGGGGAGATAACTCAATAGGAATCTCCCTTCTCCAAGGTTATCTCGGGGATGATCCCTTGGGCCATCGCTCACGGGAGCGAGAGAGATTTTACAAGCTTCTACAACGCGCTGACTCTGCAAACCCTCAGGCATACGACGAGGCTCCTTTTCGAGGTAAAGCTCTTCCTTTTCTCTTTTCTGTTACTTCCGACTGAATCCTTGCTTACAGCTTGTTATCTTTCGTTCGCAGTTGGCCCCCTGCGTCGTTAAGGCCTGCTCAGAGCTGTCTGCTGCTCAAAAACTCGTGGCCGAGATAGAGACAGCGAAGAGAATTGCGGCCGAGGCAGAGGGTCGCAGGGAAATCGCCGAGGGTCGTATCGGCATTATGACTGGTGATCTGTCAATCGCCAAGAAGGCGGCCGAGGACGCAAGGATGGTTCTTGAAGGAGCCAGAGCTGACAATGCTCATTTGACCTTACTCCTAAAGGAGGCTGAGGAAAGGCATCAGCATCTTCTTAAAGTCCATAGCGCGTGTGAGAACATTCTCGCTCGGGCGAAGGCCGACACTGCAACTCTTATCCAAGAAGCTCAAGAGGAGGCCCGCCGAGCCAAGGAAGCTGAAGAACAAGCCGTGGATGCCTTCCTTGAATACTCGAAGTTTAAGGAGGAAAGAGACCGCCTTTATCAAGGTGGTTACAGGGCTTGTGTCTTGGAGATGAAGTCCGCTTTTTCCGACCTTGATCTTTTCGCATTCGAAGCAGATAGTCCAGGGGCTGAGGCTGCTGGTGTCGATGCTGCTGACGGAGAAGCTCCTGCCGCGGAGGCCGCTACGGACGAGGCTGGTCCTTCGGGCACCCTATAAGGGGTAGTTCCCGACTGAGAGGGGCATCTATTCTGTCAGAAATTGTGTCATTTTTTTTTTATAATTTTCACATTGGATGTAACCCGACGTTAAGTACTTAGAAAAAATGGAACTTTAGTTTTATTGAGTAAACTTCAATTACATCTCTCTTCCATTGTTCTTCAGCATTTTCTATTCTGTCCTACGGATAATAGGTCTTGAGATGTTCTACATTCCAAGGGTGAGGCAACGGTTGCCCATTGAGGTCTTCCAGTCGATACGTTCCTGGGCGGATGGTGCTCGAGACGACATAGGGACCTTCCCAATTAGGTCCCAATGTGCCCGCCCCAACTTCTTTTGTGTTTGAGAACGTCTTTCGGAGGACCATATCCTTAGCTCGGAATCATCTGACTTTGACTCTGTGGTTATAAAATCGAAATACTTGCCTCTGTCGAGCCATCATTCTCAATCGAGCTTTCTCTCTTTTCTCTTCCAACAAATCGAGCCCGAGCGAAAGGAGTTCGCTATTCTCTTGTTCGTTAAACGTGTTGACTTGGGTCGAGCTAATACCGATCTCAACTGGGGCAACTGCTTCCGAGCCATAACAAAGGGAGAAGAGAGTTTCTCTCGTGGCAGTTCGTGCCGTAGTGCGATAAGCCCACAATATATTTGGAAGTTTCTCGGTCCATACTCCCTTTGCTTCATCGAGCTTCGTTCGAAAATGCTGCTTTATAATTTTGTTAACGGCCTCAACCTGTCCATTCGTCTGAGGATGATGAGGTGAGGCGTACACATTTCGGATCCCAATAGTGCTGCACATCTCGTGAAATTATTTGTTATCGAACTGCTTTCCATTGTCGGTAATAATAGTCCGAGGTATCCTGAACCGACAGACGATATTTTTCCAGACAATGCATGTGATTCTTTGCTCGGTAATTTTCACCAATGGCTCGGCTTCGGCCCACTTTGTGAAATAATCTACTATAACCACAGCGAATTTGGTCTGACCTTTCCCTAGAGGGAAGGGCCCGATGATGTCGATCCCTTATTGAGCAAAGGGCCACGGTCCAGACATCGGAGTCAGTTCCTCGGGGGGTTGTCTCGGGATAACCGTAAATCGCTGACACTTGTCGCACCTTTGAACGAATTACTTAGAATCATGTTGTATAGTCGACCAGTAGTACCCCTGTCGCAAGACTTTATTGGCGAGCGAACGTCCTCTTGAGTGGTTCCCACATATTCCTTCGTGTATTCCCGCAAGACATAGTCGGCTTCATATGAGTCGACACATCTTAGTAAGGGAGCATAAAATCTTTTTTTGTATAGTACCCCATTCAAGATGGTGTAGCACGATGCTCGAACCTTTAGTCGTCGCGCCTTGGTGTGGTCTTCCAGCAGTTCTCCATCGTTGAGATAACGGACGATTGGATCGAACCAAGTAGGTTCCGAGTCAGTAGGGAGTATAGCAGAGTTTGTCGGCTCATTTATACTCGGTTTAGCCACATATTTGATAGGAACCGACCGAGGTATGTCGTCTTCATTGGCTGAGGCAAGCTTGCTAGCAAGTCAGCTTTGGCATTATCGGTCCTAGGTATCCGAATTATTTCACACTTCTGAAATTCGCTGATTAATTCTTTAACATTTTCCAGGTACGCCTTCAGTTGCTCTTTCCGAGTTTAATAAACACCAGAAACTTGGTTAACGACCAGTTGCGAGTCACTGAAAATATTGAGATGTGTTGCGCCTAAACTTGCGGCGAGTCGAAGGCCGAGTAACAAGGCCTCATATTCTGCTGTATTGTTCGACGCTTGGAATCCAAGTCGTAAGGCATACTGCATGCAAGTTTGATCGGGAGTTTCTAATACCACCCCTGCCCCGCTTACCTTGGAGTTGGATGAACCGTCGACGAATAGCTTTCAAGGAGCCGGGTCGGGCAATGGGCCGAGAGAGGAAGAGGCCACTGGTTCAGTAACTTTCTCAGAATCAGGTACTGCGTTGTAATTGGAGGCCACTTCAACAAGAAAATCGGCGACAGGTTACCCTTTTATGGCTATCCTCGGCCTGTACTGTATATCGAATTCACTCAACTCGACTGCCCACTTTGTAAGTCAGCCTGAAGCTTCTGGCTTTTGAAGAATCTGGCGCAGTGGTAAGTCGGTCATAACGATAATCGTGTGAGCTTGAAAATATGGCCGAAGTCGTCGCGAGGATACTACCAAGTTAAGTCTACTTTTTCAAGCTGAGGATACCTTGTCTCTACCGGTAGTAAGGCTTTGCTGACATAGTATACTGGTAATTGCCTACCTTCGCTCTCTCGTATTAAGGCCGAGCTGACTACTGCATTGGATACAGCCAGATATAATAACAGTACTTCTCTCGGCTCGGGTTTAAATAGCAATGGCGGAGACCCGAGGTAAGTCTTCAGTTCTTGAAACACTTTTTCACACTCTTCCGTCCATTCCATCGTCTGTCGTCCCTTCAATTGCTTGAAAAACGGGAGACATTTATCAATGGCTCGGGAAAAGAAGCGGTTAAGCGCGGCTACTCTCCTTGTCAGCCTTTGAATGTCTTTAATTATTTTCGGAGACTCCATATAAAGCAAAGTTTTAATTTTCTCGAGATTCGCTTCGATTCCTCGCTGACTAACGAGGAAACTGAGGAATTTTTCCGAGCTTACACCAAAAGCACATTTGCTAGGATTCAACTTCATTTTATACTTACGTAAAGTCAGGAACATTTATTCTAGGTCCGCCACATGGTCGGCTGCTTGTACACTTTTGACGAACATTTCATCGATATATACTTCCATTGTTCGGCCGATCTGCCGAGCGAACATTTTGTTCACTAACCTTTGATACGTTGCTCCGGCATTCTTCAAACCAAATGGCATCACTCAGTAACAGTAAAGGCCTTTGTCAGTGACAAAGGTGGTTTTTTATTTATCAGTTTCATGCATTACAATTTGATTGTAGCCTGAATAGGCATCCATAAAACTAAGTAATTCATGACCTATAGTACTGTCTACCAACTGATCAATGCGGGGAAGAGGGAAGCTGTCCTTGGGGCAGGCTTTGTTCAAGTCTGTATAATCTATATAGACACGCCACTTCCCATTTACTTTTTTCACGAGCACGACATTGGCTATCCACTCTAGATAGTATATCTCTTCGACGAATTTGGCTTTAAGGAGCTTGCCGACTTCCTCCTCAATGACAGCGTACCTTTCTGGGCCGAGAGGGTGACGCTTCTGTCGGATGGGCCTGTAAGTCGGGTCGATGTTAAGTCGGTGTGTTATGACCGAGGGATCGATCCCGGACATATCTTCGTGGTTCCAAGCGAATATATCAACATACCGTCGGAGCAAGCCGATCAGTTTCTCTTTAAGAGGTGAACTCAGGGACGAGCCAATTTACACTACTTTGGACTCGTCTGTCTCGGTTAGGAGTTCCGAGATGAGTTCTTCCATTGGTTGCCCCCGTTCGTGAGATCCGATCCGAGGGTCCAGCGATTCAATCATCGATACTTCCATCGGTGCTTTGACTGCGGTCGCGTAGCATCTCCGGGAGTCTTGTTGATCTCCTTTTACAATTCCTACTCGCGACTTAGTTGAAAATTTTATGAAAAGGTGGTATGTAGATACCACGGCTTGAAAGAGGCTAAGGGATGGTCGACCGAGTATAGCGTTATACATCGATGGTTGATCCACAACCAGAAAGTCGATCATCACGATTGTCTGGTGTGGCGCAGTTCCAGCAGTGAGTGGTAGTGAGACGATTCCCTCGGGAAGCACCTGTCCACCCGAGAATCCTATGAGTGGAGTTCGGACCAGTCGTAAGGTCGAATGGCCTATGCCCATCTTATCGAATGCTTGAGTGAACAACACATCTGCCGATGACCCTGTGTCCACTAATATTCAGAACACTTTTCTATTGGCGATAGTGAGGGCGATTACGAGCGCATTGTCACGAGAATGATGGATGCCTCGAGCGTCTTTCTCAGTGAACGAGATACAATATTTCTCTCTTTTCTTTTTCTTAGGAGGCCGGGACAACAGAAGAATCTCGGACTCTAGATGATTGATGCTTCTGGCATGATTTTTTTCGTGCATTATTCGAGTCTCCACCGCTCAGATGCCCTCCGATAATCGTCCGGATTTCTTCTGGGGGCCGATCTTCTCTTGGTCCTGCCGGAGCGTCAGACCCTTCCATATGTTCTCCGAGTCGGCCTTCTTTAATTAGTCACTCGATCTCATCCTTCAACTGGTAATAATCACTCGTGTTGTGACCCTGATCGCGATGATGGTGGCAGTACTTATTCTTATTCCGTCGATTAGAGTTTTCTCGGAGCTTTCCGGGCCAGTTGACGAAACCTTTGTTCTTGATTTCCATCAATACCTGTTCCTGAGATTTGTTTAAAGGGGTGTATGTGAAAAATCTTCTGTCGGGTCGTTTGTTCGACCTGCCTTCGTCTAGTGCCGGGTCATCTTTTCGCTTCTTCCCTCCGGCTGAGTTAGCTTCTTTCTTGGCCGGCTCTTTAGCCGAGGGTTTTACATTCTGGACTTTCTCCCGTAGGAGTCGGGTCTCCTCAGCGTCGGCGTATTTGTCCGAACGAACCATGAATTCGCCCAAAGTCTCGGGTTGATTCTTGTCCAGTGACGCCAAAAAGGGTTTATCTCTCACCCCTCGCATGAGAGCGTTAAGAGCTGTCTCCTCAGAATGCTTTCGAACCTGCAAAGATTCGAAGTTGAAGTTCTTAATGTAGTCTTTCAATAGCTCTACTTCCTTTTGAACTATGTTGTTCAGATGTGCAGGCGGCTTTAGCTTCTTTCGGCCGATAAAATTGTTGAGGAAGGCATCACTGAGTTCGGCGAACGACTTAATTGACTTCGGTTTTAATTGCTTAAACCAAAGTCGGGCCACATCAGTCAGGGTAAGAGAGAAGGCTCGACACATAACGGCATCTGAGGCATCGTGCAACTCCATATATGTTTTGAAGCATTCAAGATGCTCTATCGGATCAATTTTTTTGGAGAAGAAAGTTATTTGAGGTAAGCAGAACCTCTCCGGAAACCACGCCTGCATTACTTCGTCCACAAATGGAGAAGCTTTTTCCTCGGATTTGGTCGGGTTCGAGTTCTGACCGCTCTTCATGTCTGCCATCTCCCTTTCCATCTTTTCCCGGACCTCATCTTTGAAGTCTTGCATATCGACTTTCCAAGGTTCCACGCTCTCCGTCATCTCTTCTACAGGGAGCCAACTTCGCCTCCTCTGATCTATTCTATATCGCAGATCAGAGGGAGGCAAAATGGTCGTTGCAGAGCGATCCGGCGCTGGCTGACTCGGTCCTTGATGCTGACTCCTTCCTTGATGCTGAGTCGGCTCTCGAGGCGACTGTGGAGCAGCAGGCTGTGCTGCTGATGCTGGCGGGGGAACCTGCGCCGACTCATGATGCTGCTGCATCTGCTGATTACACAGTTGTTCCAGCATGTGTTTCATAACAGCCATCTCGGAACGCATCTCTTGGACTTCTCGATCCAAGTGGGCGTTCCCTCAGTTAGGCTGGCTGGTAGTCGTAGGCGGTGCTGTTGGGGGAGCTCCCTGAGCTGTGCTGGCAGCGGCCTCCCCCACTTCATCTGGATCCGTCCTCCTAGTTCTTGTCATTCAACAAGTTGTAGAAAACGACTTTTTGTCCGTTCCCACAGATGGCGCCAAACTGTTGGTATATTTTTATGGGACGGCTTCTCCGAGATGGATCTTCTTCCACCTGCACAATCGACAATATCAAGGGGACCCTGGCTAGAGCCGGAGAGCCTCCGATGCTTAAGTCACTCGTCTGATCAATGACAAAGGGTTTTTTGAGTTCTGTATTGCGTACCTCTCTCTGTCAAAAGCTTGGATATTTATAAATCTTGGGAATCCTCACCATAAGAGGATTCTTCTCCTAATTATCCGGAGATTTACTCCTCTTCGCTGATTGCTCTCGATCCCGAGAATCTCGGGATCAGATACCCGTATTCTTGGATTTTCGGAGCAGTATTTGCATTCATTCCGCCTTCTCTTGTCTCGGCTCGGTCGTTACCGACTCTAGGAGAGTCGACCGACTCAGGAGGATAAGTTCTCTGCCTTCTCACGGACGGAATAGTCTCGGTGTTTGTCCGTCATCCTTCCTTACTCCGTGACCGACAGAACCAACTCGTTAAGTCGGTTTTATTCTATCGGTTGGGCGGCTTAGAACAGGCTCGGCCTTCTGTAGGCTTATGCAGACGAGGTTATCACTCTGACAGAGTAACTTTAATCGTCTTTTGCTTATGCCCCTTGGCCTATCCTTTATTCTCTCGGCTTTGACTGTTGTCTCGGACTCTTCGGGCAGTGCCAACAGAGCCGACCTACTTAAAGTCCGAGTCTCCGGACTTAATATATTTTTCCCCAACAAATACCATCTATCCAGTTTTTTGAATCATGCTCTATCAACAGTTGGTCAACGATTTGGACGGTCACGATTGGCCATGGAACTCATGTGTCCAGTTGGAGAGTCACTATATCTTTTAAACAGTAGTAAACTAACTCTAGGCAGATTCCACCTCCTTGCAGCACGTGCTTATGCACGTGCCACATACACTAGTATATTCTATTTGCCAGCCTTTAAGCGGTAATCATTTTCAATAATTTTCAGTGCTGTGTTGAAATTTGTAGTTTTTGAAAAATAATTTAAAATTTTAAAATTTCAAGGTTTTGTCGCCGAAATGATTTTCAAAAATTTTCTAATGAAAATTACTGTGTGCTTTTGTCTCGCATCGAAAATGATAGAAAGAGTTTTGGGGTTTATATAAAGATATGTGTAATATTTTTATTTGGAGCTTAGGAGATTGAGACACTCGGGTACGTATGCACGCAGGCGCTCGGGCATGGGCATGAGTAGTGTAGTTATATTGGCACTAGTTGACGCACTTTACACGATAGGTCTAAAATGAGCTAAGGTTTTATAGGTGACGGAGAACAGTCGGATCTTTAATCCGAAACGATGAAAATGGCTAGCTGCCTTGAAAGCCACAACGGTCCGAAAACAGATAGACCATGATGATCCAACGGTCAAATCTTCCGATCCGACGATCAAAAACGGCTAGAATTAATGATCAACGGTTAAAAACATTTTTCAAATATTCTAAACCATTAATGGCCACTTAGCAATGCTCCACTCCCTGGTGCCTATATATAAACTAGATAATTGTAGTCCAAATTCATCATCTAAAACCCCAATATCTCCCATTCCATCAAATTCTCCATATCTCTTTCATATAATATTGTGAACATATCCACTATCTGATTTTGCCAGAATAGATCTGTTACATTGAATTGTTCCTAAACGGACCTATTGTGATTGTTGTATGCCGGATCCAGACAGACTTATCTTATCTTGGAAGTAATTCACCTATAACCCATCAGCAATTGATAATGGGGTGAATCTTTTTTTTTTTTTTAAACAGTTAGCTTGTTAGTACACACCTATGTCAATACACACACTCCATGTTAGCCACCCCCACTAGGGATCAATACCAAGACCTCAAGTGTTGAAACGAGGTATCTCCACTCAGTCCGCCAGTTGGTAACAGGGCGAATCACGCTTTAAGGACAGCATATCATTTAACGTGATTCAGCTTAATGAAATGGAAAATTGAAATTTATTCTTATTCCATTTTTTTTAAATTTTTCGGTATATCTAACAATTTTTCTAACAACCTACACACGGATGTGCAATGAAGCTCATGTGCACGCCACACGTGCCAACATGGCACTAAAGTGCAAGGTCTAATCCATCCATGGGGTTAGTCCGACCTTGTACATGTTTTCCCAAAACATAAAATCTGGTCCCATCGGCATGTGGGCGCCAATACTGGAAGAGGGTGTATGGGTTAGAAAACTTCAGCATGTTTTTCAGAGCCGTATCTTTGCTTTGCAAACTTTGGCCCACATAACAAGTGTATCAACCTCCTTGTTGGTCTAGGGTGGTTCCGTTCTGATGGATGGATTGGACCTTGAACCTATCGTGCCATGCTGGCACATGTGTGGTATGTACATGAGTTTATTGCACATGTGTGTGGGCTTGGCAAAGCTCTCGTTATAGGGGTGTGCAAGAACTGAGTTAGCATGGTTTGCTCGCTCAACTTGACTCGAAAAAGCTTGATTTGACTTAATTAAAAGCTGAATTCGAATTGAGTCGAGCCGATTTTTTTAGCTCAAAAAAATTTGCCTGAGCTCAACTCGACTCGGATCGAACTCGGATCTAGTTTGGTGACTCGATTACTTTGATATTGATGTTGCTCACCAAGTTTTTGATGAAATGACTCAACGAAGTGTCAACTAATGGCAAGGAAGGTACGTATATGAAACAAATACCATTTTTCCTTGATTTTGATGTTGCTAATAAGGTGTTTGATAAAATACTTGTATATAGCTATTGTTGTTTTACATACAGTAAGAAGTTGAAACTGCAAGACATGTGTTTGTGAAAATGCCGTGGAGGCTCAAACTCGACTCAAACTGGCCCGAGCTGCTGACTGAATCGAGCCGAGTTCGAGTTGGGGTCAACTAGTGGCCAAATCGAGCTGAGTCCAGCTCGACTCGGTGTCCACCCCTACTCGTTAACTTTCCCGCGTGATTCTCTACTGCCATATGGTGCAATATGGTATTTAATGTACTACGCATCAGCCCTGAAATTTTGAACGGTCTGGATCGCCGAACAGTATTTTAGAATATAACTTGGGTCAAGTGCCCGCGTATCAAGCTTGATACGCAGCCAGAGGATTAAATAACTCCCCTAGGAGTTGGGAACACAGTATAAAGGGTCGGTGCTCAAAGCAATGTGCTCTCTATCTTATCTCCAGCCTACACGTGGCATGTCTTAGGGTGATCATAGCTGTTGATCCCGTGGGCCACTGGATGATTCATAGAATTTTTGCCAATCGAATGTTCCCAGTCTTTTGATGATGGTCACTGGTGCGACTATCAAGAAAGTCTGATCATCATGACTTTTGGGGTATGGCCCATCTACTTAGTGGCCCATCAGATCAACGGCCAATGACCACTGTTGTTCCACGCGTACGGTGGAGATAAGAGAAGGAGAGCACAATTCTCGCTTTAAAATGTGGGGCGAGCATTGCTAAAATACCACTCGGTGGAATCAGTTTCAATAGTAATGGGGATTATCCATTATAAAACGAGACTATGTGGGCCCCACCGCTAACCCAATTGAGAAAAACCTTGTTACTCTGGAAGACTGATAGATGATACGCAGGCACTGAAATTGCATGTGCCATGCAAGTAATTCAAATTAAAATGTGCATTCAAAGAGTCCCAGTTTAGATGTGCTTTCAACCAAAAACAACTCTGCTTGATTAGCATCGATGGATATTTACCACACAGCTCAAAATGAAAAATAATTAAAAATAAAAATCCAATGGTCCTATTTCAACAAACAAGTACCCATGAATCAGAGGTTAGGATTGCTTACCCAATCTGATTTTGGAACTGTGACTTGGCATTTTTCAAATCCAAGATTTTCATTAACAACATCCTCCCAAACTTCTAGTCCAAACACAAATACAAACAGATCGCTGCACAAACTCTCCGATCCTTACAGCACCCTACAAAAACACACCTCTGTAATTTCAACAAACAACTAATGATCGCTCCACCTTGCAATTAGTTCTCTGCCTTCATATTGTCAAGAATCATCTTAGAAATTTCCCATAAAATACACCCATCAATGAAACCTTCTTCAGAAGAGTTCGATTCACTTCAAAGCCGAGATCAGAGAAAAGACATGGATCTATGAAGGACCTGATGGGAGATAGATAAGACTGTTTGTGATTTCAAGAACTTTAAGCTTGGACGCCGTGAAGCACCGGGAATGCTTTGGTAATTTTCTCCATTCCATGTGCATCTTGTTAGCAGGAATGTGATCTACTGTAATTGAAGTACATGGATGATACGGACGGTGTTATTGGGTGTCTATGACTTTCAATAAAACAAGTTCGCTTTCTTCTTGTTGTTGGCCTCTAAGCTTTATGTGTGATGGTAGCCATCTTCGGAGTCTCTCAGGGCACCATCTGATCAAAATGTAAAATTGAATTGTTCATCAGCAAATGTGGCCATGCGGCAAGGAATTTTGGTGATCAGGACCATTGATTTGGTGGGATGGTTCATCACGTTTCACAGGCCAATTAGATCAGAAATCTTGCTAACAGGGTGGCACAAAATGTCTGATTATAGCAACTTTGCCAGTTCAATGTGAAATGATTGCTCATTTTCTTTTCTTTTCTTTTCTTTTTTAGTTTTTTCTTTTTATGGCAGGTAACCTTTTGGGTGGCTACAAATCAAAGGTACCAATCACCATCTGGAGATGCTTTATACAGGTGCTCAATTAACCCCATTAGCTATTGTATTCAACAATTAAGATCAACCCCAACTTACAGATCAAGCCTTTCATAGACGGCCCGTCGCACCGAGGAGTTGAGCCCATAAGCAATTGAATTGAACAAGCCCTGAAGCAACGGCAACTGCATTAGTATTTGTGTAGAAAAATATACTGGATTCTGTGTGCGCAGGCGCGTGTGTGTGTGTGTGTGAACTGCTGCGAGAGGAAACAATTTCAGTTTTTTTTTTTTTTTTTTGGAAAGACAACGGAAATTTTATTAAACCAGGATAAAAGGAAAACAACTACAAAAGCACGAAGCTGCCAAGATGGCGACCCGACTAAGACCCAAGAAAATCGAGATTACAGCCCCTCACCACCAAAACATTAGAGGCCCATTCAACAACAAACACTCTTGCCCTTTGAGAAATAACCTCCGCAGGCTTGCTTTAATTTCTAAAGCATCTTGCATTTCTTTTCAGTTAAGTAGCAAAAATAAACAAAGTAATCAGACACAAAGCAATCAGACAACGCTCAAATCTGGAAGCTACAGACACAAATTCAATGTATAGTTCGATTTTAATGTCTGTTAAAAGCGGAATGATGACTTCACGTGTTTTTCGCACTAGTTCCCATGTGGACACCCAATATATCCGCATAGTATCCTGACTGCTCACCAGAAGGCCCAACGATATGCAAGCCATAGGCCAAAAATCAGACTGTCCCAAACAGCTGATCAGAATAGTGGGGGAGTCATTTCATTCCTTGATCAACCACTTACGATTGCCTATTCAGCCTATTTTCGGGCCATTGATACTATATTGTGGGGCCCACTTGATGGATGGTCCAGATATTGTACACCTGTCATCTGTCTTCATGTTGACCTGTGTGCATTTACCACTCCTATAGAAATGTACTCAATGCCAATTGAAACCACCCCCTTCCCCCCCTCACAAAAAAAAAAAAACCAAAAATATAAATAAATAAAAATCCACTACATGATTGAAGGCATACCATGAGTGCAGCCATCCCAACATCAAGAAGTGAGAGCCAAAAGATTTCATGGCCCGGTTCTATAAAGTCGTGAATACGGTTGATTGTGCCAAATGCCCACGATCCTATTAAAATCAAAGGATAGTAACCCCACCTGTTTAATGCCTATGAAAGGAACAGAAAATGTATTAAAAAACAGCAGGAAATTAAAGGTGATAATTTCATTTACTCACAATGCAAGATTTGTATTTACATGATACAAACTAGCGACTTCCAGTAGTTCTGGGAATAAGGACAACAATCCTCATGTGATTGAGGGGAAAAGCATGGCAAAAAAGGAAAATCTGCACCACAGTTATTAACTTCCTAACCAGTATCAGCACCCTCCAGAATCAAAACAGATCAAAACAGCAAGAAATTAAAGGTAATAATTTCATTTACTCACAATGCAAGATTTGTATTTACATGATACAAACTAGCGACTTCCAGTAGTTCTGGGAATAAGGACAACAATCCTCATGTGATTGAGGGGAAAAGCATGGCAAAAAAGGAAATCTGCACCACAGTAATTAACTTCCTAACCAGTATCAGCACCCTCCAGAATCAAAACAGATCAAAACCATCACGATATGTGTCAGAGAAAACACAGTACAAAGCATTGAAATGAAAATATATATATATATATATATATATAATGCTCTACCAAGGATTTATTTATTTATTTATTTATTTATTTTTATTTTTTTTACACACGCTCACACGCATGCTGTGGGATTTCACCACCGTGGGTACTCGAACCCTTGATCCGGTGTTGAAACTCCAAGGAATCTACCACCCGGGTAAGAGTAAGGACCCGCTCTACCAAGGATTTGCCTGGCCCAAATTAATTGGAGATGTGGGGCCCATCTCCAATTAATTTGGGCCCCACATCACTCCCCCCGCGGGTGCACGCACACACACAAAGAATAAAATAAAATAGTAGGGATGGTCCTGTCTTACTGGGATACCATTAAATGAGGGTCACTGGTTGTAATTGTCCATTTTCATCTGATAACTAGGATCATCTGATAAGGGAGATATTACGGCACACCCCACCTCGAAATGTGGCCGCCAAATGAATGGCTTAGTTTACTGAATGGTGAGCTCTACCAGTACGATTCATAGGTTGAACAGAAGTGTTAGATCTTTTGATCATGCAGTATGAACTACCTATTTGAAATACATGGTGGAAAAGAGTTGAAACACATGGTTTTTTCTTTTCTTTTCTTTTTTCCTTTTTTGGGTGAAAACTTGAAACACATGGTTCTATTGATGAGATCATATCAATTTCACAGTGAAATTTGCTACTGTTCCCAAGTTCAAAGTTCAGTATAAGAGGAAACACTAACAATATAGTGTCGGATGGTCAATCACTAAAATCAAGTAAATGCTGACATATAAAATGTAGTTAAGGCACAAGCCCAAGGAAAGCAATTTTTAATCAAACACCGCTCTTCACTGTAGATAAAATACATGCCAATCCAATCACCAGTTGGGTTGACTCGAACATCGCTGAGGTAGTTGGAACAATTGAAACTCTTGTTGTGCTTCAGTGAAATTAGGTAACTCTCTTCATGTTGAAATATCCAAGTCATATTTGTAGAGAGGCTAATGGCATGGAGGATTGTCCGGCAAAGGAATGGGTGATGAGGTTGACGCTTCTCCATGGACTCGGAAAGACTCAGCTTTTGGTATATGGATAAAGCTATCCCATTTGAACATGTCATGGTTAGTTTTATGATTGTTATTTGAAATACCCTACCCATATCTTTACACTAAATTCAATGGAATTGTTACACGTTTGCAGTACAGATGCATTCATAAATTGTGACATGAATGAAAAAAGAATTGCTAATTTTCAAAATTTATTAACCAAGTACACTAGGAATAAGTTAAAACATTTCCAATAGGTATCCTACACTATTCAGCACCGGAATCCATATCATGCCATGTCAGACATGATACCTTGCGCACATTCAAGCATCTGGGCATCTACATTCCAGGCATAGTAAGCCATTGCCACACTTTGGATTTAATCTGACTGCTACAGGACTGGGCTTAAATTTATTCTTGAAATTACAAAACTGAACAAAGATAAAAGGTAACAGTAGTTTCCAACATATCACACCTTCATGTCTGCCCTTGCATCAAGTTGTCGTGAACGGTCTGACATGCCAACTGCCATCTGAAAGTTTAGAACTCAGCATCAGTGTATGTGGAATGGACTTAAATGCATTAAGGGATTTTTAACTGGCAATAAACAATTAATCTAGCACATGTCCGCAGATGAGAAGTCTTCCATCGCCTCAAACAGTTTCTTACTACTTTGTTTGTTATGTTTGCAGATGAATTATATAACATACACGGGTTGCATTGTTGAGCATGCGAATCACTTGGAAGTATGTAAACCCGTTGAAAAGAATCGCTCCCCACAGAGGTGCGTAAAATGTTGCGAGGTGAACAAGCTGCAGTAACAAATACAGTCTTTCAGAATGGCTAGGCATAAGGCATGCTGATAAAAATAAAGGGTAAGTAGAATCTAAGTAAGATACTGTAACATGACATTGCAATCTGAAGTAACAACACATTTTAAGATAAACTATTCATGACTTCAGATAAATTACAATCCGGATGTTATATTATTTCTCTCGATTAATAATAATTACTTGTTTCTCCATTGTGAAGCAGAAAGCAAGTTTTGTCACTCATCAGTAAACCAAGGGTCCGTTTGGATGCACCCTCACAAGGACTTTGCTACTAAAATGACCTTTTGAGCCAAAACCCAGTTCGGCATTTGCATTTGCATGCATTTTCACATACCCCATCTGATACTCAACTCATTGAAATTGGCACCAAAAAGCAAGTCGAACAACAAAAAGGGGTTGCAGGAAACCCTTTTTGCAGAATTGCATCCAAACAGGCCCTAAATTTCAGTCTGTGGATCAGTGTGGGATATTCAGTCTGCAGGAAACCCCTTTTGAGCTCAGTGTGGGGTATTCAGAATTGTGAATGGGTTGCTTGGGATGCAATAGGATCGTCATGGGGCACCGTTATCATTTGGAGCTTGGATGATTTGGTGAAAGAAGATAACTGAGCAGGTAGTTTCCCAGCTACAGTTTAGTTCAAGCAGGCAGCAAATTGTAATGATGTGTGTTAATGGCAGTGTATGGTCCGAACAATGCAGGGCTGAGGAAAAGCTTTTGGGGGCTGGGATGGAGCCTTCTATGGTGCTTTGGAGGATACTTTAGTGACATTCATTTCTTGGTTTAGAAAAAATTGGGGTGTATTCAATAGCTTAGTGGAAAGTCCAAGCTCATGGATTATCCATTAGGAGTCAGATTTATATAGTCTAACAACTAAATTAATCTGATCTTATTAAGACCTGATAGATATTTGGCAACGGCTGAATGGATGAGCTAACCAGTTGTTCAGCAAGGCTTGGCATGTCGGGTACCAGATCAATGCCCCAGTTTGCTCAGTCCAATTGAGTCTTGGGGGGTGGTTTCTTTCTTCTTTGAGTTGGGAAGATTGTGATAAAAGTCAAAGAATGGTGCATACCTTCAGAGTAGAGAACTGGGGAGGCCACCAACTAATAATGAAGTTCAGATTATTAAAAGAAAATCGAACAATGCTAAAAAGGAACCTTTGAAGTGTCAAGGAAGTGCTATTCTAGCAAAGAAGTGATCAACAAAGAAGCATGGCTCCAAGAGCCTGAAGGACTTCATTTCTGAGTTCTACTAGAGGGGGAAATTATCAAAGATTTTTAGGGTGAAAAAAGATCCAAGCTTATTGGGGTGATGTAAAGATGATACCATAGGCTTCATTTCTGAATTCTGCAGGCTTGATTCGAAATTCTGCAAGAAGGGAAAATTATCCAAGGATATGGAAGCTTCTTTTATCATCTCGATTCCAAAGAAGCATGGTGCCGAGAGCCTAAAGGACTTCCGTTCCATTAACCTGATTGGAAGCCCGTACAAATTAGTAGCCAAGATTCTTGTGGATGTTTAAGAATGGTTTTGGGGCCAGTAATCTCTTTTTCTCAAGGAGATTCTCTACATGGGAGAGAAATTTTTGATGGGTTGCTCATTGCTCATGAATGTATTGACTCCAGATATAAAGGACAACTACATGTTATTATTTAAGATCAATGTGGAAAATGTGCATGATAATGTGAATTGGGAAATTCTAAAACTCTTATATGTAGGATGCTCGGTTTTGGAGTGAGGTGGGAGCAATGGATGCAAGACTGTGAAGAGATATTCTTCTTTTGTGCGAATAAGGGTCTCCAAAAGGCTCTTTTTTTTTAACCTAGAGTTTTGAGGGGTCTGTAATAAGGGGGTAATGCAGGGGCATTTTCACACCGGGCTTGAGTAGGGTGGCTTGTGGGATGCAAGGGCACACTCAGGGTAGGCGGCCCGCGGAACCCACGGATTTGGAGGCCGTGTGAGGCGAGTGGCACGTGTGAGGTAGAACCTATGGATTTGGAGCCCACGAGGAGGGTTCAACCGAGGACCTAACCCATGGATTTGGGGCCTGGGCTATGAGATAAAGGGATTAATTTGTCGTGCTCTATCAATTCGAGCTTTTAGAGCAAGTGGTCAATTATCCTACATCAAATTGGTATCAGAGCAGGAAATCTCATCTTCGAAACTCCTCACCGGGGGTGATTAATGCGGAGACATTTTCACACGGGGCTCGAGTGGGGTGGCTTGTGGGATGCAGGGGCACACTCGGGGTGGGCGGCCCATGGAACCCACGGATTTGGGACTCGTGTAAGGCAGGTGGCTCGTTTGAGGCGGAACCCATGAATTTGGGGCCCACGAGGAGGGTTCGGCCGAGAACCTAACCCATGGATTTGGAGCCTGGGCTTATGAGATAAAGGAATTAATTTGCCATGATCTATCGGTTCGAGCTTTTAGAGCAAGTGGTTAATTATCCTACATCGCCATCCATTTTAATAATTGCCCTGATGTCCAAAATTCCCCCACGAACTCCACCACATTCCAAAAGGTTTAATAGAAAGCTAAAGGGAATCCATCGGGCCCCGAGGGCTTCTTTACCCAAGGAGTCAACAGCCCTTTTGATTACCTCTTCCGTTACGGGCTTTTCAAGAGACTCCCTTTCCGGAGTCGACAGCTATCGAATGAGAGATGATCTAGCATAGGTCTTCACCCCTCTTCTTTTGATAGTAGGTTTGAATAAATTTGCACAATAGTTGAACATACTTAGTTCTTCCCTTCTACCCTCTGTCCTTCAACCAATAACTATCCAATTGTTTCATGCTCTTGCGCTAGCTATGCTATGAAAAAAAACTCATATTCTTGTCTCCTTCCTTTAACTACAATGCCATTGAATTTTGATGCCATTTGATTTCTTCTTTCAAGTGCGTATTCTGAAGATAATGAGTGTCTTTGGTACTCTTCCTCAGTTAAGTGACCCCCTTCATCCTTGATGTCTAGTTCACGAATTTCCATAATTAGATCTTCCATAGCCTTATTTCTATTGTTTAGGAATTCCTTTTTCCACTCATTTAGTTTGGCTTTCAGTAAGTTGAGTTTTTGCATAACTGGCATCCAACCAGACCTTCTATTTCAAAGTTCTACCACCAGTTTTTAACCAGTTCAAAGAATCCATCTATTTCCAGCCACATGAGTTCAGATCGGAATGGTTTGGACCCCAACTATCCTCTTGTACCTCTAGCAAGATTGGTCGATGGTCAGAAATTGTTGAGGCAGGCCACGGGATGAAACCAAATGGTACCTATCAACACGATCTGCAAACAAGAGAAACCTATCAAATCTGGACCTAACTGGTTGATCTCTGCCACTGGTCCAAGCATATTTAGCTCCACTCATCAGAACATCTATCATTTCATTATCTGAAACCCAATCTTGAAATCCATGCATACTTCTAGTGATCCTCTGGCCATTCGACTTCTCGTGTGCGAATCTAATAACATTAAAGTCTCCCCCAACACACCATGGTATTGTGAATTTCAATCTGACTTCATTCAACTCTTTCCACAGCAATTCCCTTCTGTCTGGAACACACGGCGTGTAGACAGAGATGTGTATAACCACCTAAATCCCGAAGCCTGCTCTTGAAGCACCACTGATTCTGAAAAGGAGCCCACTAAACTGTCCTTCGAGGTACACAAATCTGTCCCAAGAAACTATTATCCCTCCTGAGGCACCTTCCACGTTCAGAACTGCCAAGCCCTTGTTCTTTATTCCCCATATTGAGTTGAGAGTTTTTAAATCAAAAGATTCCAGTTTTGTTTCCTGAATCGAAAGGATTTGAACTCTGTATTTTGTGCATACCTTTCTCACATGCATCTTCTTCTCTCTACTCCCCAGCCCTCTTATGTTCCAGTTTAGGATCTTCATTGGAAACCCGATCGATAACTCCTTCCCTTCTTATTGCCACTCAAAGTACCATGCGAGTCATAGTTCAGTGTGCACTCCAAGTTCATTAACTCTCTCCACCCCTTAGGAATCTTACCCTTAGATTTCTGCATCTGGGCTCTTTGCAACTTTCGACTTCCTCTTTCTTCCGCAAACTAAATGAAGGCCTGAACATCGTCATCCGCAAAAGACAATCCTAACTCCTTCCCCACTGGTTCCAGCATATCTCGATACCATACCAGCTCCTCTTCTGACATCGTGCGTGATCAATCAACACCCGCGATGAGTTTTCATGAAGTGGGAAGGGAATAGGGGAATCCACGTTCGGCTCGCATGGGATTTTTGGAGCTGGTTGGAGCGGAGTCACGTCCAAAGTGTCATCATAGCATTCGACACTAGCTACCTCCATCGTTGGGTAGAATTGATCCTCTTCTTCCAAATCGAGGTGGGCATCTTCTTCACCTAGTATTGCTTCCATGGTGAGCTCCAGCCGGCCTTCAACATGACTTTCAACATTCTTCCCAGTTGGAAGGGTGGGAGCAAAGCATAGGAGCAACTCCCTTCTTTTTGTTGTAGAAGTGGGCAATAGTCTGGTTCTTCTACGATTTATAGCTCGAGATGCTCAAGACCCCCTTTGCCTCGATTTATAAGTGTCTCCCACATGACCTTGTAAGTTGTGAACTTGTGATGCACGTGTAGGCATTTTGCTTGTATTGACTCATGTGCTCTAAGTGGCATGAGTGTCATTGGGTCCACAACTATGTGTCCACGTGGAGCCATCTAGATTGCTAAGACTCCTGCTATGACTGCACGTGGGGAAAATAACTCGGGTGATTCAAGGTCCCCTTCATTGTTAGCAAAGACACTAATGCAGGGGCATTTTCACACCGGCCTCAAGTGGGGTAGCCTATGGGATGCAGGGGCACACTCGAGGTGGGCAGCCCGTGTGAGGCGGGTGGCCTGTGTGAAGCGGAACCCATGTGAAGTGGGGCCCCCAAGGGGGGTTCGGCCAAGGTCCTAACCCCATGAGATGTGGGGCCTAGCTATGAGATAAAGGGATTGATTCGCCATGCTCTATCAATTTAAGCTTTTATAGTAAGTGGTTAATTATCATGCATCAAAGTGGTATCAGAGCGGGAGGTCTCGTGTTGAAGACTCCTCACCAGGGGTGATTAATGTAGGGGCATTTTCACACCAAGCTCGAGTAGGGTGGCCTGTGGGATGCAGGGGCACACTCGGGGTGGGTGGCCCGTGTGAATTAGAACTCATGTGAAGTGGGGCCCACGAGGGGGGTTCGACCGAGGTCCTAGCCCATAAGATGTGGGGCCTGGCTATGAGATAAAGGGATTGATTCGCCATGCTCTATCAGTTTGAGCTTGGCACATGTTAGCCTTTCTTTGATTCCTTCCTTTAGTTTGAAGTCCCGAACCACATTTTTCCCCTCCACAACTACCTCGAGCCTCTCTCTCTTCATCTAAACTTTCCCAAAGCCTCCAGGTGCCTCTCGAACCTGGGAGCAAAAACGATCATCACCATTATTACGTCCATAGAATCCTTTATCAGATGGTTCCATTGCTTTCACTTCGCCCTTCCTACCTTAGCCCTTACTGATTTCACCAAAGAGAGACACATACCCCCCCCCCCCCCCCCCCCTTCTCTCTCTCTCTCTCTCTCTCTCTCTCTCGTGGTCCGCATGAGTGTGAATTATACTCCTTCCCATGCTCTTCTAATACGGGGGCATTTTCACACCGGGCTCGAGTGGGGTGACCTATGGGATGCAGGGGCACACTCGGGGTGGGCGGCCCGTGGAACCCATGGATTTGGGGCCCATGAGGGGGCGAAACTCATGAATTTGAGGCCCACAAGCGGGGTTCGGCCGAGAAACTAACCCATGGATGTGAGGCGTAGGCTTATGAGATAAAGGGATTAATTCGCCATGATCTATCAGTTCGAGCTTTTAGAGAAAGTGATTAATTGCCCCACAGGGGCACACTCGGAGTGGCCGGTGATTAATATGGGGGCATTTTCACAACAAGCTCGAGTGTGGCATGTGGGATGCAGGGGCACACTCAAAGTGGACGGCCTACAAAATCCATGGATTTAAGGCCCTTGTGAGGCGGGTGGCTTGTGTGAGGCGGAACCCATGGATTTGAGGCCCATGAGAAGGGTTCAGCCGACCTAACCCATGGATTTGGGGCCCAGGCTACGAGATAAAGGGATTAATTCGTCATACTCTATCAGTTCGAGCTTTTAGAGCAAGTGGTTAATTGTCCTGCATCATCCTCCCCCACTGTCGCCCTCTGCCCACCCCACTTCTCTTCTTCTCCTCCACTCTTCACCCCATCTGCTTTGCCCACCCTTGCCTGATTCCCTCACCACCCCTATTGTTATCCCCCCACCCATTATGATCGTCTCCGGGTCTAGGAGAATCGATCTCATTTTGATTCGTATCAAGGCGATGCTGATCTCCTCCCCATAAGCAATTGATGCATCGATTTCGATGACCTCTCCCAGGCAAGACCCCAGTGCTAGGAACACATCTATAACCCATATCTCTAACGGGATTCCCACACAATAGGAACCAGACTTCCACCTCGTCGAAGGACTTCTCATTCCAAGGCTGAATCGCCATTTTTGGGCTATCGTTGAACAGGACCACTACTACAATGATCTGATTGAGGTTGGCATCTAATCACACAAACACCCATAGCTCCATCTCTCCCAACGGCTTTATGATATAATCTTCTTCCTAAAGCCTACAACAAGCTAAAAACCACCAATGAATCTCTGGCGATGAGGCTCCCTTTCTCGTCTGAATGAATAGAATGTTGCATTTCTAGGCAAGGCTCCTTCAAGATTTTTGGATCGACCCTAACCACTAAGGTCCCCCCTTCCTCTACCATCCAAGCACACCCTTCCTGCCTGCCATTTGAATCATACCCCCTTTTTGTCTCTGCTCTCTGACGCCCCGTTATTGCTTCCTTGAAGGATTTAGTAATCCAAGTCAGTTTTGTAGTTTCTCTTCCCCCCCTCCTTTATTCTCCCTGTTTGGACGTCGGGCCTCCTTTACTGCTGATTCTTATGTTCTTCCACCTCACCTGCCAATTTACCCCAACATTTCAGTCCTACCTTAGTTGTTTTCTTAGTGCCTCCCAATAAAACCCCCACATGGTTCGCTGCATCCGGTCCGTAATGGGCTTTTTGAACAAGTAATCGTCTCCCTTCAACGAGTCAGCCACGTAGCTTCTTCACAACACCACTCAACTCCTCTATTTGGAATTGCAAGAATGCAAAACCCCTAGAGGCGGTCGTCTTCTAGTCGTGAGGGATAACTATATCCATCACATTGCCACATCTGCTGAAAATGCTCTGGAGATTACCAACATTCCAGTCTATTGGATAACCATTAACAAACAAAGTCCAAAAATCACGTAGCTACCTACCATGATTTTCCCTTCACGATCTTTCCTACATGAGACTGCCTACCATCTTTCCTATTTTTCCAAGCCACAACTGTGATCCTTTCATCTTCCAACTTTCCCTTCCCTTTTGCCTCACAACCTTGTTGTTCGTAGGAGGTTTCTCCTCTTTTTGTTGCCCGACAGATTTCGCTCATTGTGGAGGCATGAGGAATGTAGATCTTCTCCCTAATCTACAGCGACGACCTTTTCACCGTTGCTGCCGAAACCATCCCTCTGACAATCTTCTGCTTTAGAAGTTGCTTGAATATTTACATGTAGATTAATCCTTAGTTACACAAAGCATGAGGGACAAGGTATTCCGTAACGGTAACGGTGGCCGTAACCACCACTATTACCTTTACGATGCGGGTCGTAACGGCTATTAGAGCCCCCGTGATGGCCGTTACAGTCTCTCTTTTTTTATTGAAAGAAAAAACTCAAAAAACCTGTATCTGCCCTGTAACGTTGAAAAAAATTCCAAAAAAAACCTATATTCGCACTATAACATACCATTAAGGGGTTGGTATGGCCTTTATGAGAGGCATAACGGCCATCAACAATGGTTAAAAGTCATTTTTATAACTGTTGCTATGACACCGTAACGTGTAACGGTTGCCACCGTTACCATTCATAACGGCCTTTACGGCATACCATGATGAGGGGTACAAGAGCAAGAAATGTTTGTCTCATAATATTAGGAAACGTTTGGTATATAATATGTAACATCTATGATGATAATTGCATAGAATGTTATGTTACATTTTAAGTATGCTAGAATTGTCTATAAAGTACAATACAAAGAGGTTGGTCTCTATAAGTCCTTGTAGAAAATTTATTCTACAAGGACTACATGTTGGGCCCACTAGGGTGTGTGTGCGACATCCAAACCGTTCGGTGAAACTAGGGTTGTCAATGGGTCAAGTTCGCGTCAGGTCCTACGTGACCCATACTCAGTTAGCCTAGGTTCTGGTCTTACAGGGCCATGGTCCTTTTGGATCTAGGTCACATTCTTGAAGACCCAAATCTAAATCCAATTGGATTTGGCCACTTTTCAGATACCCATTGGATCATTAGACCTAAGTTTTGAGATTGTTTTAGGACAAACAAGAGCATTTATATGGCCGGTTCATCGATGGGTGGATTGGATCACACACATGTGACACTTTGATACATGCATGGTGTATAAGCAGGCTCTCTTATATGTCGTGTGGCTTAGAACACTTTATTTTGTTGCCAGAGTAATGAATAATATTTAACATATAGATATAGTACAATTAAAACTAACTGCACATGACCCGACCATATCTTCAACCGGGTCCAAGTTGACGGAACCTAGCCAAACCCAATTGAACCCAATTTTCAACCAAATCCAAAAGGTGAGATCCAAACCCAACCTGATTTCTCACTAGGTCCAAAAAAAAAATGACCCTAGCCTATTAAAATCGGGGCAAATCCATCAGGCACCTACATGTCCATGTACCTATTAAGAAATAAACACAATTTTTGTAAGTTGTAAAAGTGTGGAAAACTAATATTGTAAGGGTAGGACAACAACTAAAAGTTTCAAGAGAGTCATCTAGAAAGTTTATAAAGTAAAATTCCTACGGAAATTGATATGGGTAGTTGGGGTAGATAGAAAGTTACTAAATGAAAAGAGAAGTGTCTAGAAAGGACCCCAAGTGCCTATATATACATGTAGGGCTTTCATTGGAATGCAACAAATAAGAAATATTTAATACAAGTGAGATTATTCCCATTTCCATTCTTCAAGCCCTTCTTCCTCTAGTCCCATTTCTTGCTTGCGTAAGAGTGTAAGAGTGTCAAAGAACTCTTTACATACAACAGTACCCATTGACACTTGACAACTCTATGCAAGATCACCTCATCATGAAATTTGGACAACCAAAAATCAGTCTTTATCTAACCATCATATTGATCACCATGTGAATTTGGAGGCTTTTAGATGGTTGACATTCTTTTTTATAGTGTAGTCCACCTAATATTTGTATAGGCCTGATTTTCAAGGAATCCCATCCTCATGTCCAAGATTATGTAATGCACCAGTTGGATGATATATAGCCAACACAATGGACCCACCCAAGCAAACAATAGATGACCCTCCAAATTCATGTGGTGACCCCCATGATGGTTGGATCAGCCTGATTTTTTGGCATCCAACGTTCATGATGGAGCTCACATAATGTGAAGGTTGGATGCTACCTGCACACCCCTGTGGGCCCCACGCCTAGCCTTTGTAGAATAAGCATGTAGAGGAATTGGCCTCCATTGTAAATATTTTACTTCCATCTGCTACCAGATTTACGGAGGTAATCGGCATCTCAATGGAATGTTTCACTTCCTAGTTTCAGTGGAAGACGTTTAATGATATGTTGTAGTAACCTTCGTAACTGGACAAACATGGCATTCACAGACAAAACCATCTAAATGTCTTACAAGCAAGATACCGATCATATTAATACGGGAGCATTTTCCCACTGGGCTCGAGTGGGGTGGCCTGTGGGATGCAGAGGCACACTCGGGGTGGGCAGCCCGCGGAACCCATGGATTTGGGGGCCGTGTAAGATGGGTGGCTCGTGTGGGGTGGAACCCATGGTTTTGGGTCCCACGAGGAGGGTTCGGCCGAGGAACTAACCCATGGATTCGGGGCCTGGGCTATGAGATAAAGGGATTAATTCGCCATACTCTATCAATTCGAGCTTTTAGAGCAAGTGGTTAATTGTCCTGCATCAAATTGGTATTAGAGTGGGAGGTCTCGTGTTCGAGGCTCCTCACTGAGAGTGATTAATGTAGGGGCGAGCTCGAGTGGGGGGGCATGTGGGATGCAAGGGCACACTCAGGGTGGGCAGCCCGCAGAACCCATGGATTTAGTGGCCATATGAGACGGGTGACTCGTGTGGAGCAAAATCCATGGAGGGTGACTCGTGTGGAGCAAAATCCATGGATTTGGAGCCCACGAGGAGGGGGGCTAGTGGTAGCATGAGAAGTACTGTTTCATGTAAACCACTAGCTCTGAACTTTCAGCCCAAATGATATGAACAGGACCTCAATATCAGCAGATAAACATCAACATCATCACTTTCGTCAAAGGACCTCAATATCAGCTCACGTTTTCTCTGAGACGTCAATCATACAGGTGATATTTGAATTTTGTAGCAAAGTTTTAATGGGGAATTTGACATAAAAGGGATGAAAGAATTGGGCAGACAGTAACTAAGTTCCAATGAGTTCCCTGATCTAACATAAGAAAGCTAGGGACGGTTCAAGGAAACCCATGAGATAGAAAATTACCTAGGAAACCATGACATTTACAGCAAAGTAAATTTTGGACATTGTATTCAGTGCAATAAGCTAGTGAAGAAAATCTTCATTATCGCACTGATCTGTATCAGTGAAACTCAGATGAAAAATCGGCAAGCAATAGAGAAAATCCACATGAATCTACTAAGGCCATATTTGGTTGTCACTTAAATATGATTCATCTCCTTTTAGCTAACAGTAATAATGTATTAGATAACATAGTTTATATAAAATTATTAGTTTTCCAGATTATTTTTAGTCCTCACCAAAATCTCTAATCCATAATCTGTTAACTAAAATGAGATAAACTCATTTGTAAGTGGCAACCAAACTGGGCCTAACTCTACACCTGCCTTTCCTGTTCTTCCAGTTTGCAGCCAGCACCAGGCACCTAAGCTTCCATAATCATTGCCTATAGAGCGTATGACAGTCATAGCTAGTGAAGTTCCTGCATAAGACAAATAAACCCTTGAGAATGACTCTATAATATTTGTGAATTTCAAAGCAATAGATACTCCAAAAGAAGGGAGATCCATGAAACATTCTGAAGCAACTTAAAAGAAAAATGCAAATATGCTGGGAAGGAAAGCAGTAGGGAGCGAAATAAACATGAGAATGAATAAACAGACAATGCGTACCCCAAACATACAAGTGAAACACTGGCCCCAAATCTTCTACATCTGTTTTGTGCCTAACGACTGTGCGATGAAGAGTGAAGGCGATGGTTGTGGTCCATAAAAATGATGCCACACAGAAGAAATGCGTGCTATAGCCCTGAGCGAAGCAAAAAAATCCTTTTGACGGATCCCTGTAGCATCAGAAGGAAAACAAAGATGATGTTAATTGATTATTTTACAAAGATGATGTTACTTGATTATTGTGTCTAAATCACCCAGCAAGCATGTGGGCTCCAAAAGCCCAATTTGCTGGTCCTGTGGCCCGTCCAGTAGGCCCAACCATGGTTTTCAAAAACAGTAACCTTATACCTAGGCCATTACGGCCGTTAGGTAACAATAACGGTGGGAACCATTATCTGTGAAAGGGCTGTAATGGCCATTATGGGGGAAAAAAACCATAAGGGCCTGTTACGGGGTTGATGGTTGATACAAGTTTTTTTTTTAAGAAAAGAAAATGGCTATAATGGCCATTACATGAGCCTAGCTTGATTCTTTTAGTTCTTTGTTTAGTAAAGATTTTGAATGATCATTAAAAGGATATTTAGTCATTCATGGTTTTCAACTTTGAGCATTTTGTGTCTTAGAAGATATTTAATGGAATAAAATAATATCATAGGGTATCCTTCATAAGATATATTAATATCTAGGGAGATCTTACTAGGACAAGTTAAAGATTTGAATAAGAGAGTAAAAGGGAGAGATATAGGTCCATATATGTGTGGTATTTTTAAATTCTTTTCTTATTTTAGAATAATTGCTTTTTTTAAACGTGTATCTTTGTAGATGCCATATGGCACTAAAAAAGAGTTTGAATCTTGGGAGAAAGTATTCTCTTACAAAGGGAGAAGACCCTATGAAATCAACCCTTTGAATTGCGGTGTGTACACAATCCATTTTTCTCCTCTTCTTTCTTCCTTCCCATCTAGGTTGCATCAATATATTATGACTAGGACTAGCATATGATATTTCTTTACTCAACAGTAATCCCAAAAATAGTTTGAAACTTTCAATTTTAAATTGAGTTGAAGGTAACTCTTACTCCAAGAAGAAAATTTCGATACATTTCCAAACAGCAATGGCCATCGCATAGAATAGTTTTGATTCCTAATGGATCCTGTCAAACAACCACTTGCTCTAAAAGCTCGAGCCATTAGAGGATGGTGTATTAATGTATATAAAGGGACTTTAACACTCCCCTGCACGTACGGGGTGGAACTTCGTACGGGAACATACTGGGCAAGGGTGGAGGGACACTCACAACTCACACCATAAACGACCTCCCGTGGGAGAATATATTAGGGAGGCATATTTGCTGCTCTCGGGATACGAACACAAGACCTTCTATTCTGATACCATATCAAACAATCACACACTCTAAAAGCTCAAGTCGTTAGAAGACAGTGTATCAATGTATATCAAGGGACTTTAACACTCCCCCGCATGTGTAGCGTGAAACTATGCATGGGAACATACTGGGCAAGGGTGGAGGGACACTCACAACTCACGAGTCCTAGGATCGGAACCTGGCTCTAATACCATGCCAAACAACTACTTGCTCTAAAAGCTCAAGTCATTAGAGGATGGTATATCAATGTGTATCAAGGGATTAAACATATCCTGATCATGGTTCCAAAGCAAGTGTCTCTTAAAACAGACAAAAGGCACAAGCTAAAGGACTAAATGCATAACACGTATCAGTAATCTCATGATTTTCTCCTCTTAGTGCTGCATCAGTAATGCATAGACATGTATGCAATGCATCATTAGGGGAAAAGATCCGACGTGTGACAGGACGCCGATATGCTGATATCGAGCGAGATTTTTAAACTACAGTCCTAGTTACAATAGAGACCACGATATGGAATGATATGAACTTTAGGATATCAAGCACGGTAGTACATATTGAGCATTTGGAAGTAAAATTACAATGATCCAATGCAATGTAGAAAAAAATGAATGAACCCCTATACAGTTCCAAAGTTAAATGTGAAACAACTGCAATTTCAATTTGGAGGGTACACTCTCATCATGAATAGAGTGGAGCTAGTTGGTCCCACTACAGATGTTTCTAATTTATCAAATTGGATCTGGCAATTGAGCATCCAAACACACCTTTAAACATTTTCTTTCTTTTTTAAGACAAAATCTAAAAATCTTGCTCCTCACAACCATCAAACTTCAATGATTATCAATACAAAGTACAATGGAAGAATGCGCCAAAACATCTCTATTGTACATGGAGGTGCACTAAGAGCCTGTTTGGATCCTTGTATCAGCCAATCCAGGATTGGCAAATACGTGCACTTTTCAACTAATTGTTCACACCAATCCAGTTTAAAATACATGTATTGGCCAATCCTGGATTGACCAATACCAAGTATCCAAATGCACCCCAAGTGTACTCAGCTTGCATGAAATGGAGAGGGGGATGCATACAAAATTACAAACATGACGTGGGCAATATCCGGGCCATTCAATAGCTCGGTCACACATCGAACATGCTCTAGCCTAAGGATCAGAACAGTCCACTCATTTGGTAGGCCACACTTACTGAATGTGAGCTGTTGGGAATGTTAATGGTGTGCATTAAATGATGAACGACTCTTATCTCGCACACACTCCCATGTGTGCCCCGAAGACCCTTCCGCTTCCATTTTAGCATTCCTCTTGTACACATGGTGTTTTGTGCATGGTGATCGTGACCGTCAATTTGGCGGGTCGCCACATGGAATCACGACATCCCAAAAGAAGTAAGGCAATTGAGCTGCAGTAGCCCTCCATTAAGCGGCTACCAAATCAACAAATCCAACCAGAAACTGACCACTCGTCCACACTCAATTGGCGAAACCTGACATCAATCTGAAGATCAGAGTCGCCCAATCACTACAAAATTCGTCCAGTAGGACCATCCATGAGGCGCAACGCAAGATCAACGGTCCGATCGCCACGCTCATATGCGACTTGCGAGCCATGGCCCGCGGAAATGAAAATCGAAATGAAAGGAAGAGCGTACCCGAGAATGTTGAAGAGACTGCAGAACATATCCTACACCACAACAAGAAGAAGAAGGGAAAAAATAAAAAAGCATTGAGTGAATTGCAACCGTCAATTGAGATCTAGAAGGAAGAGATGGAGGGACGGAGAGAGGGGGGTGGGGATCTTACGGAGAGAGCGAGGAAGAAGACGAGCTTGAAAGAGAACTTGCGGAGCTCTTTGAAGAGGATGTAGCAGAGAACTATGAAGGCCGACCCTCCCAGAGATAAGGCCGACGCCCCCGCGTTAACGGCCGTTAAGATACGCCGTTCCTTAACGGTCAGGCTGCCGACCGTCTGCGCTGTAACCATGGCCTGGCCGACGATATTCATTACAACTCCCAACAGACTCAGAAAGAGAGAGGGAGGTGATTACAGGGAGGGAGGGAGGGAGGGATGGAGGTGATTAGGTGGGGCCCCGGCCCGACCCAACACGGTGCGGCCCTGACCGTAGGGCCCACCTTGATGTAAGTATTATATATCCACGCCGTCCATCCGTTTTTTCAGATCATTTTACTCAACGAAGCCAAAAATGAAGAAGATTCAAATCTTAGGTTAACCACACCACGGGAAAGAAAACGTTAATTGACAATTAAAAACTTTTCGTGGGCTACAAGCCTACAACAGTTTTGTATCAAGCTGATATTTGTTTTTGGTTTTTTTTTTTTTGGTCTTTCCTCGCTTCATCAAGGCTGTGGATGGAAAATAAACATTACGGCGGGCATCAAGGTCGCCCTAGGAACTTTTTAATGGTGGGTGTTTAGTCACCGCTGTTTCCTGTGGTGTGGTCCACCTGAGATTTGGATCTGCTTCATTTTCTCAATAATGCTCTAAAATGAGCTGGAAAACATACGGACGGTGTGGATATACAATACATAAATCAAGGCGGGCCCCAAAGTCAGGCCTCGATTAGATGGGTAAAGGGCGGGCTCCACCGGTACGGGGAAGATGTGGGGCACAGTAACGTATTCACGAAATCCAACCCGTCCATAAGATGCAACACCTCAGAACCCTTGATGATCCCATAATTCAATCCGATCCACAACTCGGATGAGCCATAGCACAGGGAACATATTGAAAGCGAACTCCCAATGTTGATCGGCAGGGGGAACCCACCGTGTTGTGTATGCATTACCAAGGTCGTTCTTACCCTTTATACAGATGAAGGGTCGGGATAAGATTCAGGCTGTTTTGCGACTCAGGTAGGCCCCCTTTAAAATCCAAGGGTTGGTGTTCCATCCCTATCTGTGTCCCACATCAGTTTCAGATGGGGATGAGTTTTCGGTGCCAAGCGTTTTTTGGACGCAGCGTAGGTGGATCCGCCGAGTTCGGTCGATCCCTGACTGTGGGACTACGGTGATGTATATGTCTTATATCCATGCCCTTCATCCAATTTCGTCGTCTCATTTTACAATATGAGCCCAAAAATGCAGCAGATCCCAATCAAGATTTAGATCGGGCTGATATTTGCATCCAGGTATCTGTGAACCTTTTTTTCATTTTTCATTTTTTTTTTTTTTTACACGCACATACATATCTACGTATTTGTGACCTTACCAACAGGTTGCATGACAAATAAACAGTTGGATGGCCACTTGAAGTTTGTAATGGTGGGCATTCAATCTCCACTGTTTCCTTTGTTAAGGTCTACTTTAGATTTTAATCTGCTGCATTTTTAAGCTCATGCCCTAAAATGGTCTGGCGAAATAGATGGACAGCTTGGATATGACACATACAAATGGTGGTCCCCACAGTTAGGTATCCACCGATCTCCCTGTCCGCGTTTTCTGAGGTGACTGACATGATAGACGGGTCGGATGGTGTGAATACATCACGAGGGCCCCGCTTGTTGATTGCACCGGAAGCGGACTCTTTGAGGTCCACCTTGATTTATATACTTTATCCGTCCATCCATTTTAACAGATAATTTTAGCGATTGATCCCAAAATGAGGCATATATAATACTCAAATGGACCACACCACAGGAAAGTGTTGAATTGACCGTCTACCGTTGAAATTTCTTGAGGGCCACGGAAGTTTTGGATCAAGCTTATATTCTTGTTTTACCTTCATCCATGTCTTTATGATCTCATGAATAGGTTGGATGACAAATAAACATCACTGAGGGGCCTAGAAATGTTTCAACGGTGGAGATCAGAAACAGGGGTATGAGCCACTTGATCTTTTGATATGTTTCAATTTTGGGCTCAACCCCTTAAATTAGATGGAAAAACGGATGGACGGTGTGGATAGACCACGTACATTAAAGGTGTGCCCAACTGAGTTTACTCATTACCATATGAGCGTACTGAGCAATCAGATTTCGATTGCACCACTCGAGCGTGCTGGCTTTTGCCGTGTGCCTGCCAATCTCTCAGGCGGCCTTCCTCTTTTTCTTTTTCCATTTGTTCAAAATAGGCCCGTTGGTGTTGGTCGAGAACCAAATTAAATTGGTCAGAATCACTTTGGTAGAATCATCCACCATTCAAATCCAGGTGTCTGTCTCATCCACGTGGCATGTTTGCTCACCTCCAAACAGAGGCTACAAACCACCCAAATAGTCCGGCCCATCAAATTCATAGCTACCGACCGATCAGATGGTTCAAACTCAAAAAAGTGGGATCCAAGATTTGGATGGCCCTGCTGGTGGCCCATGTGGGGTTTAACTACACCGCGTCCTATGTTCTGGAGTGATGATATGGCGTGCACGTATCTCTTTGACATATAATCTTATCTGGTCCGATGTGCCCAGTTCATATTCATGGCCGTGGTTGATGGACCCTACCACGGATGATCCCGACCGTTCGTCTGGCGTCCCCACTGTGGATGAGGGAGCCTAGTAAACAAAGCTTTGAACGAGTGAACTCATGGGCCATGATGGAAAAAAAAATAAAAATAAAGATAAAAAAATCTGTTGATACCATGGGCCGCTTATTAGCCGAGAAACCTAAAATCTCACAAATGGTAAAATTCCAACCTTCAATAGATTGGCCTGCGTGTTGATTGATGGTTAAGAAAGAAATACTCAAAGCCTCGCTGGTAAAACGGTTAAATAATCTCTAGCTAGGATTTTCTAATCTTAGAGACTTTCGGTGGATCAGACACCTAGGGTGAGGCCCATCATACCAACGATTCGGATCAGTTGAGCATGGACATGTGAAAGTCCAACACACTGCACCCCTTTGGGCTGATCAGTAAACAAAGATGGAAACTAAATCAAACTTCAAGCATTTTACAGCCTCCGGCGAGAGAGGCTCCGACGGTGGGACACCCTCGACAGTGGATATTACAGCCCACTACAGAATCCAGGCACGTCTGTATTCACATTAGGCGTACCAGTGGCCCACATGATCATCCAATCAGAATCTAGTTTTCGAGACTAGGCATTTGAATGGCGGGCCCCACATGACGATCCGCTTCCACCTTGCTCTGAGAGGCCTTGACAATCCGTAAATAAACCCAAACAAGCCAAGATAGCAAAAGCATACTCTACAAAACAAACAGCATTTCTACATAATCTTGAGAAAATAGAAATTGTGGAGATAGAACCAATATCTTCAGTTCCTCAAAAACAAAGTATAAACAGTCACACAAGCGCAGCCATCTCGAAACCCAGCACCAAACAGCCACTAAATTCAGGGATTGGAAGAAACAAGAACAAACAGTATATATATAGATGTCAAGTAAAAAATATCCCTGATTCCATTTCCTTGTCGACCTTTGGGAGCAGCAGAAAGAGAGGCTACCCTGGATAATGCATTTGCTGGGCCAGCTCTAGTGACCGTACTTCTGAAATTCCCACTCGCTGTTATCTGCATACACAGAGAAAGAGGTTCTGTCAATGGATAGACGGACGGAGTGAGATATCTGACTGGCAAAGGTTTCGCTTAAAATGGCGAAAAGCATAAGAAGGCTGACTGTACCCAGCGGACACACTTGGCGAGTTTTGAGCCATCGGCTGATACAGTGGAAGTGGAATGCATGATTGCATACACCTGTCAAGAAGAGAAGCACACATGATCAGGTGAAAAATACATCATAGAGATTAGAAACATTCTTAGGCTAGAGTTGCACCCAAGTCCTGCTCATGAAAATGGCATTTACATCCTCTCCATTAAACAAGAATGTCTGCTACAATCACAAGATAGAGCACATTGATGCATGACATGAATCAAGAGAGAATAGAAGAACAGAAATAAGAAAGCAACCTTAACAAAGGATCTTTTACCATCAAAACAGCTATAATAGGACTAGCAAGGTGATTTCTAAAGAGATGGGACACGCATATACGCACTTCCGAATGAAGAAACTTGTCTAAACAACAAAAATACAATGAGGTAAGAAAGAGGATATGATTTTCCAACAAGGAATAACCCTCTCCCATCACATGATCTCCAGCAAGAATGTTTGCAAACTCATTATTAGCATGTAGGCATCACTCAAAATCCTAGAAATAAACAAAGTCGAAAGAAATAAGCCCTGGCTCTCTTGATCAGGCAATCATATTTTGGGAAGGCAACTCCCGAAGCAGGGGATTCACTCTACCAGCAAAATTACATGGACAAGCAACAAGACCAATGGCAAGTTCTACATTAGTAGAGGCCTGCTCCGGCAGCTCACATAGGGCCAGCAACTCTGAATACAGCCCTCATTAGAGACATGACCTCAGTGCTAACTAAAATTCTCCGATCATGATAGTGATAGTGGGCACTACGACTGCTGCACATTACACATAAAGGACAAATAATTTTTGATAAATTTCACAAATGATGGATAACAGCTCCATGGTTCAGCATTGGGGAAAAGAAGCCCGCTTAATGACAGTGGGAGTGAAGCAAGACACCTTACACTACCAGCAGTTTGGAGGAAGAGAAAAGATGGGAGAACAAATCCACTGTATTTTGCAAGAGGAGCCTTTGGAGTCGCTTCTTCAAGCTTTTTGGGGTGTCCTCAACTATCAATGCCTCCTCTCACATATCTATCTTATTGTGGGCTGGGAGAAAAGTTCATTTCGCGCCCCAGGTAATACTATTGGAAGTTGGCATAGCTAACAATGATTATGTATTAAAGATCTCGACCTCCAATGCATAATGAATTCATGTTAACAGTAATTATGTAATAGAGATCAAGCTCTCTAATACATAACTACTATTAACAAAAATGAGATAAATGGTGTTCAATAGTACTGGTCTAAATTACTTTGAATGGGTACTCATTTGGTAATCCTGGGCCTGAAAGGTGTTCAATAGCAGCGAGAGGTTATTAGCAGATTTCTTGGGCCTGGTAGGAGTTGCTGATTCAAATTATGCAGAGGCTGCCTTGGGTGTTTATGCAATCAAAGTGGTTGTTAGATACAACTTCGTTCTGGTAGGGGCCAAGGAGATTCTACATATGCGGTATATTGGATATTCTCAAACACTTATCCTGGGAGGATGGCTGGTATAATTGATGAGTTGAGAGACTTAATTGTTAATCAAGAGTGATTTTCTCAAGGGTTAATAGGGATGCAAACGAGAAGCAGGAGCATGTAGAGACTCAATGTCGATGGGCGTCTTATTGTATTTTACTTTTCCTTTTCCCTTTTCCTTTTCCCTCTTGTTTGTACTATAAATAAATAATAATTAATTAAATGAGATGAACTCATTTTCAGGCATCTACCAAACAGGGCCTTAGAATCTTTGAAGACAGAATTCTCTAGGGTGTTGTCCAAGCAGAAAAAAATCAAGTCATAGTGGCAAGGGCCATTCCTAATCCAAGTTCTGAGGGATTTCCATCCCTGACCTCATTAGCGATTGTGGTCTTCGACTGTCTCAAAGAGAGGTTAGGTTCAGCTTTGTCTTCATGGCGATGGGGGGAGGCCTGTTCCCTTTGGGCTATTTTCTTTTCCTCTTTGGTTTTTTGGTATGACCTCTTTTCATCACTTTTTGTTTCTTTTCTTTTGGTAAGAATAAAATTCCCATTGCAATTCAACTAAACATAGTACATTGGGGAAGTTAGAGTTTGGGCTGAGATATGGTAATTCGGCAGATTTGGGAGGGAAATTAAGGTCCAGGATGCAGCAAATTTTGAAGCAAAGAAAAAAAGAAAAGAAAATCTAGGAATCTACTTGTTTTGGAAAAACAAATGACAAAACTAAATCAAAAAGAATAAATTCGAACTAGCTACATACTTTTGTTGTTAATAAAGCTCCAAAAACAAATTTCATATTTAAGACCAAAGAAAGTGATAATGTAAACAAACATTTCCAGCACTTGCTTCCTTGGTGGTGTAACTCCATTTACCCCTTTCAAAGGCGTGATGTCTCTGATTGATTGGTGTGACTCCAATCAACCTTAGACCACTAATTCAAGATTGGAGTCACACCAATCAATCAGAGACAGCAGCTCTGAAAGGGGTTAATGGAGTTACACCACCATAAGAAGCAAGTGCTGGAAATTGTTGTTTTCATTCATTCATGCTCAAAAGAGGACTAGTATGTAGCTTTTTATACAAGAGAAAACTTGCCAAAGAAGCTACATACTTGCAGTTCCTATACAATCAATTCATCTTCCTCTGCAACTATCTTAATTTCCAATGCCATGCTGTAGTTGGAAAACCACCTTCATAAGGTTCCCATGCACAACAACTTTCTCAAGCCAAACACCCTCTTTAATGACACTTCAACAAAAACATAAACCTTTAGAGGGTGTTTGGTTGCTGCTTTTATATTTCTCAACTTAGTCATTCCCTGGTTTTCACAAAAAAAAAAAAATATGTTTGGTTCACACTTTTTTGTTGGTTTCTACATTCCTCAGGTCAGGAATTCCTTCCCAGCTTTCCTCAAAAAACATGCCCCAGCTTTTAGCTGGGGAATGGAAAACCTAGAGAATCAATCAAAATTTAGACGTTTTCAAGGTTTCACCAAGAAACCCGGTGTATCATCCAAACAAAATTTAATCATTCCCAAGGAAATACTAGGCCAACTCTAACATTCCCTAGGAAATACAAAAAGTACGGAATGAACTCCCCAACAACCAAATGAGCCCCTAAGCAACCAGGGTTTACAAGATTAGATGCCTACCCCATGCTACTGTGCACTCCTCACTTGTTGCACTCGCTTGATTCGCTTGGCACTCGATACCTACAAAAGCAAAATCAACATAGATAATAACAAGAACAGCAGAAGCAACAGCAACAGAAGTAGTAATAACAAGCAAATTAGCACCTAGGTTCTCTATTTTGTAACAAGCAAAGAACTTCCCTAGTTAGCATGGAGTCCATACAAGCATAGTTGTCAAAATCCTACGATTTACTACTCACAATCTACAATTTAAGTCGAATTTAAGCAGAATGAGTTGAATCCCACTTCCAATCCCTTTTCAGATGAATCCTACAATTTACATTTTGAATCCTATCCTTTAGGATTCAAATTATGCTTGCTCTCTTCTTTTTAATTTTATTTGGCTTTCATTTTATGTTTTTGAATTTGTGGGGGCTTTAAAGATATTTTAAAACAGGTTAATTATTTTATTTTATTTTATTCTTAAAAGAGATTAAATGATGGATCTTTTCTTCGACCTTAAATTGTGGATCTTTTTCTTATGATTTCCTCCTACTTTAACTGGTCGAGACACCAAACTGATCTATGACTTCACTATAACGTTTGTTGTGATCATGTTAGCCTATATGTATTGTGATTTGTGCTAATGATGGTTAGGATTTGACTTCAACCTGAGTGTATTTTCTTCTTCTTCTTCCTTTTGGAATTTACAATCATCCGCTCTTCTAGGGGTCTCTACTCATGGCTCAGTGGTAGAAACTGTGTTTCTACCTTGAGGTCAGGGGTTCGTGAACCCATGTGGTGTGTGTGGGGGTGTAAGAGTGTGTGTACTCACCTTTCAACAAAAAAACTCCTCTCTTCTAGATAAATGGCTTTGGAGGCTTGAGGAAGAAAAATGCCAGCTATAAAATAGAGTAGTTCAAAGAAATATGGATCTGAGGAAGGGAGTGGAGTTGCTCTTCAAAAAAAAAAAAAAAAGAGAAAGGGAGTGGAGTCTGCAGCTATCTACGTTCTACAGGACTTAGGGTTTGTGGAAAGCAGTGTTGAAAATTGTGCCTTCTTTTAGAAGGGAGACCTCTTTCAGACCCAGGGAGGGATCCAGTACCCAGTTTTGGATGGATTGATGGGTGTAGTGATAGTCCCTTTGATGCTTTAGCTAGGTTATTCAGAATAGTGACCATGGGAGATGACCCCATTTCTCTGTTTGTGCCTCCTTCAGATGCGAACCTGTGGTGGGCTCCAACTTTTTGCAAAAATCTCAACGAGGAAAAGACCAAAGATTCACCCACCTCTTGGGCCTCATTCAGCCAGAATAGTGACCATGGGAGATGACCCCATTTCTCTTTTTGTGCCTGCTTCAGATGTGAACCTGAGGTGGGCTCCAACTTTTTGAAAAAATCTCAATGAGGAAGAGACCAAAGATTCACCCACCTCTTGGGCCTCATTCAGCCATACAGGATAATATTGTCAGATCTACACATGCTGTTCAAAAAAAATTGTACGATCTAGACTCGTGGGTGTGGCATGTCAACACATTGGGAAGGTTTTCAGTCAAATCGTTGTACTCAACTTTAGCTGGTTGCTATTCCATTCAGTCCATTAACCCCTCTCTTATTTGGATGTACAAGAGTCCTTGGTTCCTAGCCTTTGAATGGTTGATGGGTAAAAACAAGATTCTTAGGATCAACAATCTCAGGAAGAGAGGGATGTATTTTACAAATGGGCGCATTATGTGTTTGAAGGAGGCAGCAACAGGTTCATTTGTTTATCCATTGCCCATTTGTGAACCACATTCGAGAAATGCTTCTCTCTTTTTGAGATGATGTGGGTAGTGCCACGATCCATGGTAGAGCTCATGAGAGCCTGGCGTGGGGACATGAAAGGTAGCAGGAGTATTGTGACTATTTGGTGTCTGTCAATTATCGTGGTTCGATGGGTGGAATGGATCGAGCACACAATAATAGAGCTTTCAACAAGTCGTACCCTCCTGATGTTGTATTTCTCAAAGCTAAGAGCTTTGTAATTGAATGGGCTAATGCATCTAAGGTGTTTAGGATGAATACAGGGGCAGTTGTGAAGGATTGCTGGGGTGCTTTGTCTTCCTTGTAACCGGGATGATGCCTTGTCGTCCTTCTCTTTTGAATAAAATCTTCAAAAAACAAAGTATCTTGAAATTTTTATATTTGCTTTCAGATAAGGTAATCGAAAGGATCGAGATGAAGTTGGTGAGTTGGAAATGTAGATATTTATCCTTGGGAGTTCATTTGACTCTTTTGAAGACGGCCTTCTCCAATATGCCCGTCTATTTCATGTCTCTCTTCAAGTGCTCCAAGACAGTGCTAGATAGGCTTGAGAAGTTGCGATGAGATGTTTTTTTAAAGGTGCTAAAGATGAGAGAAAGTTCCACCTTAAGTGAAGAGGTTTGCAAACCAATCAAGGCAGGTGGGCCCAGTCTTAGGCTTTTGGTAGACATGAATCTCCCTCGTTTAGGAAAGTGGATCTGGAGATTCGGGAATGGGCATGGAAGGCTTTGGAGGGAGCTTATAGCAAGCAAATATGGCATTGAGGAGGGTGGTTGGTTTGTTAAGAGGTCATCTCTCTATAGAGCGTTTGGCACTTGAAAGGTGATCGTGACGATAGAATACTTAGTTCGGAGGGGGATTTCTTTTGCCCTTGGGAATGGGCATCGCATCTGGTTTTTAGTTGATATTTGGTGTGGTGATAGAGCTCTTCAAGATCTCTTTCCTAAGGTAGCTTGCCTAGCTCCCGATCATTTTATTTATGGGGCGAGTTGCTTCTCTATTATCGATGGCCAAAGTGTCTAGCATCCTCCACGCCATAAGGATATGAAAGATGTAGAGATTTCTGAATTCACCAAGTTATTGGGCCTCATCAAGGATGCGGTTCCTTCTCTTGAAGTGGACTCCATGGTTTAGTCGGCTCACCTGTTGGGGAAGTACTCTGTTCGCTCGCTATATGAATGGATTTGCAACCCGCATAACACCTTCAACCCGCCTCATCCTTTTCATCATTGGTTTTATGGTGCTTCTCGAGTGGTGGTTTTCGTATGGTTGGTGGGTTGGAAGAGGATTCTAATGGTTGACATTCTTCAATGAAGAGCTTTAGTCCTCCCCAACATTTGCTAATGTGTATGGACAACGCACAATCGATCAACCACCTTTTCCTCTATTGAAGGTGTGAGCTCATTTCTTGTCTTTTCTTCATATCGATTGAGTGATGCCGGAGACAGTTAAAGACTTCACGTAGGCCTGGCATGGGGGTGGGGTAGGCGAAGCTAGGAAAGCTTTATGGATGTTGATTTTCATGGCCGTGTTTTGGGCAATTTTAGGTGCTAGAAATGGTCATTGTTTTCGTAATGAGAACGTGGATGCAAAGGAGATCATTAGGAAAATTGCCTTGCCTCATCTTGCATGTAAAAGCAAACATGGTTGATAATATGTTCATTAGGGTGTTGTTTGGTTTTCGAGCTAATAATTCTTTTCTCGCTCCGTGAGCTTTTTTAATAAAATTGTCGTTATTTCTCAAGATGTGTGTGTGTGTGTGATTTTAAACTAAGAGATTTATTTAATTCTTCATATAGTAATGAAAGCTTATTAAAATATTATTTTGAAGACAACATTAGGAATTTACACGTTATGACTTTGAATTTAACACATGATAGCTTTTATGCTTTCTAGGAAACATTATTTGGAGTCATCGAGTTTGCGGAAATACTTTTGGGTTTAATTTGGATATTATATAATACATCTATATGAGACTTTAAATTGATGATTTGACACAATTTTGAAAAAAATAATAATAATAATAGTCCTTATGGAATTTTTGAAAAATCTTTTAAACTTCTAATTATCTCATTTTTCTAATCATCTCATTCTCTTGATAATGTTTATCGTTAATTCGTGGTCAAGTTTTCAACTAAAAGCTTAGGTAATGACAATCAAAACCTTTTAAGTAATGAATGATTGTATTTAGCTTGATTTTATTAAAATGATGTCAAACAATGTATTGTAGTAATATTCTCTATCGTTAACAAAAATTATGAAATGGTGTGATAAAACAATGAGTATTTGCTCATACCCTATTTTTTACATTTTGGAAGTATTATTGCAGATTTTTCTATATTTTGTGCAAAAGATTATAAAAATCCTATGGCTTCACATTTAAATTCTCCTGTGATTTTAGGATCAGTTTCAACTTTCAAAACATTGCATGCAACTGGGGTTTGTGTTCCAGTTATCTGCTATCTAAATACTGATCCTATGGGTTCCCACCACGGATCGAACATTGATGCAAGCAGTCCCCATGTCACATGTGTGAAGTATGGGAGAAAGCAGCGAGGCAGCGAGGTCCCATCTAGTCAAGCATGTGAAACTTTAGTCCAAGATTCAGTAGTTTTCTATTACTAAAACTAGGGGTATAGCACAAGCAACGCATGTGGTGAGACTAGGGCAAGAGTAGTAGTTTTCTATTATTAACACTAGAGTATGGCACGGGCAACACACATGGAGAGAGTAAGGAAGAGAGAAAAACAGAGAGAGTGTGAGGGAAAGGGTGCAGCTACACATAAGAGAAAAGAAAGAAGTGTTTTGTTGCTGGGAGACGCATGCCCACTTCTTCAGGTGTTGTGACCCACTCCAGCTTTAGATCCATCTCATTTTTGGACCGACATCCTAATATGAGCCAGAACAACATACATATAGTTTGGCTGCTGATGATTCTTCATAGTGGGCCCCATAAATCCTTTGTCACACAGGCTCCCTAACATTGTCTTCCGTGTGGGCCACACACTAAGAAACTAAGAAGTAGATGCAAGCTACTCCAGGAAGGAGTTTAAAAGGGACTAAAGTTCCCTCAAGTTGATGGGCTACACAAATGGAAAAACTGAAGGTTTTCGCTCCCCATGACAAATTACAGGAACAAAAATGTCCGAAAGCTACTCGTAAGTCGCAACATATATAGTATAGATGCATACAACGTACATGTCAAGTCACCACTTTCTCTAAAGGCTCGATTCGTCAAAGGATAGCATATCAATGTATATCAAGGGACCTTAACACTCTTAACACTTCCCCGCACGTGCAGAGTGAAACTCTGCACGGGGACGTACTGGGCAAGGGTGTAGGGATACTCACAACTCACACCCAGATGGAGGGATACAACTCACACCATAAACGGCTCCCGTGGGAGAATATATTAGGGAGGCATATTTGTTACTCCCGAGATTCGAACACAAGACCTTCCACTCTGATACCATGTCAAACAACCACTTGCTCTAAAAGCCCGAGCCGTTAGATGATAGTGTATCAATGTATATTGACGGACATTAACACTCCAACACTCCCCCGCACGTGCGGGGTGGAACTCCACACGGGAACATACTGGGCAAGGGTGAAGGAACACTCAACTCACACCATAAACGGCCTCCCATGGGAGAATATATTCCGGTGGCATATTCGCTGCTTCCAAGATTCAAACCATTAACCTTCTGCTTTGATACCATGTCAAATCACCACTTTCTCTAAAAGCTCGAGCCGTTAGAGGACGGTGTATCAATGTATAGCAAGGGACCTTAACACTAACATATGAAAGGGAACTTAGGCAGCGCCAAAAACAGAAAAAAGAAAAACATCAAGGAAAACTAATACAAATAGCACAGCCTCGAGACTAGGAGAAAAACCCAAAGAGACCCTAAAAGACTTGAGGTGCCCAATCCCTGAAAAACAATAAAAACCTACAAAACACCCCAGCTAAAAAGACCCTCAAATTTCTGAAATAACAAGTATTTCTTTCAAACCAAACAGCCCATAGAACAACCATAAGAAGTGTCCTCCACTTCTTTCTCCCAATCACCCCTCATGAATCCACATGCCATGAACAAAGGAGGCCATTAATAGAGGCGGGCATTACCAACGAAATCCCAACCAAATCGAGAATAGACCAAATTTCTGAAGTAAAAGAGCAATGAAGGAAGAGACGACCCACTAACTCGGCATCTTCAAGGCACAACAGGCATGCATTAGTCAACGGCATGCCTCTTTTCCTCATAGTATCAACCGTGCGCACCCGATTCTTGCCAACTAAACACGAGGCACCCCATAGAACCAAATAGTTCTCATGTGACAGCATCTCACTAACGAAACCGAGAGAGCAGGGGATGCATAGAAGGATCGCACCAAAAAGGAACCCAAGCTAGCAAGGATCCATGAATTTTTTGAAAGAAAGAAAATAAAGAAATAAGGAGGATTTTTGCTTCTTGAGATGGGAATCCTCTTTCAAATGGTTTGATGCCTTTACAAACCCTAAGGGCAATGCCTTAAGTTTAGTTTGAACAATTTTACTTCTTTATCCTTCTTTTAATGATACGTGATTTTATACTTTGTTCATATAATATGTAACTGAAACAAGGATGTCTAGATGAATGAGTGGCAAGACAAGGATGGAACTGGAAATGAATGCATTCGAGGAAACTTAGCAACGGTAGGTTATAAAATGAGGTAAAGTAGAATTAGATAGTTAGGCCTATTGCAATGGAAACCAAGAACCACACTTGTCAGAAGAGTGCATTATGCAAGTTAAGGCTATAGAAGGGCAAGGGGAAAGGACCAAAAAGACATGAAGGGAGGTGGTAAGAAAAAACTTGATCGCCTATTGTTTAACTAAGGATATTGTACCCAATAGTTTGGAATGACATAACAGGATCCATATAGCCAACCATCACCCAAAACCCAGCACCCGAGTATAGGTACTCAAATCCTAAATTCGATGGTGTTAACTAAATAATGAATGAATGCTTCTTTAAAACATATCATTTTTTTCAATCCACTTTAAACATTCGCATGGTATGCATCACACAAATGTAAAATAAACTAAACTTTGTAAATAGAGTTCAAATCAATACTTAAATCAACTAAACTTGTCTACTCAGCTGGGGACTGATAACAAATTTAAATAATGTGTTTAAGTACCGATAGTTTTACCAAATCATTAGAAATAAATATGTTTATTTGTTGAGTTCTAAGAGTTCCGTTGCACTCATGTAAGGCATCTAGTCCATTGGATCCTCATTTGGTTCTTCAGACGTATCTGTGTCTTTTAGTTATGCATCATCTATTGTTGTTTTTAAACATCAATGTGGTAAGTGGCAATCTCAATGAAAACTCCCCCCAAGATTACACATCCATCATCACAGTCCAGTATAGTTTACAAACATAAGACAAAATATACGATATTCACTTCACATGCAAATCTTGATTAATGCATGGATGCATAAATGCAAATCAGGCTGATGATGCAAATCAGGCTAGCGGTATGAGTAAAACCTACATGCAAATAAACTACCACAATAACCCAACAACCACAAGGGGCAAATCATCAGCATCATGACCTGAGAATAACAAAAGATATACATCGACATCATGACCTGGCATCTCAAAAGACAATTCATCAGCATCGTGACCAGAATCACAAATGACATACATCAGCATCACAACCTAGCATCCCCAAAGGGACAATCATCGGCATCATTGAGAAGGAGTGTTATGAATGCATAATTAGTCAATCCTTTATTAATCTAATTTACAAAACAACCATTTATGAAAACCGTACACTCTGTGGCCTTTTAAATCACCAACCCATGATCAGTTTAATAATCATTGTAAACATTAGTCCATTCATGGAAAAATAACAAAGGGTTCATCACATATACCTCTTAGGGTATCAAACATGTCACAAAGTGATGCTAAAATCACAAGACATCACAGTATTAAATCCATAACAATATAGACGTAATGATGCGTGTGTAATCTTGGGGGGGTTCACTGAGATGGCCGCTCACCACATCGATGTTTTTTTTTTTTAAAAAAAAAAAAAAACAAAACAAAAAAAAAACAAATGATGCAGAACTAGAAGACAGATACGACTGAAAAACCAAATGAGGATCCAATAGACAAGATGCCTTACATGAGTGTAGCAGAACTCTTGGAACTCAACAAATAAACATATTTATTTCTTATGCTTTGGTAAAACTATCAGTACTTAAATGGATTATTTAATTTTGTAATAAGCCCCTAGCTAAGTGAACAAGTTTAGTTGATTTATGAAATAGCATCCATCCAATGCATCTTTTAACAATTTATGAAATCTCCATGATGAGCTTTGATGAAATCGTGTCCCCCAAGGAGGACCCATTTGTGTTAGTAATTCTTAAGTATGAGAGCAATGATCAGCTACAAACGTCTGTAGGTTAGATTAAGCTAGAACCTATAACACAAGCCAATGCATCAAGAGTGCACATCATCCAAGCCATGCAAAAGTTGGGTCCTGCCATCAAGATCGCCATGGTGAAATAATCAGGCTGGTCCAACCATCAGGCAGGCTGCTGTAAACAAACCAATATGGGGTTAAATCACACCTGCCAATAGTGTGATCAAACGTGCACATGTAGCCACCAAATGATTGGATGATGTAGGACAAGCTGCAAACAACTTCATGGAGCGCCAGAATCAAAACAAAATCAGGCCAAGGTAGGACATAAACTGCCTAATGTGCACTGTAGATTATGAATGCCATAGCCTTGCAATCAGTTATCAGAATCACTGTAATAAGATATTGTTGGAAAGTCACTGAAGAGCCAACAACCTGGCCAATTGATTACGGTCCACTTTCCCACGAATGATTCTGCAAAATAAGGTTGTTTTCAAGGTCGGAAGTCATCAATTTACTACTTTCAGCCACTTGAAGGTTGGTAAAGTCCAGATACAACACAAAGTCCTTTTTGAGGATAGGTTTAGACTATCTTTACTATCTTTAGTAAGTTTATTATTTCTGGAAAAGGTCCACTATTTTAAGTCACATGAGGAGTCTAGGGCCTCTAGGCCTGTACAAGCCATATCAATGGCATTGAGAGGAAAATTCAATATTATCAATTTTATTCAATTTGAGCGATTTTCTGTTCTCGTCTTCTCATGGATTCAAGGTTTATCGTACAGTAAGAAGACTGATCTTTTTCCTCTCCTTTTCTCCACGCTCTCACCATGTTATTCAGTCACCATAACTTTCGTACCCAGCAATTTTCATCGTGGGTCCCACACTTATTGCACGGCTCAGATGCCATATGCACTTCACCCATCAACAAGTGTGATAGATATTAGCTTGAGCTAATAATAATAGAAACATCATGATCAACAACAATACCAAGGACTGGAAAGAAGGGGCAAAAACAGAAAGAGAAAATAAAAGACTCACAGAGATCCATGATATGGTTCCTGCAGATGGCGCAGTTGTCAACGACGATATCTGCATCGATCCAACCCAACAAAAACATAATCAGGTGAGTCAAAAGCAGGAAAAAAAAAAAGAAGGAGAAAACCCTAACCCTAGCTGTCTAGGGTTTCGAGGCGGAAGAGGTAATAAGTGCGTACCCCAGGCCCAAAGAGCAACGGCGTTCCACTTCTTGATCTCGAATCGCTTCGGTTTCTTCGCAGAAGAAGAGGAGGACGAAGGGCCCGCACCGCTCGAACCCTCCCCTGCTGGGATCATGTTGATGTCCGTATCCAGAGACGCCATCGTCAATAGAGAGAGATATTCCTTCTTTCGGTTTTTCTTTTTCTTAGTCTCTGAAGGAGAATTTCCCCTTCTTTTCTTTTCTTTTTTCTTTCTTTTTTTTCCCTCTCTCTCTCTCTCTCTCTCTCTCTAGGACGAGTAGATAAGTTGGGAGCGAGCGGAGAGTAATGGTTGCCACGGACTCGAATTACCTGCTGCACGGGCGCGGATTACGTAGCGTACGGAGTAAACGGTGTGGAGTTCACCATGATTTGTGTATTAAATTCACTCCGTCCATCCATTTTATCAGATAATCTTACGGCTTGAACCAAAAAATAAACATTTCGAAAAATAAAATGTACCACACTACGTGAAATAGTGTGAATTGAACTTCTACTGTGAAAAATTCCAAATGGCCACGGAAGTTTTGCATCAAACTTATGTTTATGTTTCCTTCATCCATATTTGTATAATCTTACTAACAGGTTGGATGACAAATAAACGTCACTGTAGAGCCTTACAAGGTTTTAAGGGTGGAAGTCATTCTTTCCACTTTTTCCAGTGGTATGATCCACCTGAGTGTTGTATGTGCTTCAGTTTTGGGCTGAACCCCTTGAATGAGCTGGAAGAACGAATGGACAGCGTGGATAATCCACTTACATTCACAGTGGGCCCAACTGAGTTTACTCTCCGTACAATAAGAGCTTAATGAGTAACTCAGTACGCAATCCGATTTTCTACTGCACTGGCGTTGGGATGGACGGAAGCGGATTGCTTAGTAACTGGCTGTCCTTAGGTACTAAGTAAACTTTGTGAGGTCCACCACAATTTATGAATCCGATCAGTTCCTTCCATCAATTTTACCAGATAGTTTTAGAGCGTTCTGTCAAAAAGTAACTATATAGAATGTTTGACATCACACCACAGGAAACATTACTGTGGGGCTTAGAAAGGTTTCAACGATGAAAATCATTATCCTCACTGTTTCTATGGTATAATCTACTTGATCTTTGGATATGCTTTAATTTTAGGCTCAACCCGTTAATTTAGATGGAAAAATGGATGGATGGTGTAAATAGACCACATACATTTAAGGTGGACCCAAATTTCAGACCGAACGCGGAACGGATTGGGTGTGGCCCTTACCAGTGGGTTCACCTTGATGTATGTATTAAACATCTACCTCGTTCATCTGTTTTTACATATCATTGTAGGGTATGATCCCAAAAAATGAATAAGATCCAAACCTTTGTATCCCATTAATGGTCCATCAGTAACGTTTTTAGGGTATTGTCCACAGGCGGATTATAACTATGATGGGTTCACTAGCGATCCCGCTACTCAAGTTACATCACTAAGTTCTTTGGGTCCCAATATGATGTATGTGTTATATCTACATTAACCATTCATTTGGAGTGAGATTATTTCAAGCTAGAGCTAGGCATCAAATCGAGTCGGACCAGATTGGGTCCAACCCGAATCGGTCCAAAATTTGCATGGACTGACCCGAACTCGATCCGATCCAGGACCGAGTCCGGGACATATAATCCGAACCGATCCGGTTTACGGTTGGCCTGACTTGAATCAAGTCCGACTCGGTCAGGAAAACCGAGTCAGATCGGGTAAGGTATGGTTCGGATCGATTGAATCTGTGGGTCATTTTTTTTTAATGCTTTAAAATGATCGTGAAAAATGGATAAACGGTATAGATATAATAAATACATCGTGTGAGCCATGCAATTCTGATCTCATTTAGGTCGTTCGCACAACTTGAAGCTCGAGGCACGTCTCTGCTAGTATTTGCATGATACGTATCTGCACACAGCTGTAGCCTGTAGTGACTAGTGACGTGATTTGTAGGTTGTGGTTGTAGCTTGTAATGAAACGGATCTGTTCCTGTGCAAGGATGCTGGGTTGGGCCCATCGAAATGTTTTTGAGAAAATCATCCCGTCCGTCCATTTTATAATATCAGTTTAGGATGTGTGACAAAAAATGAGGTATATCCAACACTCGCGTAGGGCATACAAGAGGAAAAAGTGGGCATTCAGTGAGCACCGTTGAAGCGTATGTATTGCCGTGAAAGTTTTGTATCAGGCTGTAATTTTAGTGTTTTCACTTCATCCCATTGGGAATAACCTTGTAAAAGGTTTGGATATCATATAAACATCAAGGTGGAGTCCAGTAAGGTTTCAACAGTAGAAATTTCTTTTCCCAATTTTCCCTCTCGTGTGACCTACCTGAGAGTTGTATCCACCTCATTTTTAGTAGAATGTACTAAAAATAGCTCTAAAAATGGATAAACGGAATGGATTTATAATGTACATTTCAGTGGGCCCCACCCAGCATCTTGCGCATGAACTTTGAAATCCATGTCCAGCCTGTAAGGTCCGTGTTAACATGCCGTGGCACAAATTTTGAATTCAGATTGTGACTTAGTGAGTACGCTCTTATTGTACTTAGTAAACTTAGTTGGGCCCACCATGAATGTATGTGGTCTATCCACGCCATCCCTCTGTGTTTACACCTCATTTAAAGGGTTGGGCTCAAAATTGAAGAATATGAAAGGCTCGAGTGTATCATATCACAGGAAACAGTGGGAATAATGATTTCCACGGTCGAAACCCTGCTAGGCCCCACAGTGATATTTATTTGTGATCTAATCTGTTCATAAGATCATACTGACATGGATGAAGGGAAAATAAAAATACTAGCATGATCCAAAACTTCTGTGGTTCCAAGAAATTTTCAATGGTAGACTTTCAATTCACATTGTTTCCCACAGTGTGGTTCATTTGAGATTTGGATATGCTTCATTTTTGGGCTTAAGCCCTAAAATTATCTTATAAAATTGATGGAAGGAGTGGATACAATATATAAATCATGATGGACCCCATAGAGTTTACTAAGTACGCTTGGCGTAATGAGTTATTCAGTACCCAATCCGCTTCCCAACAAAATTACATTGTGGGCTCTGATCGTACATAGTAAACTCTGTTGGGGCCTACCATGAATGCATGTGGATTATCCACGCCGTCCAATCGTTTTTCCAGATCATTTTAGTGGTAAACCCAAAATTAATACATATCCAGAGCTCAAGCGGACCATACCACAGGGAAAAGTATAAGTATTGATTTCCACCTTTTGAATCACCCGGATCGGATCGGACTGGTCCAGATCAGATCCATTCAATTTAGATTTCGATTCGGATCGGTTCGAACCCACCATGATCCGACCCCGATTCGATGAACGGTCGGATCTGACTAATCCAAGTCGAACCGCACCGATCAAAGCCTTCGGGTCGGATTAGGTTGGATCCACCGAATCGGACCAAAAACTGCCCAACTCTATTTTAAGCCATGACCAGAAAATTGAAGTAGATCCAAAGCTAAGGGTACCCATCACAGAAAACAGTGGGTACAGTGACACACCTGCCATTGAAATTTTCCTACGGCCCACCATCATATTTATTTGAGATCTAACCTGTTCATCCATTAACAGGGACATTAAAAAAGAGGAAATACAAATATCAGCTTGATCAAAAAGTTATGTGACCGGCTAATAAGTTTTTAATGGTAAGTGTTCAATCACCACTATTTTTTGTGCCGGGGGGGGGGGGGGGGGGGGGGGGGGTTTCCACTTGAGCTTTATATCTACTTCCTTCTTTATCCAATCTCTAATTATTGTCATTGTCCATGGAGAATTGGATCCATTCATTTTTGGACTCATGCACAAAAAAGATGTAGCAAAACTGACGTAAGGTCTGGATATAGAATACATGCATGAAGATCAACCTGGGATGCACCCTCTTTAGTGAAGTCCGACATATCTAATCTGGTATTGATTGCTTAGGTAGTGGAGGGGGTGTAGGCTTATTAATTAAAATAACTATCGGGTGTAATGTAGTAAATGCATTGATATTAGATTTTAAATACAAATTTATTTATTTTTTGGATTTTGGGCACTTTTGGCCTCTTTCAATGATGAAAATATTCATATATCAACCGCTCTCTCTCATAAGGCGGTAGCTCTTCGCAAAAGTCCAGATAGACTATTGAAAATGGGGTGCGAGTCCACTTAATTAACGCTTAAAGCACCCATCCGTTTACTTTAATCGGACAACCATGAATCCACGATAGGGTCATTTCTAAATATTATTTAGAATTGCCTGTGGCCCACAAACTGCATAAGTGTTGTGCATTAATTCCAGATTGTTTCCACCGATGTGGTCCATTTGCAATGAGTTCTACCATCAATTTCCGTCTAATGGCCTAAAATTAAAGCACATTTCATGTGAACAACTTAGATTTGTTTTGAGACAATCTAGTAGACCCTACATAAAGTCTCATGTAGGATTCAAAAGGTAGGGCCCTTTCGCGGCAAGCCGCTTTGCCTCTTCTTTCTCTTCCTTTTTCATTCATTGGAGTATGGGACCACTATGAAGAGGTGAATCACCCACGTCACTCCAATAGGCACCATTGTGGGATCGATTAAAAAAGGTGGTGGCCTTGCCACGGAAGGCCACTTGGCCTTCTTTGGCATATTTCTTTTATTATTATTTTTTTCTATGAGAGGGGATTATGCAAAGAGACAAAGCTTCTTTGACGGTTGGTGGTTGTATGACCATATTCCACACTATCCAAGCGACGTCGAAAAAATTCATATAAGGTTTGTTGAATGGATGAGGTTGTTGTTGGATGGTTTCGTTCTCTTATGGTGTGGTATGGTAGTTTTGTTTCCTTCAAAGTTTTTCTCATTTTTTTAATAAATTGTTGGAGTCTCCGAAAGGGAGGAGGATTTGGTGTTTGTATGAAAGATAGAGAGTATAGTGGTTCCATACATTTATTTTTATTTTTTGTAAAAGCCCAAGTAGTGAGGATCGCTGATACAAAATATGGATCACAATACGCATTATCGATTATCGATATCAAGTGTGGATCATCAATATCGAGTAGAGGTGGGCATTTCTAACCCGATCCGGCGGATCCGACCCGTTCCGAACAGAACCGATGGCCAAGATCTGGCCTGATTGGGTTGAGATTTTCAGATCCGTTCTTTTTCGGGTCGGGTCTGAATAGACCTCTGTCTGGACAGATCCGACCCGGACACCTGAACCGAATGGACCCCCACTGAACTGAACAGACTAGGACTGAGCAGTGGAGCGGGTAGTATAAAATAAAATTTTTATTTTTTTTACCCCAACTTTCCTAACTATATTTATTTTTACCCTCTCTCTTTCCCCTCTTTTCTTACCCTAACCTATCCCGAACGATGGACGAGCACGCTGCCTAACGTTCTGTTGCCTGTCCGACGGACGATCTTCTTCCTCTGCAGTCTCTTCTTCTTCTTCAACACCCGTTCTGCTACCTGCCCGTCACCCGACGCCAGTCTCCTCTCCTTCTTCATGTTTGAATCAGGTTTTGGTGTTAATTCCATTTTGATAGTTTCTTCTTATTTCTTCTTATTCTAATGAATCCCTGACTGTGGAGTGAATTTGATGCATCTGATCTGCCCTATATCCACGTTGTTCATCTGTTTTGACAGTTCCCCTAAAATGAGGCATGTCCAAATCTCGGGTGGACCACACCACAACAAACAGTGGTAGTTGAATGGCCACCATTAAAAGTTTCCTGGAGCCATCGAATGTTTATTTGCCATCTGTTGATAAAGTTTCCTGGGGCCACTGAATGTTTATTTGTCATCTGTTGATAAGATCCAAAACATCTTTGGCCCATAGTAATATTTTAATGGGGGATGGTCTGATTTTCACGCAAGCACACACAGCAAGATGCATGCAAAGGGTATGCTATATACATGGGAATTTGTAAACCTTGAGTCCTATAAATGATTACATGGGAGTTCTGACATGAGTCTTGGACTTTTGTTTACTTGAATGCAGTAAACAGAAAATACTATTGCATTGCATTTGTGGTTGAGATTAAAAAGGCTTACTATCTCAAGGTAAGATTGATCCTCAAAATCTATTACATTGTCTTATTTACATAGATTATTTATTTATTTTTACTATTGATAACTGTGTTGATTTGGGTCACTTGGCATGTTTGTGTTGTTAGTTCGTTCATCGAAATGGAGTGTAGAGTTGTAGAATTTCATTTGCATTGTTTAGCTTGTTCTATATAGTGAGTTTTGGAAATTTTAGCCTATAATATATGTTTTATGATCTGTTGGGTTGGCTTGGGTGTTAAGTTCATTGGACTGGGTTTGGGCTGAAAACCTCTAGTCTTATTTGACTTCGGATCTAGCCTTGGTTGAGCAAATTTAGGTTGGGTTAGGTTGGGATAATCACATCTATTTAGGGTTAGATTGGATTGGTTTGGTTAAGCAGAGGAGTTTGGGTTGGGTTGAATACCTTGAGCTGAGTTAGAATTTGTGAAATAGTGTTTGCCTCATATCTCGTGATGTGCAATTGGCTACGAAAAAAAGGTAATGATTGCTATACATATTTCTTAGTAGATGGCTAAACCATCTCAGTTATCTTCCAACATATTATCTCCATGTGGGTCTATTTTTCAATCATTGTTGACTTGATAAGTCCTGTGTCACCAAAATTTACAAGTTGGAATAGGATTCTTGAGGCCAACCTCAATTAATTTAGATAAGGCTTAGATGATGATCAACATAGGTGGGTCCCACTTGAATTGCATTCCAAATCATTTACCGGAATTTTCTTTTCTAGCATAATCTATATGAACCTTTGATTTTGTAGCCATTGATTGAATTGTTAGGAAATTAACATCATCCGGTTGAAATGATTTTAATAGGGGCTGAGAAATCCAAGTTGGGCCCCACAAAATAGATGGTTGTATCAAAAGTCAAGCCTTAGAGGGACAGGCGATCAAGGGCCGGCGTCTCATGACCCAAGATCCATATTAACCAGCTAACCTTTTAACATAATCAATGGAATATAGAGCATCCATTTACCGAATTTTGAAAGGGAAGGATGATCAAAGGTGGGCCCCATGTGATAGATAGTCCTTGTTAATGGTTTGGCCTTTTTCATTTAATTGACATGAGTCATCCACTTCCCTAGCTATTTTTTTGATGATTAGGATCATAGGATCATAGTAATTTTCACTAAGGACAGGCAATAAAACATGTGCCCCACATTAACTGCACGCTGGTTTACATCAATGATTTAACCATTTTCAGTATAATTAACACAATTCATCCATTTCTGTAGCCATTGATTGGATTATTAAAATCATTGGATCAAAGTGATTTTTGAGAGGGATGGTTAATAAAAATAAATGTTAGATCCACATGATAAATATAGAACATCTATTTTCCTAACTATTAATTGAATCAATATGTGGCCCACCTAATGAGTGTGCCATTCTAGATTTGGACACAGTCAGATTCAGATAGAACCCACATTCAGGCACTATTTCTTCAACATGCACTATTTCTTCAACATTAAGCTAAATATCTAGCAATCCTAACTATGGAATATTTGGTCTTCTTTGTTGAATGTGAACCATTGCTACATTTACGATCTTAAGCATCTATTTGTTGGCCCACCAATAGAGGGTTTAGGGTGCATCAGAAAGTGAATGGTCATCCAGAACAATTGATATCGATTTTACTAGTTTAATGGGGCCTTCTTCTTCTTTTTTTTTTTTTAAAAAAATAAAAAATATGGGAAGCATGTTTCCTGCTTAAGTTTCTTATTCGCTTTTCTCATTATATAGTTAGCTTAATATGTATTACATTTTTTCTTCTTAAATTATTATTGTGACTTATTAATTTATAGTTGTGACTTGTGATTATTATTCGTAAGTTAGATAATTAGCTACCTGTTTAAGAATTTCTATGTGACCATATATAGATATAGTGTGTTTTTTGTGACATAAAAATCACTCAAATTATCTCAATTTTAGACAGTTCAAGGTTAGATGGATAGTATGTTTTTATATAACTTATTTAAATGTTCATGCCTGATCTGTTGTCCATCTCCTCATTTTTCTCTAGATATGTTTCTTTCATTTCGTATCTAATGCCAAATATCTTCACATTACTTTAGATATTTGGCATCGGAATGCAACATAAGATCAACTTATCTGGATAGGCATGGGGAGATGCTGTCAGATTTTTGATGTGGACGTTTATATGGGAATATGAAAGTATTACAATCTCTCCAACCTTTGATGGGTAACTAATTTAAAATCTAATTGTTACTTGTAAGTTAAATAATTAGTTACCCGTTTGAGGATTTCTATGTGGTCATATATAAATATAGTGTGTTTTTGGTGGGCATAGAAATCGTTCAAATTGTCCTTTTTTGGACAATTCAAGGTTAGATGGATAGTATGCTTTCATATAACTGATGTACAACGTGTCACAGAGATATTCCCAGCATGGATGAACTACAAGGAGATGGGCCGTGAATTGACCATAACTTTTGATCCGGGTATCGTTACGGTGCGTACAACCTATCAATCTTTATTGAAACGGGCCATCTGAGGTGAACTGACCCACAAAGTGGGTCACATCTATCCGTTTTATCAGAAAACGTGCGCTTTCAGTTCAAAAATGAATTTTTAGAAAATTTTTACTATTTTTAGTAATTTCGATTTTTTAATATTTTTAAAATTTTAGATTTTTTTTTCTTTTAGAAATAACTTTTAGTTATACTAGGACTCTTCCAGAGAAAGTTTATTTGTAATTTTTATTTTTAGAAATTAGGCCTTAAAAGAGTTTTATTAGAATTAGGATTTATGTTAGAGTTAGAATTTTGCTATTTTGGATAATTACGAATTTTAGTTTTTTTTTTTTTTTCTATATTAATGGTGTAAGGAGACACATTAGAGGATAATCAATTATTCATTAATCAATTTCAAATTTATTAGAAATTATTCTTATTTTCTACTTCCTTTCCTCGTGGATTCGAGAAGTCTCTGTGAGGAGTCCAGAGAAGTTCCGTGGATTCGGAATATTTATCATCTTGAGGAAGGCGGTGCTCGACCTCACGTCCTTCCCTGCGTCAATAACCTATTTAAATGTTCATGCCTAATCTGCGGTTTATCTTTTCGTTTCTCTCTAGATATGTTTCTGTCGTTTTGTATCGAATGTCGAATATCTTTATATTGTTTTAGATATTTGGCATCAGAATGTAACGTAAGATCAACTTATCTGGAGAGGCATGGGGAGATGCTGCTGAATTTTTGGCGTAGATGTTTATATGAGAATATGAAAGTATTATAATCTATCCAACCTTGGATGGATAAATAATTTAAGATTTAATTATTACTTGTAAGTTAGATAATTAGTTATCCGTTTGAGAATTTCTATATGGCCATATATAGATACAGTGTATTTTTGGTGGCATAGAAATCGCTCAAATTATTCCTTTTTGGACAGTTCAAGATTAGATGGATTGTATGCTTTCATATAATCTATTTAAATGTTCATGCCTGATCCGCGGTCCATCTATTCGTTTCTCTTTGGATATGTTTCTTTTGTTTCGTATCTAATATCAAATATCTTTACATTGTTTTATATATTTGACATCAAAATGTAATGTAAGATCAACTTATCTAGAGAGACATGGGGAGATGCTGCCGAATTTTTGGTATGAATGTTTATATGAGAATATGAAAGTATTACAATATATCCAACCCTGGATGGATAACTAATTTAGGATTTAATTGTTTCTTGTAAGTTAGAAAATTAGTTAAACGTTTGAAAATTTCTACATGGTCATACATAGATATAATGTGTTTTTGGTAGCATAGAAATCTCTCAAACTGTTCCCTTTTTGACAGTTCAAGGTTAGATGAATAGTATGCTTTCATATAACCTATTTAAATGTTCATGTCTGATCCACGGTCTATCTTTTCGTTTCTATTTGGATATGTTTCTTTCGTTTCGTATCCAATGCCGAATATCTTTACATTGCTTTAGATATTTAGTATCAGAATGTAATGTAAGATCAACTTATCTAGAGAGGCATGAGAAGATACTGCCGGATTTTCTGTGTGGATGATTATATGGGAATATAAAAGTATTACAATTTTCTAACCTTGGATGGGTAACTAATTTAGGATTTAATTGTTACTTGTAAGTTAGATAATTAGTTACCTGTTTGAGGATTTCTACGTGGCCATACATAGATACAGTGTATTTTTAGTGGTATAAAAATCGCTCAAATTGTTCATTTTTGGACAGTTCAAGGTTAGATAGATAATATGCTTTCATATAACCTATTTAAATGTTCATGCCTGATCCGCGGTCCATCTCTTCGTTTCTCTCTGGATATGTTTCATTCGTTTCGTATCTAATGTCGAATATATTTACATTGCTTTAAATATTTGGCATCGGAATGTAACGTAAGATCAACTTATCTGAAGAGGTATAGGGAGATGCTGCAGGGTTTTCGGGATGGACGTTTATATGAAAATATAAACCATCCATTTGACCCAAACCCCCCTTTATAGGCTAGCTTTAAAAAAAATCATCCTAATTGGACAATCAAAATCGTTGATTAAGTGGCATGGAAAAATGGATAGATGAGATCCTTCCTAGAAGGTAACTTGACCATACCGGTAATGTGATTTTTGTAGGGTGGCAGAAGAAGAGTGACCGGACCCATTGGATGGTCTAGATAGGTAATGTGGATGCCAAATAGTGCTCATGCATAGCCCACTGGACTCGTTCTTAGTAATTATCTTACGTGTCCATTTCTTGCCTTTATATTTTTGCCAAACCACGTGGAGTAAATTCACTTCAATGTATTTTTTATTGTGAACATTTTTTGAATTTATTTATCAAGAAAATAAAGTTCAATTCTATTTTATTTTTAAATCTACTTTTCTTGTTTCTTTTATTTTATTTACCTTTTATCTTATCTTTTGAAACAAAAATTCAACCGAGTTCAGTGCCAACTTCAAAGCTTGCAAACAGGGTACACTTAAGATCCAGACCATACATTAGTTGGGGCTATGGATGGTCCTTAGCTCAAAAGTTACACTAATTGGACAGATACTAATTTTTAGTATCGAAGACTTTTCTTAAGTGTAGAACAGCTGCTTAAATTTTACTTTTTGAGCTTATACCCCTATTTGGTATGTCATCAATCTGAATGGTGAGGATCAACCAATCAGTATAGCTTTCGAATGTACAAATCCCCAATTGCAAGCCACATATTATGAATGGTCTAAATCTCTCCAGTGTGTGCCTATTTGGATTGCGCTGTGAGTAATGTAAAAGGAAATTGTTTTGGGAGTGTTTAGTTATATCAAGTATTGCAATATTTCATGATATGTGTTTGTTGATGTCATACAATACCATGTTTGATTTCCTCTGTCCACGGCACTACTTAGAGCATTCCAGTTGTGGCAACTAGCTTTCTCCCTGCCTTTTGTGCTTTTTCACCAATCAGATACATAAGTCGATACTCTTTTACACGTTTGTTGAAAAAATGCAATTTTTTCTTGCTTCACTAGGCCCTTCGTATACACTCTATCTTGATTGTTGTTTTTATCAACTAACGAGCACCTGTAAAGAAAAGTAGTTGTATTGTTAATATGTTATCCAATCTTATAATCAAATAATCAGTTGGATGCTTGAAAGGATAAGGTATTTGCTTGCCCTCTTCCTAGTCATTCTTGAGACTTACAACGCTCAACATTGCCTGGTTTTGAGTTCTAGACCGACTACTAGTTTAGATTTTATAGCAAACTCTACCAGCTAGGCTATAAACTAACCTCTGTTTTTTTCTTTAATGCATGTTTAACAATGTATTAGTTGGGTTAATATATTAACAACATTTTACTTATTGTAGAAACCAATCTTTGTACTTGATTCTTACCATATTCTTGCCATAACTTCTCTTTGTAAGCTCTGTTCAAATTTTTTTATGAGGTTGAGTTACAATAACTTATTTGGTTGCAAGAACGTATGAAACTTTGAAACTTTTTGTCATCTGATTTTCAACCGATCTGAACCTGGTCAAATCCGATCCGACTTGGTTTTCCTGACCGAGTCAGACTCGGATCGGTTACAGCCATCATGAGTTAGGATCGGATCGAGTCAATAACCCTGACTCGGTCCTAGATTGGACCGAGTTCGAGTCAGGCCATGCAAAACTCGGTCCGATTCGGGTTGGACCCAATCCGAGTTGACTTGGTACGATGCCCAGCTCTAATATCCAGTGTGGATCACCAATATCAAACGTGGATTGCCGATATTTGCATGGATCGTCATTACAACACGGTGAATATTGGAAATCCACACTGTGTATCGGCGATCCTCGGTATATTTTGGCAATCTAAAGTTTCTGGATCGCCAATGTCCGCTTGTATTAAATGCGTTGTTATTTACTTGTATTATATGTTTTTTAATCATCAACCATCTTGAATCTAGACCTTTTAGCTTTAATGTCTTTCAAAAAGTAGTCTCTTTCACTATGGCTTCCGTTGTTACTCACCATGCCGTTACTTTCGTGGTTTCTATTTTTTGGTTAGATTTGTTGGATTTGAGTGGTGCAAATTGATGCACATATTCAAATACCCCATCACTTATAAACCGTAGACATTTGTGCACGAAAAAATAGCCTCTGTTTTATAGCTAGTTTGAGCCATTCTTCAGGAATTTCAGGAGGCTCGATAATTTTACATTTTGATGTCACAACGACTTTGTTCTCTTCAAACTCTCTAAGAACATTTTAGAGAATTACGAGAAGACATTAGTCATTCCCAAGCCACGGTAGACGTCCTCCGCATGGATCACCATAATAGTCGTATGATGTCCATTCGCTCTCTATGGTCATTCACAAATTGAGGCGTCAAATCAGAAGAGAAGGTCGTCATACGGAACTGCAAGGTCATTTTCATGAAGTCATTATTTTGCTCCAAGAAACCAAACACAGCACTAATAACATTCAAATTAATGGAAAGAGGTCGAATCTCTTACACTTCAAAGAAGAGCTATGCACAAGTTTACTCGACCGATATAAATAGGAAGAGGTCGAAACAATTTCATTGTGAGAGCAATTATCATGGATTGATGTGGTCTTGGCCGAGTACACCTCTCAACTCATCCTCTTGTATGAGTATTCGCCACAGTTTTGTCTTTCGAGCCTAAGATCGAATGAGGTTAAAAGAAATGATTGCAAATCCATAGTTGTTTATTAAGTACCGATACACGTTGAGGATCATTAATACATGTTGATGTAAAAATCTGGTTAGCCTTCCCTAAACCTTTGAGTACCTACACAAAGAGACCCTGGTTGGTGCATGGGACCCTCCGATGTCTAAGTCAGGTAGCAAATATGGGTTTGGTTTTGAATAGGGTTTTAGGCTTAAGTTTGTGTGTACCTTTCACCATTAAAGACTTCTCCTATTTACAGTGGAGGAGGGGCGACGACATAAGGGGGACTTCTTCACTTGGTAGGTGCATATTATAGGGCAATTCAGATCCCATACGTGTTGGGAGGATCTTTCGAAATCTTCAACTAAGATCTCAGGCAGATCCATGTTACGATCACCTTCATAGATTCTAGGCTGAGATTTCGAGTAGACACTGTCAGGATCAAGTCATGACTAGTAGAAGAGAGGTCATGCCAATTTGGGGTTATGCTGACCTAGGGTTATACCGACTTAACTCCTTTGGCGGGTAGTAGTCGAATTCCTTTTGGCATTAGGCGAATCAATGGGTTTCCCGACTTGCTCTTGAGGAATGACGAGAGGCCAAGTTCAACCTCATTTCTTACTCGGTCTGGGCCAGAGGTTGAGTCTTTAGTCGTATCTATCGTCAACCAATCTAAAGAAACATACGATGTTCCAACCTGACCTTATCTTATTGGTTAATCAATTTTTCCCATAATAATACATATTGTGGATTGCCGATACTACTTGCAGGTCGCAATTATTCTCTTGCATTTAAATGTGTCATGCGGCCACCCAAACCCTTCGTAAAAAGAAAAAATTAACTTGAGAACCAAAACCCCTAAATGCGCCATGCAGTCGCCCAAATTCTCTGTGAAAGAAAAATCAACCTGGAGAACCAACCCCTCCTATATGCAACCCTTGGTAATCACATCCTTCCAATTGATGTCTTATGATTTTCAGTGTCCATCCTCCTTATACATGCTTTATAACCACCGACCCTCCGTAATCCTATCATTATAGCATTATAATCTTCTTGCAAGAATCAATCTTGTAACCATCAACCCTCCTTATGGTTTCCGAAGCTACTTGTCGTGTTATTGCCTTATGGCGATCCACGTTGACTATCGACAATCGATTGAGACAATCGACGATCCACATTGATGATCAACGACCCACACTTAATATTGCTCCATTATAACACTACTCCATTGCAATATTTATCTATTAAAACGTTGCTCAATTACAACATTCCTCCCTTGCAACATGCCTCCACTATAATATTTATCTATTACACACAATTATCCATTTCAACAATTATTGATTACAACATTCATCCATTTTAAACTTTATTTAAATCAATTATCATTTTCAACATTTATTCATCGAAAAAAAGAATAACTACATTAATGAACTAATATTTACAAAACCCAATGCATACATTCTTGGAGCAAATAGAAAAAGAATGATAAAGAAAGTGAATGCACCACACATCGTTAATTATTTGCTTCATCTTTCAGAATGAGTATTTGTCCGTGTTTAGCATCCCATGAGGATGTTGAATTTATAAATTATTGATCGTTTTCTTCCTCTTCAACCTTAATCAATTCAGTTCGGTGTATTGCGGCCTTTATAAACTGTCGAAGATGGCCGAAAGACGGTGTCTTTTTAAAATAGCGACCTCATTGCGCAGGTTAATAAAGGATTGGATTTCTTGCATACATCAATGTAGGCTCCACACACATGGCGTTCTAAGTTAAGCCTAACCTCTGTCCATTGAAAAGAGGCGTTCGCCATCCTGGAATTCTGATTTTGCGGATGTGTCCGTCTAACGGGCCACATAATCCAAAAGCACACCAACAGTAAATCCTACTCATCGCTTTTAACCACTGAATACTGGCAATAGAGGGTCTGTTTGGAGAGAGAGAATGGGTGGGCTGAACAGGCCGATGCACTCTCAGGCCCGGCCCACTTAAAGTGGGGCTTGGCTCATGTCTGGTCGACATCAAGCACCCTTTGGGATGGTTTTGCAGACTTTAAAGAACCGTGGACTGGGCTTGGAAGGCCCAATAAGTAATTGGGCTGGGCCAATGGTCGGCTACACACAAAAGCTCGAACCTAAATTATGGGCTGTTTCGATACATACAAAGCTCCATCCAAGACATCGATGTCCTTGCCGAAAGGAGTTTCCACGGTTTGGATTCAGCTATCACTTGAGATGCACAGCTACAGGTGCCACTCGGGCAGGTTGGGTTGGTTCGAGGGTCAACCCAAGCATAACCCAACCTTAACTGGGCCCAACCCACAACTCGACCCAACCTTAATTCCAACCCCGGATGCTCAGCCCCAATCCAACCCGAAGTTCTCTACACTCCATCCAACCCGACTCAAAGTCGGGTCGGGTCTGTTGTGTCCGGGTTGACCAGCGGCACAGGTCACAGGTGTCCATTTGATATATATATATATATATATATATATATATATATATATATATATATATATATATTCTCGGTGAGGATGGACCTTATTTTGTGCAATGATCTAGCCATGTTGAGGCCCACAACTCGGACGGTCTGGATTGACATACATATACCCGGGGGCGTAATGTGGATGAGTAAGCACAACACACTGTGGCAATTGCAACAGGAAATTCCAACTCTGTGAGTGGACCACATAGTGAAAATCCTCCAAATGCTTAGCTGCCACACGTTAGATCGATGTTGGACTTGGCCCACCTTCTCATTTGAGCCCATCGGATAGGGTGCCTAACTAAAAATTGAGTTTTAATAGAATGTGGGGTCTGCATCACAGTGACCACGTGGGCCTGGATCCCACGGTTGGATGGCACATCTGTGATCAATTTGGGTCGTTTATTAGGTAGAATATATCCGGTGTAAAAAGTAAGGATGCGGATTGGCTAATGCAGGGATTGGTGCTATGTGGGCCCCACAATGATGTATGTGTTTTATCCACCCGGTCCATTCATTTTGAATTATTATTTTAGTATATAATCCCAGAAATGAAGCTGATCCAATTATCAGGTGGGCCACACCATAGGGAAAAATGGTGTTTATTTGCCATCCAACCTGTTGATTAAGTAACAAAAACCTTGATGAAGTGAAAAAACAAATATCAACTTAAGGAAGGGAATTCAATCCTTATTGTTTTCTGTGTTATGGTTCACTTGAGATTTTGATTTCCCTCCTTTTTTAGCTCATTCCCAAAAATGAACTGACAAAATGGATGGATGGTGTGGATAAAACACATAAATCATGGTGGTCCAACGAAGCACCGTCCGAGAAACTGATAGTAGGCAATCCGCATCCTTAACCTCTATGGCCTTAAATATTTCATCTGTGGACGTTCATTCCTCATGTTTTCAGCCCACTTGATCATTGGATCCGACCCATTTTTCGCTTCGTGTATTAAAATGATTTCACAAAATTGAAGGACGGTGCGAATTTCTCACAAACATAACGGTGGCCCACATAGGTTTCCGGCACACTACTTCCTGCGAAAGGTTATACGGCCACGGCTAAAATCATCATTTAATGGTACGCGGGGCATCCTGCCAAAGGGACGAGGATTTCCTGTGAAAGCCCTTTGCAGGAAGTTCCTGCGCTGGATAGAGCCCACCGTGATGTTTGTAAGGAATTCGTTCTGTCCATCCGTTTTCTGAGCTCATTTTGGATATCAAACCAAAATTGATCGGGATTCAAGACTCACTCAAGTGAGCTGCATTAAAAGAGAAGGTGGTTAAGAAAATTACTACCATTGAAACCTTCTTGGGGTCGACAATAACGTTTACATACTATTTATACCGTCCATAACCTCATTCCTACTGGGATTAACCCAAAACACAAATATTAAAATGATTCAAAACTTCTGTGGCCTCACGAATATTTCAACTGTGGATGTTCGTCGGCCCACTTAAGCTATAGATCTGATTCATTTTTTACTTAATATTCTAAAATTAACACAAAAAATGAATAAACGGGTGAATTTCTCTTAAACATTGCAGTGGGCCCCACCTGAGTTCCTGTGCATGAACTTCATGCGAAAGGGTTTAGCAGGAAATCCGTGCCCCTACCAAAGCCTTTAGAGATGTTTGTGAAAAATTCACCTTCTCCGTCCGTCTTTAGAGCTCATTTTAGGATGTTCGGCCAAACATTAGTTATATTTAACACTCAAGTGGGACGTACGAGGGCATTCATTGGGCACCATTGAAGCATTCTTATAGTCATAAAAGTTGTGTTAGGCTATATTTTTATGGTTTTTCCACTTTGTAACATTGTAATAACATTATAAACAGCTTAGATAGCATATAAACATTAGGGTAGAAGCTAAGAAGGTTTCAACAGGAAGTTCTTTCCCTAATTTTACCTATCGTATGACCCACTTAAGTTGGGTATCCACCTAAAGTTTTTGTTGCACTTCCTAAGCTCGCAGAATGTATTGATAGAATGAATTTATCACATACATTGCAGGAAGCTACACCCAACATCCTTGTGCAGTAACTTGGGCCACTAAAATGTATATGAGAAATCTATTCTGTCCATTCATTTTTTTGAACTGATTTTAAGACGCTCATCCCAAAATGAGATGGATACAAAACTCAAGTGGGTCATGCGAGAGGGGATTTTAGGAAAAGAAGTTCACACTGTTGAAACCTTTTTAAGCTACACCTTAATGTTTACATGCCATCCAAACTGTTTATAAGGTCATTCCTAATCAGATGAAGTGAAAAAACCTAAAATATAGACTGGTACAAAACTTTTGTGGCCATAAAAATGCATCAACAGTGCTCACTGAATGCCCACTGTTTCCTCTTGTATGGCACACTTACGTGTTTGATAAATTTCATTTTTAGTCACATAGTTCTTAAAACCTATCACGGTGGCCACTCAGAGCACCTGCCCGTCACTAGCTCCCCGTTAGGAAAGCATGTGATTCATTGAAGCTCACATTCATTTTTTACCACGACACATCATGTATAAGAGGAATCCCCTACAATCCCAGTCGGTGGCAATCCAGATCCAAACATCGAGCTAGTATACTCATCACATGGTTGGGCCATTGGATTTATTTACCAACCATGCACTTAGCTAACTCAAGTGTATTATCAACGGTCACGATGGCTGAATCATAGCACACGTGAATGGAATATAGTGTCCCATCAAAACCATAGTTGCTAAATCCTACTTCAATCATGTCCCCGAATGTTGGGCACCGACCTATAAACTATCATCATTATAACTTTGTTGGAATTGTCTTGGGTAGGTGGTGGACCGACTAATTTATGTCAAAACTGGCAGCTATTGGATTCTTTAACATGGACTTCAATTGCAAGTTGTAACATACAACACCGACACGGTGATACGTGGTGTTGAAAAAGTTATGTGGGCCTCACACTGATTATATGTTTTTTTCATGCCGTTTATTAAGATAATTACTGGTAGGGAAGTTATGCCGAGTAAGGAAATTGTTAGGGAAGTTAAGCTGAGTAAAGAAATTCAATAATCAAGTTGAATTAATCAACTCTAGATAAGGTTCATCAACCGACCTCAACTTTGAATGCCAACCTCGACTATGGACACCAACTTCAACTTCAAATACTGACATTGAGCTTAAAATAAAAATATTTAGAAAGAATCTCGTACCATATATATATGAGCATGATTACCTAACAAGATTCTATCCGAATATCACACTAATAAAAGTATAGTCAAAGGTATATTAAAAAATAAATTCTAACTTTAATATGAGCCCCTTCAGTATAACATACAGATTTACTCAAATATGCAAACTGCTTAACAAACTTATAAATATATCACCCCTCTTAAGAAGAAAGGTACACATAAGGCTCCTGGCCTTAGCAAGCTAAGCGAGTATTCGGCTTGAAATTTTTTCGAGCTCCAAAAAGCACCTCCACTTGGCTCAAATCTATTTTCGAGTCCAGCATTTCAAAGTCAAGCTGAGCGAGCTGGCTGAGCCAACTCTTTTCGTGTACTGCTCTGACAGGATTCCCTTGCAATCCCAGTCCGTGGCAATTCATATCTAAATATTGAGCTAGTGCACTCATCACATGGTTAGACTATGGGATTTATTTCCCAACCATGCACTTTGCTAACTCAAGTGTGTGATCAGCGATCAGGCTGGTTGAATGATGGCACACGTGAATGGAATGTAGTGTCCCATCAAAATAAATCCTACTTCAATCATGTCCCACCAACCTATAAACCATCCTCATCGTAGTTTTGCTGGAATTGTCTCGGTAGGTGGCGGACCGTTGAATCTGTGTCAAAACAGACAGTTATTTGATACTTGAACAGGACTCGGATTGCATGCTGAAACAGACAGAATCGATGTGGGTGCGATGTGGTGCTGGAAAAGCTACGTGGGCATCACCATAATCATGTATTTTATCTATGCTGTGCATCTTTAAATGAATCAGATCTAAATCTCAAGTGGGCTGTACTATAGGAGAAAGTGGTTATTGGACGCCCACCATTAAAATCTTCTTAGGGCCTACAAAAGTTTGTAAAGGTTGCCAATCATTTCACTCTGTTTTGACTTGATTAACAAGTTGGATGGCAAATAAACATTATAGTACGCTCAGAAAGTCTTAAGGCCTGTTTAGCCGGGTAGATTGGATGGTATTAGGGTGGATTGCATGAATTTCAAGGTAATGATGGCTGCGACAGTGGATTGGTGCAAGATCTATGGGATTGCTGTATCCCAGGATTGGTATATCGGGTCTGTTTGGCATGCCTGGCCAATCTTGGGATTAAACCTTTCAATCCATTCCAATCCATCGAACCAAACATGTCCCAGGCAAATTTAAACCGATTAGGATGGATTGGATGGGATTTAAAGGTAATGATGGTGATGTCAGTGGATTATCTTAAGATCCATGGGATTGCTATATCATCACAATCCGGGTGTCCGTTTGGCATGCCTAGCCAATCCCGGGATCTATCTTCCAATCCCATCCAATCTGCCCGGCCAAACAGGCCCTTAACAGTGGGTGTTCAATCACCACTATTTTATACTGTGGGGTCTATTTGAAATTTAAGTTTGCTTCATTTTTCTTTTTTCTTATGCCTTAAAATGAGCTAGCAAAATAAATGGTTGGCATGGATATAATGCAACAATCATGGTGGGCCCACAAAGCTTTTCCCTAGCACATAGTATGGAGGGGGGTCCTATGTGCTACCCTACACAATCGTAGTCCATATGACACTTGATGCCTGGGCTTTTAAAAATGATAAACAAGGCAGGGCCTACCTTGGTGCATGTATTTTATATTCACCTTGTTCGTCTATTTTGTTAAATCATTTTTAGACATGAACCTAAAAATAAAGCAGATTCAAATCTTAAGTGGACCATATTATTGGAGACGGTGTTGATTGATCAATAAAACCTTATCGTGAGCTATGAAAGTTTTGGATCAAGCTAATATTTATCTCTTCCCTTTATCTAGGTTTGTGTGACTTATCAATAGTTAGATGACAAATAAACATAATGGTGGGCCGGCCCATGAAGTTTTTAATTGGGGAGCATTCAATCATCACTTATTTCTCATAGTATAGTCCACTTGAAATCTTGATCTGCTTCATTTTTGGGCTCATCCCTTACAATGACATGGAAAAACAGATTTATGTCATGGATATAGAATACCTACATGAAGGTGGGCCCCGCGGCAAGGCCACAACTAATCTCCTCCCAAGGTGTATATTAAACTGATTAAATTGTGAAACGAATGTTCTTTTAAGTTACAGTACAAACATCAGATTAGTTGAAGGGTGGATGTGGAATGCATATGACATATGATAAATTGAAAGTTATATATTGGACGGTCAACAAATTCCGATCCAACCGCTTGGACTTGAGAGCTTCTCTAGAAAAATTGAATATTTAAAAGTTCATTTTAAAACGCATGACAGATTCCTACCCATGGTTGTTGAGATATATACAAACCCTCTGCCCATAGATGCATGAATCTTGTCCTAAAAAATAAATAAAGGAAAATCGAGGTTGAGAGAGGAGGGAAAAGGTGGGGTTCTGACTTTGGAAAAAAATATAAATTTTAATGCTCAGTGGAAAAGGAAAATATCATTTGACTTTTTGTATATCTCATATTAGATGCTCATGGAAAACACCTTGGACCACTAATTTATTATCCAACTATAGGATAATTTTCATTATATTATTTATTTTTGATATCCAATCTGTTCAAAAGGTCGGCCCACCTTCATCTTATATAAAAATCAGTATGATTCATATATCAAGAGATGCCAATTGCTTATAACCTGGTTAGAGTACTCCGTGGCTCTTGTCATTGCTTATGGAATGGAAAACTGCCGCTAACGCTTATTATATATGGATGTTTACAGTGAAAAATAGAAGTTTTTCAGTGATAATTTTATCTTTTTCATCGAGTATGTCGTATGTCACATTTTAATGCATGCATGAATCGCTTTTTCACAAGCCACGCTAAATATTACAAGGGATTCTATAACAAGTATTTTTTTAATTATATAATTAGTATCCATTGTTTTGTATGGTGTGGCTTACTTATTCAAAGTAATGTCTGCACTAGGTGATTCATATGGTAGGGTCAATTTATTGGATGGGTCCCATCTCCCGTGTATATGGTAGGTTGGAATGGAATCACTTGATGGACATTTGAAAAAAATCCTTACAAAGAGTTTGAAATGCTGGTAGGATTTGAGGCTGATTCCCTGGTAATCCTGTTATTGGGGATATCCTTGGTGACCCAAGGTGGCGGGTTTGATGGACACGATTTGGTTAGTGACCCAAGTGTCAAAGCTCTATGAACCCCACCATAATGTATGTATTTTATGCATGGCCATTTATTTTGCCATATCATTTTAGAGCATGAGTTCAAAATCACATACATCCAAATCGTAAGTAACCACAGTACAAGGAAAAAATATTGATCTAAGGTCTTGCATTAAACACTTCATAAAACCGTGCTTATTAGCCATTCAACTTGTTGATAAGGCCGTAGACCTAGATGAAAGAAAAACAAAAATATAAGCTTAATTCAAAACTTTTATAGCTCCCAAGATGATTTCAATTTAATCCTCATTGTTTTCTATGATGTGTTTCACTTGAGATTTGAATTTATCTCAATTTTGAGCTCATGCTTGAAAAGAAGCTGGCAAAATAGATGAATGTCATAGATAAAACACATACATCATACTGATGCAAATAAAGCCTTACACCTCTTATTAAGTAAGCATTGGGGCCACCAGCCAAACTCTATCAGGATCTGATTGGGCCACAAACCATGGGTAGCAACCGTAGGTAGTAAGGTTGCTGAATACTCTGCCATTTGCATGACCTCTTCTCTCACTACACCAGTCAAATCCTACCATATCTAGGGCTGTACATGAACCGAGTTAGCTTGGTTAGCTCACTTGACTCGGCTTGAAAAAGGTTAGTACGAAATTGAATTTCAGCTAATTTTTTAAGCTCAAAAAAGTTTTGAACCAAATTCAAGCTTGCTCGAGTTTGACTTAATCCAGATCGAACCCAATTGGAATTGAAATTGGTTTGAACTAATTTGGTGACTCGATTACTTTGATATTGATATTGTTTATTAAATATTTGATGAAATGATTTAACGAAGCGTGGCTGATGGCAAGGAAAAAAAGGTATGTATGTGAAACAAATATCATTTTCTTTTCTTGACTTTTATGTTACATAGAAGGTGTTTGATGAAATATTTGTTAAGCTATTGTTACTGTTTTATATACAGTAAGAAATTGAAAGTGTAATCTTATATGTTAATGAAAATGTTACACAAATGAACTTGGCTTGATCAACTCGAATTGTTGTCCCAATTAAGCTGGGTTAACCAGACAAGCCCGAGGATCAATCCAAACCATTAATCGAGCTGAGGAAGCAAGTGGCGAGTCGAGCTGTGCCCGACTCATTTCGTCTCGTGTCCACGTCAAGTCCTAACAGTAGGTACAAAAAGATTCTCTTGACAATAATGGAAGATGTGACAGCACGACTTTAACATCCTAATGTGTTAAAAAATGGCTGAAGATTTTAAAATGTTCACATCCAGCCAGCGGATAATAAAATGCTGTCCATCACATGCATAAGTCATCTGCCACTTCTGATATGCTAACCCCACTGTGAGGTGACCGTGTGCAAACCTAATGCATAGCCACTGATAAATAACAAAACACAGGTGTGGTCCACCTGACCAATGTAATGAATGGATGACGCTGGTATTGTACAAAATACAGGATGAAGACCAGCTGGACGGGTTGGATGTTGCAAGCACATGCCATCTTGTAAGTTACCCACTCGGTGTACAGTAACTTATATACAACCAGTTGGATGTGACATCTCTTTCAGGAATATTGCATAAATCTGTGGCTGGCAATGCATATAGTAATAAGAGTTTTGTTACAACCAAACTCTATGGCCCACCATGATGTGTGTGCTCGAAGCGGGCCTCACCTCATAACGAAGAGGATGTGGATTGCAGCCATAGGAACCTTCATGGGCCACTGGGGTTATTTACATGCCATCCAACCCTTCATCAGGTGAGCCCCACCAGTACGAATAGACATCTCAAAAATTTCGTGAGTTATTTTTTACATGGTTTCTCAATACAACTCATCTATGTTTTGAATTGGGCTGATTTTTGTTATTTGTAGTGAATATATGACCATTCAACTGATGGAGGGAGCGGATTTCACGCACTAGCTATCACTTGGAATCTTTTACAACATGCATTTTAGGTAGCAAGGACAAAGCTCTGTGGGCCAATATGGGCAGTTCATGAGTCAGGTGGGCCGCACCATATGGAGTGGTAACATAGATGCCAATCTTGATTTGTGGGAGGCCACCATGGTGTGTATCTTTCACCAAACCTGTTGATCAGGTGTGAATCACAGGGATAAAGGGAAAATAAAATCAGCTTGATCTAAAATTTGGTGGACCATCCTGGTGAGCTTAGAGGTTTTAGTCATAATTTTATAATGTTCCCATTGGTTTGGCCCATTTAAGCTTTTCATGCTGCATGTGTGTGTATGTGTGTGTGTGTGTGTGTATATATATATATATATATATATATATATATATATATATATATATATATATATATGAGGTCGAACAACAACCCCATCAGTCAAATGCACCATTTCATGGTGGGCCACAAGCTTACAAATCAAGTCAATCTATGGATTGGGTGGGCCACACCACATGCAACAGTTGAGATGGGTTAGCCTTCCATTAAAACATTCATAATTGTTTATTGGGCTCACCAAGATATGCTTTAGAAATCCAGTCCATCCATTGTGTGTGTCCCACTTGGATGAGGGGTTCGACCAAGTTTCAGCTGCAACCAAGACTCAGGTAGGCCCCACCAAGTGCTTCTATATGTTTTAGGCATGTCTTTATGTGGTTTTAGATGGTATGGTCTACCTAAGTTCCGTATATGGCTGATCTTTGAGATATACCATAAACTAAAGGCAACTCATCAAATGCATAGTGTCGATGTTCGAAAAAGATCATAGTTGGCCCACACAGCTTGACCTCATGGAAAGTTCAAGTTCCCATTAGGTAGACCTTATAGTACCATTTCCCTCTCTCTTTCTTTATATATACGAGTGACGTGGCCCAAAATCTGAACTGTCCATGTGATGCAGCACCCCATGAAAAGCTCGGGACCTGACTTTTGTCCTTACCTAAAACTTTAGTGGGCCATGGAAAAAGACAGACAAATCAAGGGAGAAAACTGTTTCCATTTTTCATGGCCCACCAAGATTTTGGATCAGAGTGAAAGTCGGTACCCAAAGGTTCCATGGGGTGATGCATCACTTGGACGGTTCTGATTTTGGGCCCACATATAATGTGCGATGAGTTCTGAAAAAGTTCTTGCCAGTTCCCGTGAGAATATACATAGAGAAAATCACGGTAGCTTCAACCGACACACAATTACCCACTGACCTACAACTACCGACCTCAGCTCTGTTATGTGGCCCATCATGATATATATACCTACTGACCTGCTAGAACCACATAAACAACGGTTATTGAAGGCCCACAATTAAAAAGGTTTTTTGGTTTTTTGGGCCACGAGTTTGGATCAAGCTAATCAATAAGCTGGATGGTAAATAAACATTATAATAAACCTTTGAATGTTTTTAATGGTGAGCATTCAATCACAACCATTTCATGTGGTGTGGTCCACCTGAGATATGAATCTGCCTCATTTTTAGGTTCATGACCTAAGATAAGATGGAAAAATGGATGGACGGCATGGATAAAACAAATTCATCATGGTGGAGCCTAAATAACTTTTACAGAACCAACCAGGTAAAGGAGGGGTCACTACCGAATCCGACTCCGGCCTCCACACAACCAACTACTTCAATTAATTTATGAATTTCATTTTGATAATAATTCCACGAGAATAGAGATGTCGTTTTAACTGAGTAACTGCCATTACTCACCTCCTATTCCAACAAGTAAAAATCTCAAGCTTTAACTTTTAGCACGTGTAGGGAACTGACCATGCGCAAGTACACATGCGAAGAGAGATTTAACGCGTTCTAAGGCATTACGTTTTTACGTTGGGTGGGCCCTACTACAGATGGTCATGGATGATATAGAGCTTTTCCTAGTTCAAATGTGGATCGTTGATAATATATGTTCAAGCAGACATCTTGGTGGGCCCACAGAGGTTTTGGTTAGTGGTAAATTCACATCTTACGTTGCTTGCGTAAGGACATCTGAACCATGCATAAGGTTGGTCCAAACATAGAGATTGGTCCGTGCAAAGATCTGGGCGGTCCATTCGCCAAGCAGGCCATACGTGCACATTAGTCATACACCGGCCAATCTGATGTAATCCGTTCATTGTTTTCCACGCAATGGCCTGCCTAATGAATGGACATGCGTGACTTTTGTGCAAAAGGGTCTTCAGGGCGGTACCCACCACATGCACAGATACGGTGTTATACACGTTATGTGTTGGCACATGCAACGCGCTGTAGGTGATCATTTCTCTTTCCTTTAAGAGCAACTGACAATCAGACCCCGATTTATAGGCCATGTGTCAATTCGCCTCCGAGAACTTTCAATTTGTTGATGCTTTTAGTTCCACATGTGGGCCCCATGATGTGGGTCCCATGAGGCGGTGATCAGATAATTGATTGACAGACGCGGATTGCATCTTACCCAACCGTCTCTAGCCACGAACGGGCAGTGCTACGGGCGAGCCCACCGTGATGTATCTATTTATCCATCCCTTCTCTCACTTCATTTTAAGGTACTAGCACAAAAATGAATCAATATACACTTGACCATCCCTTCTCTCACATCATTTTAAGGGACGTCCACAAAAATATTCACGTACACTCAAGTGGACTGCACCAAGTAATAAACTTGTATTACATTAAATGCAAGTTGCATTAAATGCAAGAGCCATCTTTAGGGAAACGGATCCGTAACACCAGCCAATGGCTGGTTGTCGGTGTTTTGTGGGACCCACCATGATGTATGTGTTTCATCCATGCCATCCATCTGTTTTTACAGATCATTTTACATTATGAGTCTAAAAATAAATTATATCCAAATCTCAAGTGGACCACATTACAGGAAACAGTGTTGAATTAGGGTGATCGTTAAAAACATTTTGACGGCCATACAAGTTTTGGATCAAGCTGATATTTGTTTTTTCTCTTCATCTGGGTATGTATGACCTAATTAACGGATTGGATGTCAAATAAACAATATATTGGGCCTTACGAGGATTTTAATGGTTGATATCCAATCACTATTGTTTTCATGTGGTGTGGTCCACCTGAGATTTATATCCCTATTATTTTTGGGATCAAGAAATCAAATGATTTGTAAAAATGGATGAACGAAATAAATGAAACATATATGTTGGGAAAAAATGTGTTAAGCTCGGAGACTCGGATAAGAGTAGGTCGGCTTTGCTGACATTGCCTGAAGAATTTGAGACAACACCGACGGAACAGAGGATAGGCTAGGAGGCGTAAACAAGGACGATTAAAGTCGCTCTGTCAGAGTGATGACCTCGCCTGCATGAGCTCACTAAAGGCTGAGCGTGTTAAAGCCACTCAGCCGATAGAACAAGACCGACTCAAGGAGTTGGTTCTGTCGGTCACGGAGCAAGGAATGACCCATAGAAACCGAGATTATTCCGTCCGTGGAAAGGCCGGGAACCCGTCCTCCTGCGTCGGCCGAGACTCCCCCAGAGTCGGTCACGACCTGGTCGAGACAACGAGTAGCGGAACGAGAACAGATACTGCTCTACGGAAATCCAAGGATACGGGTAGCGAATCCCGAGATTCTCGGAATTTAGAGCAATCCGTGGAACCGGGTAAGTTTCCGAACAATCAGGAGAAGAATCCTCTGAGGATAAGGGTTGGAAAACTGTATAAATCTCTAAGCTTGGGACAGAAGAAGGTACGCAATACTAACTAAGACAAGCTCTTGGTTATTGATCAGAGAACTGACTTAAGCATCAGAGGTTCCCCGGCTCTAGCTAGGGTTCCCTTGACATCGTTGTCCGTGCAGGTGAAGGAGGGTCCACTTGAAGGAAGCCATTCCATAAGAACACAACAACAATATACATCATGGTGGGGCCCACAGAACACTAACCACCAACCACGGGGCTGGTATCATGGGCAGTAGCGAATCCGTTTCCCATCTTTAGCATGGTCTAATTGGGCGCTGATTGGATACGGACAAGGTCAGTAACCAAACTGCTACTGAAGTAACGTCACCAAGTTCTGTGGACCCCACCATGATGCATGTGTCACATGTATCTCACCTTTAAACCATTTGCAGAGATCATTTTATGGCATTACAAAGAAAATGCGATAGATCTAAATTTCAAGTGGATCCATGACAAAAATCCGTGGGAGCCATCACACCCACCTTTGAAACATTTATAGGGCCCACAGTGATGTATCATAAGTTAACATAGAGATAGATGAAGTGAAAACTAAAATATCAGCTTCATCAAAAATTACTGTGGCCCCTAAGAAGTTTTGAATGGTAGATGTCACTATCCCCACTATTTTCTATAAAGAAGTCCATTTGAACTTTAAACTTATCTCGTGCTCTTTGTAATGTTATAAAATAATCTCTAAAAATGGTTGGATGGTATAAATACAACACATGCATCATGGTGGGGTCCACAGAGCTTAGTGACATCACTTTAATAATGATTTCACTACTGACATTGTCAGTATCCAATCCGCCGGGTCTAATTGAGCACGTTAGATATGCTTATCTAGGTGTACATACCTTAAAATTAGAGCCATACACTAGCTCAGTTACTTTAGTTAGCTTGTTTGACCCAAATCATAAAAGCTCAAACTGTGTCAGTTGAAATTGGACTTAGACCGAGTTGAACTGGTTTTTGGAGCTCAAAATATTTTTTTTGTCGAGTCAAGCTTTGACATCAAACCTCAACTCAGCTTGGATCAAATTAGCTTAGTGACTTGATTATTTTGATATTGATGTTGCTCACTAAGTGTCTGATGAATTGATTTAACAAAGTTTTGTTTCAAGTGCATGTATTCTTTGTGGGATTGATTGGTAGTAAGGAAGGAATAGATATAGGACAAATCACTTTAAAAAATAAAAATTAACATTGTAGAACTACATTCATATATTGATTTTGATACTTCTATTAAGTGTTTGATGAAATATCTACAGACCATTATACTGTTTTGTATTATGTGAAAGATTGAAGATGCACAATGTGCTTGAGATACTGTGGCACTGGCTTAATTTCAACTTTTGTTGGCCTTAGTTGTTGGCCAAATCAGACTAAGTTGGTCAATCAAGCTCAAGGATCAAACCGAGCCGAATTTGAACTAGGGTTAGTTATTGGTTGAGCTGAACGGAGTTGAGCTACTCTACTTAAAAAGAACATGAGAGAAGGGATGAATGGCATGCATAAACAGACACGTCACGGTGGGCTTGCCTACCAAACTGCCCGTTTGGGGCTAGAGATGGGCGGGTGTAGTACACAATCCGCGTCCTTGATTGACTGGCCCACGTGGGAGGATGACCAACAGTAGCTCGAATTGATTTCCGACTAATAGGCTGTTAAAATTATTATTGTTGAGGCATTGCACTGTCATGGTTGGGCTGACTTAATGTACGGGTTAGATTCCATACACACGCCCCTGTGGGCCCCACTAATGGCACGCAGAGGAACCGGCCTTTAAAGCAGAATACAACAACGGTCACAGTTAAATGGGAAAAGAAGAAAAACAGAAATGGATCTTCCAGCTAAGGGATTTTTTGGCAATCTCGCATCAAGACTGGGGCCCACTATATCAACGATCTGGAACAGGGAACCGTCCGTCCACGTGTTCTGACATTTCTTGTTTCTAGGGAACTTTAAGAGCTATGATTGTTCCATTCATGGTGAGGCCCAACCTTCCAACGATCTCAATCACTAAACAATAGGTCCCCACTCCGGTATCCTCATCAAGGCTCACACGTAATGTATGTGCATGACATCGTAGCCGTCCAGCAGGTAATCCCAACCATGATGATCATGAAAAAGAAAAAAAAAGAGTCAGGCTGATCAAATTGCCAGGTGGGCACACCATAGAAAACAATATAGACCACCCAAAACTCTAAATTTAAGTGTGGCCCACATGATGACCGGACTAGCTTGATTTTTGTTTCATATATTTTATTGGGACAATTAGACAATCCAATTGATTGATCCAGACCATCCATTGGCTCTAAAATAGATTACATGTGCTACCCTGTAAATATTACATCATACGACAATTGTAACCCCATGATCATTGGCCTTTAATGTGGACGGCCAACATCATTCATACGAAAATGGTCCTACCTACAGTTTGATCAATCAATTTTTTGGGACCCACCATCAATTGATCAACATTCTCAATTGTAACCCCATGATCATTGGCCTTTAATATGGACAGTAGATGATGATGATGGTAGTGGCGGTGATGATCTAACTAATCCATACACGGCTGGGATAATCGACGGTTATAAAATAAGGGAATAAAAAATCAGGGATGGATTGGATCATCCAATCAGTGCTTTTGCATATTAGCCGTAGATCCGATTGTCCAAGTGAGCATTTTTTCTAAAATGCGACCCACAAAAAAACAAAGGCCGTGATACCATGAGCATTTCTCTCAAAATGCGATCCACAAAAAAACAAAGGCTGAGATAACAAGATCCACCGTCCGTTAAGCAAGCAGCATCTGATGTGGGGCCCACAGAATCCTGCACCTACCGTCCCGTGCATTCATGTTTCTGAGCGTCTCCCTATTTTTTTTTGTGGTGTAGCATCACATTCGTTGCTCTATTATATGTGGGGTTGGGGCCAGGGGCGGTTTCTGGTCTCTAGAATATTAGTTGCATCTAGAAGCTTCAAGAAGGTGAATGGATAAACGAGTGGCCCACCGTTTTAATATTTTACCGAAGGGGATTGAGTAACGAGTAACTCTGTGAAGTCCCCCATGATTTATGTATTTTATCCTCTCGGTCCATCCATTGTACCAGATACTTTTATAGCTTAAGCTCAAAATTGAAGCAGGTACAATGATCAAATGGACTACACCATATGAAACAGTTAAACTGAACGTCTACCATTGAAAATTTCTTTATATCTGTGTTTTCCTTTCATCCATGTCTGCATGATCTTAATAAACAGTTGGATCACAAATAAATATTATTGTGAGGGCCTAGCAAGGTTTCAATGGTGGAGATCATTATCCCCACAGTTTCCTGTAGCATGATTCACTTTATTTTTGAATATTCTTCAATTTTGGTCTCAAATGGAAAAACAGATAAAAGACGTCCAGAGACCACATATATTCAAAGTGGGCCCAACTAAGTTTACTCGGCACGATAAGAGCGTTGGCAATCCGATTTCATATTTTACGTGATTCAGACAGTTAATTTCTGGTCCTACCCACCATGGATGTTCCATGACCTCTAAGCCCCAGGAAGTGAATTATTGGGTGGTGGTCCCAACACCGACTCGGATTGCCTAGTGCTTGGGGCACCGACTTCGGTAGGGACGCGGATTAGCCACTGATGGGCTTAATATATATATATCGCTGCTCAAGTGACGTCACCCAGTTCTGTGGGCCTTGCCATGATGCATGCATTGTATCCGCACAGATCACTCCAAGGCATGAACCAAAGAATAGGCGGATACAAACACAGAAAACAATAAGAACTGGCCTACCATTAAAATCTTCCAGGGCCACATAAGTTTTAAGCTGATATTTGTTTCTTTCCCTTAGCCTATGTCTGTGTGAGCTTATGAAACAGGTTGGATCTTAAATAAATACCATGGTGGGCCATAGGAAGGTTTCAATGGTGGGTGTCATTGTCCCACTATATTCTGTTGTGGTTCTACTTGAGCTTTGGATCTACTTCATACTTTGGCGTATTTCCTAAAATGATCTCTCCAAATGGATGTATGGTGTCAATACGACACATATATCATGGTGCGGCCAATGAAACTTGGTAACAACACTTTAGCAGTGAGATGGCCACCTAAGGCAAAAAGCTTCGTGCAACTACCATGATGCAGATGCTTTATCCCCCATTCCATCCATTTTCTGACTAATTTTAAAACATGAGCTCAAAATTGAGGTAGACCTGGATCTTAAATGAACCAAATTATAGTGTTCATTGAATGCCATCGTTAAAAACTTCCTATGGCCTATTGTAATGTTTATTAGCCATAGCGGACCACTATGTTGCTTAGGTCAAACAGATATGTAGGGAAGAAAAACACAAATATTAGTGATAGAAAACTCTTATTATTCTAAGAAGTTTTTACTGGTTGGTATTCAATCAACATTATTTCCTAAGGTGTGGTTGTCACATTCTAAAATTCGATATTTGAGTACGAAGAATCTGGTCCTGAGTTTATGAGTATGAGCTTAAATTGCTTGTGTGTGTGTGTATAGGAAAAAGGTACTATGTGCTTGACTTCAAGATAAGCTCCCGTGAGGTCGAGCTATGTGAGCCCCACCATGAGGCGTGTTGACCATCAATACCGTGCATTTGATGGGTCCCCTTTAAATTATGGGATATCTCAAAAATCAGCCCTATACGGAACTCAGGGGGCCATACCATCTAAAATCATGTGAAGACACCGTTAAAACATATAAAAGCACTTGGTGGGGCCCACCTGAGTTTTGAATGTTGCTGAAACTTGTTATGACCCCTCATCCTAGTGGGACACACATAATGAATGAGCTGGATTTGCAAACCACATCTCGGTCGGCCATTAAAATGATTATGAATGTTTTAATGGTGCACGGCCCCTCTCCACTTCTGTATGTGGTGTGGCCCACACAAGTCACGGATTGACTTGATTTTTAAGACCTATGCCCACGATGGAATGGTGCATCTGACTGATGGGGTAGATGTTCGAAACGCATCATGGTGAGGCCCACACAGCTCGACCTCATGGGACGGACTCGTGAGGTCGCGCATAGTACATTTTTCCATATATATATATATATATATATATATATATATATATATATATATATATATATATATATATATATATATATATATTTTAGTTACTAGATTTTTTTTTTCTTGTAATTCATCGTCAAGTCTAATTTAACATCACCAAATTTCATTTCATTTTGAGTTTTAGAAAAATTCTGAAAATCTTAAAAGTATTAGCTACTTGAAATCAATGATTTTCTATACAGTTTTTAAAATATCTTAAAATTAATCTCATTTTAGTTTTAATATTATTATTTATTAATAAAAATAGATTAATTAAGCTTCATTTTGACTTTGTAATCATCCTAATCAAAGTTGTAATTAAAGAGATATGAATTTTTGAAGTTAGTGCACTAATTGCCAAACATTGATGCCTATTGTTGAACAAAGAGTGACGATAACACTGTCGACCGCTGTCCAAAAATACTCATTTTTCACTGTGGCATCATGGCTTGCTAGGTGGCACTATGTCCTACTTCCCCAAAAACCTTCATTTTCATGGTGACACTGGGAGTTTGTCCATATTCCATAAAACTCGCAACTTTCACTTTGTCGGATGATTTTGGTGGACCCAAAATCACACTTGATGGTCTTAAACACGTGCAATAAACACATGTACATGCACTCAATTTGAGAAATCAAAAGTAAAGCCCAAAGACGTCCTATTCCAAAATTAGTAAAAATATAGAGATTATAATGGTCCAAAATGAAGATGGGCAAATGGGGCTTTTTCATCAGCAACACACAATATCAAAGTGGGTGTTGTTTGCTACATTATGTAATTTGAGTCCCACCTAACAAGTATTGTGGGGCCCACCATGATGTATGTGTTTTGTATCTACATTGTTCATACATTTTGTCATCTCAATTCGAAGCATAATTAAAAGCTAAAGTGGATCGAACACAAAGGAAACAGTGGAAAATGGGCACGTGTTATGTCGATTCAATCAAACATGAGGCCACATGTGTGATCAAAATCTTATATTCGAATTTTATGTACATTATGTGCATTTGTACTAGAGTCTACTTGACTCAAAGTTTGATTGAACCACTTAAGTCCCCTATGTTGAGTCAAACTGATTAAAGACTAAATGTGATTATCTAACTATCCTCTCAACCACTAGCTGTTATCAATGATCAAGCGATTTGTCAAAGGGTATGGGTTAGCCCTTCCAAATGGATTCCTTTTATCCCGTGTCAATGGACTTATTCTTTCACCAATACTTTAGCTTGGTATTTCTTAAAAGAATAGAGATAAATAGATGTTAAAAAAGAAACCTGATTTGTCTATCATAATAAATAATTGAGGCAAATAGTCAACAGAATGTGGTCAAATTGGTATGATCACCTAAATTGAAACTTAGTTGATCATGATTCAACAATTTAGGGTTACGTATATTTAATATACTCATATGGTATGATAGTAGGAGCCGTAAAGCAGTAGTGATATAAGTTAGAACTAGTTTATTCTATACTATGAAAGATAAATTAAAAAGTGTATATATATATATATATATATATATATATATATAGGAGAAGCCTTTAATCTTTAAGTTTTCATGTTGCTCGATCGGTCGTGGGGGAGCCACGACAGGTCGTGGGAGGTGCTCGACCGGTCGTAGGTTCGAGCCCTGGCACGACTCGAAGTCCAGCGAGTTGTGATGTTTTTTTCCGGGGTCTAGGACTGGTCATAAGAAAGCTAGGACTGGTCGTAGGGGTCTACGACCAGTCGTAAGTTAGTTAGGACCGGTCGTAGGTTACGCAATTTGTTCCGCGATATTGCGTGAAACTGCGGATTTGAGTCCTTTCGCAACCGGGTTGCGAAAGGGAAGTTGCCTAAACTATAAATAGGTGTTCCTAGGGCTTTTTTAGGGTATGACAAAAGCTTTCTAAAAGGGTTCTAGGGTTTCTAAAGGGTGTAGCAAGGGTGAGATTCGAGGTTGTTCAAATCGGGTAAGTCCTTTCTCTTTGTAATTGATGCTTTCATAGTGGAGATCTGTCGCTTTGTGCCGTGGTTTTTTCCTGAAAGGGTTTTCCACGTTAAATCTGGGTGTTCTTTGTGTTCTCTTGTGTGCTTGGTGCCATTGAATTGCTATCCTAGATCTAGATCTGTGTGATTCCGCAGGTCAAAATCCCCAACAAGTGATATCAGAGATAAAGTTGGGGTACAAATTTGAATATGAGGGATTAGTAATAATGGCGAGTGCCAGGTATAAGTTTGAGAAGTATTCAGGAAAAAATAATTTTAAGTTATGGAAGGTTAAGATGATTAGCCTGTTAACCAAGCAAGGCGAAGATGGTGCTCTTGAGGAGCGGAAGTCTACTATAAATGATGCTGATTAGAATACTTTTGATAGAAAGCTTTTTCATCGATCCTTTTATGTCTCACAGATGAGAAGTATTTCCAAAGGTAGAGCTAGGTGGATGTAGCGGATTCCACCTCTGCACGTGTGTGGCATGTTGGGCATGGCAAAATGAGCGGGCAGGGTAGGAAGGCTGAACCGTGCGGACAGGGATACAGAGCAGGTGGAGTAACCACCCGTGTGAAGAATCACACGGTATGATCGCAGGATATCGGTGAGGTACATGGACGACTCCAATATTGCAGGATATTCATCTTCTATTCACATGACTCTAGGTGAGCCTGTTGCTAAAAAATGAAAGGTGACTGTGGGTGATGTGATGGATTCGTTGTACCAGACCGACATCTGGAAGCGGGTGGAGCTTCCAGTGGACCGGAGAGCGGTTGGATACAGGTAGATCTTCAGGAGGATACAACATAGATACAGGGCGAGGTTGGTACGACGGGTTATGCTCAGGGAGAAGAGATCGACTTCTCAGAGATATTCGCGCTGACGGTATAGCAGGTATCTATTAGATCAGTGATTGGAGTTAGTTGGCCAATGTGATCTTGAGCTGGAAGGAAGGATGTAGAGTCTGCACTTCTGCAAGGGGAAAGTGAAGAGCAGATCTACATGAAACAATCAGAGCGGTTCGAAGTGAAAGGGGTTGAGAAAAGACTTTGCAGGAGGTCGTTGTTTGGCCTATCGCCTAGGCAGTGGTTTGATTCTTTCATGGTGGGTCAGGTATTGTATGTTGATGACATGTGGATCGCTAATTGTGACATGTCTGAAATCAATGTACTGAAGACTCAGTGAAGGATCGGGGGGTCTGCAAAGATAGTTCTTGACGTTGAGACTGAAGAAGGAGTAGGTTTTGGTAATTACTGGAGGAATACCTTGTGTGTAGGTATTGATCCAGGATGTGATGGGCCATATAAAGCTGGAGAGTGTTCCTTACATTTCTCTCCTCAAGTTTTCCTCAGAATTTGTCCTAAAACAGATGAGGAAAAGCAGGATATTTCATGAACCTTATTCGAATGCGCTGAGCAGTGTATGCCATAGTCTGGATTAGACCGGTTATTTAACAGGCTATTAGTGTTGTGAGCAAGTACCCCGGTAAGCAATATTGGGTAGCAGTGAGATGGTAAGAAGACTACGTTTTTCTTTTTTGAGAAGACAGGAGCAAAGGTGGTTGAGCACGTGGATCTTTGTCTGTGAAACTTCTCTGGGCTTGGTGATGACAGAAAAGAAAGACGGAGTGTGCACAAGGAGCTATGATGAGATGCAGAAATAAGATAAGAGGTCACGTAGCTACACGGTTGAAGAATGAAGACTTGGTGGAGATTGTTGAGGAGAAGCCTTCAATCTTCAAGTTTTCATGTTGCTCGACCGGTCGTGGGGGAGCCACGACCGGTCGTGGGAGGTGCTCGACCGGTCGTAGGTTCGAGCCCTGGCACGACTCGAAGTCCAGCGAGTTGTGCTGTTTTTTTTCAGGGTCTAGGACTGGTCGTAGGAAAGCTAGGACTGGTCATAGGGGTCTACGACCAGTCGTAGGATATCTAGGACCGGTCGTAGGTTACGCAATTTGTTCCGCAATTTTACGCGAAACTGCGGATTTGAGTCATTTCGCAACCGGGATGCGAAAGGGAAGTTGCCTAAACTATAAATAGGTGTTCCTAGGACTTTTTTAGGGTATGACAAAAGCTTTCTAAATGGGTTATAGGGTTTCTAAAGTGTGTAGCAAGGGTGAGATTCGAGGTTGTTCGAATCGAGTAAGTCCTTTCTTTTTGTAATTGATGCTTACATAGTGGAGATCTGTCGCTTTGTGCCGTGATTTTTTCCCGAAAGGATTTTTCACGTTAAATCTGGGTGTTCTCTATGTTCTTTTGTGTGCTTGGTGCCATTGAATTGCTATCCTAGATCTAGATCTGTGTGATTTCACAGGTCAAAATCCTCAACAATATATATATATATATATATATATATATATATATATATATATATATATATATATATATATATATATATATATATATATAATATGGGGCCCCGAGCTCTTTATCGTGCTCTTTTTTTTTTTTTAAATAGCTTGTCGAGATAGTAAAACCTTCATCGTATTTCCTTACTAATCTTAAATCATTCGTGCTTACAACATACTTTTCGAATAAAAAAATCTCCCTATATAGACATGAAACTGATGGATTCTAGAATTCTCCTCTTGTAACTGATCCCTTTATGGAAATGTTCATAGCTCACGAATTAGATTCGAGATGATCAAGAAATTGTTGATCTAGATCATGGCCATTCACTTAGTGTCCACCTCTTGCATTTCCAATCAAGATGTTGGACAATTCAAATTAAACCACATTTTGTATTTAACCATTCACTTCATGATGGTTGGGAGTGTTTGAGAGTATAAAAGGACGGGATCCTCTTAATAATGATCTGTTATTGGAGATGGGTTAAACACGATCTTCTATCCAGTTCTCCCAATCTCTTGCCACAACTACAAGATTGGGTCCTCAAGCTCTCTCGTTCTTTTATCTAATCATTATACAGCTTGGGACCTCATGTAGCCGCTATCCATTTTCTTTTGATTTGGGCTTGAAGTATAATTGAATTTGCTTAGAAAGTAGTTAACTCTTTCGATATTCGGAATTTTCTTGAACGCTACAGACTTTCCAAACATCTCTAAAAGATCTCCCATTTTGGGAGAACCATGAGAGACGACATCGCAGCATATATTATAATCAAATATGTGATAAGATATGTTCTTTCAATGAATCTAAACATGTCGGATATGGTGCCTCATTCATTGATTTGCTTAATCGTGGTCACTTGACTCTAAAAGGATACATAATGGTACATGTCTACACATTAATAATGAACCCCATAACACTAAAGGAAGATCTAGTGAAAATACTATCGGCATGAGTAGAATTTTTGTCCTTGCTAATTTATTAATGTCAACATGTGGTAGCTCATATTTGATGGGGTTTTTATCCCGTGCTCGATCGGTCGTAAGCCCTGCTCGACTGGTCGTGGGCTGGTGTTCGACTATTCGTAGGTTTAAGTCGCGACACGACTCAAAGTCTAGCGAGTTTGGACTGATTTTCTCCGGAGTGTTCGACCGATCTTGGGAGGTGCACAATCGGTCGTAAGTGGCGCTCGACCGGTTGTGGGTGGTGCACGACCAGTCGTGGTTACGCAGATACGTTCCGCGATTTTACACAGATTTCGTGTCGTAAGTCCTTTCGCAACTAGGATGCAGAATGGAGTTTCTTAAAACTATAAAAAGAGATCCCTAGAATTTTTCTAGGGTATGATGGTAATAGAAAAATACAAGAGAGATATCAAAGATGTGAGAGAGAGAGAGAGAAAGAGAGAGATGAAGCTTGTAGAAGGGAGGTTATGCTTGTGGAGGTGATCTATAGTGCAATATATATCTCAGCGCTCCTACGTCCTCGTAATCAGTGAGATCTCTCTGTTTTCTTTGTTTCTCTTACTGTTTATCCACTCCTGCGTGAGTGATGAAAGGTTTGATTATAGTAAGGTGTGCTTAAGATCGGTTGTAACGTTCTGCTTCATAGTGGATTGTTGATCTGGACGAGGTCCCGTAATTTTTACCACTTTGAGAGTTTTCTACATAAAAATCTCTTATGTGGTGTGTGGTTGTGCTTTGACTTATTTTATTACTTTATTATCCATAATTCTAGTTTATCCTGAAAGACTACATCTTAAGCTTTTGTGCAAGCCCCCCACAATATTAATTTATGTGTGGCATTAAAAATGAGTGTAAACACACCTACCGTTGAAACTTTCATGGGTGTTGTAATGTTTATTTGCCACCGACTTGTTGATGAGGTTATATGGACTCGTGGCGTAGAATTTCATTATTTTTCATCGTGTGCACTCAATTATCACTTTGTCGTTTATGATACGGTCCACTTAGCTTTTGATCATTTCAATGGGCTTATGCCTTCAAATGAGAGCAGAACTATGAATGGCGTGGTGCCCACACACCCAATGCCACCTATTTGGGCGTAAATTAACTTTTTTTTAAGCCTTGTTTGAGCGGTGGGATTGGAAGGGATTGGGTGGGATGAGATTCAAAAAACATAATTATTACTCGCAGCAGGAATGGTTCCCGGTTGCCATCGGATAAGATTAATGCCGTGCTTTATTAGTAATATAGTGGTACATTGAATGGATATACTCATCATCATTTGAAATTATTCAAAATAACACAAATGTGTTATATCTAAACCGTTTATTTGTTTTGTAACCTCATCTTATGGCATGGGCCTAAAAATGAGGTAGATCCAAAACTTATGTGGCTCCAAAGATGCTTTCAACAGTAAGTATTCAATCCCCATTACTTTCTATGGTCGGGTTCACTTGAACTCTAGATTTACCTAATTTTTTTGCCCATGCTCTAAACTAATCTCAAAAAATGGGTGAATGGTGTGGATATAGCCCACACATCAAGGTAGGACCTATACAACTTGCTAACTGAGTAAAATTGACACAGGACCAATGCAATTCCATCTAATCCAATTCCAAGCTTTTCCATTCTTTCCACACATGAAGTGAAATTGGCACATGACGAGATGAATCCCATCCCACCTAATCCCACTGCCCAAACACGCCGTTATTTTGTTCGTACAGCCACTCTAAGTTCACACTTCACTGTTAACCACCCGCACTCGGGAATCCATACAAAGACAACAGTGTTCAAACGAGGTATCTTTCACTCCATCTAGGGTGTGCGGATTATGGGAACGGATTGGCTACTCCCCTGACACTAGCTCCGTCACTGATGGTCGGTGCTTTGTGGGCCCCACCATGATGTATGTGTTTCATCCATTCCGTTCATCAATTTTTACATATCATTTTAGGTCTTGATGCAAAAAATTATAGGGATATAAATCTTAGGTGGCCACAACACATGAAAAAAATAATGAATGGATATTTACAATTAAAATCTTCCTAAGGCCCACTGTACTGTTTATTTGACATCCAATCTGTCATTTGATCATAAAGACCTAGATGAAGGGAAAAAAATAAATATCAGCTTGATTCAAAACTTTTATGGCCCCCAGAATGTTTTAATGGTCAAAATTCATTCAACACTGTTTCTGGTAATATGGTCCACTTGAGATTGATATAGAATTCATTTTTTTATCATATCATAAAATGATATATAAAAATATATGGATGGCCTGGATAACACACATACATAATGGTGGGCCCCACATAGCCCCGACCACCAGCCAACGGCTGGTGTCAGGGGGAGTAGCCAATCCGTTCCCGCGGATTACCTACCACCCCTCTCTGCGGATTACCTAGTACTCCTCTCTGTTCGTAGCTTGGGACAGGCGGCGGCTCATATGGTGTCCACCATGATGCATGAATCTTATCCACACCGTCGATCCCTTGTTTCATATTATTATAAGAAAATGTACCCAAAAAAAGTTAGATCCACGGCTCATTGGGACCACATCACAGGAAGCAGCAGTGGTAAGGACGCCCATCATTGAAACCTTCATAGCTACCACTGTGTCGTTTATTTTCCATCCAACCCTTATGATCACATACACGAAGTTTAAAAACAAATATTATCTTGATGTAAAACTTCTGTGCTCCTTAAGAAAATTTCAACGGTATGAGTTTAATCACCACCGTGTGTTCCATTTGAGATTTTGATATTCTATATTTTTATTATAGTATTCTAAAATAATATGAAAAAAGGGATGTACGGTGTGGATAAGATTTTTACATCACGGTGGACCATCAGTGGCCTTCGGAGCCTCCTCCTGTCCTGAGCTCTGAACAGGCGGGATGGTACCTAGTCCGCGCGCCACCTATCCATGTGGCGTTGGGTCACCACCCAATCCGCTTCCCAGCCCAGACTATTTGTTGGCCCGGATCCGTACGCATTTATGCCGCTGTACGTCAATGGGTTTCTATCATCGCTCGGACGCCGCACGCGGTTCACGGCCATACGATTGCAACGTGGCATTACTTCCGACAATTCTTCAATCTCTGCACGTGGACGCATGGGTCGGTAATCCAGGCCGTTGATCTGACACGATAAACAGATCACCCACCTCCCACCAGAATGTGGGAGGGGTGGACCCCACCATGAAGGTTTACCTGTAATCAGGCCGACCACGGTTTTAGGTGGGCCACATCTGTACGTTGATCGCCCTTTCATCCGTACATTTGGCCCATCCGATGAGCGGACTGGCATGATTTTTGCCGTGGTGTGGGCCCACCACTTGCCTGGCTCGGGTGTCAGCCGGCTGCAGCCTGCGGGTGATCAGTTCCCAGCTATGTTCAACAAAACACGACTAAACCATCAAATCAGAGCCCAGCAAATGACGGCCAAGAAATAAAAGACAGCAACTCTCGCTTTTCAAGTAAACAAGGGCCAAACATTGGACGGCTAGAATCTTCCCATGTGAACTTTCACATGGTGGGTCGAAAGATACCGAGCCCAGCTTAGGGATAAAAAAGGGTTAATTACACTTAAGTACCTCGGTATCGTTTATATGAAATCCATGCATATTACTTCCCCTTGGTTTTTAGTTTATTACAGATACCTCCTCTTTGTTTATAAGACTTGTTGCAGATACCCGCTGCTAAAAGACACCATTCATGGGCACTACTAGAGACCTAACAAATCAGGTTAAACGAACCATCAGGTTATCCAGCATTGCTAATTTAGAGATTTTTGAGTGCTTACCCATTATTTATTTTATGGTGTGGCCCATATAGAATTACCTAATTTTCTAGGTGTTTAATTTTTTTGGGTTGAGTAAATTGTTTGATGAGCAACCTCACATGTAGGCAACATGCATAAGTGTGGATTAGGTGTGGTCCAACCTTTATCATAGGGCCCGCCTTAATGTGTGTATATTTATGTACTTACTTTATTCAATTGTTTTACTAAATTAATTTTGGGGATCATCTTTTAAAAAATGAAGCATATTCAATTCTCATGAGCATACCAAATGAAGCAACGGATTTTGACATTTTAAAAGTGTTATGAGAAGATTCAAGCCCATACGAGATCCGCCTATAGAAGTACCAAGCCGAGCCACCAAAGTATAGGAGCGTCCGACACAATGCCCGTTTGATCTGACCTGAGTATCCCTGGAGGAGAATGACAGAGGAAATACTTAGCACCTCACCCGCGAGTGGTCCATCTGCCGACTACAACAAATTCGACTCGGCGAAGTCGGGTCTCCCACTTCGGACGGATCTGATAGGTCTCGTATTCTATTGAATAACCGTAAAGGTGAACGACGATCGGATTACCTGAGCCGATCCGGCTGATCCGAGCCGAACCGATATTCGAATATTTCATCTGTCAAATTCAGAAACTGCCATAACCAAACGTGGCCGATTAATTCGCTCGCAGATACGCACTATCCACCTGATACACTACATGATTCATGGATTGCTCTCGATTATCTACACGATCTGAAAATCGCGTTGATTGAGCGACTCACGCCGATAATGGCAGACTCAGATCATCCAACCGACGGATATAAATGCAGTGAGACCCTATTACCAGAGGTACGCAATCACAGACACTCTCTCCTCTACTCTCTACTTAGACTCAGATTTCCCTGACCTGACTTAGGCATCAGACGGTCCCTCGGTTTAGCCAGGGTTACCTTTGTCTGTCCTCCTTGCGCAGGGTTAAGACGTTGAAGAGATCCAAATTTCAGAAGACGGAGCAGAGAGCCGACCAGATTTGAACCTCAACAAAAAGTACTCATGGGTAGCAAGAGTTTGATGATATTTAATTTTTCTCTTTATTTAAGTTTGTATAACTTTATTAATAGATTGGATAGAAAATAAACATTACGGTGATTTTGAAAACATTTTACTGCCAAGGCACTTAACACTATTACTTAATGTAGTATGGTCCATTGGAGATTTGATTTTTTTTTTTGTTTTTGGTTTCTTGCCCTAAAATTATTAAAAGACAAAGGATGAATAGCGTGGGTATAGAAAACACTTATCAGCTCCCAAAATTATTGGACTCAATTTTAAAAAATTCTAAATGAGGGAGGTCTTTGTAATAACAAAAAATAGAGGAGATATTTCCAATTGTTAGAAAAACCGTATATGACATCCTTATCCTGGGGCGGAGGACCATATCCTCCTTTAAATACCCTCCCCCCTTCTCTCTTTCATATACCATATACCATCTCCCATCTCCCATGGCATCCAACGATCACAACCCTCTGATCAGCCCCCGCCGGTCCACCCTCTTCCACTTGCCATCTCGTCCAAAGCCCACCACCACCTTCTCATCAAAAACCCGCACAAAGCGTCGGAAGCTCCCTTCCATCCGTCTCGGCGGACAACGTCGCAAAAGCCGGTTTTTCATCGTGGGGCTTCTCAAACGCCTCAAGATCCGATGGCTGAGATTGCAATATTCTTACATGCTCAAGAAGCTAAAATCCTTCTATTCGTCGCTGGTAGAAGATCTGGTGCAAACGGGTGCATCGCTCGAAGAAATACAGAGGCGGGTTATGCTAGATTCGTATTTCTCTGTACCCGTCGTTGGCATTGGTGTCGCTGCCGTACCCTCGCACGTGGACAGGGGCGTCCGCACATGAGAAAGATAGGCCGATGGTCCCCTTTTTGTGGGACCCACCATTTGCAACTGCACCCACCGTTTGATTCGCACGGCTATTTCTCTTCCGCCCAACGTGTCGCATCTGCAGAGCATCAGATCCGTGAAAAGGTGGGCCACACGCCATGATCGTCACATGGTATGCAGAGAAGGCTGATCCATCCACTCATCAAGTGAGACACAACGTCAAAATCAACGGACAGAAGATGGTGTGGCCTAACTAATGAGATATCGGCCTGATTTTTATACCAGGTGATTTATCATGGCGTGGCCCAACTTTTTAACGGATCTGATATTCTGCATGTATGATACGTTGGCGGGAAAGCGGGAAAGAAACGGCTGTACGTGAAGGGGCATGTACAGCCGCTCGTATGTGATGGTGCAAAAGTGTGTTCTTTCAGTTCCCGGAATCGAGAAATGGGAGTGTATTAGTCTATAGGAGGGTGGAAATATCAATTCCCTTACTTTTGTTTTGTTTAATGAGAAAAGAGCCGGATACGTGATCTGGACCGTTCAGCAGGTGGGTTCTACTTTGGATGAGTCAGTGGACCGTTAATCACGTTTACCATTTATGTTTTAGTGAACATTTGTAGGTGCGTGATGGATGGCTAAGTTTCCAACGATCAATGTGAATTTTTGAGATATGGACACTTCAAAGTAATCAGCCCTGATGAGTGGTCTAGATCTAGTCCACGTATGCACCTAACCCAGTGGTCTCTGTTCTTTTCTCTTTTCCCATTTGTAAATATTTGATGGTATCTATGGAAGATGATGTTTACTTCAGCGTGGATTTTTTTCTCTCATTCTTTATTTTTCCCTCTCATTTCATTCTCACCTTTTTTATTTTTTTAATACTATGTAAAATACGATAATTCAAAATAAACTGTTTAAATTATTAATTCCAATTTATATGTATCATGGACTAAGCATTACCTTGATTGGATAATCTAACGTAGATATGCATTGGACAGTTTAAAAAACCAACGGTCCTATTTTAACAGACAAGTGTCTACGATCACAATGTATAATAGGAATTAGATGGTATTAAGTGGAATGGAAATTTAAATTTATTAGTTTGAAAAATTATTCCTATTTAGTTTATCATATATTTTCAACAATAGATCTTGTGAATGGAGTAAAGAGGATTAAGGAGGGCTTTCCGCGACTCAAACCAATTCAAGGAACCTACGGGATTTACTCTTAAAAGCATGGGTTAGAAAGTTTTTGCGTTTGGAAGGTAGGTGGGGTATCTGTGTCGTCCATTTGTTTTACAGTATCATTTTAAGGTAAGTGACAAAAAATGAGGTATATTTAAAAATCAAGTAAACCACACGAGAAAAAATAGTAGAGATTGAGTGACTATCTTTGAAACATTCATGTGGCGATAAAAGTTTTGTATTACAATAAAATTTTCTCTGTCGTCAGTTCATCTTGATAGAAATGAACTTATAACAGGCATATAAACATCAAGGTGGAGCTGGGAAAGGTTTCAACGGTAGGCTGACATATAACATGTGTGCCATGTCACTCATGGTAGTTATGCATGGATGACATATAAGCATCAGGGTGGAGCTGGGGAAGGTTCCAAGTGTAGGATGACGTATATATAACATGTGTGCCATGCCACTCATGGTAGTCATGCATGACATCCACATGACATCCCTATGTTGGATTGCACTTTCTTTGTATTTATTTATTTATTTATTATTTTATATATCTTTGGTGGCCTCTCAACAATGAACATGTCCGGTAGATAAGAGCAGTTGGTAAAGAGATTGCGACTCCATACGTGCATTATCTCAAAGTTAGGCTCATCCAATTATTAATTGCACCATGTTTTTTTAATTTTAATTTTATTTATATTTATAAATATAATGAATAAGGGAAGCCACACTCAATGAACGGAGCTGATGTCACACAAATAATATTAATTGAGCCATTTTCTTTAACTTGTCAAAGCTTATGCAGTGAGAGACGGAACCTTTTAATTAATCCACTTGTAAGTGGGTCGTTGGCTAAAAAATATATCCTATCTTAAAGTGGGGCCACGTTGTATTATAGATAATTGAAGATTCCAAGTTCAATTTCTCACAAGAATTATATGTTATCAAACATATAAGTTGAAAATAAAACTATTACTATTATTATTATTTTAAAAAAATGTTATTGATAACTTCCACATTTTCTTGAAAATAAGGTTTATGGAAAATGCTTATTTTTCCCCTTGATTTTCACAAATCCAAATAAACCCTTAGAAATAAGAGAATAATGATAATGAAAAAAAGAAGAGAGAGAGAGAAGAAAAATGTTTACATCTATGTCAGTGGTCTACAACGAGCATGCAGAGCCAACGTGTCATTACATGAGAGGTTAGACAGGTACATTGGTTAAATCCATTGTTTGTCCACTGGTTATCAATTGTTTTCTATGATATGCATTTATTGAATGGACTGATCTAATTTACTAGCCTTATGATCTTTTCAACAGCTTGGATGTATACTTATGGCCCATCTTACAGAAGACACTTAAAATTTTGGTTTGGGAAGATGATAAGGGTGTCTTTGGCTGCCACCCATTTTCATTTCTAAATACGAAAGTGCTACATTTTTTAAAATGAGGTCAGCTGGCAGTAATGATCAAGTCTCACACACATGCTCTATGTGCCATGTGTTTGAAAATCTCAACCATTCATAGCTTACCATCACAAAACAAGACAATTCCTCCAAACAAAAATAATAATAATAATAATAAAATCTGGTAAAATTTCTGGCCCATTAGATGACCATATATTCTATAATGTAGAGTTTAAATCCAGGGGGTTGGTATGCTTCCGATAAGTGCTCATGCTTGATGGGTAAAAAAGATTGTTAAAATGATTTTTTATAAAACATCTTTTTAAGTAGACTTTAAAGGTCTGTTTGGATTAACGATTACAATATTGTGGTAAGTAATGATTATTATTACTATGGAAGTAAAATAAAGTAATTTCGTTAACATGTGTTATATCCACACCGTCTATCTATTTTATAATATCATTACAGGTTATGTCTGGAAAAATTGAAGAAAATCCAAAGCTCAAGTGAACCACACCACAAAAGCATTGGGACAATGACACCCACTGATGAAACATTCCTAGGGCCTACCAAGATGTTTACTTGCCATCCAACTTGTTTATAAGGTTAAACAAACCTGAATAAAGAGAAAACACAAATATCAGCTTGATCCACATTACCTGTCATCAAGCACATGTGATCTACAATCATAGAGTGCCATCAAAATCTTCTACCTCTACCAAACAATGCCAAATTATCTTTTGGTGGTTGAATTTGGCTTCCACCAATCTTGTTCCCATTATTAAACCAATGGTGCGCAAATGATGCTAGGTAGAGAGAGAATTGCCAGTTATTTCATTAGCTACATGGATGGTACATGATTGTTACGGTGGCATTGGTGGCGTCTTGCTTGTGGATAAGAACCATCCATCCAAAGTCCATTCCATGAAAATCACAATTATAAGGATGAAAACATGAAAGCATAAAACGTAACTTAAAAACTTAAGGCTAAGTTTCATTTTCTTTCGTAACATAGTACTTTATTAATAAAAATGAATTGAAGCTGAAAAATGTACGGGTGCACTACGCTCACAATGGCTTTAAAGTCAGTTGGTAGAAGCTTGAGCATTAAGGAGTTCCCTCAGTTCCTACCTGCAATTCTGAATTTGTATATGTAGGTGTCCATCCCATAGTTTATATAAGCTATTGGTCTGATGGCCCCCATTACAGATGAACAATTATCAAACTAAGTCCAAAAATTGTACTCTTATATTTTTTTAATGTGACTAAATATTCATACATGATAGTAGGATTTGAAAGTATTAGCCTCTAGCGTAGGTGTTTACACCCATTTTTGTCATACCTATGAGGATCAATAAGATGTCACCACTCATTGTCACTACAGGCCTAATAATGATAAAATCATATTTGCACCCAAAGATATTTGTCATAAATGAAGTGGCATTTAACTGTATGCATGTCTTAAGGGGAAATGAAGCGTCGAATGACACGAAGTCCTAATTCTTGTATCGCGTGACCAAGGAAGCATACCTAACAAGTTTATAAAATATCCATCCAAGCAATGATCCTATCATAAATTTGAATATGCTAAGCAAGGCTGTCTCTCACAAACCATTCAAAATGAGAGATTTTACAGAGATGTTTAGAACTCTCATATCAATTACGAAAATTTTGAAGATACAAAGATCAGACCAATATATGAGTGGATTAAGGCCCGATCTGGATTTGGTGGGATTAGTTCCAAATATATCCCTAGATATTTATGGTCATGATAGGGGATCTCCGAAGATGGCTTAATCAAGCCATGATTAGATGCAATAGAGCCATGAAAATGATTTTTGATCTACGAAATCGTTTCGGCCACACTAGTAAAATATTTGAAAATAATTCCAGATCTACGGAGATCTCTTATAGAAAGGCCACATAAAAAGCTGTAGTTGTGAGGGATCCTAAACCAACAAGGAAACCCAACGAGGGTTTTGCTGCCTCCTCTTGAAGTTATAAAAGGAGACACGGTGAAAAGCTCGAGGCCCACCTCAAACACAATCTATTTACGTGGTCTTTACCTTTATCGTTCTTAGCATAGCTTAGCTTAATCATAGCTTAGATCACTACTGTTTAGCATCACCGCTACAGTGTTGTAGGAATAAGGTAAATGTCCGTTACTTTCCATTGTTGGATTTTGATCAACTGAGTTCATAGTTAAATGATCAAACATCTTGGTTACACACTGTTAACCATTTGCTTAGATCGTTTGTTCATACGGGTGGATTAATTATTTATCTTTCATTTTATTTTATAATCTAGTTTATTTGATACTATCGATTGTAACTAGCATCATCTATGAATCAATAAAATTAACATTATTTTAGCCTCTTTCTATTTTACTTGTCTATCTTTATTCATTTGAGAAATATATTGATTACAATTATTGGTGAAAGAATAAGTATTTGAGACGCAAAGTAAAAAGAATTTGTCGGGAAGGACCAACCCTTATTCATCCACAAATCACTTGATCGCTATTACAATCGGTGGCAGACGAGGAAGGCTGAAATTGAATCATAAAATTTAGTCTTAATCGGTTCATCTTAATAGGGACACCAGAGTTCAATCAAACATTGAGTTGAATACGACTTTGATATACTCACACTTCTTAATCACACACACGACTCTGATACGCCCACACTTCTTAATCACACACACATAAACCAAATAAAGATCCTCGTTCACACACACAACCTCGTGTTTGATTTAAGTGTGCCGACAACACGTCCTTCCACCCACCTTATTACTAGGCAAGGCCACTAAGGATATAAGATAGGATCCGAGAGGCACATAATAATCCGAGTGCTGCAAGCTCATTCTTTTATATTTGGTGCTGACAGGACAAGTGGGCTTCTTCACATCTCCATCATTTCCCATCATGTTTACACGTAGACGTGTAATTTGATTTATTTTTTTTTAAGTTTTCACATCATGTCCAACATGTCATTGTACAAGTGAGTCATGGTTTGTACCTACTGCAGATGACACTATCAAAAATAGATACTAAATGGGGTTAGTTTCGAGAGGTTCTATGGTTACTATTAGAGCATTGCATGAGGACCGTTGATTGCATTAGCAGGCTTGGGGTCTACATTATCTTGTTAATTACATGGATGACAGTCGGACTGTTTAATCATCAATCTGTAAAATTCATTCATTGGGTACAAGGATTCTAACCGTCCAATCAATGAAAAATTCATACGGATACAAGGATTCTAACCGTCCAATCAATGCGAAATTCATACTGATAAAATGATTCTAACCATCCAATCAATAGCATGAAAAACTTAACGGTCAAGATAAAACAGAGAAAAATGTTCAATCATCAACTTAAAACATGTATTTGATGGGCCTTTCATCCGAATGCTTTAGTTAAATGATCCAAACCATCCACTCAATGAATTGTATATTTAAACGGTTGCAACCAAAATAACCAGCATTCAAAGGATCAGAGATACCTTAGTGGTATGAATTTTACACAGTGGCCTTCTAATATTGTATTGAATGAATGGATAGTGTTGGACATGGGCTATGTGGCCCACTTATGATCAATTATTAATGGGTAGATCCCACACAATTAAAACTCAGAACATTCTTAGTTTAATATCTATTTTTCATTTATTTTCTCTAAAAATTCAAATTTAAATTAGAAAAGAGAATCAAGATAAAAAAAGAGATTGGAAGTGATAGAACTAAAGCCTGTGACATCCAAACTCCTCCCATATCTTCTCAGTTCCTTAATAAATGTTTCCAAACAAAAATTTTGGAGAGAAATTTCAAAAAGGATTAAGATATTAACCATTAAATTACTTTAAAATATCTAAGTTGTTGATTATCCATGAGTTATTTTAATTATAGGATGAAAGTGATGATTAAATTATTTTTGCTTTAGTAGTAATTAGGTAAACCACTAGACGTTACTAGAGTTGAGCATGGGACGAGTTAACTTGGTAGATTTAACTCGTTCGACTGGTTCAAACTCGATCGACTTGACCTGAATCGAGTGGGTGAGTCCATCTGAACCGAGTAGATTTCGCTCAATCTAAACTTAAATCGAGTCGAGTTTGGGTCACACAATAACTCGACTCAACTCGACCCAAAATTTGACTCAATACTGATTCGATTGGATCGAAACTCAACTCGGATTTGGATTGTGTATGTGTGTGTGTATAAACCTAAATCTAATCTAACCTACCTTCCATACCTGACCCGACCTCTCTCCCTCCCTCCCTCCTCCTCTCTCGAGCTTGACAGTCACCCATCACCACCAGATTCAGTCCCTCCGACTCAACTTCGTGCTGACTTGACCCAACTCGGACCCTGTGACTAGGCTAGACTCAAGCTTTGGTCAAGCATGTTGGACTTGGTACCGAGTCAAGTCGAGTTCGCGTCATACTTATTTCAAAACTAGGTTAGGTTGGGTTTCCCCTAACTCAGTCCGACTCGACTCAATGCCCAGCTCTAAACATGACTCATCTATCTTCAACTTTTATTTTATTTTTTGAATTTTCTCTTGAAAACATCTCCTGGATGTATTTATTAAGAAAATAGATCAAAAATATATGAGAAGAGTTTAGATGAGTCTTGGATCAGAAAAGGCCCGGTTGACAACAAAAGTGATTTGGACCGTCAAACATTAAATCGAGTATATCTCGCAATCCAGAATGAGTTATCGGACGTAAAATATATAATTTTGGGGTAGAACGAGCTACTTTAGCCACCCAATCCTACTAAGTTGGGTTGCACAAGCCGGATTTGCGAAATACTACCAGATTGATGGTCGTTTCTCTATTTTAATTCTGTTTTTACTATAAATAGTAAGTTTTAGTATGATTATAACTCTTAATCTGTTGAGCTTTAGGAGTTGCACGCAACGCAAGAAGTGCTTAAAATAATTAGGAAAACAGCTTTGTGAAGCCAAATAACACACTAATTATTTTTGGCCAAAAACCTTGCGCGCTAATAGACATCACGATCGTTTATAAATAGTAAGTTTACTATTTATAGTAAGTTGCGAATTCTAGAAGTTTTAGCTGTAATTTGATTCTGATTTCTCTCTCATTTCTTGGTATCCCTATTTAAAGGGTTGTGAACTTGCTTAATTCATTCAACAATCAATTTATGAATTTATTACAATTTATTTATATTTTCTTACTTTCTTTCCTTTTAGATTCAAATCTCCCTAGACTTGGAGCTAAGCAGTTATCCTTGAGAAAGACGGATTCAACCTCATCACGTTCATCCCTGCTTCAGAGAAAACCACATAAATACCGTTAGATATAGTAAGCCTACTCATTTCGGCCGGCTAAGGAGGAGATAAGCAATTGATTGGACGTTTCCTATACGTGGACAAAAACTGTGCATGATGCAAACATGAACGTTAGAAACCCAACTTTCACATTTTAGATAGCTACAGGAGGTGCCAATTGTTAAATCATGAGGCTAAGATTTGTTTAGCTCGAAGTCTGCATGCTAGCCTTCTTTACTTAAAAATCTCATTCAAGGTCCTTTTCAATGATTCAAACTGTTTATACGATGGGCCTCAGTGCTGATGTGTGACCCTAAAAAAGAATCTCAAATCAAAAGATTCCAACCCTTTGATTCTTCAACAGTGAAGGAACGAGACCGTCCATTTTCAAAAGTAGTCAAAACGATCAAATGGTTAAAACACTCAAATCAAGAGTTTTTATTTCCATCCATGGTGGGACCCATCATATATATGTTCAGATCATTGTGAGATGACTCCAGATCCACATGAATATGAATGCGGGTGCATATATGATGATAACACGTGTAAGATCTGAGCTTTTCATTAGGTTCGCTACACTGTTTAGATCGGAAGCGGATTGCGTACTGAGTAACTCCTAAGCTTATGGTACTGAGTAAACTCTGCGAGTTAATGTATTATATCCGCTCCGTCAATCTATTTTAACAGATAATTTTAAGGCTTAAGCCTGAAAATTAAGCATATCCAAAGTTCAAATGGACCACACCAAAGGAAACAGTGTGAATTTAACTTCTACCGTTGAAAATTTGTTAGGGGCCACAGAAGTTTTGGATCAAGCTTATATTTGTGTTTTCCATTCATCCATGTCCTTATGATCTTACGAACAGTTTGGATGACAAATAAACATAACTATGGGGCCTATCTAGGTTTCAACGGTGGAAATCATTATCCCCACTGTTTCCTGTGGTATTATCTACTTGATCTTAGATATGCTTCAATTTTGGTTTCAACGTTGTAAATTAGATGGAAAAATAGATAAACGGCATGGATAAATCACATATATTCAAGGTGGGCCTAACTGAGTTTACTCAGTACGGTAAGAGATTACTTTGTAACTCGATTTCGTGTAAAAAATCAAGGAAATCGGATTGCATACTAAGTTACTCGGTACGCTCTCATCGTACTGAGTTAACTCCATTTGGGCTTACCTTGAATATATGTATTCAATCCACTTGATTCACCGGTTTTTTAATCTAATTTAAGAGGTTGAGCTCAAAATTTAAGTATGTCCAAAGATCGAGTGGATTATACCACAGGAAAGAGTAGGGATAATGATTTCCACCGTTGAAACCTTGCTAGGCCGCGCAGCAATGCTTATTTGTCATCCAACCTGTTCATAAGATCATATAGACATGGATTAAGGGAAAACACAAATATAAGCTTGATCCAAAACTTCTAAGAAATTTTCAATGGTAGATGTTTAATTCAACTGTTTCTTATAGTGTGGTCCATTTGAACATTGTATATGTTTCATTTTTGGGCTCAATCCCTAAAATTATCTGCCAAAATGGATGGACGGAGCTGATAAAATACACAAATCATGGTGGAACACACAGAGTTTACTCGGTACGCTAAGGGTAGTGAGTTGCTCACTACGCAATCCGCTTCCAAAATCAAGCTATTTCACACGTCAGTCGGCCACATCATTTGAATGGCTAACATATTCACCAGGCTGGCCACAAGATCAACGGTCCAGATCACCCAATGTGTGTGCCACGTGTGGAGCTCTTAAGCATGCACCTCTCTTTGAAAAGATAAGCCCAACCTACCACATGCACCTAATTTCGCCTTGATTATTGAGAAGGAAAGTCTACTTATAAGCCAAAATGAAGTAAACGACTGTCTTTTTCAATAATAAAAGGCCCTCCCATTTTCAACTATTCTGAGATGCACATCAGATTCCCACCCCTTTCTTGAGTCAGTTTAAGATACTCGACCCAAGGAGTATATATCCGCGGTACTAGTGCTGTCAATTAGGACCGTCCATTAGGCCCAAAATAAGAAGAGTGGTATGCACGTAGATTGGTTCAATGGTTATGTGAGGTTAACCTTGCGGGAACTTTCCATGAGGTCGTGCTCTGTGAGCCCCACCCATGATGCTTGTTGGACGTCCATACCATGCATGTGATGACTCTTCTATGAGTTATGTGATGTCCCAAAAATCAGCCATATCTAAAACTCATATGGGCCACGCAATTTAAAACCACATGAAATCTCGTCTAAAACATTAAAAAGTAATTGGTGGGATATACCTAATATTGGGATGTGATGCAAGGAAGGACGTAAGATCGAGCACTATCTTCCTCGGGGAATAATTGTTTTGAATTCATGGAACTTCTTTGAACTCTTCACGAAGACTTTTCGAATCCACAAGGAAAAGAATAATAAAATAGAAAATAAATTATATAAAATTTAAAGTTGATTGTTGAATGAAATAAATGAGTTCGCAATTCTTTAAATAGGGATACTAAGCAATGGAAGAAATTTTAAAATCAAACTATAACTAGAACTCCTATACGGCTGTGATGTCTACTAGTGTGCAAGATTTTCATCCAAAAATAGTATCCTATTTGGCTTGGCTTCACCATGTTGTTTTCCTAATTATTCTTAGCACTTTTCATGTTGTGCACAACTCTTAAAACCCAACGGATGAAGAGTTATAATGAAACTAAAACTTACTATTTATAGTAAAAACGGATTTAAAACCAAGAATAACCGTCGATCTGATGATATTTCATAAATCTGGCTTGTGCAACTCAGCCTAGCAGGTTGGGTGGCCAAAGTAGCTCATTCTACTCTAAAATTATATATTTTACATTCGATAACTCACTCCAACTTACGAGATACATCCATTTTAAGTTCTGATTGTCTGAATTATCTCTGTCTCCGATCGGACCTTTTCTGGTCGATCTTAGCCATGAAATTATCCGCGACCTACTTTACATCAGAATTGCCTGAAATTTGGTGTGATCCCTTGTCCAAATGGGAGACACACAATGTATGGATTAAATGTCTAAATTGCATCTCAATGGGCCCTATAAACAATTAGAAATGCTTCACTAGATGGGCATCTACTTTCAACTATTGTGCGGCCCACCTATGCCATGGATAGGGGAGGCTGAAAAGTCTAATAGTATCAAATATTTCATTCAAAAAATTTCAAACGGTTGAAATAATCAAATTTAAGAAATTTTTGTTATATATCCATCATAGAAATTTCATATTTACAAGTCATAATCCCTACATATCACATTGTAATGTATAGGGATGTATTCAAGCAGGTTAAATGATAATAAAATAAAAATAAAAATAAAAATATATTCAAGCAGACCTCAAGCCTGTAATCAGTTAAATAATCTTCCTAAATAATTTCTTACATGGTTGTTCAGGAACAGCTATTTCCATGTGCATGCACACGCTCTTGAACACCTTTGAGGCATTTATATCCACCCAAATCTTTCAAATTGCAGGCCCCTTGATTTGATTTTGGAGCATCCATATCCACCCAAATCGTCCATATTGCAGGCCCTAGATTTGATTGATTAAGAAATTTGAGATTATAAGTACGATTGCATATTTATGAAATGTTGAATTTTGAACATTGGACGTTTTTATTCTTATCATCTATTTAGTGTCCATAAATCAAATGGACGGATAAGAAATCCGGTGGCGATTTTCAATCATGAATTGATCTACCATAAAACAATGGGTTATTTTTATTAATTATAAATAACTCATCAGGTGCAGCCATTGGTGTCCTAACTTGTCATCCAACCTTGTCATTTTCACATCCTTACCATTGAAATGGTAGGCCCCACCATGAAGATCATCTTAGATAAAAATTAGCCCTGTCCCCCACCAGGTGGACCATACAACTATGATGAGTCAGACTGTCGGTTCTTAACTGATTCCAAAATTTCTGGCCCACCTGATCATTGGACAATCCTGATTGTTCACCAAGTGATCTTGATAGATAGGCCTACCATTTGAATGGCAAGGATTTTGTACACAGATGCCATGTTGGTAGGAAATACCTGGTTGGATCACAAGCTAATGTACTTCCAGTTTCACTTGATCAATTCTCTCCTTTAAAAAAAACATGTATTTGTACCTCTCTTTAGTTGACTACAATTATAAAACAAGAGAAGGAATAGAGTATTTTGGATTCTAGAAATACTGTTTAGTTCATCACCTGAAAATAAATATAAGGTTTGCTAATTTCACACGTGCAAGGTTTCCTGCCAACTACAAAAAGGTATGTGAGCGTGTGATATTTAAACCCTCTATTTGATTAAAAATAATGTTAAAATCTCCTGCCTCAAAAGTTAGGTTGTTTCATTCCCCAGGTGGGCCACAAATTAATGGCATCCATGCATTTGGGTTTTTCATTACTGATTTGGTGGTGGTCTTGCCAAACACCTACCTTACCTACCAAAAGAATAATCTTGTAATTCAAAATGATATAATTCAAACCCCTGAGAATCTTGCAATTTAAATAATAATTAAAAAAAAAACATTTATAGTTATTAACAGAGAAACATGTTCATACATGCTCATACAAGTTACATTTGTAAGATTCATAGACCAGATCATGCATGCATGTGGATGTAAATACATGAACCATGTATCACATTGCATCAGTTGGCCATGAATCAAAACTGCTTGTTCTAATCACGTGGTTTATGATGTAGATTGTCTTTCAGACTCGTTGGATACTTGTAATTGAAATAAACTGTTATGTTTTTATAATAAAAATAAATTTAAAAAATAAAAATTATTTTTAAAAAGTAAATAAATATATTAATTATTTAAACTTTTCATAAATAATATGTATAATCGGTTGGTAAGAGAGTGGGTTTTGGCTTCCTTAACCAAGCTTCAAAGTTCCTTAAGGACGATGCGTTATGGTGTATATAACTGGCCATTTCAGATCCGATCCGGTGGATCCAACCCGATCTGACTCGATTCGAACCAAACCGACTGTATAGATCGGTGCGGATAGGGTAGCCCCATCCAGGTCTGAAATCTTTTCGGGTCGAGTTTGGATTGGACCTAATCCAACTCGATCCGATCCGATCCGATTGTATCCGATTCGGATTGATCCGATCCCAACCGGATGTATTTGATACACAAGCACTCTAATTAAGCCACAATCCCGACTTGATACAAACTTGTAATTATGGTTTGATTCGATAGTACATCCAAACACGTCCTTAGGGTTTTGAAATGAGTTCCAGGCTTTCAGCTATTTACTTTGTAGTAGTAGACAAGAAGCTTCTGTTTGGAAATACAAGAAAATGTAGTATCTTTCTACAAATCCTAGCGAAATGAGACTATTTGACTGGAATTTCAAGAAAGACAGGCTTTGAAAATTCTTAGATGGAGATTACTAAATTAGAATTTTGGCATAAGTTTGTGGAGGTGCGGAAAGAAGATGAGATAAAATTGAAAAGAGAAGTTGTATGATACTCTCGCTCCGTATGACACTTGATACGCAAGCACTCTAATATTGCATACGTGACATATTAATTCACATCTAAATCAATTTGAACCGTTCCCAATCCAATTCGACTCAGATTGGATCAAGCAATCCACATTTTGGATCGGTCCGGATCGGATCGAGTTCGAGTCAGGCCATTGAGATTTCGGATCGGATCCAGTTGGACCCAATTCGATCCGATCCGAACCGATGCCCAAATCTAAATGGTGTACAGCCTCAAGTAGACCTGTAATTCCTTATTAAGGGAGATGTTTGATACTCTGGAATAGCGTGATAATTGATGCTCAGACACTTAGATATAGTACACGCGTCAAATGTTAACTCACAATATAAACCGTAAAAATTGCAGCGTGCTAAAACTCAGTTTTGTTGGACGAAGTTAAAACTTTCATCATTAGGAAATTCTTTGTTGAATTTGGATGGTTGATTATTTTTATTCAGTGTCTACTAATGTTCACTAATCCATTGGTTAGTGAGCCAAATCAGTGTGGTGCATAATACATCCATCAAGGTGGGCCCTACGGTAACGGCAAGGGCTCTGTGGGGCCCACCGTGATGAATGTATTTTATCCACTCCGTCCAACCGTTTTTTCAGATCATTTTAGTTTAGGGGGCCAAAATTGAAGTACATCTAAAGCTCAATTCGATCACACCACTAGAAACAGTGGGGTAATGGCGTACACCGTTGAAACCTTCTTAGGGTCTACAGTGTTGTTTATTTTCCATCCAACATGTTCATAAGGTAATACAGACCTTGATAAAGGTAAAATACAAATATCTTCTTTATTTAAAACTTCTGTGGCCCCCAGAAATTTTCAACGGTGGGCATTCAATCCCCAACGTTTCCAATGGTGTGGTCCACTTGAGCTTTATATATGCTTATATTTTTGGGTGTTGGGCTAAAATAAGCTGAAAAAACGTATGGACGGCCTGGATAAAACACATACATCACGTTGGGCCCCACAGAGTCCTGCCACCATGGAGGTCATTGCTCCCAGGGTCACTACCCAATCCGTTTTCAAAAAACTAGACCACTGCAAAACTCAGGTGGACCACAATATGTGGATGAACATGATGGACGGATTGGATGTCATCAAAAATCATGGTGGGCCCCACAAAAAAGTTTTGTAGGATGAAGCTTATCTATAAAGTAGATCTGGCCTCAACTTTGTAAATAGCGCGGGAAGCCATTCCTTCGGTTCGGAAGTCGACTCACCGTTGCCAACCTCATGTTTAAATTCAAATTGAAAAATGCTCTCTCTTCCCATGAAAGAATCCGACTCTTCTTCACCTCTTTCTCTTCTTCTTCTACTTCTGCAGCAATGCTTGATTCCTTTATGCACGAGCAAAAGCCCTTCTCAAATCCACAGACCCGATTCTCAGAAACCCATTTCTTCCTATTCGCTTTCGATCCAAAGCTCTTCATTTCGGCTCTATCGAACTGCCGAAGCCTCTCCCAAATCAAACAAGTCCATGCCCAAGCAACCCTCCTTGGAAGTATTGAAAATCTCGCTGTGGCAAACAAGCTCCTGTATATTTACACCCAATCCAAAGCCATCGACGATGCACATGCCTTCTTTGGTAGTATGAAGGAGCGGGACCTCTTCTCTTGGAGCGTTATGGCTGGAGGGTTCGCCAAGGTTGGGAATTACGAGAATTGTTTCAGAACTTTTCGAGAAGTTGTCCGTTTGGGCTTCCATCCTGATAGCTACACTCTGCCCATTGTATTACGGGCTTGTAGGAATACATTGAACCTTCGGATGGGTCGAGAGATTCACCACCTTGTTTACAAAGGTGGGTTGTTTTCGGATGTTTTCATATCGGCTGCGCTCGTGGACATGTATGCGAAATGTGGAGTTATCGATGATGCTCGGCATGTGTTTGATAAAATGCCGAAGATGGATATGGTGACATGGACAGTCATGATCGCTGGATACGCGGACTACGGGAATGCAAGCGAGTCATTGGTTTTGTTTAAAAGGATGATGGAAGAAGGGGTTGTCCCCGATAAGGTGACGATGGTGACCGTCGCTTATGCTTGTGCGAAATTAGGGGCTATGCATTCTGCTCAGCTTGTTCATGATTACGTGTTGAGGAGGAAATTTTCTTTGGATGTGATTTTGGGGACGGCAATGATTGATATGTATGCAAAATGTGGGAGTATCGATGTCGCAAGGGAGATTTTTTATTCGATGAAGGAAAAGAACGTGATTTCATGGAGCGCAATGATAGCTGCATATGGGGATCATGGGTATGGTAGGAAAGCTCTTGATTTGTTTCCTATGATGTTACAAAGTGGGATTTCTCCAAACCGGATCACATTCTTATCCGTCCTGTCCGCATGTAGCCATGCGGGTTTGGTCAATGAGGGTCAGCAGTTCTTCTATTCGATGTCGGAAGATTACGCAATAGCACCTGATGTGAAGCACTATACTTGTATGGTCGATCTTCTTGGCCGAGCTGGGAGGCTTGATGAGGCATTGGAATTGATGGATACGATGACCGTTGAGAAAGATGAGGGATTGTGGGGTGCGTTATTGGGTGCTTGTAGAATACATGGGAATATTGGTTTGGCAGAGAAGGCTGCCAATTGCCTTCTCGAATTGCAGCCCAGAAATCCCGGTTACTATGTTCTTCTTTCGAATATCTACGCAAATGCTGGCAGGTGGGAAGATGTTGCCAAGGTGAGGGATATGATGACCAACAGAGGATTGAAGAAAACGCCCGGATGGACGTGGATTGAGATCAATAACAAGACCCATCAGTTCAGTGTCGGAGACAGAATCCATCCCCAGTCAGAAGAGATTTACAGGATGTTGGAGAGCTTAAGAAAGAAATTGGAGATGGCCGGTTACGTTCCGGATACAAATTTCGTATTGCATGATGTGGATGAGGAACTGAAGGTGGGGATTTTGTACACCCATAGTGAAAAATTGGCGATTTCATTCGGTCTCATCAGCACGCCCGAGGGGACAACGATCAGGATCACAAAGAACCTCAGGGTCTGCGGCGATTGCCACACATTTAGTAAATTGGCATCGGCTGTTGTGCAGAGAGAGATCATTGTTCGAGATGCTAATCGGTTTCACCACTTCAAGGACGGTTCTTGTTCGTGTGGGGACTATTGGTAATGGATTTATTTCAGATTAAGGTTAGTTATATACTCACCCCATCTTGTACACTGCTAAAGGATATTTAGCTAAACTGATATAAATTTATGAGTTTTGCTAGCATGACATATCAGTACATATGCCAAAGTGTGACATTTGTGTAATATCCAAGCTGTGATCAGGCAGGTCCCGCTGTATGTATACCACAGCACAAAAATTGGGCCAGTCCACTCTTCAGGTGGGCTCCACTTGTACAGAAACAATAGATGCTCTAAGAAAAGGCCCACTATACACATTCAGAGCATACGTGGCGTACCATGATGGGTGTACAAGCCTAGTTTTTCAGTCAGGGCATGTATACAGTGGGCCCTCCTAATGAACAGCTTGGATCTTACACAATTTGAAACACGTTGGCATGTGTAGCTCTAGGCTAGCAATTTTTAATTCAGAGTGACTCACCTTTTGAAGAAGTTTCTTAGGAAAAGCAATTCTCTTCAGAACTTCATTGATTTGTTGAGCTTTGCTAACCACACATGCATGTGCAATAAAGCTCATGTACACGCCACACATGCCAGCATGGCACTTACGTGTGAGATATAATCCATCCATCATGTTGGTCCTTGCTTTTACTAGTTTGCCCAAAAATCACATATGGTCCAATCAGCATGTGGGCCCCAATATTGGATGGGTTAGAAATCTTCCGCCAAGTTTTTCAGAGCCATACGTTTGTTTTGCTGAACTGTGGGGCACCTGACTAGTGGATCAACCTGATTCTTGGATTAGGGCATCAATATAGTGGTGCCATTTTGGTGGATTGGATTGGATCTCAGACCTATCGTGCCATGCTGGCACATGTGTGGTGTGTACACAAGCTTTATAGGACACATGGTGGGCTTAGCAAAGCTGGATTTTGTGTAGCACAAGGCTGTGTTTATAGGCAATTGAATTATTTTAAGATGTTTGGTCTGATAGGAATATGAAAAAAAACAGCTTATCCAATTAATTTGCATCATAGATATTGTAGCAAAATGACATTTGCTTCATTTAGGGTGTTTGGATGTACTATCATATTTGAATTGTAATTTTTGGTATCACAAAATGCAAAAACCAAATTGAAATTTATTTTTTGGTTCCATATTCACAGTTTGGGCTCCATATTGTGAATACATTGCCTTCAAGTTGGAATTGGAAGGAAGGGAACTGCAATTTGGGAACTACTTCCTCATCATGAGCACTAGAGAACCATTAAAAAAATTATACATACTAGAGAGAACAAAAAATCTTTTATAATTTCCTCTTGATTAAAGTGAATGTTTGCAATTCAATTCACTCATGCATCCCAACACAGCCCTAAAAAAATAGTTTCATTAATAACATTAAGAAGCACAATCTTGGAGACTGCAGACCACTTACCTGAATTTGTAGTCCACCAGTTGGGGCTACGTGTATGGATGATTAGAACCGTTCAGGAGGTAGCTCCCACCATACTAGCTATTCGATCTGCAGGCAGAAAAAGCATATAGTTGTCAACAGTTTACATTCAAGTCCATTTTTGAATTGTTAGGATCATCTTTACAGACAAAAAGGACTGCCTGCAGCCTATCCATGGATGACCCTACGTTCTAGTATGGCTTTGACACTGATCCACATGGCCCAGCTAATGGTGGACAACGATTTCACTTCAGTGGTCTGTGGACTACCTTCTTTTATCCTAACAATAAACCATGACTCTTTTTTTTTTTTTTTTTTGAAATTAAGGTCGTAAAAATGCAAGATTGATATTATGGCTAAAGGCTGGGATCAAATCACCCAGTCCGCCAAACCAACATCCATGAAAATCAATTTGGCAGCTTTTTTCGGAGGCTGACAGACAGGCATGATCGAGCTTAGAAAGGGATGGAAATTTCTCTTTGAAGCAAGAAGAGATTGCCTGGAGACAGGTCAAGAGCCTTATGGCTCAAAGAAGGGGACCACAATTCGATGTATTTCCACAGCATTGCCGATGCTAAAATCTGGAAAACACAATCAACAGAATCATGGTGGAGGGCAAATCATAGAAAACAAAAATCAGATTCAGGAAATAATGGAGTCATTTGAGAAGTATACTTGTATTCCAAAACAAGGCCTAAGCTAGAGGGGATTTCCTTCTCTTCTTTATCTGAAGAGGCAGCGAAGGCCTTCGCAAGAACTTTCAAAGAAGAGGTTAGCAGGGCAATCTTCGATCTTGATAATGATAAAGCCACTGGCCTTACAGCTTCTCCATTGGCTTCTATCAGGACTGTTGGGACAGTGTAAAGGGTGATATCATGGCTTAGTTAAGTTCCATGAGAGAGCCATGCTCAATGAACGTACCAATGCAACCCTTATTTGCTCGATCCTAAAGAAAGATTGTGTGGTAGAGATGAAGGATTTTTGCCCCATTAGTCCAATTGGCAGTTTATATGAGATCATGGCTATGACTCTTGCTGACTGCATGGAGCTGGTTCTTCTACCTTCTATCATATCCCCATATCAAGTCGCTTTCATCATTGAGCTATGATGCTTTGCTAACGAGTGTATTCTATTCAAGGAAAGTGGCTAAGGATATGGAAAGGCATATGATCATATTGACTGGGATTTCCTGTTATAATTAAAGCAGTGGATGGGCTTCAAAGAGTGTTGGCGATGATGGATAGTAGAATGCGTTTTGACAGTTACATTCCCTGCTCCTACAAACTTTCTCCTTTTGTCTATTTTGACAGTTAAAGGGGTCGGAGACAAGGTGACCCGCTATCCTCCTTGTTCTCGATATTGCAGAAGATCTCAGTAGGTTGCTCTCTAGAGTTGAGGACTGCAGGGTCATCACTGGATTTCAGGTGGGCCCTTCAAGCTTGTTGATTTCCCATCTTCTATTTGTTGATGACTAGAGGAAGAAATTATTGGTTTCCGTTGGGTTGTCTTGAGTCTAAGTTTGGTGCCTAATGAGGGGGCTTTAGAAGATGGAAGTGAAACAATTCTAGAAATTGTTGGCAGTCTATTTTGCATGAGATGACTAAGGCGGTTTCTTCCTTCCTGGGCTTCGTGTGGCAATCAGAAGCTCCCAAAATGGTGGTGGCTTTTGTTTGGTCGGACATTAAGGACAGGATTTTAATAGCAGATCGCTTGAAGAATAGAGGTTATTACATGCCCATCAGATGTGTCATGTGCAAGGTTGAGAATCTGTTCATCATCCCTCAAGCTAGAAAATAAGCTGCTTTGTGACTTGAAACATTTGAGAATCAGCCATGCACATGTGATGCATGAGGGGGAACCGAATCAATGGTGAGGTCTCCATTGGTGAAGAATCTGAATCCGGCGAGAATCTCTAGCGTGGATTATCAGAAATCCTCCAAGACCAGCAATCCGCGAACATCTTTTGTATTGATCAAACCCAATATCAACAAGAGTAAGATAAGGGGAATCTCCTTCCTCTCTAAGATCAGCAATCTGTGAATATATAGAGTGGGAATCTCTCCACACAAACCCCCCCCCCCCCCCCCCCCCCCCCCCCGCTCTCTCTCTTTGTCGCAGAAAAGCAATGAAATAGAAATCAATTTCCCCTTCTTTTTTGGTTTCTCAAATAGAGAAGACTATTGTGTCTTGGGAATTCATATTCTTTTACACAGTTTTCCATCTTTTCAAACAGGCTTAAAGGAAGGATTTGAGGTAAAAGATCCATTTTAAATCCATTTCAAACCCTTGTATATTCTGCTTCCCTCTAAGAAAACACCCGTTCTAATAAAAAGAACAGAACCCTTTTGAATTCGACAATTTCCTCCAAGTTTCTATGAAAAAAAAAAAAAAAAGCTCCATGATTTCTTTCCCACAACGTCTCATGCCAGTACCTAACACATCTCCTCTCCTCACTATAGAAATAATACAGGAAGAAGACACTAGCAGTCTTTCCCGACCCAAAGATCCTCCAAAAATCTCACTTCCTGCCACCCAAAGGCCAAAGACTAGATAAATGACTAGGAACTTCCAAACTTGAATACTTTTATGGGTCGTTTGGCAAAACCAATTTGGGTGTATTTAGGTGCATTCGTAATCCAAGAGTCGTTTAGCAGCATGGATTCGAGGAAAAATGGAATCCGAGGTAATTGAAATATACAGTTTTAATTTGTTTTGAAATCTCGTCCCTTTTGTTATTGGAAAGATATGAAATCTCACCTTTTGCTGTGATTCTAGTGTAATCCAAGTGAAATATCTTTTTAGCTCCTTTTTAAATGCAAGCATATGCAAAAATATCGTTAGAAAAGTCATGTAAATGCATGTCCTAAAGGCATTTAATCATATTTTCTCTCTTTATATGTTAAAAATTATTGGATGAGGCATTTAATTGCCTATGCTAGAGGAGTTTATCCATAATTTTATATTTAAACTATACATAAAGGTGCTAAATGCCTGTCCATAAGGTGATCCTCATTGGGCAGATGCCACACCTCAATAATAAGCTGATATGATCATCAGGTGGGCCACATATGTGGAAAGCAAATGAACGGCCTATAGAAATTGACCTACGACGTTATCATGGCACTAGTTGAGAGAGGCCCATGGTTTAGTGATCCAGATCATCTTAAGGCCTCTAATCAAGAGGTGGGAGTCTCTCATAGATGTCATGCACTGCACTGTAGGGTCCACTAAATGGATGGTCTAGACCTTCCATCCATGCTGAAAATGGGCCGTAATGGATAGATCAAGCACCTAAGCTCAAATGTCAGCTCATGGACAGTCTTCCTTTGGGCTGGGCTTGAGCAAGTTATGGAAGTGCATGCCTTTGTGGGCCTACTGTGATGTGTTCCTGAAATCCAAACCGTCAATCAGGTGCACCCCACAAATTTAGGCCCAAAGCCCTGACTGATCCATAACTCATGTGGGCCACACTACAAGAAATAGGAGAGAGGTTCACGATTCCAAAACTTGGGTGGGCCATAATGTGCAATCTAATAGTTTTAATGAGTGATTTTACATTGTTCCTGATGGTCTGGCCCACTTGAGTTCTAGATCTGGATGACTTTTAGGGCCTCCCATTTTCTGGACAAGCAACTCTGATGGCTAGTTTGAATGTTGGACACACATCATGGTGGGCCCTACTCCAAGTCTTATGTGTGGTGAAGTGTGACAATGGTTAGGCAAATGCCATATGAATAAGAAGTTGGATCATCAAAGGTAAGAAAACTAAAATTCCAAGAATGAAAGGTTTTGATTTAATTCGGCCTGGACTAAAAAATAGAGCAATAAAGAGTAGAATTGATTGGGTGCTGCCTCCCTTGGACCATAATCCATTCATAGGGGGCTTTGTGTGGCCCACCTTGATGTATGGGTTTTATCCACGCCATACATCCATTTTTTCCACATCATTTTAGGGTATAAACCAAAAAATGAGGCAGATCCATGGCTTAAATAAACCATGCGGTAGGGATTGAATGCCAACCATAAAAAAAAAACTTCTTGGGACTGTAGAAGTTTTGGATCAAACTAATATTTGAGTTTTCCCTTTGTCCATGTCTACGTGACCTTATGAACAAGTTGGATGGCAAATAAGCATCATGGTGGGCCCTAAGAAGGTTTCAACGGTGGGTGTTGTGATCACCTCTACTTCCCGTGGTGTGGTGTGGTCCACTTGAGCCTTGGATCTGCTTCATTTTTGGGTTTATACCTAAAATGATGTGGAAAAATGAATTTACGGCATGGATAAAACCCATACATAAAGGTGGGGCCCTAGAGTCCTGCTTGGACAGATTATCACCCAAGCAGGGCACGATGCAATCCACTTCCATGGAAGTAAAAATAAATTTAGATACCTGTATATGCATAATGTATTAAATGCATATGTATATTAATAATATTATTATTACATATAAATAAGTGTAATTAAAATAAATAGAATGTCCATATCTACTAATAATAATGCATATAGGTAACTGGACAGTGCTCTTTACAAATCTAAAATCCTTCTTTTTCAAGTAATATTTGGATGAATAAATCCATTTCAATGAAAGTTTTTACCTAATATTTAATTTTATCAATGGGTGGCAACTGCTGATCTTTATTTTAGTTGACCTTGAATTTTTTTGATAAAACATATCTTATTAATTAAAAATGTGTTTTTGTCAGCTAAAAAAAATCAGTTATTTTTTTCTTTCTTTCTTTCTTTTTGCTAGTCTTCTTGTATAGACTACACTCTACATCATTCTAATGTCTAGCTCATGATTTCTGGGCCACAATACATGCAAGGTGGACCCCGCCTAATGAACCTTGATCTTACACAAAACTGGATGGATGGTTCAAGCTCTCATGGTGATCCCTTGTGATCCGGGCTGGACTTGTACAAACCTTGGGCCAGTTTGAGCTGGCCATTAGCCTCAAGACTTACTCCGCAAAACACAAGAAAGCCAATTGGGTCCTATCTAAAGCTGTCAATAGGGAAGGTCTGGGGTTGGCTTTGAACAGGATTACTATTTAAAATTTTGATTTTGTCAAGGTTGAGCCCATGTTCAACCCTTGTCGTACCTAGAGTTGGGCACCGAGTCGAGTTAGACCAAGTTAGGGATGACTCGACTCAATTTGGTTTTGAAATGGGCCTGGCCTGAACTCGGTCCAACTCGATATCAAGTCTAGTATGACTGAGTCGACTCGATTCAATTTTGAAATAGGCCCGACTCAAACTCGATCCAACTCAACATCGAGTCCAGCATAACTAACTTGATCCAAGTCCGGTCTGGGCTGGACTAGTCCGGTCCGAGTTAGATTGATCCGAACCGATTCCGATCTGATAAAAAAATACCAAGCCAGATTGAGAGATGAGGGAGGGAGAGACCAAGAGAGCAGAGAGGGGAGAGAGGAGGAGGGTGGTGGGTGGTTGTTGAGCTTGGAACATGAGGAAGATGAGGGAGGGAGAGAGAGAGAGAGAGGTTGAGCTTGGAAGATGATGTGGATGAGGGAGGGAGAGAGAGAGAGAGAGAGGCCAAGCTTGGAAGATGAGGAGGATGAGAGAAGGAGAGAACTTGGATGATGAGGGAGGGCAGGAGGGAGCTTGGAAGATGAGGTGAATGAGGGAGGGAGAGACTTTGGGATTGGGTCGGGATAAGGTGCAACGAATAGAGTTAGAGATAATAGAAATTAGGTTTATATATATGCACCCAAACAGGAGTCGAGTCTAACTGAATCGAGTTTCAGGTCAAGTCAGATCGAGTTACTAGTTAACTCGAACTCGAATCGGTTTGAGTTTGGATTGGACGAAGCCTATTCAGTTTGAACCGACTCATCCATTTGGTTTGGGTCAAGTTGAATTCAAACAAATCGAACAAATCGAGTTAGCCAGATTAAGTCATCCCGTGCCCACCTCTAGTCGAACCTTTGCCAAGACCAACTTAGCCTTATTAATTGCTTTATGAGAGTGTTTATATTGTTTAAACCATTGAAACCTTCTCAGGCTTCATGATGTTTATTTGCAATAAAAAGTGTTAATGGACTTTGCTTGGGCTTGAAAAATTAGAGTATTGAACAAGCCCAGTCCAAAAGCCCACTTTGATATATTTCAAAATTCATGCAGGCATATTTGCCATCGAACCTGTTTATAAGATTACGTAGATAAGGATGATGAGAAATTACAAATATCATTGATCAAGAACTTCTATGGCCCTGAGAGAGTTTTCAACCATGAGCGTGGTATGCTCCACTTGAGCTTTGCATCTCCTACATATTTTGGGATCATACCTAAGATGGTCTGAAAAAATGGATGGACGGCGTGGATACAACACATATATTACGGTGGCCCCACAGACCTATTACCAAGATGGAGTCCGTCCTGGAAGGGGTAAGAGGCAATCCGTGTCCGGAAGACACTGGATTAACAGGCCGGATCTTTTCACACCTGACAATTTGACACGTGTACCATGGGTGGGTGGCTACTCCCGCGAGTACACATCGCATTTCTCATTAGTTGTATACTGAGTTTCGGTGTATATGAATTAGGGTTTATATATCAGAAATCCCAAACCCCCGACGTTTCTTCCAAATGCAGTTCTCTCTCTGTATCTCTCTGACTCTCTGACTCTCGACCGTTACACGGCGGCCGCGTCGTCAGATTCCGGCCACCTCCATCCACCATATCCATCAGAAATGGCCGGAGAATCCCCGCCACCTATTGGCCCACTCGAATCCCAGGCCACCACATCTGATGGCGCGGATGCCGCACCGTTCGAGCGCTTCTCCCGCCGCGTCCTCATCAGGAACATCGTCTCCCGTCCAGAAGGGGGTGTCGTCCTCGCCGGCCAGAAGGTCACCGTCGGCGGGTGGGTCAAGACGGGCCGTGAGCAGGGCAGGGGATCGTTTGCCTTCTTGGAGCTCAACGACGGGTCATGCCCTGCAAACCTCCAGGTAATTGTCGATGCTTCGGTAGCGCCACTGCAGCAGCTCGTTTCAACCGGGACATGCGTGCTCGTCGAGGGCGAGCTCAAGAAGCCGCCTGAGGGGACAAAGCAGAGCGTTGAGCTGAGGGTCGAGAAGGTTCTCGAGGTGGGTCCTGTCGACCCCGTGAAATACCCGCTTCCGAAGACAAGGCTCACTCTGGAATTCTTGAGGGATCATGTTCACATGCGTCCCAGAACTAATACGGTTTGGTTTCCATTTCCACCATCTGTTTTCCCTTTTTTCATATTCTGAATTAGGAAATCTACAGTTTTTAATCAAGCAGTTGCGCTGCCAGATGAACTGAAAATGCGGGGCCCACCTTGCCATGATCAGAATTTTTCATTGGGTGGATTCTGTCTGATAGGGCTACCCCCAGAAACTTCCTTACTAGATGATCCTGTCTGATAGGGCTCCTGCCAAATGTGAAATTTCGATTGTGATTGACTACGATCACCTGATAGCACCGGACCATCCAGGACAGGGACCACTGGATCAACATATTAGGTTAATGAAGGCGGGGCCCACTAGTCCACTTGTGCCATTGCTGTGTCCATCCCAAAGAAGCTGATTCTTTTGATGCTCATTGTATACAAATTGTGGTATAATACCTCTTTTGGAACAAATTCTTTGTTGTGATTGGAAGACAATGTGTTTGTCTGTAAATTACACTAGCATTACTATACTTTGCGAATTTATGATTTGTGAAGCTTCACGTATTTATCAGAATTGCTATTGTTATTCTTGTTCGATTGACTTGGTTGAAATGCTCTCTCCTTCATACACCTGGTGAATGTGTTTGGTGACGTTGACTGTTGATCTGGTGGGCTACGAAACAAAAATCATGTCATTTTGTCAATCCAAACTCCTAATTATCATTGAGTGTGGAGCATTGCTCCTTTTTTTTTTTTTTTTTTTTTTTTTTTTTTTTTTTTTTTCAATTTTATGTTAATCGTCCATTTGCAAGTTAGGATGGACTTTGTCCTATAGACCGGACTTTTCGGCTGCAGCACATCCACATGGCCCTTCCTAATCGGTCATGTTCATCATTGTACACATTCGGCATGTGTGGTAGAGAAGTTTGGCCGGTGCTCCGTTGCAGTCTCTCGACTTTGGTATTTTGAGTATGGATTACTTTGTTTGTTCTTGCAAACATATAAGTAAATATGATGTGTTTAGATTATAAAGTAAAACTTCGAATGTAAAAGAGTCAAAATGGAAATAAGTAGTGTAAGCAGGCTATACCCACAGAAAAGAAAAGGAAATGAAAAAGAAGATGCGGGGCACTTATTTAATTAAACAAATGCATAATTGAGAAAAAAATGAAACATGAGTAAACAATAATATCAGTCGTTTGGGGAGTTGAAGTCAGGAGGCAGAGATGCAGTTCTGGATCTCCTTTGTGAGGGTCTTGCAGAAGGTAAACCCACCCGAGTCCCCTAATCTTTTCGAGTTTTCTCCAAAATCACAAAAGTTCTTCATTCTCAAATGATAGGCTACATCCCACTTCCATAACAATGATTGTGTTTAGAGAGGATTTCTGAAGTTGTATACAAATACATTAGGAAGCTAGTTACAGTAAGAAACTTCATTACAAATTTGAAATGGCCTACAACCAGAAAGCTATCTCTGATAAGAAAACTACTTTGAAGTAACCAATTTATCATGGGACTTCTAAAATCTTTACACACTGAAGATGCCCTAATTACCCTCGAGTCAATAAGAAATTCCTATCTTACCTTTTGCGAAGATCAGACTGCATCAGAGTGAGAAGAGGGAAACTCCTTTACATGGATGAGTGGGGGAGGGAGAGAGTTCAAATCTCTCTGTCGAATGGATAACCTTCTCTTGCTTGCGAACTTCATTGTTCCGTGAGTCATAGATACCAACATTCACCACAAACCAAACCCTGTGAGAGCAAACTACCCAAATGACTGTGGTTTTTGCAAAAACCAAACTGTGCCATCAGAACTACTAAAAAGCTCGTTGGATTCCTTATGTGATTGGCCCACGGTTTGTTGACCAAGGCTATCGTTCGGATGGGAGTCACCATGGATGGAGAATACCTCAAAGGATTCCTACATTTGAACATCCAAACCCTTCAATCAGTGACCTAGAAATAGACTGTTAAGAGAAAGAATCACAGCAACAGTCAACACTCAACAGGCAACAAGTCAAAGAATAAAGGATTAGTATCTTCCAATATGGTGGATTTGGGGGTATTGTTGATCCATGGTGGGCCAATCAGATTAACAGTCTGGGTCATCGTTCAATGCTCCCTTTGTGTATGGAGTAATGTGCATCAGCAAACTATACATGTGCTGAGGCTTGGACCCATAAATTAATTTTTGCAAGCAACAAATTGATGCACATCAGGGACAAGCACTGTTACTTATATATATTTTTTTACTGAGGTGCAGGAATTCTACATGCTCACTCACATATGGGAAGAGTTACTATGAGGTTGACCTCATGGGAGTTTCTCATGAGGTCGAACTCTACAGACCCCACTGTGATGTGTGTCAGGCATCCACCCCATCAATCAGATGTACCCTACCATGGTGGGCCATGGGGCTAAAAATCAGGCCAATCCATGACATAGGTGGGCCACACCACATATATTAGTTGAGAGTGGATGCTCACCCATTGAAACCTTATGTGGTTCAAACATCCTGCCCATCCATTGTATGTGTCCCACTTGGATGAGGTGTCACACCAAATTTCATGCCATTCCAAACTCGGGTGGGCCCCATCAAGTGCTTTTAGATGTTAGGCATGATTACACATGATTTTCAGATGGTATGGCTCACCTGATTTCTGGGTATGGCTGATTTTTTAGATGTCCTATAACGTAGAGGGGACCCACCAAGTGCACATTGTGGATGTCCAACACACCTTATGATGGGGCCCACAGAGCTCAACCTCATGTGAAGCTACCATGAGGTCAACCTCACGGCATGTGCGCGTGCACACACACACAGAGATCAGGCATTGGGTGGAGGGCTCCTCTCTCAGTTTGGCTGACCACTTTAAATCCATTTACTCCTCTCTCAGTTTGGCTGACCACTTTTAATCCATTTATTTTGTTTAGGAATTCACTAAAATGGGTCCCCTCTCTCTCTCTCTCTCTCTCTCTCTCTCTCTCTCTCTCTCTCTCTCTCTCTCTCTCTAAGCTCATCATTATCTGTCAAAAAGATATATTTTTTTAGCCTTTGAGTGTCTGTTGTATTTGTTCTTTATCACCTGCAACTATATTGTCACTCATATTTGTCCTTATGTGCATTTTCAGATATCGGCAGTTGCTAGAATCAGAAACGCACTTGCTTACGCAACTCACACCTTTTTCCAAAAGAACAGATTCCTTTATGTCCAAACTCCCATTATCACAACTAGTGATTGTGAGGGTGCAGGTGAAATGTTTCAAGTCACGACATTGTTCAGCGATGCTGAAAAGGTGGAGGAGGAGCTGAAACAGAATCCTCCTCCATCAGAAGCTCAAATAGAAGCTGCTAAGCTTCTTATCAAGGAGAAAGGAGAGGTAGTCAAAAATCTAAAATATGCAAAAGCAAACAAAGAGGAGCTCAATGGTCCCCTATCTGAGCTTGCGAAGGCCAAGGAGAATCTCTCAAGGCTGGAAGAGAGATCTAAGCTTAAACCTGGCATCCCCCAGAAGGATGGGAAGGTCGATTATTCCCAAGATTTCTTTGCGCGTCAAGCCTTTCTTACTGTATCTGGCCAACTTCAGGTTGAGACCTTTGCGTGTGGCCTCAGTAGTGTTTATACTTTTGGACCGACTTTTCGAGCCGAGCACTCGCACACGTCAAGGCATCTGGCGGAGTTTTGGATGGTAGAGCCCGAGATAGCATTTGCAGATTTGGAGGTACTCGAAACATGAATTTATGAAATTTTAAGTAATGGCATGTTCAGGCTTGCTGTATTCGTGATAAGATATAATTACGTAAGGTTGGAGGAATTATGCGATCCTTGACGCGAGAATATGTAAATTTTTGTGTTGAGAATTTGTGCAAATGGAGGCCATGGTTTGGTGATCCCAACCATGGATCTAACTTGGCCAATTCATTGAGCCTCAAAAATTCCCAAGATCGGAAGATCCTACAACCCTCAAGGGGGCCTAAAAATGGTCTGTTCAAGACAAAATACAGCAACTATCCATGTTCAACAGAAAAAGAGGATAAAGATCGGGTGACTAGAATCCTCAATATGGGAGATTTTTGGGTATCCCTCCCATCCATGGTGGGGCATATTAGTTCAACATTTTGGATCATGTAACCATGTGCCCTACTTGTACAAAATGTTGTTCCAAGGATCATCTAATTCCTCTTGATGTTAATGTTGGTCAATCAACTCTTGCAGAAGTAGGATTGCAGTTTCCCCCTTTTTTCTTATTCTTTTTTCATGTGATTTACTGATCTTGCATTTTCTTTTTCAGCCAATTATAGCATTCTAGAATGAATGGTAATTAATCCAGTGCTTTCCCTTGGGCCGAAACCTTGTAGTTTTTAATAAACATTTGAAGCTGGAGTCATGTTGCAAGTTTGTGTATTTGCAGGATGATATGAACTGTGCGGAGGCATATGTGAAATTTCTCTGTCAATGGTTACTTGACAATTGCCTTGATGATATGGAATTCATGGTAAAAAATTTTGACAAAACGGCCATAGATCGTCTAAAGCTAGTGTCATCAACCCCCTTCATGCGTATATCGTATTCTAAAGCTGTGCAACTTCTTAAGAATGTCAAAGACAAAAAGTTTGAGAATGAGGTGGAATGGGGTATGGATTTAGCGTCTGAGCACGAGAGGTACTTGATCCTTGAGGAATGGCCTACTTGCAAGAGCCCATCTGCAAATGTGAAATGCAAGTACCCAACATATTGAAATGCATGAGAAATCTGGGTCTTTCATCATGTGGGCCTTTCGATAAATGACCCTGCCCCAAAATCTGGGAAGCCCACTCATCAGGTGAGCCACACATGTACAATTGTACATATAATGTGGGCAATCAATTATCCTTTTTAATCGTCCATTTCCCTGTACACGTGGGAAGAATGGACTGGGCCATTTTTGAGCTAGGGCACATCCACCATGGGGCCTGTTCGAAGAAAGGCCTGTGTCTCATACACATGGGGTCCTTGTTTTTTGAGTTGATAGATCAGCATGCTTGCAAGTAGCATCCCTCTTGAACTCTTCATCATGAATGCAAGTCTTCATTCTCTGTGGTTTGTGGTTTACACCGAGGTGATGCTTTGTTCAATAATGTAGATACTTGACAGAGGTGATATATAAAAAGCCCGTTATTGTGTATAACTATCCAAAAGAAATTAAAGCATTTTACATGAGGCTCAATGACGACTCACAAACAGTGGCTGCAATGGATGTGCTCGTACCCAAGGTATGTGTGTTTTATCGAAATGCTAACTACACAATACAGAAATTATGCATTTTGTTGTTCATTCATATGTATTCATGTATTTTGGGTCAGGTCCTAGAGTAGGGATAACTGGATTTGGGCCTTGCTGTGTCTAGGTCTCATTCTTGAAGACCCGGACCCAAATCTTATCAGGCATGGGACCTAGATTTCTAGTTGGGTTCGGGTCAAATGAGAGCATTTACATAGTCCTACGATTGACACACATGCAATGTTGTCAAAATCCTACGATTTACAATTCACAATTTACGATTTGAGTTGAATCTTAAACAGAACAATTTGAATCCCTTTTAATATGAATCCTACGTTTTATGATTTGAATCCTACAATTTACAATTCGAATGCCAATTTACGATTCAAATTATACTTGTTTTCTACTATTTTAAGCTTCACTTGGATTTCATTCTATGGTTTTAAATTGGTGGGGGCTTTAAGAATCATTTACAAAAACCTTTCAAAAAAAGAAGAAGAATCATTTAGAAAAGGTAAATTATTTTGTTTTGTTCTTTATAAGAGATTAAATGATATATATTTTCTTCAATGTTAAATCATAGAGCTTTTTTTAATTATGATTTCTTACTTCTTAATTGGTTAAGCACAACATTGATTTATGACTTATTTGGAATGTTTTTATGCATGGTTATGATCATGTTGACTTATATGTATTGTGGAATGATGGTTAGAAATCAAAATATCTTTTTTCGTCAGTATACGGAATCAAATGTCACTTTTCCAATGCGATTCTACATTCAAGACAGGTAACAAGGACATAAATTATTAAAGGATCCCAGTCTATTTTTAAGGAAATTTTCTTGAAAGGAAGAAGAAGAAGATAAAAAATCATTTAATTTTTTAGTAATACCATGTGATGATAGTGTTAAAGTTTTTATTTTTTTATTTATATTTTTCATATTTTTAAGAAAATCATTAAAAAAAAATCTTTTGATTTACGATACGATTCAACCCCTATTACGATTTGTGATACGATAACAATTTTGACAACATCGCACACATGTGCCAATTTGACACAGCTTGGTGTGTAAGTGGGGTCTCTTACATGAATAGGTAAAAGCTTCTATGAGGTTGACCTTATGGGAGCTTCCCACGTGGTCGAGTTTTGTGGGGCCAACCCTGATATGTGTTGGACATCCCCACCGTGCATTTGGTGGGTCCCCTTTAGGTTATGGATGAAAGCACTTGGTGGAGCCCATTTGAGTTTTGGACTGGTCTGAAATTTGGTATGAACCCCCCCCCCCCCCCCCCCCCCCCCCCCCACTTTAAGTGCGACACACACAATGGATGGCTTAGATGTGTGAACCACATCTTGGTGGGCCCTACAAACAATCAGGAAGGTTTCAAAGGGTGGGCATCCACTCCCAACTGTTGTCTATGGTGTGGCCCACCTACAGCAGGAGTTGGCCTGATTTTTAGGCCCATGGCACACCATGGAAGGGTGCATCTAATTGATGCTGTGGATGTCCAACACACATTAAAGTGGGGTCCACAAAGCTTGACCTCATGGGAAGTTTCCATAAGGTCAACCTCATCGAACCTTTTCCTCTCTCTCTTATATATAAATATATATATATAATTCGTCGAGACCTGAATATAACGGGGTTCTAAGAATGTGAGGCCTGAACCTGACCTGATTTTTTGGCAGGTCCAAAAAATTGGACCCAGACGCATTGAAATCGGGTTCAGTCCATTGTATACACTTGGGTTCGAGTACCATGGACAGCCCCTAGTAGGCATTCCTAGTGGTCACCATCATGGATGGACGACCCAGGACATTCATGTAGTGGGCACATCATGGATGGACTAGGCTTCCCATGATTCCCACCTGGGGCATTCTGGGACAGCTGCCCTGCAAATGGACAAATAAAAAGAAAGAGTGGCCAATATGCAACATAAAAGGTGTGAGGAACGGTTGGGTAGCATCACTTCATGACCATATTTTTGGTCCATTGCCATCACCATGGTGCCAATCGAAATCTGGATCACTGGGGAAAAAAAAAAAAAGGCCTCACGTTTAAGGAATGCTCAGTCAGCATGATAGTTTGTTTGGGACTGGCGTTTAATACCCATGTTCATTTAACGTGAGAATTACTTGGAATTTGAAAGCTTCTGATGTGGACATATCAGATAGTAGTCTATTTGATTATGATAGTGCATCTGTGCATCTGAGAAACTGTTTAAGTTCTTTTCGTTCCCTTCACAGGTTGGAGAGTTGATAGGAGGAAGCCAAAGGGAGGAGCGGTACGACATCATTGTGAAAAGGTATTATTATCTTGTGTCTTAGTTTGATTACTTGTTATAAACAATGAATCATGCAATGTAGAAAAAGAATATTTGCAAATGAGAATGGACATGGTAGACTGACCTTCAGTTTCACATAAGGTTTAAGAAAATTATCATCACCCCCATGATGACTGTTATGACATTAATGGTCACTCTACCTCTTGTTATGTAATGAAAAAATGTTTTTTTTTTTTTGGTCACTCTACCTCTTGTTATGTAATGGACAAATGTTTTTTTTTTTTTTTGTTTGGGGGGGGGGAGATAACTTCAATGTTTATTGGGAATGTTTGGATTGGCAGAAAACTATGGAAATCAATTTCGACAAAATGTGATGTTTTTCCTTGTTTGCGAAAACACAATTAGGTAGGGGGATTGATTTCCATTTCCATGGTTTTCCTTTAAAAAACAAGTAAAACCATTTCCATTAAAAATAATAATAATAAAATAAAAAATAAAAAAAACCTGTTAATGAGTAAAACCATAGACCTAGATTTCCATAGTTACCAGAGATAACTCTCACTTTTTAACCGTTGACCTTTTACCATTCGTAGAAATCATGTGCTCTGAAACAAACAACAAGTTAATGTGGATTCTTTTCTATACATTTCCCTTTCTTTTTTTTTATGTCACTTTTGGTTTTCCGTATCTGCCTTTTGGTTTCTGCCGATCCAAACTTTTAAAAGGAAAAGGAAAGAGAAAAAATTCTAGGTTCAAAGAGATTTACACCTAGATGAGAATACTGGAACCAAAGATGCACTCCCAAGGCTCCTGTCATAAATAAGATAAGTATCCCTTGTAACTCAAGCTTTGGTGAAAACATCTGCTTCTTCATTAGCCTCGGAGCAGACATGAGAGATCTGAAACTTAACCCTGAGCAAATGCCATGCTTTTTATCAGTGGTATTAGCAACCTCTGATGGCACTCACCTAAAGATTTCCAATAGTGGCCCCTATTATTTTCTCAATAACAGCTATTATAGTATGGAATAAGGGCTTCTGTGTACAGAAGCTCTTTCTTAAACCATAACGGCCTGACATTATACCAATTAGATCATTGGACAAGCATCTTTTTTTTTCTTAAACCATTAGGGATGGAGTATGATGTCTTCTTTCAAGAAAAAAACAGCCACTATTTTTTATGGGCTAGACATTGTCATTATCTCATTTTCCCATTCCATCCCTTTCATAATGGCCTTATAATGTTTTAATGCCAATGGACTCTTATAGGGTCAAGATTTATCAAATGGGTGCCTAAAATAAAATGGTTAAGATAGAAATTTGACAGGCAGCTTGATATCATTTGGATTGTTCAATTGATGATTCGAGCTCATAGCTCAATGGTGCACACAGTGCATTTCAACATATTGAGGTCTCAGGTTCAAGCCCAGCTTAAAATTTTCATAATATTTGGTGCAACCAAACACTCATAAAAAAATAATAATAAGAAAAAGTTAAAAAAAGAAAGAAAAAAAAAAAGATGCTTGTCCAATGATCCAATTGGTATAATGTCAGGCCATGTTCCATCCATAATGGGGCCCACAATTTGGAATCTTGGACAGTCCAAAAGTACGCTTCTGTGCCACATGCAGTGGATGGATTGAGGACCCTTGTCAACTCATACTAGCATATTATTGAGAAATGTGTTTCGGCTCATTTATATTTGGCAAAAACGTATCTTTAAAATTATTTTTAGCTTGGCAAAAACATGTTCTTCCTGCTAAAGCTATGATCTGGGCCCAGTTTTACCGAAGGAATTGGTCTTTGTTATGTTCTGCTGGAAATATTTTTGGCCGTAGCAGTAGGTAGGCATTTTTGTTTCTCCTATTTGTTGACAAGCGGATTGTCTTCAGGATACTGGAGATGGGGCTGCCTCTTGAGCCGTACGAGTGGTACCTTGATCTGCGACGCTACGGGACAGTCAAACACTGTGGGTTTGGCTTGGGGTTCGAGCGCATGGTTCTTTTCGCCACGGGCATCGACAACATTCGGGATGTGGTCCCATTCCCCAGGTACCCAGGAAGAGCAGATCTTTGATGTCTTAGCCGTTCAACCTAGCTGTGATCCCATTTGAAATTTAATTTAGTTACTTGTATAGAGAGGTATTTCAACTTACATGCTCATGTTTGCATCCCATTTGAAATTTAATTTAGTTGTATAGACAAGTATTACAACTTACATGCTCGTGTTTATTTACAAATTTCATTTTTAAGAAAGTAAATGCAGATGACGCAATTCACTCAATGCAGCGCATGGGTGGGTGACCTATCTGGGTCACTCAGGTACTATGAGAATCGGTGTTTTAAATGGTGAATAGCATGTAGCGTAGCATTCTACAAAATAATAATAATAATAATAATAATGGCCATTGCCATTATAATATTGTTTTAATATATGTGGCTGCTGTGGGCCTTTGTGCTTATTAGTATTATGATATTTCTCAAATTTTTTATCGTGTTTCCTATTTTGCCTTTACATGTGGGGTTGTTCTTTGTAATTTGGCATCTTTTGTTTTATAAATACAGTAGAGATTTGACATCCAACCCCCCATCGTTCCCTCTTCATTCAAAGCTTTTCTGCTTTAGATGGTATAGAGCCTGGGGGATTATTCCTTCGGTTTCTTTCTTATGTTAACGCCAATGGACTGTTATAGTGTTATAACATCATTCATTCATTGTACATCAGGCATGCATGCCAGTCCAAACCCATCCAATTCTCAGCACCACATTGGATGAAACATATCCCAAAAGCCATGTTTTGGCAGGTGAAAGTAAATCGGCGGTCTATATCTCGAAAGGTGAGGTTGTTAATTGTTGAGTGGACCTCCAATGTCAAAAAAAAAAATAAAAAAAATTAAGGGTTGTAATCTCCATGTTATTGGTGTGTAGCTGGATTGCTATCTCAGCGGTTTGGTTCGTCTCTGTATCCTTTTTTGTTTTGCTTAATAAATCTTCATTATCTTTCCAAAAAAAAAAAAAAACCACTGTTTGGACAACAACTATCTAATTGGTGATTCATCAAATGGCTGCTTAAAATAAAATGGTTAAAGATAAAAATTTAACAGGCTATATGATGTCATTAGGATTGCCCAATTGGTGGGTTCGCATGTAAGCTGTTTGCTACTTGTAAAATTTTAATCAAGGTCGTGCTTGGTTGGACCAAATATCATGATATTTTGCATTAAATTAGATTGACTGGTAATGAATTTTATGATATTTGGTGCAACCATACTTGACCTAAAAATAATAGGAAAAATGAAGCAAAAATTAACTATAAAGATGAAGAAAAGGCAGAACTAGTTTAATATTGTTACTTTTATTATTTTACTATAATTGCTAAAGAGATTAACTCATTTTTGTTGAAAATAGAAAAAAGTAATAAATCATTGAAAACATTTATTGAATTTTATCTTAGTGGTCTGCAGTTCAATCTTCGGTGGCGATACCTTAAAAATAAAAATTTAAAAAAATCTTTTAGTGAAATATAACTTGCGGTGTATATGTAGCATGCAGCATAGGCTATAGAATAATTAAGCTAGCTATTTTCATGGGCTATGTAGTGTCAAAGTCAAGTTATTACTGCATATTGGAAGCTTTTTAAAACACTGATGAAAATATCCTCACCCAACAAAGAGGACCGCACTTTCTGTGGATCCCTTTTTAAAACACTGTGATGCATTTGCATTGCATTCATACTGTCCATGCATGCATTTCGACAGCTCATTTGAGAACATCATCCTAAAAATGAAGCAGATCCAAATCTCAGGTGGACGACAACACAAGAAATAAATAAATAGTGGTGATTGTGACCATTAAAAACTTCTTGTGGGCCACAGAAGTTTTGGATCAATCTGATATTTATGCGGTACTTTCATCGAGATCTTTATGACCTTATCAACAGGTTGGATGGCAGATAAGCATTCTGGTGGATCCCTATAAGTTTTTAATGGCTCACCACTGTTTCCTATAGTGTGGTCTGCCTAAGATTTGGACCTGCTTTATTTTTTAAAAAAATAAATAAATCATGCCCTAAAATGAGCCTTCAAAACAGAAGGACGGCATGGATGTAATGCACATACATTGAGGTGGGTCCCACACTGAGGGATCCACAGCAGCCGCGCCCAACAAAGAGCGAAACGGAGGCTTGTTGTAGACCGTTTGGTCGTCTTTCTAGCTGTCCATTCTTTTTCAAGCTATTCTGTGCTTGATTCCCCCCCTAATGAATGGATTTGATCTGTCCACATGTTCCAGATTGGCACTTGCTGCTAATCACCACACCTCTCATGCCAATCGCCCTAGCACTTGCCTCTTCTAAGAAATCTCACCTAGTGTATGTTAATCGAAAACCATTATGTAGCAATAATTCGAGCATTGGATTCTTTATTTCAGTTGTAATGGCAACCAGCGTCAACCATAGATATCTTGCTCATTCATCTGATCTGCCACGCTGTAGATGTACTGTCCCCAAAAGTCTCCCAGAGCGTGGAAGATCCTGATCATTGAACCTGCTCTTCTTTCTTTCTTTCCCATTGTTTCCTCAGTCATCCATTCACAGGTTATCTGATTGAAGGGTTAGGATATTCCAGTTGTGGTGTGGCATATCAAAAGATGTAAGACATTGGCATTATGATCTTGGTGGTGGGTCCTGCGAGAGAACGAGTACGCAGAACAGAAGGGAAATATGGCCATTAATTACTATTTCAGGCCAAAATTTTGCCCAGCACCGGCCCATGGGCATTGGAAATAAACCCAAGCTACTTCGGGTCAAGTCAATTACTACTGGTAGGCTTGGTCCACAAGCCCAAAAGTCAAATTACTCAGGGTTCTGATCTGGGTTTTAAAAAAGCATTGATTAAAATGTCTACCTTTGAAATCTCGCTGAGGCCATTGAAACCATTTATAAGGTCATTCCCACCGGGATGAACTGAAAATACAAAAAGCTTAGCCTGATACAAAACTTTGGCAGCCATACGAATGTTTCAATGGTGGTTGTTCAATCCCCACTGTTTTTTTTCTATTGTGGCCCACCTTGAGTTTTTGATACGCCTGATTTTTTGTTGCATGTCCTAAAATGAGCTTGAAGAACGAATGGATGGGTTGAATTTCCTACAAACATCACAGTGGGCCCCACCTAGCTTCCCAGGGCAGACACTTTCTGGAAGAGGCTTTGCAGGAAATCCATGTCCCCACTGGCATACTGCGATTCCGTAGTGACCACTCTAGTGCCGTTAGTCAGTGCTAGTAGAGTAGGCGCTCTATGGGTCCCACCATAATGCATGTGTTTTATTCAAGCACTCATTTTAGAACACGATAGAATATATGAGGCACATCTAAATTTACGGCGGACCACACCATAGGAAATAGTGGTGATTTAATGCCCACCATTAAAAACTTCTTAGGGCCATGAAAGTTTTGGATGAAGCTGATATACGTATTTTCTGTTCATCCAGGTCTGCATGATCTAATCATCAACAGGTTGGATGGAAAATAAACATTACAATGGGCCCTATAAACTTTTCAACATTGGGCGATCAATTGACACTATTTATGTGGTGTGGTCCACCTGAGATTTAGATATGCCTCATCTTTGGTCTTATTCCCTTAAATGAGCAGGAAAAATGGATGGACAGCTTGGATAAAACACATGCATAATGATGGGTCCATATAGAACAAACCAGCACCGTCCTAAATAGAGGGATCACCACCGAATCCAACTCCAACACAGGCAATCCCCAAGGCTAACAAAGATTCCCTTTTCAAAATTGGTAAAACTTAAATACTCTGGAAAATTGTGATAGATGATACAGTCACTTAGAAATTACAGATATGGCACATAAGTAATCAAATTAAACAGTTCAAATAATGGTAAATGGGTCATGAATCCAAAAAAACTATTATACCATCATCTAATCATCAAATTGTAAACATTTATTGGAATGTTAAATGAAAAATATCCAAAGGTTCCTTTTCTATAAACAAGCATCCATGGATGAGAGGCTACATAGGTTCAAATTAGGGGCATAAAAGTCATTTGATCCTCGTCAATAGGTTCGGAAGAACGATTCAGTAAATATGAAAGTTGAAAGCATCTTTTCGGAAAATCAATAGTTCCAAGGAAATTTTGGGTAAAAATTTTAATTAATTTTTGTAAAATTCCCATTACTTTTTATTACTATTATTATTTTGGTACCAGTAAGGTCTACAAGGTAAGACAACCAAGAATCGAGAACCCTAGATCACTCACACACTACGGTCTCCACCAGCTCTACTAACAAGCTGGAGACAACTCAATAGAAGTTTGCTGAATATGTTTCAAAGACCAAGATAGATGAAGAGTGGAAAAATGAAGCCCATTAACTTTCGTATCTACAGTTGCTGCAATATCATCAATTTTAGTATCTACTTCCCCAAGATAATTTAAAATACGGCACACTATTAACTGGCAATCTGTAAATGAGTGGAAGAATCTGCAAATGAGCCTGAATCCCCACAAGGGTTTTAGTTTCTTCTCGGCTAAATATACATATTTCAATAGAGGCACATCCTCTGCAAGGTAACAAACAGCCAAGACTGAATACCATCCAGGCAATGCCTTCCCAACACGTCCATTGTGAAGAGAGATTTTTAATATTTTGAGCATCTCAAGAGCAGCAATGTGATTTGAACATCTCCTCAGGCTGACTACCATTGGAATAAATCATGTTTTGATAGCAGCCTTCTTCTATCATTTCCCTGGATTTATGCCTCCAAATAATCTCCTCATCCCTAAACCAACTCTCTCCAACTTGCTATCCAACTCACTGAGTTCACCAAACAGCTGCTTCTTTCTTGTATGGAAGTCACTGAATACGATTCTTGTTTGAGCTCTCTTTAATCTCTCTTTCGTTATCCTCAACCATAGTTCAAAAATTCATATACTTTGACTAGATATTCAGCAGGTCGGGTTGACGCAAAGAATCGACTTGCTATTTAATTAAATTAAAAATTAAAAACTAAGGTAATAAAATGTCAAACAGATATTTTTATTTAAGTAATAAAAAAACAGAAGCCAAAAACAGCAAAATAGCAATTGACAAGCTGGCTAAGAGCGTCACCCCTTCTCCATAGGTCTAGGGTTTGAATCTTTGTCCACTTTTCCACTTTACAAGAACAAACACGTTCACATTTTTCCACAACTCGGCTCAAAATCTGAGTCAGCGTGTTTCATGTCTTCAACATTTTCATGAATGTGTGCCCTGCCCAGCATTTCACCAACAAGTTTATCCGCTTCTCTTCACCGAATTAAGGAAACCCGGATGCTCTAACCACATCTTTTTTAATTCAGATCATATGTGGACCTAGGCAAGGGGAGGCGAGCTGAGAGACCTCTATAGAAATGACCATTCCCATCTGGAGTTAACCAGGAAGCGCTCTAAATGATGAACTGACAGTTCCTGAATGTTGGAGCACATACATGACACTACTTCCAAAGGAACAATTAGTTGTTGTTGTTCCACAAAATACCCGCCCTGTGCACTTGAAGAAATTGGCCTCCCGCCCTGCTTCTCATATGAGAATTATGACACTGAAGTCCATGCCTAAACACCACGAAATACACTAGTTTGCTGGGATGCCTTTGAGCTCTGCCCAGAGGCTGTCTCTACAGCTCGGATAGTTAGGACTGTAAATATTCTCCAGACCCACAAGAAATCCCCATTTGTGCCAAATGAATTTGATCGAAACCGACCAGACTCTTGACAAGGAATCAAATTTAGTAACTACAACTGTATTCCATAACGCAAGAATCCCACTCACTCCCAATTGGATTCAAACTAGCCCAATTGAATGAGTTCCCATTCAAAAAGCATGAATTTCTGATGCAAAAGCAGGGTTAGAGAACTCTCTTAAAGTAGCATGATGACAACATAATAACTCTCTTCATTAAGTCTTTAAGGGCTAACTGTTGATTTACATTTCCCAGTCTGATGTAGAACCCAAAGAAATGCAATAAAGAAAAGAAAAGAAAGAAAGAAAGAAAGGAACTTTGTTGCTATAATTTGAACCAGGAGTTCATGAGCCAAATGAGAATAGGAAAAGGAAATAGCTTGGGGATTCACTCACCCAATAAAGGATAGGCTGGGGACTCACTCACCCAACAAGAGACGAATCACTCAACTCACAAATACAAAGCTCGTAGAAAACAACTCTAGAATACCTCTCTCATGAAAAGACTACAACCTAGGCAAGAGGACTTCGAGTATGATATAGTACTTCTCGATGTACCATCTTCTTAGTGTACCAAGGGCTGCATCACAGTCCCTCACATTCTGGGATCCAATTCTTATCATCTAGCAAGCATGGCCAATAGGGATGCAACTCAGGTGGGTTAGATCGGGTTGGGGGTCAGCCCAAACTCAACCCAACATCAAGAGAACCCAATCCAGACCAAATTCCAACCATGATGCCTTATCCAAATTCCAACCCGAATTCCTCTATACTCAACACTAAACCGACTGAACCCAACCCTGATACATGTAATTATTCCCAAACCGACTTGAGCCAACCTAAACTGTTCAACCTGAATCCAACCCAACTTCAAATCGGGTTGGAGTTTCAAATCCAAACCCGACCAAGGACTCTGACGACCGAACCTAACCCAACCTGAACTTGGGTCCAAGTTGCAACCTAATAGCCAATTCCTCTTCCACGCCTTGTATAATTGGCATAATTACCAGAAAACACAACATTTGATACTTCAAAATTCCTGTTGTGTCTTTTACACCAGACTGGTCTGAGAATTATTTATCCAGTCCGTAGTTCTCTGACTTTGATTCTTTTTAGGATATTTCTGAAATTATTTCCTCCCTTGAGATGTAAATGACAAGCAAGCTGCAAACCTCTAAATATCATCCGAGGGCCTACTGTTTATCATTTCTAAAAGCTTTGTCGGTGATGACCCATAATTCTAAGACCCTAAGTTTGAAGAAGCCTTAGATGAAATGAATTAACTGGTGGAAACGGGTATTTCTAAGCAGAGATCATGATGCCATCCTTCTGCAATTGACTGAGCTAGCTCATTAGTATGGAACACTTGAATAGTTGGCACATGTCCTGAGCTGTCGGGATAATCACTCTCCAAATTCGGCGTCTCTTTTTCCGAGGGGTTACTGTCTATCATTTCTACAAGCTTTGTCAATGATGACCCATAATTCTAAGACCCTAAGTTTGAAGAAGCCTTAGATGAAATGAATTAACTGGCAGAATCGGGTATTTCTAGGCAGAGATTATGATGCCATCCTTCTGCAATTGACTGAGCTAGCTCATTGGCATGGAACACGTGAATAGTAGGCACATGTCCTGATCTGTCATGTTACCTTCACCTTCAAGGAAGCTTTGTTACATTGGTCCCCTTGCTGCCATGTAGATTGTAGCAGCCTGGCACATTTGTGTTGGGGAATCTCTCACCACAGTGGCTCAGTTGTCCAGTCAATTAGATTATCATCATTGCTGGCTAATGGACAACCCTTTGTGGACATCAAACATGTTTACTTTTGGTTTTTGTCAAACGGTCTGTTGTTTGTGTAAAGATCTGATTTACCCTTGTTCAACTGACTTTCGTCTTCACTTAAAAAGGGGGATGCCCTCAATACCCTTTCTTGAGAACTAGGCGGAAGCTTTGCTCTGATCTACAACAGCCTTTCACCTCTACTCTGTTTTTCTCAGTTTCTTACCTGCCTAACCAATCCAATCAAGCTTTCCTCCTCCCTCTCCCTCTCCTCCTCCCTCCCCATCTCCACCCCTCCTGCCTTCGCCACTGCCTTGCCCCATCTAAAAGGCTGCTCTTGTATTTGTTGTGATAATTTCATATTGAAAATTGTATCAATGCATTAACAATCTATTGGTGTTAGCTTTATCGATAATATAACAGTACGATGAACACCTTAAATCACTGACATCCACTATCATAGAAAGAGCTTGATTCTGAAATCTACCCAACAGGTATACCATCAAACTCTAAAGTTCCTTGATGATCAAGCACAAGCTTACATCTTAACTCCACGTCTTTGGGAGGATTAAGCTGATCAGATCATTGAATTGGAAATTATTTCCATTTGTTTTCATGACTTTTTTCTGTCGTTTGGCAGCATGGATTTGGGGGAATTTCAGATCCTCTGGTATGTTTGGCACCATAAAATAACTGGGGGTTTCAAATCGAAGGGATTTCAAATCCCCTCAAAGAGGGGGTTTGAAATCCAAGGTGGAAGCTTGGATTACATCTAAAATCCTTCCAGGAGTTGCATGTGTAACATGTGTGTCTATAGGCTACTAATTTATTGGCACATGATCCACTAATGATATCCCAAAACAATTATATTATTAACTGCATCACTATAATTACTTTAATAGGATAATATGTGCCATCCGAACATTTTCCATGTAAATCAACGGTTAAAAATAGTTGGATAGTCACTTGGATGTGATCCTGTGCTTGTGGACCATCTGAGACTTGGATTTCATCATTTTCGGGCAAAGTACATATTTCAACAAGCTTATTACAACTATTGTGTCAAACATTGCATAGGTACACTAATTAGAGAAATTAAGGTTGATTTAATAATTAAATTCACCCCTGTAAATATACTATGCATAGCTACTTTTGGATTACAGGGGATTCTAAATCGAGGATGCCAAACACAATGGGAGGATTCCAAATCCAGGGGGTTCCGAGTCTAGGGGGGGCTCTAAATCCACGCTCCCAAACAGGCCCTTAGACATGTGTACTTCATCAATACTTGATTTAAAGAGCAACTTCCATATAGACTGGTATAAAATGAAACCGAAGCAAACTAAATTAGTGGAATATTAGCCTAAAGTAAATTTTATGATGAATTTTTTTAAAGGTTTTATGACAAGTTTTATGTTAACCCAAAGAGAAACGAAAGATAAACATGTACCCCATTTTATATAAAGTCAAGTCAAAATCAACTAACTGATAATTCTCAGTCTGCAAATCAGCTTTAAAAAATACTCGAAATAAAAAAGAAAAAAAGGAGCAGTAACAAATGATTTACTCAACAAAAACGTTTTCAAACCTTTAAATGGGAATATCAGATAAAAAATTGTCACAGTTGTTTTTCAGCATACCTGAAGTAAATAATGATGTGTAGGAACAGAGAAATGTGGCAAAGCTCTCTGGGAATTACCAAGAGAATACCTATCAATTATCATGGAGTTGGGTTAAAATGCACAGTAATTCAAGCAAAGAAGATACATGAACACGACAGGTCAGAATCAAACAATCGAGGAGGACAGCATGGAGTTAGACTTGTCTGAACAAATTCCCTTATAAAATACAGAAAATACACAATAGATGCATAAGATGCAATGCTCATATCTTACAGGAATACTTAGTGCCGGGAACAACCAATGTTTATTTTACAGTCCAAATTCAACCCCAACCTTCCTGATCCTTGATGTGATGAGATCGAATGGCCCACCACATGTTCTTTGACAGGTCAAGATTCTAAGTTTATCTCCTTCAATTGTGACAATATCAATGTAATCCGGCAAGTGACACAAAACCCATTGCGGAGCTCACCCGAATAGTGAGAAATATCAAATAAAGGGTTATAAGCCCAACCCCTAACATCCTGTTTGGACGCATGTCATTCCGGGGTAAAATAAAAAGAGCCCATAGAATTCCCGACATCAGAAATCCCATTGAGTAGAAGAGGCTACTGTTTCTTGGAACAATGTATGCAGCGGGACTCTGAGACCATGCTCCAAGCAACAATGAGATCCCCAAACCAACAAGTGTATTGAACATTGGCCCTGCATAACATCCAGACAAAGCAATCTGCACACCATCACCACCATTCAGAGCCAATGAAACATTTGACATCAAGTCGCCCATCGAGTTGCCCCATGCCAATACAGTCAATCCAAGGATCGATGGATTTATACCAAGAATTACGCCTAATGCAACTAAGAGGGCAACAAGTTCATTGGCGATAATGTAGAACCAGACAATGCTCATCACGAAACCTCCCGAAACCCACGGAAACAAGAACTTCCGTGGTGCATGATCGGATCTGGTGAAGACAAGTGCAAGGGTGCCGAAGGTGGCACCAATTAAAACACCCACGAAATAGATGGCTTTCCTAGAATGAGAAACCGACTCATCCGCACTCCATAAAAATGCCAGAAGAACAGGCGCCAATGAAGCACTGGCAACAGCATACCCTTTCGACCACCGTTCCTCCTCAACAATCGGGATAGTCAAGCGACGTGGGATCGACAATGGCATCTCCATTAGCCAGAAGATCTCCGAACATGACAACATTGACCGCTCAGCATCCCCCTCATCGCTCCACCCCCACAACGGCCTTGGGTTCTCCGGCCCAATTCCTTTCAATGATTGATTTGAATAAATCGCTACGTTCGAAGCCCACATCCACTGTGGCAGTGTCGTATGCATATGGGCAGTGTCTGAGTGAAAATCCACATCAAGCAATGAGCTGTGGACAGATTCATCATCCTCACTCCCATTCGAAAAGATACTCCCCTTCACAGGAAGCAGTGGCGTGACAGCATCCAATCTCAACATCCGAGCATGCTTCCGCAGCAGCTCATTTGCAGCCACCGAAAATGCATAAACCACATAAATTGAAACAAATGCAACCGCTCCCCAGACGCTTACTTTCCCAACAATCAAAATTAACGACAGAGATACTAGTGTGAACAAAAAGAACCCAATATCTCTAACAAAGCATTTCCGATCGATCTGGACCCGTTTATCTGCGACAAACAATGAAACCGTCCCCACAACAATACACGTGACAAAAACAGCCCCGCCCAAGACACTGTTCAATCCGACCTCACCCGCGTCACTGCCTACGAATGCAGCAATGCTTGCAAAAACATCAGGAGCTCCATTCCCGAGTGGGAGGAGAGTAACGCCAGCCACGGTGGGTGGCAGCTTCAAAAGGTTCGACAGCTGCTCTAAACAGCAACAGAAGTAGTCGGCAGCGGTATTGCCCAAAAGATAGAATAATGCTGCCAGCCAAATGCCCAAAACAGCATAACCGAGCATGGGGACTTCCCCACAACTACAGTAAAAGAACGTGATGTAATCGAGATACCTGCCCGACGTGCACTCCGGATGGAATTTTAAGAACTCACAGTGGCTGGAGAAACCCTTGTGTTCTGCTAATCCGGTACATGCTGCGGAATTCTCAGCCGTCAGATTGTGATCCCCTAACGAAGAATTAACGGCGATCTCGGCTGCGAAACGCCGGTGCAAATTGGCTATCGCATTCGTCTCTTGATGGGAGAACGGGTTCCGGAGGACGGAATCTCGGTTGTGGAAGAAGATGAGGAGGGCAAGAGCACAGAAAGCGTTGAAGATCGCACGGAATCGACGGCGGGGATTCGTTCGGGGGCGGTTTTGTTCCATTTCTAACCCTAGAAATGCTGGAAATTCATGAAGCTGTAGGGTTCTGAAATGTGTGGAATAGGGAAAAAAAAACCCCTAGAAATCTTCGAGACGGGGAAGGGTAAAATGGAAACTCTTGGAAAGAGGGGTTTTTTCTTTATCTATTCTAGGGTTTGGAAGGGTACCTGAGAGAGAGAGCTTCTGAAGAAAAGAGGGAAATTCTCTTCAAACCCGCGTTTTTTATCTCTCCCTCTCTTCTCGTTCCGCCCTTAGCTTTCACGTGGGGAGAAAGGAAATGGGAGGATGGGGGTTTTATAGTGGACGAGGATTTCCTGCGAAAGTTTCGCAGGAAGTTCCTGCGCTGGAAACTGAGATGGAGTCCACCGTGATGTTTGTAAGGAATCCACTCCGTCCATCCCTTTTCTGAGCTCATTTTCGATTATCGAACCAAAATTGATTAGGATTCAAGACTCAATTGGGCCGCACTAAAACAGAAGGTGGTTAGGAAAATTCCTACCGTTGAAATCTACCTGGATCAACAGTGATGTTTACATGCCATTTATACCGTTAATAACCTCATTCTACTCGGATTAACTGAAAACACAAATATTAACATGATTCAAAACTTCTGTAGCCCCACGAATATTTCAACTGTGGACGTTTAATTCTCACGTCATCGGCCTACTTAAGCAATGGATCCGGTTCATTTTTTCCTAACACCTGAAATTAACACAAAAAACGGATGAACGGGGTGGATTTCTCATAAACATCGCAGTGGGCCCCACCTGAGTTCCCACCGCAGGAACTTCCTGCGAAACGCTTTCGCAGGAAATCCGCGTCCTTTTATAGTGTCCGTTGCTGGCACGAGCGAGTACGCATGGCACGCGTCGACGCGGAGTGCCGGTCGGGTCGAGTAACACCGAGTTCTCTCAGGTTGTGACCGTGGGCCACTTTCACATAACGTGCTGTATATCCACGCCGTCCGTTTTTACAGCTGATTTTAGGGCATGGGCCAAAAGCATATGTAAGTCTCAGGTGGACCACATCACAAGGAAACAGTTTTTATTGCACGACCACCGTTAAAAACTTTCTAGGCCCACAATAATTTTTATTTGCCCTCGAACCTGTTTATAAAATCAAATATCAGCTTGATCCAAAACTTTTGTGGCCCACGAAAAGCTTTTAATGGTCAAATCACCATGATTTCTCATGGTGTGGTCCACCTTGGATTTGGGCCTGCTTCATTTTTTGTAATATTCCATAAAATGATCTGAAAAAACGGATGGACGGCGTGGATATACAACATAGATATCAAGGTGGGCCCTGTAGTCACGGCCTGACCAAACTGGGTGTTACCCCGGAGTACGGGTGCGTGAACGGGCCACTCCTCATGTAGGCCCACCATGGCATGACCTGGCTCGAAAATGGAGATGGTCTGGTACGCTCCTTCGTGGACCACGTGTGTTATTTATGGTTGGATCTGAACCACTAGATAGAGAGTTTGGGAATGATCACATGCGGGGCCCACCTGTGATTTCTATGTTAAATCCAAACCGTCAATCTGGTGAGCCTCTTCATTGGAACGGTGCATACAAAGAATCATTCTTATAAGAAAGTAATGGGGAACACACCACAGGGATTAATGTACAATCACTACCTAAGACACATATATACCATTCCCGGGCCACCTAAAATTCGGAATGGCTTGATTTTGGGTTTGTCCGTTCATCCTCTTGGGGAGAACGGGATGAATGGGTTGGATGGCAGATATACGACACGGTGGACCTACATTTCATTAGGAAGTTTCTATAGTGGCATCTGCCTCCCCGATGTCCTCCATTTTTCCCTCTGGTGTGGCCCACTAGAGTTACTGATCAGTCTCATTTTTGTTATTTTAAGAACATTGGGTGGTGCATCTAGTGGACGGATTGGATTGCACCTTTTCACCGCGTTGCCCCACATATCTGTGACTTTTTGTAAGTGCAATGCATATGATCATCCCTCATAATTTTTTATTGATCATGTTCAAGTCAGTCAGATCAATGGCCAATAACGCAGGATGATCATTTTGACGTGATTATATTGTTACGAGTCGTCCTCATTCGGACGCAGGCACACTTGCCGGTTTTGTACACGCGTAGATAGGCTGCCCTGCGTAGATATCCTCCGGTGAAAAATCAGCCCATCTAGACCTCAGATGAGTAACAGCGTACGAAGCAAATCCGGCGCACGCTCGAGTGGGTGCCCTACCAATCTAAGATCACGTTGGTATCGGAGAGATGTGGGGCCGAGTGATGTATTCGCACCATCCAACCCGTTTATCAGATGTGCCACCTCAGAAACCCTCGGTTACCTCGAACGAAGTCCGATCCAAAACTAAGGGGGCCACAGAAAAAGAAATGATTTGGGAGGAACGTCTACGGTTGAATTTCACAGGGACAGCCTAAATTTGCCCCTGACCTTTCATCCTGGCTGGATGAAAGGTCTGAACGGCCTTGATTATATATATAAAACACATTGGCCCCACGCTAATGAACGGCAGCATTCCCTCTCACTGGGCTTCTTTGATATTGCCCGTCTGATTTTGGATGAGAAATTTCCAACTGTACGACCACTATATGGCCCATTCGCGAGACGAAGCCCACGAGCCCACCCCTTTTTACTTTCCAATAATACTCCGCGGGTGTACGGACGCCTTGCAAAAGGTCGAAAATGCCCCCTGGTTTTTCCTTCAAGCGTTGACGCTCCTCAAACTCCCAGTTGTACGAACGGTTCAAAGGAGATCAACGTTACATGGCCCATCAGTTACGTATTTATTATATTCATAACGTTCATCCATATTTTGAGATCATTTCGGAGCATTATCCCAAAAATAAAAAAAAAAAGCATATCCAAAGATCAACTGGACCACACCACAAAGAGCAGCAGAAAATTGATTTTAGCTGTTGAAACTTTTATAGGGCCCACCATAACATTTATTTTCCATCCAATCTATTCATGACGTCACGGAGACCTGGATGAGTAGGAAAAGCAAATTTTGTAATGATCCAAAACTTCCGTGACCCCTGAAAGGGTTTCAACGGTGGACATTTAAAGTAAAATGACGATGTCAATTGCTACGGTTAGACCTATGATTACGAATTATAACCGTAGCCATAAATATAATAATCCGTAGCAATAGAATTCATCCGGAGTGGGCGCGCCAAACTATCGGCACCCCACGCCACTTGCTAGCCCATCCAGTGCGGCCACGTCGATTTGGCGAGGCCACGCCCACAGGGTGGTCTCTATTGTTACGGATAATAACCATAGCTAAAATCCGTAGCAATAGGTTCTTTATTTTTTTGAGTTTTTTTGTGTTTTTTTTTTTTTTTTTTTAAATTTTATTGGGGAGAACTTTTTCTCCTTGTACACAGGGTGGTCCCTATTGTTACGGATAATAACCATAGCTAAAATCCGTAGCAATAGGTTCTTTATTTTTTTAAGTTTTTTTGTGTTTTTTTTTTTTTTTTTTAAATTTTATTGGGGAGAACTTTTTCTCCTTGTATTTTTTTCAAATACATAATTATGTAAATATGTATATATAAGTACATAAAAATATTTTTCTATCTCCTAATTCATTTCTTTGTCTATTTATTTAACAAGCATATCTCCTAAACTAGAATGAGTTACATAACGTACCATATATGATTTTGGGGTAGGAGAAGCTAATTTAGCCAACTAACATAGTAATTTTTGTAGATTTCATCGGCTCGATGGTTAAAAATACACTTCTTTGTCTATTTATTTAACAAGCATATCTCCTAAACTAGAATGAGTTACATAACGTACCATATATGATTTTGGGATAGGAGAAGCTAATTTAGCCAACTAACATAGTAATTTTTGTAGATTCCATCGGCTCGATGGTTAAAAATACACTTCACGGTCAATTCACTTCACTTCACGACTATTTTCACACACTTCGTGGTCAATTCACTTCACTTCACCATCATTTCGATGCATTTTATGGTCATTCCCAACAATTCCATGTTGATTCACGGTCAATTCAACGCACTTCACAGTCAATTCACTTCACTTCATAGCCATTTTCATGCACTTCGTGGTCATTTCACTTCACTTCACTGTCATTTCCATGCATTTTACGGTCATTCGTAGCGATTCTGTGTTCAATCACGATCAATTCGACGCACTTCACGGTCAATTCACTTCACTTCACGGCCATTTCCACGCACTTCGTGGTCAATTCACTTCACTATCATTTTCATGCATTTCACGGTCATTCCTAGCGATTCCGTGTTCATTCATGGTCAATTCGATGCACTTCATAATCAATTCACTTCACTTTACGGCCATTTCCACGCACTTCGCAGTCAATTCACTTCACTTCACTGTCATTTCCATGCATTTCACGGTCATTCCTAACGATTTCGTGTTCATTCTCGGTCAATTCGACACACTTCACGGTCAATTCACTTCACTTCACGGCCATTTTCATGCACTTCGCGGTCATTTCACTTCACTTCACCGTCATTTCCATGCATTTCACGGTCATTCCTAGTGATTCCGTGTTCATTCACGGTCAATTCGACTCACTTCACGGTCAATTCACTTAACTTCACAGCCATTTCCATGCACTTCGCGGTCAATTCACATCACTTCACTGTCATTTTCATGCATTTCACGGTCATTCCTAGAAATTCCGTGTTCATTCACGGTCAATTCGACGCACTTCATGGTCAATTCACTTCACTTCACAGCCATTTTCACGCACTTTGCGGTCATTTCACTTCACTTCACTGTCATTTACATGTATTTCACGATCATTCTTAGCTATTTTGTGTTCATCCATGGTCAATTTGATGCACTTTATGGCCATTTCCATGCACTTCGCGATCATTTCACTTCACTTCACCATCATTTCTATACATTTCACGGTCATTCCTAGCGATTTCATGTTCATTCACGATCAATTCGATGCACTTCACGGTCAATTCACTTCACTTCACGGCCATTTCCACGCACTTCACGGTCATTTCACTTCACTTCACCGTCATTTCCATGCATTTCACGGTCATTCCTAAGGATTCCGTGTTCATTCACGGTCAATTTGACGCACTTCACGGTCAATTCACTTCACTTCACGGCCATTTCCACGCACTTCGCAGTCAATTCACTTCACTTCACCGTCATTTTCATGCATTTCATGATCATTCCTAGCGATTCCGTGTTCATTCACGGTCAATTCGACGCACTTCACAGTCAATTCACTTCACTTCACGACCATTTCCATACACTTCGCGGTCATTTCACTTCACTTCACTGTCATTTCCATGCATTTCACGGTCATTCCCGGCGATTCCATGTTCATTCACGATCAATTTGACGCACTTCACGGTCAATTCACTTCACTTCATAGCCATTTCCAAGCACTTCGCTGTCAATTCACTTAACTTCACCATCATTTCTATGCATTTCATGGTCATTCCCTGCGATTCCGTGTTCATTCACAGTCAATTCGACGCACTTCACGGTCAATTCACTTCACTTCACGGCCATTTCCACGCACTTCGTGGTCATTTCACTTCACTTCACCGTCATTTCCATGCATTTCACGGTCATTCCTAGCGATTCCGTGTTCATTCACGGTCAATTCGACGCACTTCACGGTCAATTCACTTCACTTCATGGCTATTTCCACGCACTTCGCGGTCAATTCACTTCACTTCACCGTCATTTCCATGCATTTCACGGTCATTCCTAGGGATTTCGTGTTCATTCACGGTCAATTCGACGCACTTCACGGTCAATTCACTTCACTTCACGGCCATTTTCACGCACTTCGCGATCATTTCACTTCACTTCACCGTCATTTTCATGCATTTCACGGTCATTCCCGGCGATTCCATGTTCATTCACGATCAATTTGACGCACTTCACGGTCAATTCACTTCACTTCATAGCCATTTTCAAGCACTTCGCTGTCAATTCACTTAACTTCACCATCATTTATATGTATTTCATGGTCATTCCCTGCGATTCCGTATTCATTCACGGTCAATTCGATGCACTTCACGGTCAATTCACTTCACTTCCCGGCCATTTCCACGCACTTCGTGGTCATTTCACTTCACTTCACTTCACCGTCATTTTCATGCATTTCACGGTCATTCCTAGTGATATCGTGTTCATTTCACGGTTTAGGTTTTGAGATTTGAGAATAGGTTCGGGTTTAGGTTATAGGTTTTGGTTTCAGTTTAGCTTACAGGTTAATGGTTTAGGTTAAGGTTTAGGTTTAGGTTATAGGTTTTTGGATTTGAGAATGGATTCGGGTTTAGGCTATAGGTTTTGGTTTTGGTTTTGGTTGTAGGTTTTGGGATTTGAGAATGGGTTCGAGTTTAGGTTATAGGTTTGGTTTAGGTTATAGTTTTGGTTTAAGTTATAAGTTATAGGTTTAGGTTTAGGTTTTAGGATTTGAGAATGGGTTCGGGTTTAGGTTATAAGTTTTGGTTTCCGTTTAGGTTATAGGTTAACGGTTTAGGTTAAGGTTTAGGTTTAGGTTATAGGTTTTTGGATTTGAGAATGGATTCAGGTTTAGGCTATAGGTTTTGGTTTTAGTTTAGGTTATAGGTTTTGGTTTAGGTTATAGGTTTTGGGATTTGAGAATGGGTTCGTGTTTAGGCTATAGATTTTTGTTTAGGTTATAGCTTTTGGGATTTGGGAATGAGTTCGGATTTAGGTTATAGGTTTTGGTTTTGGTTTAGGTTATGGGTTTTGTTTAGGTTAAGGTTTAGGTTTAGGTTTCGGGATTTGAGAATGGGTTCGGATTTAGGTTATAGGTTTTGGGATTTGAGAATGGGTTCGGGTTTAGGTTATAGGTTGTGGATTTGGTTTAGGTTTAGGTTATAGGTTTTTGGATTTAAGAATGAGTTATGGTTTAGGTTTAGGAAATCGGGTTCAGGTTGGGATTGGGTTTAAGTTTGGTTTTTAAGTTTAGGTTTAAGTTTAGGTTAGGGAGTTGAGATTAGGATTAGGTGTAGGTTTAGCTTTAGGGAATTGAGTTTAGGTTATAGGTTTAGGGAAAGGTTAGGTTTAGGTTATAAGTTTTGGGATTTGGGAATAGTTTTAGGTTATAAGTATAGGTTTATGTTAGGTTATAGGTTAAGGTTTAGGAATTTGAGTTTAGGTCTAGGCTAAGGTTTAGGTTTAAGGAATTGAGTTTAGGTTATAGGTTTAGGGAAAGGTTAGGTTTTGAGATTTGAGAATAGTTTTAAGTTATAAGTATAGGTTTAAGTTAGGTTATATATTAAGGTTTAGAGATTTGAGTTTAGGTTATAGGATTAGATTTAAGTTTAGGTTTAGGGATTTGAGTTTAGGTTATAGGCTTAGGTTTAGGTTTTACGTTTTATGTTTAGGTTTAGGTTTGGGTTTGGGTTTTGGGATTTGAGAATGGGTTCGAGTTTAGGTTATAGGTTTTGGGATTTGATAATGGGTTTGGGTTTTGATTTTAGTTTAGGTTATATGTTTTGATTTAGGTTATAGGTTAATGGTTTAGTTTTAGGTTATAGGTTTTTGGATTTGAGAATGGGTTCGGGTTTAGGCTATAGGTTTTGGTTTTGGTTTAGGTAATAGGTTTTGGGATTTGAGAATGGATTTGGGTTTATGTTATAGGTTTTGGTTTTGGTTTAGATTATAGGTTGTAGGTTAAGGTTAAGGTTTTGGTTTAGGCTTAGGTTATAGGTTTTGGTTTTCGTTTAGGTTATAGGTTGTGGAAATGGCCGTCAAGTGAAGTGAATTGACCGTGAAGTGCATCGAATTGACCGTGAATAAACACGGAATCGTTAGGAATGACTGTGAAATGCATGGAAATGACGGTGAAGTGAAGTGAAATGACCGCGATGTGCGTGGAAATGGCCGTGAAGTGAAGTGAATTGACCGTGAAGTGCGTCGAATTGACCATGAATGAACATGGAACTGTCGGGAATGACCGTGAAATGCATGGAAATGACGGAGAAGTTAAGTGAATTGACAGCGAAGTGCGTGGAAATGGTTGTGAAGTAAAGTGAATTGACCATGAAGTGCGTCAAATTGACCGTGAATGAACACGGAATCGCTAGGAATGACCGTGAAATGCATGAAAATGACGATGAAGTTAAGTGAATTGATCGCGAAGTGCCTAGAAATGGCCGGGAAGTGAAGTGAATTGACCGTGAAGTGTGTCAAATTGTCCGTGAGTGAACACAGAATCGCTAGGAATGACCGTGAAATGCATGGAAATGATGGTGAAGTGAAGCGAATTGACTGCAAAGTGCGTGGAAATGGCAGCGAAGTGAAGTGAAGTGAATTCACAGTCATTCCCGGCGATTCCGTGTTGATTCACGGTCAATTCGATGCACTTCACGGTCAATTCACTTCACTTCACGGCCATTTCCATGCACTTCGCGGTCATTTCACTTCACTTCATCGTCATTTCCATGCATTTCACGGTCATTCCCGGCAATTCCGTGTTGATTCACGGTCAATTCGGCGCACTTCACGGTCAATTCACTTCACTTCACGGCCATTTCCACGCACTTCGCGGTCATTTCACTTCACTTCACCGTCATTTTCATGCATTTCACGGTCATTCCTTGCGATTCCGTGTTCATTCATGATCAATTCGACGTACTTCACGGTCAATTCACTTCACTTCAAGGTTATTTCTACGCACTTCGCGGTCAATTCACTTAACTTTACTGTCATTTTCATGCATTTCACGATCATTCCTAGGGATTCCGTGTTCATTCATAGTCAATTTAACGCACTTCACGGTCAATTCACTTCACTTCACGGCCATTTCCACGCACTTTGCAGTCAATTCACTTCACTTCACCGTCATTTTCATGCATATCATGGTCATTTCTAGCGATTCCGTGTTCATTCACGGTCAATTCGATGCATGAACATATAACCTAAAGTAAAATCAAAACCTATAACCTAAACCCGAATCCATTATTAAATCCCAAAACCTATAATCTAAACCGAAACCAAAACCTATAACCTAAACCTGAACCCATTATCAAATCTCAAAACCTATAACTTAAACCCGAACCTATTCTCAAATCCCAAAACCCAAACCCAAACCCAAACCCAAACGTAAAACCTAAAACCTAAACCTAAGCCTATAACCTAAACTCAAATCCCTAAACCTAAACCTAAACCTAATCCTATAACCTAAACTCAAATCCCTAAACCTTAACATATAACCTAACCTAAACCTATACTTATAATCTAAAACTATTCTCAAATCTCAAAACATATAACCTAACCAAAACCTATTTTTATATTTTTTGTGGTTTTTTTTTTTTTTTTTTTTTTTGTACATGGAGAACTTTATTCTACCTATAATTTTCTCTAACACATATTTATATAAATATGTATATATAAGCATATAAAAAAAATTTCTTTTTTTTTTTTTCCATTTCTTTCTTTATTCATTTAACAAGAATACCTTCTAAACTAAAATTAGTTACTTAATGTACCCTATATGATTTTGGGGTAGGAGAAGCTACTTTAACCAACAAACCTGGTTATTTTCCAAGATTTCATCAGCCTAAACCTGAAACCAAAACCTATAACCTAAACCCGAACCCATTCTCAAATCTCAAAACCTAAAACGTGAAATGAACACAGAATCACTAGGAATGACCGTGAAGTGCATGGAAATGACGGTGAAGTGAAGTGAAATGACCACGAAGTGCGTGGAAATGGCCGGGAAGTGAAGTGAATTGACCGTGAAGTGCGTTGAATTGACTGTGAATGAACACGGAATCGCAGGGAATGACCATGAAATGCATAGAAATGATGGTGAAGTTAAGTGAATTGACAGCGAAGTGCTTGGAAATGGCTATGAAGTGAAGTGAATTGACCGTGAAGTGCGTCAAATTGATTGTGAATGAACATGGAATCACCAGGAATGACCGTGAAATGCATGGAAATGACAGTGAAGTGAAGTGAAATGACCGCGAAGTGCGTGGAAATGGCTGTGAAGTGAAGTGAATTGACCGTGAAGTGCGTCGAATTGACCGTGAATGAACACGGAATCGCTAGGAATGACTGTGAAATGCATTGAAATAAGGGTGAAGTGAAGTGAATTGACCGCGAAGTGCGTGGAAATGGCCGTGAAGTGAAGTGAATTGACCGTGAAGTGCGTCGAATTGACCGTGAATGAACACGGAATCGCTAGGAATGACCGTGAAATGCATGGAAATGACGGTGAACAGAAGTGAAATGACCGCGAAGTGCATGGAAATGGCCGTGAAGTGAAGTGAATTGACCGTGAAGTGCGTCGAATTGACCGTGAATCAACACGGAATCGCTAGGAATGACCGTGAAATGCATGGAAATGACGGTGAAGTGAAGTGAAATGACCACGAAGTGCGTGGCAATGGCCGTGAAGTGAAGTGAATTGACCGTGAAGTGCATCGAATTGACCGTGAATGAACACGGAATCGCTAGGAATGATCATGAAATGCATGAAAATGACGGTGAAGTGAAGTGAATTGACTGCGAAGTGCGTGAAAATAGCCGTGAAGTGAAGTGAATTGACCGTGAAGTGCGTCGAATTGACCGTGAATGAACACGGAATCGCTAGGAATGACCGTGAAATGCATGGAAATGACGGTGAAGTGAAGTGAATTGACCGCAAAGTGCGTGGAAATGGCCGTGAAGTGAAGTGAATTGACCGTGAAGTGCGTCGAATTGACCGTGAATGAACACGGAATCGCTAGGAATGACCGTAAAATGCATGAAAATGACGGTGAACAGAAGTGAAATGACCGCGAAGTGCGTGAAAATGGCCGTGAAGTGCGTTGAATTGACCGTGGATGAACACAAAATAGCTAAGAATGACCATGAAATACATGGAAATGAGGTGAAGTGAAGTGAAATGACCGCAAAGTGCTTGGAAATGGCCGTGAAGTGAAGTGAATTGACCATGAAGTGCGTCGAATTGACCGTGAATGAACACGGAATTGCTAGGAATGATCGTGAAATGCATGGAAATGACAGTGAAATGATGTGAATTGACCGCGAAGTGCATGGAAATGGTTGTGAAGTTAAGTGAATTGACGGTGAAGTGCATCGAATTGACCATGAATGAACACAGAATCACTAGGAATGACCGTGAAATGCATGGAAATGATGGTGAAGTGAAGTGAAATGACCGCGAAGTGCATGAAAATGGCCGTGAAGTGAAGTGACTTGACCGTAAAGTGTGTCGAATTGACCGAGAATGAACACGGAATCGCTAGGAATGACCGTGAAATGCATGAAAATGACGGTGAAGTGAAGTGAATTGACTGCGAAGTGTGTGGAAATGGCCGTGAAGTGAAGTGAATTGACTGTGAAGTGCAACGAATTGACCGTGAATGAACACGGAATCACTAGGAATGACCATGAAATGCATGAAAATGATGGTGAAGTGATGTGAATTGACCACGGAGTGCGTGGAAATGGCCGTGAAGTGAAGTGAATTGACTATGAAGTGCGTCGAATTGACCGTGATTGAACACGGAATCGCTAGGAATGACCATAAAATGCATGAAAATGACAGTGAAGTGAAGTGAAATGACCGTGAAGTGCATGGAAATGGCCATGAAGTGAAGTGAATTGACCGTGAAGTGCGTCGAATTGACCGTGAATCAACACAGAATTGCTGGGAATGACCGTGAAATGCATGGAAATGATGGTGAAGTGAAGTGAATTGACCACGAAGTGCATGAAAATGGTCGTGAAGTGAAGTGAATTGACCGTGAAGTGTATTTTTAACCATCGAGCCAATGGAATCTACAAAAATTAGTATGTTAGTTGGCTAAATTAGCTTCTCCTACCTCAAAATCATATATGGTACGTTATGTAACTCATTCTAGTTTAGGAGATATGCTCGTTAAATAAATAGATAAAGAAATGAATTAAGTGTCACGCCCCAAACTCGGAAACCGGGCTCACAGAATTTTCGATCGCCGAATCCGGCGCCGACAGCCTCCGTAGAACCCCATTCTCGGCTCCTAGCTCCCATTCACCAGGTTCCGATCCTGGGATGCTACGAGGAGGATTTTCAATGTCAGTTTGATTCGTAATAAGCATAACCAAAGGCATAACCCACAAACAACAACCAAGAACCCCATTACATTTCCACTATGATCAAAAACTTTACAAGTACAATGAGCATAAAGGGAAATACAATGGTAAAGAACAAAAACTCCAAAATGCTCTGCAACGTGCTCCTGCCTCAGCGCTGCTGCGATCCAACGTCACCTGCACGCAACGGTCGTGCATAAGCTTACAGAAAGCTTAGAGGGTGGTGAAAGTGTGTGCGCAAGGTAGTAATATGTACATGCAATGTCAGAGTGATGCGGAATATGCAAATGGAACCATGATATCATGAGCCGTACCAAGGCTATACAATGTCAGACACGAATGTAGCGGCCATCCCAAGGCCATGCGATGTACAATACAACTCAAGCATACAGGTCCTCATCTATGTCCACACATCAATACAGCTCAAATATAGGATATCACCGGGGTCTAGTACACTCTAAATCAGATTGCCACCACATCGCGCGCAATAAGGTAAGTGGAAGAGACCTCACTATCCGTCTGTCAAATATCGGGCGCGACTCGTCGATAGCGGACCCATTCCTCGAGCTGGTCAATCTCAGCCTAGCATTGCCCCCTACTATCGGGTGGGTAAGGCCGCACTCCCTTCCAACCGACCACGACACAGTGGAGAGCGTAACCGTCTGGTAATCGGCACCCAACGCTCATCTACCCACTTGGTCTAGACGTTGGAGCAACCTCTTGGTACCATAAGGTTTAGGGACTTTCATCCAGGGATATCTATAGTACCTCATGTAGAACAAGATTTTCGGTATCCAATCCTGCCAACCACGATGCGTCTGTGGAGGCTACGGCCCCGATGTCGCTAGGGCGTACAATAACCATGTCACATAAATGCCAAATGCATGATTCACGCTATCCAATCATGCAACAAGTCCTGCGCATATCGTGCGCTCATGTAGGGCAACACCGCCTAACCGGGAACCCATAAACAACCTGCCCGAAGGCAAATGCTATGATCAGACAATTCTCACGTCAAGCACACATATGATGCGTATGATCATGAGTCATGAAACTGTACTAAACATGTGAATGAGTGATGAACCATCATTACGACGCAGATGGGCCTAAACGGCCGAAACACAGCAAGTACGGCCCAATAATGGGCCCTAAGGAGAGTCGTAATGTGGACATCCAACCAGCATCACACTCGCAATGTGGACGTCAAACCAACATTGCTTCCCAGGCACGATCTTCTTAAACACCGCTACATAATCGGTATTGGGATTACATATTGCAATGGACCTTAGGTTCCTCCCATTGGGCCTTACACATATATCAAATGGGCCATAGCTTATGGGCCTTTTATTCATCAGATGGGCCACATAAATGGATCACACCAATGGGTCTTAAATGCATTGCAATGGGTCAAAACCCATGGGCCTTGGATTGCATCAAATGAGCTTAGTCTCATGGGTCTAATGTGTGACCAATGGGCCACACCAATTGGGCCCCACATGTAGATCAAGTGGGCCTCAACCCATAGACCTAACATGAGTGCAATGGGCCTAAACCCCTAGGCCTTAATCAAATAGAATAGGCCTAACTCATGGGTCTCAAATAAGTCCAGTGGGCCTAATCCCATTGACCCTTTTTATAATCAAATGGGTTCACTCCCATAGGCTTTAGGAATGCAACAAATGGGTCCAATTTTATGGGCCTTGGAACACATCAAAAGGGCCTATCCCTACGAACTTGCAACACATCAAATGGGCCTAAGTTCTTAGGCCTTGTATAAAACAGATGGGCCTAAATCCCTAGGCCTTAAGTAAATTAAATGGGTCTAACCCATAGGCCTTTAAATAGATTAGATGGGTCTAACCCATAGGCCTTTAAATGGATTGAATGGGCCTTTAAATAGATTGAATGGGCCTTTCCCAACATAGGTGGCCCACCCAATCATCACTCAAGTCAAAATGACCTTACCAAGTGGATGGACGGTCTGAATGCATCACATGCATCATGGCGGGTCCCACTGCCGCTGAACAGAGGGAAAACACATGCATTACGGAGGGCTCCACCATCCGCTGGACGGTGGAGTCAATACATCATCAAGGTGGGCGCCACCGTCCACTGGACGGTGGACTTAAGCACATGCATCCTTTGTGGGTCCCATGTGGGGCCCACTGTAATATTTATTTGGCATCCAACCCGTTGATAAGGTCAAACAGACCCGGTTGAAGGAAAAGTACAAATTTCAGCTTAGTTCAAAACTTTTGTGGGCCCCAGAAAGATTTCAATGGTAGATGCTCAATCTCACTGTTTCATGTGATGTGGCCCACCTGAGGTTTGGATCGACCTGAAATTTGGAGGGGGCCCACCTGAGAAGGGGACCCACCTAATGGACGGTGTAGATAAAACATATACATCATGTGGGGCCCACGGCAGCAGCCGTGGGTGGCTGCACGGTAGCTCGCCCGCCCGCCGTTCCACGGCTGCATGCGGCAGCGTGCAGCGTTGCTCTCTGCCAAAAAAATGCAGAGGCTCTGCCTCTTATAAATTTTGGAAAAAATCAGTTTTTTCAGAGTTTTTCGCATGTGGGGCCCGCTAAAGTGAAATCCGCCCCAGCCATTGCGTTCAGTGGCTCGACGCTGTCCAAATGAGTGTAGAGTTGAAATTTTTTTTATGCTTGGAAGTGAAATAAAATAAGAAATTAGTGTTTGAATGGTGGAAATGCAATATTTGGCACAGGTTGGAAATTTCTCTTTTTGGATCAGGCAGGTTTTAGGTTCTATTCACGCCCACCTTGGTGGCGTGTGACGTGAAAATGTTTTGTTGTCCCCACCATGATGTATGTGTTACATCTACACTGTTCATCCATTTTGTGAGATCATTTTAAATTAGATTTAAAGATTAAGTGGACCATACCATCAAAAGTAACGGAGATGATGATGTCCCATATTGAAACCTTCCTACGGCTTAATATGATTTTTATTTATCAGCCAACCTATTAATAAAGTAACCTACTTGAACTGAGGAAAACACAAATATAAGCTTCATCCAAAACTTTGTGAATCTCATGAAGTTCTCAATAATAACTATTCAATACCTACTACTGTGTGGTGCCGTATTCCTCAGCTTTGTATTTACCTTATTTTTTGAGCTAATGCTCTAAAATAATCTTACAAAATGGGTGGACGAGATATTATTGTAGGGTCTGGAAAACTTTACCACGTCCGGACACTATGAGGTCAGCAACAATAAGCAATGCATTTGATGTAGGTCTTTTGAGGTGGCGCATCTCTTGGGTTGGTGGAATTCTGCGGAGACAATACCGGACCCACATCTGCATGGGAGCACTGGAACAAATACGCAACCATAGTACATTATGGCTCACACAAGAATTGCTCGACAATAAATGATCTGTGTCTTTTAGTAATGCCTAAGGGCGTGTTTGGTGGACCGATCTCATGAGATCAGGTGCTGCAATGGAATGGTTTTTAAGGTAATGATGGTGGCGTCAGTGGATGTCCGGTGACGATGGGATCCGCGGGTGTTTAGCTGGGCGGTGGGATTTGGTGTAGCCCATGAAATTCATTGGTGATGTGTCTGGGTAAGGCATGTCTAATCTCACGCTTCTTCTATGGTTCATGGTCCACACTACTTTCTTTGTGGGCCCCACGGTAGATTGACCATGACTTAATCAAGTCTCCTGTGCACGCGAAGAGCATGACCCATGTTGGGTGAACGTGAACAAGATCCGCACCGTCCATTGGGTGCCATAAGCCATTTCATCATGGGTATTAAGACTCAGGTGGGCCAAACCACACGGAATGGTGTAAAATCGTGACTAAAATCTAAAAATTCTTATTCATATGGTGTGGCCCACGTGAGTTTTGGAATGGACTGATTTTTTGTTGGTCCTTGCATCTTGGTGGGGAGAGTCAGATGAATGGATTAGATGGCATATGCTAGCTACAGTGGACTCCAGAAATAATTTGGAAGTCTTTAATGGTGGGTGTCCCCATTAAAACTTCCACTGTGGTGTGGCCCATCTGAAATTTGGATCGGCCAGGTTTTTGAATTCATGGTCAAAGATGGTGGCACACCTAATGGACGGGATGGATCTCACAAACATGAAGTCATTGCCTCAACGTTAGGACATCATAATTATAACATTGTCCCAATGCACCTACCAATTTTGTAAATTTGTTTCTTATTGCTCATTGAATCTAATGTTTGATCTTATGGGATCTACTATTTAAAGAGAATGGCCCACGATTCTTCGAGATGTACTAGGCAAAGGGTCTTATTTCGTTGGAACAAACCGAAGCAAAATTTGCATACCACATGAAACATCATGTAATACAGATTCTGAAATAAATGTGAGTGGAGTTCACAATGATTACTATATTGTCCATCATAAAATAAATTAGAGTCTAATATTAATATACAGGACGAGGAATATAATCATGATTCCCGAAATAAATGCGGCTACTATCTCACCCATGGACATCTCGATGTCATCCATCAAAGTAGCCCGAGAACCCATGGCTCGTGACATTTGTTGGGTTGACGACCAAGATGTCCTCCTTGTGTCGAGATCGTGAGAAGAGCTAGATACACATCCAACATATGTGGCTCGTCTTAAAATTGGTTGGGTAATTGAATTGCCATAATGACTTTTTAAAAAAAGAAGATGCTTCTTTTCAGTTTTTGAAGGCTCGATATCTACTCTCATTGTGGCCTTCTACTTCTAATCTGACCTCCTCCCAGGATAGATATATGCCTGGTCAGCGACCAACAAATACAATGTAATATTTCTCTTTCTCCATCTGTAAAAATAAATTGAACAAATTCAGATAAGCACGAGGATATATAATTCATAAAACAGAAAGCGTTGTAGTATTTCATATAAATTAGAAAGTAAAACAAATTCAAACAGATATATTTGACTACGATAGAATTAAGCGTTAAGGGATCCAAGAAGTGCGATCAGTGTATATTTGCTAATTTATTGAACAATTAGGATTACGTACCCTTGGAGTGGTGGATAGTAGCAGAACATCAAATTTATCAACTAACCACGATGTCCTTTAGCAATATCCAAATTACCAATCTAATCTGGGCATACGAATATAACCAAGCTATGAATTTATAATAATAGAGATTATATTCTCAAACATGTCTAACTTAAATAGTTTAATACATAGTGTCTATCAAATTTAACATGTCTAAAATACCAAAAAAAGTTATTACAAGTCCAGAAACAGATATCCCCATCAAATCGATCCACCATCAACAGATGTAAACTTATCGGAGAGAGTTTTCTTTAGCCAATCGATATGACGCTCAGGTCGTAGACTCACAAAGAAAGAAGTGAGTTGCTTGTCCCTACTTAAGAGCTGATCAACTTCAATGAACTCGTTGTTGGTCAGCCCTTGCACCTTCTCTAGCATATCCAAGACTTTACTTTTTCGATTAACCTCTTTTCCAATGCCAAAATCATGCATTGCCTCGGCAACAGTATTAAAAGATATGCCAAGTACATCACAGGGATGAAGAGGTCGCTGTCATTTCTTAGTGCTACTCCCATTACGATTACTATTAGAATCAGATGTGCAGTTGGGAGTACCGCGAAACACTCAATTTTCGTAGGACGATAAGTCGGAGGAAATGGATTATTCCCTATCGAACCGCTTGAACTGTAAGCCCCGTATCTTAGACCGTACTGTTCTGTAGACTTCCGCGGTCTTACCGGTCAAATTCCGGCAACCTTCAACCCTTAACCGATATTTGAGCGCGACCTTGAGTCACACGTTGTTAACCTGAGTCGACTCAACCTAAGACCTTTACCATAGCGACCGCGTTGTCACCGCGGTTCCGATGCCGCGACTTGCGCGTCGAGGCGATACCCTGGTCAGGAGATGTGGGCCAGCGTTCGGTGCGAGGAAAACGCCGCGCATTCGTAAACTCAAGAGAGAATTCAAATCATGTCCTATCAATCCCATCAATGTCAAGTACAATACATCAATCAACCCATCACCCAACACATCATTTACCCCATCACACACCCATACCTCTCTTACACAACAACCCCAAAAGTCAACCTTTCCATCCCATCTCTTACACACCTCATCACTTCTCTCCCATCATCTCTCTCTCATTCATTCTATCTCTCATTTTCCTCTCCAAGCAACCCACGTTCATGGCTCTCCATGAGAGGAGCTTTGTGTGGCCCACTCTCTACCATCCAATCCAATCCTTCAAAGGCGATCTCAGCCGTTGAATCACACCCATTCGAGCTATAAATCGCATTGGTGAAAGAAGGAATAGAAGATCAAAGGTGGGTGCTTCTTTCTCTCTCTCTCTCTTTCTGTCACGCCCCAAACTCGAAAACTGGACTCACAAAATTTTCGATCACCGAATCCGGCGCCGACAGCCTCCGTAGAACCTCATTCTCGGCTCCTAGCTCCCATTCGCCAGGTTCCGATCCTGGGATGCTACGGGGAGGATTTTCAACGTCAGTTTGATTCGTAATAAGCATAACCAAAGGCATAACCCACAAACAACAACCAAGAACTCCATTACATTTCCACTATAATCAAAAACTTTACAAGTACAATGAGTATAAAGGGAAATACAATGGTAAAGATCAAAAACTCCAAAATGATTAGCAACGTGCTCCTGCCTCAGCGCCGCTGCGATCTAACGTCACCTACACGCAACGGTCGTGCATAAGCTTACAGAAAGCTTAGAGGGTGGTGAAAGTGTGTGCGCAAGGTAGTAATATGAACATGCAATGTCGAAGTAATGCGGAATATGCAGATGGATCCATAATATCATGAGCCGTAGCAAGGCTAGCGATGCAAGACATGAATGGTATCGGCCATCCAAAGGCCATGCTATGTGCAATGCAACTCAAGCATACGGGTCCTCATCTATGTCCACACATCAATACAGCTCAAAATATGGGATATCACTGGGGTCTAGTACACTCTAAACCAGATTTTTGCCACATCGCACGCAATAAGGTAAGTGGAAGAGACCACACTATCCGTCTGCCAATATCGGGCGCGACTCGTCGATAGCGGACCCATTCCTCGAGCTGGTCAGACTCAGCCTAGCATTGCCCCCTACTCTCTGGCAGGTAAGGCCGCACCCCCTTCCAACTGACCACGACACAGTGGAGAGCACAACCAACTGGTATTCGGCACTCAGCGCTCATCAACCCACTCGGTTTAGACGTTGGAGCAACCTCTTGGTACCATAAGGGTTTAGGGACTTTCACCCAGGGATATATATAGTACCTCATGTAGAACAAGATTTTCGGTATCCAATCCTGCCAACCACAATACATCTGTGGAAGTTACGACCCCGATGTCGCTAGGGCATACAATATCCATGTCATACAAATGCGATATGCATGATTCACGCTATCCAGTCATGCATCAAATCTTGCGCATATCGTGCGCTCATGTAGGGCAACACCGCCTAACCGGGAGCCCATAAACAACCTGCCCGAAGGCAAATGCTATGATCAGACAATTGTCACGTCAAGCATACATATGATACGTATGATCATGAGTCATGGAACTGTACTAAACATGTTATAATAAAATGAACTATCTTACAATGCAGATGGACCTGGACGGCCTATACACAATAAGTACGGTCCAGTAATGGGCCATAAGGAGAGTCGTAATGTGGACATCCAACCAGCATCACACTCGCAATGTGGACGTCAAACCAACATTGCTTCCAAGGCACAATCTTTGTAAACATTGGTACTTAGCCTGTAATGGATTTACACATTGCAATGGACCGTAGGTTGTTCCCATTGGACCTTACATATATATCAAATGGGTCATATCTTATGGGCCTTTTATTCATCAGATGGGCCACATAGATGGGCCACACCAATGGGTCTTATGTGCATTACAATGGGTCAAAACCCGTGGGCCTAGGATTTGCATCAAAAGGGCTTAGTCTCATGAGTCTAATATATGACCAATGGGTCACACCAATTGAGTCCCACATGTAGATTTAAGTGGGCCTCAACCCATAGACCTAACATGAGTCAAATGGGCCTAAACCCCTAGGCCTTAATCAAATAAAATGGGCCTAACTCATGGGTATCAAATAAATCTAATGGGCCTAATCCCATTGACCCTTTTTATAATCAAATGGGTTTAGTCCCATGGGCCCTACAAAGTATCAAATGGCCTAGTCTCATGGCCTTAGAACATATCAATTGGGCCTAAACCCATAGGCCTTAAATATCAAGTGAGCCTAAGCCCATAGGCTTTACAAAATATTTATTTCCATCCAAACTATTCATAGGGACACATGGCCTAGGGCCCACTACAATTTTTTTGTTTGCAATCCATTATGTTCAAAAGGTCATACGGACCTTGGGCCCACATATATAATATGTATAGCAATATACATACATTATAACTACAACATCAATTCATACATTAAGGGCTGTTGCACCAGCTCTTAATCATTAAAACGGAACTGAGGTGGGTCCCATGTAGGGCCTGCCACTATATTCATATTATAGAATATACATTATAAACTATATAACATATGTAAATATATATAATGGTGGGTCCCACAGAAATCACTACGGGCAGTTGGCAGTGGGCCCCAACATCAAAGGCAGGTGGACGGCGTGTGTAAAACGCATGCAACAGGGCCCCACCGTCCGCTGGACGGTGGGTGAAACAATACATCATGGTGAGTCTCACCGTCCACGGGCTGTGGACGGTGTGAGTGAAATACATACATTACCGTGGGTCCCACAAATGTGGCCCACCGTAATATTTATTTGAAATCCAACCCGTTCATAAGGTCACTCAGACCTGGATGAAGGGAAAACATAAATTTCAGCTTGATCCAATACTTCTGTGGGCCCCAAAAACTTTTCAATGGTAGAATTCAATTCACACTGTTTCACGTGGTGTGGGCCACCTGAGTTTTGGATCAGTTTCATTTTTGGAGGGAGCCCACCTGATGATGGGACCTGCCTCATGAACCGATTGGATGACAAACAAGCATTGTGGTGGGGCCCACGGCTGGAGCCGTGGGTCCCTGCTGGACGCCGCCGCCCGCCTACACAGCTGCACGCAGCAGCGTGCAGCGCTGCAATGTCAGGGAGGCAGAGGGTAAGCCTCCTTAAAAAAAAAATGGGAAAACCTATTTTTCGATGGTTTTTCGCGCGTGGGGCCCACTAAAATGAAATGCGCCCCAGCCATTGCGATCAGTGGCCCGTAACAATCGAAATGAGTCCGAAGTTCAAATTTTTATATGCTTAGAAAGTGGAATAAAATACGAAAATGATGTTTGAATGGTGAGGATGCGATTTTTGATGCTATGGCCCACCAGGTCTTCCAATCAGCCCCAAACTCTTACCCAACGGTTAAAATACCATAGGTAAGAGGATGGACGGCTTGGATTGTCTAAATACATCACAGTGGGACCTAAGCAAGTGGACCACTAAAAGTTCCTCTTCTTCTTTCCCTTTTTCTCTTTTTCCTTTGAAACGTCCAGCGTCCCAGACGCTGGATGGTCTTGGTCCCTTAAAGGAAATGCAATGTGGTGGGACCTGATGGAGTGGGCCACCACGGATGAGTGATATGGGTACAATGTATATGGTGGACCCCACTTGAATACATCTTGAAAAAAATAATGTCAAGGTGGAATCCATTCAAGTGGGCCACACAATCATATAGCATAAAAATAAAATAAAATAAAATAAAAGAAATAAAAGAGAGAGAGAGATAGAGAGTGGGACACGCCTTGTGATGGAGGGCTCCGCCACTATAAGCTCTCCTTTGAATGAAATCATACAATAAACGGATCCCTTTGAACATGAGACCATCAAAAATATAAATCAACGGTGGAGATCCATTCCCCACCGACATGGACGGTCTAGATGACCTTTCAAAATGAAATAAACATCATGATGGGGTGCATGGAGAATGGCCCCATCATGGAATGATCATGATGATCCAAGTGGTCCATCGGCCACATCTTATGGTCCCAAGTGAGATCCACACTTGGCCCATCATAAAAACAAAGAGAAACTACCCTATAGAGGCACCCACCGTCCGATCTTCTCGCTCCTAGGGGTTCCTTGGCACCTTAGCTTCAACTTCAATGGATGAGATGAAGAATGAAGGGTTGAGATGAGAGATTTTGGGATGAAGAGGTGGGCCACTTGGAGCTTAGGAGAGTTTGTAAAACTCCATACGTATGGAGCTTGGAAGTTTGCTTGGAGATTTGAAATGAGAAAGAGAGAAAGAGAGAGAGTTGTAAAGGGAGAGAGAGAGAGTGATGGATGGATGTGGTGAGTGATGGTTGTGTAAGAAAATATTGACTTTTGTGACTTTTTGTGTAAGAGAGGTATGGGTGGTGAAGACTTTTGTGGCTTTTTATGTAAGAGAGGTATGGGTGGTGAAGACTTTTGTGGTTGCTTGGAAAAAGGGAATAAAGTGATGTGTACTTGACATGTGATAGATTGATGGGTTAATTGATTGATGGGATTGATGTGATTGATGTGACACATCGTAGAGATTCCCTTGGGTTTCACAACGCGCGACATTTTCTCGCACCGAACGTTGGCCCATATCTCTTGACCAGGGTATCGCCTCGGCGCACGAGTCGCGGCATTGGAACCGCAACGACGGTGCGGTTGCTATGGTATTGGTCTCGGGTTGAGTCGACTCGGGTTGACGGTATATGAATCAGGGTCACGCGTCGATATCGGTTATCATGACCGATTTACCAATTTCAATTATCGACCAATTTCGATTGTCATAGCCGATTGCCGATTAGCAATCGAAGCCGTTTATCATGACCGAGTTGCCGATTATGATTATCGATCGATCCGATTGTCATGACCGATTTGCTGATTTTGATTATCGATCGATCCGATTATCGTGACTGGTTGCCGATCCCGATTGTCATGACCGATTTACTGATTCTGATTATCGATCGATCATGATTGTCGTGGCCGATTTCTGATCTCGATTGTCATGACCGATTTACCGATTCTGATTATCGATCGATCCCGATTGTCATGATTGATTTCTGATCCTGATTGTAATGACCGATTTACCGACTTTGATTATCAATTGATCCCGATTGTCGTGACCGATTTTTGATCCCAATTGTCATGACCGATTTACCGATTCTGATTATCGATCGATCCGATTGTCATGACTGATTTACCGATTCTGATTATCGATCGATCCCGATTGTTGTGATCGATTTCTGATCCCGATTGTCATGATCGATTTACCTACTTTGATTATCAATTGATCCCGATTGTCATGACCGATTTACCGATTCTGATTATCGATCGATCCCGATTGTCATAACCGATTTCTGATCCCGATTGTCATGACCGATCTATCGATTCTGATTATCAATCGATCCCAATTTTCGTGACCGATCTCCAATTCCTATTGTCGTGGCCAATTTTTTTGACTTCCGATAATCGATCGAGGTCGATTAGTGATCGATTCCGGTTGTCGTGGCCGATTGCCGATTAGCGATCGAGGCCGGTTATCGTGACCGATTGCCGATCCCGATTGACGTGGTCGATTTACCGATTCCCATTGTCGTGGCCCATTTGATATATATGAGGCCAAGTATCGAGGCCGATTTCGAGCATCGATTCCGATTGTTAAGGCCAATTTCGAATGCCGAGGCCGATTGTCGAGACCTATATGAGGTATACACGACTCATAATTGAGACCTATTGTGATATGTATCCTGCCCGTGTTTAAGGCCTAATATGATGAATAGGAGATCTATGTAATGAGGCCCATTGTGATGTATTTGAGGCCCATGGGCGAGGTCCATTGTGATGTATTCGTGGCCTATGGGTATGGCTCATTGTGATATTTATTAGGCCCATGAGCAAGGCCCACCTGTTGTATACATGTAACCCTTGAGTAAGGCTCATTGTGTTGTATATTAGGCCCTTGTGTGAGGCTGTAGGCCCATTATATGTTTGGATCTGTGAGGGTCACTCCTTGGGGCAATGTTGGTTAGATGTCCACATTGTCGAGGCCAATTGTTGATGCAGGTTATTGATACCGATTATGAGTATGTGATTGCATAGCATCATGATCCATGCCCATGCGCATTATCTACATGTCTGTTATGAGATATGATTGACCATCGCATATGTCATAGTGCTGGTTGTTATGAGACTCCCTGATAGGAGGAGATTGTCTCACATGAGCGCATGGTTTGTGCAGGATTGATGCATGACCGGATTGTATGACTCATGCATCTTGCACTGTGTGCTGTGATTACTGTATGCCCTAGCGACATCAGGGTTGTAGCCTCCACAGGCATATCGTGGATGACTAGATGGGACACCAGAAATCTATTTTACATGGGGTGCTATAGATATCCTTGGGTGAAAGTCCCAGAACCCTTTTGGTTCCAGAGGTTGCTCTAATGTCTAGACTGAGTGGGTAGATGAGCGCTGAGTGTCGATTACCAGATGGCTGCGCTCTCCACTGTGTCGTGGTCTGTTGGAAGGGGGTGCGGCCTTACCTGCCCTATAGGAGGGGGCAATGCTAGGTTGATGTCACGTCCCAAACTTAGAAACCGGGCTCACAAAATTTTCGATCGCCGAATCCGGCGCCGACAGCCTTCGTAGAACCCCATTCTCGGCTCCTAGCTCCCATTCGCCAGATTCCGATCCTGGGATGCTACGAGGAGGATTTTCAATGTTAGTTTGATTCGTAATAAGCATAACCAAAGGTATAACCCACAAACAATAACTAAGAACTCCATTACATTTCCACTATGATCAAAAACTTTACAAGTACAATGAGCATAAAGGGAAATACAATGGTAAGGAACAAAAACTCCAAAACGATCTGCAACGTGGTCCTACCTCGGCGCTGCTGCGAACCAACGTCACCCGCACGCAACGGTCGTGCATAAGCTTATAGAAAGCTTAGAAGGTGGTGAAAGTGTATGCGCAAGGTAGTAATATGAACATGCAATGTCAGAGTAATGTGGAATATGCAGATGGAACCATAATATTATGAGTCATACCAAGGCTATGCAATGCAAGACATGAATGGTATCGGCTATCCCAAGGCCATGCGATGTGTAATGCAACTCAAGCATACAGATCTATATCCACACATCAATACAGCTCAAATATGGGATATCACCGGGGTCTAGTGCACTCTAAACCAGATTGCCGCCACATCGCGCGCAATAAGGTAAGTGGAAGAGACCACACTATCCATCTGCCAATATCGGGCGTGACTCATCGATAGCGAACCCATTCTTCGAGCTGGTCAAACTCAGCCTAGCATTGCCCCCTACTCTTAGGCGGGTAAGGCCGCACCCCCTTCCAACCGACCACGACACAGTGGAGAGCGTAACTGTCTGGTAATCAGCACTCAACGCTCATCTACCCACTCGGTATAGATGTTGGAGCAACCTCTTGGTACCATGAGGGTCTAGGAACTTTCACCCAGGGATATCTATAGTACCCCATGTAGAACAAGATTTTTGGTATCCAATCCTGCCAACCACGATGCGTCTGTAGAGACTACGACCCTGATGTCGCTAGGGCGTACAATAACCATGTCACACAAATGCGAAATGCATGATTCACGCTATCCAGTAATGCAACAATTCATGCGCATATCGTGCGCTCATGTAGGGCAATACTGCCTAAACAGGAGCCCATAAACAACCTGCCCGAAGGCATATGCTATGATCAGTCAATCCTCATATCAAGCATACATATGATGCATATGATCATGAGTCATGAAACTATACTAAACATGTTATAATGAAATGAACTATTTTACAATGCAGATGGAAGTGGACAGCCTATACACAATAAGTACGGGCCTAACAATGGGCCCTAAGGAGAGTCGTAATGTGGACATCCAATCAGCATTACACTCGCAATGTGGACGTCAAACCAACATTGCTCCTAAGGCACATTCTTTGTAAACATCGCTAGATAGTCTGTATGGGAATTACACATTGCAATGGACCGTAGGTTCATCCCATTTGGCCTTACATATATATCAAATGGGCCATATCTTATGGGCCTTTTATTCATCAGATGGGCCACATAAATGGGTCACACCAATGAGTCTTATGTGCATTGCAATGGGTCAAAACCCGTGGGTCTTGGATTGCATCAAATGAGCTTAGTATCATGAGTCTAATATGTGACCAATGGGCCACACTAATTGGGTCCCACATGTAGATCAAGTGGGCCTCAACCCATAGACCTAACATGAGTCAAATGGGCCTAAACCCCTAGGCCTTAATCAAATTAAATGGGCCTAACTCATGGGTCTCAAATAAATCCAATGGGCTTAATCCCATGGACCCTTTTTATAATCAAATGGGTTTAGTCCCATGGGCCTTACAATATATATCAAATGGCCTAGTCTTATGGCCTTAGAACATATCAATTGGGCCTAAACCCATAGGCCTTAAATATCAAGTGAGCCTAAGCCCATAGGCTTTACATATCAAGTGGGCCCAAGTTCTTAGGCCTTAAATGAATCAAATGGGCCTAGCCCATAAGCATTTCATAAATCAAATGGGCCTAGCCTATAGGCCTTTTGTAATTCAAATGGGCCTAGCCCATAGGCCTGTTACAAATCAAATGGGCCTAACCCATCCATGAGTGGCCCACCCAACCAGCCACTCATGCCGTAAAATGATCTCACCGAGTGGATGGACGGTCTAGATACATCACATGCCTCATGGTGGGTCCCACTGCCGCTGGACAGCGAGGATGGCATATGCATCAAGGAGGGCTCCACCGTCCAGCATGCATCAAGGAGGGCTCCACCGTCCGCTGGACGGTGGAGGCAATACGGTGACAAGGTGGGCGCCACCGTCCACTGGACGGTGGACTTAATACACATGCATTATTGTCGGTCCCATGTGGGGCCCACTGTAATATTTATTTGGCATCCCACCCATTGATAAGGTCAAACAGACCTGGTTGAAGGAAAAATATAAATTTCAGCTTGGTTCAAAACTTCTGTGGGCCCCAAAAAGATTTTAATGGCAGAAATCCAATTCCATTGTTTCCTGTGGTGTGGACCACCTGAGTCCTGGATCGAGCCGAAATTTGGAGGGGGCCCACCTGAGGAGGGGACCCACCTCATGAATGGTGTGGATCATAACATATACATCATGGTGGGGCCCACGGCAGCAGCCGTGGGTGGCCTGCTGGACGCCCGCCCGGGCGCTGCACGCTGCTGCTATGTGTAGCGTCCTACCACTGATAATGAGGGAGGCAGAGGCTCTGCCTCATCCAAAAATAGGGAAAATCTCATTTTTCTGAGGTTTTTTGTACGTAGGGTCCACTTTACAGAAATTTACCCCGACCATTGCGTCCAGTGGCGCGAGGCCGACCAAATGAGTCTAAAGTTTGAATTTTTTTGATGATAGAAAATGAAATAAAGTAAGAAAAAGGATCCTTGAAGGGTAGTGATGCATTGTTTGATGCTATGGCCCACCAGGTCTTCCAATCAGCCCCAAACTTCTACCCAACGGCTAAAACACTCTAGGTAAGAGGGTGGACGGCTTGGATTGTCTAAATACATCACGGTGGGGCCTAAGCAAGTGGACCACCCAAAGACTCTTCTTTCCTTCATTCCCTTTCTTCTTTTTTTTTTTTTTTGAAACGTCCAGCATTCTAGACGCTAGACGGTTTAGTCCCTTTAAAAATACAATGTGGTGGGCCCTGATGAAGTGGGCCACCACTGATGGGTGACGTGGGTACAACGTATATGGTGGGCCCCACTTGAATAAATCTTGAATAAAATAATATCTCAAGGTGGGGTCCATTCAAGTGGGCCACACAATCCTATTGCATAAGATGAAATAAAATAAAATAAAATAAAATAAAAAGAAATAAGGAGGGAGAGAGACATGGAGAGTGGGACACGCTTTGTGATGGAGGGCTCCACCACTATGAGCCCTCCCTTGCAATGAATCATACATCAAGTGGGTCATTTAGCACATGAGACCATCAGAACTTAAAATCAACGGTGGGGATCCCTTCTCCACCAATATGGATGGTCTAGATGACCTTTCAAATGAAATAAACATCATGATGGGGTCCATGGAGAATGACCCCATCATGGAACGATCATGATGATTCAAATAGGCCATCGGTCACATTTTAGGGTCCCAAGTGAGATCCACACCATTGATCGTGGGCCTCACTTGGCCCATCATAAAAATGAGAAAAACTAGTATGATCTATCACCTACCGTCCGATCTTCTTGCTCATAGGGGTTCCTTGACACCTTAGCTTGGATTTCAACGGTTAAGATGAGGAATGGAGGGTTGAGATGGGAGATGATGGGGTAGGAAAGTGGACCACACTTGGAGCTTGGAAATTTTAGAGAAATCCTCATACGTATGGAGCTTGCTTGGGGTTTGAAATGAGAAAGAGAGAAAGAGAGAGAGAGTTGTAGAGAGATGGATGGATGGATGAATGATGGTTGTATAAGAAAGTATTGACTTTTGTGGCCTTTTGTGTAAGAGAGGTATGGGCGATGTAAGAAAAGCTTGACTTTTGTGACTTTTTGTGTAAGAGAGGTATGAGTTTAGAAGACTTTTGTAGTTGCTTGGGAAAAGGGATGAAAGTGCTGTGTACTTGACATGTGATGGATTGATGGATTGATTGATTGATGAGATTGATGTGATTGATGTGATACATCGTAGAGATTCCCTTAGGTTTCGCAACGCGCGGTGTTTTCTCGCACCGAACGTTGGCCCACATCTCTTGACCAGGGTATCGCCTCGGCGAGCGAGTCGCGGCATCAGAACCGCAACGACGGCGCGGTCGCTATGGTATTGGTCTCTGGTTGAGTCGACTCGGGTTGTAGGCATATGAATCAGGGTCGCGCGTCGATATCGGTTAAGGGTCGAAGGTTGCCGGAATTCGACCGGTAAGACCGCGGAAGTCTATGGAACGGTACGGTCTAAGATACGGGTCTTACAGCTGAGTCTGACCAGCTCGAAGAATGGGTCCGCTATTGACGAGCTGGGCCAGATATTGGCAGGCGGATAGTGAGGTCTCTTCTACTCACCTTGTTGCGCGCGATGGGGCGACAATCTGGTTTGGAGTGTAATAGACCCGGGTGATTTCCCAGAGAGGAACCGTATTGATATGTGGACTTATCGAGTAGGAGTTACATGCTCATTCATTCATTCATTCACTATCCACTCGGGCTGGTGGTGCGTAACTAATTTTGTGTACCTTCGTTATGGCAAGAATTTCGGTTGGGCGCTCGACCAACCTGAGATTAGGAGTTTACCACGTTGAGTCTGACTATCCAAATTTAGGTATGGGACTGGTTTGGATAGAAGTCCATTGTGTCAGACCCCGTAGCCTGCGATACTGCGTACTATCATCCTGACTTCACACTCCAAGCATGGTCATTTCATTCGCATCACATATTGCATTACATCCGCAGGCATATGACATTTTGGGTTGATATGTTTCTGTACTTATATGGCCTAGATAGACTTAGCAGGATTTGTATATTGCATTGCATCCTCGGCATCTGATATTTAGCTCTTTATGATTCTTTATTGCATAATTGTTCTATATTGCGTATCCTGATATTTATTGACTTATGGACTTGTCAGTATTTCTGCCTATTTCGATGATGTATGAATTATGAATTACCAGTATTTTCGGTATTTTATGATTATGACATTGTATTGAATACTTGGCACTTACCTTGTGCACACACTTACACCACCCTCTAAGCTTTCTATAAGCTTGTGCACGATAGATGCGTTCAGGTGATGTTAGGCTGCAGCAGTGTTGAGCTGGGAGCGTGCGGTGGTCTTCTGGAGCTTGATTCTCTATTTATATATTTTTCTTTCAGTATTGTATTCAAATAATTATATTAGTGGATATGTGATGACGATGTTGCCGTTGTAAATTGAGTAATCTTGTGGTTATACTTATTACTAGTTAAATGTACATTTCAAAAAAAAAATTCTTCTTTATAGGATCCCAGGATCGAAATCTGGCATATGAATGCTAGGAGCCGAGAATGGGGTACTAAGGAGGTTGTCGGCACCGGATTCGGTGATCGGGATTCCTATAAATCCAATTTTTGGGTTTGGGGCGTGACATGAACTATCCTCTGAGAGATCAACCATGTCGTCGACATCGTCATCGACCTCTATCCATGTCTCATTCAGATCTCGTTGGACTCAAGAGGACGATGCAACCATACTCCTACTTCCTTACACGTAATATTTTATTGCCTGATCAGATCCAACAATAACCGCTAAGTCATCCATTCTCTCTATTATTTTGCCTTGTAACCTTTCAGCGTGCGGGTGTGACTACAAATCCGAAATAAGCATTTGTAAGTAATTTTTAAAATAATAAAAAGAAGAAGTGTCATTTTGACGCTATGTTGCCATATTGAGACACTTAATAAAGTTTTGAAGATCATACCCAAAGATACTCTTTCCACACTTAATCAGGTGCCGTAACCACCATGCGCTCATTATCCCAACCAAATCCACTGACTGTCAACATGTCTTTTATGTCATTATACTCTATCTTGTGATAGCACACCCGATTCTACACATTTTGCCAATTGACAATTACTTGTGTATGTTTTGTCACCTCCTCAGTAGCTGCTTGATACGCTTCTCTCTTGAAACTATTGTCTACCTTCTGTCCCAGTGCAATCTGTTCCAATAGAGTGTCAAATAATACTTGATCTATTGGTTTAGTCCATTTGATCCTCGCAGCCTGGGATAGTGGTTCTGCAAGTGATTTCACCGTCTTCTCCCATGGTGAACTTCGAGTTGGTGTCACTACAGACTTAACTGGGGACTGTATCAGTATCGATGCATCAATAAGTGAAGAGTTCGACATTCCACCTACGCATATGACGCACAGTTACATGTTGGATTGATACATCTCGTAAATTAACACAATAGAAATCGAAAATGTAAATGACTACAGCAGGGTAATCAAAATAGAAGTTGTTGTATAATTATACAATATTCAAGATACTTAAAAATATTTTCTCTATTGATGCATACTTTGTGGTACATTAATCAAAACATTTGAATATTTCCTCTTAAAAAATGCTTCTCCATTCATTCTTAGTTGAATAACACAATCTCGGTCACTAGACTGAATGAGTGAGTTTATGAACCTCGTCTGTTCATTATCTATATGACGTATCGGCTGTTTGAACATATATTCTCGACAGTATTCGCCGACCGCGGACATGCAAGTTACCATTGCCTGCATAACAATGATTCTCTCCATCTCTTCATCCTCTTCACTATCCATAACTGGATCACCCACACTTAAATGTGAGAAGTTGTGTTCAATATAAATCACTAGTCTTTTTCATATGATCAATATCAATTATATATTATGTTGATAACATTTCTGCTGCAAAGATGTTTATGTGATACAACCATTTTAGCTCAAAGAAGTCATCATAATATTTTTTATATTGGGCATTTTCCATTGTGTTTTTGCAAAGATGTAGTCTTGAAGATTCATTGGATCTTGTATTACGTATTTTCCATTGTGTCATGTCACATTGGAAGCTGGATTTTGATGAGCAAATGGGTGCTGCTGGAATTTCATTTAAAAATTCACTTTGAAAAAAAAAAAAAAAGGAAGAAAGAAAGAAAAGAAAAGAAAAGAAGAAAAACAAACATGACAGAAATTGTAGTGATCGGTTCAAGGAGCTACAACAGATTCTGTAGTAATTTGCCAGACGAGAGATTCAAACCGTATTAACAACTATTGCAGTCTAATTCAGTCCCAAGTGAATGCTTCCACTTGAATTTCAGTAATCTGTTGAATTGTTCACCAGGAAGTGGTAAATCAAGAGACCTAAACTCGGAAGTGAATTGTGGGCTGTTGACCATGACAATCATAAATCTTTCGTTTCCATTTCAATACAAAGAAAATTATGTTTGCCCCGAAGCCTTGGGTCATGTTTATCTAGTCAAGTACCATACAGAGTTTGGCTTCTTTATATAGTGGGGTTGCATCATGTGTGTGGCTCTAGATTTAGCATCGAAAGTAGGGAGTTCACAAATGATGAGCTTCTTCCGGGGAAAAGAAGAAGAAGTGCAGCAAAAAATTGTAAAGAATTCATGCGCCTCTTCATGTGGCCCACAGGATGTGAGTTTAAAAAATGGTGGCGACTCATCCTCTTCACATGTGCACTGATGTACAGCTATTCAGACCATTTAAATTGTGGGTCCCACTGTGTAGGTCACCAATAGCTAAAACCACACTGATCAATCAATCATAACCATCCAATTAATGGCTATCAGGTGGAAGTAAAATAGTCAGATGTCCAAATTTGAGTTCACTAAAATCAGATGTTTACTATTACCTTCTTACTATTTTTTTGTTATGATTATTATGCTCTCTCCACAATTGGGTCATTGATATGGATGGTGCCTTAAAACTATGCCATGTGAATGTATTGGATGGTGATGTAAATAGGCACATTTGTATTTAAATGATGAAGCTCTGATATAGTATGAACCAGCGATACTTCCATATTGAAAATAGTGTGCGGCCATTCTCATGAAACTAACTTGATAAAAAGGGCTGAATTTAAATAATTATTTAAAAAGAAATTGTGGATAACAAAAAACTAAATAATAAAAATACTACCAAAACGTTATATATGGAATGCGGATGCATAACATACAAGACAGATCACAAGCTATTATGTAGAACTAGAACTCAATGATAGAGATTACAATGTGTGGAAATTAATCAAAGCAAGCTCATCAATATAAACAGAAATTTTAATAATATGCCTGCTTATAAAACATGGATATGAAACAAACCAGCTATACCATAACTAAAAAATAATAGGAAATGATGGAAATCTCTAAAAATGGAAAGTAAGCAAACCCAGACTGTGTGATTGACAATATACAGAAAAAGTAAATGCGATGGCCTTGAATCTCTGTTGAGATGAGACATAAAATCCTACAACTCAAGCACAACTTTCCACACCTATTTTGTCATATTAATACATTTCCAATCAAACTCAATTAGTAAAAGGGAATAAGTGTAAAAGGGTGAATGATCAGTTAATAAAATAGTGAAATTCATGCAATGACAATTGAAAGAATTGTAGCTTGTCTAAATACTGCAATGAATCCAACATAAGAATAAGAAGCAAAAGGTAAAAAAATTATATTTATGTATCTCAGTAAGATGGGTCATGCTTATTGAGAAAAGTCTTAAATCTGAAGTTTTTGAGGTCGTTCGACTAGTTGTGGGAGGCGCTCGACCGGTCGTAGGTTTGAGCCATGGCACGACTCAAAGTCCAGCAAGTTTTTGATATTTTTCTTCGCGGTCTTCGACCAGTCGTAGGTGAGCTTCGACCAATCGAAGGAGGCTAAGAGCAGTTCTAGAATTTTCAGGACTCGTCGTAGGTTACGCAGTTTGTTTCGTGATTTTGCGCGAAACTGCGGATTTGAGTCCTTTCGCAACCGGGATGCGGAAGGGAAGTTGCCTAAACTATAAATAAGCGTTCCTAGGGCTTTTCTAGGGTATGAGAAAGCTTTCTAAAGGGGTTTCAGAGAAATTAAAGGGTGTAGCAAGGGTGAGATTTGAGGTTGTTTGAATCTGGTAAGTCCTTTTTCTTTGTAATTTCTGTTTTTCATAGTGGAGATCTGTCGCTTTGTGCCGTGGTTTTTTCCTAAAAGGGTTTTTCACGTTAAATTTGGGTGTTCTTTGTGTTCTCTTGTATGCTTAGTTCCATTGAATTACTATCCTAGATCTAGATCTGTGTAATTCCGCATGTCAAAATCCCCAACAATGCTGCCTATAATACAAAATCAGAATAAAACTTAGAACATGAGAACTAGCCCTTGGGAGAAATTTCTTCAACACCAAGTCAGTGGAGGCATGCTTGAGGGTGAGGAGTGAGGCCCCTTCAGCTTCATCAAAAGATATCAAATAAGACACTATTTTATAGAAAAATTAGAAATCATGTCGGTTTTTTTTTTTTGTAAAGAGAACTTTCTTGAGTTATATGTATGTGACACCTTTTTTTTTTTTTTCTTTTTCCGAATCATGAAAATCTATTTAAACCAGGTAAATTGCAGAAGAAATATTAAGTGGCCAGTGGTCTCCTTCAAAAGTTTCTGGCTCCCTCATTAGCTCTTATGGGGATGACAAAATTCAATATGAGTACTTTTCAATGACATCACTCAAACACTCTGCCATATAAGATCGGGTTGCAAGCACAAAACTTCACAAAGGCAGAACATTAAGTTTAAGTACAATTAAGGATCAAACCTGTTGAAACTCTGTGAAATTAAAGGTAAGCTAATTGAAGAAACTTTATTTAGAAATTTTTTGAGATATTCACACATGTACCAGTGTGGAGTGGAAGTAATATGTAACATCCTGGATTTTTACTGTTTTGAATTTTCAAAAATCCTTAATTTTTTTTATTAACTAATCTATAATATCACTTAATGACCGTCAGCACTCAATGTTAATATATACAGGAGTGAAACCAGTAAAGAACCACACAAGTCTAATTAATTAACCATAGGAAACCACTGAATTCGCCCGATCACTTGAACATCAGGTGTAGTCCCATGATTTACTCACATAGGACCCAAATTTAACCAACCCGTCACTAACTAATCAAGACAAGCATAACTAAATTAATGATCTAACCGAAGCCGAGTCAATAAGGCCCGGATCTTAACAATAGACCAAATCAACCATTGTAACATCCCGTCCAACCAGCACAGTATCCTGGGGTGTCCGCATAGGATTTGCTGCAGGACTATTCGTTTAAGCCACTCGTGGTGGGGTACTACAAGTTAATTAACCTAGGATTATCCCATTAGAGTAGACTAGACAGGTCATGATAGGGCCTAGTGCGGGCCGCCAAGTCAGATGACCGTTTACACTTAGCAACAGCCCGTGCGGGCCATATCGCGACGCTGGAAGGTCAGAAAATTACAAAACTTTAGGGAACACTAGATCTCACTGGGCTTGAGGTCCATCGCAGACCTCAGACCCAGTGGACACCCAGAACAGGGATCTGGCACTGGCCGAATGCACCCCGCCAATGCCAGAATTGGAATCTGGAACTTGCAAATGAAATCGAGACTCCAGGCTTTTCAGCCATCGGATTACTTCTAAATTTACGGTGAAGGTCTAATGTGCGGGCCTACGCCTGTCAACAAAACGTGGGCCTCGATCGTGGCACGGTAACCGTTGATCGCACATCAGACCCGTACGATCAAACGAAATATCCGATCGACTCCAAAATTTGTATGATCCTTCATCTGATCATGGACCACCTATCTAATAAATTTTATGGCCAGGGGACTACTAGAACCTCTACAATCACTGGAATAGACCCCGCAGGGCCACTTAAGGATCGAGACCATATGGTCAAACCCCCACATCCGCTTATCCATTTGATCCCAAGTTTTGCATGGTCCTTCATCGGGCCATGAAGCACCTATCCTACGGTATATATCGATATGTACACCCCATAGTGGGCCCTAGATCTTAGAAAGACCCTCACATAGGTTTACTATAGTAAAAACTTAGCCCTTAGGGCCATTTACACCAATTTTAACATTATAAAAAGGCCTTCTCTTGGGCACCCCTCTCCCCATACGATTTTTGCCCTAGGAAAAGAAAGAAAGAAAGAAAAAGAGAGAGAAAGAGAGAAGGGGAGAAAGAGAAAGAGAGGAAGAAGGAGTGAAAGAGAGAGAAGGGAGAACTAGAAAGCAAGGAGAGAAGAAAGAGAGAAGGAGAGGAAGGAAGAGAGTGAAGGTGGGCCCAAGAGAAGTCGATCCTTGCATCTTCCTCCCTCTTCCTCAAAAGATCCCACACCCACTACTCCAAGCTCGAATTTCAATCAATTGAAGAGGTAAGCACCCATCATTTTTGTAATCTTTTGTGTTGAGATAGGATTTGTAGGAAATCCTAACATATAAATGCTTTGCCTAGGGATTCCAGCCAATCGACCCCAAATTCGAGCTCCCCTAGGTCGTTTCCAAGCCTTCATCGAATCCTAATGTGCGAACTATTGCTCTTAGGTGGCCTAACACCAATTCTATTATGAGTTTAATGATTTTGATTGCTTGAATGCTATATTTGAAAAATCTAGAGAAATTCTAGGATTTGCATATTTGTTGGAATTGCATGAAATGATGTGATTTGGCTCTTTTACGATGTTTGTTCTTGCTTCTCACATGACTCTGTATATGGATGACTACATGCTTGTGTTTGTTTGATTTTTCTCAAATGTTGTTGCTTCATAGTATGCATGATTCATTGCTCTTTTTCCTATGATGTCTTATGATGGAGGAAGTACTTAACTTCCTCGCCAACCCACACAACTCACACGCACCTCGCTTCATGGTTATGATTGCTTTCTTAGTAAGAATATCTGAATTCTATGGTTGAGATGCATGAGAACACGATATTGTGATGTTTGTAGATATCCTGAATAGTTGGCATGTTATGGATCTCCATTGTACTCTTGGATTGGCCAGGAACAGGATGAGAGATGGTAGTCCCATCGGTTGGACTATATTATGGCTGGACCCTTGAGTTTGGGCGGGTGTGTTCGGGTGGCTGTAGTTCGACTACATGGGTCTCTTGAGCCCGAGGTCACTCGTCTCATGCTCGTCTGACTCGTGCGATCTTGCCTACTTACTGACCAACTTTGTTTGTTAACCTTGTTTGCTTACATATGTATGGAACCTAAACTATCCTACAACCGTTGTAGCCCATCAATAACCCACTTGAAACTGGTCCACAGCCTCGTGAGTCGAACATGGTGGAATGAGACACTATGTCCGAACTGTCGACCTATGCTGGGGTGTCGCGCCTCCCTGTAGTGACCGCGAGCGATCCCTTTCTCTCGGGACTCCTCATGTGTTTGAAGTCGGGGATGAGGAACCCGATTAGGGCATTGATACGTAGGGTGCATCAGATTTCCCAACCTGCTGGATGAATGAACTTAATTAATAACTAGGCTAACACGATCGCATTGCATCACATTAGTTAGGGTGGTGACTCGGAAGTTGAGGTCGCAATGAGGGAGTACTGACATACGCAATCGTTAAATGGAGTCGCTCGAGGGAGCGTTGTGGCGAGGGCATGCATCATATCATTCCACATGCATGCATTTTAATAAGAGTTACTAGGTGTTGATGATTGGATGCATTTTATTAAATTCATATTATAATTGATGCCTGTTGTAACTTAAGATTAATAGCACCCACTGAGTTGATCACTCACTCCCACTATGGGACGGTGTTTTAAAACACCACCCAGACTCTTGAGTAGCTACAGGTTGTGCTGAGTTCGACGAGCCTGGCGGCGCGAGCTTAAGCGATGAGGACGAGTTCTCCTACTTCCAGTTGATGGGCGGTCCTCCACCGACTTAGAAGATTGGATTCTGGGGTGTTGAGTCGTGGGCTCAACGCACCGTTCTTTGGGCATATGATTCCCTTTGTGATTTTGTTGGGCATCGCCTTGTGCGGCTCATTTATATTCTTTTAAACCTGTATATATTGATTTCTCTCAGTTCAGTAGACTAGTTGTGGATGTGCCTCATGTTTCAATTAATTTCATGTTGCGCTTTTAAACTTTATAAATCATAAAATCATAAAATTGATGATAAGTGACACTCGGAGACCCGGGAGTCGAGCATATGCACGATCCCCCGATTTTCCAGGGCGTTACATAATAAATGGTCATAAAGTCCCTCACTTCAATCAAACCAAACTAGAATCCCCATAAAAAAATGCACAATTTATTTCCTCTTTTCCATTCAGATCAACATTCAAATAAAAAGAAATAGCCACTCTCAGTAACTCGCCTCATTATTTTATAGTTGTGTTCAGATTTACTTTTCCTAGGGACATGAAATCTAGCTACTTAATCACCACTGTCATTGATATAAACCCTTGCTTTGTTGTCTTACGGCATTGTCTTTATTGTTTTGTCCCACATTTGTGTATTGGAGGGAATATGATTTGCATCCATGTAAAGGCGTACATGTATTCTAGCCATTGTGAGAGATTTGTGTTTTTTTTTTTTTTAAAGATAACTGGAACTTTTATTGAAAAACCCTGAGATAGCGCCAAAATAGGAACAAAACAAAGGCAAAATACCACTTAAAAACTTACAATCTGACTATATAAGCTCTTTGGCTGTTATCCTAAAACGGCTACACACATCATGTTGTAGGTTAAGCTTAACCCACAAGACTTTTTAGTGAATTTAGCATCTCCATTCTTATTTAAAATCCACTGATACATAAATATAAATACATAACCGTTTCAGTAGTGAATGAAGAATCATGGGATTGCTATAGGTATTTCATCAGATCTCTGAGTCTGTTTGACATACCCGACCAATCTTGGAATTTCCCTTCCAATCCCTTCCAGTCCCTTGCAGTCCATTCCAATCTTCTTGCCAAATGGGCTCAACAACCCGTAGGTACTATTTTAACAAAACCCAATCATACCCAAATTAAGGCAAACAATCGGACTTACCTGTGATTGCCGGAGTTTTCAACCTTCTCGCCGGTAGGGTTGAAGAAGATCGACCAAACTAGTAATGATGGATTGAGAAGCTCGAAGAAACCATCTACAACATCTCACCTCCTTCAATTGTCCTTAAATGGAGAATGCCTTCACTACCCTTATAAATCTCATCTTTCAGACCGACTTGCTGAGACGGCAGCCTGAGTCATCATTTTCATCCCATCTCGTATCCTACAATGGATGGGTGATATCCCATACTCGATCGCCCGAATCCCTCAACTTTGCCAGCTCTGTTTGCGAGGATGACTGAGATGACACCTACCATCCATCCCAAACAGACGATGGGATGGGAAAGGCTTCCGTAGTCGACCTAAGAGGCCCTAATCCCATCCTTCTTGGCTATCCAAACACGCCCTAACTAGGTAGACTTACAAGAGTTTTAAAACAAGGTCATTACTTTTAGTATCCATTGTAATGAAAAACTACTATGATATGGATGTGAGTGCATAGACGTGGGTGTTAATGTGTGTTAAAAAAAATTAATCTATGCATCATTTCAAGCTAAGATTTCAGGCCCCAGTGGCATACTCAGAAGAGTTTTAACATGAGCTCATGAGTTCAAGTAATTATTATGATGAATTTCTCACAAATATCACCTAGGGTTTACCTAGCTTCCCATCCCAAAAATACCATTTACATCTCCCGCCATGTTCAATCTCTACACCTTTATATGATTTGGTTAGCTTGAGCTTTGGATCAATCACATTTTCGGGCTCATGCCACGAAATGATCTCAGTGACTGGACGTCTCTATCCACGAACGAACATGCATGGGGGCCACACTTGTGTTGCAAATGGCTAATCAATCATTTCCTTCCTGCCATCCATTTTTTGTGCATGCGTGGCGCACTTGCAGAGTGCAAACGGAGGCCCGCACATGTACAGGCCCCATGAAATCCATGCACCACATAAGTGCGCGGACACGGACTCCCTGTGAAAGCGTTCCACTGTACAAGTATTTACTAGTGACATGTTTGTGAGAGAAAGCTACTCCATCAGTCCCTTTGTAGAGCTCATTTTAAGACATGCTAAAATAAAAATAATATAGAACTTATTTTATCACATGCAACCAAAATTAAGGTGTATATAAAATTCAAATGGGCCACTGGAGAGGAAACAGTGAGAATTTAGTTACCCCCCTCTGTTTCATCTCATAAGCTCACTTTAGTTTTGGATCCTCTTCATTTTGTACCGTGTTATGGGAAAATATGAGTCGAGCCCAAGAAAGGCCGACTTGGAGGGGAGGAATCATGCGCAAAGCCTCGGTGCAATATCAATGCCTCCGAGCCGACCATACTTCCGAACTACGATTCTAAAACTAGGATTGTAGAAGAGGGGCAGATTGGGCCACACCAATGTCTGGAACTCTCATCCAATGAACTATAGCCCTGTATCAAATGTCTGGAACTCTCATCTGAAAAACTACGGCCCTGAATCGGATGTTTGAAACTATCATCCAAAGAACTACGGCCCTAGATCGGATTTCGGGAACTCTCATCCGAAGAATTACGGCCCTAGATTGGGCCCCTGAGTCTGAACTTCGACCATGGGCATGAAAGGGTGTAGACAAGGCTTAACTCTGGTGAAGATATGGAGTCAGAGGCCAATGACTCGGTACCAACATATGTTATTCGAGGCCCGAGCAAGGGTAACTCCCCCGTAGGGATCGGAGGGATGTGCTCGAAGGGACGTGGTCGGCTCAGATAAATATTCATGGGTGCAGAGGGCTGTGCTCGGAGGGCCATGGGTCGAGGTTGGCTCAGATACGTACATGGCCGAAGATCACGCCTAGAGATCGGTCCCAATGAGGCGTGTGGGAGAGCTCTCCGATGCACAATCTAAGAATAACGACTGTCATCTGCGCGCTCGTAACACTCGTTTTATGGAAGAGATCGTGCCAAAATTAACACCCACGGCTCCTTCGACCGACATGTATAAATATAAGAGTCCATTGCAACAAGTATTCAACATTTAGTTCTCTAAATCTCTAGGTACATTACTTGGACCCAAATTCCTAATTTAGCTCAGACATGGGAGGGTGCTATACCCCGAAGCAGGCATAATTTATACTTCTCTTGTGCAGCTCTACAGGACTCGGAGCTAACCGTCGGGGACAGTTGGAGTCGCAGTATTTTTGCATCAACATGCCGTGTATCAAGAAATGAGCTCAAAATCGAATGGAAAAGTTGGATTCCTGGTAAACATGACGGTGGACCCCACCATTCATCCCACCGGAGGAAGTCCCAAGTGCAAATTGGCACGTGTCGCTGAGAACATTTCACTTGGATCCATTCCAGGGATTCTCGGAGGAGGAGTTATTCCACACGCTAGCAGATAACCATTGTCACACGCAAGCACATGCACCGTACACGTGGCAAACCCATCTCATCCCACGCTTTCTTCCCGATCAGTCACTTTTACGACATGTTGCAAGACCGGATTGGGCCAGGTCCGATAACATAGTTCAGTCGGGAGCAGATTAGCCGTTACCCAGGTAACACTTTAGTGGGTGCCCCCTTACCGTTGCGGGGCCCACCTTGATGAACTTATTGTCTATCCACACCGTCCATCCGTTTTTCCCGATCATTTTAGGACATTATATAAAAAATTAACTAGATTGAAATCACAGGTGAAACTTAACTACTAAAAAAAAGTAGCAAATGTCAATTTAAAGCTTTTCGTATGCAACAAAAGTTTCGGAGCAATCTTATATTCATATTTTCCCTTCATCTATGTCTGTTTGACGTTATCAAAGGGTTGGATGGAAAATAAAATTTAAATATATTATTTCGGTGGGCCCTGAGAAGGTTTCAATGGTAGGTGTTCAATCAACACTTTTTCTTGTGGTGTGGTACACATAAGATTTTGATCTGCTTGATTTTTGTAAAAACTTTCCAAAATTATCTGGAAAAACAGATGGACCGCGTGGATATACAATATATCATCAAGGTGGGCCCCACGGTTAGGGTAACACCTAATCCGCTCCCATTTCACTCATGCCGTGAGAATTAGGTCCAAATTGATATGCCATCGGCATATGCACTTTTCTCGGTCTTCTCTTCCGGCACATTTATAGCATTAGCTGAAATAAAAAAATAAAATAAAATAAAGCAGTTTTAAATTTCAAGTGGATTAGATACCTCTAGTTAAAAATTTCTTAAAATCCACCGTAATGCTTCGTGGCCATACAACATGTTTATAATTAAGTGAAAAGTATCTTAAGAAAAATACAAATATTAGCTTGATTAAAACTTTTATGGTCCTCATTAAGTTTTTAATAGTCAATCAACACCGTTTCTTTAAGTATGTTCATTTTAGGAGTTTGGATTTCTCCTTCTTGGTTCATGCCTTAAAATATCTAGCAAAATGGATGTTTGGCATAAATGAAACACAAAAATCATATAGCGTGGTCCACTTAATATTTGGATCTGACATATGTTTGGGTTTATACCCTGAAACTTATCCAGCAAAATGAATGGGCGGCTTATATGAAATACATACATCACAGGCTTACGTAGACTTTTTCCGTGGCACGAAGTAGGGGAAGCCGATTGCATGCTCTGTAAAGCGTAGCCATTGGGCCCACATGATGTACGCGTCTTCCAATGCGGTCCATCTGTTTTATGTATATCCAAAGCCGAAGTGTACTACACAGGAAAAAGTGCGAATTACAATCCTGCCGTTGAAAACTTATTATGGCCAGTGAGGTTTTGGATCAAGCTGATATTCCTTCACGCAGGATTTCAACGGCTTGGATTAAAGTACCTCTTGCCGCGTGTATAGTAGAGAGATGGCTCTACCATATTACGATTCTGCTTAAAAAAATTCAGCACGACAGGCAATTACCTTTTATACTTTTTTTTATGAACGGCAAAAAACTTATTCTATGAAATTAAGTCTTTAAGGTATGATAGAAAGTTTTGGATAAAAATAACTCTACATTAGTTAAAAATATCTGTAATAGTAGAAATATTTTTATTTTTATTGGTTTGTCTTCGTAAATAGAGATGTAGATTGATACGGTGGGTATCGATCGGGTCAAGAAACAAAAAGATGAACGGAAGGTCACGTAAAAATATCCCTGCATTGCCCCAGTGTACGAGGGGACACACTTACCATCCTATGAAGTCGAGAAAACTTTGATACTCCGGCAAATTATGATGGATGATACACAGGCACTTAAAAATTGCATATATGTAACGAGATAAATTCAATTTAAACCATCAAAATCTTGTTTCCTAGTTTAAATATATCAATAACCTAAATTTATATTGAATTTATTTACCTACCATCAGATTGGTGGACATTTATAGGACTGCTAAGATGAAAAAAATCCAATGGTGATTTTTCAACGAATAAAATGTTCACAAATTAGAGACTAGAATATCTGAACGAATCTTATATTGGGACTTTGGCTTGGGTACACAATCAAGTCGGTTTAGTTTTGAGTAAAAGCATGCCACGTCATACGATTTCATAGCGCCTGCGTATCAAGTGCCATACACTTACAGAGCATCAAATAATTTCCCCGCAGCAAGAGCTGCTTCTCTTCCCTCCCCATTCAAGCGAGAAAGATAAATCGATTTTCCTTCTCTCCTTCTTTCTGAAGTCCGATCTCGATTTGTTATTCTTCTTGTCATATAGAAATCATGGGATTTTCGAAGGAACATCAGTTCCTGACGGAGCTGGGACTCCGTCCACGCAATCACGGCGCTTACGTTAGCGGCGTCTGGAGAGGAAACGGCTCCGTTATAACGTCCTCTAATCCCTCCAATAAACAGGTCTGACATTTTTCTTCTGTTGTGTGGAGTTGAAGAGTTGCAGGAATTTGGTACGTGCGGGGTCCATGGTTCGGTGATCGGAACCGTTGATCTGATAGCTCGTCCTGTCGATAGGTGATCGTAGGGAAACCTTCGAGATTGGATGATCCTATCCCTTGAATGTTGTTGTTTGATGAAACAGTATGAAAAAATCGAGGTGTTAGGACCTTCTAACGTGGAAGATTTCTTAGGGATGCGTAATTCGTAGTAGGTTCCATCAGATCAACGGTTTGGATGGACGAGAAAATGGCCCCTTATGTTTGGGAAGCGGTTGCGTTTGCTGGCATGCGTGTGGGGCCCGTGGTTTGATGATCGAAACTGTTGATCGGATGGGGCCCTGGTATGGGTGGGCGATGCCCTGGAAATCTTCTAAGATTGGAAGATCCCAGCCATTCAGATATTGGCAAGTTTCCCGTTGGATGTGGACCGCTTCTGCGTGCTTTCTCCTAGCAGTCTAGTTGTAGGCCGCCGATTGAAGGGCTAGGATATTTCGATCTTTTCAAGGTTTCCGCGGTTTCGTTGGTGGGCCCACCAGATCAACAGTTTTTATCACTGAACCGTGGGCCCCACATGAGCGGTATCATGCTGTTCATCGTTCTCTTGTTGGGTGGCAAATACAAGATCGTGTGAAGTTTTTATTTTCTTTCGCCATCGGTGCATTCTATTCACTGAAAATGAAAACTGGTTTTACTGAAATTCCTTGTTTGTTTCTGTAGTTGCTATTTTTTCAGAGGTTTTAATCCCACACATGTATAAAGCCACGGCCAAGCTCCTCCATGTGGGCCCCACTGTGTATATGCACTGGCCCCAAGATCAGGCTAGCCCATCCATCAGGCAGGCCCGCTATCTGTTTCATTTTGCACACTCTCGCCCGCCCAATGAGTGGAACAACCTGAAATTTTGGCTACAGCATCTATGCGGTGGGGCCCATGTGATGAAATGCATCTTTCCATTGTATACTTAACAATAAGCATATGTTAGATTCAAGCTACATGCTTACTCCCTTGATGGGATTTCCTCACACTTGTGGGCCCACAAAAAATTCTATGGCAGTGATGAGAAATTGCTGCCTTGGTATCAAATCCAAATGCTCATTTAGCCATTGCGTTTGAACAAGGGGCCCATGTTCCAATGATTGAGAGCGATGAGTTGATGGGCTCCTATCTGGATGGAAAATGCCCCGAAAATCTCCTAGATTGGAGAATCCTAACACTAGGTTGCAGTTGCAACTGTGCAGTTAAGAAATAAATACAGTGATGTTCAACACTCCAGAAGTATTTGTCGGGCATGGCCCGTCAGTTGTACAGACTCAAGGCTCAAGGGCATTATACATATCATGGGATCAAAGATCATATATTTGATTTGCCCGTATACAATTAGTAGTGGTAATGTAATGAAAGCAAATACACAGATACATACCTAAAAAAAGGTTCATATGCATGTGCATGCATGAGTGCACATGTAAATGCATCTAGAGCATGCCATCATTAGGTCCATTTCTAGCTCAATAGGATTTGAGTTCTTTGCCAAATAATCTTGTTTCTGTTTATTTTGCATGATTTATTTTGTCGAGAGCCAACCCCAATTAGTTGGGATACGTAGATGATTATAATGATTTTTTCAGTTGAGCTTGTATTTTCTACTGTTTTGGTGTTAGTCAGGTACCATTTCTATGAAGTTAATCTTCTAACCATCTTATCAATGCAGCCCATTGCGGAGGTAGTGGAAGCATCTATTCAAGATTATGAGGATGGCTTGCAAGCTTGCAATGAAGCAGCGAAGATATGGATCCAAGTGAGATAATCATTTGTTTTGATGTGCAAATCAGAAACTGTTTGCTTGTTTTTAGGTTGTGTTTGGATGTGCGAGTAAATTGAATTGCAAAACAGTCAGTTTAATCAAGAGGAAATGACAGTAAGTAATGATGTGTCTTAACACTGGTAATAAGGAAGTGGCACTCAGATTGTACTTAAATTTATTGCGCCTTACTTGAATGTAACACAGTTGCAATTTGGAATCCATATCCTCAATATTAATGCCCGACGTCAAACCAGCATAGAAATTGACGATTAATTAATATTAATAACTAAGAGGGAGAGAAGGAAAAGGGGTTGCCAGCTTGGGTAGACCTCACTGTGGTCTTTATGTGAATCCACCTTGACCACCATGTGCGTCACCCCATGTTAGGCCCAGGACCTAAAAGTCATCCCAATCCGTGATTAAGCTGGACCACAAAATTAGAAACAGTGTATAGGGTAAAGCTCACCCTCCAAACTGTTTCCCTTGGTGCGGCCCACATGAATCACTATTTGGCCTAATTTTTGGGCCCTAGGACTAAGTTTTAGCGTGGTGTCTAATGGTTGGAGTGGATTAAATATGATAATCATGGTGGACCCTGTAAAAATCAAGGGTGGACGTTTCTCTCCCAACTATTTTCATTGTTGTGGCCCACTGGAATCACTGTTCAGCCTGATTTTTTTAGATTAGGGCCCAGCTGTAAATACACTATAGGGCCCATTGCAATGATTATATTGAATCCACTCTAATAATTAGATGCCACACTAAAACTTAGGCCTGGGCAAAAAAAATAGGCGTATCGGTGATTAAAATGGGCCACATCGAGGGAAATTTTTTGGAGCGTGAGGTTTGCCTTGTACATTGTTCCAATTGTGTGGTCCACATGGCTCACGAATGGGGCTGATTTTTGGCCTCTGGGCCTAAAATAGGGTGAAGCACCTGATGGTTGGGTAGATTTCACATCAACACCATGGTGGGGCCGCCACCCTTTAAAAAAGGTAACTCCGCCCGGTATATTTATTAACGTTAAATAACCCCTGGTTTGTAAGCTGGTTGGATGTCCAAAGACTTGAGCTTCTCACAAACACATGTGTGTGTGCGTGCGTGCCCTTTACTTCTACAAGTAGCTCAAGTTCTCCTGACATTTGGAGAAAACTAGGCATGCTGCTGATTTGGGTTTTCCTGTCTTATCATTTTAACTTATGGGAACCACATTCTATCTCCATATAAGATTTACAATAATCAAATATTGCTGTTTAGAGGCTTCTATTACACTATTTGTTATGTGAGTTTCTCAGAAATGCATTGTTTTGTCATATGCTTTATTAATTCTTTCCTCAGATTCCTGCACCAAAGAGGGGTGAGATTGTCAGGCAGATAGGTGAAGCGTTGAGAGTCAAATTGCAGCATCTTGGCAGACTTGTATCACTTGAGATGGGAAAAATACTTCCTGAAGGAGTAGGGGAGGTTCAAGTATGATTCTTTACCTGTCAATTAGATTTGTAATTTTTACTGTTTCTTCATTGCAAGACAGCGCTCAGTGCCTCAACTGGACCATGTTTTGTGAATATGTGTAGATCGGTCATTTTTATGGTTGCTGTATTCCATACGGCTTGGTCTAAGTTACATTTCAAATGCAATACACATCATATTGTTATCCTGTTGTTGCTTGCCCCATGTCATTTTTATGTTGCTTTATTCCGTACGGCTTGGTCTGGTTTCAAGCCATTTTGATTCATGCTCTTTAGAAAGTATGAGGGATATTGAGAAAAATAAATGCAATCGCTAAATGATGATGACCAATATCGGTCAACCATTAACTTTGTGTTTGTTGATGGAATCCCTCGAGAAGGGTTAGAATGACAATTCCCACTCCTTGGAAGGTACCAAATAAATGACTATTGGAATTGGGGTTTTGGGCATAAAGATTTCACTGATTTGTAAAATGTGGGTCCAACTTTCTGTTAGACCAGCTACTGATCATCACCTTGGTAAACTATTGCCTCACCAAATAGCTAATCAGACACAAGCCCCTTTCAGATGGATTCCTCCTTTTTTACTCAGCCTACGGGGTATTAGCAGCCATTTCCAGTTGTTGTTCCCCTCCCAAGGGCTGGTTATTATGTGCTTCTCACCTATCCTCCACTGAAAACACTACTTTTTGTCTGACTTGCATGTGTTAAGCCATGCTGGATGTTGAGGTAGAGGTCTTTTGGTGAGATTATGGTTGTAGTCCCTTTGGATGAGGCATATTGTTGGGTTTGGAAAGTGCACCCTTTGGGTGTCTTTTTGGTCAAATACCTTTATAACCTTCTTCGGCCTCTTGAAATTCCGTCACAAGAAGGTTACAATTATCATTTCTGGCCTTATGGGGTGTCATCCAAGTTGGCAGCTTTTACATGGTTGGCAGGCAGGTGGAGAGTGCCAAGTATAAACAACCTCCAAAAAAGATACGTGGTCATCCTGAATATGTGTGGGATGTGTTGCCGCGATGCCGAAACCATTGATCATCTTTTCGTCTTTTGTCCCTTTGCTAGGAAGGTTTGGGATCGCATTCTATCCTTCTTAGAGGTGCAGCGGGCCATGCCAGCTTTTATGGGCATGGCATGGAGGCCACAATGGGAAGGTTGGGAGGGAGAGATAGATGATGATGCTGCTGGTAGTGTGGTGGGCTTTATGGGGCAGAAGGAACAAGAAATTCTTCTGGAACACCTCTAAGTCTTTAGAGGCGATTGTTGATTCCATTTTGTTGTCAGTTACAGACTAGGCTCTTTTTTGTGTTGAGTGCTAGTTTGGGTGCCTGTTTGGAGGGCTCTTTTTTCTTCCCCTTGGTGTTTTTTTTTTTTTTTTTTGTTTTTTTTTTTGTTTTTTTACCTGCTTTGCTTCGGCTGCAGGCCTTTAATAAAATTTCCTGTCAACCTTCAAAAAAAAAAAAAAAAAAAGGAAGGTCGGAAGGTTATTTCCAAGGTTTCATTAATTGAAGTTAACATGTTGAGCCTTTGACGCCATTTGCCTTGTTTATTGATTCTAACTCCAGAAGCATTGCTGTTTGCAGGAAATTATCGACATGTGTGATTATGCTGTTGGGTTAAGTAGGCAACTGAGTGGATCAATCATACCTTCAGAACGTGAGCTCCAACTTCTTTCAGTCCATTCAATCTTCTATAGAAAGGAAAAATGTCAAATTTCCTTTCATAAGCTTATGGCAGATAAAGATAGTTTTAAGACAGTTTTTATAGCCTTTGAAGGAATATCTTGTCCAACTCTTTTCTCATGCCAGGTTTTTATTTTGTTCTGAACAGGTCCCAATCATATGATGATGGAGGTGTGATGCATGTTAATGCTTTAGTACATGGATACTTAATTCTACGACCATCATATGGTCATATATGAGCATGATATTGATGATTGTGTGCATGTGCTTGGTATACCACAGGTGTGGAATCCACTGGGAATTGTAGGTGTAATTACAGCTTTCAACTTCCCATGTGCTGTTCTTGGTAAGTTTTGTAGACCTTCAGATAATTGACATGTTACCTTTTTAGACTAGATGATACTCATTGAACCAAGACGTTGATGTCAAATCATTTCTACTATATATAATGTGTGAAGTTGGTGGACATTTTTAACCCTACAATTTGTCGTCAAGAGATTTTGAAACAAAAAGAGCATTTGATGTGTCTGGCCCTTCAAATGGCGTATTTCCATTATTTTTGCTTTTCTGAGAGTAGACCGCACCATTTTCTCTCTTGCACACCCAACCCTTGGGAAGCCCATCCAACAAAAAACCACGTGGAGGCAACCATGATGTCTTTGTGACGTCCGCTCTGCCCATCAGTTGTGGCAGCTCATGTTACAATGGGAGGCCAAAACCAGCGCATATCTAAAACTCAAGTGCGCCAAAGCATTAGAAACAGTGAGATGGGATGCCTTTCATTCGAAACTGCTCAGTGGTTCTCTCTCTGTGTGTGCGTGGCCTGCAGCTAGCTACCCCTCAACACACACACACGTTTATCGCATCTGCCATGCCCCTCGTGTCGAAGGGTCTCGGGAGGTTGGGCCAACCGATCAGGTCTTTGGGTCTAGCACGACATGGTGACAACTAACAATTTTCATAGAAACCATCAATCATTAACAAAACTATGTTTTGGTTTGAATTGAAAAAAAAAAAAAAAACCAGACGAACTCTCATGTTTTGAGTAAAATGTGACACCCCAATCTTGGTCATGTGAAACGTATCTCTCATATTTGCATGCGAAACTATAAAATGTCCTTTATAACATATGGCACAAGAACAAGAGAAATACATGCGTGTACAATGGCAAAAGTACCCCTTTTGTTTCTTATCCCTCACACATGGGTCAGGCTAGAGCCTAGAATTTTCAGCTTGATAGGTGGGGCTAGGGTCTAAACGTTAGGCCCACCATTAATCTTTCCAGGCTCGGGTTGTGTCTCCTTGGCTCGTTTGGTTCAGGTCTAGTAGGGTTGGTCACAATAATAATTATATCTGTCAATCACTCCATATGGTAAAAATATATAGTTGAAAATTGAGCTTAAAATTGCTGAACCAGCAGGGTTTGGGCCTGAGTAATTTCCATCGAGTTGCCTTAGGCCTGAAAACTTGGCCCGCATAGGGCACAGGCCCGAGCTTTTTACTATCAGGTTGGACTTGAGTCCAAGCATACTATCAGCTGGGCACAGGTTGACCGTGCCCTGGCCTGGCCCAGCACATCGACATCCCCAACCAAGTCTTTTTTGGTATCCTTCAAACTTATGCTATGTCAACTTTATCAATAGGTGAATTCATTTCACATATGAAAGTTAGGTTGACGTCTTTTATGTCATTTCCAATGCAAATATATAATGTCATTATTCTCGAAGGGTTTCCGCATTAGTTTTCTTACGAATAGTTAATATATGGAGTGATCTTCGTAGATGCCAACTATTTTACCAAATTTGTAATATATTGATAGACACATCTTCTAACTCTCTTCCTTCTTATGCCATAACTAGTGTATTTTGTGGTTGTCTAGGATGGAATGCCTGCATTGCTTTAGTCTGCGGTAATTGCGTTGTTTGGTAAGTATGTGAATGTCTATATGTTTCTGTTTCTGTTTCTTTTTTTATCCCTCCCCTTTGGGTAAAGTTATCAATATGGAAATGGCTATGCTGTTAAAGAAACTAAAAAGGAGAAAATACAAGAGATTTATATTTAGAGGTTTGGGGCACTCATATGAGATTAAAGCTCCCAGGTGCACAAGGTGCTATATTGCTTACACACTCCACACTAGAGTAGATGACCTGAGCACATCTATATTGGCTAGGAATTACAACTAATTTTCCGACGAGTATCCAATGGGAATTAGACTCACAAAATAATTAACACAAAACATGACAAAAGTTTGAGTTTGTATTCTCAACTGATACAACATCAAAGTGTGGTTTATTATAATGATTCACTGGGACATAATTTTCATTTTGCACAATAATGATGGATGGTGCTATATTTTGTCAATGGTTTGTATTGATTGCTTTTTTTTTTTTTTTTTCTTCTTCTGAAATTCTGAGTTATTCATTATCTTGCTTTCCACAATATTAAGGTTAGTTTTTGCTAACTTCTAGTGGGCGAAAGCCCACAGAACAACTCTTTAAAATGGATGTCTCTGCACACTGTCTATTTTCTTTTTGATAGAAATTGTAACTCGAACATGCCTTGCATTCTATGTAAATATTCCTTGGTAAAGGATTTTGGATATTTTCTCTTCGATGTACAATTTGGGCTTTCAACAACTACTAGTTCCTTTCTATATTAAATGCATCCGTTTTTTTTTTTTTTTTTTCTAAAAATCTCTATTTACAGTTGAATTGTTTGCTGGTATGTTTACCAGTGTTGGCTTCATCAATGGAGTATTCACGCATACCATCTCTTAGGTTTTTTGAGGAATATTACACTGAAACTGTGTATAAAATATTTCATAAAGGCCTCGTTCTCTTTTTGATTGGAATCCCATTGTATACCTTGGAATTTGACACTTCTCTTTCCCTTTTTGGGTATTACAAGTTTAAGCTATGGCATTTGGCCCTTGTCATGTTTTAACCTCCCCATTATGTACTTCAGGAAAGGTGCTCCAACAACTCCATTGATTACTATTGCAATGACAGAAATTGTGGCTGGTGTTCTAGAAAAGAACAATTTACCAGGTGCAATTTTCACTTCCTTTTGTGGTGGAGCTGAAATTGGTCAAGCCATAGCTAAAGATGCACGCATTCCTCTTGTCTCCTTCACTGGAAGTACCAAGGTATGTCTTATGCCTGCACATCATCATCATCTTTTCAAGGGAACATCTAATCAGCACTAGCTTTTATACCTGCATGTGAGCAGTTCCTCTTCCACATTGATATCAGCACCCGCAAAGGTTTCTGAAATTATTAAGTTGGTGTTTCAATCCTTAATTTCACATCCTATACCAGTACCCTTCTGGCTTCAGCTTTATTTTTTTGAAGGATACCACAATTTTAGTAAAAAACAAAAACTATAAGGAAATATGACAAGACATCATCTGAGATATAAAGGAATAAAAATTATCCCCAGGCACTTTGGCTGCAACGGCCCAATCCGTGATCACTCTCTTGACTTCAAATGCAACTTGTTTTGCTTGGCATAATTTATCCTGGAATGGCTGATTGTTACGTTCACCCCATAATGCCCAAAGAAACATGATCAGGGGTAAACACTAAGTCTCTTCATGTGAAGCTCTTATGAGTTGCACCATCGAGAGTGGCATCACCGCGAAACCCCCAATGAGGATAGGATCCTTTTCCAAACTTAATGTAGGATGTGCAATGGGTGAAGAGATGATCCACCAACTCATCCTTAAGACACACAATGCATCCATTGTAACTGGAAACCTCTTTTTTTTTTTCTCCGTGAATGAGACAGCCAACTGGCTGCCAATATGCAAATTGGATTATGGTACGTCATATACCTACTATTATACCATTTACAAATTGGTGCAGTTTTCATGGATGAACCATTAAGGCAAATCATGCAATCTGTGTGTAGCAGAGGGGATAAAAAGTTCTGCAAGTAGTAGATGCATGTAATTTGGGATCCTTCAATCTGCAGTCCAGCAACCATCCAAACAGGTCATTGGCATTTGAGCATCTTTCCTCCAAATCTTCAAATAAATAGTTTTATTTATTTATTTTTTTTTAAAAAAAATTATTATTAAAAAAAAAAACTCATGCTGCTTCTCAGGAATGGAAATCCGGCTGTCTGCTCTTGAATCTTTGTGTTATATTGTCCGTATTGAGCTGTTATTACTGGCATAGCTGTTGTCATGAATCACCTTGTTGGAGTACATGTGTCACCTCTCACATTTTGAAGTACAGGTGGGGCTAATGGTACAGCACACAGTTAACGAGAGATTTGGCAAATGCTTACTTGAACTAAGTGGAAATAATGCTATAATAGTCATGGACGATGCCGACATTCAGCTGGCTGTGCGTTCTGTTCTATTTGCCGCTGTTGGTACAGCTGGCCAGCGTTGCACGACATGTCGTAGGCTGGTAAAATATCTTTGTTTCCCCTAGCATGTGTTTGGATGCTCACTTGAACTGAATTGTAAATCCTTTGAATGATTATAGAAATGGGCCATGTGTTACAGTTTGGACTCAAAACTATAGTTATTGCAAATTTGGGGCTGCTTTCTTCATTTTGTATGGCTTGGAGCTGGCCTCAATTTGGTCATTTGAACTATTGCAATTCAGTTTAAATTGACTATCCAAATGCAGCCTTAATCTGCAATGTTCAAAGAAGATGGAAGTTCTTGTAGTTGATTTTTTTTTTCCTTGTTTTCCTTTGAATACAGCTTCTTCATGAAAGCATATATCAAAAAGTACTTGATCAGCTGGTTGGAGTTTACAAGCAAGTGAAGATTGGGGATCCTTTAGAGAAAGGTACCTTGCTAGGACCGCTGCATACTTCTGCTTCAAAGGAGAACTTTGTCAAAGGCATCCAAGTCATAAAATCTCAGGCACGGTCAATCTTCTTTATATGCATATCAGCTTATTTTTCGAATATATCATCTTTGTTTCCCTACCATTGTGATTCAACTGGCTATTACTTTATTTCTAGCTCTTATAGGATTATTGGAAAGACGTCTTATAGGATCTTGATTTTTCAGTCCATACATGTGGGGCCCATGGTTCATACCTACTGTTGATCTGATGGGCCCCTTCATGGACAAGGGATGCCCCAGACATCTTCCAGATTGGAAGATCCTAACACTTTGATGAGTGGCCTGCAAATAGACAGTGAAGGAAAAAAACAGCAATAATCTGGATAAAGGCAAAATTGGGATCTCCCAATCTGGATAAAGATTGGATGGCTAGGATCTTCTAATCTGGAGGATTTTTGGCATCTCCATTCACGGTGGGCCCATCAGATCAACAGTCTGGATCACAAACCCTGTCATCCTATTGTACAAATTGGGAGAGTCAGGACCTGTAATTCATCCTAAACTGATTATAGATATAAGGCCACAGTCTTCATGGGCAGCCTTGAAAAGTCCCACCTATCAGTCAGGTCATCCTATCATCCTAAAATCCATTTGGTTGCTCGTTTAAAAGGGGAACTAAGATCACTTAACAAAAATAGTCCCAATCCTTGATCTCAATAAATCATTCGGTGGGCCCTACCTTGGACTACTTTCGTTTCCAAGGAATCAGTCAGACAAAGCTGAACTATCCATGTGGATGGTTATATAAAAAATGGTCATGTACAGATGGTTGAAATCATTTGATCAGAGTGATTTTTTGAAGTGGCCTATGAAAGGTCGGTTGGATTGATAGGATGGTCCAGATTGAAGTTTTTTTTTTTTTTTTTCTTTTCTTTTGAGAAGTCAGTCCAGATCCATTTTATTGGTGGTGTGTGTAATAAATGCACTTAGGTGCATGGATAGTCTGCTGGAGCACTTCCCTGTACATATAATATCATGCATGCAATTTCATATTAAAAATGCGATTTCCCAGCATTCTTTTTTTTTTTTGGTTAGCTTGTTAGTACACCCACTGTCAGTTCACACTTCACTGTTGCCACCCCCTCTAGGGAATCGATACCAAGATCTCAGTGTTGAAACGAGGTATCTTTCACTCAGTCTACCACTTCAGCTATGGATCTGGGTGTATTTCCTAGCATTCTCACTTCTCTGCTAGCTTCACTAAGGGAACTTGGTGGATTTTCTAGAATTCTCATCTTCTACCCAAGTCCCTTGGTTTTAGCTGTAGGAATCTGGAAACTACACATTGGATTGATCCTTATTCAGAGAATTAAAATTTGAAAATTATACTTCCATTCGTCTTTCCAAACCCCATCAGTTTCATATTAAAAACGCGGTTTTGTAGCATGCGCATTCTTCTGCCGGAAACTGTGTGGAAATAGAAATAGACAACGGAATTATGCAAAAGACGTACCTGAATTGATCATCGTCATCATCATGTAAGCCTATCTAGTTGATTGGGGTCTGCATCTGAATCGATCCATAGGATAAATGTTCTAGTTGTGTTTCAATTTAAAAAAAGATGTTCTAGTTGTGTTTCAATTAAAAAAGATGATCTCGTTATGTTAATGTGTCATGTATATACCTTTCTTTGCATTTTGCCTCTTTTCATCTGAGAACACACTCCCCTGTTGCGAAATTCATGCAGGGAGGAAAGATCCTTGTTGGTGGATCCGTTATAGAATCAGAAGGGAACTTTGTGCAGCCGACAATTGTTGAGATTTCTCCAACTGCACCTGTTGTGAAAGAAGAATTGTTCGCTCCTGTTCTTTACGTCATGAAATTTCAGGTAGCTTGACCATGAAGTTTGTGTTATTTGCTCCTGTTCTTAGGCAATTGTGCACGAGGATCAGGACTGTTGATTTTTTGGAAAATCATGTTGATGGGCAGTGGCTGCTTCATGGAGTTTCATGAAGCGTGCACGGGAACATCTTCATTTCATGTCGCACAAGGATCATAAGATTCAGGACTGTCAATTTTCTGGGCAATCATGTGGATGGACTGTGGTTCAGTAATCAAGGCTACTGGACTATGTCAGCCAGTGCTTTTCTGGGAATCATGTGGATGGGCCATGGCATGGTAATCAAGGCTATTGGACTATAGTAGCTATGTGCATTGTTAATTGCAAATGGGCCTGCAGTTGGATGGTGAGGATTGTCTAATACCACTACTTCTGAGTATTGGCATTTTTGTGGTGGCCTGCCAGATCAATGGTACTGATCCCAAACTTGATTGCCATGTGCATGATGAGGACGCTTGTCATGGGACCTGTATGAAACACACTGCGTCATGACGCATGGCATTACTTGGAAGTGAAATTCTTTTGTTTATGGTAAAACTTATATTCCTAAAAAAAAAGTTGCTATTTTTTTCTGCAGACTCTAAACGAAGCGATCGAAATAAACAACTCTGTACCACAAGGGTTGAGTAGCTCGATCTTCACCCGCAGACCCGAAATTATATTCAAATGGATTGGGTAAATCTTGAGAGATTGCATCTGCTAGTTTGTTACCGAATGCCACTTGTAAGATCTCTCCTATGCATTTTATATCAGTATATTTGTTCATGCACTCGAATACTATGCAGGCCACATGGCAGCGACTGTGGTATAGTTAATGTAAATATACCAACAAATGGTGCCGAGATAGGTGGCGCTTTTGGGGGTGAAAAGGCAACAGGAGGCGGCCGTGAAGCAGGAAGCGACTCTTGGAAACAATACATGCGGCGCTCAACATGGTATGTTCTTGATGCTTGTTGATCCACTTATATCACAGTAAGGTCATGGTTTCGATTATGTTATCTTATACGTTGATAGTAATAACAGATCAGGATGCATTTGGATGCAATATCAAATTGAATTGAAATTGTTATTCTAATAAAATGGGTTCCCATTTCTGGTTACTTGTCAGACTCGAAAAGGACACAACCAGTGTTTTAAATAGCGGTAGCGTGATGCGTAGCGCTTAGCCCTCTATAGCGTATAGCGTAAACACGTAGCGTGTAGCGTAAGCTACATGATACTTCTATTTTTAATTTAAAAATAGGACATATAATAAATATTGAGAAAAAAAGGAAAAAAAAAATATAAAAATGCCTAAACGATGATTCATTTTATCAATTATAAGCATGTTAAAAATAGTTATTAGTTATCATTTATCAAAAGCCAATCCACATGTATAAGCCAAATCAAATAATTATCGCATCAACAATTTTCTAAGCAAACCACTTTAATTAATAATGTCTAATTGAAACCACAACTCACAATTATGAAAAGAAATAAAAATCCCATAGGTTAAAAGTATCAAGTATAATACAAGTGTCACATTCCTCAATATTAGAAACAAAGAAAACGTGAAAAAAATAATAAAAAATAAAATAGTAAAAAAATACATTGTAACTTATGCTACGGATGCTACGCGTTACGTAGCTATAGCGTACGCTACAAGGGATTTACGCTATTTGGGACGCTACGTGGCGTTACGGCCACGCTACGCTACGTAACGTACGCTACAGCTACGCTACAGGCGCTATTTGAAACACTGGACACAACTGCAATTTGCAGGATTGTGAATGCTAGGAAATATCACCTTTTTTTGGGGGATCATTTTCTCTTGATTTAATTGAATATTTACGATTTGATTTACTTTTGCATCCAAGCAAGTGATATCCTTAATGCCTGCATTAGAATGTTGTAGAGAAGTGCTAAGTTGCTCAGGTGCACTTTGTGAGTGTACTTGCCTCACATGTGGGAATGGGGCAGTATGTGGGAGATCAGAGCTGCTCATTGGGTGATCCCCACCAATATGATTATTAGGTGGGCTTAGAGGGGTATAAAACAAATTCAAGGCTAAGAGAAATCAACCGCCGCATGATAGTTTGGTCTGATTTTTGTAGACAGGGCACCTACACTGGATTGCCTGATTAGCAACTCTGATGTTGCACACGTGCCTCATTTCCACATGAGGCGAGTAAATTCACAAAGTGCACTGGAACCGCTCATTTTGCAACTTTCAAGTTCTGCATAAAATATTGTATATCTATGTGAACACATGATGTTGTATGTTGGCTTTAACATATGTTGTTTTTATTTTCCAAAGATGTGTCACTTCAGTGGAACATCCGATCTGTGAAAATGGACCATGCTGCGATGATCAGCTGGAAGAGAATCGGAACAATCCACTCATCATGGTGTGCCACATGCTATTCATTGAGTCAGACCATCTGCTGTCCATTTATTTCAGTGGTGTAGCCTGCCTGATGAATGAGTCATTCTGGTTTTTGGCCTAATTAATCTTTTATTAGGTAGACTTTTGCATTGTCGGATTATATACAAGTGACATGTCATCAGAAATAGAAATGTTGTGTTTTAACATACAACCATTGCATGTGATCATTTTTTTTCTCACACGCACTCACACCCCACATGTGCCCATGCACTCACAAACCCATGACCTCATGTTGAAACTCTTGTGAGTCTACCACTGGGCCATTGAGTAGCAGGCTGCATGTGATCATTTCACTTCTTGTTAGTGTGGCAGTTGTTGAGCTCAAAAGGTGGCAGGCCCAGTTTTTGAGCTGCTGGTGTTAGGGGCCTATTTTAAGGACTGTTTTCACTCCACAACTTGGGCCTGTTCTGTTACCAGAGCTACTGCTCATGCAACTTGTAGTGAATATGCTGTCCTCTTTCGATTTATGTGAACTGGTTCTTCTACATTTTATACTGGTTTACTGATAAATGTCTTCCAACAGCACCATCAACTATGGAAATGAACTACCGCTGGCGCAAGGAATAAACTTTGGCTAATGATTCTGCTCTTGGTAAATTAACCTCTGTCTCTCTATCACACACACACACACACACACACACACACACACACACACACGCGCGTGCTATCTCTCTATCACACACGTGCTCTCTCTCTCTCTCTATCTCATACACACACATGCACTCTCTCTCTCTCTCTCTCACACACACACACCCACACACCCACCCACCCACCACCCCTACCCACCCTGGTGCTCTCTCTCTCTCTCTCTCTCTCTCTCACACACACACACACACACACACACACACACCCACCCACCTCCACCCCTACCCACCCCGGTGCTCTCTCTCTCTCTCTCAGTGGGAAAAATCTAATCAATTCCATTAGTCTCTCTCTCTCTATCTCTCTCTCTCTCAGAGGGGGGAAATGTAATCAATTCCAACAGGCTCTGTGCTCTCTCTCAGCGGGGGAAAATCTAATCAAATCCAGCAGGCTCTCTCTCTCTCTCTCTGAGGGGAAAAATCTAATCAATCCAACAGGAAAAAATGGGAAAAATCTACCGTGTCCACAGTGCAAAGCGCTATAATTGGCAAAGTGGCACAACAACATTCTATGAATCAGAAAATTCATCATGTGATTACTGCAGACAGTCAGCATCATCCAAGCCGTGCAATTTGCAGGCAGTGGCCCATCCATATGTGGAACACATCCCATGAATAGTCTTTGACCATGGACAAATCTATAGCACACCTGATAAGGAAATCGGTGTCTTTATTTACCGATCACTAGATTGACATTCATGTGTGATTTCTGCAGAACTGAAGTCTCTCTCTCTCTCTCTCTCTCTCTCTCTCTCTCACACACACACACACACACACACACACACGCCACACTCACCCATGCACGTACACCACAGTGGGATTTCACCACAATGGGTACTTGAACCCATGAACACTGGTTGAAACTCTTGTTTGTGATTTCTGCAGAACTAAAAATCGGCATCTGCCTTGGTTTAAAATCTCAGCGTGGGGAATGACTGGTAATTACAATGTCTGAAACTGAGACTTGCTGCTATTCCAGTTTCATTGAAAAGAACAAGAGAAAGAAATAAATGAAAATAAGCAATGGCTATGGTTTGGTGGTACGTGTTTGTTGTCAATATTCAATCACACCTGGCTCTTCAAAATGCATGCAGATGATGGTGTATGTTGTTTGCACTTGTATGGGTGAGTGATTATGGCAGCGTATTAGGTCTGGGTCAGGGTCAGCCCAACCCCGGCCTGTATGCTAGACGGGTAAGAATTCTGGCCTGAACTTGACTGGGACCCATGTACCCAAATGCCCCACCTGACCTACCTTAAAATTCAGGAAAAACCAGAGCCACCCCCAACCAATACAATAAAATGTAATCCGGTCGGGTTCAAGTGATCTGACCCAACCTTGTGGGACCAAAGTTATATGTTCGACCTGGCCCATTCATTGGATACATTCCCTACATGCAGACATGTATTAATTCTTGTTTCTTCTATTACTAATAAAAGAAGATGGTGTTAGTAGGAATGCATAAAATTTGTACGGACCTGTCTAGATCGTCCATCTGATGGGCCTGCCAAAAAATGTCCATGGCTAACAGACAGGAGCTCTATTCTAATATTTCGCTTGGTGTAAGTCGGATTATATGGCCTGGCCCATTGGTGGCATGTTCGGGTGGGGGTCGAGTTTTAGGGTTGTCTATGGGCTGGGCTGCCCCGGCCCATCGCACATTGGTCATGGCCTGCCTCGGGCCTGACTTGGGCTGATGTGTCAGCACCAAGTGCCGGCCGTAAAATTCCAACGTGTTTTTCAATCGGCCAAGGTTTGGACTCTGTATAACAGCCCGTCTTCCCGCATTATGTACCAAATATTTAGAAAAAACCTCACCCGTCCACTCAATGGCAAACCATGCCTCTCTATTTTTAACAACCCATGCCTTCAATCTGTTAGAAACAAAAAATTTGTAAGATAGAAGCTTTTATACTAACAGTAGAGAAAGCAGAGGATGTATGTTTTCTGCATTGCTTCATTGATCAACAAACAGCTTATATAAAAGCTAATACATAACTGATAATAACATGAAAATAGGCACTACTCAACGATTCAAAACAAACTCCTATTGACTAGGTAAATAGACTCCTATTGACTAGGTAAACAAGAACAAATTCATTAATCCTAAAGACTAGGACAACCCAAATGTGCAAATTACTAATTTCCTTTACAATTCCTCCTTTAAACTGATGTTTCAGACATAACATTCAATTTAATAAGAGTTAAACTTTGAAGTGCCATCCCTCAAATTGAATCATTTGAAGTGCAAACACCAAGTTGCTCCTTGAGCTTTTGAAATGGAGGAAATTTGAGAGGCTTGGTTAGAATGTTAGTAATTTGGTCTTCACTTATGCGGTAAATAAGATTAATGACTCCATTATTCGTGAGATCCCTTAAGAAATGATACTTCACATTTATATGTTTGCTTTGACCATGTAGAACATGATTTTTTGAAAGCTTTATTGTTGAACTGTTGTCACAATAAATCTGAGTAGGCCTATCCTCCTTGAAATGTAGCTCTTTAAGAATTTTCTTTAGCCAAATAGCTTGACAAGCACAAGCTGTTGCAGCAACAAATTTACCTTCAATGGATGATGATGTGACAATACGTTGCTTCTTTGATGACCATGAAACAGCTCATGTCCCCATCATTAAAACAAACTCAGATGTGCTTTTTTGATTATCTGAATCTCCTGCATAATCACTAACCGTAAAGCCAAATAGATTTGACTTCTCTCTTCTTGTATAACAGCCCAAACTCCTTAGTATCTCGCAAGTACCGGAAAATTCTTTTTGCAGCCAAGAAATGAATCTTTGTAGGATACTCCATGTACCTACTAATCACACTTACAGCATGCATTATATCAGGTCTTGTTGCCGTCAAATACATTAAACTCCCCACTATCTGTTTGTAAAGAGTGTCGTCAACTATCTTTCCTCCATTATCTTTGTTTAGCTTCAAACCAAACTCAGATGGTTTATTTACAGGATTATAATCCTTCAACTAAAACCTGTCCAAGATTTCTCGCACATACTTCTTTTGAGAAATAAAAATTCCAGCAGAGGACTCTTCTTTCAAATCTCCATGGAGGAATGCTAATTTTATGTCCAACTGGAAGATAGGCTATGAGTTTTGAGCTACCAATGCAATCACCAATCTAATTGTGTCATGCCTTGCAATCGGAGCAAAGACTTCCTTATAATCAACACCAAACTCCTACTTGTAGCCCTTAGGCACCAAGCATGCCTTGTGCTTATCAACTTCACCATTCTCTTTCAGCTTTGTCTTGTAAACCTACTTTACACCAATTGTTTTTTGCCCTTTTGGAAGATCACATAGCTTCCAAGTATCATTTCTTTCGATGGTTGTAATTTCAACTTCCATAGCCTTTCTCCATTTTGATTCTTTGACAGCCACTTCGAAAGTGGTAGGATCACAATATGAAAACAGAGCAAAATGTGTAAGTGGGTTATCACCTTGGTCAACTCCAGTTACCTCATAATCAGTCATCCATGTTGGTCTTCTTCGAACACGTTGAGGCCTTTGTGATTCAGCTGTAAGTGGGCTTTGATCAGCTACTAGAACATTTTTAGTGGCTTCCTATTCTTGCTCATTCTCCATAGGCTGCTGCCCTTTCTTATCATCATCAAAACATGCTAGAATATTTTGTTTAACACCATTTTCATTCCATGACCAGGTACCTTTTTCATTAAAAACCACATCACAACTGATAATTATTTTCATGGTGCTAGGATTGTGTAACTTATAAGCTTTTGACTTATCACTAACACCAAGAAAAATGCACTTTTCTCTCTTGTTATCTAGCTTCCTCCTCTTCTCATCTAGTATATGGGCACAGGCAATACACTCAAAAATCCGAAAATGATCTATAGCAAGTTTCCTTCCGCTCCATACTTCCTTCGGTGTCATATTTTGAACAACATGTGTGAGATTTCTGTTCAATATATGAATGCTCCAATTAACTGCTTCAGGCCAGAAACTTTTTGGAATGCCACTCATTGTCAAAAGGCTTCACACCATATTCAAAATAGTGTGATTCTTTCTCTCGCATACACCATTCTGTTGGGGTGTATAAACTGCTGTAAGTTGTCTCTTGATTCCATGGTTCTTACAAAAATTTACAAATTCATTTGAGCTATATTCTCCACCATATCCGTGCGAAAAACTTTTTTTGGGTTGCTAACCTATTTTTCAACAAGCGCTTTATAACATTTAAAAGCTTAAAAGGCTTCAGATTTTTCTTGCAAAAAATAAACTCATATTTTATGACTATAATCATCAGTGAAGGTAATTATATATCTTTTACCTCCATTAGAATGTGGTGTTATTGGCCCGCAAATGTCGGAATGAACAAGCTCCAATGCCTTCTTCGCTCTTCAAGATTTTCCTTGTGGGAATTGATTGCGGTGTTGTTTGCTAACAACACATTCTTCACAAGCTTGAGAAGGAACTATAATTTGAGGAAGACCTGTCACCATGTTCTTCTGTTGTAGCGTTTTTAATCCACTAAAATTCAGATGCTCATAGCGGAAGCGCCATAGCCATGCCCCATCCTTCAATTTCGTTGAGAAGCATGAATGAGTGGTGTCGTGGAGATTAAGTGAGAACATACGATTCGCCGTCATGTTAGCTTGAGCAATTAAGCCCAACTTTGCATATTGAATCTGACATACTCCATATTCGATAGAAATCTCGTATCCATTTTCTTGCAATTGACCCACACTAAGCAAGTTAGTCTTTTAATTTTGGTACCAAAAGAACGTTAGCGATAGTGTGGGTGGAATTTCCTTTGGTTTGGATTATTACCTTTCCTTTTCCCATAACAAAAACCATGGAATTGTCACCGAACTTAACAAAGCTGCGAAAAGATTCATCCAACTCAGAGAAAGCCTCCTTATCTCCACATATGTGGTTGCTACATCCAGTGTCTAAATACCACATGTTTTCTTGAGTTTTCTTCCTTCATGTGACACTATCAAAAAAGACACATCTTCTTCTTTTTATGCAAAGTTAGTTTTTTTATCCACTTTGTCTATTCAAATTAGTTTGACATTCTGACTTATAATGACCGTACCTATGACATCTGTAACATTCAACATTGGACTTGTCCGCTGACTTTTGTCTATAAGTTGTTGGGTGGTGGCCGCCACGTCCTCTGTCTCTTTCTTGAAATTGACTCTCTTGATGCTGATGATTTTGTTGTTGGTTCCCACGATCATTATTGTTTTTGCCTCCTCTACCTCGACCTCTACCTCTACCTCGTCCTCTATTAGCTCCACTAGGTGTAGAGTTATTTTCTGATAAGGCCTTCAATGCTTGTTCTTTTTCTCCCGCTAGTTAATTTTTGGTTCATGAACCAACAAAGAACTTTGTAATTTATCAATTAAAAGTTCATCAACATCATTAGCTTCTTCTATAGAACAGACAACAAAATTAAATTTTGGTGTCAAGGATCGAAGAATCTTCTCAACAAAAATATAAAAGCAATTCATATGGAGTTTGAAATCCTTCGGATGAAATCGGGAGAGTCAATCATAGATTATTTTCCACGAATGATAGCAATCGTCAACAAGATATGTGTTCATGGCGACAAGATGGAGGACGTGACAGTCATTGAGAAAATTCTTTGATCAATGACGTCAAAATTTAAGTATGTGGTTTGTTCAATTGAAGAATCAAAAGATCTTGATGATCTTTCAATTGATGAGCTACAAGGTTCCTTGTTGGTTCATGAACAAAAATTTAAATAACAAGAAGAGGAGCAAGTGTTGCAGGTCACAACTAGCAACAAATTTTTGACCTCGAACTCAGCAAGTCGAGAGGGGGAGGAAGAAGAAACAAGGATTAAAGAAACTAACAACAATTCCAACACCAAAAGCCTGAAGATAACCAATTTCATGGTTCTCAATGGAGAGGAAGAGGATGAGGCAACTACTAAGGTCGAGGCAGCTACCAAGGACGTGACAGTCACCAATCAACTACTTACAGACCGATGTCAGCAGACAAGTCTATTGGTGAGTGCTACAGATGTCATATGTATGGTCATTATCAGTTAGAATGTAGAACTAACTTGTCCAATGTACGTGGTGAGAAATCTAATTTTGTAGAAAAGGAAGAAGAAGTATCCTTGTTGATGGTTTATCATGCAAAGGAGGAAACCAATAAGAATTTATGATACTTAGATATAGGCTGCAGTAGTCATATGTGTGGAGACAAGTCTGCATTATTTGCTTTGGATGAATCCTTCTGTGATGATGTGAAGTTTGGAGACAATTCTAAAGTTCCTGTAATGGGAAAATGAGGGGTAGCTATTTAAACTAAGAGAAATTCCATCCATACTATCTCTAATATTCTTTTTGTGCCGAATTTAAAAATCAATTTGCTTAGCATGGGACAACTGCAAGAAAAAGGGATACAAGATTTCTATCAACGATAGAGTATGTCGAATTCAAGTTGAAAAATTGGGCTTAACTACTCAAGTCAATATGACTGCAAATCGGATGTTTCCGCTTATCTCCACAACACCACTCATTAATGCTTCGTGCATAGCTATGACATTTTCACTATGGTCACCTAAACTTTGGTGGATTGAAGATTGTACAACAAAAAATATGGTAACGGTTTTACTCAAATTATAGCTTCTTCTGAAGTTTGTGAAGAATATGTTGTTAGCAAATAACACCTTAATCAATTTCCGTAAGGAAAATCATGAAAAGTAAAGAAGCTGCTAGAGCTAGTTCATTCTGATCTTTGCGAGCTAATAAATCCATCATCTAATGGAAGCAAAAGACACATAATTACCTTCATTGATGATTATAATCAGAAAATCTGGGTATATTTTTTGCAGGAGAAATTCGAAGTTTTTTCAGTCTTTAAAAATTATAAAGCGCTTGTTGAGAAAAAAGTTGGAAGTCCAATTAAAGTTCTTCACATAAATCGTGGTGGAGAATACAACTCGCATGAATTTGCAAATTTTTGTGAGTTTCATGGAATCAAGAAACAACTTATAGCAGCGTGCATGCCCTAACAAAATGGGGTTTTCGAGAGAAAAAATCGCATTATTCTGAATATAGTGTGAAGTCTTGTGATGAAGAGTGACATTTCAAAAATTTTTTGGCCTGAAGCAGTCAATTGGAGCATTCATATTTTAAACAGAAGTCCCACCTGACTGTTTAAAATATGACGCCAGAGGAAGCTTAGAGTCGACAAAGATCATCAGTAGATAATTTCAGAATTTTTGGGTGTATTTCTTATGCTCATATTCTAGATAAGAAGAGGAAGAAGCTAGACGACAAAAGAGAAAAAATATATTTTTCTTGGTGTTAGTGATCAGTCAAAAGCTTATAAGTTATACAATCTTAGCGCCAAGAAAATTGTTATCAGCCGCGATATTGTTTTTTATGAAGAACGATTCTAGCTATGGAACAACAATGTTATTAGACAATAAATTCTTGTTGATTTTGAAGGAGAAAAAGAAGATGGAAGGCAGTAGCCAGTGGAGAATGAGCAACAACCAGTTTCGATAGCTACTCAAGATGAACAGCAACCAGAACGTGCTAGAAGAAAGCCCGCATGGATGATCGATTATGAGTTAACTGAGATTGACCAATTTGAGGACCTACTTGCACATTTTGATATATTATCAGATTGTGATCCTACCACTTTTGAAGCAACTATCAAAGAATCAAAATGGCAAAAAAGCTATGGATGAAGAAATTGCATTTATTGAAAGGAATAATACTTGAAAGTTGACTGAGCTTCCAAAAGGGCACAAGACAATTGGTGTCAAGTGGGTGTACAAGACAAAATTGAATGAGAACGGTGAAGTCAACAAGTACAAGGCACGCTTAGTAGCTAAAGGTTATAAGCAAGAGTTTGGTGTGGACTATAGAGAAGTTTTTGTTCCTATTGTACGACTTGATATAATCAGATTGGTGATTGCATTGGCGGCTCAAAACTCATGTCCTATCTTTCAGTTGGATGTGAAATCGGCTTTCTTACATGGAGACTTGGAAGAATAGGTATTTATTGACCAACCTCCTGGTTATGTTAAGATTGGAGATGAGCATAAGGTGTATAAATTAAAAAAGGCATTATATGGACTAAAACAAGCTTCGAGAGCTTGGTATGGTCGTATAGATGCTTATTTTTCCAAGGAGGGATTTAAAAAATGTCCACATGAGTATTCACTCTATATTAAAGTTGGTGATGGAGGAAAGATGATCATTGTGTGCTTATATGTGGATGATCTTTTTTATACCGGAAATGATAGTGCCATGTTTGACAAATTTAGGAAGTTTATGATGGTTGAATTTGATATGTCTGATCTTGGAATGATGCAATATTTTCTTGGTATTGAAGTGACGTAATCTACAACTTGAATTTTTATTTCTCAAAAGAAATATGTGTGAGAAATTTTAAATATGTTTCAAATAAAGAATTGCAATTCTGTTAGTACACCAACTAAAGTGGGTTTGAAGCTCATCAAAGATCCTAAAAAAGGGAGGGTTGACAACACCCTTTAAAAGCAAATTGTGAAAAGTTTGATGTATTTGACTGCAACAAGACCTGATATAATGTACGTTATAAGTCTTATTAGCAGATATATGGAGAACCCAAGAGAGATGCATCTTCTAGCTGCAAAGAGGATTTTTCGTTACTTGTAAGGTATTGTTAATTTTGAGTTACTCTACAAGAAGGGAGAAAATTCAGATTTGGTGGGATTTATAGATGGTGATTATGCTAGCGATCATGATAATAGAAAAAGCACTTCGGGATATGCTTTTATGCTGGATTCATGAGTTATCTCATGGTCTTCAAAGAAATAATCAATTGTCACTTTATCAACAACTGAAGCTAAATTCATAGCTGCAACTTCTTGTGCTTGTCAAGCTATTTGGCTAAAGAAAATTCTTAAAGAGCTGCATTTCAAGGAGGATGAGTCTACTCAGATTTATTGTGACAACAGTTCAACAATAAGGCTTTCAAAAAATCCTGTTATACATAGTCGAAGCAAACATATGAATGTGAAGTATCATTTCTTAAGGGATCTCACGAATGATGAAGTCATTAATCTTATTTACTGCAAACGTGAAAACCAGATTGCTGACATTCTAACCAAGCCTCCCAGATTTCTTGCATTTCAGAAGCTCAGGAAGCTACTTGGTGTTTGCACTTCAAATGATTCAATTTGAGGGATGACGCTTCAAAGTTTGACTCTTATTAAACTAAATGTTATGTCTAGAGCATCAATTTAAGGGAGGGATTGTTGAGGAAATTAGTAATTTTCACGTTTGGGTTGTCCTAGTCTTTAGGATTGTCAATGAGTTTGTTTTTGTTTACTTAGTCAATAGGAGTCTGTTTACCTAGTCAATAGGAGTTTGTTTTGAACATTGGGTAGTGTTTATTTTCATGTTATTATTAGTTATGTATTAGCTTTTATATAGGCTGTTTGTTGATCAATGAAGTAATGCAGAAAATGTACATCATTTGCTTTCTCTACTGTTATTGTGTAAAAGCTTCCATCTTACAAATTTTTTCTTTCTAACACTAGCTCTCTCTCTCTCTCTCTCAGGTTAGGGCCAGCATAAACATTTCGGGCCGCACTCGAGCTAGACTATTTTGACCTCTTAGGCTGTACTTGGGATAGACTATTTTGACCCATAATGGGTCCAAGTTGGGTTAGGCCTACATTGAACAAGTGGGGCTGAGCCTGGAGAGCCTGGCCAGACCTAGCCTGACCCATTAATGACCCCTATTTGGGTCGGGTAGCGTACAACCCAATCCAGTTCAATAACATAAGTCACCCTCCAAAAATAGGGCGTAGATTAGGTGTTCCCTGGTTAACAGCTTACTGGGCGTTACCCTTATTGTAGGGCCCGCCTTGATGATATATTGTATATCCACGATCTATTCGTTTTTCCAGCCCATTTTGGGTGGCGGCCCAAAAAATAGGCACATCCAAATCTCAAGTGGATCATGTGATAAGGAATAGTGATGATTGAACATTCACCATTAAAAACTTCCCAAGGCCCATTGTAAGTAGATCCATAATGTTTAATTGTTTTCCAACAAGGGAAAATACAAAGGTTAGCTTGCTCCAAAATTTGAGTGGCCTACAAAAAGCTTTTAATGGTCATTCACCACTTGTTTAGTAGTGGGTCCGTCCAAGATTTTGATTGGGATAACATCCTTAAATTAGATGAAAAAACAGATGGGCAGTGTGGATATGAAACACATTTATCAAAGTGGCCCCCCCCATGGTAAGGGTAACACTTATTAAGCTGTTACTTGCGTACCAACTAATCACTCTCCGAAATATGCCTTATATGCTATTTGGTAAATTGAAAAATAAAAACGTGACACGTGCGGAAACTTAGAATTATGGCCAAGTTTTAAAAGGTGGTGAATAGTATCACTTAAAAATTCTTTATTTAATTAAGTAATTACTAATTCAATTCAGTAATACAAATAACACTTAGGCTTCTAAGTCAAGTGTGCACAATCACAGAGACTACAATGGATGCATTATTATAAGTAACTAGTCTATAAAAGATATAATGATCTTGTGTGTGAGATATGATTAATTAAATGCCCAGAATTCAATCCATTCAAACATTCATATAATTCAATCAATTAAATTCATAAGCATTGTGCATAAATAATAATTCCAAACATAACCATGTATAGTAGTTTTGCTACCTGCCTACTCCACTTTTGGCGGACACACTCTCCTTGAGTGTACCGAAAATTTACTATCGAATGTTTTAAATCAGGTATACTTTAAACATTTACAATGGTTTCTTTTAGGCTAACCACTAGCTTACATGTACACTCCCGTGTTAGAGGAACACGTTTCCACCTGTGTCAGTGGTTCTTGTAGAGACTTATTTGGTTTTCTATTAGCTAACCAATAACTACTGGTGGTCCTAATTCAATGCTCCACGTACACTTCCGTAGGAGGCTCTCGTGGAGATTAACACATATGCACTTGTGTTTGTTGAATTCGGCTCTACACAACATAGGAACCTATTCGAGTTTGGGTCACAAACTCTACACTCAAGCTTATATAAGAAAGGAGTGTGAATACACTCTACAATTGATAACTTATTGGATTGAGTACCTTTATAGTGCTCTACTTGAGATGTTTCTTTAATACTCTCCCATGCTTGAATAAGCTTCTCGATTTATCTGATGATCATTAGAGTCTATGCTTTAGCTCCACGATCAAACACCTTGGTTACAATGAACCAATGAAGTGACCAAGGTGATGAGAAGATGATGGAATCTTCTATAATAAAAGGTAATAGTTGATTCCTAATAGGGAGTCACCTATTTGGGTATTCTAGAGAATTTAAATAATAATATGTTTATAAGCGTGTGTCTAATATTTAGAATTAGGTGAAGATAAGTTCATTTTCCTAATGGATGTTAGAATTCTCATTAAAGTGATAAACTTTAAGAAGATGACTTACATTTCTTAAATTTATAGGCTTAGGATGAGTGATATGAGTGAGGAATTACCTAAGATCTAATTGCACAAAAAAATCATCTAAATGCTCAATGTCCAAATGCCCTTTATGCAGATTTTGATTTGCAATGACTATAAAATAGGCCGAAAAGCGGCATCCTTGATTGATTTAGAGCTGTCAATTGATCGAACTTCCTTGAATTTGGCTAAACAACTCGCTAGACAGTTTTGGCCATACTTGATCGATCCAGCTTGACTGTCGATCAATCAAATCTTCACTTGAGAATTTTCTATTTGTACAGTTTGTTTTACAATAGCTCTAAACCTCTTTTAGTCAAATTATCATTTTCATATAAAACTTCCAAGGTTACGTGATGATTAAACAATAATTTACTTATTTGAGAATGGATCATCTGGAGGCTAGATTGTTTTTGGTCTAAGGTTAGGGTCATTAAGACACTTCATAATTTACTTGTTCTTTACTTCTGAATGCTTTATGTACTCTTGTGTCTTCGGTCTTTAACTTCCAAGGGTTCAACCGACTTACTAACGTATGGAGTAACATGATTAACAAATAGGTGTGCTAATAAAAATAAGGTTTGAAAATTAATTTAGGTCCCCAAAACTTAAAAGTGCTAAATTGTAGTACTTCTAAGTGCTGCTGAAAAATCCTTTTGATAATTTGTCGTAAAAATTCTTGAGAAATGCTTTTTTCACAAAAGTCTATTCGTTAAATACAAACTATAAACGTTTGGGAATTGACAAATTGTGATATTTGCTCATAATGTCTCAATTTTTATATGTAAGTATGAGACAAAACATGTTACTGCCACACTAGACCCTTACTCTTACTCCAGTGGTAGACTCTCAGGAGTTTCAACATTGGGTTAAGGGTTTGAGTACCCGTAGGTGGTGAAATCCCATCATGGCGTGAGTGTGTGGTGGTGTGTAAAAAAAAGAAAAAAAACACAATTAAAAAATAATATGTTTTTGCCACACCATCAAATTTGACACACCTATACCTTATTCACAATCTTTTTATTTATAGGCTATGTGTTATATTCTTCTTAATATAATAATCATAAGACCATGTACTATATTTTTCTTAATAAGATAATTATGAATCTTTGATTTGTGTTCTGAAACTGGACTGCTAAACATTTCAAATATTTAGCTGATAAAGGCCGTTTCAAAGGTTAGGATCATCTTATATTTATTTATTTATTTATTTTGCATGATTCATCCCTAGTGGACCCTATGTTGACAGTGTTGTTGATTATGAAACTAGTGGGCCCACTTGCACGAACGATACCTTAAATATGAACCATACTTAAGTGGAGCATCACATAACTCCTGTTGGCCTGAGATGGTGTAAGGCCCGTATCCTAATCCGTATTATTTCGTCGACTCTCGCGATCCTTCCCGATGAATTCCAACAACCCGGGACTTATAATCGACGTTTGCGCGCAACTCTACGTCGTATCCTGTAGATTTGAGTCCGCTTAATCCAAAACTTGTATCATTGCGACCGCACCATCGCCTCAGTTCCAATGCCGCGTCTTGCACACCAATCCAATACCCTAGCTAGAAGATATGGATCGGTGTTTACTTTGAAGAAAATGCCGCGCGTTTGCAATCTTAAGAAAATCTCTACAACATGTCTCATCAATCAATCAATCAATCACCTCATGTCAAGTACAAGAACAGCACATGCTTTCTTTCTCCATAAGTCAAGTAATCTACCTCAAAAGTCAACAAGTCTCTCACTTCAGCCATCACTCACCTCACATCTATCACCCATCACTCTCTCCGTACAACCCTCTCTCTCTCTCTCTCTCTCTCTCTCTTTCTCTTCACATTTTCCAAGCAACAAAGGAGAAGAAAAGTGGTGGACGTCCAAGCTTTTACATGGGAGAAAAAGTGTTGTGTGACCTACTTTCCACCTTAAAATCTTTCATCCTAGCCATTCACTTCTCATCACCCTCCATCAAAGTGAGACATAAGGAGATCAGCGTTCCATCGAACGAAGATGATCGAGTGGTGGATGTTTTATAGGCTAGATTTTCATGTTTTGATGATAGGCCAAATGAGGCCTACCGATTGATGTTATGAATCTCACTTTGGACCCTAGATGTGACTGATGACCCACTTTAATTTTCATGATCATTCCATGATGGGGCTATTCTCCATGGACCCCATCATGATGTTTATTTTTCTTGTATAAAAAGGGTTCATTTAGACTTTCTATTTTAGTGGAGAAGGAATCTTCACCTTTGATTTTTGATTTGGTGGGCCCACATGTATTAGGACCCACTTGATGTAGGATTGAATGCATGGATCAGAGAGCCCACAGTGTTGGGGTCCCTCCATCATCACGTGTCTCTCCTCTCTCTCTCTCTCCTTCCTTTATTTTGTGGCCACATGATGAGTTATGTGATGTTCAAACCGTCCATCAAATGGACCCCATGGCCGTCCAAGCCATGTGGGCCCTACCCTTTGAATGATGGGAAAAAATACAAATATCAAATTTATCCCAATCAGGTGGGCCACATCTATGTGGGACCCACCTTGATGACATATCCACGCCGTCCGTCCAACATCCAGGGACGCTAGACGTGGTTGCTGGAGTGTGAACGGACACTGGGTGTACTAATAGACCAAAAAAATACTTGGTTTTAAGGCTTTTGGGTGGGCCACTCATACAGGCCCCACCTTGATGTACAAATCTTATCCATGCCATCCATCCTATTTCCCAACTTATTTTAGGCGTTGAGCCGAAAGATGAGGCCAATCCGACTATCCGGCGAGCCATAGCATAGAAAATAGTGTTTGTACCGTTGAAATCCACCCTGATGCTTCTGTACTCCAAAATATGTCGAATATTGGGCTTGATGGGTCTGTCTTGGGCTGTAAAAACTAATGGCTGGGTCAGATTCCCCTGATGCACCATTCCATCGTGGGCCTAGGTCTCAAAAATCAAGTCAATCCATGACTTGTGTGGGCCACACCACATACAGAAGTGGAGAGGGGTCGTGTACCATTAAAACATTCATAGTCATTTTTTGGGCTCATCGAGATGTGGTTTGCAAATCCAGCCCATCCATTATGTGTGTCCCACTTGGATGAGGGTTCAGACCAAGTTTCAACAGCATTCAAAACTTAGGTGGGCCCCACCAAGTGCTTTTATATGTTTTAACGGTGTCTTCACATGATTTTAGATGGTATGGCCCACCTGAGTTCCGTATACGGCTGATTTTTGGGATATCCCATAATTTAAAGGGGACCCATCAAATGCACGGTGTTGATGGTCGACACGCATCACGGTGGGGCCCACACAGCTCGACCTCACGAGAGCTTATCGTGAGGTCGAGTGCATAGTACCTTTTCCTATATATATATATATATATATATATATATATATATATATATATATATTTATTTATATATATATGCAGCTCCTGCTGCAGCGTCACGCTGATGCGTTAGGTGGTGGGCAGGGGTCCCAGCCATGGGCCCCACCATGATGTGTTGATCATCAACACTGTGCATTTGTTGGGTCCCCTTTGGGATAGTGGGCCCCTCAAAAATCAGCCATATGTGGAGCTCGGGTGGCCCACACTATAGGAAATAGTGATGATTGAGTGTTTGCCATTGAAACCCTTCTTAGGTCAGAGAAGTTTTGGATCCTTATGAAGTTTGTTTTTTCTTTGCATCCGGGTCCGTGTGACCTTATTAACTAATTGGATGACAAATAAACGTTATGGTAGCCCCACGTGGGACCCACCAATGATGTACGTGCTTTATTCACACCGTCCATGGCACTGGATGGTGGGACCCCCAATGATGTATGTGTTCTCTCCACACCGTCCATCCTTATGGGACCCACCATGATGCATGTGTTGCATCCAAACCGTCCAACCATTTTGAAAGCTCATTTAAGGCTTGAGGCACAATGAGACAGATCTAGTTATCTGGTGGGCCACTGCTGGTAACAGTGGTGAATTGAACGTCTACCATTGAAACTCCCTCGGTCCAGAGGTTTTGGATAAATATAAAATTATTTATTTATTTTTATTAGGTCTGTGTGACCTTATCAACTGTTTGGATGGAAATGAAATGTTATGATGGGCCTTGGGGATTTTATTGGTGGAAATCATTATTACCACTTATATTTGGGTGTGGCCCATTTGATATACATGGGACCCATTGGTGTAGCCCATTTAATATACATATGGCCCATGTGATATGACTCACTTGCCATATGAGGGCCTATTGTGATGTATTCAAGGCCCATGGGTTATGGCCCATTGTAATGTTCATAAGGCCCATTGGTGCGGCCCATTGATGTGGCCCACTTGATGAATATAAGGCTCATGTGATGCGGCCCATTTGTTGTATCTAAGGCCCAACGGGATGTACTTAAGGTCCATTGCAATCTGTGATTACACTATGGTTTGTGTAATGATATTTATAACTGGCCATGACTTAGGAGCAATGATGGTTTGACGTCCACATTGTAAGGATAATGTTGGTTAAATATCCACATTATAACTCTCCCTAAGGCCCATTGATAGGCCCATACTTGTTATGTGTAGGCCGTATGGGCCCATCTTCATTGTGAGGATAGTTCATCACCATATAACATGCTTAGCATAACTTCATGATTCATGCTCATACGCATCATATGTATGCTTGATATGAGGAAGGTTTGATCATATCATAAGTCATTGGGCCGAGACATTTATGAGACTCTTTATGAGATGGAGTGCCCCACATAAGCGCGCGGTATGCGCAGGATTGCTGCATGAGTTGACGGTGTGACTCATGCATCTTACATATGTGTAACTTAATCATTGTACGCCCTAGCGACATCAGGGTCGTGGCTCCACAGGTACATCGTGGATGGCCGTATCGAATATTAGAAATACTTGGTTCTAAAACTGTGGGCACTTAGGATGTCCTTGAGTAAAAGTTCCAGAACCTTTTTAGTACTAGGAGATGCTCCAACGTCTAGATTGAGTGGATACATGAGTGCCGAATACCGGTAGGCCGCGTCTCCCACCGTGTCGTGGTAGGTTTAAAGGGGGTGTAGCCTTATCTGCCCGAGTGAAGGGGGCTAGGCTAAGTTTGACCAGCTCGCAAATGAGTCCGCTATCGATGAGTCGAGTAGGTATTGGCGCACTATTGGTCAGGCGGATAGTGTGGTCTCTTCCACTTGCTGGGCTGTGCGGCTAGGGAAGCGGCAGTTACTGTGAAGTATATTAGACCCTGGTGATATCCCAGAGAGGAACTGCACTGATATGTGTACTTGATGAGGACTGACATGCTTGCTTTGCATCACACGTGACATTTGGTTACATAGGCCTCGCATCGCATGGTCTTAGTATGACCGATAGTATTCATGTCTTATATCACATAGATTTGGTACAATTGATTGTATTCATGGACTTACCCGCATATTTCCGCATTACTCTGATATTGTATACTTGATACTTACCTTGCGCACACACTTACACCACTCTCTAAGCTTTTGTAAGCTTATGCACGACCGTTGCATGCAGGTGACGTTGGTTCGCAGCAGCGCTGAGGCAGGAGTGCGTATCAGATTATTTTGGAGCCTTTTGATCACCCTGTATTTCCTTTTCCACATTGTACTTAAAGTTTTTGATATAGTGAATATGTGGTAATGTTGTTTTGTGACTTGGTTATGTTTATGGTTATGCTCCATTACAAATATATATATATATATATATATATATATATATATATATATATATATATATATTGAAAATCCTCCTTTTAGGATCCCAGGATCGGAATCTAGCATATGAACGCCGGGAGCCGAGAATGGGGCACGACAGAGGCTGTCGGTGCCGGATTCGGCGATCGAGAATTTTATGAACCCGTTTTCCGAGTTTGAGGCGTAATAGATGGCTCAGGCCACATGATGACGTGGCATACTAGTAAATGTTAGGTCATTAATCTCTCTAAGGTCTCACCTATAAATGATGCTTTCAGTTCCATAACCTTCAAAAGAACTCATAAATTTAGAAGAAAAAAAAATCTTATCCAGGAGAGGTTTTCATGGGAGTAATTCAATCCCTATTACTTCATGTGGTGTGGTTTACTTGAGTTTTCAATCTGCCTTATTTTTGAGCTCATGTCCTAAACTAATAAGTCAATCCATTTCAATGATGGGGCCCATTTTAATGGTTTACTTGAGTTTTCAATCTGCCTTATTTTTGGAGCAGATGCGGTGCGGCTCGGGCCTCACCCAGGATACTGCGACCATTACTTTAGGGCCCACCTTGATGTGTGTATTCTATATTCACACCATTCATGTGTTTTTTGACCTCATTTTAGGACATGTAGACAAATGCAGGTGGATCAAAAACTCAAGTGGGCCACTTGATAGAAAAAATTGATGAAAGAAATGGCTACCATTGAAACTTTCCTAACTCCACCTTGGAAGTTTTTTTTTTTTTTTGTTAGCTTGTTAGTACACCCCACTGTCAGTTCACACTTCACTGTTAGCCACCCTCCCTTGGGAATCGATACCATGACCTCAGTATTGAAACGAGGCATCTTTCACTCAGTCTACCAACCTTGAAGTTTATATGCCATCAAAACCGTTTACAATATCATTACTTATCTTGCTAAAAAACACTTGTAGCCATATAAATATTTCAATAATGGTTGTCCAATTCCCACTATTTCCTCTCACATGGCCCACTTGAGTTTTGGATCTATTTCATATTTTAAAATGAGCTTCCAAAATACACGGACAGTTAAACTTCTCACAAACATTACGGTGGGCTCCACCTACCTTCCTAGCTTAGAAATGGAAATTTATCGGCTACTCCCCCCGCCACCAGGTTGGTGGGCCCCACCATGATGTATATGTTTCATCCATTCCATTAATCTATTTTTACAGATTATTTTAGGTTTTGATTCTAAAAATGAGATGGAAAGAAATCTCAGGTGGACCACACAACAGGAAAACAAAAGTGATTGCATATCCACCATTAAAATCCTCCTAAAGCCCACTGTACTGTTTATTTGGCATCCAAGCTGTTGATTAGGTCATGCAGATGTAGATGAAGGCAAAAAACAAGGATCAGCTTGATCCAAAACTTTTATGACCCCCAAAAGGTTTTTAATGGTTGACACTCATTCCACACTGCTCTTGTAATGTGGTCCACTTGAGATTGGGATATACCTCATTTTTTGTCTCGTCTCATAAAATGATTTGAAAAAATAGATGGACAACATGGATGAAATACATATATCATTGTGGGGCCCATGGAGCACCAACCACCAGCTATTGGCTAGTGGCAGGGAGAGTGGCCAATCCGATCCCCTTAGAAACTCGTTGGAAAAAGTTTTTGGCAGCTTTATGTATTTTAATTCGTGCCGTAAAATAATCTAGCAAAATGGATGAATAGTATAATACAACAAATACATCATGATGCAGTGAAATAACTTTGCCATTTCAACACGACTTCCAATTAGAGCAGGGCAAAACAGATCCAATCCAGTGGATCCGACTTGATCAAACCCGATCCTAATCTAACCGGCGGCCTGGATTAGCACGAATCAAGTTAGGTATTTCAAATCCGAATGATTTTTGGATTGGGATCGGATCGTGGTCAATCCCGACTGATTCGATTTGAAACCCGATCCGAATGGATCCGATCTGATCCGAAGCCTTAGCAGGATTTTAATGGAGGATATCCAATCATTATTGTTTTCCTGTGGTGTGGTCCACCTGAGATTTTTATCCCTCTAATATCTTGTGTCAAGCCTTAAAATGATATGTAAAAATGGATGAACGCATCGATGAAATACATACATCATGGTGGGGCCCATAGATCACCGAACACAGGGAGTAGCCAATCCTTCAGGCGTTAGTACCAAACACCAGCTAGCGGCTACTGCTGTAGCCTAGGAAATAGGATTGCGTACTGAGTTACTCAGTAGGCTTTTATCGTACTGAATAAACTCAGTTGGGCCTACCATGAATGTATATGCGTTATCCACGCTGTCCATCCATTTTTCAAGATAATTTTAGTGGTTGAGTCCAAAATAGAAATATTCCCAAAGCTCAAGTGGACCATACTATAAGAAACAATGCGAATAATGACTTTCACCGTTGAAACCTTGCTAGGCCTCATAGTGATTTTTATTTGTCATCCAACCTGTTCATAAGATTACGCATAGATGGATGAAAGTAAAAAACAAATATCATCTTGATCCAAAACTTTCGTGGGCCCGAAGAAATTTTTAACAGTAGAATTTCAATTCACACTATTTCCCACGGTGAGGTCCACTTGAGATTTGGATATATCTCATTTTTGGGATGAAACCACAAAATTATTTATTTAAATGGGTGGCTGGAGTAGATAAAATATGCAAATCACGGTGGACCCAATAGAGTTTACTCAGTACGCAATCTACTTCCATAGCCTAGGCTAGCTGGCTAAGTACGTGGCGTGCGAAGACGAGATTGACTCCTCGAGCTTTGAGTTGTACGAACAGTTCAAAGGAGATCAAAGTTATATGGGCCCCACAGTGATGTATTTATTATATATACACCGTTCATATATTTTTAGACGTAATTGTAGTGCATTATCCAAAAAATGAATAATATCCAAAGATCATCTGGACAACACCACAAATGATAGCAGAGAATGATTTTCACCGTTAAACATTTCGTGTGGTCCACTTGATAGTTAGATCTGTCTTATTTTTTATCTCATGCCTTATGGCGAGCTCGCCAAATGGATGGATGGTTTGGATATAACATATACTCCATTATCAGACCCATAGAACTTGATAATGTCGTTACATCAAGTTACTTACGTGAAAAGCACTCACTGCACGAAAGTGCAGTGCACGTCAACACATGTCCAGTAAAAGCATGGATATGGTAATGGAGAGTTCTTTCAGAGCCATGTAGGTCCTACCTTAATTTATATGTTTTATCTAAGTTATTCATCCATTTTGACATATCATTTTAGGCCTTGAGCACAAAAAGCGGTATATTAAATGCTGAAGTGGATCACACCATATGAAACAGTTGGATTAAATTCATACGATTCGAACTCGATCCGACTTGATTTCCCTGATCGAGTCGGATTCGGTTCAGGTCAGGCCAACCATGTATCGAATCGGTTCGAGTCAGGTGACCTGGACTCAGTCTCGAATCGGGTCAAGTTGGACCCAATTCAATCCGATTCGGACTAATGCCCAGCTCTACTTCCAATCAACCTTACGAAAGCTAGTGGTCGTTCGGGTAAAATTGTCATTTACAAAAAAATATAAAAATCAATTTAAGATCATTTATCACATTTCACATTATAAGTCAGTCGAACGAAGCTTAAAAGATTTATATTTTTTTCATTAAAAATTTAAATTAAGTACTTAAAATTTAGAATTTATCAAACAATCTGAATAAAAAAGAATTACTGAAAACAGCCTACTTCAGTCTGGAAATGGGTTTTACAAAACGCTCCCTTGCTTGGCCTGACTCAAATGAGTCAATCTCCGATTGAAGCGAGTCCCGAGTCAGCTCGACCATATCAAGCATTTCATCAGTGGTTTCATCATATCCGTTAATCTATTCTATCGGCATGCTTAACGGATGATTTGAACAGTGGCCAGGATTCTACGATGATGGAGGGTGATCGTTAATCGAAGCATTGCAAGTGTTGATGGACACGTGGCAAATTGGATACCATGCGTGCCGGGGCCCACTGCGAGATCTGGGCCGTATACAAGCTGTCTGTGGCTCAACGTGAACATTCCCTGTCCGAGATCCAGGCTGTCCACTCATCATGGCAGCTGGATGTGCGTTGGATATTGATTTTTGCTGATTTCCTTGCCATTTTCATCGTACAAGTGAATGGGTTGGCCAGATTTATAGGCCACGTCATGTTCAAAGTGCGGTCCTGATCTTGCACACGTGCGAATGCTAGGAGTCGTTCGTTCCCCCTTCTGAATCTCTGGAGCATTTCCAATTCTACCCTCCACCTGAATGTTCGATGAATCCAGATTTTCCATTTGGTGGGCCCCACCAAGGATTGACTCCTTGGATGACGTCTCCGGTTTGTCTGGATGGGACCATCTTGGGTCATTGTCACTCATCAACCTTTCTAGTGGAAGCGCAGCCAATTAATCCAGACCATCCATCGGTCCTGATCTTGCACACGTGCGAACGCTAGGAGTCGTTCCCTCTTCTTAATCTCTGGGGCATTTCCAATTCTACCCTTCAACTGAATGTTCGATGAATCCAGATTTTCTATTTGGTGGGCCCCACCGAGGACTGACTCCTTGGATTATGTCTTCGGTTTGTCTGGATGCGACCATCTTGGGTCATTGTCACTCATCAATCTTTCTAGTGGAAGCACAGCCGATTAATCCAGACCATCCATCGGCTGTTCCATACATGGTCTAACCACACTGATTGGGCAATCCGAGCCATCCGATCTGTGGCCCTCTGTAAGTAAAAAGTGATCAACGGACCAAATTGAAACGGGCAACGTCGGGATCTTCCAACTTAGTTTGGCTATTGAACCAAGCTCATTAAGGTCCAGCTCAAGGACGGTGATAGCGTGATGTTTTGATGGATGGACATGGTCCATCGCTGATGAAAGGAATACTCTCGTTCACGTGCATCCCACGTGCTGACTTAAAAACAAAGAAAAATTCAATTTTGCTATGGCATCTTGATTAGGACCTAATCATTTCCATTAGGAAGCTTCTAGACGTCAATCAAAATGATTGGAACGTGGCCTAGTTGTCAAATTGCAATTTATTCCTCTTCCATGCCAACCTGGAAGTTTGGAAATTGAGGTTAACGAATCCCACACTCCATACTTGATGACGTGGCATTCATCTATGAGATCCAAGCTGTCAATTAAGTGGGCCCCACATTGTAGATTCTCAATCCCAAGATTCGTGCTTACCTACTCATCATTTGGACCACAGAGTATGCGACGAACCGATGATAGAAAACAGTTGGAAACGGTCCACTCTCAATATTAAGGTGTACCGAAACTGATGAACAGGGTCCAGTAGATCTGTGTACAGGAGCCCTCCCATTGGACGGCTTGGATCTTGTGCACGTGCAATGTTGGCATGCTTGGAGGCATCGGTGGAGCCAGTGTACATGAGATTACCAGATCTAATCTACAGCAAGGATAACATAGATTTCACGTGTTTGCAATCCAATCCGTCTGTTTTTTCCATCGGATTTTGCGTTTTGCCGACCTTGTGATGGTAGATAGTGGACCATGTTCATGGACGCATGCAGTGATAGTTACATCGATCTATACCGTCCAAATCATGGAGTTAATGTGAATGTGGCATTCTCAAAATTTTGTACGGATCTGATGAACTCAACTAATTGAATTTGTACTGTTAATGATTTGATTTTCAGCCGTCCATCCTGAGAGTCACACCAATTGGATGTGTAGGATGATCCGATCAGTTTAAGCTTTTCTCCACAACAAAACAGACAATTTGGACGGTTAAGATAGGGTAAATAACACGAAAAAGGAACTCTTGGACTTGTGATGAATGATGATTGGTTCTCCTTCAACTTAATCTATTATTTCCTAAATAATACATAATTTCCAGAATAAAAAAATTATAATTATATAATAAGATTATATTATTATTTTAATTTGAGTGTGCATTAAAGATCTGAGCCACTTGCATATCGTATAATGACTTGTTTGATATTCTGACGTGTCATGACGATCCGTACACGTGGATTATTTTTTACTCAATCTGAACTGTCCAATTTCTGTAAATAGGTCATCTATATATATAAAAAAAAGAATGAGATTGATCGTACAACACTCGTTTGCTGAACTAGCTTGTCCACCACTTTTTATTTTATCCGTCCATCTGACGGACGCCAGTGGTATACACTGACAACCGTTCGTTATGATTTTTCTGACGGTTCAGATATACAGGCATGTAGTCGCTGTGTGCATGCACATGGATAGTAATCCAAAACAATCCAGATTCAACATATATTATGACTACAACTATAACAACAAAACCAGATCTGGACCGTTCATCTATTGGGCCCCACCAGAAAATACACTGATCGGATGATCCTATCCACTCATTGGAGGACTATTGAAGATTCTAAATGGGCGGTCAGGAAAAATTGATCAATGTTGATTTTTAATGGACACAAATCATCCAATCAATGGCCATGATCATCTAATTCGTGTACCTTTAGCATATGGCCCATCAATGGTATGGTAACAACTATAATAGATGAACGCTCCGGATCTCATGTGGGTGGCACGTGTATGCACCTCGTGTGATATCTCATCACTCAATGCACCGAAAGACGTGTGAAATATCAGTAGACGTGGCAAAAATCGTACGGGATTTGACACACTCATTTGTTGGTGTCCACCACGGATGGTCTATATGATAAAAAATCATACTAGTCATATGATCCTAGCCGTTGGTTGGGAGACAACAGGTTGGTGTTTCTGACCAACTTCCCAACGCAAATGAATACATTGATACACTGCTAGAGCATGGCTATTCATACGCATGCACATTGCAGTTGTGTACGTCGCTCATTTTAACCCCAATCCAAATCATGGGCCCCACTCTAAATGGGTCATAGCTCCCAAACAGGATTGATTAGATGATTCCAACCTCGTTGAGTTCTAACAATCAACTATTTCTCATCTCAACCGTCCAACTGTTTTCCCCCAATCAGACGGCTCAAGTGGCCAACAGTGTGATTCCATCGGTCCTAAAACTGATCTACGGTGGACCCCACCATTTGATCAGTTCAGCAGAGTATCGCTATCTGCCAGAGTGTCAAAAAACCAACTTCAGCATTGATATGCAGAAAGAGACAAGATAGGCCCGGCCCGGGAAGCTTTTTTTAAGATAATGCAAAGAGACAGACCAGTCTGGCTTTCCTAAATTTTTAACCGCATAAATGAATGATGATCCTAACCGTTCATTCAAAGGGACAGCATGGAATAAGGTACAATCTACAAATCACATGATCTGAAAATCCTTACAATTAACGCATCCAAAAAATAGCCAAAAGATAGTCAATGGTTGTTATTGGATATTTTTTACATAGAAAGCATTGCCAAGTCATTTTATTTTTGATGGATGACTGTTTATTAAACCTTTTGATGAATGAACGGTTCTGATCATCATACACGTATGACGTTTGGACAGTACAAAGTTGGGCATTTGAAATTTCCACCCTTATATGTGTACTGGATCACATTTAGAAAAATATAGAGGATATTTTATATTACAACATACCGCTTAATTTTTTATTGGACTTAGAATAAAAATTTTAAGTATCAAAGTAAGATTATAGTTGCATGAACGAATTAAAAAAGAAAAAATATCTCTATTTTTTTCAACTATTTTATTTTAAAAATAAATGTTTTTATTTTTATTAAACTTGTATAAAATTTTAAATATCACAGTAGACTTATAATTGTATGAACGAATTCAGAAAGAGAAAATATCTCTAATTTCTTCAACTACTTTACTTTAAAAACAGATATTTTCATAAAAATTTCAACGTTGGTACCTTAATTTCCGCTTTTGGTCAAATAAGCTTCCATGGGGTGAATAAAAAACGTATTGTACGGACTCATCTACCGTGCTTAATTTTTAAAAAACAAATGCAGCTTTTGGATTAGGTTCGGTAAACCGCAGGGCAGTCTAGTGCGATGGGATTCTAACTGCCCTTTTTGAGGGTGGCCCACACCACCAGGTCATAGAAATTTTTATAAAAGAAAATGCCCACGTGACGTATAGATAATTTAAATTAAACCGTCCAAAGTATGGGCCCTGACGTAGATGGCTTGCAAGCAAAAAAATATACTGATTCGATTTCATAACTGGCTGATAGATGAAACTTAATAGACGGTCGAAATGAAAAATAGTGAATGATCCTGATTTAACAAGCAAATGCTCCTTAATAAGAGAATTTAAACAATTTGAATTTTGGATAATGACCTAATTACAGTGGATCCTGCCATTTGGAGAGTTCGATGTTAATTAATGTATGATGTATGATACGAGTTCCCTTTTTTAGTGCCTGCGTATCAATCATCACGCTATGGCAGAGTATTAAATCAGATACACCATCCTAATTCCTAACTCTCATTCATGCCCCTTCTTAGTACGAGCAAACGTCTTCTTGCGTTAGTTCTCCACGCAAGGGACATTATCAGGAAGAGAAACGTACTGAGGCTACTTGAGAGCGAATGATCCAGACCGTTAGGCAGGTGGGCCCCGCAATGGATGTGCTACACAACGAGAATTGGGTCGATCCAGCCGTCAGGTTGGGCAACAGTTGTTTGGAAATAACGGTCAATCCTTTTCTATTGTGTATTCTTCTGGATACTCTTTTGGGCCACCTGATGACTAGGATGTCGTTTTCCAGAGCCAAAGAGACTTTTGCAGTGGGGCCCACCAGAGAACGGCTGGTCCCGATCCACATGGATTTCAATTTAAAAGATACATTTGATATAACCCATCTTGGGATAGTCCATGTTGGAATCTCTCTCCAATCAGATTATCCTAGCCGTCCAATGAAAATGGTCAATTATAGCCATGGTCCACATTTAAGTGGGGAAATGATTCCATACATGCATCGTATCTCCAGTCTCACATGCATCCCCATCTCTCTGACCACTCGTGTCATGCGTATGAGGGATCCAGGCCGTGCAAAATACGGACCACACCATGAAGATCACCTAAGGCCAAAATCAAGCTGCTCGACTTAGTGGGCCACATCACATAAACCAATGGACAGCTGATGGTCTAAATAATCGGACAGGTGTGGCATACTTAATGAATCCATCAATAGGTGGTTAGCAAGCACTCAGAAAATTGTACACATGGCATAGATTGGCACAAACCAAACCATCTAAGCTTTTGGGGCCCAGTGATATAAACGGTAAACTCCCAAGACAATATTGGCTAGGCAACTCCGACATCTGATTTCGTGGACAGTTGTTTGCTGAATTTGGACCGTTTACTACTTCTCGTTTCGACCATTCAAATATCCAAAAATCAGGCTATTTATATGACCAAATCAGTGTATTTTTTGGTTTATAAGCTATGTGAATTAGCGTTCAAGAATTTTACAGTTTAGATTTAGTTACTTGTATGCTACGTGACAGTTTATTAGTGCCTGTGTATTAACTATCATAGTCCGCCAGAGTACTGAAGTCTTTCTCAAAGCAAAACAACCCGACCACGGAACATGGAGAAACTCCATCCGATAGCTGATGTCATGATAATAGCGGATAGGCTGAGGCTATTCGCGCGGGGAGAAATTCAAGAGGCGATTCGCATCATACGTGCCACCACATCACACGCGTGTTGGATCTGAGCAATTGATCAGGTGGGGGGCACTCTGGGACATGCCGAGGCCTAGAAGTGAAGAAGTCCAATGATTCAGTTGTGTCACTTGTAAAGATGGACACGTCGCCATCTCTTGTCCAAATTGTCGATTGTCCCGAATTTTAGCAGTTGCCCCCACTCGATGAACGGTCCATATCCTACACACGTTCTGAATTAGAACGTATGTGGTAAATGGCCCCTTCAATCTCTCCTTGGGTCGCCCGGGCACTTGTCCATGATAGTAACATGTCCCCTACCCGAAGAGACAAAAGAAGGAAAATAAATAATACCAAAATGCAATTTGTGGTGGGGCCCACCCCTAAATTAGGTGATCTACACATCCACGCATTGCAAGTGTTACAGGCTGAGAGCGCTTGGCAAATCAATGGGAAATTAGTGGAATTGCATTTAGGTCCACAATGCTACGAAGGGGAATTCCATTGATGCTCTGTTATAGCGTGACTAATGACTATTGATACTCGTGTGATCAGAAATACATGTGGTACTAAGTTGATTTTATCATCCTTATTATTATTATAAAGTAACACTTGAGAGTTGTAGAAACTGAAAAATCGGCGCCCACCTTGATTTTTCTTTTCATGCTTGGTTGGGAGGTGATAAGTTGATTATGGATATTGGAGTCGCCATTGGCCGAAAAAATCTTATAATTCTGCGGTCGGCTAGAACCACGAAATACGTAAGGTGAGAAAAATCTAGAGATTTTTCCACTTTAAATTGACTCCTGGTCTGCGATTCGGGATTCAGGGCAAGGGACTTCGGTTACAAAGAGGGAAAGTGTTAGGCACCCTCTTTGCCCGTACAAATGTACGGTCTCTACTCAGTGTGGTAAAATAATTTCAAGGGATGATGGATGCTGTGGTCGAGATGGGACTAGGCACATACGTAGATTTCTGATGCGGAAAGATCCGAGATTTCGGCAAGCCACAAAGCATACGTCCAATGGTGTCTAGAAGGCGGATGTGATGATGCTTATACAAAATGGTAAGAAAATTGGACTAGATCACTAGAAATTTCTGATACGACAGGATTCGATGTATGGCAAGCCACAGAGCATATGTTCACTAGAGATCTAGAGAAGCAGGGGGGTTGAGAAGGGAGTGAATGTCATGATGGATGCTTGTAAAATGAATAGATCTTTGGCTTGATCTCTTGAGTAGGCTAAGATGTGGGTTGAACCATGATCAACAAGGTTAGGCTGTTGGGTTGGAAAGGTTGAGAGAAAGGCTAGGGGGTGGCTAGAAAGATCAGATCTTTGAAGGCTTGGGAGCTCCTTCCCTTTCCTTCACTCTCTTCCTCACTCTCTCAATCTCTCTTTCTCACTTTCTCTCCCTTAGATGAGAAGGTGTTGTTGTCTCCTCAAAATGTGAAGAGGAGAGGGCTATTTATAGCCCTCTCCAATGACATTGTTATAAATTCTGGATTTGAGAGGGGTAAAAGGTGAGGTGACAAGTTATGGTTGGTTATGGAGAGAGGAATGTCACATGACACTCTCTCATTAGTCATGAAGGGCGGTAAAAAGGTAAATAGTGAAATTTGGGAGGATAATTTTGAAGCAAAAGTTGACTTTTGGACGCTGGAACAGCTGTCAGACTACCGCCTGGGCTCAGTTCGGGCCGGTTTCACGTGTGCAAACCTTGTACACTGTGCGGCTTCACTCAGAAGTCTCCTTTTTAGATTTTCAGCTCAGAAAATTGGGTTTCAACTTGGATAATGATGATCTGGGCCATGACATAGAGTATAGGTAGGGTTGCATGTGTGATGAATGGTTTGGATTGTGGTTTTGGATTACGGATTTGGATTTTACGGACTTTGATTTTGGTTGAGTATGATCATGGTTCCTGAACGGTCTTAACCTTTTCAAGATGTAGCCTGGGTGGGGTGTCTACAGGAGTTTTAACACGAGATCATGAGTTCAAGTACCCATTTAAATGAAATCCTAATGTGGTTCTTCTTATTCTTCCTTTTTTTTTTTTTTTTTTTTTTTTTTTTTTTGTTTTACACGCACGAACACCCCCCCGCACTCACACAAATCCCACCTATGGATGCTCAAGCCCTTGTTCGGGTATTGAAACTCCTCCGAGTCTACCACCGGAGCAAGAGTAAAGGTCCTTGCTCTTTCTCGAGTGGTAGACTCTCGGGAGTTTCAACACCCGGTCAAGGGTTAGAGCACCCATAGGTGGTGAAATTCCACTAGCATGAGTGTGTGTGTGTAAAATAATTTTTATTTTTATTTTTAAAGTAAGGATCCAAATCCCACAGTGCTTGTTAATGACAATGACATAGTGGGCCCCACCATGATGAAATTATTTTATCCATGTCGTCCATCCATTTTGCCAACTCATTTTAACGCATAATTAGCTAAAAAATGAATGAAATCTAAATCTTAGGTGGACCACACCAAAGGGAGCAATGCTAATTGAGCACCCAATGTTAAACACTTCTTTTCACCATTTCAACATTGCTAGATGTGCCATTTAAAAAAGTTCAATATGAACTTTGATGGTACTATAATTCAAATCAAACCATCTAAATTGTGTGATATACCATAGATGGGCCATCACCTCAAAATCAAGTGAAGGCATTTGTTGAATTTGAAATGTCAAATAACTTTTCAATAGAACCGTCCATCATGGGTCAACCAAATAGCCCATCTAGGAAGTCTAATCCATATATAATTTGTAATCCACTTAAATTGGTGTCCACGGTTCCAACCATTTAATTTAAGTAGTATGCCATTGTAAAATTACTCATAGCTTGTGTATCAAGCATAATGCTTTCCCAGAGTATCAAAGTTCTTTTTATTTTATTATTATTCTTAAACGCCCGCATCACACTCTACCAATGTATGGAAGTATTTTTTTTTTTTTTTTCCCTTTTAATTATTAAATGGGCCATCTGAGTATTATGGGGCTGTCTGCCTCTTATATCCAAACATAAATAAGCATATTCAACTGATTTCACACGAGGGCCTGTGTGACCACACAATGTTCACACGTGACAAGATAGAGCATGTCTGCTAGATTTGAGCTTTTCGTCAGGTGGACTACATTGTTTTAATCTGTGGCCTAGATATCAAACAAGTTCAAATCTCACGCGTCAACGAGACAAAAACACAAGTAGACCGTTAGATAAGTGTTTTCAATGATGTTTGTGGCCCACCTTAGTAGTGAAATGAGTTTTGAGGGAGAACATTCAAGCATGACTTCCAATTGGATGGAAAGCTTAGAATTCACACTCAAATTCCATGCATTGAGAAATATATATCGACAAGATTTTAAAAATTCCATGACATTTTTATGAGAAGAAATATAGAAAGTGATATTATCACGATAATATCACGAGAATTTTAAAATATTGGCATTTTTAATATTTTCTTGATTTTATTATTATTCTGTATTAATATAAAAATTATTTAAAAATTTAGACTTATCATTTTATATTTATTTATAATGGTAAAATTTATCAAAATAGTAAACTTGCTAAAAATATGAAAACATAATTTAAATTTACTCAAATTCTATTAAATGATTTAAATAAAGATTTTAAACAATCATAGGGCTCTCGAACCCTTAAAAAATTCTAAAAATAATAAAATCATTATATAAATAGATAATTTTAATTCCAAATTAAAATTTGACTTATAAAATAATTTTAATTTGCAAAATAATTCTAGATTTAATAGGTATTAAACATTAGCTAAGATGCATGTCTCATTATTACACACAAACATAAATATACGTGTGTGCGTACACGTGTGTGTGTGTGTACACACGTATATATTTATGTGTGTGTAGAGCTGGGCATAAGGTCCAACTTGATTCGGTCCGAAATCTACATGGGCTGATCTGAACTCGATCCGATTCGGGACTGAGTCTGAGACATCTGACTTGAATCGATCCGATGCACGGTTGGCTTGACCCGAACCGAGTCCGATCAGGTCGAGAAAATCGAGTCGAATTGGTTTGGGTACGATTTGGATCGAAATTTTTAACGGTGAAAATCATTATCCTTGTTGCTATTTTTGGTGTGGTTCATTTGAGCTTTAGATATGATTTTTTTTTTTTCAAATGCTCTAAATTGATCACGAAAAATGGATAAACGGTATGGATATAGTAAATACATCATTGTGGGGTCCATATAATTTTGATATCATTTGAGTTGTTCGTACAACTCGGAGCCTGAGGCGCGTCTCCGCTCGCCTTTGCACGACACGTATCTACACAACTGTGTTGACGTGCTGTGCACGAAAGTGCAACTGTGCAGTACTGTATTGACGTCAACAAGTTCTGTGGGTCTAATCATGGGGTATGTGTTATATCCAAACCGTCCATCCATTCGGCGAGCTCGTCTTAAGGCTCGAGATGAAAAATAGTACAGATCAACTATCAAGTGGACCACACTGAAAAAAGCGGTGGAGGATTGAGTGTCTACCACTGAAACCCTTTTTGAGGTCACAGAAGTTTTGGATCAATTTGAAATTTATTTTTCCTCTGACTTCGAGCCTTTGTGACCTTATGAACGGATTTGATGGAAAATAAACGTTATGGTGGGCCCTACGAATTGTTTCACGGTGAAAATTATTATCTCCGCTGCTATTGTGGTGTGGTCTAGATGATCTTTGAATATGATTCATTTTTTGGATAATACTCTATAATAATCTCTAAAAATATATGAACAGTGTAGATATAATAAATACATCACTGTGGGGCCCATATAACTTTGATATCCTTTGAACTGTTCCTACAACTTAGAGCTCGAGGAGCGTCAATACTCATTTTCGCACGACACGTACCTACAACAACTGTATAGTGTTGGTGTGTGGTACACCAGCAAATCCACTTCCGTAACTTGGTGGACTCTTTTATCGTACCGAGTAAACTCTGTTGGGGCCCATCGTGAATGCATGTGGTTTATCTACGCCCTTCATTTATTTTTCCAGATCATTTTAGTGGTTGAACCCAAAATCAATGCATATCCAAAGTTCAAGTGGACCATACCACAAGAAAAAGTAAAAGTATTGATTTTCACCATTGAAAAATTTATAAGGCCTCAATTATGTTTATTTGTCATCCAACCTGTTCATAAGATTAATATATGTGATAAATATTCATAAGAATCACTCTGGATCGGATCAGATCGGATCCATTCGGTTCGGATCGGTCTGAATCGACCATAATCCGATGAACGGTCAGATCTGACCGATCCAACTCAAACCGAACCGATTTAGTCCTTTGGTTCAGATCTACCGGATTGGGTTGGTTTTTGCCCAACTCTATTTGTGTGTGTGTGTATACACGGTTGGAGCTGACCGATCCAACTCAAACCGCACCGATTTAGTCCTTCGATTCGGATCCGCCGAATCGGGCACGGTTTGTGCCCAACTCTGTGTGTGTGTATATATGTGAGGCATGCTGACCTACACACCTTTCTACACATGTTATGGGTGTCTAATCACCTTTCCACACATGTTATGGGTGTCTAATCCGAACGGTCCATGTGATGCGGCATCCCATGAAACCTTACATGGCCATTTACACCCGCATCACATGTATCGTTCAGATTTTGAACTCATATAAGTATGATGAGTTCTCAAGAAGTTCGTGCCAGTTTCACAAAGTCATTATTATGATGTAGGTTTTCACAAAGTCATGATTATGATGTAGGTTACGTGTTTTTTCAAATTTTATTTTTTATTTTTTATTTTTAATTTTAATTTTTTAAAATTTGAGCTTTTTTATTAATTTTTTTTTTTACACACGCACACACACCCCACACACTCACGCTGGTGGAATTTCACCACCTATGAGTACTCGAAAACCCCTAGAGTCTACCACCGGGCAAGAGTAAGGGCCCTTTAAAATTTAAACTTTAATCAATTATGTATTTATCATAGAACGAACTTTCTGGTTTGATTTCTCTTGATAGGCCTGTCCTACATCAGTCTACATATGCATGGGTAGTGCTCCACATGTTGTCCACCCACACAAACAAGTTAAATTGGAGCTTTCCATCAGGTGGGCCACCTTGTTTACATATTTTAGAGCAAGAAGCAAGCCCACCTTATACAAAATAAATGGACGGATGAGACAACTTATTTTTTTAACCTAACCAACCATTTGTTTTGTAAATGATGGTCTAATCGAATGACAAAACCTAAGTTTTTAGGCCTGAAGCTCAAATAACATGGCCCACCTGATGGATAACATCCCAATATAATTGATGCGGATATCCTAGCTAGCAAAATCTCATTGGTGTTGCGTGGTCCAATAACATGACATCAGCTGTTTTGGACGGTTGATTGCATGTGGGTGGGCCATGCAGTCCAACAAGGCATCTCCTGCTGTCACTTCAAATTACATACATCCAGACACACCACAACTTTTTCTTATGGAGAAGGTAATTACATCATTTTCAAACTCCATGGGAATGTCAGCTCCAGACTCTCTATCTGGACAAAAACCAGCCACTCATCACACGTGCACACGTGGGACGTGTGCTTAGGATCAGTCACGTTCATGGGGTGCTTTTCACGGTGAAAATATGGTGGGCCCATTTATCAGAGGAGTCACATGAAAATGGTAGCCACCAGATGAGTGGGCAGGGTTACTTTCAATATCAAGGTTTGAAATGGGGTGGATGTCATACCATATCACCTTTATGGGCTGTTCCCGGCTAATATGTGCCAGTTTTGGATGATGACAAACACAGGTATTGTGGGGACCACCTTATGAACGTCCTGGATAGATCCCGAGCATTGTGTGGTGGACCACACACGTGGCACGGTTTTGCCTGTTTAAGTTGGTGGGTGATGATGTTGGTACGAAATTGATGCTACTCATTCAGGGTTCACATGTCATGTTTACATCAATTGCGTCGGCTCATGTTAGGACAGAAGACTAAAAATCGGGCAAATCTAATACTCATGTGCATGGCAATAAAAAAATAATAGAGAAGCGTTGTCCATCATTGAAAACTTTGTGGGGCCCACCATGTTGTTTATATGTCATTTAATTCCTTATAAGACTTGCCTAAGAATGAGGCAACTTTAGTCTTTACGTGCGCGCTTCAACAAAAAACATAGAAAGTAGAGATGAGTTGTCCACCGTTGGAAATTTTCTAGAGCTCATTATAATGTTTATATGCCATTTAATACCTTTATAAGACTTGAGGGTCAAAAATCAGGCAACTATGGTCATTTTGTGTGCCATATCAAGAAAACATTAAAAAAATAGTAGAAATGGGCCAACTGGCATTGAAAACTTCTTAAGGCCCACCATAATGTTTATATGCAATTTAACTCTTTCATAAGGTAACTCCTAATAATGGGAAAACATGAATGTAGGTATATATCATTAAAGCTTACGTAGTCTCATTACAGTTTCAACTTTTTCTTATGCTGTGGTCTACCTATGCTTTTATTTATTTATTAGTTGTTTCTTTCATAAATATTAAAATGGACTGCCTCAACTAATGGATGAAGTGGATGTCACATGGAAGTCATGATGAACTCCCAAGTTTTCAATGTTTTTTATTAGGTGACTCACACCTTAGTTTTTGATATGCCTTTTCTTTTACCCCTAAAATGCTAACATGAAATAAACTCAGGCTCACAAGCAATGTTTCGTATGGTGTGACCCACCTAAGATTTTGACTTTTTTTAAAATTTTTTTATTTTTACACATGCATACACACCCCCACACACTCACGCTAGTAGAATTTCATCATGCATGGGTACTTGAACTCTTGACCCGTTGTTGAAACTCTTGAGAGTCTACCACCCGAGCAAGAGTGAGAGCCCTTCCGCATGCTTGTTTATTTTCTTTGTTAAATGCTAACATGAGCTAGCCATGGATAAGGTGGATGTCCTATCAAACACCCATGATGTCACACCAACCTTTTTATTTATTTATTTTTTAACACACGGTCTCCGCCATAAACCTGCCCTCACGCCGTCATCCATTTGTACATGACGGTAGGTACTTTCAAACATGTTTTGCATGACCATCTTTAACTATTTGTCCAAGCAAATTTTGCCCAACCTCACACCTTTCATATTTTGTATTGCTCCGTGCTAAAACAAGAGCATATGTAAAGCTAAAGTAGGCCGCGTAATAGAAAACATTGGTATAATAACATCCACCGTTGATACCTTCCAATAGTAGATAATAATGTTTATTTGTCGGCAAACCTAAATATATATAAATATTAGTTTGATCCAAAACTCATGTGTGGTCCACTTAAAATTTGGATATACTCCATTCCTGAGCTCATGTTATAAAATGAGCTGGAAAAATAAATAATGCCGGTATAAAACACATACATCCTTAATTCCTGATGTGTACTTAGGGTTAGCTCCTCACCACACAACTAACGTTCTCTATAATTTAAATGCGCTCGCTTAACACGTGAAAATCACGAACACGTGTATAGTATCTGAGCCGCACATAAGAAAAATCCACTGCATCTCAAAAGTTGGACCGTACAATCATAAGGTGGACCGTATATAGCAAACCAGCGGTTGCCAATGTATCAAACCCAATCTCCACGAGTCGCCAACTTGATGATCAGACAGCCATTGATTTTCAGATATAGGAAGCATACAGCTGGAATCGCTTGATGAACGGAGCCGATATCACATGTGTACATAGGTTGCACGTGTAACGAGAGTGCACTTGCATATTTCCGAGGGAGTTCTTCTTTCCAGAAACTTCAAAGATTCCCTGACAGTGCAACAGAGCTGAAATGTCTTGTATTTATCGCACCCCTTTCTTTGCTCGTTCCTCGCTGTCTGTGCCAGAAAATCTCCTGGAAAGGTGAAAGGATAGAAACTCTGCAATACTGATGCTCCTCCTTGTGCATGTAAACTGAAACTGTACACGTGGCATACTTTTGACTCAAATCAAACCGTCCAAATAGTGGCCCACATTGAGTAGAGTTATATGTCCAAAGTTATAACGAGGATTATTCCTGATTGATGGAGATATAATGGACGGTTAAGATGGGAAGTAATCAATGGTTGATGTCTATGAATCACAGATCATGCCCTTTGATGATTTGATGAGGGGTGTTATTATTGGGCCATGGCCCACTATTTGTAGGTTTTTTCTTTGACGTATACATTTTCTGAGTTACAAGTTCCATGTGCATGTGTATGTAGACTCGGACTCCGCCAGAGTATCAAATAACTTCTACTGAAACCTTGGCCGTTAGATTCTTTTCCATCTAGCCGTTCATATACGAGTGTTGTTCCGAATTTTAATCCCCACACGTGCCAATGAGACACATGCATGAACGAGTGGTATGTGTTGTAAAGCAGGCCCCACTTCGCACGTGCCGCGGGCCATGAAGGTCATTTTGGCCTCTGTACGTGGACAGCCATGCAATTTTGTAGAGGAGCTAAAGAGTCGTGAACTCCTGATCCCTGTAAATGGGACCCATGGTATGGTGATCCAGCCGTTGATATTATGGGCCATACTATGGATGGTCTACTTCCCAAAAATATCACCAAGTAGAAGCTCCTAACTCTTCTATCAGAGTCAGACAAGTAGAGGGCCAAGATAACAATAGAACATCCCTTAACAAAAAGGAGAAAAAATTGACGGTTGGATCTTCCACTCTTTAAGTGCTTTGGGTTTACCCCCATCTGTGGTTGGTCACATAATATCAACGGTCTAGATCGTCAAAAAACGAAGGGTCCACTTGTTGGACAGTACTGATTTCCTGACGTCTCGACGCGCATCTACGTTTTCAACCGTTTCAAAAATGGTGGCAAACGCATCTACTACACGTACGATTGAGCACACGTCAATCTGGCCCTCCAAATGGTGGGCCCATCTCGGACGGAGCATATTCCTACAAGCATAAATCAGAAGATCCTAACCACCCAACCAGTCGCTATCAGCAGTCCATATTCAACGGCCCATATCAGATGGTTAAAACTGTCTGACCCAGCAGATGCTTTTTGTGCCATGGTCGCGATTTTAAATGGCTTATATCTGCGCCACGTGTAAGGTGGGCGAACCACCACCGTTGAAGAAATTGCGAAAAACGGACATACTAGTCCGAGACTTTCACGTTTGGACATGTCGCTGGGCCAGTCGTTGGTGATCCAAAATCCACACCCTTCATATGACTTGTCCATCATATGTGGATGATCTTCACTTCCTGCTCTTAAATGCCACTATCTCGCGTGTGCGAGATCCATACCATTCATCAAGGGGCCCCACCACGTAGATGCCCTGGCCAAAAGCCAGGTCGATTCTCTCACCAGCTGGCCACGTGTATGAAAGAAAGAAAATTTTCAACATGGATGCAGGGTTCACCAGCCCAAAGGCATACATGCGTGCCACATTGGCACGTGTGAACTTATTACGGTGCTAAATTGCCCAGTACCAATCTTGGTTGATGCATGGATGGATCAGAACCATCTACTGCACGTTTTCCAACAAGCTCTTTGGTGGCCACCATTTCATACATGAAATACACTCCGTCCATCAGGTGAGATCCTTATCTTAACTGCACTTATAAAGATCAGATCGATAAAAAAAAAATACAGATGGGCCACATAAATTGGAACAATGTAAAATTGCACCTAAAACGTACGGTGTGCACCACCTGAGTTTTGGGTCAGAATAATTTTCATCTTGTCCCTTCATCCTTGTGAGTTAAACCAGATTAACGGGTTTGATGGTGGCCCCAAGTACAAATCTATGGTTGATATCCAATCCCCATTGTTCCCTCCGGTGTGATTTGCATGGTCATTGATCAAGCTGATTTCTATCCACAGTAGCCTATCATCGAACATTGAACCTGATGGACGGATTGGATTTTGAAATGACAACATGATTGGTCCACAGAACATGGTTGTCTTATACCGTTAGTAAAACAGATGTGCATCGGATTCCGACTGATGCGTCCCTTTTTCTGTATTTGGTGTTAGAAGAATATTTGGTGGCACCCTTTTACTAACCATGCATGAATGCAGCGCAAGGTTACATGCATTTGAAAATGTAACTATGAAAATTCACATTTTAAAGTGCAACTAAATTCCCGCCAACCATATTTAATTAGTGAAGATAATTAGACATGATTAGGATGGGTAGACCAAATCTAACCAATTTAAGATTCATTAGTAAGGGAGTTGGCTCTTGTCCAAGTTCATGTGACTTGGGTATTAGAATATTACATCTATATTAAAAGAATTTAGACTTATATTTTTTATTTTTAGGCCATGTTTATGTCGGATTGGTCTGCTCTAACTTAGTCGGTGTGAGATGAAAAAGAAAGATAAATATCTTCTCTAAAATAATTATTGAATCTATCAAGAGAGAAAATTTCTAAAAACAAGAAGTAAAATTAATATTATCTAATAAAAAGTGTTGTTAACACAATACTTGGACTTATATTACTTTAGACTGTTAAAAATATGACTCAAAATAAAAAAAACTTTCTCAAAAAAGTAAAAATAATAAAAACATATACACTGTGGCTTAATCAGTAAATAACTTTTATAACTTAAATAAGGATATTATTATAAAAATATATTTTTAAAATTCTAAAACAAATAAAACATAACAAAAAACAATATAAGTTTTGGATTAAAAATAAAAATACTAAAATAGCTATTTTTCAAAAATCTCTTATATCAAGCTACCTTTGTAAGTAGTAAGGTTTGTCGGTAGCTTTCTAATGTTATATTGTGCGTGATTTCAATAACTAGTAATAAAGTAAGTGTTAAAAACTATTATATACCTTCATTGAAATTTCCAATGTCATCATTTTCAACAACGATTGTCCAATCATATTGCATTTTATTCTTAAACCTAGGTCGATGGATCAATTTTTAAATCTAGACCTGCTTATTATAAGGTCAATTTCAACCCGGCCCAGATACACCTCAGGCCAGTTTGGTAGAAACTAAAAAAAATGAGTTTATCTTAGTTTAGTCAATCTTATTTCTGTACTAGAGATCATGACTTGTTGGTTATGATTACCATTATTTCTACTCCTCATCAACATATATGATTTCTAATATATGGTTGTAATTAAATTAAATGAGATGAAATGTCTACCAAACTAGCCCTTGCAATGTCACAAGCAATTTTCGTACTTTATTTAAAGGTAATTTACAAAGATGGAAGCTCTAAAACGTTAATACTTAGAAGCTGATATTCATCTAATTTCCATCTGATGGACCACCTGTTTGGCGGACAACTAAAAACAATTTCAGTAATCATATTTCTTACTGAAGGGTGCGTTTGGTTACACACAATATCATGAAACATTTCATCACTAATAGTAATATTTCATGATGCAACCCAATACACTCAAAGATTAAAAATAATCCTTACAACCATCAGCGGTAATACTAAATAAGTAATTATGAATAACTAAAATGAGATGCAATACATTCTCAGGTGTCTGCCAAACATGCCTAAGGCAAAGAAAATAGATTTTCCCAAAAAAAGGAATTGAATGAGCGTGATCAACCGAACATCAGTGTCCCACCTTGGATGGTCCATTTACCTAAATCTACTGATTGGAAGAGACCCATCAGCAAAAACCACAAATTGAACCGTTAAGATCATCCTATCAAGCCGATTTTTTGGATCCTAGTCAACCCATGATGAGATTGTACGAACCAATGGTCTAGATTACTGCACCAAGGGCCCCACTTCAGGTAAATGTCAGATGAGGGCGACTCACTAGGTGGACCCATTGCTTATTTTCCATGGCGAAGAAATATGGTAACCTGTCCAATCATCAGGTGGGCCACAAGACTACAAGGAAATGAAAGGCTAGAAATAGGATGACCAGCCGAACCAATTCATTGTACCATCCACGGCCTACATAATGACTGGAACAGCCGAATTTTGCAATGGGGCCCACCTAACGAACGCACGGAATCTGGCACATGTGAGCCACGTCAGCACATGGAGCCGATCAAACAAACTCAGCGAAATAGGAGAAATCCAAAGTCCTTCAATCATTCAAATCGAAGTCTATAAACAAAGGAAAAATATTAACAAAATTCATTAAAATCTGAGTCCCTATCTTCTTCCTTTTTACCTTCTGCCCCCTCACTTTTTTGACTCTTCCAATTCTACGCCTCATCAGCTGGCCAAGGTCGAAAAGCAGCTTCCGCTCCGGCCCAGCCTCGAAGTACGGACATCCTCCTCACCGTCCTTTCTCCGCGGGCTGCTAGGCGTCGATCGTAAGGCCCGTGGAGAATCCAAGCTCCTCCGCAGCAGCTGCCGCATGGCTGAGATCAGATGCTCCGTTGGATTCAACGGTGGGGATGGGCTGAACTTCTTGCAGAAATTTATGTGGCGTATCAAGGCCTCCTCCGTTCCGATAATCCGATCCGATCTGAAGATCTCATCCTTGACAGCCTCCGAGCAGAGGCCACAGATCCAACGGCCGTGATATCGTTCCCGAACCCTGGCGATATATGCCAGCGTGCACTCCTCTGTCAATCCACAGCAATCGCACTTCGCGAATTCGACTTCGGTCTTTATGGATTGAGATTGGGAATCTTGAGCCGTTATAGCCGTCGGATCACTCAAAACAGTGGCCGACATCGATCTGACCGTCGAAAAGTGGAAAATCCTCTTTGCTGAATCGATCTACAGAAAAAAAAAAAAAAAAAAAAAAAAGAAGAAGAAGAAGAAAGAATCAGATTCCTTTTTAGAAAAAGTTTTCAAACTCGGTGCTAGGAGAATGTAACAGTAAACATAACGCCGTTATAACACAAAATACAAGGATTGCGTCCGTCTAGATGACGTTATAACGGCGTTGCAGCTTTTTTAAGAAAACAGGATTAAGTTCGGACGGATCTAGAAAACGATCCCGAGCTTTGATTTTTTTTTTTCCCCTCTTAATACCTCTTTTGTTCGATCCAACGGTTCAGATTGGCTGAGTTTTCGGAGATCTCTCTATCGCTCCTTCTCCCAAAGGATGGCGGTGTCTTCTTCTTCTTCGATCGAGAGCGAGATTTCAGAGATCGAAGACATTTCAATGCCTCCAGCGGAGGATATTCGATCTAACGATTTCCAAAAGCGTTTGTAATCCGATTTCGAAAAACCACGATCGAAATCCGATCTGGAGTCTCTCTCTCTCTCTCTCTCTCTCTCTCTCTCTCTCTGTTTTTCTTGGCCTTTATTGGGTTTAGAGAGAAGAGGCGATTTCTTTCCTTTTTGTAACGTAGGAGAAGCCCAATCATTGGCGGTTTCGTAAGGGCTCCTTCGTTGTGCACGACAATGTCTATTCCACAATTAGTACATCTCCTTATGTGGCCCACATACATAAATGATCGGATAATCAAAACCGTCAATATTCTATAAAATAGGTATATAAAATATTTTATGAACTTTTTCTGAAATAATTATCCATATAAAATAAATTTTATATTTTATTTGAGCATATTAGTTCAAAGTAATCAACCATTCATAATCAACTGATATATTTAGTGGTTTGGATCATTTTTAAATTATATTTTTCGACCATAAAATGCTTTTATAAATTTTTTGACGTTTTAGATTGATTTATAATTCTACAAGTAGGTACCTATATGGAGACGTTTTGTAGATGAATATATATCGCGATGTATAGGAAGAAACTTTGCTGTAATTGATTCCACGTCAGTAAATACGCTGGCAAATAATGCTGGCCTTAGATAAATAGAAATTGCCAGCTGTCCAAATTATCGCCATTCCCGGGTCCACTCTCGACCAATCGCTTTCTGCCACGTCACCGTGAGCGAATGCACAGGCCAGCAGCCCACGTGTCCGCGGCCATTTCCCGGTTTCCGGTATTCGGTATCCGACGGCTTCCTGATTTCCTGAGCCGCTGCCGGGGTCTGTCCACGAATCCGGACAGGTGGTCGCCGGTCACGAGATTGGAGGAGAGATCACAAACTGCCAACTGCATTAGGAGTGCACATCCAACTAGTAGAATCGTGGAACCGGACCGAAATTGGACAGACAGTTCAGTTCTAAAGTGCACCAGGTTCGGTTCTAATTTTAAAAATCAAAGAACCGATTACATCGGTTTGATTCTCAATTTAGAGTATGTAGAACCGAAAAATGTACCCTCCAAATCGAGAACCGATTTCTAGAACCAAACCCTGGATCCGATTCGTAAAACTAAACCGTGGAACCGAACGTGAAACCAAACCAAAAATCTTTTGATTGTTTTCATACTTGACTCATGATTTATGATTTATAATGCATCATTTAATTATTTTCATAAATGTATTTTTGTATACCTTATATAATATCTAAACCATTCATCAAATGGACCACAACATGGATGGAAATAGGCTAGATAATAAAATAAAACATGTAATTAGAATAGATTATAAAAAGCCCAGAACCATGGAACTGATCCTTAACCAAACCAGTTTTAACAGTTTGATTCTAAGGTGCCAACGGTCCGGCTCCGATTCCGAATATCATATAACCATTAGGAATGATTCAGTTCCGATTTCACCCCAGAACTAGACCAAACCAACCCATGTGCACCCCTAATCTGCATGCATCTATGGTTTTCGTAGGACCGGGTGTGGATTGGATACTGACCTTGTCGGTAGCCAAATTGCTACTGAAGTGACGTCACCAAGCTCTGTGGACCCCCCATGATACATGTGTTGTATCCATACCATCCAACCATTTGTAGAGATCATTTTATACCATTACAAAGAGAATGAAATAGTTCTAAAATTCAAGTGGACCCACCATAAAAAATTGTGAGAGTCGTGTCACACCCACCGTAGAAACATTTATAGGGCCCAAAGTGATGTATTTTTGAGATCCATCATATTCATAAGTTAATATAGAGATATATGAAGTGAAAAAAAAATAAAAAAAATCAGCTTCTTTGGAAATTACTGTGGCCCCGTAAAAAGTTTTAAATGTTGATGTCATTGTCCCCACTATTTTCTATGATGGGGTCCATGTGAAATTTAGATCTATCTCATTCTCTTTGTAATGCCATAAAACGATCTCTAAATATGGTTGGTTGGTATGGATACAACACATGCATCATGGTGGGTCCACGGAGCTTGGAGACGTCATTTCAGTGGCCATTTGGCTATGACCTTGTCAGTATTCAATCCGTGCCCCGCAGGACAACTTGAATTAGTGACTGGCAAAATACATGACATCTAATTATTCACGAAGTGGGCCCCATCACTGTATAGCCCACAGACTGAGCTAGCTATGATTCCAAGACGTACCCTCAGTCAAAATCAATTGGCGAATGGGGCCATCCGTTCGCATTCGATTGTCATATCCAATGTCCACAATCTTCTAGAAAACGGGCCATTCCAGGTGGGCCACACCCCTTGAAATGATTGTAGTCCTTAAAGAGTCAACGAACGGTTGAGCCTTCATGAGGTTTACCGATACAGGTCGTATCGCGGGCCAGTCTGTTTTAAATGTTTCTTCTTTGAAACCGAAGAAAATTTTGGTAAAGCCTTCCGAACAATCTGCGACATTCCAAAATCTAAACAGCTGATGTACGACCACTATCGTGGATGGTCCATAAATCAAAGATCACCGGATTGGAAGAATCACAACCCTTGAATTAATGCCCACTAAATAGACGGTTAAAAGGGAAACACAAAAATGCCCCTACTAAACAGACAGTTAAAAGGGTAACATAAAAATGCCCAATCTAGTAAGGATATTTCAATGTCGGGTTTGTGGTGCATGGACACTGTGGGCCCATCAATATCAATGGTTTAGGTCTGTCTATCATGGGTGTAAATTTTGATTACACTACTAATAAAGAAAAAAATAAACTTTATTTCATAATTATTAAAAATAAAAAAATTAATTCTAATAAAACTCTTAATTCTACTAAAACTCTTTTAAAACTTAACCTCTAAAAATAAAAAGCTTAAATATACCTTAACGAAAGAGTTCTGTATAATTATAAAGTAAATTTAAAAAAAAATGAAAAATTTAAAACTTTAAAAATAAAGATTATCATAAAAAATAAAATTACTAAAATAATAATAATTTTCTTTCTAAAATTTCATTTTTGAACTAAAAGCATTTGTTTTCTCATGAAACAGATGAACACAATCCACATGGTAGTACATCAGTTAACTTCGAATTGCCTGTTGCATATAAATAAATAGGTTATATATCCTATAATGATACCCCAATTAAAAGTAATAATGAATTTATGATTCACACTTTAAATGACAATTTCTCTCTATTTAAGTTTAATTTCTTTAAACTAAATTTACCTGAGCTCCAATTACATTATGCCTATGTAGGATTAGATTTGGATTTGACAAACTACTTTTGCTTCTATTTAGTCTTCTCTATTTAAGTTTAATTTTTTTAAACTAAATTTACTTATGTAGGACTAGTCTTGGATTTGACAAACTACTTTTGCTTCTATTTAGTCTTCTTTTAGACTGAGTCTTAAGTACAACATTTCAATTTTAGTGTTTGTATTATGTTTTCTTTATTTGATGAGAGCTGATCACCTTTCAGGTTTACTTGTGATGAGGGTGCCTCTTATTTTTATTTTTTTTAGTAACACATGCACACACACCTCCACACACTCACACCGTAGGGCTTTCACCACCTATGGATACTCGAACCCTTGACCAGGTGTTGAAACTCCCAAGAGTCTACCACCGGAGCAAGAGCAAGGATACAGGGCGCCTCCTTCCTTCCCACATGCTACTTATGGAGGGCATCCCCTGCTATTCAAATGGTCGGCCCTAGGCAGAGAAGGATTAGAATCCTCTACAACACTCGTTTTACACGGTGCATTAGATACCTAAACTTGTGGGGCCCACCATGTTGCACACATAAACTGTAATGTCTGTCAGGTTGGAAGCGGACTGCCTGGTGTACGTACCACACACCAACGACCTAGTTCATTTGTTGACGTCATCAATTTTTGTGGGCTCCACCATGATGTTTGTGTTATATCTACACCATCCAACCATTTTGCTGAGCCCAAAAATGAGGCAAATCTAAAGTTCAAGTGGACCACACTACAACTAGTAGAGATTGAACGCCTACCATTGAAAGCTTCTTAGGCTCCAAAATTTTTGGATCAAGTTGATATTCATGTTTTCCCTTCATTTAGATCTGTGTGACCATATGAACAGTATGGATGGCAAATAAATATCATGATAGGCCATATGAAGGTTTCAACATGCGTCATTGAGGTTTTAGGTGTAGTTTTTAATCGTTTCCATTATTGTGGGCCATCTTAGTTTTATTAGAATTGTCTTTTGTATATATGGTTAATATAGTAGTTCTCACCTAATGGATGTATTAAATATAATAGCCACACAAAGCTTGGGCATTTTAGGCATATTAGTGTTGTAGATGATTTCAGTCTTATAAAGATCACTGGCCTAAAAAATCAGACAAAAGTGGTGGACCATGCTGATACCTACATGTCTAATCAAACCATCAATTCTGCATTAATTATAATAGATGGTCCACCTGATGAGCATAAGATTTCCGACGGTACGCCACAATAGGAGGTGGAAACTGCATAAACTTGGACCAAAGGACCCCTTTTTGGCTATAACATTACTATTAATTATTTGTTTTCCATGTATAATATATTCATAGAAAGCTATTGACAAGCTCTTTACTGTAAACAATAACCCAAGGGGTATTAGTATCATAGAAAAGTATCTGCCTTCAATTAGTGTAGATAATACAAAACCACCTAAGAGAACCAAATTAAAAATTCAAAAACTAATGGGAAATATAAGAGATGAGGCACAAAAAATTACGTAGTTTGACAGGATTAGGCATTTTTTAAAAATATATTTTTTAGACAATGCCATTCAGTTACTTATGTTTTGTTTGAATTTTAGAAAGGAACGCTTTTAAACTTTTTCTTAAAATAACGTTTTAAAATTAAGTTAAAAAGGCCACTCGCTTTGACTTTCACCAACTATTATCATCAAACTCCGTTTGTTATATTCTAAATGGACGATTTCATGACTTTTTGTGCCTTCTGTACCTTATGTAAGGCTCATGGTATCCACTTCGGCAGTAGATTAGGTCATGAGCTCACGATGATGCATTTATTTAATTGACATCATCTATCCTTCGCTGATCTTGATTTAAGAGCATGAGCCTAAAAATGAAAAGATCTAAAATCTCATGTGGATCCCACAAGATAGGCATTAAATTCTTTCTGTTTACCATGGTGTGGCCCTCTTGAGATTTTGATATACTATTATATTTAGGCTCATGCCTTAAAATGACCTCTTAAAATGGATGAACAGTGGTGTGGATATATCACATACATCGTGATGGGCCCTAAAAATTCTGAAACTCTAATGAGCTAGGAAAGTAGTGCTGAGGAGCGCAACTTGAGTGGGACCCAGAACAACGAATGTGGATTTCCTGCTAGGAAGCTTAAGTAGGAACTTCCCAGGTAGGGAAGTTTTTTTTTTTTTTTTTTTTTTTGGGGGGGGGGGGGGGGGTGGGGGGGTACTGGGATTGTGAGAAGTCTACCTTGTTCATCAATTTTTTGAATTCATTTCAAAATATATGACAAAAACATTAACCAGATTTGAGACTGAAGTGAGCGACACAAGAGGAAACAATGGGGATTGGACAACCACCATTGAAATATTCTCATGAACACAAAAGTTTTTGTAACACTGAATTTCGGGGGTCGAGTAAATACTTTGCTTCCGATATCCCAGGTGCTACTTATACTTTGCAGAAGTAGCATTCTACGGTCCATCCCTCCTAACATTTGAACAGTTCATATAATCAAAATAAATTATGCGATGAACCTTGAAATGAATAGAATTTAACGCAAGTAAATATGCTAGTAAGTAAAATACATCTATCCATAGTACGGGACTATAGCTGAGCAAAATATATATACAGTTCCAAAAATATAAAATGTGTCGACCCTAAAGTCTCATTGACGCCCCGCATGTGTCCTACATTGGCTCACCTAGCAGCTGGAAGTACAAGGACTCTTCGTCTGAGTCTGTGTGCGCCTCCTACAATGCATTGGACTCTATATTACTTGCATCTATGACAGTGTCTAGTTGGTGTTTTAAAACACCATCTCAAAGTGAGAGTAAGTGATCAACTCTGTGGTTCCATTAATTCTAAGTTACACATGTTATTAATTTCACTAGTATAAGTAATGATAAAGTAACTTAAACACCCAGTTCATAAATACTCTCATTGATGCACGTGCATGCGGTCATGAGATGCATGCCTGCATCATCCAACGCTCCCTCATCAGTAGCTCAAGTGCCGCATTCGCAAATGTCAACACTCCTTCATCACGTGACCACACACCCAAGTTGCCACAGCCTAAACTAATGCGATACGATAAATGTTCGTGTTAGCCAAGTAAATTAATTAAATCCGTTCATCCAAAAGAATTGAGAGAGTTAGAACACCTCCATTTAGTCAATGGCCTCATCCAATTTACTAAGCTTAGGGCGACCGTATTAGCTATGAGCTTGCGATTTATGATCCTCGTAGGTTCGTCATTCCTAGCTAAACTCATATAATAGGTAAATTTCATGAACAGAATTGCTCACGGCCACTACGGGGAGACTCGTCACCTCAACGTAAGCTGACAACACGAACATAGTGTCTCATACTATTATACTTGGCTCCCGAGACTCGGGATCGTATCACTACAGTTATTAGTGGTCCTCTCTAGGGTATTGGGTGCTCCAGATTCAGGTAGACATGATCATACATGCTGGAAACACACATAGTTAGTCGACTATTAAGCTAGTTCGTTTGACCCAGACGAACCTTGGCGTAACCGACATTGGGAAGAAGCATCCCATATAGTCTGACTATTGGCGGTCGTCCACGTTCGGCCTAAGTCAATCGGACTAGTATGGGGAAGTTGACTTAATTAGGGCTACCTCGTGAGTTTTCCGGCTAGCCTAACTACTTAAGTAGTCTCAATCAATCAATGATACTAATAAATCAACTACACAACTATATGGAAAGACCGCCACAAAAAAAAAAAGGACAATGCCGATGGTTAAACACCGTCGGCATTGACTTTCCCCGACGGCTTTTAGCCTCTGGACAAGATGTTGCCCACCGACGGATTTAAACTGTCGGTGTTTTCAACAGTTAATTCCAACAGCCAAAGCCTTCGGCTGCTAATCAATGACAATGGGTACATTGCTCTATGATCGTTTCTCCTTTCTAGAACTTTGATTTGGTCCAAATCTTCAATCTAGACAGTTGAATGATGAAAATTCAATCCGGACAATTGGATCTCTATCCAGTGTTTAGCTCTTCGAATTGGATGGTTTGATCATTAAATGACACCCTTAGATGGGCCTAATTTGCTACCTTGTGAATTGATCATTAATCAACTACCAACTGGGTTACTTTGTGGTCGGACTCTGTAGTATCAAAGGCTAGATATGGCAATGGTTAGTCAGTTGCCATCTCACTCTGTATTCAATAGGGGAAAATAACAAATAAAAGCAATAGCAAAATCGATCGAGATAATGTTTAGAATTTTGAGGGGAATGACTTACCTCAAACAAACTGAGATTTGGTGGAGACTTTCCTGTAATGCGCTAGCCAGAATGAGAAAACCCTAGATAAGGGGTTTACCAAAACCCTATGTAGGAGGGAGAGGGAGATGATGCGTGGGCTATTGGAGAGAGAGAAGGCAGGGAGCAAACGATAGAGGGTAGAGAGAGAGAGAGACAGAGAGAGAGCGAGCGAGCTAGAGAGAGAGAGCTAGAGAGCTGGGAGCAAACGATAGAGGAGGATATGGAGAGAGAGCAAGGAGTAAACGAGAGAGAAGCGTCAGGAGAGAGGGAGCACGAAGCAAATAACACGGTCGGGAGAGAGAATTGGGCGGAAAGCGGACTGCGATCTAACCCCGCCCGTCTTCATCTGGAGACTGGAATTGGGCAGGAGCTTTGAATGGCCACCATGATGTATGGGTCTTATCCACACCGTCCATCCATTTTTTTCGTATCATTTGAAGATAACAAATTAAAAATGAGGCATATCTAAGCTCAATCAGACCACACAACAGGAAGCAGAGGTGATAATGATTTTCACCGTTGAAACTTTTCCAGGGCCAACATGATGTTTATTTTCCATCCAACCTATTCATAAAGTTACATAAACCTGGATGAAGAGAAAAAACAAATATCAGCTCCATCCAAAACTCCTGTGGCCCCAATAAGTTTTCAACGGTAAGAGTTTAATATCCACTGTGTAGTCTACATATGTCTTGGATCTACCTCATTTTTTATCTTATATTCTAAAATGATACAAAAAAATGGATGGAAGGTGTGGATAAGAACCATACATCACGGTGGCCACTCAAAGCTCCTGCCCGTTAACAGCTGGAGACGGGCGCGGTTAGGACGCAATCCGCGTCGCGGAAGGAACGCGGATTGGCTAGTGACGCTGCTAGTGGTCGGTGCTATGTGGACACTTCCATGACCTATGTATTTTATCCACACCGTCCATCCATCTTTAAACATCATTTTAATAAGTTACACCAAAACTGAGATATAAAAAAATCTCAGGTGGATCACACCATGGGAAAACAGTAGAAATTGAATGTTTACCATTAAAAACCTCAGAATGCTGAATGTAAAGTTTATTTGACATCCAACCTGTAGATTAGGTCATGCAACCTGGATGAAGGTAAAAAATAAATATCAGCTTGATCTAAAACTTATGTAGCTCCAAGAAGTTTTTAATGGTGAGAGTTCAATCAATACTGTGTGGCCCACTTGAGATTTGAATCTACCTCAGTTTTAGATTAGTATGATAAAATTATCTGAAAAAATGGATGGACGGCATGGATGAGACATATACATCATGTTGGGGTCCATAGAGCACCGACCAATGGCCATTGGGAGTAGCCATCCGTTTCCGGATCGAGCAAGGAGATCAAAGTTACATGGCCCCACAATGATGTATTTATCATATCTACACCGTTCATCCATTTGGTGAGATCATTTTAGATAATCCAAAAAACAAGTAATTTCTAAGGTTCAAGTGGACCACACCACAAATAATAGTGGGACAATGATTATCACTGTTAAAACATTCGTACGGCTCACTGTAACGTTTACTTTCCATCCATTATGTTCATGAGGTCACACAAACTTAGATGAAGATAAAAAATAAATATCATACTGATCTAAAATTTCTGTCATCCCATAAGGGTTTTAGTGGCAGGCGTTCATTCCTCCACTGCTTTTTACAGTGTGGTCCACTTGATATTTGGATCTGTCTTATTTTACAGCTCAAGCCTTACGAATAATTCACCAACTGGATGAATGGGGCCTACAGAACTTAGTGGTGTCAACACAACAGCTGGGTTGCTGTGCTGTACACCAGCCCATCTGCCTTCGAACTGCATGCAGGGCAGAGCTAGAGACGGATGGTCACATGGATACCATCATGATGTTTGTTGTTTATCCACTCCCTCCATCCATCTCTGTGGTTTATCTAAGGGCCTGATCTCAAAAAGGAGACAAATCGAAGCTTCTAGTGGAGCACACCATGTCTCAATGGTAAACACATAATCTCTATTGTTTCGTATGGTGTGGTCCACTTGGGCCTTCGATCTACTTCCTTTTTTAGATCATGCCATAAAATGAGATTTCGAAATGGATGTATTGCTTAGATAAAACACAAATATTGTGGTCGGTGTCAACTCTACATCTTTTGCTATTGCACTTGCAATATAGGATTATTTCCTATGGTGTACATTACGATTCTCCGGCGACTTTTAGCCATCGAGGAAACGACTACAAGATTGTTAGCGTTGGTCACTCTTTGGTAGTGAATACAAATAATAAATTAGAAAGAATACAAATAATAAATTAGAAAATTCTACTCTATAGGGTATTTTATCAAACATGCAAGTGTTATGACTAGCATAGTAATTCATGAGTGGTAAGGTAAATTGAGTGCATAGGCAAGTAATAGGAAGGATGAGTAATAAATTAGCAAATTCAACCTATTATATCAACTAATCGAACATAAAGGCTTCATTACATATGAATAGCAATTCATGAAAAGTAAACATGCAATACGATTACGCATAGGTTAGCATGCATTCATCAATTCATGGTACAAATAATTAATCGTGACACAGGGTTTGATAAACAACAACCTAGGAGTAATGATCTGCACCTTGGATTGGTACGTTGAATTCGTACTCGCTCTTAGGTCTAGGGTCCCGTAGATCGACTTACCAATGCCATGTAACAACATGACTAGCTTGCAAGAGTGCATGTAAATCGACCTTCAAGGCCCAAATCTCAAAGAAAGACTCGATAGTTATCTCTATTTGTCGATGGGGCAATTCCAGCAGTGCGGTGCGGTCGTGGCTACGTTGTATGCTAGCGGGGATGGACGAATCCTCCAATTAGCTCCTTCCCACACTTCCTCTCTTCTCTCTCTCTCCCCCTCTCTTATTGTAAGTAAAAATTTGTATGGGACTGAATGAGAGAGTGAGGAAATGATGACTATTTATAGTGCCAGAATTTGTACAAATAACCTCGATGTCCCTTTTTCCATTAAACTTGCCCTAAGGGAGCTATTTTCGACTTACAGGGGCTCACAGGTTTATCCACATTAGGGGGTAGGCGCCCCACTATGGGATCTATGTTTCATCACAACCGGGCAACAATCGGATGTTTTGATTAGCCATGGGGCCCACTTATGATTGATGGTCATTGATGATCGATCGGGGCCACAACTATACGGATATGAGCGGAAAAATATTTTTAACTCCCACTTTAAGTTTGGTTGCGATATAACGGTCTGAAAGTCACAACTTTGTGAAAGAGCGAGATGTCTATTTCACTTAAGTTTTAGATTTTAACTTAGGACATTCACGTATCCTATGCGCTTAGCTTCTGATCAAATTTGAGCAGTTCTGAGCACTGACTTGGTTCATCACCCGCAATAGGCATCGAGCCTGATGAGACGAACGATTTCCTATAATTTCGGACTTAAAGGACTTACAATGCCCAATCTAACTCAAATATGGTTTGTCAGGGCGAATCCCGAAGGAGTTAACCTTTGATGTTCCTTTCGGGTCCTAGTCATCTTAGGGTTAGCAATGTATGCAATGTTGTCCCTCCATGATTTGTGAATGTGGTCATTCATCCCTATTTACCCCTAATTCTTAGGTCTTACACGTTTGAGTTTTCTAGCCCGCTTGGCATGGCCATCTTAGGGTGGCTCTGCTGGTGGGCCCTCAAGGATTTAGTGTCGGTCTATGTTAGGTGTTACAATTTTGCATCAGGATAAATGGGGTAGATTACTCAAGATATCATAGTGCGCCCCACCTAGCTTCCTATCTTAGTAACTTCCTCCAAAAGGCTTCTACAGGAACCCCGAGTTTCAAACATAACGAAAGGAGATTGCTAGGCATGCCATACACCACTTACCTATATTGTGTGTTGACATCACCAAGTCCTATGGGCCCGCCATGATGTGTGTTATATCCACAACATTCATCCATTATTCGATATCATTTTAGAACATGGACCTAAAAATGAGACGTTTATATCTCAAGTCGACCACACTAAAGCAATGGGGACAATGATTCCTATCCTCGAAACCTTTCCAAGGCCTACCATGATGTCTATTTGTCATCCAACTTGTTCATGAGGTCACATAGACTTGGATGAAGGGGGGGAAACAATATTAGATTGATTCATAACTTCTGTGGCCTCAAGAAGTTTTGATTGGTAGACATTTAATCACCACTACTTGATGTGGTGTGATCTAATTGAGCTTTGGATTTGCCTCATTTTGAAATATATGCCTTAAATTACTCTCACAAAATGGACGAACAGTGTGAATATAACACATACATCATGGTGGGGGCATATAGATCTTGGAGATGTCAACGCAATGTGGAGGTTAGTGGTGTGTGGCAAACCACTCAATCCTAACGATGTGGGTGGGACCTGACCATAGGCCCCACCTTATGTATGCATTGTATATCCATACTGTATTATGGCCCTAGGAAGGTTTCAAGAGTGGGCAGTGGTGTGGCCCTGAGAAGGTCTTAACCGTGGGTGGTGTTGTGGCCCAGATGGTGGGAGAGAGAGAATATGATATTTTATCTAAAAAATTTAATTTTAAAGGTGGAAATATCATTTCAAAAATACAATATGAAAAATATTGCAGTATAAAACAGTATTCCTTGGCACCGCTGCTTCCTATGGTGTGGTCCACTTGAGTTTTATATGTGCCTCATTTTTGGACTCATGCTCTAAAATGATCTAAAAAAGTTAATGAATGGTGCGGATCTAACACATAAATCATGATAAACTTAGAAAAGTACCCCATATTAAAAGTTGTGATGTGTATAACGCAAACGCACATTAAAATAAACTCCTGTGGATGAAAGTTTTCAACATAGTATAGTGGTGCGCTTTTATTCTTCCGCATTAACTAACACTACTAAATATGAAATATTGTTCAAATTCCACGTTAAGTAAGAAAATTCAGTGTTAACAAATAAGTCTTAAAATAAGTTATTATTATTATTTATTTTTATAATTCAACCCAGATATATGCATCTACTTTTCTTAATTCCTACTATTTCAAAAAAAAAAAAAAAAAAAAAAATCTCATGCGGAGTCAAATAAAAAATTAAATGATATTAATTTTCTGTGGTATTAAGAGATTCTCTAATCTTTTTATCCACGCACCCACCACGCTAGCATAATTGCCTAGGTTTATGTTCCTCGTGATCTTCAAGGTGGGGCCCACCGTTTGCTCGATATGGATTTCCGGCACAAGTGGCATGTCACCACAAGTTATGATGCATATGAGCTCAGACGTGTAAGGAATCAATTCTGTACTCCTATGGAGGAAATGTCTCTTGTTATAAAAGGGTTGTACGTTATGTCAATGTACAGCCGGTTGCCGGTCATTATTTCTGCCATTGCATTGTTCTGTAACGGTTGTGGGGTCCATCTTTCTATCATGTGCATGGTGCGCATTACTCACCAAAGCGGATTGGATACTACCCCCACGTCCGCTCACGGACGCGGATGAGCTACCGACGGCTTAAGTACTTAATGAAGTGACATCATCAAGTTATATGGGCCCCACCATGATGTATGTATTGTATCCACACCGTTCATCCATCTAGAGAGATCACTTTAGGGCATGAGCCAATGAATGAGGCATATTCAAAGTTCAAGTGGACCCTACCACCGAAAACAGTGGATGGAAAATAAACATTAGAGATTACAGTGGGCCTTAAGAAGTTTTTAATTTCAAGGCGTTCAATCATCATTTTTTCAATAGTACGGTACATTTGGGATTTTAATCTTTTCATTTTTGGGTCATGCTCCAAAATAATAGGGAAAACCGGATGGATGGCTTGGATATAAAATACATACATTAAGGTGGACCCCACAGTAAGGGTCGCACCCAATCAGCTCCCGTGGATTAGATTTAGAAGTGCTCCAAGACGCGTCCATTAGCAGTAAGGAACGGGATTACTCTGGACGGTGCTCTATGAGCCCCACCATGCTGCCAGTGTTTATCCATGCCGTCACACCATTTTTTCATATTATTTTAGGGCACGAGAAAAAAATTTAGGCAGATCAAAACCTTAGATGGACCACACCACAGGAAACATTGATGATTGAACAATTACCCTTAAAATCTTGGCTAGAAAATTTTTGGATCAAGTTGATATTTGTATTTCCCTTCATCCTGGTCTTTATGACCTAATTAACGGTTTTGATTTCAAACAAACATTACTTTGGGTCATAGAAAGTTTTTAATGGTACCCGTTCGATCACTACTGTTTTCATGTGGTGTGATCCACTTGAGATCTAGATCTGCCTCGATTTTGGGCTCATCCCTTAAAACAATGATCTAAAATGGATGGACGGAATAGATAAATCATATACAATATCACGGGGCTCAAAGAGCACCGTCCAGCAGATACGTGGCTACTGACAGTGTCAGAACGCAATCCGCGTGTGGGAGTGAGACCCTCGCTACCCACAGTGGCTAGTCACGTGGCAAGATCTGATTAGTGGGCCATATCCTGTCAGAGATGGGCCCGGCCTTTTAAAAAAGTTCTTCAGGCCAGGCTGTCAGAAAGATGGACCCGGTCCTTTTAAAAAAATTTTGGCCCGGGCCGTACGCTGTCAGAAAATGCTTGCACGAGTGATGTTAATTAAAATTGACCGTGTGATGGATCCACACCACCAAATAAGTGAGCCACCTGTTGGATGGTTCATACCTAAAATATTTGGACATTTGTAGGTATTCATCGCCATGGCACAAAGACAATCTTGACCGTTCGATTAGAGTGGTTTTGATGAAAGAAATACATGGTTAAAGATTTTCAACAAAAGTTCACTGACCTTCCATTTTTTTTTCTTGAAAAGAACTAATTGTAGGGTTGGGATTGTCTCAGCTGTGTGGTTCGCAGGCTAGCAGATTTTATGAGTTGGCGTCCCAAATCCACTTGTTCCCGGCTGTGTGACCCACATGTATTTTGGATCGGCCTGATTTTAGGGTTACGATGAGCTTGGAGCAGCAGCTCGTGCTCGGCGCAGCAGATTTTGAGCCGAGTTTACGAGTCGAGTCAAGTTCAAGTTTAAGTGTCTGACCTATTTTGAGTTTAAGTTTTCAAGCCACTATCAAGTTTGAAGTATGAGCTTTTGAGCGAAGTTCAAATTATAATTTGAAATTTATTTAAGTATAACCAGCTACTTACCAATTACAAAGGTGAGCTGGGGATAGAGGCGTGAGATAGTCATTGTATCCACTGGACAAGGCAATGTGAGCGTCTGAGAGGGAGAGAGAAGAAAAAGGGTAAAGAAAATAGCGACCAGGCAAGGCAAGGATTGCCGGACGGTCGCTATGGTCATCAAAAAGGTCGTCGGATAAGGCTATCGAGCGCCTAAGAAAGTGAGGGAAGAAGAAGCGAGAGTTAAGAGAAAGAGAGGGAAGAAGGGTAATGGCCTGGGCTGAGATTTGGAAATGGAAAACAAGAGCTTGCGATGCGAGAGAGATTTTTTTTTTAGTTTTTGAGAGGGACGAGCACCTATGCTAGGATTTGGGAATGGAGCTAGGGTTTTAATTTTTAAAGGGTATATATACCCTATACTAAGTTATCGAGTTGAGCCGAGTTTGAGTAGAGTCAAGTCGAGTTAAGCAGGGGTTAGCTCGAACTCAACTCGAACTTGTTCGAGCTCCAAAAATAAACTTGAACTCGGTTCATGTCGAGTGAGTTCTGAGTTGAGTCGAGCTTTTTCGAGCCGAGTTGAGCGAGTTAGAGGGCATTTGATACTTGTGTACATCTCTAATGCTGGATTCAAAATAGAATATCCTAGAATTGAATATTTCAACCCTATGATTTCTTAAATATGTTCTTTAGTATATGTACCATCTCTTTGTGGGCCATTGACCGAGAATTCAATCCCTACCATTTAGGAGAAGTCCCCCAAACTATCAGCCATCCATCAACTCAACGGTTTGGCTCAATAAAGTATTCGGCTTAGTTTAAAAAGTAAACCAAAATTTAAAATTTAAGCCCCACATGGCATAAATTCTATGATCACCACCATTCATCTGTTGGCCCACCCAATTGATGGGCCATACACAAAAGATGAACGGACAAGATCATTCAATTCTGGCCGTGCAATTGTAATCATCGAAACTAATCTCATCAATGGCTAGGATGTAAACTCCATCCATGGTAGGACCAACAGATGAACGGACAAGATCCTATGGATAGTGATCGAGCACTTGATGATTATTATATAAAGTAATATCAACATTTAGCACCGGATTATTGCTCGACTACGATATCAGAGCCATGCAAAAGGTGGGCCCACCATCATTAGGTGGACCACACGTATATTGGGACAGATCGTCGGTCGTGTTCGCCAGATTCACACCTTGGTGGTGTGAACTCTTGAAAGGTGGCGTGTGAGCACAAGTCAATTCATCGCTGCCACGTGTTATTTATTCGCACGTTTTTCTTCAACAAAATGCCGCTGTACTACGTCACACGGTTTGCTGCGTGCACACAACCACACCCACTCTGAAATCGGATTGCGTACTGAGTTACTCAGTACGCTCTCATTGTATGTAAACTCTGTTGGGCCCACCGTGAATATACCTGGTCTATCCATGCCGTCCATACGTTTTTACATATTATTTTAGGGGTTGAGGCAAAAATTTAAGCATACCCAAAGATCAAGTGGACCATACCATAGGAAACAGTTAGAATAATGACTTCCACCGTTGAAACCTTTCTAGGGCCCACAGCTCTGGATCTAGCTACTTTTGGGCTTATAACTTAAAATGATGTGGGAAAATGGATGGACGGTGTGGATAAAACTGACATGCCATGGTGGGCCCTCGGCTCTGGACAGGTGTAGTACCCAATCTTCATCCACTACTCTACTGTGGTCACCGACCCACATGAATTTTCAGCCATTCATTTGCCTGATTCTTCCTACCATTAATGCGGTTGGTACTCTACCCATTTACACATTTATTTTAGAAGGATGGAGATTCGGTGATATCAATGCATATATACCGTCGAATATTGTGGGGTCGGTTGGCAGAATAGTCCTTAGTCGTGTTTGGCACCATCCATATGCACTTGCAGGTAAATACAAAATATACTTTTGGCATTTTCCCTACGTGCATGATATGCATTCTTTCGATTAATGCGCGTGATCTACTATGATGTTTAACTGAAATTCATTTAAATTATTAGATTCGTGGTTGTATTCTAGCCGACAGCCAAAAATCAACTCAGTCCATGGTTAAGGTAAATCATACATGTTATGGGGAAAATGGACCTACAGTTGGAAAAAAAATATCAGATCAAAAACTCATGTATCCACCTTAACAAGTAGTTCCAAAGTTTAAGGGATGAGATCGAGTTCGATAACGAAAATATTACAAACTCTGAGGAAGCCTAGCCGCTTGACTAAACAGGTAGGTCGTTATAACCTAAGTCGGTACTCTAGGTCAACACGGCCTAGATTCTCTATTTTTCTTTGGATTAGAAGATCGGCACAAACCCATGTACAAGCAATGAGAAGAGGCCATCATGACTCATAAAGAAATTAAAGGCCATCACAAGGACCTTCTTTATAAATGTAAGGTCATTACTTTGTTCGGGATACGCAGATGAGGTCCCTCATGACCACAAACAATACTCAACACGTCTCCAGTATGCAACAATTTTTTTTGTCCTACCTCAAGGGGAAGTCGGTCCAATTAGCTCAGTCTCCGACTACGTCTCTATGTTGACCTCGGGCAGTCCGATCTCATCGAGGGAAGATAAGTTTGAGATCTTCTCCAGGGATCATGGGATTCGTCAATGACATAATCATGATCCCAAGATCCTCTCCGAGGATCTCGAGGGATCCTCCTACTCAACAGGAAAATCCATTTCATACTATCGACTCTTATCAACTATAAATAGAGAGGCCTCAAATGGTGAAAGGTACACACCATCTTTAGCCTTAAACTCTCGATATTCAACTAAAATCCAGATTGTGTCCTTGACTTAAGCATTTGAGGGTCTCTTGCTCTAGCCAGGGTCTTCCTTGTCCATTCTTTGTGCATGTGAACAGGTCCGGAAAGAGGCTGATCAGATTTCTGCATCAACAATACAATTGGAAACAATATATGGGGCATCTCTTTCCCGACTAATTTTCTTTATATGGTCTATCTAAATCACAAACTAAGTTAATTTTTTAGCTCTCTAGCTAAAATGGAGGTGACGATCATGGTAATTAGGGTGGATTTTAATTAAATATTATGGTAGAGTCCAACTGATAAAGTCAAATTTTTATCCTGATTTAGATAGGCGATACAAAAGGAAACAGTAGCTTAAATCAAGGATGGGCATGAATTTTAGTCTCGATGCCTAAATTTTATGCCAAAGCTTTGCATCTAATGATGAGAGGATATTTCATATAATCTTCATGGTGGGCCTTGAAAAAAAAATCAAGGGTGGATGTTTCTCTACTAACAATTTCCCATCATATGGTCCGCTTAATCATGAATAGAGCTGATTTTTGGGCATTAGGGATAAAATGGAGTGGTGCACTTGATGATCCAGGTGGATTTCACTTAGAATCACGGTGAGCCTTCCAATTAATGAAGTCATGCCTAATGCGATTTTAATGTTGATGTGATTTGTGGTAATAAGAAAAGCAAAATTCGTGAAATAGTGATACATCTACCCAAATGCCCTTGCATTTTGCTTTTAACACCTAATACCATTAATTACTACCATTTCTATCTTACCAAATCACCTCCGAAGAATTCACCAAGTGGGCCAAAAATGAGGTCTAGCCATCCAATGGCCCACACGCATCATTTCCCACAAGTAGAAGTCTGGTATATTTTCTTCTCACACGTGTGGACCAACCTAATTATCGAGTGAGGGCCTCTTGATGGTGAATCCCACTTTTATGAATGGCCTTAATTAATGGTAAGCAAGTGAACCAATCAATTTGATTAATCAGAACATAGAATGCAGTTAGTTGGATGTTGAGATTGTAGATAGTGGAGGTCTTGTTTACTACAAAAGTAGAGTACATATCTATTACACAAGCATATGAGGAACCTATTTAGTTAAAAAGGTTATCAGAAGAATTGAAATCTAAGCAGAAAGTGATGTTGACTTATTGTTACAGTCAAAACATTACATTTGGCTAAGAAATTAGTATTTCATCATCAGACCAAGCACATCAATGTTCAATATTAATTTTTTCACAATGCGGTGAAAAATGGTTAGATCACATTATACAAGATCTACACCAATGCCAATGTAACATATATAATGATGAAACCTATTGCAAGTGAAAAGTTTATATCGTAAAGAAATTCTCTTAGGCTTGTTGTCAACTAAAAATTTGTGACATTTGAACATCTGTTATTAATAGTGATTTTCATACTATTAGAGAAACTGGTCTTCAATTGAGAGAATGCTGAGACAATGCCTTATACAAAGAGAGACATCCTCCTACCCCTCTTATGCACGTACCAACATACATACGTAAGTTTGGTAGGTTTGTACATGTGAAGCATGGTTAGAGAGAGATATTCCATTATATCATTTTCAAGGATATTTTCTAATGAAAGTTCTTGTACGGAGGAAGAGTGGCAAAGATGTCAATGGATTTTCACCGCAATGAGTACTTGAACCCACAATCATATAATTCCTCCAGAGCGAATGGCTCCAAATGGAGGAAATTTTGAGCCATCGACAAATCTACGGTTAGGATTATGGGGTGGTCCACGTGGACACTCCAAATCCACGGTAGCATCCGATTGTAGAACTGACTACCTATCCAGTGTACTAGGTTTGCAAGTGGGCCGAGCATAAAAAGGCTAAGGACTCAAGATCAGGCCCAACCAAGCATGGATAGAATGGGCAAAGACTAGGAAATACAGGGCCTGGCCCAGTGCAAATACTCACTGGACTAAAACTCAATCAGGGTCCCACCACTGGCATTGAATCTGAGCCCACGAATGCTGGACCAGATGTCCTGAGATGCTAGCCTACTCCTTACCTTAATCACACGCGTGTTACACGAAGCGTCCGTGCTGTGTGCACTAATACCATTGTGGGAGAGGCAATGGTTGAGATTCCACTAGGATTTCATGGCCCATTTAGCAATTAGATCTGAACCGTTATTTACTGGACATGAGATCCAGGATAATGGACCTGGACATTGGATTCATGTCTCGGTCCGGGTCTCATTTTTTGACCCGGATCCAGATCCAATTAGGTTCGGTCTTTGAGCCATAGTTTAAAGTCGGGTCAAGTCCGGGATGGTTCCCACCAAATAAGTACATCTACATGGTCAGGCCACCTTAATGAATGGACTAGACCATACACACGTGTGCCACTTGACTGTGTGACACGTGCATGGATAAAGTGGGCGCAGCTTAGCAAAAAGACTTCATTTTGTGGATAACTACATGTACAATATTACCATTGAATTAACTGGACCTACCTGACCCAACCGATAGCCGGCTCCAAGATGGTGGACCCAACCCAAACCTATGGCAGGCTATAAGATGGTGGACCCAACCCAAACCTAACCCTATCCAGACCACCTCTTTTGTGCAAGATCTGGGCCGTTCATTGGATGTGCCCAATCATTCATGATGTTAAGAAGAATGCCCTTGAAACCTAAAAAGACTGGGCCAGGCTTCCATACTCTTATTACCCGACGGAGCCCGGTTCGCTTAACAACGGGCTTCAAATTTAGGCCCGGGTCTGGCCCATAGAGTGAGAATGTCCCCCGGTCTGAAGCGGGCCAAGCCCACAAACCTAACGGGCTAACCGCTGAACACAAAATCAGGCCTGAGTCTGGCTCAGTGGCTCATGATGGGATAACCCAACCCAGTACCAGTACTTTTATAGTGTCCTCTGGCTGCTGATTTGTACTTGTAGGGCCCATAGTTTGATGATCAGAACCGTTGATCAATGGCTCTCAATGCATTGCCACGGCCCAAAATTTCTCATTAGTATTAGGGTGGCCATGGGTAGGGCCTGGGTGGGCCCTTTCTGGGCCCTAGTTCTCTAATCAATAGCCCTGGCCCTACAGCCTGGCTGTAACTGGAAAAGAGTGAAATTTTTGTGGGTAGATCCCCTCCATCATGAGTCCCATCATATAAATGGTTTTGATCATTAAGTCGTGATTCCAAAATTCAAGAGTGCCTTTAACTAAATATCGGCTGGACCATTCATCATTGGCCTGAGGGCCCTCAAGCCAGGCTCAAGGGTCAAAGCCCTAGTAGCCCTATCAGGCTGGACAACTCTAGCCAGTCTAGCCTATTGCTAGTCCTACTCCCTAAGTAGGGTTTACAGGCTGGACCAATCCGGGTCCAACCCTACACTGTAAGTCTTGGGTTGGGTCCGGACTTGTCCATGTCCAAAAATAATCAAATCCTTATTTAATGTAATTAATCCAAATCTTTCCTTTGGTTACGTGGGCCACATGTCTAAATAAATATACATTTAGAAAAGTTAAAAATCAAGGCCTATGCGCAAGATGCATTCGTTGCCTAACCGATGATCGGAATAACATACCTGCATAATGGAACACATGTACACATGAAGTTGGGCTAGGCTCAACCCGGCCGGGCCAACCGGGCTGAAATGACCACTCACCCCACGCCAATAGGTGATTCGATGGTGTTAGGTCCTTCGTTGGCCTAGTCGCCTACCTTCTCTCCACATTCCATTCCTTCTTCCACTGCTTCAACACATTTATCAGGTATGGCCATAGAATCTGTCGTCGTCTTACTTCTACTCATTCATGTCGATAATGTCATTGTTATTGATAATAGTCCTCACCATATAACTATTTTACTTAAGTAATTTATTACTTTGTTTGCTATGAAAGATCTAGGTCCACTTTATTTTTAGGCCTTGAAATCCACCATGGTTGAACTGATCTCTCTCAATTTATTTTATTTTCAAAATGCCGTTAGAAAATTTTAAGCCTGCCTTTACTGTTCGTGCCTAAACTTATGCATCTCTTGCTATTACAAAAGAAATATTGCCAATCGACTAAAGTGAACAAATCCTACCAATTATAAAAGTCATTAGAATGCTAAATCAGACATTATCAAGCAACTGTTGTGAAGCACATCTTTCGCTAAGTCTTTATTTTGATTCCATTCCAACCATCTGGTGCAACAACATTAGTGCAAGTTCTTTAGCTTCCACTAGTTTTTCACATACCAAACATGTGAAAGCTGACTATCACTTTATCTGAGAAAAAGTTGTATGGAAGAACATCGATGTTCTTCGTGTGACTATGGTCCACTTGGATTCGACTAAATAAGTTACTTTTTTTAATTTACAGCAGTAGATAAGTAACTTATTTAATATAAAGTGGTTTATAATCAATTATAAGTAACTTTTTTAGCTTAGAGTTAATTAATTCCTTCAACTTAATAAGTATAAATCAAGAAAAGTTATCAAGACATAAGTAACTTAAGTAATTTACTCTCCAAACACCCCTTATATGACCACATAAGTACAAATTGCATATATTTTTACCAAGTGCATATCTTTTGCTCAACTGTGTTCTTGTAGACAAGTGTACTACGAGATCATTTGACCAGCTTGTGGGAAAGCAAGGTATCGTAATGGTAACAGTGGCCATTATGGCCACTAGTGTCACTTTTACGATAAAGGTCATGCACCTGTTATGGCTCCTGTAATGGCCATAACGTTGTCTTTTTTTAAAAAAAAAAAAAAGAAAAATTCAGAAAAACTAATATTCATTTCATAAAGTTGAAAAAAAAAAACTATATTTGTCCAATAAAAAATCATTACGAAGCTGCTACAATCTTCACAAAAGAATAACACACCATTAATGATGGGTACAAGTTATTTTTTCCATAACAGCTATTATGGCCATTATGACCCCGTAACATATAACAGTTGTCATGCCTTTATGGCCCCATAACGGCCTTCACAGAACATCATGCAGATGGAAAATTGATAACGATTACGATCCATCATCTCATGATGGGCCTGCTTCTAGCTCTTTGATCATTTAAATTTTTAAAAAAATAAATTTATATAATAATCATCATTTCTTCCACCTCTTCCTTACCTTACGAGTTGAAAACTTTATGTGAAACATCTTTTAAATACCATATGCTAAATGCTATTCTGTGTGCATTGCAAAAGAGAAAACCACTCCAAGCTTTTCAAAGTTTCAGAGGGTAAAACACTTGTTGCCAATGATCCCAGGGGGCCAAATAAATCAATCAAATCAATGTGACCGTTGGCACTCGTCAGTCATTTGTTTGCATCCGCCCGTACACCTTGTCTACATACGGTGTATGTTTGATGACCTGACAATTCCAGACTGCTGCAATCATGTCTACGAACTATGGTACTCACAAATGCAGTGTATATAGACTCGTCCAATCAGTCTTTACCCATATAGATTTGAACTTACATCCCGCAGTGTAGATTGGGCAATAGCTCAGAAACATGTTCCAGTTGGATGATCCTAACTGTCCAATCAATAAACTTTATTGTGGAACATGGGCCACAAGTTTTTTCTACCCAAAGAAAAACTAGTAACGTGACATTGATGCGTGTCGTGTTGTTCTTATCGGTTAAACCAAAAGAAGTCATAACGAAAGCGAAAATAACCCACCAAATCTTATCATTAAGAAGCTAAAACGAAAGCAAAATAGCCCACTAAATCTTAGCCTTAAGAAGTCAAAATGAAAGCGAAAATAGCCCACTAAATCTTATCCTTGTCATACTTAGGGCATGACATAACTAAGCCCAAAAACATCCGGTTCAAAGAAATTTAATATGAATAGAGAGAAATTATTGTTTGAAATGTGATTGATAAATCCGATTATAAGTTTTGATTCAATTGCGTTGGTTCATTTTGAGAGAAATTGTATACTTCAAGTTTTAAATTTTATTATTTTAATAAGATTTAGATTTTTATTTTTTAAGAAATTACTTGTAATTAGAAGTCCTCCAGTAAAGTCTATATGAACTTTATTTTTAGCCTGAGTTTTACCATTTTGGAAAACTTCTATTAAAATTAATTTGTTAGTATTTTTTATAATTTTGAATTAGAATTTTATTTTTTTTCCTTAATAATGATATAATAGAGAAACTACACCTATTAAACATCATTTAATAAAATATTTGATTTTTTTCTATTATTTCACTATTTAAGAAAGACCCCGAATCCTTTTCTTTTTTTTTCTCCTCTTTTCTATGCCAGGCATTAACATTTCAATGGTTCAATTTACATGCTTTAGGGTCGTGAAGAGATGGCTCATATATTAGGCCGTTTGGATCAACGAAGCATGGGCATTGATTTAAATTTAATCAAAATATTTTTTAGTAAAATTCCATGGACTACACCAAAATCGTCATTTAGGAACGGTTTTACACCGTTCCTAAATGCTTCAGGAACGGTTTACTACCGTTCCTAAATGAGGCGTCGCAGAAAATCAGGAACGGTTCAGAACCACTATGGGTAGAATTTTAGGAACGGTTTTAAACCGTTCTGGTGCCAACAGCCTCGGGTGTTTTTTCTTATTTCGGAACAATTTTAAACCAAAAAACCTGTTGTATAAAATAAAATAAAATATATTTAAGCCATATTCATTGAAAAATCAAACGACAATAAAAACAACCATGAAGTAATTTGAAACATTATTTATCTGACTTGCAAACCTGACAGTAAAAAATAAAATCTACAATGAAAGACTTCAAAATAAAAAGACATAATTCAATAAAATTCCGTCAAGCAGATGAAGAGCTCCACAATCTGACGGCCTTTTATGTACCTAACTAATAAGCAACAAGTAAAAAATAAGAACAAAAATATGTGAATAGATTAAAACAACAACAATCAGCTATCAAAACAGTGTGAAAAAAATTGTGACATTTGAACATACATATGGGGGATTGTTGTTAGCTGACTCACCTGATTTTTGGATATGCTCGATACACTCCTAACCCGAGGGGAGCTCATTCTAGACCAAGCGGGGCTACGAATGGTAAGGGAGACATAATCAGCTCAACTTAGAGAGATTCTGAGGTTAAGATACTTTGTCATGTTTTTTACGAAAACCAAACCTAATTGTTGAGCCTATAATACAAAAACCAAACAAAATAAAGCAATGTCTTGTTGAATCATGTGAAGAGGCAATCCAAGGATTTGTGCAAACATACATCTCAAAAAAAATAAAAAATAAAAAATTCTTTTGATACTTAACATAGTTAATTTTAAAGTCATGAAGGATTTTCACAACCTAGGAAAAAGCTACAGAGCATAATAAAGGAAACTACAATTTCTGGTTTGTGAGTGCATTTGAACATACATATGGGGGACTGTTGTTAGTTAACTCACCTGATTTTTGGATATACTCGATACACTCCTAACCCGAGGAGAGCTCGTTCTAGACCAAGCGGGGCTACAAATGGTAAGGGAGACATAATCAGCTCAACCTAGAGAGATTCTGAGGTTAAGATAGTTTGTCATGTTTATTACGAAAATCAAACCCAATTATTGAGCCTATAATACAAAAACCAAACAAAATAAAGTAATGTCTAGCTGAATCATGTGAAGAGGCAATCCAAGGATTTGTGCAAACATACATCTCAAAAAAAATAAAAATAAAAAATTCTTTTGATACTTAACATAGTTAATTTTAAAGTCATGAAGGATTTTCACAACCTAGGAAAAAGCTACAGAGCATAATAAAGGAAACTGCAATTTCTTATTTGTAAGTGCTAGTTGTTGTACTTTTCTTGTTTCTTCTTTCTGAGAGGAGCATCTATCTTGTAAAAGAAGATTAATAATTTCCCCTGTTTGTATATCCATCAACTTGGATATGGTGCTGTAATTTTGGAAACAGAAGAAGAAAATATCTAGGAGACACCCATTCAACAACCATACATGAATAGCCACTATAAACTACAGTTTGTTTCAAAGGAAGAAAGAACTCAGAATAAACTTAAAAATAATATCAAATGTGCATCTGGCATGAGGATTTGGTATCATAACTCTAATTGTCGACTTTGCAGGAAGAATCTGAATTAGTTCCAAAGGAGGCTTGTAAAGTGTCTTGTTATATTTGCTGCTTAAATGGAAATGACAGCTTAACTACCAACTGAAACTTCAATACAGAAATGACAAAAACAGCTATATGGTTGTTCCTAAGAGAAAATGGTTTCTCATCCTTTCTTTTAAAGAATTTATTACAATGTCAATTAACCCAACAATATCTCAAGATAGGCAATTCAAATTGAGAGCAAGTAGACACAAGGACTGCTACTAATCGCATTGAAATAATTACTCGAATGTCAATTAACCCATCAACATGCCTCAACTCACTGGAGATGGTTCACATTTCTGGGTCCAGAGATTATGAGTTTTATGACAAAGGATGGGGATTACACCTTTTCATCAGGCGAAAAAGGTTGTTGTAGCAACCGAAGAGGACATGAAGTCCCATCTCGATGTGATTCCCATGCTTATCTACAAATGAGCCCACTTTTCCACCAATGAAAGACCGTGAATCGTAAATATCAACCTGCACAATAGAAAACAAAATCACCTTGATCAGTTTCATAATTATATCAAGCATGGAAATGTGTGAGGAGAGATTTATCCAAGGGAAAGGCTATATGGAACTAATCCAACAGAGGTATAGAACCATTTCTGCTCTGACACAATGAACAAGCAGCTAATAAGGAACTTCTATGATGAATAGAATGCTTATCCTACAGCCATGTCAACAATTCTAAATTCCATGACTAACATGTATAGTAGGCAGGTGGCATTGATGAAGTCACAGGTACAGTTACAGGTACAAATCCAACAATGGTATTCAGAACTACAATTTGCAGGCTCCAAAAATAGGATTTGTGGAATTGGAAGTATACTTCATCAGTTTTACAAATCTAATATTTCTATATCATAATGGCATCATGATGGATGATAGAATGGCATTACACGTAATCTCACATTTTCCAAGTAAAAGTTCTGTTAAGATTACAACTAAAAATTTATAGTAGATACAAATCCATACTATGTGCACCGTTTGAAAATTTGTAATTAAAAAAAAAAAAAGGTTCCTTGTCACAAAAGACTCCATGGAGATTTGGAACTCAATATGTGTTAGCAGGGCTACTTTGCCCGTTTAGAATAATCCGCGGAATATACTTGCAATCAAAATTTTTATTCTTTCTGGAAAAAACCAATAATGATGACTCAAAACTCAAGGGAACAAGCATGATCCGTGGGCCTAAATACCTCAAACTACAGTAGCACACAAACATAAAGGATATGCATAAGATCGACCTAAGATGAAGAACCATTCTAGAGAAAATCTGAGCCAAACCTCATGGCCTTGATCCAAAAGCTCCACCGCAGTAGACATGCTAGCCAGCCCAGCTCCAATGATAGCAACTTTAAGCTTGGGCCCTTGATAATGCTCAGGTTCTGGTGGAAACAATCAAAATTGTTCGGCAGATGGTCAGATGTGTAACAACGGTGTTACTATGTTAGTAATCTATTATACACGTGGCATGTAAATGATAATTCAAAACAATCAAAATTGTATTCTCTTTTTTTCCCCGGAAAGGTTTGTATGGCAGGCAATGCAAACAATAGAGTTTCAAAATGCCAATGTCATATGTGAAATCCTCGCACCCACAATCTTATAGATGTACAGAACAAGAAAACATAATAGTCAAAGAGATTTGAAATAGAAAGCAGTGCTGGCTTCAGTATCAGTGACTTCTTCCTCACTTTCCTAATATAAAGATTAGAATAAAGAATCAGCTCCATATCAAATGGCCAATACTTTTTAACACTTCCATTCATTCAAGCAGAATTATGCAGTTCATATCAATGTTAAAGCAGCCAGAAAATCAGCCAATATATTTCCTACAACAGAACCTCATCAAGTGGGGACATAGGACGAGCAACTATAAGACAGGAAATATGAACTGCATGAGTGGCCCTCCAACTCAGTCTCCCTTCAATGAAGAGCAAGAAGACAAATTGTACAGATTATAAACCAAGTGCCTCAATAACACATGCTTTTCCTTTCTCATCTACACAAAATATAAGTCATTGATCGACTGTGTAAAAGTACTTTAACTTTGGCTTACCATTAAATTTAAATATATACTCGTTGAGCTTTATACATGCAAATGTATGCCATGTGCCAATCACCTGAAACATAATGAACAAAAATGTCAAGTGGGCTTGAATAAGAAGCAAAATGATCTAGAAAACTAGGAATCATACCTCCACCCGAGAGCTTTGTGATGTCTTCCTCCATCTATGGAATTGGATGGTCATTGTCAAATTGAACCCATTTACCTGTATCAAGAGCCATCCTCGATGCTCAAAACATACAAAAAGGATGGATTAAAAGGCTTCATAATTTTCCTGAGTTAAGTAGACACTTACCATTTTCTTGTCTTCAAACCCTTTTACACCCTTGTATAAGAATTCAATTTAGTCATATCCATGCCTGCTCCACAAATGCATCAACATATTTTCATGGTGAAAGTTCACATACAAGATTACCTCTACTCCGGCAACAGCGATCCAGCATCTACATGGACATCTAAGGGCTACAAATGGCTGGTTAGTAAAGCTGCAAATGGAGGCAAAATTCTTTCAGTTTCTCAAAATTGTGGGAGTTGGGTTTAAAGCGAGAGCTCCATATATGCAGTTGTTTTAGGGTTAGGACATGAAACTGAGAAGCATGGAAGAATCCCAACTAACTTAGAATGCCAAAAGGATAAGAGAATTATAATAGATGCATATTTAATAACGTGGAAATTCATATACAATAAGATCACAAGAGAGTTGTCAATAGCTAGATGCCCATATCATACAGGCTCTATATCATAAGGGCTGCAATCAGCTATATCTGTTACATGTTGATAGAAATAGAAAAGTCCTCTCTTGGTGTCCTGCCTTCTATCCTCTAAGCATCATGAGTCAGATTATAGCACAAACATGCCTACATTCATATCCATATTTCTAAC